>OX336392.1:317664241-319086941 GCA_946902985.2 Meconema thalassinum
TGATTGCTCTTAACAATACGTATAGTCATATCTGCTATGGTACACATAGCACATACGAAATTTGGTTGAAATCCAACTGATAGTATAGAAGTGACATGTATTTAAAAATTGGTAATATCAGCAGGCTTATAATCATGTTGGTAGAACTGACATATATAAGTTACTCCAAATTAATCTAAAATGTCAGAATATACGTGTGCATAGTTTAAAGCTGTTGGCTTACATACTTTCTGATATATTGGTATTTGGATAAAAATAAATAAATAGAGAGAGCAATTATTAACAGTTGGCTGCCCTGGTGGCTCTTAAGAATACACTCAGTCATATCTGTTTATGTACACATTTTACATACAACATTTGGTTGAAATCCATAGTGTAGAAGTTATATCCATTTAAACATTGGACTTATCAGAAGGCTTAAAATTATTTTGGCAACACTGTCATGTATGGCCTCCTGGAAAATAAACTGAAATAGTATTATCTACATGTGTGCCAATTTTGGAATAGCTCCCAAGCATACCTTGCAAGATATCCAACATGGAGCTCAAATTTCTAGTGCGTTTTTCAGCAGTTGGTAGCACTGACATCATTTTCAAATATGGACGTGAGATATTCCGGTGCACATCTTTACACATACTAAATTTGGTTTTGATTGCTGCAGCCGTTTAGGAGTTGATAGGGGGGGGCACACACACAGACAGACACACATTTTCCCGGATCGATCTCATAAGTCTACTTTTTCCTCATTTTTGCAAAATGTGAAAAGTAGGCTAAAATAACACCAGCTTAACACACTAAATAATTTAAAAAAAGTCAACCCCTGGCACTATCCAGCCCATGACGGGCTAAGGCCGACCAAGCGACCGCTGCCCAGCCATTCGGCCTGCAGATATTGGGGTGACGCGTGATCAGCGCGTCGGGTCCCCTCGGCCGTTAATCTTGGTTTTCGTGATCGGGGAGCTGTCTCACTGTCAGACAGCTACTCAATTGTCCTCACGAGGCTGAGTGCACCCCGTTCCAGCCTTAACGTCGTTTCTAAAATGCCTGACGGAGTCGGGAATTGCGCGCTACCCCAACAACACGGGACCGGCCTAATCAAATCAAAATCACTTTATTTGCAATGAGGTGTCAACCTCGGTGGCAAATGAGGTACATAATTTACAAACACTACACAATATTAAAAGAATACAGTAACTTAATGTACAAACACTACACAATATTAATAGAATAAAGTAACAAACACCCAAAAGAATACAGTAACAAACACTACACAATATTAAAAGAATACAGTAACTTAATGTACTATTCACACATTGATTGAACTCCCCTCTCACAACTGCTGTAGGAATTACATAGCACGTATAATGTTTCTAGGAATACAGCACTAAGTTATACCACTTCTTTCTTTTCCCTGGTTTTGTCTATTCTACTCTTGAATAACTGGACTGATTTTGGAAAGGGATCAAACACCGCCCTTGGTAAACTGTTCCATTCCTTCACACCCTTCCCAATGAATGAAAATTTACCCCAATCGCTTCTGCTAAAGTGCCGTCAAATTTTGAATTTGTGGTCTGCCCTGCCAATATAATTACTTTCCAATTGAAGCCTCTCACGGATTTCCCCCCATGCTTCCTCTCCTGTATATGCTCTATATAACCCTACAAGTCTGTTTTTCTCCCTTCTCTTACTTAATGTTTCCCACCCAAGCTTCTCTAACATATCTGATACACTGCTTCTTCTCCTAAAATCCCCTATCACAAATCTTGCTGCTTTCCTTTGAACACTCTCAATTTCTTTTATTAGGTATTCCTGGTGCGGATCCCATACACTGCTTGCATATTCCAATATTGGACGAACCAAACTTAGGTAACTTTTCTCTCTTATTTCTTTGTTGCATCCTCTAAGTAGTCGCATAATGACATGCAACGATCTGTATGCTTTCCCAACAATGTCTCCAACATGACCCTTCCAGTGCAATTTACTATCAAATCTCACACCTAAGTATTTGCACTTGTCATCTTTTGGTACGATTACCCCATCCAACGTATATTGAAATTCAGTTTTTAATCTCTTGTTTGTGAATATTGTGACAGTTGATTTACCTCCGTTAACCTTCATGTGGTTCTCTTCAACCCAATGTTGGATACTGTCGAGGTCCCTTTGTAATATTTTACAATCCTCTATATTATTTATTTCCCTATAGACGATAATGTCATCTGCATACAATCTTATTTTTGATGCTATATTGTTCCCTAAATCATTTGCATATATTAGGAAAAGCAATGGACCAATTTTACTACCCTGTGGAATTCCCTTCTTAACTTTCTCTTCCTGTGATACGTAATTCCCTACTCTGACTCTCTGAACCCTTGAATTTAGAAATGTTCCTATCCAACGTACAACCCTCGAGTCCAATCCCATTCTCTCCACTTTCTTTAATAATACTCCATGTTCCACTCTGTCAAAAGCTTTGGAAAGGTCTATAGCTATGCAGTCCAACTGTCCCCCTAGATCCAACCGATCTGATATGTCCTGCTGAAATCCCACCAGTTAATTTTATTGTTACATACCGAATTTGATCATAATGACATTTTGTTTTTACATATTTTTGCCTTTTTAAATGTAAAAAAAGACATATTCTGTCTCTTTATTTTACATATTTGATCATAATGAGATTTTCTTCTTATTCTTCTTCTTCTGTTTCTATGGCCTCATTGGACCACTTCAGTCAATCATTTCTTGGTCCTCTTCTTCAGTAATTCCTTTCCGAGTTGCCCAGTAGCTTTTCATTCACTCTGAACTTCTCAGGCGTTCCTCATCTGTAAATACCCTTTTTATTGTATTAGGTTTGTCTATTTTTGCCTGAAATCTAATTTTTATATCTTTCAGGTTTTTTAAAAAATTTTTGTTTTGTTTTGCAAGTCATACAAAGTTATTTCTAATTCTTTTATATCTTCTCTAATTTCCTTAATCCACCCTACTTCTTGTTTCATATTCCAAAGTTTCACTACAATTTTTCTAGATAATCTGGTTTTCGGCTCATATTGAGACCAAAAAAAGAAATCCGTTTCTTCCGTATAGTATCTGTATATCACTTCATTTGGTACTATCTGCCACTGTACATCTTTCTGATATTTTTTATTTATGCATGTTCTAGCTATTCTTCTTTCTACTTTTAAAATTTTGTTGATTCTGTTTTTCTGAGTAACTTTAAAAAGAGTTTCGCTTCCATATGTCACCTCTGGTTGAACCACCGTCTTGTAATGTTTTAATTTTGTTGCGATTGATAGACATTTTCTTTTGTATGTAGACCATGTTAATTTTTGGGCTTTTATCATTTTATTAGTTCTTTCTAGCCATGCAGGTTTCTCATTCAAGTTGTAAGTTATAATTTCTCCTACGTATTTAAATTCCTTCACTATTCTAACTTTCTTGTTATTTACTGTTATGTGATTGATTACAAGTGGATTTGCTACCATTATCTCAGTCTTTTCAAATGATATCTGAAGTCCAATTTTTTGTGCTATATTTTGTAGGCTTATTATTTGATTCCGGAGGAGTGTGAGAAGCATGTTATGGAGCAAGGACGTCCCTCAGAACAGCAAAAAGATCATATATCGGACGTACTATGTCCCTATCCTGATGTATGCCTCGGAGACCTGGGTTATGAAAGGAAGGGAGAAGAGCAAAATACAGGCCAGTGAGATGAGGTTCTTGAGAAGCAGTATTGGAGCTACAAAGATGGACAGAATAAGAAATGAGAGGACCTGAGAATTAATGAAGGAGGAACCATTACAGGATGGTAAGGTGAGTTGGGGTAAGTGCATACCCAAAAAATGCAAGTGCAACTTTGAATTTTAAATGCATCTAAACTAGTTGCAATACCAAAACAAGACTTTTCTGCATATTGACTGGTTAATTGTGTGTGACTGATGCATCTTGAATGTTTGCTTCGAGAATGTATATTCCATTAGGAAATTAAATATCACTATAATGTCCAGGGTACGCACTTGCCCCGTGATATGGGGCAAGTGCAACTCTAGCCTATATTCTTCCATTAAATGTTTTACACATGATCGCGGGGCAAGTTCGTGTTCTCTACTTATTAAGCTATTAGATGCATATTTCAGAATTTATAAAGTTATGTTTTCTATTAAATTCTTCACCTTAGAATGTTGGGGTGTGTAAGATGCAAAATTACAGGCATTGGAAAACATCACAAGAATATAAAAATTAAAGACAAAAACTGGCGTTTACTTACATTTTATTAGTAGGTACGTTGCTTGGGGTTCAACGCAATTTATTAACGTAACAGTAACTAAAAACAAATTGTAAAATCAAGTTAAGTTATACCAAATAAGTACAAGGAAAATAAATGTCGACAGAAGATACACTGTATCAAGGCACATTAAAAATTGTTTATCAAATTTTTAAAATAAACGAAAATTAAACATTGTCACTAACAGTAGATATTCATTTAAATAACAACATGATGTGTTTAAATCTCCTTATTAATAAATCAAAAGTAAGTTTCATTCGTGGTCCATCATAAAAAATCGTCAAATTAAGTTTCACTATTACCCATTCACTGAATGTTGTTCTGAGTAAAGGAAAGGGGAAACAACAGTTTTCCCCTGCGGTCTACAGATGGCGGAGGGATGATAGACACTATTTCGTCTTCTAAAATATCACTGATATCTTCATTGTCTGGATACGCACTTGCCCCGTTGGGCAGGGACGAACTTACCCCGCATACTTGTTCTGACGGGGCAAGAGCAACCCCTCATGTTTTTGTAATTAGTTACGTGGTATTTCTATGATTAAATATGTTTATGAAAAGAGTATACTTATAACTTTTAAACTTTCCACAAATGAAGTTATTTCAATGAGCGATGGTCCAGATACAGCGTGGATTCGGGAAGCACGGTGAACTCTGATGCTTCGTTGACGGCATTACTTTCGGAACTGGCCTATACATCCGCTTGTTAGTCGACTTCACTCGCGACATCTAGTGATAAATGAACGCAAGACAACTTACCCTAACTCCCCAAGAGATGTCAGCACGAGTTTCAAATGGACAAATATATCATGGACCAGTGATGCTCTTGCCCCGAAAATGCTCTTGCCCCAACTCACCTTATAGAGAAATCTAGACTTAGATGGTATGGACATGTAAAACGAATGGAGGAGAAGAGGATACCCAGGAGGATACACGAGACGAAGTGGGAAGGAAAGAGACCGAGAGGAAGACCGAGAGACAGGTGGCTGAAGGGGGTGGAAGAAAGCGTGAAGAAGAGAGGAGAAGACTGGACAAGGGTGGAGGCTGAGAGATGGTGGGAAGACAGAAGACGTTGGAGAGGCTTGTGTTCCAAACAGACCCGGCCAGTGGCTGAAAACTATGCAAGATGATGATGATGATGATTATTTGATTTCTGGCTTCTTGAATATTATCAGCCAGTAACGATAAGTCATCTGCGAATCCCAAGCAATTTAAGTCTATTTGATCTTTCTTGGTTCCAATTCTTATGCTCCTAGGATTTTCCCTGTACCATTCCCTCATTACATATTCCAAAGCACAATTGAAAAGTAACCATCTCCTTGTCTTAATCCTGTTTTAATCGTAAACGGTTCAGATATTTCTCCTCTGAATTTTACTTTAGATTTGGTGTTTGTTGGAGTTAGTTTTATAATTTTTATTAATTTGGGATGAAGTCCGAAATTCTTTAGTATTTGCACTATGTATACAATCATAAGCTTTTTCAAAGTCTACGAAGGTTATGACTTGCTGTTTTTGTCTACGTTTGTAGTAATCCATTACTAATTTTAAGGTGATTATCTGATCAGGGCAGCTTCTCTATGGCCAAAATCCACCTTGGTATTCTCCTATTTTCAGTTCTAATTGATCTTTACAACAATTATATAGAATTCGTGACATGATTTTATATGTGGTATCCAAAAGGGAAATTCCTCGATAGTTGTCAGGATACGATTTTTCTCTTTTCTTGTGTAATGGATGTATTATAGCTGCAGTCCAATGGTCTGGCAGTTCTTCTTTGATCCAAATGTTGACTATGCATTGGTGTAATGAAATCTTTACTGGTTCTGCTGCATATTTCCACAATTCTGCAAATGTTTGATCTTCTCCACTCGCTTTGTAGTTTTTGAGCTCTCTCAGAGCTTTGTAGACTTCTTGGGTTATGGGATGGGTGGATTTATGTTTTCTGATGGTGTTTTAATAGTCGTGTCTGTATTTATTTGAAGCAGTTCTGGTGGATCTTCGCAATTTAACAACTTGTTAAATGTTTCTGCTAAAATTTCTGTATTTTTTTACTATGAGCTAACTCGCCATTTTTGTCTTTTAACATTAATGGTGGAGGTTCATATCTTTGTAGTTGTTTGCTAAAAATTTTGTAGTAATCTCTTGAGTTTGTTTTCGCACTATTTGTTTCGATCATCAGAAGTATATCCTTTTGGTATTGACGTTTAACCCTTCGTATTATTTTTTGAGTTATCTTCTTTTGTTTTATGAGTTCCAAGTGTGATTCATCTGTTTTTTGACTCTGATACCGTAGCCAGGCTTGATGTCTATCTTCCACTGTTTTATCACACTAGAGGATACCCAGGAGAGTACACGAGACGAAGTGGGAAGGAAAGAGACCGAGAGGTAGACCGAGAGACGGTGACTGAAGGGGGTGGAAGAAAGCGTGAAGAAGAGAGGAGAAGACTGGACAAGGGTGGAGGCTGAGAGATGGTGGGAAGACAGAAGATGTTGGAGAGGCTTGTGTTCCAAACAGACCCGGCCAGTGGCTGGAAACTGTGCAAGATGATGATGATCGTTCCACCATTGGTGTTTCTTCCTTGGATTTATTGGGGCTACTTGTTCAGCTATTTGTTTCAATGGGGGAACTATTTCCGCTAGATCATCTGTTATTTTAATATATTTAGTTTGTTTGTTGTATCCCTTATTATTTATTAGTTTATGAGGGTCGTATGTTCTCTTTCTTTTGAGGTGAGTTTTTTTCTTTGTCAACGGGGTGAATTTAATTTTAATCTTTATCATGTAATGATCCGATCCAGTATCGGTTCCTCTCAGAACTTTCACATTGTAGATCTCCCTGTGATAGTTCTTATCCATACAAACATGATCTAGTTGCCATTCACCTTTTTTCCAATCTGGATGTTTCCAAGTTTTGAGTTTATTTGGTCTTCTCTTGAAGTAAGTCGATTTGGAGATCATATCATGGTTCCTGCAAAATTCCACCAGTCTTATGCCATTCCTCTGTTTGTTCTTCTCTGTGCTGGCCATTTTTCTATTATGCCTCTACATCTGTTTTCCCTTCCTAACTGGGCATTAAAGTCTCCAATTAAAATTTTGGTGTGACTTTTATTTATGTTTGTTGCTGTCTAATCCAAAAGCTCCCAAAATCCCTCCACATCATCTTTGTGTTCTTTCTTATTATTTTTATAATTAGTTGGGGCATGGGCATTTAGTATGGTATATGTTCTATTTGCAGCTTTTAGAGTTAGTGTCGAGAGCCTAGGGGATAATGCTTTAAATTCTATGATGGACTCAATTATTTTGAGATTGACTACAAATCCTGTTTCGAATTGTGGACATTACTTCATTACTCTTTTTCCTGGTATTCCCTTGTAAATTCTATACCCTTGTGATTCTATTGGTTCCTGATCGGTGTTTCTCATTTCTTGAAGCCCAGTTATTAGAATCCCTCTGCGATCGATTTCGTCTGTCAAAATTTTGAGTTTCCCTGGCTGTATGATGGAATTTACATTGTGTGTTGCTATATAGTTTATCTGTCCTGTCTTCAGTCTAAATTTGGGTTTTCTATCTGTTTTTTCTATTTTTAGATGCTCCGACTCATCTAGGGTATCTTTCAGGTGACTGCCCACCGTATCCGAATGCAGACTGCCTTGGCAATTGCAAGGCAGTGGAATATTCCTTAAACGATTTCCTTCCATGTTTGACTTTCAAAGGTATGGAGGAAGCTCCGAGTTACAACTGCGGTTGTTAACCGTAGAGGTTGTTGTGTGTTTGGTCCATGAGAGCTATTTTATTTTGTTCAAGTCCGCTGGCAAGATGGTGAGGACCCCCGTATCCGTCACCTGGGACGCGCCACGCCGGAGTATCACCTCACCGCCTACTACGACACATATTTTTACTTTTTTTTAATGAAAAATTACATTTCTGTCTCTTACTGTAAAAAATGGGCTGTTTGCCATTTCTTGATGAATGCAGTACATTTGCATTTGTCTGTTGGCACAGGCTAGAGTAAAATGTGACATTTCACCGATGTCTCAGTCTCATGGCTGTGATTATACGGAAGCTACTGAGGTATGGGTGGTGCTTAGTAATGACATTCAGGGCACAGTTGGTGCCTGTGAATGCTGTGAAAGGTTCTATTCATAGGGTTAGTACTGCTGTTCTAACTCAGTGAGGAAAGTAATGACAAACTACCTCACTCCTCTTCTTGCCTAGTATGCCTCAGTATAGTGCTGCCTTGAGTTTTTGTGGGTATCTACCCACATAACCTAACGGCGGTACTTTTTGAGGATCTAACCAGCCTTCGGGCTGACTACCTAACAGACAGACTGTAAAAAATACATTAATTAATGAATCGATTATTAACAGCTGTACAAAACTATAGATAGATCGATAGTTTCCAATCGATTGTTGCAAATTCGGAGATTAATAAAATATAATAGTGCAACTAGTTATTTATTGACTTAAGGTTTTAATTTACTCAATATTTTAAACTTCTTCAATAAGGACAAGGGCAGCCATGGTCATATTATTGGCTTTTCATAATAATAGTATCAATGAGAATGAAACACCAAACACGTACTCCAGAGTGTGCATGATCGCTTTTATAAGATATCGATTATTACCATATTCCCTGCTATTCATTATTCTTTGTCGCTATTGGTTAGGCGATCCAACATGGCGGTACTCTGGTTAATTTGAATTTGCTGTTGCCATCAGCTGTTAATATTAATGGTATAAAGGTGATATTTCGCAGGATTGTTCTTTAACAAGGTAAGAATTCTTTCTAATATATATTATTTGAATAATAGAACCAACTTGTACTTCAGTGTGATGTAAAAAATGCTAGTAATGTGGTTGTTCAGTCCTTATTAGATACTGTAGTTTACTAGAATATTATGGGGCAAGCAAAAACAATATATAGTAGCCTGTTTCTTTTTGCTCAACTGCAGTGCATTTTCTAGTCTATCACAGTTATTCAGCAGTGCCATCTGATATGTGCTGTATAATGTACCCACTTTGATTGAAGGTACCGGTAAGTTATTTTAATTTTTTCTTTTAGGTTATGTAAGAGCCCTAGTGACAAATTGTTAGCTTCACAACTAGAAGGACTGGGTTTGATTTTTGCCAATGGTGGAGATTTTTAAAGTACCCTTCACTAACAGGTAAACCCTGGTCAACTCAGCCAGCTGTAAAATAATGAGTACCAGTAGCCTGAGGGATTTCCTCGGAGCTTAGCCTCCAATAATAAAAAGCCTGGCCAATAGCCTCTGGGAGCTGTCCGTCCTGCAGATGCTATGTTTGCCGCTAGAGGCGCTGAATACCTCCCTACATGATCAGTTCAGTTGGCAGTATTTATACGCATTGTGTACTCACGACTCGAGTTATGTTACTGAAATAAGGTTATTGTATTATGGTGGTATACTGTCGCGTGCCGTTTAGTAAACAAGGCTATAGAAATAATGTTACTGGAACTAGTTTTTATGAATTTCTTTTTCGAGAGCCAACTAGGAAATTACCGGTATGGATTAAAGCAATAAGCAGACAAAGTATGTAGCCTATGCTGACCATGCGACTGAAAATTAGGTGATCTTGTTTTATTGCTCCAGTTCTGATGATAATCTCCTGACCACCTCGTCAAGTAGTGGCTAGCATTCTTGGCTGTCGCCCCCAGAGATCCATGTTCGAATCCAGGCTCTGCCAATAAATTTCATTCTGGCCTGAGGGCTGGAACGGGGTACACTCAGCTACATGAGGTAAAACTTAGAAGAGGTGGGTTAGATTCCCATCTTATCCTTCCTGGACAGGTTTTCCGTAGTTTCCCACTTCTACTCCAGGCAAATGCCGGGATAGTTCGTAACTTAAGGTCACCTTCCAAATCATCACCGGAATTACAAATGCACATGCCGCAATAACATGGGTAGCAGACACGGGGCTAAATAACCAAATTTCTATGACGAGAGCTGTAGAGTCCGCCTCGTTGCGTAGTGGCTAGCATTCTTGGCTGTCACTGCGGAGGCCCGGGGGGTTCGATTCCTGGTTCTGAGGGCTGGAATGGGGTACACTCAGTCTCATGAGGCAAACCTGAGAAGAGGTGGGTTCGATTCCTACCTCAGCTATTCTGGAAGTGGTTTTCCGTGGTTTCCCAAGTCTACTCCAGGCAAATGCCGGGATGGTACCTGATTTAAAGCCAAGGCCGCTTCCTACCCAAATTTTACCTCAGTTACAAATACACACACTAATACAGACATTACAGTGAGACGGGTTATCAAACAAATTCTACACACACCTATGAACATGGGGCTACATGACCACGACGTTGCAATGCCCCTAAAGAAACAATAACAACGAGCTGAAGACCATAACCTATCTATATCATGCCAAGACATGGTGTCCACAGGCAGGAAAAGTCAGGAATTTTGTTTTTGATCAGGGAAAAGTGTGAAAATATAGCGTGAGTCAGGAAAAATGTCTAAAAGTATTAGAAAGTCAGGAATTTTATATTAACCATATTAACTCTTCAAGTTCTACTTCAGGAACTGTGTGTGACATCTGTAGAATCTTTCTGTTATAAAGATGAAGTCACAAGTGCCGAAATAAAGTGGGCCCTTAATGTTGTCCAAAATAAATTCTCTTAATTCTTGTATAAATATTTCAGAAACCTTCAGGGAAATGTTTCCTGATAGTGCAATTGCAACAAAATTTCAATTGGGGAACACGAAATGTTCATATGTCATCAATTATGGATTAGCTCCATACTTTCATAATTTACTGCAAGATGAAATTCTTTCATGTGATAATGTTATCTGTTTTGATGTGGCATTGAACAAAGTTAGTTAGTTAGTTATTGTTGTTTTAAGGGGTGGAACTACGAGGTCATCTGCCCCCATTGAACAAAGTTGTTCAGCGAGGTCAGATGGACCTATTTGTGCGTTAACTTGACATCAACTGCAATGAAGTTAACACCAGATATTTCAACAGCATCTTTATGGGACACGCAACAGCTCAAGACATTTTAGAGGCTTTCAACCAGGGAATCTCTCCTCTTGCTAGAAAGATGGATGGACCGAATGTTAATTTGAGTTTCATAAAAAAGTTCAGTGGCCAAATAATAGAAGATAATGCAGATGGCAAACAACTCGTTAACCTTGGTGTTTGCGGCCTTCACGTTGTCAATGGAGCCCTACAAACAGGAATGCATTCTGTAAAGTGGGACCTTCAATTATTTTTGAGAGACATGTATTATGTAATGAACGACTGTCCTGCACGCCAAGCAGAGTACTTGGATTTATATATTATTGCATTATAATTTACTTTATTTTGTATTTTAAATGAATAAAGAGGCGAGCGTTGGGCAGCTATGGGGATGGTGGAGGCTGCAAATAAAAAATAATATTTGTTTGCTCAATAAACCTTTTTTCCGATATTACGATGACTTCATGAGTCAGGAATTTTGTTGAAAAATGGTCAGGAAAAGTCAGGAAAATTGACATTGAAAATTCTGTGGACACCATGCAAGAGTCCTTGATAAAATTAGTAGTATCCGGAGTTAGTTAGGTATTGTTGTTTTAAGGGACGGAACATCGAGGTCAACTGCCCTTTGGTATCCAGAGCTCATCTCCAGTAATATCACTAATAAAACTCAAAGACAGAGGTGGTCTCCGGTATCGTAAGCCAGGTTTTGTTTTGCTGGAATTGAAGTAACGGACAAAATGATATCGGTTATGTCGAGCAGTCCAGGAATAGCACAAACATTAACTAGAACACTGTTGCCACAGGTTGCTAAAAATCATATTCTATAGTGTGGAGTACGTGATCATCCTGAGTAACTGAGGAGGGTAATATTGCAGAAGTTTCTGCACCCGTCTGTCACTAACTACACCATTGACTACGTCTTGAGAAGAGAAACAAATTGTGAGAAAAAAGAATCACAATAATTAAGAAAAGTCGTTCCTTTTCATTGAAACTCGATCATGGTACACTAGTAAAAATATTCAGTGGAACCATATACAGTACCTTACGCTTGTGCATACCAGCCAGTGAGCGTGCTATCTAATAAGGAAAATCTGCAGTTGAAACAAAGTTCTACTACTAAAAGATGAACATCTCTTATATTTTACTTCATTCTACTCAACAATTTACTGTATATTCATGTACTGTAAATATAGTGTATAGGTACATTTTTGCTGGTTTTAGCTTGCGATAGCAATGCTATTAAGTTACATGTTAGGTGGTTACTCAGCGCTGCAGTGGTCAATACGTGCACTGCTATGAGGACAGTGTTGATGCAGAGAACGCCATGATTGGGTAGGCTTTGTATTATTAGAGGCTAAGCTCGGAGTAAAGGCTGGTGTTCCCCATTCGTGAACTCAAGCGACTGTGCTGCCGTTATCTGATGGAAACATAAACAAACAGATGCTATAATTTTATTAATGCAGCCAATGGCCATGTATTTTTCTTTTCAGGATGGGTCAGGGAAAGGATTATGAAAGGAAATCGGCCGTGGACCTATTGAAACCATGTGATTTGAGTTGATGGGTGTGCTATTCTTTAGTTTTTTCAGTTATTTTCATAATAATTGAAGCTAAAAGATGAGTAATATAATTACTCAATTCCACTGCGCTCTTCAAATTCAACATTTGCCATATCAATGCACTACTTCCAGAAAAAGAAAGCTTTTCAGATGGAATGGAGTCTATTACTTCGTGTCACAAAACCGACTTCGAATTATATGATCGCATGTGGCTGGCATTATACAAAGGAGAATTATTTATTAATAAATACTAATGAATTTCTTACAATAACCAGTACCCTACATTCTGCCCTGCACTACAAACTAGGCAACTTAAATGCAGGGTCGATTTGACAGATGTTCTTCCCATGTGGCAAAAATTACATTTAGGGGTCGCTTTATCGTAGGCCTACATGTGGTTGTCTTTCTTTAACTTGCCCCATTGCTACTTCAAAACTGAGAAGCTCAGTTCTTCTAAGTTTATAATCAGGTGCCTATTAAAAAATTAAAACATCTTGAGGCTATAGTCAACTTGTACAGTCTTTGATTTATTGACTTCAACAGTATTAGGCTATATCTTCCAAATTTAAATATATGTATAGCAATATACCGACTACATGCTTATTAGATTCCTGAACAAATTATTTTTATCTCGGTAACTGGTGACCGAATTCCATTTTGAATCTGAATTGAATTTTTCTAATTACTAGTTTGTAAGCATAAATCTTCAAGTCTCATAAAATCTTGGTGTTTTTAGCACTTTCCCCACACATAATTATATGTCTGGCATCTAAAATTGCCTGTCCTTCAACACGAGCCCGCCTAGAATTGCGGACAACCTTCAATACATATATGGAATGTAATGGCTAATGACCACATAGAGTTGCATGCAAAATAGATACACTGAATACAAGTGCATAATATTCATGTCCAATGTTACTGCAGTTGTCTGTCATGATTTTTCCTTTAGGGATGTACTTTGCCATGTTTGGTTACACTACCTTTTTTCTCTTGCAGGTCTGTAATGTGCGGTGGCATTGCAATGGAAAGACAAATCTATATTGAAATGATAATTTGATGAAATGAAGTAGGGCCTACTCTAAATGTAGGCTATGTACGAATGAGAAATGTGTAATAAATATACCACAGTATATGGACTTGATTTTGTAATTTTTTAAAATTCCAAGTTCCTTATTTACATCCTGATTTCCTTGAAGTATTCAATTTAGTAAGGGCAAAATTTTGGTGTGTTTTGTATTGGCGATGGTTTTATTCATACTTATTTATTTCCTATGTTTTTCTTAATCTATTTATAACAGTGTAGGCCTACTGTATATTAACTTGAAGGTCAATAACCTAGATGTTAGGTCTCTTAAAACAATTATCATTAACTTTTATTCCTCACAGGCAAGGGCCAAGTTGTGTAAGTTTGTTCTATAAAGGCAAAATAAATAAATGGGATTGATACAAATCATCGAAATGCTCATTCTCTGGAGGAGGGGAATAGGGAGCCGCGGAGGTGCAGGTTACGGTTCAAATTTCCCGCGCTGAAACTTTCATGTGTTTCCTATGCATGCGTAAGCGGTGCTTGTTATCGGAATTAAATTTAAACCGTTCTTACCAATATTCTTTGGTGCTGGAATATATTGTGATTTTCTATGATTATTTTCAACGTTTAAAAATGTTTGTAGAAAGCCAAGACATTTATTCTCAGAGTAGAAAATCTGCCCGGACGTCCTTTCTATATAAATAAATAAAAATTATCGTTATATAGTTAAATAGTTATATGTTCTAGGAAAAGATGTCTTGTGGTAATCTCGTCCGATACCACTAAATTTACATGACAAACTAATATCAATTTCAGTACGCTCCCGTATTAACTCGTATATAGTGTATACTAGCAGAAGTACCCATTCTTCGAACGGTCATCGGTATTAATAACCAGGCGTAATCAATTGAGCTACTGTTGCGATGGTTAGAGACTTGGAACCTGTTTCTCGACAAAGAAAAATGATTAGTTAAAATATGCTCTGAAACTAAATTTACCTAACGTGTACTTCCCGACGTGAAAAAAATGAAAACCTCGTAGACGAAACGCAATACACGTCAAATAAAACTGACCTTCACTGTTGTGTCAAGTCCCCATCCAGAGGAAGACCCCTTTAATAAATTATAAAGGTTTGTGGTGCATGAAAATTCAGGTTTTTTAGACTCCAATGGCCCAAATTCCTAAAAGAAGAAAAGAAAAAAACTACCGTATTTCAATTCAGGAATTTTTGAAAATGTTTCTGTTTGGAGATATAATAGACCTTCTGTACGACATAACGCACATTTAAGTCGTGTGAAAAAAATCTAGGGTGCCCCTTGACCCCCTTAAGCGCATTGATGAATTTTACAGTTTTAGTTGATTCCGTAATAACCTTATAGCCATTTGCAAACATTCACAGAAATTTCATAAATTGAGTGGCTTTACTTCTTGCAGAAATAGATAGAAAGTTGTATGTCACCTTTTCAGATATTGTTGTCATGGTTACTGGCTTGCATTCCTTCATTAGTTTATTAAATGAAATTAGTTTTCTGGGAATATCTCAGAAACTGATGGTTTTAGAGCCTTAAAATGTACTTTTCGGGGACCCTGTACTGCTATTTAGGGGCACTGAGTTTTGTTTCTGACACCAAGGGGCCGAAAATAAGCTTTGTCTTGTACAGCAACAGATGGACCTGTGAGATTCCGTTGCCATGGTAACCGGCTTGCATTCTTTCGTTATTATATTAAATGAAATTAGTTTTCTGGAAATATCTCAAAAACTGTTGGTTTTAGGGCCTTAAAATGTGGTTTTTGGGGTCCCTTTAGGGCCCCCGAGTTTCGTTTCTCACATTGAGGGGCTGAAAATGAGCTTTGTCTCGCCCGTCTACGCCTATTTCAGCAAGTATTTTAAGGGGGTAGGCCCTCTTTTATGAGAGGTACAGAGAAGAGTTACATCAATGATTAGTGTCGTGCCTCTGAAGGATATCTGTACCAAATTTTACGTTGATCCACCCAGGCGTTCTCGAGTTATAAGGGAACAACCACTTTGTCCACAGACAAAAAAATTATTTTCGCGCGCATCCGTCATAAAACAGTCTGAAACGCATAAATAACGCGAATTTCCGTAGAAATTCAGAAAAAAACAGACAAATTTTCATTCTTATATATATATAGGGATTATGGTGGTTAACCCCAAATAATATTTAATATTGAACAGCCAATCACAATTTTAAAGCAGATTAGTACAAAAATGTAACTCCAGAGTACGCATCATCGCTTCTGTCTAGAGCTGTGCAGAGCTATGAGAGATAATGGAGTAAGTACCGTTGAGTTGGTAGCACTGCTCCACCGCACCTTCAACTATCTTTCATCATTAGATCTAATTTTATCAGTACTACACATATGATGTGTAGTACTGATAAAAACAAATCTGTTTTTGTGTTTTCAGCTGACGGTGCATTGGAGCAGTGATACCAACTCCACCAAACCCCACAATATTCGATCCCTTAGCTCTCACAGCTCTAGACACACTCTTGTGTTAAATTTTTGTAGTAAACAACTTGAAACATTTTGAATGGCTGTTCAAATAGAATAGTGCACTCTGGAGTTAGATTTTTGTACTAATCCAGTTTAAAATTTTGATTGGCTGTTAAATACTATATAGCCAACATAAAGGCAGAATGGCCACCATGATACACATTTAATACGTTCCCATCGATATCAATTCAAGAATCGATGTCACTTTCCTTGTCAAGTAAAGTGGGCAACGCCGTTAACAAGTACATTAAGTTACTGTATTATTTTAATATTGTGGAGTGTTTGTAAATTATGTACCCCATTAGCCATCGAGGTTGACACCTCATTGCAAATAAAGTGATTTTGATTTGACCGTAATTCAATGTATAAGAGTTATGTAAATGCAGTCGTATCGGACGAGGCAACCGTACCACAAGACCCCTTTTCCCAGGACATATTTCTTTTACGGTAATGGGCTTTGGAGCGAATTTTCTATTCGGAGAATAAATGTCCTGGTTTTCTGCAAAATACATATTAAAACGTTGAAAATAATCATAGAAAGTAATTCCGATAATGACCACCACCCACGCGCCGCTTATTAGCACGCTTGCATATAGTGGCGCCTCTCTAGGTAACACATGGAACTTTTAAGCTTTCACGCGGGAAATTTGAACCATAACCTGCGGCCAGGTGTAGTCTAGCCGTCCAAAAATCGTATCTCGGAATCAAGTGGACCTATTAACATGAAATATAGTATGCAACTTTTATTGTAGATAATTGTGTGTCAGGTCAGTCAATAACAAATATCAAATAACTGCATCAAAAAATGCAACTAGTAAATTTTATAATATTTCGATATAGGTTCAGAAAATTTGAATTAAAGTTAATTATGGGACATGCGGTTTATAATGTTTGAATACAGATCTAGTAATACTTGTAGGCCTACTTACCATACAATTTAGACATTAGATGCAGTGTATATCCATGAACTTGGTCATGATTACCTTTTGTCCGTCATCATCATCATCTTGAGCAGTTTCCAACCGCTGGTCGGGTCTGCTTGGAACATAAGCCTCTCCATCGTTTCCTGTCCATCCACCATCTCTCGTCATTTACTGTGTCCCAGCACACTCCTCTTTCCTCCACACTCTTCTTACCTCCTTTTGTCCATCTGTCCCTTGGTCTTCCCCTTGGCCTCCTTCCCGTCATTTCCATTCCAAACATCTTCTTCGGTATCCTCTCCTCTTGCATCCTCCTCACATGTCCATACCATTGTAGCCTAGATCGCTCTATTCTATTTTGCAATGGTTCCTCTCTTACCATCTCCCTGACTCTCTCATTCCTTACTCTGTCCATTCTTGTCACTCCTACCCTACTCCGTATTGAGTACAATATCTATAAGATGCAGTTCCATCAGAATTGGCATCTTCACTGTAGGTATCTCCTTCGGGAGAACCAGATGCAGGAGGCTCGGACGACAAGTTTAGCACTTCTCTTGAAAGCGCAACCAACTTTCTCTTCCTTGATTTCCCTAAACTGGCAACATTTGGGTCCGAGGAAATAAGCAGCCTATGGAAAGGGTCACTGTATGGATGGGAAACCTGAACATTAGGTTAACTGGAGAAAACAAAACTTAAGGCTGCAGAAATGTGGTTTTTGAGAAGAATGACGAAAACAAGTTGGATAGACAGGAAAACAAAATGATCTTGTTCTGCAGGATGTGAAGGATGTTCGATGTTTATTAAAATCAATAAAGAAGAGGAAAACTAAGTTCCTTGGACATGTACTCAGGCACGACTCTCTTCTCTAAATCATTATCGAGGGCAAAGTATTGGGAAAGAAACCTAGGGGACGTCCAAGGATGCCGTACATCAAGAACTCCATTGGAGAACTGGCATGTGGTTCTTATGGCAGCATGAAGAGACTACCTGAAAACCGTTAAATGAAAAAATGACCTCTCCATGAATCAAGAGTTTGTGTAAAGTTACAGCCATGTAATACCTTGTATTTTTGTAAGTACAATTTTATTGTTTCCTTTGCGTACATGCCAAAAGCCACTTTACCAATGGCATACCCACACGAAAGAGTTTCTCAGAAGCTCGAAGACTCATACGAGTGGCAGAAACATTTCTTCTTGTGATGTCTTTTCAAGAATTGATCTCGTTTTCCTGCTCTTAGAGCATACCCTCATTTCTCCAAACAGTTTACGTGGACGACCTCAAGTGCTAGTACTGGCAGTCTCGGCCTGACATTGTCGTGAGGCACACAGCAGTGATTTATTTACCCCTCCTGCAAGCTCAACTGACTGTTCCAACCAAGTTTCTTTTTTTGTACTTCAGCAATTTGTTCCTTTTTCTACTATATTTTGCACACAAAATACTGACCGATTCCCTTATTGACTTAGATATTTCCTCAGGACAATCCTGAAGGCCTAAATGTCCAATTACAACATTCACAATGTAATTGTTATGCTATTTTCCCTGATGTTCCTCCACGGCTCGAAAACCGATCTCCGGGTTACAGAGTCGATTACTTCTGAAAAAAATCAATATCCGTCATAGTCACACCTGGTCACAGCAAAAAGTCGCACTTTCCTATTCAATAAGGTTTAGATAACTTCTATAAAAACTTTCATTACAAGTATCGAAGGCAACACTATTGAAAAGTTACCCCAATTTCTATGATTAGATAGCGCATGGACACAGTATACCCGACTTTTGAAACATACATCCTGGACAATAATATAGTAATTAACAGCAAATGCTACAAACTACACACATCAAAAAAAGTTTTGCATCACCTCGGTTCCAAGAGTTCCGGAACCTTTAAATACAAAGGGAATAGAGATCAACACAAACAACATTTCAGCTCGTTTTATTGCTCATGAGACCCACACATTGCATGTTGTACCATCATACAGCTAGACTTTCAGCATTTGTGGTCCAGATTGCAGTACACACCACTACCTCTAATACCCAGTAGCACGTCCTCTTGCATTGATGCATGCCTGTATTCGTCGTGGCATACTATCCACAAGTTCATCAAGACACTGTTGGTCCAAATTGTCCCACTCCTCAACGACAATTCGGCGTAAATCTCTCAGAGTGGTTGGTGGGTCAAGACGTCCATAAACAGCCCTTCTCAACATATCCCAGGCATGTTCGATAGGGTTCATGTCTGGCGAACATGCTGGCCACTGTAGTCGAGCGATGTCGTTATCTTGAAGGAACGCATTCACAAGATGTGCACGATGAGGTCGAGAATTGTCGTCCATGAAGACAAATGCCTCTCCAATATTCTGCCGATATGGGTGCACTATGGGTCGGAGGATGTCATTCAGGTATCGTAAAGCCGTTTCGGAGCCTTCCATGACCACCAGTGGCGTACGTCGGCCCCACATAATGCCACCCCAAAACATCAGGGAACCACCACCTTGCTGCACTCGCTGGACAGTGTGTCTAAGACGTTCAGCCTGACCAGGGTGCCTCCAAACACGTCTCCGACGATTGTCTGGTTGAAGGCATATGCGACACTCATCGGTGAAGAGAACGTGATGCTAATTCTGTGGGGTCCATTCAGCATGTTGTTGGGCCCATCTGTACCGCGCTGCATGGTGTCGGGGTTGCAAAGCTGGACCTCGCCATGGACGTCGGGAGTGAAGTTGCGCATCATGCAGCCTATTGCGCACAGTTTGAGTTGAAACACGACGTCCTGTGGCTGAACGAAACGCATTATTCAACATGGTGGCATTGCTGTCAGGGTTCCTCCGAGCGGCAATCCGTAAGTAGCGGTCATCCACTACAGTAGTAGCCCTTGGGCGGCCTGAGCGAGGCCTGTCATCGACAGTTCCTGTATCTCTGTACCTCCTCCATGTCCGAACAACATCGCTTTGGTTCACTCTGAGACGCCTGGAAACTTCCCTTGTTGAGAGCCCTTCTTGACACAAAGTAACAATGCGGACGCGATCGAACTGCGGTATTGACCTTCTAGGCATGGTAGAACTACAGACAACATGAGCAGCGTACCTTCGTCCTGGTGGAATGACTAGAACTGATCGGCTGTCGTACCCCCTCCGTCTAATAGGCCCTGCTCATGCATGGTTGTTTACATCTTTGAGCAGTTTTAGTGACATCTATGAACAGTCAAAGGGACTGTATCTTTGATACAATATACACAGTCAACGTCTATATGCCGGAGATCTGGGAACCGAGGTGATGCAAAACTTTTTTTGATGTGTGTATATAAAAATATATACTTTCATCTAATATACTGACACTGCACTCCAAGAAATATTTAGTTCTGACTTCCTTACTGAGTGAGCCCTTACATAAAAAGAACTGAGCACTCGCCTCCCCAGGATATTATACCATAACGGAGAAGAGCAATTTCAGGCCTTCGGTGAGATAAGATAAGCAGACAGTGCAACCTTTCAACACTTAATTACTGTGCCTAAGGCTCTTATAAACATGACTCACAGCAAAGACAGGGGTGGAATATATATAGTTTTGGCCGGCTAGTTGCTTGAAATTACCTACTATGGCGCTGGTCCCTGTTCCGTCTTCCGGAGAATGTATATTCTTCTTGACTTTTCAAGTCGCACATTTTTCCCATATTGACAGAATGTAATAAGAAACGAATGTATATTTCGATGGTTTGTATCAATCACATTTATTTATTACGGCTTCATAGAGCAAACTTGCACAACTTGGCCCTTGCCTGTGAGGAATACAAGTTAATGATGATGGCAGATTGTTTGAAGAGATCTAATATCTAGATTGTCGGCCCACAAGTTAATATAGGCCTACACTGTTAAAAACAGATTAAGAAAAAAAAAAACACAGGAAATAAATAGTTTGAATAAAACCATCGCCAATACAAATTACACAAATATTTTGCCTTTACTAAATGGAATACTGGAAATCGGGATATAATAAGGAACTTAGAAGTAAAAAAAAAAAATTACAAACTCAAGTCCATATTCTGAGGTAGCCTATATATTTTATACATTTCTCATTCTTACATAGATATCCTACATTCAGAAGTGTACTTCATTTCATCAAATTATCATTTCAACATAGATTTGCCATTCCATTGCAGTGCCACCACACATTACAGACCTGCAAAGAAAAAAGATAGTATAACCAAACATGGCAAAGTGCATCCCTAATCAAGAATATTATGCACTTGTATTCAGTGTATCTATTTTGCATGCAACTCTATGTGGTCTTTAGCCACTACATTGCAATAGGTCACCCACCTCGGGATCTAACAGAATATGCAATGACAGCCATTGGCAGTATTCAATATCCCAACACACCCTATTTCACTCCGATATTACACAGTCCAGCCTAAATATTATTCATGCACCCAGACTAAACACAATGGTGATGTGCAGGGAACGGATTTATATGTAAATACATATCTCTTTGTAAAGCTAACCTTAATTATATTTTGTATTATTTTTACAAATCATGGTGTGTGGAGTTGAAAAATGGGAGTATTTATTTTCCATATATCTCCATATTTTGGAGTTTAGCACATAATGCTACATATTCTTAGTCATTAAGGTCAATACAGTCCATATTTCAGCAAAAAAGAATTAAATTCTATTAAATTAGCAGTCCCGTCAATAAAGGAGAAACATTTAATATTTTAACTGGGGTGCAACTCATCATCACACCTGAGTTGATAAGGTAAGGTGATAAACGGCGTGGTGAAAGGGAGATGAGTGAACCTGGAAGAGGTGAGATCAGCTGAGCATACGAAACACACATAACATCGACTATGTCTGTCCCATAATTTTGGTACTCAGGAAATCCCATTCATCGATGATATGCCAGTAATTTCCGGATTATTTAGTAATTCGGGCATTCCCCTTGATGGCTCAATACCTCCATCTACTGTAGTTCCTACCAGTGATTCACACATTGAATTAGCAGCGAGACGGATCGTAGTGTTCTTGTACATACCGCTATGTCTACAAGTGCAGTGTTTTCAGTTGCCTACTGACATTCATTGAAGACATTAACATTGTTACAAGATGCCTAAAGTAGCACAGTCAACCAGTTTAAAATTAAAAAGTTACGTAACACAATTTAGAGAAGATGGTTTTTCAAATCTCAAACAACATGGATGACTAATGTTCAGAGGGACATGAGAGTATTGGGCCTATCTGCTGATGATGCTTTACAACGAAATGACTGGCGCCTCAGGATTAAGAAAGCCGACCCCGCGTAACGGGAAAAGGCGAGGAGGAAGAAGAGGTTTTTCAACTGACAGTAAGGTATTATTTTGTAATTTGTGTTAATGTTCAGTGCCATCTACTCAAAGGTTCCTGGTGCAACAACACATTTCAACCAGTAAACATCAACTAACAAATTAAGAAATTCCAAGCTGAGACAGTTGTTTCTGACACAACCATCAACTTCGAGTGTAACGTCCGAGTTCAACACCGATCTTTGCCACGCTCTCATCTCAGCTGACATCCCTCTCTTCATCTATATATATAAAGCACAAAGTTTGTCTGTCTGTCTGTTATGTATACAAATCTACACCGTTTCACCGATCTGAACCAAAATTTGTATACTTACCCTTTGGAACCCTGCGGGTAACCCCGTCAACATTAAATTTCGGACAGACCACCCCATGCCCTGCACTTAGGCCCTTTTGCACAAATCTACACCGTTTCATCGATCTGAACCAAAAGTTGTATATTTAACCTTTGGCACCCTGCGAGTAACACTGTCCACTTGAAATTTCGGACAGACCACCCCATTCCCTGCATTTAGGCCCTTTGGTCCAAATCCACACTGTTTCACCGATCTCAACCAAAATTTGTATATTTACCCTTTGGAACCCTGCGAGTACCACTGACCACTTAAAATTTCGGACAGACCACCCCATTCCCTGCATTTAGGCCCTTTGGTCCAAATCTACACCGTTTCACCGATCAGAACCAAAATTCGTATTCTTACCCTTTGGTGCCCTGCGAGTAACACTGTCTGCTTGAAATTGCGGACAGAACACTCCATTCCCTGCATTTAGGCCCTTTGGCCCAAATCTATACCGTTTCACCGATCTCAACCAAAATTTGTATATTTACCCTATGGAACACTGCGACTAACACTGTCTGCTTGAAATTTCGGACAGACCACGCCATTCCCTGCATTTAGGCCCTTTTTGCACAAATCTACACTGTTTCACCGATCTGAACCAAAATGTGTACACTTACCCTTTGGAACCCTGCGAGTAACACTGTTTGCTTGAAATTGCGGACAGACCACTCCATTCCCTGCATTTAGGCCCTTTGGCCCAAATCTACACCGTTCCACCGATCTCAACCAAAATTTGTATATTTACCCTTTGGAACACTGCGACTAACACTGTCTGCTTGAAATTGCGGAGAGGCTACTCCATCCCATGCATTTAGGCCCTTTGGCACAAATCTACACCGTTTCACCGATCTGAACCAAACTTTGTATACTTACCCTTTGGAACCCTGCGAGTAACACTGTCCACTTAAAATTTCGGACAGACCACCCCATTCCCTGCATTTAGGCACTTTGGCACAAATCTACACCGTTTCACCGATCAGAACCAATATTCGTAAACTTACCCTTTGGTACCCAGCGAGTAACGCTGTCTGCTTGAAATTGCGGACAGACCACTCCATTCCCTGCATTTCGGCCCTTTGTCCCAAATCTACACCGTTTCACCGATCTCAACCAAAATGTGTATATTTACCCTTTGGAACACTGCGACTAACACTGTCTGCTTGAAATTGCGGCGAGGCCACTCCATCCCTTGCATTTAGGATGTTTGGCACGAATCTACACCGTTTCACCGATCTGACCCCAATTTTATATACTTACCCGTAGAACCCGACAAGTAACACTGTTCACTTTAAATTTTGGACAGACCACACTATTCCCTGCTTTTTGGCCCTTTGGCAGAAAACTACACCGTTTCACCGATCTCAACCAGATTTTACATAATTACCCTTTGGAACTCGACGAGTAACACTGTCCACTCGAAATTTCGGACAGACCACTCCATTCCACGCATTTAGGCCCTTTGGCACAAATCTACATCGTTCACCGATCGAAAACAAAATGTGTATACTTACCCTTTGGAACCCGATGAGTAACACTGTCCACTTGAAAATTTGGACAGGCCACTCCATTTCCTGCATTTTGGCCCTTGGCACAAAACTACACCGTTTCACCGATCTCAACCAGATTTTACATAATTACCGTTTGGAACTCGACGAGTAACACTGTCCACTCGAAATTTCGGACAGACCACTCCATTTCTCGCATTAAGGCCCTTTGGTACAAATCTACATCGTTCACCGATCGAAAACAAAGTGTGTATACTTACCCTTTGGAACCCGATGCGTAACACTGTCCACTTGAAATTTCTGACATACCACTCCATTCCCTGCATGTAGCTCAGGAATTCCTCGGGGTTGCCAGCTTCCTAACTCACCAGTCATGAGCCCTTGAGGGTGTACCAGAAGTGGTGGGTCTACACACACCCTGCCTCTTTGAGGGCCTTGAGCAGAAGACAGGAGATATTATGAAAAGGAAAAGAAGAATGAGGGTATCAGGAAAGATGAGTCAAAGCCAATTAAGGCGGGAAATTGAAAGACTCCCTAGCCCTCGGATACCCTAATACAGTCTGGGTCGGAAGAGAACAAGAGTTGACCAAGGGAGGCCGACAGGAAAGAGAACTGAAATGAGCCCAGCACCAGGAAGTAGAAGCGATGCCAGACTCAGCTGGGGTTCCGTGGTCGCCAACCCACGTCCCACAAGTTGTGAGACCCTGGGGGGAGAGTCAGTTGTGAGAATAGCTTGCTGATTCATCGTGAGGAACTTTCCAGAGCCCGCCGTGTTATCTCCTGCTGTCTATGCTGATGCCAGCACAGGGCCGTTGCGAAACAGTGAGTGATTCCCGGTCAATCTGTATAGGACGGGGAACCCCGAACGTGTGTCATCATATTTCGTCATCATCTGCGATCATCTCAGGTTCGTGCAGCTTGGACCTATATTCTTTGTCTTTGCCGAGCAGTACGCTCTTTCACTAGACGCATCCAGTACAGGCCTAAGCCAGAAAATAAGGTTGAGACTTTGGAAGACATCGAAGCTAGACACCTGAATTACCTGTATTAGTTTTAAAATAACACCATGTTCGTTTAGTAGTCATTTTTTCATTACCTTATTATCATCATAAGTGCAAATGACCTAGATGTTACGCGCATCATACCAATAATCACCGCCGCATAAAGTCTTTCTCGACTGTGATTTTTAAAATATTTATTTTTGGTTGGTTGGTTCTTAAGTTTAGGGGCTGCGACAACGCGGTCATGTAGCCCCGTGTACTTTGGGTGTGTGTAGAATCTGTCTGATAACCGGTGTTAATTGTGATGACTGTATTAGTGTGTGTTATCTGTTTTTTAATTTAAGTACAAACTGCAACTTAGAATTCTTCAAATAGTTCATACTTTTGCCGCCAAGCGCCACCGTCAACGACTACTAGGCCAAGTTCGGAACTTAGCTACTAGACGCCACTGCAGTCGGCTCTTGGCAACGGACGTAGACATCTATGGGCGTTGTTTACCTATCCAATTTAGCTTCACACAGGTGTAATTAGTGGAAGGTTCAATAACATGCCATAAATCTGACATGGGACCGCCGGCTTTACTTCCCCTCCGAAGAAAGGCATACTGACGGATTTTTAACGCTCTTAAAATATCCGACGGCTTCGGCCGGGTTTGAACCCGCTATCTTGGGCATAGAAGCTCAGCATGCTACCAAATACGCCACCGAAGCCGCCATATAGTTATTTTTATTACAGTACATTGTGTACATTATACGTTGAAGTGTCAATTCAATACCGGTAGTAGTTTCCCTTATCATCCTCATCATAAGAGCAAATGACCTACAGTAGATGTTACGCCCATTACACCATTAATCACCACACACAATAAGTCTTTCTCGCCTGTGAATTTTGAAATATGTATTTCAATTACGGTAGTTTGTAAGTTTGACGTGTCAATTCAACAGTAGTTTTTATTATCATCCTTATCAAAAGGGCAAATGACCTAGATATTACTCCCTCATTGTCTTTGGGGGCAAATGACTTAGATTTTAAGTCCATTATATTTCTAAGGAGACCTTAAAACATTATCATCATTCCACCGGGCGAAGCCGGGTACTACTGCTAGTTCTGAATAATCAGTACTTCAGGTAATTCCTCGAGAAATATACTAACCGAACTATCACAGATGAGTCAACGTTCAGAAAAACCTATGTTTTAGCCATATACAATGAAAATGTTCTGAAGATAAGACAAGAAATTAAAGACGGTCCGATATGGGTTTCCATTGGCGAGACGACAGACAAAGAAGGTAGGCTAATTGGCAACATAATCATTCGTTTGTTAAGTGAAGATTATTGTAAACGGATTCTTTTACACTGTGATGTTCTAGAAAAGTGCAATAACAAAACTATAGCAAAACTGTTCAATGAAGCTATGGGTATCCTCTGGCCACAGGGCGTTCAGTAAGATAAAGTGTTACGTTTTATTAGCGATGCCGCACCTTTTATGATGAAAGCCAGTGAAGCATTGTGTGTTGTATATCCTAAGATGACTCATTTAACTTGTGTAGCACATGCCTTTCATCGTGTGGCAGAAGTGGTAAGAGGCAGTTACCCGAAAGTAGATCTATTGATTTCCTCAGTGAAAAAAGTTTTTCTCAAAGCCCACAAAAGAGTTCATCTTTTGAAAGAAATGTAACCAGAAATTCCATTGCCACCTAAGCCAGTTCTAACTAGGTGGGGTACGTGGCTGCAAGCGGTTGAATACTATGCTGATTATATAGACTCCATTAAGAACATTCTGCATGCTATGGACTCTGAAGATGCAGCCTCAATTGAAGCTGCGCAAACAGTTGTTTGTGACACAAGTGTGAAAAATGACTTGATTTACATTCAGCATAATTTTTTCATGCATCACATAAAACACTCACAAGTCTCCAAAACTCGAATCTCTCACTTTCTGAAAGTTTCGAAATTGTGAATAGAACTGTGGAACAGCTTAATCATGGTACAGGTAAAGTTGCAGATGTAGCAAAAATGAAGATGGACACTGTACTTTCAAAGAACCCTGGATATGAAATAATGGGAAATGTTGCTGCAATTATGTGTGGAGATTAAAGTGTCAAGTTAACGTTGGATTTAACCCCAGCAGATGTTGTAAAGTTTAAATATGCCCCCCATTACCTCTTCTGATGTTGAACGAAGTTTCAGTCAATATATATCGGTACTTAAGAGACACTAGGAGAAGATTCACTTTCCAGCACTTAAAAGAACATTTTGTGATCCATTGTTTTGATAACAGAGATTAAAATATTGCATGTTCTTCAAAGATCATATTAAAATAAGAAGTATAGCATTATGGTTCATGTAGATCTACTTTCTATAGCTTCTTTGAACTTTAATATCAAATAGAAATGATACTTTATTGTAATTTTAAGTCCGTATATAATTCCCTATTTCAATAAAAATATCTAAATATATATGTACATATTTCATCAATTATTAGTACAATGCAATTCTTTCTTAAACTCTTCCGCAACCTCCTTTTCCTTTAGTCTCAACATCTTAATCTTTATTTCTCTTTTTTCTGGTAATCTCATAACTTTTCCAAAATTAAAAGTAGGAAAAGTTATGAGATTACCAGAAAAAAGGGAAAGAAAGATTAAGGTCTGGAGACTAAAGGAAAAGGAGATTGCGGAAGAGTTTAAGAAAGAATTGCAAGAACAGATACCAAGGGCGGATATTACCCATGTGGAACAAGAATGGGAAAAGTTCAAGAGTGCATTTGTAAGCAGTGCAGAGAAAACATGTGGTAGAACATCAGGAAAGGTACGGGAAAAGGCGACAAAATGGTGGAATGATAAGAGTGAAAGAAAAGGTAAGGGAGAAGAAGATTACTTGGAAGGAATGGAAAACAAAAAAGACCGAAGAAAGTAGAGCAAAATATATAGAAGCAAACGGAGATTGCAAGAAAGTAATTGCAGAGGAAAAGAAGAAAAGCTGGGAAGAATTCACTCAGGAAATAAGGGAGGATTTAAATTGTGGGAAAAAATTGCTGTTTGGAATTATAAAAAGTAGAAGAAATGAAAAGGTGAACACTGGGTTCATGAAAAACAAAGAAGGTGAAATATTGACAAAACCAGACGAGAGAATGGACAGATGGAAAGAATATTTCAGCGAGCTGTTGAAGGTGAGACGCCAGACATGCAGAGAAGTTACGCAAACAGCTAAAACGGTGGAGAAAAAAATAGAAGAAGAACCAGACATTACTATGGCAGAAGTGGAATGGGCAGTTAGGAAGATGAAGATGGGGAAAGCTGTGGGAATCGATGAAGTGGCAATAGAAATGATCAAGGCGGCAGGACCAGTGGGACTGCAGTGGACATACAGACTTCTCAGGAGTGTGTGGAGAGAGAAGAAAGTTCCTGAAGCCTGGAAAAAGGGAATAATATTGCCAATATTCAAGAAAGGAAACAGGAAGGGTAACTATCGAGGAATCACCATCATCTTGCATGTTGCCAAAGTTATGGAAAGAATCCTAGAAAAAAGAATTAGAGTAAAGGTAGAAAACCAAATAGAGGAGCAGTTTGGATTTAGAGGGGGCAGGTCAACAGTGGAACCCATTTTCATTCTGAGACAGAACATAGAAAAGAGTTGGGAATATGGGAAGGATATGGTAATGACTTTTATTGATCTAGAAAAGGCCTATGGTAGCATCCCTAGAACAAAAGTTTGAGAAAGCTTAACAAATAGGAGGATAGGCAAGGAACTGAGAGACATGATAAAAGGAATGTGCATGGATTGCTACAGTAGTGTGAAAACTAGAGTTGGGACATCGGAATTGTCACTGGACTAAAGCAAGGAAGAGTGTTGTCACCATTATAGTTCTTAATGGTGATGGATGACATAATGAAGGCAGCAATGAAAGACTATAGTAGGGCAAAGATGAAGGTAATGTTGTTTGCAGACGATGTTGTGATCTGGGGCCAGGATGAGATGGAGGGACAAGAACAGTTAGACGTAATAAATGAAAAGATTGACCAATGGGGACTGAAGATAAATGTGGAGAAGAGTAAAACAGTGGTTGTGAGTAGAGGTAAGAAAGAAGGAAAAGGAGTAATCAAAGTAGGAGATAAGGAATTGGAAGTGGTGAAACACTTCAAATACTTGGGAAGTGAACTGACTGAAGATGGAAGAATAGATTTGTGAATTAGCAGAAGAATACAACATGGGAGTGCTTTCTACCAACAGGTACGGGGACTAGTATGGAACAAGGATGTACCAATTAAGGCTAAAGAAGTTATGTACAAAGCATATTATATTCCTATTATCACATATGCAGCAGAAACTTGGACAATTACTAAGAGGGATGAGATCAGAGTACAGGCAGCTGAGATGAGATTCCTGAGAAGTATGGTCCAGAAAACGAGGAGAGACAGAGTGAGAAATGAAGATATACGGAAAGAACTGGGAGTACAGAAACTAAATGACAAACTGGAGCAAAACAGATTGAGATGGTTTGGACATGTCAAATGGATGAATGAAGTAAGGCTACCAAGACGAGCACTGGAACGACGAATGACAGGGAAGAGAGGACGAGGAAGACCAAGAATACGTTGGATGGACTCGGTGAAGCATAGCATTAGTAAACGGAACCTGGATTGGAACACCGTGTCGGAAGAGGAATGGTGGAACGAGAGAACAAAGTGGAGAGGAACTATATTTGCCCCCACCAAGTGTCAGCTGGACAAGGGGAAATGAAGATGATGATAAATTAGTACATATAAATCCGTTCCCTGGTGACGTGTATTTTCACAAGTACCAATTACCGTAGATACAGAGATGTGCAAATTATTAGACTCAAATGAATTTAAATCAGTCACAATTTTTTATTCAAAATCATTTTATTTTTATTACCCTATTTAGTAATGTTTTCTCTCCTGTGGACTTACAACTTTTCCAATAAGGAAATGCATCTGGAATTTTTTTCGAAATTGGAGTTTCTGAGGGACACCAGAGATGGTGGTGTTTTTTTTTTTTTTTTTTTTTTCATTGACTTGGGAACATATCCTCTAAATCGGGTGATTTCAATCCATTGTCCACGAATCTTTGAATAGTTCAAGACTTCCAATCTCTCAGGTCTAAATTCACACGATATAGTAATCAAAACAAAATGTGTGGCATTCTGCATTACCAAGGCTCCTCCTTTAGTGGAAACTGTAAACAATTAGTTTACTGTCAGATTCTTTAAAATAATATTATTAAGAATATTGATTAAACATTTCAAATAATTTCAGCATATTGCAAAATATTTCTACTGTATTAAGTCATAAATTCTACAAAGTAACCTAAATGTTGGAAAACTGCCGTTGAGTCTAATAATTTGCACACCTCTATAACCCAAAGAAAGCCTAACTATTTTCCAGAATTTACAATAGTTTAGTTACGAGAGGAATGTTGATTACAATATTGCCTAACAAATTGTGTATGGTAGTTAACTTACTAGGAAATTATCTGTAGCGATTTGAAGCCATTATTTTTTCAGTGTTGCCTATACAAATTGACTTTTTGTAGCTTCTCCTTCGGTCAACACGATTGTACCCAATTAATGGGCATTCTATATTAAAGAAGGAAATAAAAGAAAATTGTTTGTAGACTGTTATGCCTTTCAGTATCCAGTCTACTATGTAGCCTCTACGCCTTTGTATAAAAAACAAAAACAAATAAACTTCCAACTTAAATGGCATCTGGATATTTACACATCATAAGACTCCATATGAGGTAATCCTCTTCCTAAATGAGGCGGCTTCGGTGGCGTAGTGGGTAGCATGCTGAGCTTCTAGCCCAAGGTTGCGGGGTTTAAACCTGGCCGAAGTCGTCGGATTTTTTAAGAGCGTTAAAAATCCCTCAGTTTGCCTTCTTTCGGAGGGGATGTAAAGCCTGCGGTCCCATGTCATAGATTTATGGCATGAAAAAGAACCTTCCACTAACTACAATTGTGTGAAGCCAAAATTTGTAGGTTAGAATTGATAACGCTCTATTAGTTCCAACGTTTGCCACCAGGTGCTGACTGCGATGCCATCTAGTAGCCAAAGTACGCAAGCTAGGTGTCGTGGACGGTACCATTTGGTAGCAAAAGTAGGAACTACTTAAAATTATTGTCTGCAGTCCTTACTTGAATTAAAACAGATAACACACAGTAATACAGCCATCACAATTAACACCGGTTATCAGACAGATTCTACACACACCCAAAGTACACGGGGCTACATGACCGCGTTGTCGCAGCCCCTAAACTAAGGAACCAACCAACCTCTTCCCAAATGAGCTGTAAAATAGTTTTAGCCTCCAATATGCACATAGTTGATGAAGCCACATAATTAAAAATTTACCAGATACAATTTAAATTTACAATTTAATCACATAACAATGACAAACAGTAGCAGATATTTACAGACAAGATTTACATTCTCCTCCTGCTGATAGGGCCAGATGACAGCATTTTTCTTCCCCTTAAAATAGCTCCCCACACCCAGCTTATTGGCCAACGGAGTTTGAGGAAGGTAATGCTTCTCATCTGCTTTGACCTGTTGTACGATACGAATAAACACAACCCTAAAGGCTAGGGATGGGTTGCGAACGGAGTCGCAAAAGAGTCGAGAGTGCTGCCCTTGGAACCGATACACTCTACTCCAGTGTCGACTCCACTGATGCACTAACACCATCTAACAACTGTTTTCGGAACTGCTTGGACTTATAGTTCGACGTTGCTCCCTTGATGCCCTGTGTTACGATGAATGGATTATTAGCCAGCAAACATAAAAGATTGCTTCGGGTTATTACCATCAGTAATGTTGTTGGTGCCGGCCCCGTGGTGTTGGGGTAGCGCGCCTGCCTCTCACCCGGAGGCCCCGGGTTAGATTCCCGGCTCAGTCAGGGATTTTAGAAACTGACGTGAAGGCTGGAACGGGGTGCAATCCGCCTTGTGAGGACAATTGAGTAGCTGTCTGACAGTGAGGCAGCGCCCCGATCACGAAAAGCAAGATTAATGGCAGAGGGGACCCGATGCGCTGATCACGCGCCACCCCAATATTTGCAGGCCAAATGGCTGGGCAGCGGTCGCTTGGTAGGCCTAGGCCCTTCATGGGCTGTACTGCCAGGGGTTATTAATGTTATTGGTGTAATTGTTACTGATATTGTGTATATTATGATTAAAACATCCTGCCTAAAATATAATATTACAACAATTTGGTACATATATTGTAAATAATAATAATAATAATAATGAGCCATAATAGTGACATTCATAGATTTAAAAAAGGCTTTTGTATCTGTCGACAGGGAAACTCTAGATAAAGTAATCAGAGAATTTGGAGTTAAATCTAAACTTGCAAACCTAATCCGTGAAACCCTCACAGACACTATTTCAAAGGTAACATTTCGGGAAAACCATTCAAAATAAATGCATGGGTGGAAAAAATAGTACGAATTTGGAATATGAAATTGAAAGAGCAGAATATATCACTTATAACACTAGGAAGAAAAAACAAAATAAATTGTCAGGCATTTGCTGGAGATTCTTTCTGAAAACGTAGCTCATGCAACAGTACAAATCGATCTATTAGAAGAGGTAGCCAATAAAACAGGTTTAAAGATTTCTGTAGAAAAAGCAACATTTATTACAAATATTAAAAATGCTCCAGAAACCCTAATAACAAAAATTGGTCAAATTAAGAGGGTAGATAAGTTCAAATATTTTGGGGAAATAATTCAGAAGAATGGCTTAGAAAAATCTGCTGTAGAAGAAAGAGTGCACAAGATTCAAAGAGCATAACCAGGAATATCTATAACAAAAAATGTTTATCTAAGAAATTGAAAATACAGCACTATAGAACAGTAATAAACCAGAATGCTTATATGCCAGTGAATGTCTAATACTAAATTATAAATTGGATAAATTAGAAGTATCAGAAAGAAAAATTATAGCCTATGCAAAATTCTCGGTCCACTAAGAACTACAGAGTTTTCTAAATTAATGTAACGAAGAAATATATTGGAACATTGAAAACATAACTGAGATAATAAAGAAGAGGCGATTGTTATTTTTCGGACATTTATATAGAATGAATGATAGCAGGTTAACCAAACAGATTTTTAAATATCTTTGGAAAAAGAAATCGACAACAGCCTGGTTTCAAGAAGTAAAGAAAGATTTAGAAAGAAACAATGTAAGAGAAGAAGATGCACTAGAGAGAGAAATTTTCAAAAAAAAAAAAGGTATTGTGAATGGAAGGACTCGAAGGAAGGCAATATAAGAAAACAGGCTCAAAATGGTCAGAAGAGAGAAAGAAGACACACAGCGAAAAGATGAAGGAGCACTGGAGGAGGAAAAAAGAACAACAAAGGACTAAACATTGAAATTGGTTCGTGGTCCTCAGAAGACCCTAATGGAGAAAGAAGAATGAGAGATTCGGAAAAAATACTTTTAAAAATCACCAATATGAACTGCGATTACATAAAAACAAATAACATTGAGTACATAGAGTAGGCAATAATATTGCAACCTTTATTAAGTTACCCATTATTGAAAACAGGGACCGTGCGTAACAGCAAATTTTCGACCGCAGCGCCCCTAGCGGAAGAGACGATTATTCACTGGTAGGAGAAACACAAGAATAACATATCAGCTGTCGTGTGATGTGAATACGTGTAGTTGGAATTAATCAACAATGTCAAATACTGTTATTCATGTGGGCTTTAAGAAAATTATATGGAGTTCTCAGTATTTTAGGAATTCTACTTTGAGAAAAGGAAGAGAGCTTAAAATACTAACATCAATGTAAGAATAAAGAATTCTCTTACTGTAGATACTTATAATATTTTATAGATTTGTAATAATCTCAGTCTTAACATTATCTTTATTAATGTTCAGTTGATTTTTCCTGTTGGATAGCTACCTTATTTATTTTTTAGACTGACTGCAACAGAAACCTAATGGAAGCTGTCTGCACTTGCAAAGCTGTCCTATCTGGAAGATTTAAACACATAGCTGCATTATGTGCTTATATTAACAGTGAGAGACGGCAGTCTCAAACTTCAGTTCTGCAGCAGTGGCATGCACCCAAAACCAACATCCAAAAGGAATTAGGCCAATATTCAAAGGGAGAGTGCATTGCAGAAATAATGCCGGCACAGTGGTGTTGGGGTAGCGCGCCTGCCTCTTACCCGGAGGCCCCGGGTTCGATTCCCGGCTCCGTCAGGGATTTTAGAAATTGACGTGAGGACTGGAACGGGGTGCACTCAGCCTCGTGAGGACAATTGAGTAGCTGTCTGATAGTGAGGCAGCGCCCCGGTCACGAAAACCCAGATTAACGGCCGAGGGGACCCGACGCGCTGACCACGCGTCACCCCAATATCTGCAGGCCAAATGGCTGGGCAGCGGTCGCTTGGTAGGCCTAGGCCCTCATGGGCTGTAATGCCAGGGGTAAAAAGAAATTGCAGAAATAATCCATACAGCTCAAGTTCCTACCCATTGTGATCAAAATACAAGTAGGCATAATAGTGAAATATATGAAACTGATCTTTAAATATATATATATATTGATTGATTGTGCGTTCTCAGCTACTGTATATTAAAGGCTGAGTGTGAGGAGAAAGTAGTGCAATGGTAACTTAAATATTATTGTAAATAATGCACTTAATTTCTGTGAAAATGAAGGATTGAAGGTTATTTTTAATGAATTAGAAACCAAGAATTATCAGAATATACACAAGTTTTATTTTATTCAGAGACAATCAGATCTAAAAACAAAACTAGTTCCAGTTAACTATGAGCATAATTTACCAAAGGAAGTGCAACAGTTCTATGAGACCAATGTTAAAGTAGCCTAAGTAAAACATAGAAAATTCAAATTGCAATGTTTACAATAATCTCAATCACAATGCAAACATTGGCACAAGAAGAGAAACATCAGAATTTCTGCCAGTATTAAGCCACACAAAATTAAGACACTAAAAACTGGAATGTATGATCAGCTGGCAAAATCATTTATGATGATTAAAGACATAAATCAGACATTATAACATCACCAGGCAAGCAGACCAGAATTAACTGTAATATAGCTATCAGTGGCTCTACCTCCATAGCATCTAGAAAGAAAACAAATAAAACCAGGTGTAATTGCCACAAGAAATTTCACAGTGAAACCATTTTTGTAGTGTGAAAACATTAGAATTCTCTGTCAAACACTAATTGGCCTATGTATTTCAGTGCAGTCAATAACGCATGTACAATTTTCATAATGGGTCTTGAAAGAATTAGGCATAGTCTTTCCGATACTGAACCTTTGTGGCCAGAGAATCCAACCTATTGTTTTTTGATAGATGTGGTGCTAAACAAACTGAAATTTAGCTGATGCTGGGTACCTAAAAATAACTGCAATAGCAGAGAAAGCCAAACCAAGTTTCATTTTCATTAGATAAAGTAATAACATATTTTGTTTGGTAAGAGTGCATTTGTGACTTGAGCGTCCGTGGCTAAGGCGGTAGCACGCCGGCCTCTCACCGCTGGGTCCGTGGTTCAAATCCCGGTCACTCCATGTGATTATCAATAAATGTGAGATCTGTGCTGGACAAAACGGAGGCAGACAGGTTTTTCTCCGGGTACTCCGGTTTTCCCTGTCAACATTTCATTCCAGCAACACTCTCCACTATCATTTCATTTCATCTATCATTCATTTAATCATTGCCCCAGAGGAGTGCGTCAGGCCTCGGCAGCCGGCACAGTTCATATCCTCGCCGCTAGATGGGGGCTTCATTCATTCATTCCATTCCTGACCCGGTCGGAGACTGGAAGCAGGCTGTGGATTTTCATTTTCATTTCAGTAGGTAAAAGAGACAACAAACCTGGAAGACTGGGATTTTTACACCAGCTATGTCAAGCAAACTATTTCCATTGCCCTCCACAGACTCATACCCAGAAAATGATTTTTTTTACTTGTATGAGGTCAACTCCAACACCACATTCTCTCTTGAAACAAGTATCAGTCATTACATTCTTATCACTGTTAGGTACTGTTAACATTGTCAGAGTTTCTGAATCACATTTTGAATTATTACTGGGCAAATTTAAATTACAAAATAGTACATTTACATTCTCCTGGCCATATGAAAATGGTAAATCATCAGTCTGAATACCTATACTACAAACAGTTTGGGGAGATTGTGATTCTGGAACAGAATTAATGTTTTCTTGCATTAAGCTACACTTTGTCTTCCTTTCCTCCTCTTGTACCTGATCATTTGTTTCCTCTGAGTTTCGTCCTCATTAGATCTTCCTGGTACTTATGTAAAGTAGGTTTATACCCAGGGCTATCAGGGTCTCTGGTAGGTGTTCCATCAATAAAGTGTTGACTTCAGATTCTGGAATTACTGGTAGGAACCCAAGGTTTTCCATCAAGTGTTGAACGGCTTATAGATGTTAAATAGTTTAATCAGTTGAAACTTTCCGTCAAATCAATACAAAATATTTTGCGCTATTATTGCGCTAAGTTAGGTACATGTTTCGAACCTTGCAAGGCGGTCCTTCATCAGCCTCTCACACAAATGGCAACACATCAAAAAAACACTGAACAATATCCAAAAATGCATGCACACTAATAAAACACATATTAAAAACATTCCATTAAAATTTGTACGAAACATATTAAAAAACACATGTTAAAAGTTCTGAGAGTCCATTTATCTTGTTCATTGCCAACGTTTAAACACGTGTCGTTCTGATAGGAGATCTTGTCCTGTTCTGTTATCTGCTTCTTGTCATGTGGGGAACGGAAATAGAGTAGTATTCCCATTTGAATGGTCCAAATGCAAAAGACTTTTAGGTACTCCCAGACTAAACAAGTAGTCCTCTGTTGAAAGAAAATTAAAATTTATTTAGTGAATGGACTGAAGTAATGAGAATCTAATTATGATCAACCAGAAAACGATTGCTAGAAAATCCTTACCTCCCAGTGTATGCAGTGAACCTGTGCGCTTGAAACAGCTGTTGCAACTAAAGTGCTGAGTCTAGGCGAGGCGAGGTGAGGCCACGTGAGATATGTAGGGGTGGAGAATACCATTGGTGGAAGCAATGAGCGGAGGGGCGGGGAGGCACTTGGAGTGGGAGGGGAAAGGAAGTTTGGACTACTTGTTTAGTCTGGCAATGAACGTTGGCAATGAACAAGATAAATGGACTCTCAGAACTTTTAACATGTGTTTTTAATATGTTTCGTACAAATTTTAATGGAATGTTTTTAATATGTGTTTTATTAGTGTGCATGCATTTTTGGATATTGTTCAGTGTTTTTTTGATGTGTTGCCATTTGTGTGAGAGGCTGATGAAGGACCGCCTTGCAAGGTTCGAAACATGTACCTAACTTAGCGCAATAATAGCGCAAAATATTTTGTATTGATTTGACGGAAAGTTTCAACTGATTAAACTATTTATATACGTCAATACGGACCAGAAATGGCAATTAGTATTCCCATTATAGATGTTATCCATGCTTCCCTTCAGCTCCGGCCGGAAAACTAAAAATTTGTTCCTGGCGGGCTGTTTTTGAAGGTGTTATTACAGTCGTACACAGAACAGTTCACGTGACATTTACTGTGTTTAACTTACTGGTACTAGGAATTTCACTCATGCTTACAGAACATGCTGAAAGAACCAAATCAAAACGTAGGATATCTCAGTAAACAATGTGAACAGTCAAAGACACAGTTAAAAAAATAAGAACCCACTATTTACTAACGCGATGGTGAAAGATACTCCTACCACTCCCACCAGTTAGTTCAGATTAAGCCAACAGATGGCAGCACTCTCCATTCGCATCCCCAATAGCAATAATAATATACAGGGTCTTTATTTTTGCTTTGCAAGGCGATTCCACCCGACCTTGGGTGGTGGTCCCCGGCCAATAGCCGGCTGTTACAGGTTGGCGCGCGCGGTCTCCGGCCGTATTCCCACACTCTTGTTGCAGTAGACGTGTGTGCTCCGAGCTAATTGGGTGTTTTATAAAGCTACTGTGTACTGTATATCGTATTGTATAGTGTTTTATAGTGATTGTGTATAGTGCTATAATGCCTTATGTGAAATATTCATTACGTGAACGTGTACATCTGCACAATACGTACATAAAGTGTAGGATATCGTGCACTAGAACATGACAAAATTTTAGAGTGACATTCCCGAAGAGATTCAAATGTACAGGTTCAGTACACAATAGAAATAGACTTAAGGATCGTTATTTCCTTACTGAAGCTAAATTAACAGGAGTGACCGCAAACTTCATAAGGAGATGCCATTTATGTTTGGCAGCGGGTGAGGAACATTTTCAGCATCTACTGTACACATGGTGAGTAAAAATGCATAATACTGATTTTAAGCACCGTATTCTGCCGTACATATGCGCGCGCGGTGCCGGAAACTGAGCCGTCACTAGCGGAGCACATGAGCGAGAACGTCCTTGCCAAGCATATAAAAAGACCCTGTAATATGATGACAAAACTTTCAAATAGTCAATAATTTGGACTTAAATTGCATAAAATTACATAAAACAAAACGCCGGCATAGAGTATAAGATTACAAGATTTGTTAACAGTAATAATATATTCTGACTGACAGATTACTCTGCAATAGTGAATACATCCCTCCCCATAGGGTTGGTATCAGGAAGAACATCCGGCAGTAAAACATGGCCAAGTCCATGTGCGACACAGTCTGCACCCGTGACCCATGAGAAAAAAAGGTAGATGAAGCTGGTGGTATCGTTCATAGACTGGACGTGACTTACTATCCCATATGGAACATGCTTTATCTTATCGCTTGCCATCCTAGGTCGGCTTCACCCCTGGACTGGGCGGAGGATCTGACCTCTACCATCGCAAGGACGGTGCCTGGGAGCTGAAGTCATATTGTCGGCTACAACTGGGGATGGTGATAAGCCGATCGCCCAGACGACCACAAGCTTGGGTCTTGTTGTTAAGGAAGGGACGGAGAAAGGATGAGGGAAGGAAGTCTACCGTGGCCGTGCGTGATCATTACATTGTATTGTCAGAGCTTTGACATGCTAGCGGCCCTGCACTGTGAGGCACGTTAGCTTGGAGTCGCGAGGCTTCATGCAAAGCGACCCTGCTGTCCCGCAATATGCAATAGGTTACCTTGGAGTCGCGAGGCTTCATGCGAACCGAGCCCGGTGTTCGGAGTCGACGCTCTCGATTCCAGGCTTCAGTCGCGTCCATCCCTACTAAAGGGTACACGGCGCGGTAAAACTTCACAAGAGGGTTTCACAATGGTTTTGCCTAGAACAATATTTTCGTCCAGACCAATGGTGGATTGATAGCGCGGCCCTACACCCTTCCTCCTTGAGGGCCTTGAGCAGAAGGCAGGAGATAACAGGAAAAAAAAAGAAGGCTGACCCCTCGCAGAAGGAGGGTATCAGAAAAGATCAGACAAGGGCCAATTAAGGCGGGAAAGGAAGAGACTCCCTAGGCCTCGGATACCCTAATACCGTCAGGGTCGGAAGAGAACAAGAGTTGACCAAGTGAGGTCGAAAGGAAAGAAGACGTAGAGGAGCCCGGCACAAGAAAGTGGAAGCAATGCCGGACTCAGCTGGGGCCCCGTGGTCGCGTTAGCTAATAGATAACACCCCTGGTTTTTGTCACGCATCAACAATCTTTATCCAGGCCAATAGTTTTGCCTTTACTTCATGTCGTGAAACCCTCTGGTAAAGAATTAATCACGGCGCCTCAACCAGGGGAAATCCCTCAGATTGGCTACTCATTTTTTTAATTTTACAGCTGGCTGAGTGAGTTGACCAGGGTTCACCTGATAGCGGAGGGCAGTTTAAAAATCTCCCCCACTAGCAGGAATCAAATCCAGTCCTTCCAGTTGTGAATCTAACACCTTGCATACCGAGTCACCAGGGCTCTTACATAACCTAAAAAAAACGTAAAATACCTTACCTTCAATCAGAGTGAGTACCATTATACAGCACGTATCCGATCTCACTGTTGAATAGCTGTGATACACTCGAAGATGCACGGCAGTTGAGCATTGTTTAAGAACGGTATCTCATTGCCTGTGAAACAAAACAAAACAGACCACTGTTTTTGCTTTCCCTCAAAAAATTCGGCACTTGTGTAGTTTAGGTGGTACGGAATATTGTACTTAAATTACAAGTCCGTAAAAATACGAAGTGCGCATGCGCGCGCTGCGAACAAATGACATTCCCCAGGCTGCGCATGCGCGCGTAGCGAACAATTGACATGCGCGTCGCGTTGCTAAAACAGATGCGCGATAGCAACACAATCTCAAAGCACTCTCTTAGCTCTGCAGAACACTGCAGAAGTCATTGGTTCAATTAAGTTAGGTGTGTATTTTCTCAAAGGCAATGTTAGGAACGTCCCCATACTATTTGTATGAACACCATACCTTAGCATTCTGGGTTACACACCGCAAATTCGAATTTATGACTTACAGTAGTACCTGGGTGGGAAACGAACCCTCGCCCCAAGGGCGTTAGGTGTGACGCTTTTGCACAGCCAATGTAAGATACGTCTCCATAATATTTTTATGAACACAATACCGTAGCTTTCCGGGTTACACGCCGCCAAACTCGAATTTATGACTTAGTGCCTGGCCGGGGAATCGAACCCTCGTCCCCAAGGGCGTTAGGTGTGACTTTTGCACACCCAATGTAAGGAACGTCTCCATACTATTTGTATGAACACCATACCTTAGCATTCTGGGTTACACACCGCAAATTCGAATTTATGACTTACAGTAGTAGGGGAAATGTGCCTAAAATGACATACCATTTTTATTTTTTGCTCGTTCTCTTAAACTTTTATTAAGAATTTGTTTTTCACACATGTTTTAGAATCATTGACAGAATATCTTCTCAAAAACGGTCAACAACCATCAAATATAATACTATACTATACACAAGAAAATAAATTGAAAAATGTACCAACGTGTCATTTTATCCCTACTGTTTGGGTAAAATGACATACGTTTCACCATGTATATACAAAAAGTGAAGACACTAAACAAAATCCTCAACAAGTTCTTATTATGCCTTTACAAATGGTTCTATGGCTTACAAAGGTCACACACAAAATGTTTAATCCTTGCAGGAACACCAGCACACTCACTGTGAGCCCACATCTTGCATCTAGCACACTTAATCCATGATTCTCCTGGCCTAGAATGTGAGAAAATATCATTGCAGTAAATGCAAACACAGTCGTCATCATCTTCATCTGCACAGGGGTCTGAGTTATAGGCTTCTGCGCTGCTGAACTCGATTCTTTTCCGAGCTCTTCTAGTTGATCGGCGTTCCTCAGCTAATTTCTTCTGGTGTTCTTTATCTTCTAGAAGTTTTATATTGGGGACTGCTGTTTAGGAGGCCTGAAGAACCCTGGGTAGTTTTACGTTTCTTTGGGAAACATAACCCTGCTGTAGGAACTGGGGAAAGTTCATGAACTGATATGTTGAGTCTATTGTCTGATTTGGGAGTCCGAAGGCTGGTCGTGGGAGCAGATTTCTCTTCAGGTGTTGAAGAAGCATGCAAATCATGAGAACATCCCGGAATACTTTCCTCTTGACATTCATTATTCAATAAGCCTACAGTGGGGGATGGAATTTGGTCAGTCTCTACAAATGTAGGTCTATCAGTTGTCTGAGCCGGGGCAAACAAATTGTTCTTCAATAACGTCAGGATTTAATGGCCAAAGTCCTGACTTAGCAAATCCGCTCTTAGCATTAGCCACACTTGCTGCTTTCCCATATGCATTGGCAAAGAGCTCACTGATTTGATATTGAGTGACTATTCGACCAGGGTGGGTTTTCAGCCACTTTGAAACTTCTTGATTATAATAGGTCTTCATGGGACCAAAAAATTACACGTCTAATGGCTGAAGTCGGTGAGTGCAGTGGGGTGGTAGGCAAAGTAGAAACACTCCATTTTCTTTAGCATATTTCAGCACCTCAACATGTTTGTGGCTCGAGTGACCATCAACAATGAGCAACACTTTATCTTCTTTGTTTGCCTTAACAAAATTAATAAAATGCTGTAACCACTTGAGGAAAACTTCTCCAGTCATCCATCCACTTTCATGCGCAATGCCTAGAGTTCCCATTGGTGCTCCATCGATCAATTCCTGTTTCCAGTTTTTCCTGGGGAAGATTAAAGCCGGAGGGACAAAGTTTCCTGCAGGGTTCATACACGCAACCATTGTAACATGCATCCCCCTCTCAGCGCTTGTAAGTGCCCCCACTTGCTTTTTCCCAGTCGTTGCAAAAATCTTCTGAGGATTATGTACAGTTGAGAGAGCAGACTCATCAACATTATAGATTCTTTCAGGCGATATTCCTTCTTTATTTAGGATATCTTCACAAACCTTGTAAAATTTATCGACTTGAGGTTTATTGAACCCCATCGCACGAGCTGCAAAAGTAGCTTCTGGCTTCCTTAGAGATAAGTCTGGATTGCGACTCCGAAAACCTTTCAGCCAGTCCCAGCCAGCCATTTTCTTCTCCTTATTAAATCTGTGGGGTATACCATTTTGTTCTGCAAGCTGGTATGCTAGTTTCCTTACTTCTGTGCATGTCATGCCAAACAGACGAGATTATAGCAGCTTTAAGTGACTGACTATTTCCTGCTCTAATTCTTTTTCAAATGTCGACTGGAACCTGCCTAATCCTTTGCCTACACCCATAATTTGTTTGTTTCGATTTCTGGCACGCCTTCTTAAAGTCGCCTGCGGTACACCAAATTGTTTGGCAGCTCTAAACCAGCCCATTTCCTCATTGTTCACAGCATCGATGGCCCTTTGCATGGCTTGTTCATCCCATGACTGGCGTGTAGTCTTTCTGATATACGTCCCTACCATCTGCAAAAGAAACAGTACATATAATGAGAATTGGATGCCCGCTTATGTTGAAAATACATTCTAAGAATGCTACTTAAATATTTGTAAACATGGAAGAAGAAAGGCACTTAATCTTCTTAGGCCAATATATAAGGGTAAAATGACATAGTATGTCATTTTATCCTTACTAATGGTATGTCGTTTTACCCTAGAGTGCACCTTGTAACAGAGTGAGAGGTTATGCCAAGAATAACAAAGCCATGAGACTAACGTCAATACCAATAGAAGCGTTGAACAACCTATAATACTATTTGTATATTCTTATAACAAAAGGAACTTACCGCTAACAGCAAAGTCGCATCTAAAATGGAACACAAAAATATTCTAGCAACCTTCTTTTCACTTTTTGTTCACTGACTTTCAACACGTTTGATATTCAAGCCCGCCATTTGCAGAATACAGTTTAGCCAACTTCCGCATATGATAGAGCATTCAAAATAAACGACACTAGCGCCATTTACGAGAAAAAGCCACTATGTCGTTTTACCTGAGTATGTCATTTTAGGCACTTTTCCCCTACCTGGGTGGGAAACGAACCCTCGCCCCAAGGGCGTTAGGTGTGACGCTTTTGCACAGCCAATGTAAGATACGTCTCCATAATATTTTTATGAACACAATACCGTAGCTTTCCGGGTTACACGCCGCCAAACTCGAATTTATGACTTAGTGCCTGGCCGGGGAATCGAACCCTCGTCCCCAAGGGCGTTAGGCGTGTCTTTCCTCACAGACAATGTAAGGAACGTCTCAATACTATTTTTATGAACACAATACCGTAACTTTCCAGGCTGCAAGCTGCAAATTCGAATTTATGACCTGGGACTTAGTAACTTATGTAGTTTAGGAGGTACGGACATTTTTCTCGAAATGTGACTTCTTTACATGAATTATGTGTAAATCGAGGGTGCTGATGACGAATATACTATTAGTTTTGCACCAGAAATAATACTTCGACTGCACTTGATCAGCGCGCGACAAATTCGAATTTATGACTGTACCTGGGAGAGGAATAGAACACTCGTCCCCAAGGGCGTTAGGAGCGACTTTCCTCACAGACAATGTAAGGAACGTCTCAATACTATTTTTATGAACACAATACCGTAACTTTCCAGGCTGCAAGCTGCAAATTCGAATTTATGACCTGGGACTTAGTAACTTATGTAGTTTAGGTGGTACGGACATTTTTCTCGAAATGTGACTTCTTTACATGAATTATGTGTAAATCGAGGGTGCTGATGACGAATATACTATTAGTTTTGCACCAGAGATAATACTTCGACTGCACTTGAGCAGCGCGCGACAAATTCGAATTTATGACTGTACCTGGGAGAGGAATTGAACACTCGTCCCCAAGGGCGTTAGGTGTGACTTTCCGCACAGCCAACTTAAGGAACGTCTCCATACTATTTTTATGACCACCATACCGTAACATTCTGGGTTACACTCCACAAATTCGAATTTATGACTTAGTACCTGGGAGGGAATCGAAACCTCGTCCCCAAGGGCGTTAGGTGTGACGCTTTTGCACAGCCAATGTAAGATACGTTTCCATAATATTCTTATGAACACAATACCGTAGTTTTCCGGGTTTCACGCCGCCAATTCGAATTTATGACTTAGTGCCTGGCCGGGGAATCGAACTCTCGTCCCCAAGGGCGTTAGGTGTGTCTTTCCTCACAGACAATGTAAGGGACGTCTCAATACTATTTTTATGAATACAATACCGTAACTTTCCAGGTTGCACGCCACAAATTCGAATTTATGACCTGGGACTTAGTAACTTATGTAGTTTAGGTGGTACGGACATTATTTCTCGAAATGTGACTTCTTTACATGAATTATGGGTAAATCGAGGGTGCTGATCGCGAATATACTACTAGTTTTGCACCCGTATTAATACTTCGGCTGTACTAGATCACCGCGCGACAAATTCGAATTTATGACTGTACCTGGGAGAGGAATTGAACACTCGTCCCCAAGGGCGTTAGGTGTGAATTTTCGCACAGCCAACTTAAGGAACGTCTCCATACTATTTTTATGAACACAATACCGTAACTTTCCGGGTTACACGACGCAAATTCGAATTTATGACTTAGTATCTGGCAGGGGAATCAAACCCTCGTCCCCAACGGCCTTAGGTGTGTGTTTCTCACAGACAATGCAAGGAACGTCTCTATACTATTTTTATGAATACAATACCGTATCTTTCCGGGTTACACGTCTTAAATTCGAATTTATGACTTAGTATCTGTGAGAGAATCGAACCCTCGTCCCCAAGGGCGTTAGGTGTCACTTTTCCCACAGCCATCGTAATGAAAGTCTCCATACTATTTTTTATGAACACAATACCGCAACGTTCCGGGTTACACGCCGCAAATTCGAATTTATACCTTTGTGCCTGGCAGGGGAATCGAACCTCGTACCCAAAGGCGTTAGGTGTGACTTTTTGCACACCCAATGTAAGGAACGTCTCCATACTATTTGTATGAACACCATACCTTAGCATTCTGGGTTACACACCGCAAATTCGAATTTATGACTTACAGTAGTACCTGGGTGGGAAACGAACCCTCGCCCCAAGGGCGTTAGGTGTGACGCTTTTGCACAGCCAATGTAAGATACGTCTCCATAATATTTTTATGAACACAATACCGTAGCTTTCCGGGTTACACGCCGCCAAACTCGAATTTATGACTTAGTGCCTGGCCGGGGAATCGAACTCTCGTCCCCAAGGGCGTTAGGTGTGTCTTTCCTCACAGACAATGTAAGGAACGTCGCCATACTATTTTTATGAACACAATACCGTAACTTTCCGGGTTACACGCCGCCAATTCGAATTTATGACTTAGTATCTGGCAGGGGAATCAAACCCTCGTCCCCAACGGCCTTAGGTGTGTGTTTCTCACAGACAATGCAAGGAACGTCTCTATACTATTTTTATGAATACAATACCGTATCTTTCCGGGTTACACGTCTTAAATTCGAATTTATGTCTTAGTATCTGTGAGAGAATCGAACCCTCGTCCCCAAGGGCGTTAGGTGTGACTTTTCCCACAGCCATCGTAATGAAAGTCTCCATACTATTTTTATGAACACAATACCGCAACGTTCCGGGTTACACGCCGCAAATTCGAATTTTCCGGGTTACACGCCGCCAAACTCGAATTTATGACTTAGTGCTTGGCCGGGGAATCGAACCCTCGTCCCCAAGGGCGTTAGGCGTGTCTTTCCTCACAGACAATGTAAGGAACGTCTCAATACTATTTTTATGAACACAATACCGTAACTTTCCAGTCTGCAAGCTGCAAAATCGAATTTATGACCTGGGACTTAGTAACTTATGTAGTTTAGGTGGTACGGACATTTTTCTCGAAATGTGACTTCTTTACATGAATTATGTGTAAATCGAGGGTGCTGATGACGAATATACTATTAGTTTTGCACCAGAAATAATACTTCGACTGCACTTGAGCAGCGCGCGACAAATTCGAATTTATGACTGTACCTGGGAGAGGAATTGAACACTCGTCCCCAAGGGCGTTAGGTGTGACTTTCCACACAGCCAACTTAAGGAACGTCTCCATACTATTTTTATGACCACCATACCGTAACATTCTGGGTTACACTCCACAAATTCGAATTTATGACTTAGTACCTGGGAGGGAATCGAAACCTCGTCCCCAAGGGCGTTAGGTGTGACGCTTTTGCACAGCCAATGTAAGATACGTCTCCATTATATTCTTATGAACACAATACCGTAGTTTTCCGGGTTTCACGCCGCCAATTCGAATTTATGACAGTGCCTGGCCGGGGAATCGAACTCTCGTCCCCAAGGGCGTTAGGTGTGTCTTTCCTCACAGACAATGTAAGGAACGTCTCAATACTATTTTTATGAATACAATACCGTAACTTTCCAGGTTGCACGCCGCAAATTCGAATTTATGACCTGGGACTTAGTAACTTATGTAGTTTAGGTGGTACGGACATTTTTCTCGAAATGTGACTTCTTTACATGAATTATGTGTAAATCGAGGGTGCTGATGACGAATATACTATTAGTTTTGCACCAGAAATAATACTTCGACTGCACTTGAGCAGCGCGCGACAAATTCGAATTTATAACATTACCTGGGAGGGGAATCGAACATTCGTCCCCAAGTTGTGTATTTTCTTACAGACAATGTAAGGAACGTCTCCATACTATTTTTATGAACACCATACCGTAACATTCTGGGTTAAACACCACAAATTCGAATTTATGACTTAGTAGCAGGGAGGGAATCGAACCCTCGTCCCCAAGGGCGTTAGGTGAGACTTTTTGCACAGCCAATGTAAGGAATGTCTCCATACTATTTCTATGAACACCATACCGTAACATTCTGGGTTACACACCACAAATTCGAATTTATCCTTAGTACCTGGGAGGGAATCGAACCCTCGTCCCCAAGGGCGTTAGGTGTGAAGCTTTTGCACAGCCAATGTAAGATACGTCTCCATAATATTCTTATGAACGCAATACCGTAGCTTTCCGGGTTTCACGCCGCCAATTCGAATTTATGACTTAGTGCCTGGCCGGGGAATCGAACTCTCGTCCCCAAGGTCGTTAGGTGTGTATTTTCTTACAGACAATGTAAGGAACGTCTCCATACTATTTTTATGAACACCATACCGTACCATTCTGAGTTACACACCGCAAATTCGAATTTATGACTTAGTACCTGGGAGGGAATCGAATCCTTGTTCCCAAGGGCGATAGGTGTGACTTTTCGCACAGCCAACGTAAGGAACGTCTCTATACTATTTTTATGAATACAATACCGTAACTTTCCGGATTACACGCCGCAAATTCGAATTTATGACCTGTGACTTCGTAACTTATGGAGTTTAGGTGGTGTAATAGTCCGAATATTTCCCCTTAATTATTATTTTTATAAAAATCAAAATTAATTTAATATTTTTATTATGTATATTTTACTTATCATATCAATTCTGGATTTATTCCATTATTTCATTACATAATTATATATAAGGGTTTTAATTATTGTTTAGTGAAAATGGAAATTTTCATTAGATTCATGGCAGTGGCGGCCGGCGGTTAAATGTTCTGGGTGTTGCACTATTTTCATTAAGGTGGTACATGGGCACCCGCAAGATATTTTCAAGGGGGGCGGGGTGCGGAGGGGGGGGGGGGCATGTATTATTAGCCTACTTTCGATTTTTGCAAAAAATGAAAGTAGACTTATGAGATCAACACAGGGCGAAAAATTGTGTGTCTGTCTGTGTGTGTGTATGTGTGTGTATGTGTGTGTGTGAGTCTGTGTGTGTGTGTGTGTGAGTGTGTGTACTCTGAATGTCTGTCCCCCCCCCCCCTATCAATTCGAACACGGTGAAACCGAATTGAACGAAATTTGGTACAGAGGTAGCTCTAGCATAGGGCACCTCAGTGTCATACGTTATATCGCCGCCATCTTTACCAAAACTGAATGGTGGCCACTCAAACGTTCAAAACGTAAACTCAAATTACGGCTAAACTAATCATCCGATCTCTACCAAATTTGGTGATATCATACCTTTATATAGGACGCGTCTTTCACCCAAACTTCAAGGTCATCGGCCTTGCCATTTCAGGATGGCGGCCGTGTGAATTATTCAACCATTATAATCCATAGCTTAAGACCCACCAATTCAGATTATCAAGCCTAGGGTGGTTTAAGCTATCCTGAAGGTCGTGATCCGTTATTTATTATAATTTAATATTATAATATTATTCTGTATGAGTGGCTTAAAAGAGCTGAGCCGTATCTGCCTCCCGACAAGATGGCAGCTGTCCTCATGAGCCTGTCTTATATTTCAGTAGTTTTAGTATGTTGTATGTGATATACCCTACTGATTCAATAATATAAACTTTGTATGAAATGATCTATAATGAAGATGTACTGCAGTGAAAAAATAGTTTATTTCAAGTCATTATTTGTCAACAGGTTGTTTCTAATATATCAGTTAAGAACGCCATGATGTTAAGGATATGGTTAGCTCTGGGCTAGCGTGTTAGTCTGTCACGCAGTTGACTGGGGATCGAATACTGCTACAGTTAACTTTTTTTTCTTGAATTCTTTTACAAATGATGTGCACAAAACACGTTGTCATCAACCACAGCCTTCTTAATGTCTCTGTACGGTGCTGTCCTCTTGTGGGTTATGTGGGTAATATTGTTCCAAACATACCGCTGTTAAATACCTGGCCTCCTGAAGTATGGCAATTTTGTGATACTGGTAGTTCAACTATTAGCCACGATCGCGCTCCGATTACCTTTAAACACTGCCAGCTGGATCGCCTCTCTCCTGGCTACTTTAAACTGCCTGCTCGTTGAACACCCAGAGGCAAACAAGATAAATATTAATTCACTGCTAGAACGCAGCACCAACCTACTGTGATCGGCGCGGATTTTTAAAGGGGAAGGTACCCAAAACGAAAGATACTTAAGTTTGCAGGCTGGCTTAATATAGAGATTAACGGACGTGAATGCATTAAAATAAGTTAGTAGTTTTGTTATTCAATCATCATGAAGTATATAATATTGATTTTGACACTTACTGGCTAATTATCAATAGAAAAGAAAAACAAACACTACATGGTGGTAGAGGTGGTTTTAGGGATGAGGACAAAGAGTTATAAATATACCCATATATTTAGGAGAAAGTAGGCTATATGTTCTTTGCTGAACATCTTGTTTTTATTTCATTATCTATACGTCACTAGGTGATATTGAGACGTACCACCCCCTCCCCCCGCAATTTTGGCTTCATTTCTTACTTGTTTCATGACATTCATTATTTGTCTGCTCTTAAACCGTTGGGTACATGGAATTTATGCCATGAATGGGAGGAATATATTTTTTTAGTTCGAAGTTTTTGTCCATAGGAGTTCGCTTTTCTTTGTCAATCATCGTCATAAAGTTCATTTAAAAAAACAGGCAAAAAGTAGTTGTATCACAATGCATCGACAAAAAAATAACAAGTAGATACGTCAAGAACGAAAGCCTATTTTCATAATATCCTACTTATGTTAATTGCCTCTATCAGCATACAGAATTTCAGTTTGATTGCTGTAATAGATTCGTAGATATTGAGAACCGTCAAATATTACGGATGGTCGCCATGTTGGATTTTTATATATGTAGGTCTTAGAGTTATATGCTATTACTGAAGATTATTATGTACGTGTAGTATTTAAACTTCAATCACATGATTAGGACACAGACATAAAAACGAGATTTTAAAATTTCGCACAGCTGCCATCTTGTGGTTATGAAAACAATTGAAATAAATTAGATGTCAGTGGATTAACATTTGTATAAGCATTTCCCGTACCAAGTTTCACTGTGCTCGGATGGTTAAATCGCGAGAAATGTCCATTTAAATATATATACATCGCGTCACCGCCATGTTGGATTTGTGCCCACCAGGTTATTGAAAGTCCTATAGGTGAACGTATGTTCATAGCTTCTATGAACATAAAAACTTTCAGTTTGATTGCTGTAAAAGATTCGTAGATATTGAGAACCGTCTAAATACTGTATTTCGGATGGTCGCTATTTTGTATTGTTATATGTATAGGCCATAGAGTTATGTACCATTAAATGAAAATTATTGCGTAGCTTCATTATGCAAACTTTCACTTCGATCGCATGATTACGACACAAGAAATAACTTAATTTTAAAAATTCGCACAGCCGCCATCTTGAGTTTATGTAAACAATTGAACTAAATTAGATGCTAGTGCATTACAATACGTATAATCTTATACTGTACCATATTTCACTGCGCTCAAATGGTTAAATCGCGAGAACAATCTATTAAAACATTTCAAATTCGCTTGGCCGCCATGTTCGTTTTGTACTTTACAGATTTTTGAAAGTTACATAGATATACGTGCAGTAGTGCCCTTTATCACTGTGCAAACTTTCAGGGTGATATCAGTAATAGTTTCGGAGATATAGAATCCCAGTGAAATATTTCGCACAGCCGCCATCTTGAGGTTATGTAAACGATTGAACTAAATTAAATGCCAGTGCATTACAATGTGCATAAACATTTGCTGTACCTAATTTCATTGCGTTTGGATTATTAAATCGCGAGAAAATTCTATTTAAACGTCGCAAATTCGCTTGGCCGCTATGTTGGTTAAATAGTTACCAGGTCTCTGAAAAATCCATAGGTGAACTTTTAGTAGTGCTCTTTATCACCGTACAAAATTTCAGAGTGATATCGGTAAAAGTTTCGGAGATATTGAATGCTGGTTAAATAATTCGCACAGCCGCCATGTTGGATTGGTGAGACGTAGTAAAATTTGAAGGGCTCGGTCGGGGTCGGCTGAAATGGTTCTATGACCTTACTGAGAGTCATTGAAATCGCTCTAGCCGTTTAGAAGTAATTAGGGGGGGGGCACACACACATCCCACAGACACACATACGCACACACACACACACGGACAAAAGGTGATCTCATAAGTCTATTTTTTCTTCATAAAATGAAAATAGGCTAAAAATCAAGCAGTTCATCAAAATGGTAATGTTAATCCAGTTGGCCGATTTTTTAAATAACTGAAGATATTCTCAAATAACCCCAAATTATTAAGTAAAATAAAACTGTGGAATTACCCCTACATCTCAAATTTCAATTTATGAAATAAACTGGTGTGACAACGAACAATCGAAATATCCTCGGGATTTCAGGGGGTGGGGGCACGGCCCCTCCTTGTAGCCGCCCCCCACCCCTCCTGCGGGCGCCCCTGAGTTGAAAGGGCAAAAGACTGTTTGATATCAGAGAAAACTGTATTCAACTGCGCGGTTTTTTTTTCGTGTGGCCTTCTGAGAGGCCGAGTGCAGGTCTTTCTATTCGATGCCCGTGGGCGACCTGCGCGTCGGGATGAGAGATGGAATGGATGAAGATGAATGAAACTGGGCAAGGATGTGGAAGGAAGCGGCCGTGGCCTGTCAGAAGGTACTGTCCCAGCATTTGCCTGGTGTTGAAAATGGGGAAACCACGGAAAACCATTTCAAGGACAGCCGACGGTGGGGCTCAAACCCACGCGTCTACCAAGTCAGCAGAGAGCTTGGCCCCATGGCCTAACGCAGCGCTTTAGCCAGCGTAGCCACTACTGTCGGTAACTGCGCAGTAAAACGGATGTACCTCATTCATAACGAATGCAGCAGTTCAGAGACATCACATTTTCATCGGATTGAATGGAATATATGTTAGTCTACATGAAAACCCTAACGAGAATAAAACAACGTAAGTTATAAAAGAGGGCGAGAACTGCGAGTGTCACAAGTACGCCCAACATTGCAAGACAAGCAAGGTTTCGACAGTTGACGAAGCATCTCAGATATCTCCGTCCGCGCTTGCACCTTGGCCTCCTAGTTGCAGTCAGCAGGCAACGACCAGCCGTGTTAACTGTTGGGATAGGGCTTACTCGGTCTAGCATCTCTGCCAAACCCTTCACTGTTGAGATCTGGTCGGTGCTTGGGCCTGGCAACGACCAAACGGACGAGCGCTCCTACACGGCTGGCGTGCTTCGCTTTCTCAGTCAGTTCACAGTAACTTACTATAAGATTTCCGGAATTATTAAAGAACAGAATTATGAATTCCTATACATATCAAAGGAAACATGCAACTTTTATTACTAAAAATATTATTACGGTATTAATTGTTTTTCATGAATTAATCTGGTCGTTGTGCAACACTGCAACCGTATTACCGGCCGCCACTGATTCATGGTAGGTTATATTATACAGGACATGCTTGGGAAATATTTCCGTCGTTGTGTCGTCATCTTCGCCACGGGTAGTCTGTCCAGTGTAGACTGAATTTCCCAGAAATAGTATTTTGTTTCCGGGTGACGCGAGGCTGCGAGACAAAGCACTTGAGTCAGTTGGTACGACACTCTATCGTTAACGTTTCTCCTGTACAGTCGTTGTTTGCGTCGAGTTGCATTTCTTGTGAAAATGGCAAATATAATTAGAGCTTTCCCGGATCTTTCCGAATTACGACTGAGAGATCTATTCTTGGCCACAGCAACAGTTCCTCAATCTATCCAGTGGGGACGTGATCATGGGCTTTTGAAACGTGTAGTGGTTTGTGAGAATGGTACTTGCGTGGGTCGCAATGAAATGCGTTTGGAAAATAGACCAGGGATAGATGGTTCTATTTGGCGCTGTTCAGCCGGGCGTGTCTGCAGAAAAACCTGTTCTGTAAGGAAACTTTCGTTCTTTAGTGGCAGCCATCTGCCAATTTCAGAAATTATCATTTTGGCTTACTATTGGGCATATGAAATTGACAAGCAATCCTTTTTGATGCGTGAATTGGATTTAAGTAACAAAACAATCGTCGACTGGAAGCAGTTTTGTCGAGATATTTGCCATGAATATTTCATTCAGCATCCCATTCAGCTGGGAGGAGTTGGCCATACAGTTGAAATAGATGAAAGCTGTTTTGTACGACGGAAATTCAATCGAGGTCGCCGAGTACGTGAACAGTGGGTATTTGGAGCATATGATGTTGAAACTAAGGAAAGTTTTATGGTTGCTGTTCAACGAAGAGATGCCCAAACATTACTGCCAATAATTCAGCAGTATATTCTTCCAGGCACTACTGTAATGTCTGATATGTGGGGGGCGTATAATGCCCTTAACAACTTAGGCTACCAGCACTTAACGGTGAATCACTCCATGAATTTTGTCGACCCTGTTACACATGCTACGACAAACCACGTCGAATCTGTGTGGCAGAAAGCCAAGAAAGGTAACAAGCGACGTTTTGGCACACACCGTACAATGATCAGCAACTATTTGGCCGAATTTCTCTGGCGACAGCGTTTTGGGGTAAATGCGTTTCACCATTTCATCGAGCATGTTCGATCAGTGTACCCTGAGGCTGCTATTGACGATTAGCATCTGTGAAAAGCTGTCTCCTCGCTCGAGCCTTGGCTTAATAAACGGCCCTTTTCAGGGCCATCAAAATAAACGGCCCTTTTCAGGGCCACCAACTGATCTGGAAAAGAGCTAGTTTGCTGGTATAGGAAACTATGGCAAAACTAATAGTATATTCGTGATTAGCCACCCTGATTTACCCGTAATCAGGGATGGCTTCGATTGCGAGGGGCAGGGCCTGCCTGGAGATTAGGCGACAGCCTGATCATCTGGCATGGCGCGCTGCGGGCTGGTGGGCCACATACAACTTATAGAAACCTTACTTTACCTGCTCCACAACTCAAAAATAAATTATCAAGTCTAAACGTTCTAAATTATTCATTTAAAAAAAGGCCTTCTCCTTAATATTTCTAAATTCTACTTTATAAAATTTATTAAAAGTACAGGTACTATAAATTTGTGTATAATTAGTATTTCTTGGATAATGAGATTTATAATTATAAAAGTATTTTACTTTTTAGAATAAGAAATTTTAAAAGAATTATGATTAGATTATTTTTTATGGATGAATAGAAATTGATAAAACTTAATGTAAAGTTTTACTTTTTAAATAAAAATCTTGAGTATTGGGCCGTCAATTAATTTTTAGAAGTTTTGAATAAAAAAATAGTAGATTAAAAAAATAGAATTTTTGGATATAAGGTAATTAATTTATTATTCACTATTATTGGTATAATCATACTAATATATAAAAATGAGATGGTGTGTGTCTGTCTGTTACTCAATAACGCAAGAACCACTGGTCCGATTTAAATGAAATTTTGCATGGATGTAGCTGATTTACCATGTTTACATATAGGATACTTTTAATTTCGATATTTTGCACTATTAAAAATGGCGACCATTTTAGTGACGTCACTACACCCTTTGGTTTCAAAATTTCATATTTCCATAGCAAATAAAAAGAGAACGCTAAGAAATAGCAAACTTTTGATGGCACATACGAGCTTCAAAATGTAATTTCCTATCCGAAAGGTTCTTATCAGCTTTCGTGTATCTCCAACGGTTAGCGAGTAAAACCCACATATGTGACGTCACTACACCCTTTGGTTTCAAAATTTCATATTTCCATTTCAAATAAAAAGAGAACGCGAAGAAATAGCAACCTTTTGATGCATACACGAGCTTTAACATTTAATTTTCTATCCGAAAGGTCCTTATCACTTTTCGTGTATCTCCAACGGTTAGCGAGTAAAACCCACATATGTGACGTCACTACACCCTTTGGTTTCAAAATTTCATATTTCCACTTCAAATAAAAAGAGAACGCTAGGAAATAGCAAACTTTTGATGGAATACATGATCTTTACATTTTAATTTTCTATCCGAAAGGTCCTTATCACTTTTCGTGTATCTCCGATGGTTAGCGAGTAAAACCTAAATTTGTGCAATAAAACACGGTCAACACCGAGCGGTGCGGTATACAGTATCTCTCTAATATGAAAATGAAAGTTCCTGAATTTCTACGGAAATTTGAGTTGTTTACGCGTTTCAAACTGTTTTATGATGGATGCGCGGGAAAATAATGTTTTGTCTGTCTGTCTGTCTGTTTGTTTGTTTGTTTGTCTGTGGACAACTTTGTTCCCTTATAACTCGAGAACGGCTGGGTGTATCAACGTAAAATTTGGTACAGTTGTCCATCAGAGGCACGACACTAATCATTGATGTAATTCTTCTCCCTACCTCTCATAAAAGGAGGCCCACCCCCTTAAAATACATGCTGAAATAAGCGTAGAAGGGCGAGACAAAGCCCATTTTCAGCCCCTCAATGTCAGAGACAAAACCTCATTTTAAGGCCCTAAAACCAACAGTTTTTTTAGATATTCCCAGAAAACTAATTTCATTTCATAAACTAATGAACAAATAAAAGCCGGTAACCATGGCAACAGATTCTCAGAGGTCCATCTATTGCTGAAAGACGCAATGCAATTGCATTAATTACATTAGTGTGAAAGTTTGCAAAGGCTAGAAGGTTATCACGGAACCAAATTAAGCCGTAAAATTCATCAATTCGTATAATGCGCTTAAGGGGGTCAAGGGGTACTCTAGAATTTTTTCAGGCGATTTACATCTGCGGGTGTGGTACGGCAGGTATATTATATTCATATCCCTATATTATATTATTATTATTATATTATGGCGTACAACGACGAGACAAAGCCCCTTGGTGCCAGAAACAAAACTCGGGGGCCCTAAAGGGTCCTCGAAAAGTACATTATAAGGCTCTAAATCCAACAGTTTCTGAAATATTCCCAGAAAACTAATTTAATTTAATTTAACAAACTAATGAAGGAATGCAAATCGGTAACCATGACAACATTATCTCAAGGGGTGGCATCCAACTTTCCATCTATTTCTGTAAGAAGCAATGTCACTCCATTTATACCTTGCCACGGTAGGTGAGTGGATAGCGTGTCGGTCTACGAACCCCAAGATTGCAGGTTCACTCCTGGCCGTGGTACAGGACGGACGTTTGTTTTAGACGAGTGAAAAATCTTAATGGAAGCCTGGAGGCGAGTTACTACAGTACCTGTGTTGTTATCAGCTGCCCCAAGCGCTCCGATGATTGATAAAGCTGTTTCACACTATTGCTGAAGTATAGTCACTGGCAAATATAATGACGTTCTGTTCGTAACTACGTAACGTGTACTTCCGTGTCACACAATACTTCGACGTGGACTGTACTGTCTGCTCAAGTCTGGAATTCCATTATATCAGATCGGTGGTGACAAATGTGAAGTGATAGGGTGAGAGAGTGACTGTGTATAGGCTCACCCGCAGGCTTCAAGGTCAAGGGCAATCGTCTAAAACAAACGTCCGGCCTGTACGTGATTTTTGAAAGGCGGCAAAAGTTTGACTCTCATGTCATACGATGTTGGCATATCAAAAAACCCATTTGAATTCAGTAGGCCGTGTTCATAATGGCAAAATTAACCTCAGGAGTTTCCGCCAACACAAAGTTCCTCATTTCTCTACTAGAAAGCGCTATAGTGTTCAAGGAGCTTAGATATCTACCCTCCTTGACTTTCATAGTGATTCAAGGAACAACGAAATTTCGACATGCAAGCTACCCTCTGGGTGTCAAATTACGAAGGTTGCACCCGGCACCCGAGGCCATACGAAATTATTATAATTAGGCTACTCCATTTATTACATTTCTGTGAAAGTTTGCTAATGGCTATAAGGTTATCACGGAACCAACGTAGACTGTATAATTCGTCAATGCAATTAAGGGGGTCAAGGGGTAACCTAGAATTTTTTCATGCAATTTCACGTGCGACATATAGTACAGAAAGTCTATTATATCTACAAACAGCAACATTATTTTCAAAAATTCCTGAATTGAATCAGCATTTTTTGCGGCTTTTAGAAATTTGGGCCATTTGAAGCTAAAGAACCTGAATTTTCATGCACCACAAGCCTTTATAATTTATGAAAGATATCTTCCTGTGTGTGGGGACCTAACACAACGTAGAGGGTCATTTTTATGTCAGGTGTATTGCGTTTCGTCTACAAGGCTTTCAAATCTATTTCACGTCAGGAAGTACACGTTAGGTGAATTTAGTTTGAGAGAACATTTTAACTAATCTTTTTTGTTGTTGTCGACATACGGGTTCATCGTAAAGATGATTTTGTTTGATACTTAAGGTAGATATACCCATATTTGGATATCTGGGTGATATGTCGTAGACAATAGAATTGTCTTTCTGTGTATCTTTATGTACGCCTATAAATCGTGTTCGGATGCTTGGTGCATCGTAAAATTAGGTATGGTAAACATGAGTCAATACACCAATCATTTATAAAACTCCTCACCGTACTTTTCATACAGTAGAAGGGTGGATATAGGGAAAAACTTCTCAAAATACATGCTAAAATAGGCGAAATATAAAAATTATCCTAGAAGGACGATCAAAGCATATGTTGCGCTTCTCATTGTGAGACACAAAATTCGCGAGTCTATAAGGGGTCTCCGAAAACGACATTTTAAGGCCCTTAAATTAACAGTGTGTGTGATATTCCCAGAAAACTAACTTATTTCTGATAAACATAGATGGACCCTCCAAATTCAATCTGTTATATACATAGTTGGGCAAAATACTCCCAAAATGTATTTTTGATACAAAATACTCACATAAAATTCCTGGAAATACAAAATAAGTTAGTATTTTAAAAAACAATTCAAAATACAAAATACTTTCAGTAAAATATGCTTCTATTCCATTCAAACTTTTCAAAATAGCATTATTATTATTATATTTATTATCAGTGATCTGGTCGGGTGCGTGCATTAACGTGAAGGCCAAAGGGTTAAAATCCCACCGTCAGCCTCCATGAAATTGTTTTCGGGACAGTACTTCCTGATAGGCCTTGGTCGCTTCCCTTGCCCTATTGTCATTTCGTTTCCCATCCAGCTCTGTGTTGAGGATAGCGTCAGGAGGGTCATCCAGCTGTGAAAACCACTGCCACATAGTAGCCTACCTCACCTCGACCCCGAACCCACGAAATGGGAAATATATACGGTAGAGAAATTATTATTATTATCATCGTATGACCTAAGCTACCTCGTGGAGATCTTTTGAGCTAGTACCTTCATCTACCGTGAATCAAACTACCATTAATCCACCAGATTGGTACTGTACTATTTTGTATAAATTTGTGGCTTTCTTTTTATATACGGTATGTTGATTAATTAAGAGGCTTTTTTCATTTCATTTCATATTTATTTATCAGTGCCTTACACTGTATTTACAGTACACTGAAGGGAGTCTCTGAAAAGAGCAAAGCCCCACTTCGCATTCGGGATGCGTCAGAGCCCCCAATATATACACTGGGTTATATTTACATATGCACACAAGATGGGCTTTGCGACATCGTGGGCACTTAGCCCGTGTGCTTGGGTGTGTGTGTGTGTGTGCGTGCGTGCGAAATTTGTCTGATAACCTGTGTTACTGCAATGGCTATATTAGTGTGTGTATTTGTAATTCAGATGCCATCTCAGCATTCGCCTGGAGTATTATTGGGAAACTACGGCAAACCACTTCCAGGATTCGAACCCGCCTCTTCTCGGTTTTGCCTCACGAGGCTGAGTGTATCCCGTTCCAGCCCTCATACATTTACAGAAGTCTCAGCAAAAGTGGGCATGTCCTCTCACGGTGTATCATGTTGATTTATGAGTTATACGATAGGCTACTCATCTTTATGTTGATTCAGTTTTTTTTCAACAAGATCCTGTGCTTTATATTGCAATTAGCCCTGAACGCCTAAAGTATCATTTTCGAAGATTATTGTCACCTACCAAGTCCATCTTACCTTTCAAATAATGCTACATGCAGCGGGAAAGAGGTTTAACTTACACTAGGCTACACATGAGACAATTTTCACTCATTCGTAACTGGGAGATAACCATAATTCCGGGAATTGCTCGACATACCGTATATTAATGTTATATGAAATAACTCGGCTGACAGCGATCTCATGCTCAAGCAGTTAATAACGATCACACAAATAGTGTTAATGTACCCATAGCATTTTCTAAGTCCTTATTAAAACGCGTTATTTTAATTAAAACTAGATTAATTTACATATAACTTCTCTCCCGCTAAGAAGAGAAAAAAGGCTAATATTGTCCCGCTAGGTGGGATTCACAATTGTTGGGCGCTAGCCTCAGTTTCAAATAAGCTACTGTATATTTCGCGGGGGCAAAAGTTAGATTGGTAAACCTGTGAGGACGGAGTTGTATTACCACAGTCTAAAATACACAAGTCACGAAGCTCGCTGCGTTACGAAATTGCATCCTCTTGGTAGATGGAGCGACACTAGCGCTGGCGGCGGCCAGCAAGCTGGCAACTGACTTGAGCGCGTTATTCGCGGAACTGATGATTTCACTTTTGTAGGGGTTTTATGAATTTTAAATCACCGGAGTGAGTGAGTCATGTTAAATCACAATGTTGATATACTGTACACTCTTAATTCTTAGGAAGATAAAAAATGCTCTGTTTATATTAGTTCAGTCCTCTACAAGTATCCCTAGGTACAGTTGTATGACGTATTTAGTAAGTCTTACGTAGAATTAATAGCCCATACTAGTTATTTCATGTTTTCATTTCAATGATAGTCGCGGGCATCTCGACATACTGTAGTATAAAACAGAGTCCCTGATTCTTCGATGGAACGGGTAATCTCGAGAACCACTGGATGGATTTTGATGCGGTTTTCACTATTCTGTAAAGGATTTCTTGAGGAAGGTCTATGGAGAAAAACATTCATTTGTGACGACATGAAGCCGAGCAGTAACGATTTAATAGAATCAAGTCGAACAAAAACCTGCCGTCCGTGCGCCATTTAAGCTTACGCTGGATAAACCGTTAAAAATATCTATATAGGCCCACTGTGAGTGTAAGCATAAAAAGTTCTACAATGAGGTCCGCGACAGAATATCTCTATCTTTAATACACCGCCCACTATAGGTGATTTTACATTTCTTCCAACAAACTCTATTCAGTGGAAATATGAATTATTAGCTTCGGAGTGAGTTTACGGGGTAGCGAGTGAGTCTATCCCCCCAGCTTCGGCCAGCATCAACTTTCGAGTCGTGTCGAGTTAATATGTGTTTAGAGTTTCGCTGTTCACCTCGCCTATTTTGAATTGCGTCTGGGACCTGCCATCCATACCCCTTTCAAGCTTACTCTGGGTAAACCGTTAATGCAACCGGGCGAAGCCGGGGTGGGTTACTAGTATGGGTATATTTGTAAATAGCTATGCTATAACAAATTCTTAACCTAATCAAAAGCTTGTTCTAAGAGACAGGAGTGTGTTTTTGTCTTAAACCTCATTCGAGTCCAGAGTGCATTAAAGCTCCAAAAATAGACTGTAGGGGAGAAAAGGAAGGGTGATACCGAGCTCCGCTGATGAGTTCTCTCCACGGGGGTCAATTAGGAAAATCCTAACAAGGGAAGTTGCCTGAGGCGTGTTTTACTGCCCCCCCACTCCAAACTGGATGTGAAGGTAGTAATATTAACGGAATGTGTCAACCTGCGATGATCTTCACTATCTACTCTTGTTATCTCAAACACGTAGTCCATACCACTCATTAGAAATTCTAGGCATACTATACAAATCAATATGCACATTTTAATTTGTATGTTGTAGCTTTGGAAAAATGTTATCATATGAAAGTTATAACCAGTAGTATGAGCATTGCAACGATATTCTGCTACAAAGTGCAAAACTGCAGACAAAAGCTTTACTTCCACTGGCAGTTCGTGGAGTTAACATTAAAACTTTGACGGTATGAAAATAATTCATCTTTTTAGTATTTTCATTCAATCAAGACGAAGTACTGGTATAAGAACAAAATTGAATGTAGACATTTTATGACACATCGTTTAAGTCTTAAGAGAATAAAAATAACCTTTACCACAAGGTGATTTCTTAAAGTCTGCAAATGTGTAAATTGGGGGATCAAAGTGAAACGATCATGGTGGGGGGGAATTGTGTTTAAATGTACCTCCTGTATTAGTCCAATAACTAACCAAAATACTCATTCTACTAATATTTAATATAACAACCGCTTTTTTTTTGGTGGGGTGTGAAATTTGTCACCGCACTGGTAGCCCCACTAAACTACATTTAGTGGCAATATACCTAAATGAAACCTTGTTATTGTCACATTGCATTACATTTCATTTGCATATTCCTTGTTGGTGCACACTGTTTCTTGAAGATACTTAGTTGAGTATATTCTCGACTTATCCATATATTTTGGCCCGTCAATGTCCAATTATTTCATTCAACCTATAAATATACTTGGCAAATTGAATTATGATATGAAATAAATCACCCGTTTGGACAGCTAGTTCTACAGAGCTAACCTAGAAGTAGGATCATCTGGTTTTATTCGAGGTTAGTTAGTTAGTTAGACGGTTTTATCATTTATAAAACATATTTACGATGTCCGACCATCTGGAAACAACATATTGTAACCACAAATATATTTCAACAGGACTCTTTATAAGGTTAGATGACTTCAAAAATCTTACGCATTGTTCCATATCAGTATGCCTGGCTGGAAACAACATCCCATAGCATCCATCAGCGACATCCGTTTCAATATATAATAATAATAATAATAATAATATCATATGGCCTCGGGTGCCGGGTGCAAGCTTTGTTATTTGACACCCAGAGGGTTGCTTGCATGTCGAATTTTGTTGTTCCTTGATAATAATAATAATATCGTATGGCCTCGGGTGCCTGGTGCAAGCTTTGTTAATTGACACCCAGAGGGTAGCTTGCATGTCGAATTTCGTCGTTCCTTTGAACGCTATGAAAGTCAAGGAGGTTAGATATCTAAACTCCTTGACACTACAGCGCTTTCAAGTAGAGAATGGAGGAACTTTGTGTTGGTGGAAAATCCCGAGATTAATTTTGTCATTATGAACACGGCCTACTGAATTCAAATGGTTTCTTTGACATGCCAACATCGTATGACATGTAATTTTTGCCGCTTTTCAAAAAATCACTTACCCCGGCCAGGAGCGAACCTGCAAGCTTGGGGGTTAGTAATCCGACACTATAACCACTCACCCACCGTGGCAAGCAATATACTATTATTTAGCCGTATTGAATAAATCCAGTCTAATATAGGCCTAATATAGAAAGTTTGGGTTCAACTAGAACGTTTTTCAAGGTTAGAGGACTTTATCAGTCAAAAATTGTTACGCATTTCACCAATTCGTTATACGTGGAAACAACACCTTTTAGCAATCAACAGGAGATCCGATTCATTATATTGAACCATAGTGAAGAAGTATAATGTAGACAATCTATTAAGGTAGATTTATATTAACTTTAGTCTTGTTTCGTTTATGTATTTTTCTGTTTTTTTGTGACCTTTCATTTTATTTAAATTTTAATGTGTACTTTGTAAAGATATCCATTATCACTATGGCATTAATTGTTAACATAGTTTTTAAGATTGTTTTATTATTTCAATCTACGCTGACGATTATCATTGTATACCGAAGCATGTACGTATTAATTTAAATATTAAACGTCTTTTAAGTGTTTGACAAGGCGGCTATTATAATTTGAGATTAATATAATGAAAACCAAAATGTTAATGTACAGTCTATATCATTTTAAAGCTTATAAAACAGGTTACAAATGTTAATACTGAGAGCTCTCCGTTATTTTTTTGACGGAGGTCCATGTTTTATTCCCGGCTCTGCCAAGAAATTTAATTCTGGTCTATGGGTTGGAACGGGGTACACTCAGTCTCGCGAGGAAACACCGAGAAGAGATGGGTTCAATTCCCACCTCAGCCATCCAGGAAGTTGTTTTCTGTGGTTTCCCCACTTCTACTCCAGGCAAATGCTGGAAGGTTCCTAACTTAGGGTCACGGCCACCTTCTTCCCAATCCTCCAGTCTAGTCTGCAAGCCTCTGTTTGTGAACAAGTCACCTCCATGATCCCCTATTAGCAGTTAGCACTGCGGCCTCCTCTGCTTCTACACCTCTACATTGAAATCGTTCAACACTGAATCTAACCATCGCCTCCTAGGTCTACCTCTACTTGTCTTACCCTCTACAGCCGAACATTAACCTCTTAGGTAACCTCTCCTCCATTCTCTTCACATGACCCCACCATCTGAGTCGGCTCATACGAACATCTGGCGTGTTTATTTCTAACTTATCCAGCTTCTCTTCATTTACATACAACAATACTTAAATGTTCCGTCTATAAAAATAGTTTCTCTTTTACACAAGTATTTCAAATTTGATGCAGTAGAAAACATAATAATGTTATTCTCTCTGTCTTTTACCAGAAGCATATTTTCTTTTAGTCGGCCCCGTGGTGTTGGGATAGCGCGTCTGCCTCTCACCCGCAGGCCCCGGGTTCGATTCCCGGCTCCGTCAAGGATTTCAGAAACTGACGTTAGGGCTGGAACGGGGTTCACTCAGCCAATATTAACGGCCGAGGGGACCCGATGCGCTGATCACGCGTCACACCAATATCGGCAGGGCAGCGGTCTCTTCGTAAGCCTAGGCCCTTCACGGGCTGTAGTGCCAGGGGTCATTATTATATTTTCTTCTAAGTTCGATCGAATGTCCATAATGGCTAAAGTATCATGAACTTCTTGCTTATTTTGAGGCAGAGGTGGTAAGTTTCTCAGTCGCAATATTATTTTAAATCCTCTCTATGCCATTTGATAGTCAATTATCAGACAAGTGCTTAGGGGCAGCAAGTATATCCCTTCTCATCAACTTCGATGGCCGTTCACATATATTGTCACGTAAATTTCTTTTTTCACTGTTCGAAATAACTTCTTGATTAATCGTCGTACATGGTTCGTGATTGTGAGACCCAAATAACAGAAAGTTACCACCATTTGTAAATAAATGGGCAGAACATTCCTTGACACCTCCACTGTTAACCCCAATTTGACAACTCACACTTATGAAATTTATAGTTTCCTATAATTCGCAATTCTCCAACTCTTTGGATAACATGTTCACTGCACTGATTATATCTACAGAAACCCCAGGGTGTCCAGGTCTATGTAGCTGTCAGTCAACTCATGACTTACAAACATTTCAGGAGAGGTTGCCTACCCCCACTCTCTTCCCAAACCCATTAGCGTGAGCTGACAGGACTGTTTGGGTTTAACCTAATCAGCGGAGTTCGACCATCCCGAAAAGGAAAATCTTGACTGATAAACACTGATGCTTCAATTGTTTAAAGAGTGTTTGATTCCCCTCCCAGGTACTGTTATAAATTCGATTTGTCGCGCGGTGCTCAAGTGCAGTCGAAGTATTATTTCGGGTGCAAAACTAATAGTATATTCGCGATCAGCACCCTCTATTTACCCATAATTCATGTTAAGAAGTCACATTTCGAGAAAAAAAAAAGTTCCGTACCACCTAAACTACATAAGTTACTATGTCCCAGGTAATAAATTCGAATTTGCGGCGTGCAACCTGGAAAGTTACGGTATTGTGTTCATAAAAATTGTATTGAGACGTACCTTACATTGTCTGTGAGGAAAGACACACCTAACGCCCTTGGGGCCGAGGGTTCGATGCCCCGGCCAGCCACAAAGGTATAAATTCGAAATTGCGGCGTGTAACCTGGAACGTTGCGGTATTGTGTTCATAAAAATAGTATGGAGACGTGCCTTACATTGGCTGTGCAAAAAGTCACACCTAAGGCCATTGGGGACGTGGGTTCGATTCCCCTGCCAGGCACTAAGTCATAAATTCGATTTTGCGGCGTGTAACCCGGAAGGTTACGCTATTGTGTTCATAAAAATAGTATGGATACGTGCCTTACGTTGGCTGTGCGAATAGTATCACCTAACGCCCTTGGGGACAAGGATTCGATTCCCTCCCAGGTAGTAAGTCATAAATTAGAATTTGCGGCGTGTAACCCGGAAAGTTACGGTATTGTGTTCAAAGAAATAGTATGGAGACGTTCCTTACATTGGCTGTGCAAAAATTCACACCTAACGCCCTTGGGGACAAGGATTCGATTCCCTCCCAGGTAGTAAGTCATAAATTAGAATTTGCGGCGTGTAACCCGGAAAGTTACGGTATTGTGTTCAAAAAAATAGTATGGAGACGTTCCTTACATTGGCTGTGCAAAAAGTCACACCTAAGGCCCTTGGGGACGTGGGTTCGATTTCCCTGCCAGGCACTAAGTCATAAATTCGAATTTGTGGCGTGTAACCCGGAAAGTTACGGTATTGTGTTCAAAAAAATAGTATGGAGACGTTCCTTACATTGGCTGTGCAAAAATTCACACCTAACGCCCTTGGGGACAAGGATTCGATTCCCTCCCAGGTAGTAAGTCATAAATTAGAATTTGCGGCGTGTAACCCGGAAAGTTACGGTATTGTGTTCAAAAAAATAGTATGGAGACGTTCCTTACATTGGCTGTGCAAAAAGTCACACCTAAGGCCCTTGGGGACGTGGGTTCGATTTCCCTGCCAGATACTAAGTCATAAATTCGAATTTGCGATGTGTGACCCAGAATGTTACGGTATGGTGTTCATAGAAATAGTATGGAGACATTCCTTACATTGTCTGTGAGGAAAGACACACCTAACGCCCCTGGGGACGAGGGTTCGATTCCCCCGCCAGGCACTAAGTCATAAATTCGAATTTGCGTCGTGTAACCCGGAAAGTTACTGTATTGTGTTCATAAAAATAGTATGGAGACGTTCCTTACATTGGCTGTGCAAAAAGTCACACCTAAGGCCCTTGGGGACGTGGGTTCGATTTCCCTGCCAGATACTAAGTCATAAATTCGAATTTGCGATGTGTGACCCAGAATGTTACGGTATGGTGTTCATAGAAATAGTATGGAGTCGTTCCTTACATTGTCTGTGAGGAAAGACACACCTAACGCCCCTGGGGACGAGGGTTCGATTCCCCCGCCAGGCACTAAGTCATAAATTCGAATTTGCGTCGTGTAACCCGGAAAGTTACGGTATTGTGTTCATAAAAATAGTATGGAGACGTTCCTTACATTGGCTGTGCGAAAAGTCACACCTAAGGCCCTTGGGGACGTGGGTTCGATTCCCTCCCAGGTAGTAAGTCATAAATTAGAATTTGCGGCGTGTAACCCGGAAAATTACGGTATTGTGTTCATAAAAATAGTATGTAGACGTTCCTTACGTTCGCTGTGCGAAAAGTCACACCTAAGGCCCTTGGGGACGTGGGTTCGATTCCCTCCCAGGTAGTAAGTCATAAATTAGAATTTGCGGCGTGTAACCCGGAAAATTACGGTATTGTGTTCATAAAAATAGTATGGAGACGTGCCTTACATTGGCTGTGCGAAAAGTCTCACCTAACGCCCTTTGGGACGAGGGTTCGATTCCCTCCCAGCTACTAAGTCATAAATTCGAATTTGTGGTGTGTAACCCAGAATATGTCGGTATGGTGTTCATAGAAATAGTATGGAGACATTCCTTACATTGTCTGTGAGGAAAGACACACCTAACGCCCTTGGGGACGAAGGCTCGATTCCCCTCCCAGGTACTGTCATAAATTCTTATTTCTCGCGCGGTGCTCTAGTACAGGCGAAGTATTAATACGGGTGCAAAACTAATAGTATATTCACGATCAGCACCCTCGATTTACCCATTATTCATGTAAAGAAGTCATATTTCGAGAAATAATGTTCGTACCACCTAAACTACATAAGTTACTATGTCCCTGGTCATAAATTCGAATTAGTGGCGTGAAACCTGGAAAGTTACGGTATTGTGTTCATTAAAATAGTAAGGAGACGTTCCTTACATTTCCTGTGAGAATACACACACCTAATGCCCCTGGGGACGAGGGTTCGATTCACCTCACAGATACTGTCATAAATTCGAATTTGTCGCGCGGTGCTCTAGTACGGCCGAAGTATTAATACAGGTGCAAAACTAATAGCATATTCGTGATTAGCCCCCTCGATTTACCCATACTTCATGTAAAGAAGTCATATTTCGAGGAAAAAAAAGGCCGTACCACCTAAACTAAATAAGTTACTAAGACTAAGGTCATAAATTCGATTTTGCGGCGTGTAACCCGGAAGGTTACGGTATTGTGTTCATAAAAATAGTATGGAGACGTGCCTTACGTTGGCTGTGCGAATAGTAACACCTAACGCCCTTGGGGACAAGGATTCGATTCCCTCCCAGGTAGTAAGTCATAAATTAGAATTTGCGGCGTGTAACCCGGAAAGTTACGGTATTGTGTTCAAAAAAATAGTATGGAGACGTTCCTTACATTGTCTGTGAGAAAAGACACACCTAAGGCCCTTGGGGACGATGGTTCGATTCCCCCGCCAGGCACTAAGTCATAAATTCGAATTTGTGGCGAGTAACCCGGAAAATTACGGTATTGTGTTCATAAAAATAGTATGTAGACGTTCCTTACGTTCGCTGTGCGAAATGTCACACCTAATGCCCTTGGGGACGAGGGTTCGATTCTCTCCCAGGTACTAAGTCATAAATTCGAATTTGTGGTGTGTGACCCAGAATGTTACGGTATGGTGCTCATAGAAATAGTATGGAGTCGTTCCTTACATTGGTGTGCAAAAGTCTCACCTAACGCCCTTTGGGACGAGGGTTCGATTCCCTCCCAGCTACTAAGTCATAAATTCGAATTTGTGGTGTGTAACCCAGAATGTTACGGTATGGTGGTCATAAAAATAGTATTGAGACATTCCTTACATTGTCTGTGAGGAAAGACACACCTAACGCCCCTGGGGACGAGGGTTCGATTCCCCCGCCAGGCACTAAGTCATAAATTCGAATTTGTGGCGTGTAACCCGGAAAGTTACGGTATTGTGTTCATAAAAATAGTATGGAGACGTTCCTTACATTGGCTGTGCAAAAAGTCACACCTAAGACCCTTGGGGACGAGGGTTCGATTCCCCTAACAGGCACTAAGTCATAAATTCGAATTTGTGGCGTGTAACCCGGAAAGTTACGGTATTGTGTTCATAAAAATGGTATGGAGACGTTCCTTACGTTGGCTGTGCGAAATGTCACACCTAACGCCCTTGGGTACGAGGTTCGATTCTCTCGCCAGGCACTAAGTCATAAATTCGAATTTAGGGCGTGTAACCCGGAAAGTTACGGTATTGTGTTCATAAAAATAGTTTGGAGACGTGCCTTACGTTGGCTGTGCCAAATGTCACACCTAACGCCCTTGGGGACAAGGATTCGATTCCCTCCCAGATAGTAAGTCATAAATTCGAATTTGCGGCGTGTAACCCGGAAAGTTACGGTATTGTGTTCATAAAAATAGTATGGAGACGTTCCTTAAGTTGGCTGTGCGGAAAGTCACACCTAACGCCCTTGGGGACGAGGGTTCTATTCCCCACCCAGGTACAGTCATAAATTCGAATTTGTCGCGCGGTGCTCTATTACAGCCGAAGTATTAATATGGGAGCAAAACTAATAGTATATTCGCGATCAGCACCCTCGATTTACCCATAATTCATGTAAAGAAGTCACATTTCGAGAAATAATGTCCGTACCACCTAAACTACATAAGTTACTAAGCCCCAGGTCAGAAATTCGAATTTGCGGCGTGCAACCTGGAAATTTACGGTATTGTGTTCATAAAAATACTATGGAGACGTTTCTTATATTGTCTGTGAGGAAAGACACACCTAACGCCCTTGGGGACGAGGGTTCGATTCCCCGGTCATGCACTAAGTCATATATTCCAATTGGCGGCGTGTAACCCGGAAAGTTACGGTATTGTGTTCATAAAAATAGTATTGAGACGTTCCTTACATTGTCTGTGAGGAAAGACACACCTAACGCCCTTGGGGATGAGGGTTCGATTCCCTCCCAGGTACTAAGTCATAAATTCGAATTTGTGGAGTGTAACCCAGAATGTTACGGTATGGTGTTCATAAAAATAGTATGGAGACATTCCTTAAGTTGGCTGTGCGGAAAGTCACACCTAACGCCCTTGGGGACGAGTGTTCAATTCCTCTCCCAGGTACAGTCATAAATTCGAATTTGTCGCGCGGTGTTCTAGTACAGCCGAAGTATTAATACGGGTGCAAAACTAATAGTATATTCGCGATCAGCACCCTCGATATACCCATAATTCATGTAAAGAAGTCACATTTCGAGAAAAAATATCCGTACCACCTAAACTACATAAGTTACTAAGCCCCAGGTCAGAAATTCGAATTTGCGGCGTGCAACCTGGAAATTTACGGTATTGTGTTCATAAAAATACTATGGAGACGTTTCTTATATTGTCTGTGAGGAAAGACACACCTAACGCCCTTGGGGACGAGGGTTCGATTCCCCGGTCATGCACTAAGTCATATATTCCAATTGGTGGCGTGTAACCCGGAAAGTTACGGTATTGTGTTCATAAAAATAGTATTGAGACGTTCCTTACATTGTCTGTGAGGAAAGACACACCTAACGCCCTTGGGGACGAGGGTTCGATTCCCCGGTCATGCACTAAGTCATATATTCGAATTGGCGGCGTGTAACCCGGAAAGTTACGGTATTGTGTTCATAAAAATAGTATTGAGACGTTCCTTACATTGTCTGTGAGGAAAGACACACCTAACGCCCTTGGGGACGAGGGTTCGATTCCCCGGTCATGCACTAAGTCATATATTCGAATTGGCGGCGTGTAACCCGGAAAGTTACGGTATTGTGTTCATAAAAATAGTATTGAGACGTTCCTTACATTGTGAGGAAAGACACACCTAACGCCCTTGGGGACGAGGGTTCTTTAGAAGACGTATAATACATGTCTCTTACATCTGAACAAATGTCTGCACTTCTTGAGAGTTGAGAGAGTGGCGCGAGATTGTGTTGCTATCCCGCATCTGTGACGTTTGTGTGACGCATATGTGTGCTTCAATTGTTCGCAGTCGTGCGGTTCTCTATTACAGCCGAACTATTAATCTGGGTGCAAAACTAATATTATATTCGTGATCAGCACCCTCGATTTACTAATAATTCATGAAAAGAAGTCGTATTACGAGAAAAAATATCCGTACCACCTAAACTACACAAGTGCCTTTTTGGCCAAAAATTCTAATAAAACCACAGTATGTCAGGACAGGGCCCTAACGAACAAACAAAACCGTATTACTTGCATTGTTGCATCACATTTAAGTACAAGTAGGTTCTAATATTCAAATAATATAATATACAGTTATTAACAGCTGAGACGAAAAAGACACGAGACTGATGAAGATCAAATTAAACCGAGTGACGCCATGTTGGAACCCTAAACCGCCCTAAACCAATAGCCCAATAGCAGCAAATATTGGATTTTAGCCATTTTTTTTTTTTTTTTTTTTGTAGGTTAGGTAATGGGCATAGCACGGATGCTCTGGACCCAGTCGCAGCCCTAAAAAATACTGTTACACGTGAAAAGTATCCAATATTTGAACTATAAACTACTGGAAAATTGTGACACAGATATACAAGGACACAAATAGGTACTAATCTTCACACCAAGCGACGTATCTTAGTGACTTACTACTTGAACACAAACATGACATCGTCACACGTAAGGGTATGGAAATTAAAAAGTAAGGGAGCATTCGTGTAGGAATCTAAGGAAGGCATGAATAACAGAAGGAATAGGAGTATGAAGGAGCACGGAAATGTGGAGAGGGAGGGGGAAACCTAAAGAACGCAAAGTATGTAGAAATGGGACTCGTTGAGTGTCAGATATAGGGCATTGAAAAATTAAATGATTAATAGTACCGATTGCCTGAGAACAGTCGCAGAGAGCCGAAGGACGAAGCTTACAGCGGGCCATATATACCGGAGTCAAAGCATGATGAAAACGTAAACGGATAATCGTAATAATATGCCGTCGAGTGTAGGATCCATTATAAAACCAAGGGTGTCTAGGGATAGTAGGTTGAATTCTATAATATAACCTGGCTTTTGTGCGTGTATAATCCTGCCATTGGTGTAACCAAATATTAAGTAATTGAGATTTGAGAATGGGGAGATAATCTGAGGCGGGGGTAGCCACATTCATCAATACAGCATGACCCAAAGCCGCATCCTTGGCCGCTTTATCCACTAATTCATTCCCCGAGAGGTTGGCATGGCCGGGTATCCAAGAAAACACTATCTGAAAGCCCGAATGATATAGGTCATACGTTAATTGTACAATATTAAATATATACCAATTATTCGTAGTTTGGACATGTTGTAAAGCCTGGAGGACACTTTGAGAATCAGATAGAATTAATGCTTTAGTGATGTTATTCCGTTTAATATATAGAAGGGCTTGTCGAATAGCAAAGGCTTCAGCCGAAAAAATAGAGAGGGTATGCGGTAATTTAAAGGAAGCAAGATAAGATAGAGAGGGGATATAAAAAGCAGCACCCGTATTCGAAGGAGAGGGAAATTTTGATCCATCTGTATAAATTGTCGTATATTGTTGATGATTCAATGCAAGATTATATACATATTTGCGGGCAATCGTAGGGGTAAGCATAGAAGACATACGAGATACATGCGAGGAATGTCTCACTACATCAGGTTGAAACATTAATACCGAGAGCGGTGCATTATATCAAATGGGTTTTCGTGTTTGAAGAATTTGTGGGCGAAAACCCGAAAGCTCTAGATAAGCCAGGAGAATAGAGGGAGGTGCATAGCGTTTGAATAAACTTTTTTGATGATATTCGGAGAGAAGTTGTAGTTTGGGAAGAATGGGTGTTGTTAATAGTGCCATTTGTCGTAGGAGATATCGTGAAGACAGATAACGTCTCCGAAGGTGAAGCGGTTGCTCTGCCGCCTCGACGAGAAGAGCTTGTGTGGGGGTGGAAGAAAGGGCCCCGAGAACAATTCTGAGGGCGGAAAATTGTAGTTTATCCAATTCATTGAGGCGTGTTTTCGGCATGACGTCATAGTAGTGACTACTGTAATCAAGGACAGATCGAATAAGATTTCTGTAAAATAACAATAATATCTGAGGATCAGCTCCCCACTTACGACGAGTTAATGACCGTAAGATATTTAATTTCTGGAACACATGAGCTTTTAAGTGAGATATTTGAGGCGTCCAGATCAACTTATCATCTATAATGAGTCCTAAATATTTTGTATGGTGTACAATAGGAATGGTACCCTGATTATAACGGATAGGCAACCGGTCACACACCCGTTTATGAGTGAAGAGCAAAGCCGCATTTTTGAGCGGAACAGTATCAAGGCCATGTGAGAACAGCCATGAATGTAATATCGTGAGAGCACGTGACATGATCTGCCGACACATATTTATATCAGAATGGGAACAATATAGGAGTATATCATCAGCATATTGTATTAGGCGGACATGAGGAAGTAAAAGCCTCTCAATCTCACTAGTATAAATAAGGTATAAGATTCCACTCAAAATATCACCCTGCGGCAAACCAGAAGACGAATACCTGTAATTTAACCCAGTAGGAAAGTTGGAAAGTGTGATATGCCTTCTTCGGAGAAATGCCGAGATGATTTTAATAAAACTGATCGGAAATTGTTGTTGGTGTAGTTTTTGCAGTAAAAGGACGGTATTCACATTATCATAAGCCCCTTTATTATCTACAAAGACTGCTAATGTTGAGTGTTTACGGCAAAATGACAACATGACATCAAGAAGAAAAATATTCAAGGCGTCGGTAGTAGATTTCCGTTTAGCAAAGGCGTATTGAGTTTTCGGAAACAGATCATAATATTCTAAAGTCCATACTAAGAGTGTCAACAGAATACGTTGGAATGTCTTCCTAATACAGGACCCAAGATGTATACCACGATAACTTCCTGCTAAATCCGGATTTTTCCCTGGTTTTAAAATAGGAACTACTAAAAACTCATTCCAATCCTCGGGAACATTGCCGGAGGCTAAGACGGCATTAAAAACATCTATTAGAACTTGTTGTGCATTATTGGGGAGACTCTTAATGACGTGGTATGAGATATAGTCTGGTCCAGGTGTAGTAGATTTTTTTTGTGATAAGGCTGATTGAAATTCGGAAACAATAACCGGATGCAAAAGACAAGAAAACATATGGTTGTGTTCCAGGGATGGAAAGATAATTTCTTGTTCTACAAATTCAGGAGTCATCGTGTGATAAAATTCTACTGACTGATCATAATTCAAACGATGCAGACTTGGACCTAAGTGGCGTCGCGATAAGGTTTTTAACACAGTCCATATTTGAGTAATGGGAGTCTGGTGATGTATATGAGAGACGTATTCTCTCCAAGCCGATCTTCTTTTATCATTAAAAGACTGCTGGCATTTTGCAACAAACTGTTTATAATGGCGATAAGTATACGGAGTATTGTACGTTCTAAAAAGTCGTAATAAATGTTTGCGTCTTTTCACCATTCTCGTACATTCCTCGTCCCACCAGGGTAGTAAGGACCTGCTCTTTCCAGAGGTGCGTGCATTGGGAATTAACGGATGATAGGTGTCAAAATAGCGAACAATGTAAGTAAGTAGCAAATTATAGGAGGAACGAATCGGGGGAGCCGTATTACAATAGTGCTGTTGGATATAGGTGAAAAATTGAGCTGAATCAAAACTTTTGAAACTCCTAGTAAAAACCGGAGTATGCAAGGTATTACTAGGACGAGGAGCCGAATCAAAGGTCATCAAGATCGGATAGTGGTCACTTTGATGTAAATCAGGGGTTGTGTGCCATAGAATTCGGTGGGCCAGAGAAAGGGAAACAAACGTTAGGTCAACCGCACTGGGGGCCTGAGCAGGAGGAGAAATACGAGTGGGTGAACCATCATTTACAATCTGGAGATGAAACTGCTGAGCAGTGGTCATGATATTCCTACCCTTGGGTGTTGTGCGGACACAACCCCAGTCGGTATGATGGCCATTAAAATCCCCACCAATAATGTGGGAGGTGAAGGAATTACAGTAGGAAAAAAAGGAATACCATTGTCGGAAATTACCTTTGACAGCCGGAGGAATATATAAATTAGTGATATGTAGGGAGGCAACAGTTATAGTTATCACATAGGTTCTGGGGAGAGGAAAAAGAAATGGGGTAACTTGGTACGAAAGTCTTTCATGGATTAATGTTAGGACACCACCACATTGCGGTCCATCTTGGCGCTCAATATTATATCGTGGAACGTGAAAAGATAAATTTGGGGCTAGCCATGTTTCCTGGATGAGAATGATATCAGGGGTGTACTCTTGGATTATAAGTAATAATTCATGTCTCTTGTTTTGAATGCTACGTGCATTCCATTGAATAATTTTCATGTTGAGGTAACAGAAGTACCAACAGATTGTAATATTTTACTAGAAGACGGTCGGGTTTCAGCAGGAAAGGATAAGAGTGAAATCTTCTCATAAATATTTTTAAGTAAATGGGCCCATTGGACATTGGAACCCAATAGTTTCATCAAATGCATAACATCCTCTGTAATATCTTGAGGCACACCCTTGGCGGGAGGCATTGTAAGTGAGGGAGGGGGAGTTGGCCCCACCTGGGACGGTTGCAATGAAGCAGAAGGGGGCACATAGCCTGAGGCTTTGTCCCCATGGATAATGGACAAATATGCAGGTCGGTCATACCCCAAAGGGGAAATGACCTTAGGGGGGCTCGTGACGATCGTGGTAAACTTGCGTTTCTTCTGTACAGAATTCGGTGTAAGAGAAGCTTGCTGTGTAAGGGGGGGGGGGGGGGGAAATTGCTGCGGGACTGAAAGGGGTTGAAACGGATGTCCTGATAGGGAATGGAGAATTTCTTGATACGTTTTATTTTCAGTGCACATCCTAGTTTTAATGTCAATTTGTTTTGCGTGGTACTCACACCTCGGTGAGCCACTCATATGATTTTCATCGCAATGTACACAGCGCACCAAAACCTGAGTACATTGAGCCGTTTCATGTCCTTGGGCGCAACGCCCACATCTTGGTGCCCGAGCTCTACAGTTTTGTCCAGTGTGCCCATATCTTTGGCATCTATTGCAAATAATAGGGCGAAAGATGAAAACCTGCACTTCGAACATCACATGAAATATAGAAACATGGGTGGGCAAAGTTTGAGTTTCAAAGACAATCTTCACCGTACTTGTAGGTAATAAGTCGACCTTCCCATCCGTGACTTTTCTTCTGTTCATGCGTTGAATTTTTACAATGGGGCAAGGCGCCTTCAAATATTGTAATATTTCATCAGTCGAGAAAGAAGTGTCAACCCCGCGGATCAGACCCACTCTATGTATATTAACTGAGGGAATGAACGCCTTTAAGCTTTTTCCGTGAGCAGTGGGTGCTGAAGAAAGTTATTGGCATCCCGGGAGGTTCGAAAGGTGACCTGAATTCTATTCCTACCTTTGCGGTGGATTTCTTGTATCCCAACAATCTTACGTTCGTAAAAAAGTTTACCGAGACCCATCGGATGTAAATTACCTATTCTGTTGGTGGGATCAGAAGATTCCACCATGACATAATATGGTCCAGTATGGTGCTCATAATACATGCGGGGTGACTCATTCACAGTAGGTGGTATGACGGGAGCTATAGAGAGTGGTTGTGTGGGTCGTGTATCAGTCGAGGGAATCAGAGGTGTTACATTAAGGACAGGTGCCGTGAGATCAATGACTTCTGTAATAAAAAATTCCATCCCTTCCTCGGGAGGACGCGTATCTTCACCCCCTCCACTATTATCACCCATGTTGTCGTCAGAAGAATGGTATGTGACTGACCACACAGGAAGGAAACACACACACTAAGAAACAAAATGGTAGGACACACAAAAACTATTGGATACTCTCACCAACAAGTATTGCTACGGAGCAGGTACACGTCAACCGTCACACTCGGAAGGTCACACGATACTGAGCCAATAATAGCAAGTCAAGATGGCGGCCAGCAGGTGTGTAGCAGTTCGAGTGCTCCAACTTTTCCTCGTGTTCTACCTAGTAAAAAGCTCAGTGGGTGCCTCGAAAAAGATCCTCGATCATTATTTAACAATTGAAGACTCGTGTGTGAACTCGGACCTGAAGGAACACCTCATGGTAGTTTGTAAACTCAATATATCTTCTCTCACATGGTGTGGAAGCGAGGGGCTGATAGTCACGGCAGCAGGCAGAGGGCGCCCAGCACTGCGCGGGGTTGCCAGACCGCCCGCTACATTATTACATCTCGTGGTGCTGTCTGTGGCTCTCAGTGGAGATGTGGAGATGAACCCAGGGCCGAATAAGGTGTGTATAATTTGTGATTCGAAGGGTCGTGTGAATCAGTTATTTGTGACATGTACATCTTGCCACTCTCAAGCGCACAGAACTTGTGCAAAAATCAGTGCTTCAAAACACAAAATAATCACCTCTGGGAAACAATCGTGGCTATGTTGGTACTTTTCTTTACCTCAGTTCTCTAACTCATTTTTTAATACATCGACACAGAGTGCAAATAGTGTAGATAGTGACGTAACACCCTCGGATAGCAAAGCATTGTCCATTTTTTCCTTCAATGCTCGAAGTGTAACATGTCCCTCCAAACAACCGGACCTGCGTTCTTGTCTCACAGCACTTAATCCGTCAATTGTGTGTTCAGGGGAGACATGGCTGAAAAAATCCACTAACGACCCAGAAATATTTCCGGTAACATACACCATGTTCCGCAAAGATCGAACCTGGACATCAGGGGGAGGGGTACTAATAGCCATGAAACCAGAGTTAAGGCCTGTTCGCCAACGGGAGCTTGAAACTGATGCTGAGGCTGTGTGGGTGGAATTCACGTGTGCGAACAATACATTTCTAATAGGCTCTGTATACCGTGCTCCAAATTCAACTCGGCACATCAATGATGAACTTTTGGAGTCCCTCCGTCGTGCACAATACATCCAGCACAAATACAAGGCCATTTACATAACAGGCGATTTTAATTTAGAAATAGACTGGCAAAACTCTCCTCCCACTCCCAAGGATCCCATTGCTAATGAATTCCTTACCGCATTCTACGATTTATTCCTTGACCAATTAATAACCGAAGCAACTCGAATCACACAAACTACACGCTCCACAATAGACCTATTCCTAACAAGCCTTCCTTCCTCCGTACAGAAAGCTGAAGTCATACCCGGTTTCAGTGATCACGCAGCCATCTTTACCACATTGCATTACAACAAACCACGCAGCAAGAGCACAGTGAGGACAGTATACAATTACAAAAAGGCAGACTGGAAATTGCTATCATCTTTATTCCTCAAACACCTTCCCACCCCATGTATTCTGGACACCAGCGACATCAACTCAGTATGGCACGCCTGGCGAAATTGTTTCTTTGAATGTGTGGATATAGCTATACCGAAAATAACCATTAGTGGGAAGAAAAATTCTCCATGGGTGACGAAGGAAGTCATTAAAATGATTAGGAAAAGGAACGTTTTATACAAGAAATGGAAAAGTTGCTCAACTGACATCATGTGGGAAAAATACAAGAACATCAGGAACCAAACAAAGAAATTAATTCGCGAAACATACGACAATTATATTCACAAAATAAGCAGCACCAGTGAAATGTGGAAATTTTTGTCCAGAAGACGCGGCACCGCTGCGCCAGCCTCATTTCACTGTAACGGTACATTCCTCAGTGCACCCCAAGATATTGCAACAGCGTTCAGTGACAGTTTCAAGCAGAACTTTTCTAAGCCGGATATGACCACGAACCTGCTTCTGCCAAGGTCATCACTTCCACCCCTCCCACTCTCCAACCTGTACTTCACAACAACTGAGGTGATTCAGAGCCTACGGAAGATTAGACCACATGCGGCGACCGGCCCAGATGATGTTCCCGGACGGATCCTGCTGCAGTGTGCGGAAGCATTAGCGCCCTCTCTGAATGCGTTATTCAACCTGTCTATCAACCAAGGTTCTGTGCCGTGTGGGTGGAAATGTGCTAACGTGGTGCCAATCTATAAGCAAGGTGACAGAGAAGATGTTGAAAATTACAGACCGGTGTGTCTAACATCTATAATTTGTAAATGTATGGAGCGGCTAGTAGCAAACAGTGTGCTGGAATTCCTACGGGAGAACAATCTGCTCGACCCAAATCAGCACGGTTTTCTTCCGGGTCGTTCTTGCACTACTCTATTGACAAAAGTCATTGATGAGTTTCAGTTCTACTTGAATCAGCCAGAAGTGAAACAAGTGGACTGTATTGCACTGGATTGGGCTAAGGTCTTCGATCAAGTGTCTCATGAAAGACTTTTGTTAAAGCTACAGCAGCTTAACATACGGGGTAGCTTACTTGCATGGGTGAGGTCATTCCTAGAGGGTCGAACACAGTGTGTGGTGTACGGAGGAGCTCGATCGCAGGCTGCTCAAGTTACTTCTGGAGTGATTCAGGGCTCTGTGATCGGACCTCTTCTCTTCACTATATATGTGCTCGATCTTCCTGGCTGTGTCACCTCATCAATGTCACTATATGCAGATGACACCGTGCTATACAGGGGCATTAAATGTGAAGAAGATTCCCTCTGTCTTAAATCAGATCTGGACAACTTATCGCTGTGGTGTTCTGTGAATAATTTAAATATAAATGTACAAAAATGTAAATACTTAAGAATAACCAGGTCACAAAAACCCATTAAGAATGAATACAAAATTATGAACAGTGTCATCCCACAGTGCACAAACTTAAAGCTATTAGGGGTAACAATCTCCGACACCCTGAATTGGAACATGCAAAGTGAAGAGGCAAGATGTAAGGCCACCAAAGTTCTGGGTTTCTTGTACAGAAACATGAGAGGTTGTAAACCTAGAGCCTTCAGGATGGCTTACACATGCATGGTCCGTCCGATATTAACGTACGGCTTACCTGCTTGGCATCCCACTACAGCGGAAAACATGAACAAGCTTCAGCGTGTGCAGCGCCGCGCAGAAAGGCTAATAGCTCGTTATTCCCCTTCCCCTTTGTCAAAATTTCCATCTATAGAGGCAACAGCCAAACAAATTGATCTAATTTTTCTTAAAAAATCCCTTACAGGTTCCAATAATATTGACCCTTTTTGCCGACTGTCATTGGCATATCGCTCAGTTCGGAGAGGACGAGGTGTAACTCTCGTTCCGCCCTTCGCACGTAGCAATGCTTACCTGACAGGTTTCTACGGCCGCTCTGCGCGGTTATGGAACGCGCTGCCAGGGGATGCCAAGATCTTGCCTCTTAGGAAATTCAAGCCGTACGTAAAAAAAGTACATTGTATAAATAAACGTATGTATGAGTGATTGATTGTCTCGCTGAATGAATGAGTATCTGAATGGAATGAATGTATGTATCGCGTGATCGAGGTTATGAAAGTGCGTGCGTGAGAGAGTGAGTGAACAGGAAAATGTACTATGTCAATATTCTAAATATGTAAATACTGCAAATATCTTTGTAAAACTTGTAAATATTGTTAAAACAAATGTAGATGTAAGCTGTGCCTGTGAAGCATGAAATATGTAAGTGGGGCTTGCCCTTTTTCACTAGGCCTTCCATACCTCGTGTACGATTTATGGTAAATAAATAATAATAATAATAATAATAATAAAGCCAAAGCAAACTTATGGCAATAACCGATATCAAATATCGATATTAAATATCGATCATTACTGGAGTTTCATTCTTGCACTAATATCGTAAATTGATAACGATTGATTGAAAACTAACAATCAATCTATAGTATTGAACAGCAATCGTATTGATCGATTTAAGAATAAATGCATTATGGGCCTAAAGGGCAATAAAATTATTTTATTTACAGATATATGTATTTATCGTATGGCATTTAGTGCCGGGAGTGTCCGAGGACATGTTCGGCTCGCCAGAGGTAGTAGGTTGTAGCTACTTCAAGCTACAAGTTCCATTCAATTTCAAGTAGTTCCAACTTTCGCTACCAGATATCACTGTTACCTAGTGGTGAACGTTGGAACTTTGATAGACCGTTCCAACGAAATCTAACCTAGAAATTTAGCTTCGCACAAGTTTAGTCTGTGGAAAGATCTTTTACGTGCCATAAATCTATGACATGGGACCGCCAGCTTTACTTCCCCTCCGAAGGAAGGCACACTGAAGAATTTTAACGCTCTTAAAAAAATCTGACGACTTCGACCGGGTTTGAACCCGCTATCTTGGGAACAGCAGTTCAGCTTGCTACCAACTACGCCGGTGAAGCCGCTAGTAGCCAAGTTAAAGCTAGGTGTCGTGGACGGTAGCATTTGGTAGAGAAAGTAGCAACTATTTGAAATTATCGTCTGCAGTCCTTACTTGAATTAAAAACAGATAACACACAGTAATACAGTCATGACAATTTATAGCTTGCCACGGTGGGTGAGTGGATAGCGTGTCGGTCTACTAACCCCAAGATTGCAGGTTCGCTCCTGGCCGTGGTAAGTGTTTTTTTTTTTTTTTTTTTGAAAGGCGGAAAAAATACGACACGCAAGTCATACTATGTTGGCATGTCAAAGACCCCTTTTGAATTCAGTAGGCCATGTTCTTAATGGCAAAATTAATTTCGGGAGCTTTCGCCAACACAAAGTTCCTCATTTCTCTACTAGAAAGTGCTATAGTGTTCAAGGAGCTTAGATATCTAACCTCCTTGTCTTTCATCGTGATTCAAGGAACAACGAAATTTGACATGCAAGCTACCTCTGGGTGTCAAATTACAAAGCTTGCACCCCGCACCCGATGCCATACGATATTATTATTATTATGACAATTTATACCGGTTATCAGACAGATTCTACACACACCCAAAGTACACGGGACTACATGACCGCGTTGTCGCAGCCCCTAAACTGAGGAACCAACCAACCAAGGGGGCACTTGAATGAGTTTGAATATTGCAGAGAAAAATCGAGAAATCTTCAGTACCTCTGTAGCAGCAGGATGATACAAGATGGACATGAACACAGTGAGTTCATTGGGTAGAAGGCAAGTCATCAGTTATAGAAAGCTTTTCAGTCGGTCAACACAAATTGTGCCAAATTACATTAGGTAACCTGAAAACAATATTACATAAGATATTTATCACAGAATAACATGCCTACAAAAATGGGGGCGTGGCCTATATACAATATATTTTCGGGGAGGAGGAGGGAGGGGGGGCTGTTTATTCTGGAAAATTGTGAGTATTCTCAGGGGATTGTCACAGCAAAATATCCAGAAATATCAACCAATATCTTAGAGCATATAACTTTGTGTAATTATTTTAGATAAGAGTTAATTGTAAAATTCTAAGTTTATGTAGCCTACGATTAGTGGTAATATTAAAAAAAAGTTGTAAAATACAACACAACACACAAACACAATTTTATACTCAATGAATTTTCTATTATGGCCTATGGAGTATGAATGGAAATATCTAAATATTTGTCAATTTACTATGCAGAAACCTGAACAGTTATTCTTTTTACAAATTGATAATTCATTTCTCAAAAGTACCGCACTGTGGAATTCTCAGTTTTGCCTCACAAGGCTGAGTGTACCCCGCTCCAACCCTCAGACCAGAATTACAATTTCTTGGCAGAGGCAGGAATCGAATTCGGACCTCCGGGGTGGCGGCCAAGAATGCTAGCTGCTACACCACGAGCTAGTCTAATTTCAATCTTAATTTGTTTATAACTTAGCCAATAAGTAAAGATTAGGGTACAACCATGTTTACAATTATTTTATGCTTTTACCAAAGCAACAGATTCTTATTTTGATTGGCTTTTTTCTTTTATTTTGGGAAGGGGGTTCACACAGATCCCCCCTCATACACGCCCCTGCTCATAATCACAAGATTCACGATCACGTAAAACTACAATCTTCCTTCCTTACTGTACACAACAGTACACAGGTACAGTAGGTGTATTAAATAGCAATAGGCTACTGTAAATCTTATCACTAGGAAGTTCACACAGATGTCTAAATGCAGCAGGGGGATTTACCAGAATGGGTATGAGTGGAGTCAAATCTGAACTAACTGAGTTTTGGTTTTGTGTTTGTTGTTTTATATGTTTTCTTTATGGTTTGTATTTTTGGTTTTGAGTTTGTTTTCTGCTTTTCTTTTAAAATCGATTTTACCCTCCAGGTTGGTGGAACCCACGGACTCAGCGAGGGAGCTCACCACTACCGCCTCTACGGGCAGTGCCCTAGAGCTGGGAACATCTGGTCAGAGAGGATACAACTGAGGAGGTGTGATGAGCACCTCGCCCAGGCAGCCTCACCTGCAAAGCGAACGGGGGCCCTATGAGGGATGGGAAGGTAGGGGAAGATTGGAAGGGATAGGCAAGGAAGCGGGAAGTAGGCGGCCGTGACCTTACAGTAGGTACTGTCCCCGAAATACCTACCGTCAGCTTGTTGATATCCCTCGTTGGTAGCTGGATTGCAGAACCTGAAAACCCCGACTAAGAAACCCCCAGATTCCACTCAACACGAGACGAGGATAATGGGGCACAAGGATTACCTAACTGAGGTAACGTCAAGAAAAAACCATAGCAACAAAATAAAAATCTAGCTCGGTAGAACACAAGAATGAGAAAAACAAAATCTCTAAAGCGTGGAATTATACTGAAATGCCTGCGATGGTTTCCTTAACGTGACCTATCGCATCTATAAAATACCACTAAACGAATTAAAATAAAATTCTTCAAAATTTATTCACAAAGTCAAAATAGCAGAAAGTGCTATCAAAAAAGTTACAAGAAATGAAAAACAATTACAGCTTCAACCGGAAGCTCAAATCACAGTGACCTGCATACAACTTCTAGTCATCACTAGACACACTGTATTCTCCATTTAAAAAAAATTAACACTCTTTAAGATAATACCCTACTATGGCACAAGCAATGCCTCAAAAGCCTTATTGAAATTAATTCCACGTGTGAGTAGGTCATTATTAATCCTACAATTAGCACTATCATTTATGTACAAAATCTACATTGGAAAATATATCTATATACAATGGCACACTCCAAATGTGTTTCCTTTTATTTCGCAAGCCTCAGTTTAACATTCTTCCATTAGAATAAGATCATTAGTTTCCTTTAACTGATTCGAAAATATTTAAATTGGTCCTTTGTCAACCAGATGACAAAGCTTAATAGAGGTAATCTATCACTTTAATAATTATTGCATTCACCAAAATAACTGATCAGGATAACTGAAAAACCCTCGTCAGCATGGTGATTAAAACCAGAATATTAAGGTTGACATCATTTAATACATGTTTTAATGTTTTACTTTGTAGTTAGCATGCTTCTAAGCAACAACAAAATGCTTGTAGTACAACGCTGAATTAGACTTGAAAATAAGTCAACTTATATTTGACTACACAATCACAATTATCATGGGTTAGTTTCCATGAAATACCTTAATGTTTATTTCATTCTTTCACTGCCTTCACGCGGCTCTATCCTTATACAAATGTACTCCCCTGAGTACTCTATTCAGAATTAATTTATTATAATCGTACATATTTTAACGTAACTGGATCACCTTCATTGCTTAATGACGAATTTCATTCTCAGCTGATAATTGTTGTTACTACATCGTTGTTTAAATTTATACATAGTTTACGTTAGTTTTCAATGATGTTGGTTGGATTTTCTCACTAATAAAATATCCTTTTAGAATTAATACCTATGCTATGAGAGATTGCAATAGCATCGACTCTCCTTAATCAGAATGTATGTATACATTTATTAAATTTGGGATATACGCTGCTTAAAAAAGTGAATGATGTTTCAGAGATGTATTAAAGTCAAATGACGATAATCAAAAACACTGATAAATTCCTTCGACCAAGGATCTCAACTATGCCTTCACGCGAGAGGCTAACATGAAACAAGTTAAATACAAATAAAGAGAAAGTTGACCAAGCCAATGCTCGGTACACCCCTGCACGGATGAATTCGAGAAACAAAGTAATGCCTCTACACCACCGGACATGGTAATCATAACAATTAGCACAATTGTCTGGTTTGAAAACATTACCAGCCTCTGCCCTTCACCAACACAAAGAATGGTTACTAATAAAAGCGAGAAATCGAACTTCTCTATATAAGTATAAAATAAACTTCACAAAACTCAAAACTTGCTATCAAAATCAGTCTTCTATTCATAATCCAAACACTCGGATGTATAAAGTTCGAAAATGCAGTAGGAAAATGTAGCTCAACAAAAACACAGTCTAACGATGCGAAGAATGTCACAAATTGACATAATAAAGAGCTCACCACGTTGATAAACTACACTGAATCACGAAATGACTATCGATGTCCTCTTCACTACCCTAAGAAAGCTTCATGAAATATTCCTTAATTTAAGATGAAATCTACTGAAACATACTTAATTACAAGCTGAAAATGGGTTGCACTTCTTATGGAAGTCTAATACCTGTCGAATGTGAAATCAGTCATGATTAAAAACGTCAAGCCTGAATTCCACAGTCCGACATACTACTCAAAAACATAAACATTTAAAAAAAAAAAATGGCGTGAATTAACATTGAAATATCTACACTTAGCTACGAGAGATGAAGTTGTGTAGGCTGTACCTTGTTGATCGATGAATTTCCAAGAGCGAGCATTGATATGCACTGCATATCACACCTTCTCCATATGTAGCTGTAACTGGCATTCCCCAGGTCGTCGGGAATCGAACCAGGGTATACCTTCTCCAAACCGCACGTTCTTCCCGGTTCAGAAGGCTATTACCCATCCTGGGTAAATAGTCAGGAATCGCTACTTCACGTCTCCAACATCTTCCAGCACACAGTTCGTTTCTCTGTAGGGTCGCATTCTTCATAACGGGCCGAAATATTAATGAACGAAAGACGAATGACTGCACATGCGAATAGCATTCATGATTTCTAATGAGGTAGACACAAGTGGTCACACAATTAGAATCAGTCATCACTGGGGCCATGGCGATAGTTCATTGAAATGTTCGATACAATGCCGGTCTAGTAGCGTTCATGTTGCTGCGTTATTTAGCCTGCCATTATAAAAGAAATGAACAGCACTAAAATTATTCCTCTTGACATCTTGATTAAGAATATGTCTGTTCGCGATGAGGAATAGTGTCTAGAGTTCAATACCATTGCTGTGCACTCGGCATCAACGCAATGAAAACGGAGACTGCTTTCAAAACCAAAGTTCGCTGTGTTGACAAGCAGCTTGCTGTATTGAAATATTACAGTTTCTAATACTGCTTTACCCTAGTAGCGGTATAGCTTGCATCTCGTGAAAACGAACAAAGTCCTTCGACACTGGTTCTGCATATACTTTGAAGTGTTGGACATAAACCTCGCGTCACATTACAATCACGAAACGCGTTCGCAAGCTTCACGATGAGACATGCTCTCAAGCACTCCGTAATGTTATCTGCCCACAGCTGACTGTGTGTCCATCCACCTGGCCCCACTCAGGCGTGACAGTGATCGAACTGTTTTCTCATTGGTGGATGTAAATCATAATTTATAATATCTCCAACAGATACTAAACATGTATAAATAACAAAATACACATTATGCTCTGTTCCAGGGTCTCGTATAATGTTGCAAATCTTGCATGTTATTCTCTTTCTTCTTATTGCTGATAAAAATTTAGTCCTAGTGACCGATCAATAAACTGGGTCGATGGTCGCCATGTTGTAATCATATGCACCTGGCTTCGTGCGTGCACGTCGATCCTCGGCAAGTACCGTAATCGAGCGGCCGACTCCAGCTTCGGTTAGCAACTCGTGGATCGCGCCGATCTTCAACATATACTTCAAACTGCACTATACATCATAACAATATGAGTATAATGGTACAGTACCATCCCGGCATTTGCCCGAAGACGAAGTGGGAAACCACGGAAAACCACTTCGAGGATGGCTGAGGTGGGAATCGAACCCCCTCTACTCATTTGGGCCACCCGAGGCTGAGTAGACCCCGTTCCAATCCTCATACCACTTTGCACATTTTGTGGCAGAGCCGGGAATCGAACCCAGGACCTCCGGGGCCGCAGCTGACCGCTACGCTACGGAGGCGACAATTATAATTTTTTTCATTTGTGTGTTTTTTCTGCTTTTGCATTTCAATTTTGCTTTTTGTTATTTATTTTGTGTTTGTTTTCTGCCCTTCTCATTTGTTTTTAAATTTTTGTTTCTGCTTTGTGTTTTTTGTTTTTGGTTCTGTTTTTTTTTCTGCTTTTGCGTTCGTTTTTTAATTTTGCATTTTTACTTTGTGTTTTTTTGTCTTTGGCTCGCTGTGTTTTTCGGATTTTTCTTTTTTTAAATTCTGCTTTTTGCTTAGTTTTTTGTTTTTGGTTCTGTGTTTTTTCTGTTTTTGCTAATGTTTTTGAATGTTGCTTTTTACTTCATGTTTATTTTTTTGGTTCTGTGTTTTTTTTTCTGCTTTTACTTTCTTTTTTGAATGTTGCTTTTTGCTTTGTGTTTTAGGTTTTGTGTTTGTTTTCTGCTTTTATTGTTGTATTTTGCTTTTTGCTTTTGTTTTGGTCGTGTATTTGTTTTCGCGTTTTGCTTTGTGCGGGGTACAGAATAAGACAATCAATAAAATCAAACATACACATTTGATCTCGATAACATTTGCACCTCTCAATGTGCCTAACACTACACAAGTAACAAAAAAGGTTCTCAACAAAAGTTTGGTGCTTTTCAGTCGGTCAACACGAATGTACCCAAAAAGAGCTGGGTTATGCCCTAATCCTGAAATAAATTGATATTTATTAATCTCATGTAATTTATTTCAGTATTAGGGCATAACCCAGCTCATATCGGGTACATTCGTGTTGACCGACTGAAAAACACCAAACCTTTGTTTACTTAGGCAACACTGAATAATGGCTTCAAACTCCACAATGGTTCTCAAATCATAAACGTGCATAATCCAATCGTTTGTCAACAATTCAAAAATGGGCTTTTTAAAATAAAATGTTCATCAAATTACGTTTTAAAAACATATTTGGCTCTCGGGGTGGGGGATTGATCCCCCTAATCACCTCCCGTAGTTACGCCACTATATGCATCCACACTGGCTCTGTACCTCAGAGGTAACATTCTCGCCTGCTGTGGCCAAGGTTGCAGGATCGAATCCTGGCGCATTCAGTTGGCATTTGAGGGTACGCAAATGCGAGGAAGCTGTGTCAGTAGATTTATTGGCACGTTAAAGATCCCCTTCCGGGCAAAATTTCGGCACCCCGGCGTCTCTAAAAGCCGCAGTAGTTAAAAGGGACGTAAAACCAATAACATGATTATTATTATTGTTGTTATTATAAGCATCCGTACCATCGTTATAATGATGGTGCAACTTGAAAAAACAACCATGGTGGTTGAAGATTGTTCTTACAAACAAAAACTATCTTTCTTTTCTTTATTTCTTAAAAACAGCAACATTTCAGTAATAGGTCATCTTGAGGGACATGTGGGCATAATACCCATTGCTCCCTTCTAGATTCACAGGTACGGTGACTTGCAACAGGCCGCCTCTGGAACAAGAAAAACCCATCTCAAAGTTGTCTCCTGCGGTACAAGTAACATCGTACAGCATGGCCGCTATCAGCTAGCTTTGAAGAGGGCAATGATCGCAGTAAGGACAGGGTTCCATGACCCAACCAACGGCCCTCTCACGTCCAACTTGGGAAAATCCGAGATTTGACGCGGGAATATCCAACTTCTCGTAGTTGGTGTGAAGGAGGCTTCGGTGGCGTAGTTGGTAGCAAGCTGAGCTTCTATGGCCATGATCGCGGATTAAGAGCGATAATGATCCCTCGGTATGCCTTCTTTCGGAGGGGAAGTAAAGCCGGCGGGTCCATGTCATAGATTTATGGCATGTAAAAGAACCTTCCACTAACTACAATTGTCTGAAGCTAAATTAACGCTCTATTAAGTTCCAACGTTCGTCACCAGGTGCCGGTTGCAGTCGCATCTAGTAGCCAAGTTCGCAGCTAGGTGTCGTTGACGGTAGCATTTGGTAACAAAAGTAGGAACTACTTGAAATTGATCGTCTGTAGTCCTTACCTAAATTACAGATAACACACACTAATACAGCCATCACAATTAACACCGGTTATCAGACAGATTCTACACACACCCAAAGTACACGGGGCTACATGACCGTGTTGTCGCAGTCCCTAAACTGAGGAACCAACCATCGTTGTTGGTGTTGTTTCATTTAAGGTCTCGGATATCGTGGTTATTTCAGCCCCGTGTATTCGAGCTTGTGTATAGTCTATTAACCTTTGTTACTTTGTGGTCTGTTAGTTATTCAACCCGGGAGCTGGCTGAATCCTCAAAAAGTGCCATCATCTATCTTCTATATATATACATAAAGCTCAATGTTTGCCTGTTTGTTTGTCCGTCTGTCTGCTATTTATACAAATCTACACCGATTCACCGATCTGAACCAAAATTTGTATACTTACCCTTTGGCAAAAATCTACACCGTTTCACCAATCTCAACCAAATTTTACATACTTACCCTTTGGAACCCGAGGAGTAGCCCTGTCTACTTGAAATTTCGAGCAGACCACTCTTTTTCTTGCATTTAGGCCCTTTGACAAAAATCGACACCGTTTCACCAATCTCAACCAAATTTTACATACTTACCCTTCGGAACCTGACGAGTAACACTGTCTACTTGAAATTTCGTACAGACCACTTGATTACACCGTTTCACCGATCTGAACAAAATTTTACATACTTACCCTTTGGAACCCTGCGGGTAACACCGTCCACATTAAATTTCGGACAGACCACTCCATTCCGTGCTGTTAGGCACAAATCTACACCGTCTCACCGATATGGGCCGTTTGGCAAAAATCTACTTATCCTTTGGAGCCTCCACCTCAGTGCCCGTGGTCAGCGCATCGGCTCCCCTCGGCCATTAATCTTGGTTTTCGTGACCGGGGCGCTGCCTCACTGTCAGACAGCTACTCACTTGTCCTCACGAGGCTGAGTGCACCCCGTTCCAGCTCTCACGTCAGTTTCTAAAATTCCTGACGGAGCCGGGATTCGAACCCGGGGTCTCCGGGTGAGAGGCAGATGCGCTACCCCAACACCACGGGGCCGGCTAACTTTGTTTGTAATAATGTGTCCACCTAATGATGTAGCGGCTGGCATTCTTCAATGTGCCCCTGAGGTCCCATTTCGATTCCTACCTCTGCCAAGAAATGTAATTCTGGTCTGATGGCTAGAAGGGGATACACTCAGCCTCATGCGGCAAGACTGAGAAAAGGCGCCTTTGATTCCTACCTCACCCACCCTGGAAGTGTTTTTCCGTGGTTTCACACTTCTACTCCAGTCAAATGTCGGGATGGTACCTAACGTAAGACCACGGCCACTTGCTACCAAAATCCTACCTCAATTACAAATACACATGCTAGAACAGACATCACAGTGCCACAGGTTATCAGACAAATTCCTCAGACACCCAAGTACACGGAGCTACATGGCCACGATGTCGCAAAGCTCCTAAAATAAGCAACAGCAACAAATAACATTCTTGGCTGCTGCCCCGGAGATCCAGGTTCGATTCCTACCTTTGTCAACAAATTTAATTCTGGTCTGAGGGATAGAACGCGGTACACTCAGCCTTGTGAGGAAAAACTGAGAAGAGGTGGGTTCCATACCAACGTCAACCATCCTGGAAGTGGGTTTTCGTGGTTCTGCCCACTTCAACTCCAGGAAAATGCTGGGATAGTTCCTAACTTACGGCCAAGGCCACTTCCTTCCCAATCCTAACCCGAATTACAAATTAACAATAACAATAACACAGGTTATCAGAAAAAATTACACACATATACATCTAAGTGCACTGGATTATTGACCACGACACGACGTACTGTGCCCACGTTATATCTCTGCCGGTGAACTACGTCATTACTTCCAGGAAAAGTATACGGACTGTACTAACCTCACCAAAGTCATTTCTCAAATTGGCACACAAACAAATTGTGTGGCAAGCACTAATTAGTGTGCCGAGTGTATTATGCTAAGTCGGCCGTCAGAACTCCCGAGCCCCACACTGTGGGGTAATGTCTTATGAATAGGAGTAGAGGAGTTGATGGCTCGAATGCTCAGAAATGCAACGGTCCTCACCGGCAGAGATATAATGCGAGTACTTTTTTTTGTTCAAGCCCCTCAAATAAAACAACAACAACAACACAAGTACCTTATAGTCTTTCCGCTTGGCCTTGATACCCAGAGGATTAAGGGATTTCTCGGAACTCAACTCATGTCACTCACTCATCCTCCCGACCCGCTCACCGGACCGGCCGGTGGTAATCAATGACTCGCCTACTGACGCTGTCCCACAGGACTAAAACTTTTTTATTTTAAGTTTAAATTTACAATTTTCATTCTTATATAAATTCCACAGAAAATTCTTAAGAAAATGAGTCCAAACGCGACTGAAATGCTTCATGCTTTCCTACATTTAGCAGAGAATGATTCCCTCTCCACTCAGCTTGTTGAGGTCAGTGTTTAAGACATAACTAAGTTGGTTTTCTGTTTCTAAACAAATTAGTTGAGGTCAGTGTTTAGGTTGGTTTTCTGTTTGTAAGCAAAGGAACATCTTGGCATATTTTAATCTTATTTCAGAAGACAGCTTCAAATGGAATTTAATTAACACATAGGCTATTATTTTAAATTATTTCTTTGGTTTTAGTTTTATACTAGCTTGTTGTTGTTGATTGATTTAGGGGTTTTGCGAAATCGTGGTCATGGAGCCTCGTGTACTTGGGTGTGTGCAGATTTGTCTGATAACCTGTGTGTTTGTACTAATGTGTGATTTTGTAATGGAGGTAGAATTTGAGAAGGAAGCGGCCATGAGCCTAAGTTAGGTACTGCGCCCGAACTCACCAATCAGTACCTATATCCGCTGCACTGTAAAGGATTGCAGACACGTAATTACCCAGCTCACAAACTTACCATTGTCTGCTAAGTAAAAATTGGGAATTCCAGGAACACACAGGGTAGATCTATGAAAGAAAATAGTACTACCAGCGTAGGTACAAATTTCTACTATCATTTACATTTGAGCAAATCGAGAAACTCCAATCTCGAGGGGTAATAAGGTCTGTCTATAGTGAGCGCCTGTATCTTACCTAGCAGTACTATTTTCGGCGATGACGAAAATGAAAACGATGTCAGCTAAGATAAAAATTGACTGATTCGCTAAAGAGCGCCAGCCGTTTATTGTGCTAAGAAAAAAATACAGACATAAACTGCCTGCCTGTCTATCAATAGTGTCTCCCTGACACTGCAATAAATAAACTCAAAAATAAACTAAAACGTGGTACTAATATAACAAGAAAAATTATGAAACGGCGTGATTTTAAACATTACCCTATATTATACTACATTCCGTTTCATCTTTGAACCGTAGTTCCACATCTAAATATGTAAAATACAAATTCTCAGTATTAAATTCATATATACAATAATTCGTGGTTCGCACAAATATGCACTTAATTGTGTTGAAGTGATTAAATTACATATAATACAAATGAGTCTTTACCACTCAACTTCCGTAACAAATACCGTAACTCTATCGGTTGAAAGTATAAATCCTAGTCTGAATCAATAGAACATAGGTGACAAACATTTAAGTTAAGCACTGTTCTTACTTTGTCTTCTCCCATTAGATCATTAAAACTCGAAAAATTCCTGAAATTCTTTGCTCGGTTTGCATTTCTTTGATAAACGTGAATACTCGAAGTGCATGGCATTTGACCTTCATTACACACTTCTCTTCCAAAATTATACAACAATCACATTATTTATTAAACACCCCGTACAGAACTTTCCTTGAATACACTTAAACAATGTCACATTCGCTGTGATCAATACTAGAAAAAACGAGACTCCTCAGTCTCCTTTCGTGAAAATACGTAACTCATTTACGTCTACTATTCCTTTCTTGCACGGTATTTCAAATCTAAACTCCCATTTCAATGCATTTTCTTACTCCATGCAAAGAAAATTAGTAACTTTATTAGATATCCACGTCCATTGTGAATATTGTTCAAGAAACAAACTTTAACAATCTCCTCTATCCTCATACAAAATCTCATCGTGCCTATAACTTCACTTCTGTAATTACCACTGTACAGTTACTTTTATATCACCCTGTGATTTAACTTTCAACTCCATTCTCACGTATTTAAATTCAGTTTTACATTATTGCAACTTTCAAAGATTATCAGCAAGAATTCATATTTAACAAATGATATAAGTGTGTCTTCCTTTCATGAAAATATTTGTTTAACAAATTTATCTAGGCTTTTTAATGCTCTAAATGTTTTATTGGACATATATATATATATATATATATATATATATATATATATATAGGTTCTAGAAATATCTTTGTTACTAGAAAAAATGGCTTATCACGTTACAGCATAGATCTACATATCTATCTGTTTCATTACAGGGGTATTTATTGGTTTAATTATCTATCAAGTATTTGAACTATCTTTTATCAGATTTTTTGTCGTGTAACAATTGAATTTTGTTCACAATTGGTTGAAAATAAATTTCTGACACTCGAATCAACATCATGAGTTGTCGAAATATTTGACACTTCGTGATATAACTTTTTGAATATACGGTACCTAAATTGTTCAATATACGTTCAATCGCTGCGCATAAAACAGATTTATTTAATTTAACGCAAATATCTATAATTCTAAACGATTTTATATTGAAATGATTTTAACGTTAACAACTGCGCTACGCAAATAAAATTTCGTCCAAGTGACGGAAATTTTCAATGAACAAAAAAAAAATGACTCCTAAGAAAATTCGAAAAATACTAGATCAAAATTTACACAATTTTAAATACAATGACAAAATTATACGGTTGGTCAATTAGGATAAACACAGAACATGACTACAATTCTACCAAATATAAATCAATCTCTTCTCTACCTTGAGTTGAAGACGGTCTCAGAAGTACCATGTCTCGTCTGGCAAGCCAAAAGTGTGTGTGAACGCACCGCCCACAGCTATGCAGACCGGTTGTGACGGGGCCACCTGGACATCTCTCCCAGTGGAACAAGGTCGGTGACATAACTGGGTTAGCGACCTCGCCGTGAAACAGCATGTCTCGTCCGCACTCCCTCGCTCGTCTCCCACACGTTGCCTGGATCTTCTTGCGATACCCCATCACTGCGCCGACATCGCTTCTCAAGGTTGAAATTCGTTTGGTTCATAAAAGTCTTTGAGAGTATACTGGATGTATATGAACTCGTGTTAAGAAGTAGAGATTTGTTCTGTAATTTTGCGCATCGCGTAGATGTTCCGCTGCGCCTTCCATGTTGTGGAATTCTGGATTCAACTCTTCATTTTTGTAGCTTCTACTTCCCTATGATGTGCATGATGTGCACCTTAGCACGTGGTCATACTCATTTTAATGATGACACTTTTACAACTTCCCCGTTGCCAATTCACGAACTGCATTCTGTATAATATCCAAGTATGAATTAAATTGCAGAAATAATGAAGCTCTTCTGTAGAAGTGAAACGTTTGCATCTGTCTGCATGCAATGTATAATAGCTTCGTTTTTGAAATACTGTAATATCAAGCTATGTTTCAAGATCACTAGTCTATATGCTGTGCTGGTCTGCGTTAGAATGTTCCTTGCTCTGCAAGTCACAGCCTTCTGTACTCCACACTCGTCTTTTCCACTTTCATAAAGCGTAGCACTATGCTGAAGAACTACTTGTTTCTCCGCTCACGGTCTTTACTCGTCGCGATCTGAATTTGGAAAGAACTCCTCAGTCTTGCCCTCTGCGTACGGCAAGTTCCTCGCTCTGCCTCCCCTCTTGCGGTGTGACGTAACTCCATCAACTTCTCCTCCCTCAGTGTGTCCTAAACCTTGATTCCTTGTCCTCCTACGTGACGTTTCTCTCACTCCTCGTGGCGTGACGCACTCTTACAATGTAGGCCTCCCTACATTCAGATAATAAATATACAACCATATTTAAATCGTTCCTTCTTGCCTTCCGTAATTGTTTAATTATTAATGATGCATAGTTTTTCATTATTTCAACTCAGGTTTTCCATATCTCACGAATTTTGAGGAATAAAAGATTTTAATTCGTTCTTTTATTTTTCCTGGGTCCCAGTTCTTATCCAGACGGGATCTTTGGTATTGGCCTTAAATAAATTCGGGCGCAGTACCATCCTGGCATTTGCCTGGAGTAGAAGTGAGGAAACCATGGAAATCCACTTCCAAGATTGCTGAGGTGGGAATCGAACCCGCCTATTCTCAATTTTGCCTCATGATGTTGAGTGTACCCCGTTCCAGGCCTCAGACTAGAATTAAATTTCTTGGCAGAGCCGGGCATCGAACACGGAGGACCTCCGTGGTGACAGCTAAGAATGCTAGCCACTGCGAGGCGGACTGGGAGGTGAAATGACTAGCGAAGGAGAATGCGGTGGGCATGATAAGGTGGAAAAGGGGTTGAAAAAGATTGGGAAAGAACCCCTCAGATTTGAAGCAGTGAAACCTCTCTATAACGGACACCCTTGGGACCGTAAATACTGTCCGCTAAAGAGGGGTGTCCACTATAGAGAGGGTTAGAGAAAATGATTGCAATTTGGCACATGTGCAGTATGTGTAGTGTACTTACTTGAAAACGTAGGATAACGCGCGATAAAAACAGTCCAGTTTCGTCCACATTTAAAATGTTTTCCAGTGAATAGCCGTTAGTGATGGAAGGCAATTTTTCTTCTCAGCTTGAAACAATATCCATATCAACAGTGGAGGATTCTCCGCAAATTGCTCTAATTTTTTCTTTTGCCCAAGTTGGCGGGTTCAAACCCGGCCGAAGTCCTCGGATTTTTTAACAGCGTTAAAAATCCCTCAGTATGCCTTCCTTTGGACGGGAAGAAAAGCTGGTGGACCCATGTCATAAATTTATGGCATGTTAAAGAACCTTCCACTAATTACACTTGTGTGAAGCTAAATTTGAAAGTTTGATTTGATTAGCGCTCTATTAAATTCCAACGTTCGCCACCAGGTGCCGGTTGCGGTGGCATCTAGTAGCCAAGTTCACAGCTACATGTTGTTGATGGTAGCATTTGGTAGTAAAAGTAGGAACTACTTGAAATTGATCGTATGCAGTCCTCACCTGAATTACAGATAACACACACTAATACAGCCATCACAATTGACACCGGTTATCAGACAGATTCTACACACACCCAAAGTACACGGGGCTACATGACCGCGTTGTCGCAGCCCCTAATCTAAGGAACCAACCAACCAACCTTCCACTAACTACAATTGTGTGAAGCTAAATTTGTAGGTTAGATTTGATTAACGCTCTATTATGTTCCAACGTTCGTCGCCAGGTACCATGATTTACCATGATTCCCAAAAAGCACAAGTGCTTGTCCATCTAGGGATTGAACCGGGCCTTAACACCATACAGCAGCTTCAGAAAATGGATGACCTGCATGTGAAATATGCTGATCGACAGGCAGAACAGATGACCAAAGAAGCAAGAAAGAAAGAAAATGAGAGGAGCCAAAAGGACGAAGGCAGACATGGATGATCCAGAGTATGGAGCTGGAAAGTTTTAAACCACAAAAGTACAAGTTCTTTTCTACCTTAACTTTTAAGTTAAATTTCTGCAAACATTATTATTATTTTTTTGGTGTGGGGTGCTCATCTCGGAAACTACGAAAGATACAAGTGTGAAACTGGTACAACTTTTGAAACTAACACTGACCTCAATGTTAAACACAAATTGATTATAAACTAATTCATACTTTGCTTATTAAAAATTCATGTGTAAGAAAAAATTTAGTTATTTTACTTTCATGAAAAAAGTAAAATATAAAATAAAATGGATGAACTAATTTTGTTTAAAATGCATTTAACACTGAGATAAAGGCTACTGATACAACAATATAAAAATTCACTGCTTTATCTGCAATACTTTGTAAGATGAGCACCCCTAAGTTTTACTAAATTAACATTGATCTTATATGGAGTACTTAGTCCCCTTAATTATATCTTCTTATTTTTTCACAATTTCTGCTGCTTGTGTCCAATCTTAAACACTTCACATGGTTTCCTTACACCAAATTTCTCTCGTTTGTGTTAATCTACTGTACCCTTCATGTTCAGGCTACATTGAAAAAATGAAAATCCACAGCCTGCTTCCAGTCTCCGACCGGGGCAGGAATGGAATGAATGAAGCCCCCATCTAGCGGCGAGGATATGAACTGTGCCGGCTGCTGAGGCCTGACGCACTCCTCTGGGGCAATGATTAAATGAATGACAGATGAAATGAAATGATAGTGGAGAGTGTTGCTGGAATGAAATTTAGACAGGGAAAACCGGAGTACCCGGAGAAAAACCTGTCTGCCTCCGTTTTGTCCAGCACAGATCTCACATGGAGTGACCGGGATTTGAACCACGGGCCCAGCGGTGAGAGGCCGGCGTGCTGCCGCCTAAGCCACGGAGGCTTGTTCAGGCTACATTAATGATTCTAATTTAACTCTGCTTCGAGTTGTAATCATGATGAAATACACGGTAAAACATTTACGAGGACAGTAGGCGACACCCAGTCGGCGAATTAATAACTTGAACGTGCCTGTACACAACAGATCCCCGGATGTTATGATTTTATGGAGGTATAGGGAAGGACAAAATGATGCATACCCAGGGCCGGATTTACCCAAAGTTACGCTATAGGCACCTCTCCATTGAGCGCCCCACCTCACTTGAGCACCCCCCCCCCGAATTTTATGATAAGGCATAGCCACTCGCATGAGGTAAGGTTCGGAAAAAAAGAATAAACAGATATATGGTTGACAGCATAATTTTATGCTTGAATTTTTACGCAGGGAAAACATAGTCAATTCAATTTAAAAAAAAACAGCTTGGAGTAAAACTACATGAAACAGTTTAACTATTATGCAACCAAAACACTTTATGAATACCCTTTCCAAGAATAATGTCTAGCCTTAATTCATACAACAAAAATGAAGAGTAGCTGGTGCATTCTTGGAATACACGGTACCTGAGATTATAATTTTCAATGTTTTTGCATGTTCTTTCCTTCCTCTTTGTCAGACACCAACAGTGATCTTCTGTTCTCTCTTAGGGGTTCAGGTCGCTTATATTTTGTATGAGTCTGTTCCAGATATATATTCTGTGACCCACCTAGCGTCATATAACAACGAATCTCTGAAGCTCTTCAACTCTTCCTCGCGCAAGAGGAATTCCATATCCATTTGGCTACCAGATCCTGTTATCATCGCCAGCTATTTTCTCCTTGAGCAAGAGGACTACGTCCACTTCTTTACTCACCATGCTGCGCTAGTATCAACTGTTATCAACTCTTTGAAGACCAGCTCAGCAAGAGATCATTTTTTTGTTACAATATTGGCAATACTTATATGTTCTCCTTTTGTCTCCTACCCCCCACTCTTTTCCCCTTCCTCGGTCCCTCCGTGCTCCGTTGAGCAGCTCTCACTTCTCAGTCGGCAGTTGACTCGATCAGTCAAAGCTCCACTCGAGCTAGCCTCCTCAAACCAAGAGGCATACTCTCTTCTACGCCATGTTGGCAAAGTAATTATCGTCATACAGAACTTCGCCTTCAACATGAAATCAAGATAAGTACCATTTTAAAAGTTTTAACCTCATCTTCATGGTTTTAACTTCCACGTGCTTTTAATGATACTTTTATAGACAGTGTGAAAGTATTTATTTTGGGGCAAAAAACATTCTTCGTGGGATTTGCCATGTTGAGCTTTCGCTTGTATAAGCCAACCTTACTAAAAAAGAGCTTTTCTTAAGCTATTCAAATGAGAAATCCTCTCGCTACGTGGGATATTATCTAATACCCGCTGTCTATAATTATAAAGCTAGTTCCTCCGTTGGTTTTCTCAACCCCATTTTCTGCTAAGGTCGTTCTGGAACCTTCGAGATCTTGTACTCTATCTGCGAGTCTTGCCGTCAAGTATTGTTCACGCACTTGTGAAAATACTAGTAAAAATGAGGAATCTTCCTTAAATTACTGCAATAGCGAACTTTCTTCCCCCGTTGGAACATTCTATGGCGCATTTAATTGTAAATCACAACTTTTTCAAGAAATAGACTCTCACCTATATAGTGCAATCAGTTATTTCCATAATTGCAATAACTTTCTTTCTCATAAACTTCAGTGTTTCTATAGTGAACTTTGCATCCATCTTTATAGACTACAGTGATAATCAGTGCTTGCTCCACGTTTCTACCGCGTCGCGATCGTCCGGTTATATTAAATACGGCCATGAACATTGATCCTATATCCCAATGATCTTTCCTCAACCTTCTACTAACCACCATTATTAATAAAATTGTAATTTTTCTATAAGGTGTCACTCACGAAGTGCCCTTCCAACTTTGCTAGTTTAACATTAATTAAATTCTGCATAATTGCTTGTGTGATACAAGTTTTAAATTCACATTGTTCCTTTCCTATAATCAGGGAAAACAATTCCTTAAACTCTTGAGCGAGTCATGTTCAGGTTTCACGAAATGGAAACTGTCCCATTTGGCTAGTAATTCCTGCTCAAACTTGGGAAGTCTAGAACTTTCCTTTTCACTTTCTTCAGGTTTCACAGTAAGTGACCTGCCCTCTTTTATATAATTCTCATATAGTAATTCTGTATAAATATAAGAAGTTGTAGGAACTTCTATCTTATGTTTCATGTTTTTATTATTGTTATTTTCAAAGTTGTCACTTTTTCTAGAACATTCTCTCAAGAATTTCTTAAGGTACACTCTTTGTACCCCAATTCACGTTCAAACTTTAATTACTTCACTGTTTATTTGTTTAAATCTTATAAAGATTTTAGAAACATGTAAGGTGTGAAACCTTGTAAATTGTCAATTGCCTGGAGCAAACGTTTAATGTCGAGAGGTCTGCGACCCCACTTGTTAAAAGGTTTAAATGAACTATGTTTGTCAAAATTATATTACACGCTTGTTAATTTCCTCAAACTTCTTTAAATTGTTAAATAAATTAAATATTTGTTTTCCGATTCATCATTTCTCTGATACTACAGTTAGGCAGGATCCTGGCTTTCCTAGCTCTTCCTAGGTTTATGCCCTCGTTCATACTCAATAAAGCTTTTACTATCTGTCTGGCCAGACCATCACCCTTCCCTATAGTACTTTTATTCGTGCTTGGGAGGAAATACACTAAAGCCTCTCTCTGGCAAACTGCCCAAGTCCTAGCTGCGGTTCCCGTTAGCCTCGACCAAGCTCGTTCCTATTTTAGGTATCAAAAAGTTAAATTTCAGTGGCAACTGCCTCTAAGTGTATTTAAAGTTAAATTCATAACTTTTGTGGGACTCTCCTCCTATTTTTCTATCCTTTTTCTCCAATCCAAAACCTACTTCCTTTTCTTAATCATCTTCCCTTGGTGGGTGGGTTATTCCTCAGCTAATAAACTACCCAGTAGCTTCAAAAATAAAAACATAATTTACTGCTGTAACTGAATGAACTGCGGTAGCACGAAATATATTTTAAAATTATAGTAGATCACACACTAATTTTAGAACGCATGAAGAGCAGTGGTACGAACGACATTTTAAATTGAACAAAGCACTTCTAAAATACAAATAAGGCCAACTGCATATCTTCCTGCAATATCTTTTAGAGAAATTAAAGTGCAGATTAAAAACATGAATGAAGACATAACGGGGCCTGCCTCAAGCACAACGAGAACTACTTCAAAAGTTTCCTTCTTGCCTTCTTTTCGGCAAATTCATTAATTATGGCACCGCAGTTCAAGTTTATCGTCATATCTTTTTCAATCGCTAGGAGTGCAATAGAGTTTAACCTTTCTTCTTTAGTGACTGACCGCAAATAGTTCTTGACGCGATTCAGAACCGAAAATGATCTTTCTCCAGAACAATAATTGGTCACTGGAAAGATGAGAAGTATCCGTAAAGCAATGTTTACGTTCGGGTACATATCATGTAAATCTTTTTCATGAAGGAAAGGGCTGAGCTCAGAGGCTGACTTACCTTTAAAATCTGCAATTTTTAAATGTTTCTGTAAATGCAAGCACTCGTCAGCCAGTGCGCTTTCTGTCATCCACATACATTTCTGAGAGATCGTCAGCAACTTTTTTTTTATCATTGGTCCATATAGGTCTAACAGGTTTTCTAGAAAATAAAATCTCTTATGGTGGACTTTGTAAGCCTCACTTCGCCTCTTAAGCTCAGCACTTAGTACATCCAGAATTACATAAAATACATTGACGCGAAAATTTTCTGAGCCCTCTGACGGTACATATTCTCCTTGCTTTGTCTCATCATTCCTAGTCTTTCGTTCCGGTCTTCTCTTTAGGTCGTAGGAATATTGAGCAATACCGCTTAATTCTTTGGCTTCTTTCTCATCGACATCGAAATTATCTCTTAAACTTTGCACATATTCCGCTAACGAAGCGTAACATTCTACAACAGTGCTCAAATTAGTGCTAACTTTTTGGAGCTTGTGGCTGACAGTATTAAATCTTTTTAGAATGGTACTCCAAAAAACAAATAGGAAAGCAGTTTATAATTGTAGGATATTGCTTAAGTTGCCTTTGGCTTCATTTCGAGTGTTTGCCTTTTGATTTCTGTCTTCGTGAATACTCTCAAGAGCTGCCACGACGCCACACCTGCCTTCCCTCAGAGCTTGACAAGCGTCATATCCTGCCGACCACCGAGTCACTGACGGACTTTTTAGTTCGCGCGCGATAAAGTTCCTTAAAATTTTCCATCGGTAGGTCGAAGCAGTAAAAACGTTGTACAGTTCTTGAGCTGTTAAAAAATACCTTACAGATTCTGAACAAGATTCAGCGGCATGAGTTCCAACCAAATTTAGTGAATGGGGTGAGCATGGTGCATAGAGAGCTAAGGGATTCAAGGCCGCTATTCGAGCTTGCAACCCGGAATATTCGCCGGACATATTACTTGCGTTATCGTAAGATTGGCCTCGAATATCCTCCACTTTCAAATCCAGATTTTCCAACTTAGCCTTTACTGCATCAAAAAGCTGCTCTGACTTGTGCCCGATGCTCGCCATAAAACCTAGAAACCTTTCTTTTGGTTCACCATTGGCCGTAATATTTGTTTGTCCGCTGAGGCAAATTTAAATTTTTGTTGCTTTCTCCCCCTAAGGTGTCATTTGAATTAAATGTAGGCCTCGAATTTTCATTGTCTTTTTCATCAATTTTGGCTTGTTGGAGCTGAAAAGGAAAATCCCGTATTAATTAGAGCACTTCAAACATAGTAAATTTAAAAAGAACAACTTTTAATATACTCTGCAGGCACGGTACGGTTTCGAGGCCAGTCTGAGTTTTTACGTATGTCACTTTGTGCAACAGTGTATCAAGGAATCGCCAATTGGGAAAGGCCTACTTTGCGTAACGTAATTCGTGTACGGTAGCTTACCTCAAGTTGCTGAACTCCATCGCAGTCAATGTCGTGAACCGCAGAGCAAAAATTGTTATTGTTATCCGAATTTGTCGTTGGAGGTGTAGGATTCACACGCGCCCTAAACATCTCATTTATTTTCCGACATTTTGATAGTGTAACCTCGGCTTTCTTATCCTCTTCAGCTTTGCGAACACGGTTTTGGTAACCAGACAACTTTTTGCTGCCCATAGTTTAAAACATTTACTTGCAGATCACATCACAACACAACAAAACAACACAACGCAAGCTCGAACTCGCACAAAGCACAGGCAAGTGGGGTAGGGCGCGAGGCACTTCGATGCTACTACAATGCAAGCAAACCCAGCTACCGCAACAACAGCGCGCGCAGCCCTCCCCTCTCACACTTGTCGGGACGAAAGGGCGTCGAGCGGCATAACGGAAGAGCGAAGTGGAAGGGTATGCGACAAAGACACGATATTATTTCTAAATGTCTCTGCTCATTTCTCAATATTTATTTTAGCATATATACTGCTATAATCCTAATTGAGCACATTTAAAGCCGTAGCAAAGAGGGCGCCTGACGGCGGTGCCCTTCGGGGAGCCTCCAGTACAGATCATTGCCGGTTGCCTGACCGAAGGGGCGCCTTGCGGCGCCCCTTGGACTGCGCCGCCCCTAGGCACGTGCCTATTTTGCCTTACGGTAAATCCGGCCCTGTGCATACCCTTATTACATCTTTACTATTGTATCTGCTCTTTTTCCTCTTACCAACCTTCACTTGTACTGATCTTGCTGAATATAAGTTTTTTGTTGTTAAAGGTCTGTTGTCTGCCCACTAAAACCAACTACTGCTACAAGGTCATCAGAGCCACCAACTTAAGTTTTTGCATATAGTCTTATTTCAATACTAATTAAAATTAATAAATAACTTGGCAATTTATTTTTCCAGTACAATTGGATGTCTGTTTCTCATAATGATGGCATTTAAATTGCATCATGTCGACTACAGCAAAGAGGCCCACTCGAGACATCTTATTTCCAGCAAATGCCAGGATGGGATCTAATTTGAAGCAACACCATGCCCATCCTATTGCTGGTTATAATTACTGTACATGTTCCTATGCAGACACCACAATGAACATGTTGTCTCCTACTCCATCGTTTATTTTGTTTCAGGTCTCTCAGGTTGACTGTGGTGCTCCACATGAAAACCCTGCCGATTGTTCTGAACTCAATATTGTGATCTACATCACATGAAGTCAGTTCGCCACACTTCAAAAGTGATATCAGTAACACACATATTTTTAAAAACATTTTTGGTTTTGTCTTCCAACATCTTTTTAACAACTATTGTTTCAATACGAATGTGACTTGTAGTTGTCTATGATCTATTTATTTTCAGAAATTGTGGAATTTACTTCAGTTCTTCATGTAAGCGTCTGTTTTTCAATCTCTGGATAAATGTGATGGGCATCCACTCCTCGAGTAATTTTGCCCATCACTTTTATTCCTTCAGCATTCTAAACGTGTTTTTCAATGCAGAGTTACTCGGTGGGCTACTATTTGACGGAAGTATCAACGTACGGCAATAGAACGCGTTATGTGATTTGTCATAATTGAATTCTGGCAGGTAAACGTTCATGCGAACTTTGGTGTCAACTGACTGAAACACAAACCACATGGGCTTAGTCTTGGTATCAGTATTTAAATGATGGTATACTTTAATATCAAACATTGTAACTAGTCGGCAATACCGGTATTATGTTTCTGCACAATGGCTATTCAGATATTACCCCACATTGCGGTAATGCAGTTATCGACATGATATATCAGTGTGTTGATACAGGGAGTGGATTAGCCTTTCATGAATTACTGTAAACATTCCCTTTACTGCCAAGGAATTTAAAACTCAATTCTACGCAAGAAATAATGTAAAAAAACACAATATTATTGAAGCTTAAAATATAACTTCCATAATATTACTGGTACGTAAAAATAAGTCGCCGTTTTGCGCTCAATATTTTCGTGGTTGTAATAGCCATGGTGATAGCATCTTGATCTGTGAATCGAGAGGTTTCGGGTTTGAACCCCAGTTGGTGTAATTGATTTTTGCTAACGGATTATCGATTTAAACAATATCTATCATATCAACATGACTCATTTTAACAGAATACATATGAAATTATGATTTACCATATCTTATTTTTATTACAATATATTGCAACAAGTGGGATTTTGATAAATTTGATTATATTGGACTTCATTTCTAGTAGTGTATCGATTAGCTATAGTCTATAGTTTCATCCCTCCTCTTTACAGTATAAAATTCGTGATGTTTGTTGAAACAAGTGTGGCAGTAGCATATCTCCAATTCAGTCTATACATTCATCTTAGTACTGGTATTTAATAATATGAAAACTGATCGTAAATTCAGATTTGACACAATTTTAAGAATGTCCAAGCTGTGTAGTATATGAGATTTTTGAAATTTTTTATATTCGATTGCCGTATAATGTATACAAATATCATCACCTGTGTGCGTACCGAAGCTGGTAATTCTAGCGCAGCCATCACAGCACTTTCCGATAAATGAAAACAATGTTATGCCACAATTCGAGGAAAAAATCCGTCAATCATTCCATTATGGAGTCGAATAAAGCTGAGAAATGAAAACAAGCCATGAAATAAAGATTCAATACAAATCATACGGTAACATGTTCACAACAATCAACTATGGAGTGTGCCTACTCCGAAGGTTTAATGCTTATCCAGCACAAATAGCACCGAGTAAATATGACCCTCTTGCCCACCCCATTCCCTTGGGAGTGCTGCCTAGCGATTGAAAAACAGCCCCTAAATCTATATAAATGACTGATTTGTAAATGGCTATGATATATTATTTAGCTATGTTATGTCATACTTATACAGATTATGGTGTTTGAAGCCATTTTCAGTGTTGCCTTAGTAATCGAAATTTGATGTTTTTCAGTCGGGGTACAATCGTGTTGACCAACTGACAAACATCAAACTTTACAGATGTAACAATATTTGGTCTGATCTCAACAAATATGTTTAGATTGTGTTCAATATCTGTTAATCTATGGAAGAAAATGCTTGGAATTTATTTTCTACAGAGTAAGAAGTAGGGACCTTATTGTATGGCAATAGAAATATATGGAGAATTACTTGTGAACCCTGTATTTTAGCCTTTCTGGGTTTTATTTAAAAAAAAAGTGTCATGCAGGGGATTTATGTGCAAAATGCACAATTAGGGTGAATTAGCATGAAATGAGAACAACATATGTGCTAAACTAATTAAATAAAAATTTGTTATTCAGGTTTTCTAACATTAGTTTATATACAAATGCCACTTGTCAAGTGTTAGCCATGTGACTATGTTATTGATTTCAATATGCTATCACATAGCTTGGCCTGTGGTGTTCCCAGGTCGTGCTTATTTTTAGTTGAGTGTGTGGGGGCATATTATTACACGTCTGACAAGTCTTTGCTGTTTTGAAGTGAGTGCGCTGTCTAAAGATTTAAATATGCCTATTGGAGCGTCAATGCTTGTGTGCGGCAGGGGGAAGGAATGTATACTTCTCATCAAATGTTATTGTCACTAGGAGATTGCGTGCTGTTCTGCTTCTGGCCCTAATATATTAATTATACCAATAACATTAGTTCTACAGTGATCTCTTCCGTTAAGCATATGAATGCCTTACGCAAAGCTCATGTCACAATGGCCCATTGACATACATGCAGACGGTACCGATATCTCCGGGAAAAGAATTGCGTCACACCGCTGATAACTTATAGTTGATACTTCTTTCGCCAGCAAGAATTCGTCAAACTGGTATTATATAGTAGGCGGTTTTGTTTACGAGATGCAGATTTTGACAATAGTTTAAAAAGTTTTAATTATGAACATAGTATTGTTCTCATAAACTATTTTAAAATCTCTCTTGCTACGGATACAAGCAATTTTTATAGATGTGACAAGTTGTACAAACTAAATATAATAAAAGTAATTCATTAATCTATCTGAGGAAAGTGCCATTTCCACTTTCAGTATGTTCCTCCATATACTTCATTTCTTACATTTTGTCCCATTTTTTAAATTAAAATAGAAAAGCAACATAAACTGAAATTATCTTGCAGATTTAACTTAATTGTTTCAGATATTTTTCTCTTAGAAACTGTTGTTTCAAATACAAGGGTTGGAACTTAAGTAGTGGCAACTATTTATTATCAAGAGGAACAAAAGTTTTACATGTTAGCAACCTTTACAGTCCTTCAAAGTAGTCACCAGCGTGGCGTAGAACCCGTTGCCAGCGATGTGGAAGTCGTAGTATACCTTTCGCTGAGCCCGTTCTGTCGATGGTGTGCCTGGAGCGGTCTGCGGCCTGTCGAATCTCTGCAACAGTCCGGAAGCGAGTGCCACGAAGTGGTTCCTTCATCTTAGGGATTAAATCGAAGTCACAAGGACTTTAGTCAGGGGAGTATGGTGGATGGTACAGTACTTCCCAGCCCCATCAACCGAACAAATCTGCCATAGCTCGCGCTGTATGTGCCAGAGCATTGTCGTGCAACATGATGGGTGGTTGCCACAGAAAGTGTGGCCGCCTCTTTCGCAATGCTGGGCGCAGGTGGTGCTCCAAAAACTAACAGTAATACTGTGAATTGACGGTCTACCGTGGAGGAGCGTAATGCGTTAGGATCACGCCATCACAGTCGTACATGAGGATCACCATCACCTTCACCGCACTGGGGGTCTGACGGACTTTCGGGGTGACCCATGATGCCGCCATTCATTCGATTGGCGTTTCAGTTTGGGATCTGGCCCATGTCTCATCCAGGGTGATGATACGGCGTAGGAACGTCTCCCCTTCGCGCTCATAGTGCTCCAAGTCTTAGCGCAACTATTTGTTCATTTCCGTCAACTCATGAGGCACCCATCGTGATGCAATAGGGATGTAGCCTGAGAAAGTTCGCGCCAGATAGCGCTCGTGTAGTACTGGGTAAGCGCACGGCGATCGTCCTATGTTTCCCCCAGTCAGCTGCGAGGAATGTATAGAATGTGACCGAGTTTTCTAAGCTAAAGTAAATTATATCTTCTCTAATTTTACTCCAAGACTATATTAATTAATTCTATAGGTATATCCTCTAATATATTATGAACGATTTTCAGCGTTTAAGCGTTAAACAGCTGCAAAATGAGCTACGGACTAGAGGCGCTAAAACTAGTGAGAGGAAGGAAGAATGAGTAGGCTGCAGCGGTAATGACAAAATTCTAACACGCTTTATTATTCAAATAATGAATAGGAGTCAGCATGCTTGAGTATTGTAGGCCTGTATTGATAAATATATCTCCATAAGACTTAAATCTTAAATAGAGATTTCCCGGTCAATGCATGTGAGATTTTCAAAGTGAAATGCCTTGTCCTGTTCGGATTCCACGTAAAGAGGAAGTCCTGTACCTTATGATCTCTAGATTAACGGTCACGTAAAACTACAATCTTCCTTTTATAAATAGAGATTTAAATATTCACTGGCTCCCCTTGCTTATAGACTTCGATTCATGTCTTTTTTTGGTTGATAGAGTACATGAAACTGTCATGTTTTAAGGTAAACATAATCAAAGAAAGTTGATACCGGTATTGTTTACCTCAAAATGCATCGAATGTTTGGTTCTTATGTAATTTGTCAATTTCTTAATACAAATCGTGTCCGTACCCCTTGGAAACGACTTAGGGTTACAGTATTTAAAAAGTTTGAGAATCCCCGTTTTAAGGCCACGAACAGTTTCCATACATCTGGCTAACTTAGGCCTATGACTCAAGAATGTAGAAGTCAGTCGCTACCGGTACCACATTCTCCGTCGGGCAGATGTAAGTTGACGACTAATTCTGATTTCAAGAAACCAACCATAATACGTTTTTGACTGTTTTTTGCAAAGAGGAACACTGCAATAGCTCGGCATAGTCACGAAAATAGCAATTTAAACAACTTAAATTCGTACATATTAGCGGCATGAGAACACAGGAGACAAATGAAGAGCGCCTTGCGCTTACCCAGTACAACAGCAATGCGCTCTATCGGTGCTAGTTCTATACATCCCTATTTTCCTCACGCCCAGGCGTTCCTTCAGGATGTGCAGCACAGTCGTATGCGCCCATCCGGTTTCATAGGCGGGTTCACGATTTATCTGGTTTCGATAACAGTCCAGTAACGCGGCAAGAGCATGAATGTCTTCTTCACTGACACTCGTAGGACGACCTGCCCGATGCATGTCTGCCATAGTTTGCCAACCATCGTTGAAGGCCTTGACCCAACGTGCCACTGTTCTGTACGGCAATGCAGCCTCCCCGCACGCCTCTTGCAGACCCTGATGACACTGGCGTGCTGTACAACTTCGGGCACATTCAATCTTGATCCAACTCCGTTGGTCCTGTTTGGAAAGCATGGCGACCATGTTCTGATAGACCGCTAGCTCACAAGTGACGGTATTCCTCTCGAGTGTGCGCACGCAGGTGCTGTGGGAAGGGAGAGTCCACATGCTCAGAAGTAAGGTAGGTATGTCACCAACGTGTACTCTCGGGGACAATAGGCAATTACGGTGCATAGCGTCTCCACCACAGTGTTGCCAGTATTGACATGTTTGAGAAGAAATGTTGTTCCTTTAAGAGGTTTGTTATTATTTTGATCTCCTTTTATTGACACACACAAGAAACTCGACTTGGTAGAAATGTACACCAATTCTTGCCTTAAAGAGCTTCCGTTTAATATGTTTATATAGATGAATCATCATCTTTACCATTTCATTTACTTCTTATCTAAAACTTTTGAAATGATCTGCTTAGTATACCACTGCAGAAAGCCATGATAGGCCCCTTAAAACAACAATTGAATGGTTACCCCAAATAAAGATATAACCCACAAGAAACCAAAACTTGAGTTTTCCCCTCAAGTGTGGACAGGTGTGTTATATTCCATAGAAGATTGAAAAATGAATGATTTACTTATGAGATTTAAATCAAAATCAATGTTTTTTTCCCTTTGCAAATAATTTTCTATTTATGGGTTAGATCTTTATTCGGGATAACCATTCAACCACCACCTCCCATAACATGACTATAGAGGTTGGTTGACATTGATAGTTTTACATGGCTTTAATATTTAGTTATATTATTTATTATTATTATTATTACCCTTTCACGAACTGATTGCCGGCGGTTGAGATGGGAACTATTCTTTGTTTACTTGTGTCACACGTCAGCTTGCTTCGTTGACAGGTACAGTTGCACGAGTTGGATATGACTCGGCTCTAGTAGCCTCAGTCATCATTTAACTGTCCGTGGTAACATGAGCTCCTGTGATGCTTATCTGACGCAATGCTGCTTGACTTATGGGCAGACTGCACTCTGTCATCCACTTCACCCCGCGGGGCTCATGCTACAATAAATAACAAACGCTGGCGTTGCCACGCTCAGCGGCAATCAAATGTTGAATGGGTAATACCGGTCGGTATATTGTTTAGGTGTTAACTCATTGCTCTTATTTATTAATGAGGATGCTCATATATACCTTTCGGCAACTGGACTCTTAGCAGAGTAATATTCTACATTGGGGATTGTTTGTTTAATCTACTAAATTTTGCTGATGTTAAGTAATTGGCAATAGTAATAATGAAGGTAGAATTACATCTTATGAATCATGTTATTATAATAATGCCATATGAAGTGATATTGCACATTATAGCACCAATTAGTGTCAACTACTTTTTTTTTTTTTTTTTTTTTTTTTTTTAGCGTATGGCTTTTTTAGTGCCGGGAGTGTCCGAGGACATGTTCGGCTCGCCAGTTTTTGTAGCTGCTTCGAGACGGACACCCAATGGGTGAGCTACAAGTACCGTTGGGGAGGGAAGGAAGGAAGTTGGAATGTAAGGACGAGGAGTTGGAAGGTAGCGGCTGTGGCCTATAGTTAGGGACCAACCCCGGCATTTGCCTGGAAGGAAGATGGGAAACCACAGAAGACCATCTTCAAGGTTGCCGGCGGGGGGATTCGAACCTCCTCGCCTCCCGGATGTGAGCGACTGCCATCAGTCATGCCGTAACCACCACGGCTAACTCACCCGGTAGTGTCAACTACTGATTAACTACTAACATGGCAAGGAAAAAAAGGTGTTCCAATTTGCTTGTTTACATTTATTCCAAAAACAGCTACTGTATCTTTAAGCCACTGTTTCCTTGATGTACAGCCAGTCGGCCATCACTATCTCCACAACACACAAAAAAAATGAATATGAATGGACTGATGTAATGTATCCTACATGTATATGAGATGAAACAGATGAAGTAGTAAATTAAATGAAACTGAAGAAGTATTAAGATTCTTGTTTTCCTCTATCCCTATCAAACTTGAAACATACCTTTCTGTTAACCTTGAGAAAACCATGTTGCACAAAACAAATTTATCAAACATCAGAAGTAAATTGACAGGTGAAGAGTCAATAGTATGGCACTTGGAATGAAATTTACAATAATAATGTTTTTGGTTTTACGTCCCTTTTAAATACTGTGGCATTTAGAGGCGCTGGACGTTTGCCCCGAAGGGGATCTTCAACGTGTCAGTAAATCTACTGACATGGTTCCCTCGCATCTGCACACCCTCAAATGCCAACTGGCTGTGTCAGGATTCGATCCTGCAACCATGGGCACAGATGGCGAGAACGTTACCGCTGAGCCACGCAGCCAGCCGAAAATTACAGGACGAGTCGCTCAAGATTTAGCACGTAATGATTTCAGTGGTTATTATATTTTTACGTCTGGAGTAAAATAGAGTAATAACCTTATGGCAAAAAATGAAAATGAGCTCGAAACATCTTAGGGAATTTATTTTACGGAAGTTTTAAGTTATGCTCTATGAGGGTGTTACTTGGAAGATTGCCTTTAATTATAGGGTATATACAAAATGCTTATGAAGTAGAGAAAGAAAACTTACCGTTTTTACTTTGCCCTGTCTCATTTTACACCACCTCTCTAGCTCCCTTATCTGAACTTTACTAATCCCTGGAATATCCAGACCCTTCCTACTTGCTGACTCAGCTAGCTTTACTTTCTTCCTTCCAGAAGCCCCTTCAATATTAATAGCAAATAGATTATAAAGATAATAGCGGAAACTCCTCGCCAAAACGAGCGACAGCGCTCCCCAGCACCACCTAGCAGTCTGAGTTGGAAACGTAGGTTGCATCTGAAAGGATCAGCTGATTTACAGTGGAACACTGTAAGACATATCGACCTGTAGATGATTTAATTATACACTACGAGTGCAATTGTTGGTACTAGGAGTATTTGTACCTTATATGGCTGTAATAATTATTGTCGATGACTTACTGAAAAGGTATGTTTGCGAGCATTTAATTAGAACTCTGGTTGTATGCTGAGGCCATTCTGTGGAGAAAGATTTCAGGAACAAGAGCTTGTTATTATTAACACGAAGATGTATCCTCATTGCAAACCAACTCGTGGTGTAGCGGCTAGAGTTCTAGGCTGTCGTCCTGGGTTCGATTCCCGGCTCTGCCAAGGAATTAAAATTCTGGTGTCGGGGCTGGAACGGGGTACACTCAACGTCGTGAGGCGAAACTGAAAAGAGGAGAGTTTGATTCCCACCTCAGCCATCCTGGAAGGCGTTTTCCATGGTTTCCCACTTCTACTCCAGGCAAAATCTGGGATTGTTCCTAACTTCAGGCAACGGCCGGTACTAATCTCTACATAAGATTCATTTGTTTCCTTGCCTTTATGAGGTTTGCAAATTATGTGCTAACTAACAACAAAATGCAATTCTTACATTCTCCCTCCAGTTCATCAATACCCATTCAAGTAGGCCTACAAGACCATGATGCCGCAGCCCCTAAAATAAGCAACAAATATTCTCATTGCGGTAAGTAATGAAAACCTATTTATACTTGGCGCTATAAAAGTACGATCGTAATGAAGCAAATGATCATTCAGGTATAATGAACAAATGAAAAGGTATGAATCAAGCAAAATGCCTTCCCCTAATGAATGTGCTCAAGATCAATAATATAACACAGAACGTTCATTCACATAAGGAAATTTTGTTTGCGGACGATACAACACTCGTAATAAAAGGTGAAACTAAACAGGTCATACAGCAGTCTGCTGACTCCGTTACAGGAGAGTTAACCAAATGGTCACAAGATAATCGCCTCATAATAAACTATAAAAAGACAGTATGTCTAAATTTCCACACTATACAGAATAGGAATCCTGCGATGCCCAATATAACATTAAATGGTCATCAAATAGAAAATAAATCAGAAACAAAGTTTTTAGGACTATGGATACAACAAGACTTGAAATGGAATAAACATATACAATATCTGAATACTAAACTGAACTCGATGTGCTTTGCGTTACGTATTTTGAAAACCTGCACTAGCATGCACACATTAAGAAATACTTATTTTGCTTATTTCCATTCATACTTAAGATATGGGATCATATTTTGGGGTATGTCGCCAGATGTACTAAGCACGTTTAGGATACAAAAGAGGGCGATTAGAATTATGGCAAATGTAAACTCTAGAGAATCATGTAGACCTCTGTTTAAAGATTTAAACATTCTCCCACTGCCCTGCATATATATCTTTGAAAGTATTATGTTTTTTAAAAAGAATTTAATGAATAAAGATGTTTTTCTTAAAACAAACAATGATGTTCATAGGCATAACACAAGACAAAATCAAAACATTCATATTTCACACACACACACAAGCATATATCAAAAAGGAACTTTTCACACTGGAGTTAAATTATACAATAAACTACCCCAGTATATAAAACTGGCCCCAAAAATAAAAACCTTTGATAGAATGTTGAAAGCTTATCTGCAGTGCCATTGTTTTTACTCAGTAGTTGAATATTTTAGCGTATAGGAGTGATGGAATCTATAACTATATTTTACTTTTTTAATTTAATTTTAATACCTAGCTGTATGTTGTTGTATTTATAGAATTAAGTTTTCATATTATGATAATAGAGTGAGGTGTAAATAGTTGTGCAATAAGATTGTATCTATTAAGATTTGCTATTATAATAAGTTATAAATAGTTATAATCTTAGTAATATATACCTGTTAGTTCTTTTATTTTATGCATGTAAATTCTGACATGTCCTATATCAAAAATGTATTGAATGCATGTATTTGATCAAATGGAATTAATAAAAATCTATCTATCTATCTATCAGTCGAACAAAATGTCACGCAGAGGCATATATAGGGGGGGGGGGGGGGTGCTGAGGGGGCTCCCCCCCACCAAAAAAAGCCAATAAAAATTAAGGAAGTGTTGCTTTGGTAAGAGCATAAAATAATTGTAAATTTGGTTGTACCCTAATCTAAACTTATTTGTTAAGTTAAAAACAATATTAAGATTGAAATTATACAAACTCGTGGTGTAGTGGCTAGCATTTATGGCTGCCGCCCCGGAGGCCCGAATTAGATTCCCAGGTCTGCCAAGAAGTTTTAATTCTAGTCTGAGGGCTGGAATGGGGTACACTCAGCCTTGTAAGGCAAAACTGTGAATTCCACAGTAACTTATGGTACTTCTGAGAAATAATTTAGCAACTTGTTAAAAAAAAAACAGTTTACCTTTCTGCATAGTAAATTGACAAATATTTAGATATTTGCCATTCATACTCCATAGATCATAATAGAACATTTTATTTGTGTGTTGTGTTTTATTTTACAACTTTTTTTTATTGCCAGTAATAATTGTAGGCTATATACACTTTGAATCTTATCTAAAATAATTACACAAAGTTATATGCTCTAAGATATTGGTTGATATTTCTGGGTATTTTGTGGTGACAATCCTCTGAGAATACAATTTTCCAGGATAGTCAGCCCCCCCTCCCCCCCCCCCCCAAAAAAAAAAATTTGTATATACATGTACACCCCTGAATGTCAGAGAAATTCAGATATAATTTTCATCAAATTTCGATTGAAAGCACGCATAGGGTCAAAATGAAGATTAACTTACGAATGAACGTGCCATACTGGAGAGTACGGTATATAAGAATTACATTTTGTTGTTAGGTAGCAAATATTTTGAAATCCTCTAAAGGCATTTGTGAATAAGACAAATGACCCGTATGAATTGTATGTATGGATAGGTACCGGTGATGTTAGGTGCGTTGGAACATGTACACAGAAGCAACGGTTTTCCATCAGTTTGGAGGGTGGGTGGGGGCCATGATTTTGTCTTGTTTGATTTCATGGCCCTAACTTCCTAACGAGGACCATACCCTCAAAGAATAATGAACCAGAACGGTAACTAAATACAATTAAAATATGGTAACCATGCCTGTAGCCTTCAGGGGCAGATGACCTCGTTGTTCCACCCTTTAAAACATCAACAGCAACCTGTAGCCATATTATTATGCTATTATGCTTACATGATTGCAATATAAACCAGTATTACATCCCCTACTTGCCAGCCCAATTCACCTGACGAAAACCAATAGAAAGGACAGGGACACCCACATAATAAATAGATAACACAATAAATAATAACCCCTGGCACTATAGCCTATGAATGGCCTAGGCCTACCGAGCAACCGCTGGCCAGCCATTTGGCCTGCAGATATTGGGGTGACGAGTGGTCAGAGCGTCGGGTCCCCTCGGCTGTTAATCTTGGTTTTCGTGACCGGGGTGCTGCCTCACTGTCAGACAGATACTCAATTGTCCTCACGAGGCTGAGTGCACCCCGTTCCAGCCCTCACATCAGTTTTTAAAATCCCTGACAGAGCCGGGAATCGAGCCCAAGGCCTCCGGGTGAGAGGCAGGCGCCCTACCCCAACACCACGGGACCGGCTGATAACATAATACTAACTTAAATAACTGAACTTGCGGATCACGTGAGCAAAGAGGTTGCCCGATTCCCCACTCCCCTGTTATTACAAGGTACAATTTACATGTTTTGTAAACAACTAGGTTCATAATATCCAACCAACAGGCCAGGTTTTTTATTCCAAAGTCCGCACTTCATCCTTCAATAGCAAGTTCATATATTTACATAAAAGAGGGGAGGCATTGGCCAAAGAATAAAATTAAAATACAAGAAACATGCAACTGGCGCGACAGGGACCCAGTTTCGCGAAATCAATGCAACTACGATTTCATGAAACGCAGTGTGCACAGCCCTGCGTTAATCTTATCTATCTGTTGCAAGCAACCTCGCACCGCGCCTTAATCTACGAAAAGTAACATATCAATAAGTGTAAATGCTTACGAGTTGTGTTAAAATGTATGGGCCTATTCCAGACTTGAGTAGCCTATACCAACACCATATCATGAATATTATCTGCTATATTTATTCGAATGTTAAATAAACTGTACGTAACCTAGTATTCATTTCCTTTAACCTTACTCCTTAAATTACTTAATGAAAATGCCTAATATCATCCCATAACAAATTTTAACATCACAAAGCAATTTTAGTTGATGCCCATTGAGAAATGGGGTGGCAAGGCGAGTGATGCTGTCAACTCACAGCAAGAAATGGCACTATGATCGCCGTCTCCAGGCAAGCACATGCTTTTATGGCAGAGTTTCCGTTATTATCTTTATAAGCTATTTGTTAATAGCACCTCACGGAATACCAGGTCTATTGCCCATTTGTTTCCAAGGAGTCCCTGATCTGTCAGATGGGAGTGTGACTCCATCACTCCCACAGGTCCGAGGCTTGCTCAAGACATTTTTAGCAGGTTTAAGAAGTAGGTACAAGTGAAGCAGGTTGCTAGACATACTTACTTGGGGCCCTGGACTTTCACCTCAGTCCTAGCCGCCTGAGCACAAGGAGGGCCATGACTCAGAATACGTTCAAGATGCCCTTTTCCACAGCAACCGGTATCCAGACTGTCAGGACCACTTGGCCGATGCCCATGGTTCACGAACTAGGACGCGAACACACAATGAACCACTATACACTATAAAATAATTAACCACTGTTGGATGAAGTATGATACTGAAAGGAATCAGGGCTGAAGGAATAATATGAGGACAAAAATAAGTTTTTATGCTGTGCAATATAATATATATTCTTCTTTTCTAGTTTTTAAAGATATAAAATCTACATAACATTTTCATAAAAAGAGCATTGAATTTCATGGTCATTGTCCCAGTAGAGAACTGTCATCGCATGGTAGAGCCACGTGCATTGAAACCTGTAAGAGAAAAATATTAAGTTATCATACCACTCTTAATATTGCTGTTTATCCATTGAGGGGCCTTGCAACATTGTGATCATGTACGCCTAACCCCATTTAGTTGGTGTGTAATCTGTCTGATAACCTGTGTCATTGTGATGGCTGTTAGTGTATTTGTATTGGGGGCTAGGATTTGGAAGGAGGTGGGCGTGGCCTTAATTTAGGAACCACACCAGCATTTGCCTGGGGTAGAGGTGGGAAAACCATTCCTAGGTTGGCTTAGATAGAAATCAAACCCATCTCTTCTCAGTTCTCCCTCAATGAGATTGAGTGTATCCGGTCTCAACCCTGAAACCATAATTATATGTCTTGGCAGAGCCAGAAAGGGGGCTGTAATATTTTGTAATTTATATTGTGTTCATTTCTATTTGTGTTTGATTGGTTGGTTGTTAAGATTGGTTGAATATGTGGAAGAATGAATAGTTGGTTGGTTCTTAAGTTTAGGGGCTGCGACAACGTGGTCATGTAGCCCCGTGTAAGTAGATTGAATGTAAGAGCGAGTGAAGTAATGTAATCTTTTGTTGTTTTCTATGCGTAGATCCTCAAATGTCACTTCTGTATATATATTTTTTCCAGTTTCTGAACTTTTTCTTCTTAGCTTTTCATTTAATGTAGATAGTTTTTAATTTTCTGAAAATTTATTTAATGCTTCTTGAACATTTGGGATTGTATGAATGACTGAAAGCTAGAGGCAATTTTCTTACAGGATGTTCGAGTGTGTGTCTGTAAAGTTGAGGTTGTTCATAGGTAATAGTGTCAAGGACTTACATTTCCATATCACTTCAAAATTTCCATTAAAGCAAGATAAATACAGTATATATTCCAACCACTCCGCAAAGAGCCTTTATTCATCTCATAGACCATCTCAAGATGTTTTTAAAGAAAAATATTTTAGACTAATTTATTTATCGGAATATACAAACACCAGATAGCCTATTTAGATATGTGTCATTTGCAGAAAATTATTTTTACATTCGTATGTATCAGATTGATACATTGCGACATACGGCACAACATTTATTCATGCATCCCTTTCTTTTTTCGTGGATTTTACATCTGATATGATGGCACAGAAGCAAACTCATAATCTGGAAGATCCTTGGGATATAGAAGCTGTTCAGAAACTAATTTTATATTGTTACGTGCCACCCGCTAGTGGCAATTCCGTTAACTGGATTACGGTGGGTAGAAAGCACAACACCAATTACTGCTTTAAAGAGAAGTTAGCTTTATTGCGTGCAGGAAAGATACACCACTCAACAGCAAATACAAGCAATTAGAACCTTACTCCAGTTTCCTCAAGTCTCTTCCTTGAGCGCTCTTGCCCCTTTCACTTGTCAACAAACCACAGAAGTTAAACAGTCTTAATGAGTCCGGTGGCCTTGACAGAAGCTACCTGCACCTCTTCCTCATGTACACCAACTACAGTTAATCTTCTACACGCTGCTTCGCTGTTCACGAGCTGGGAAACAATGTCACTGGATTTCGTAACTCGCACAGCACTTCGTCACCACACTTCTGTCGCTCAGGAAAAACGCTCGCACTAGCTCGTAAAACACACAAAAACACTGCTTGACAGGTCGCTCTTATATAGCAGGCCGGTGACTCAATAAATGCTTCTAGACCCATCCAGGGTCCACGGATTCTCGAAGATTCCATCACTGGCTGGGTCATGAATATTCTGGACCATCCCTTTGTCGTAGTAGACCTGTTGCACAAGGCGCACGCAATACACTGAGGCAGAGCAGCCCAGCCCTGGGGCAGTTGTGACTCATGCGGCGAGCGATGAAACAAACTCACAGCCGTAACAATATGAATATTTAGTTTGCAGTTTCTTTTTTTTCCGTTACTTGTGATTAATTTTACTCGCTTTGTATGATGTTTACAGAAAACTGTATTTTGGAAATAAATAATTAATAAACGATTACACTGGAATATACAGAAAGAAAACAAACAGCAATAACAGAAATTAAAATGCATGTAGTGGGTTCAGCTACCCTATTACGAAACCTATCAGACTGATACACTGCGACCGACGCCGTCACTCATTTGTTCACAAACTGTGTAATGATAAAGGAAATGTGTATCAAGTGAAAAATAAAAGGTAGTATGCCAAATATCCAGAATAGCTGCCACAAAAAGATGACAGCCGTAGCTGGACGTCTTGTTTGAATGTATCATGATACATTGCGACCGTTTCTTGAAACATTAACGTTGCGACCGACGGAAGGTTAATGTATATTAATTCAATTTTATTGACTATGGTGTTATACATTTATCAAATCCCTATTGGTATTTCATTTAGATAATAGTGCAGAGCCTTTCTATTTGTGTATGTGTATTTTGTTTTGTGAATAATTTTATTGTTTTAAATTAAGTTATTATAACTTATTGTCACTCTTGGATTATATATGTCTGGCAAAAAAGAATATATAAAAAGCAAAGCCAACTCCATACAGGCCATGGAGGCCCTGGGAGTAGTGGAAGGTAGAGGCTTCCACTTTTTGTGACATCGGCACTCGATGGGATGGAGTTGTCAGCTCCACGCCCGGCCGTCTTTGCTCCCAGGAATTACCCTGGTACTCATTTCTGGTGTAGGCTGAGTAAACCCCAGGGCTATTTGCGTTTCCGAAAGTGGTAGTTTTGTTTCTAAAATCCACTATCTAGGTGGGGATCGAACCCACTCTCTTTCAGTTAGAAGCTCAGCGCCTCTACTGACTGCGCCACGCAGCCCCCTAAAAAAAAGAATATACACATTCATAAATACATAAGTGAAATGCTATGTCCTATGGTTTGGATTCCACATAATAATGGAAGTCCCGTGGCTCATGATCCCGAGATTAACATCACATAACACTACAAGCTTCCTTTAAAATAATATTTAAACACACCCACTGAAAAAAGAAAAGAAATAAAGCGAATGAACATAATGTTAATATTTATGCAACCGATGAAAGCTAACGCTGTCATTAACTTAGTTATACAATTAGCCAAGCAATTAGAGTGAGGAGCACGTACCAACTGCACAGTGGCAGTGCCGATAGGATCAATTGGTCGTTTCTCTTACACGAGTGCAGTTCGTGGAGCATTTGCAAATGTGAGGAGGGAACAGCTGGGTAAGTGACGAATCTAGCCCGCACAGAGAAAGAGAGGCAGTCGGGCAACATCACAGTGAATGGCTCTGTCTCACTAGGAGCAGAATGCTCTCACTCTCATCCGCCTTCTTATGTGGTCTCCACTCTAGTAAATTTATTGAATGGCAACAAGCATTTCTTGATGCAACAAGTCTTGAACTTATTTATGTGATTGTCTAAAAGGGCCCCGGTAGGTAGTATAATATTCACTGTAATGGTAAATAAATATATATAGGCCATATACAATATATGTGATCAAATATTTTCTTGTCAGGATTGTATTACTTCTATATTTCAATACTGTTCACGGGAGCCATTCAGTCGATTATTACTGTAAATTGTGTGTACCGCTCACACAAGCGTTCCTTATCAAAGGTCAAATAAATGAACGAACTAACAAGAAAATCTCTGTGCTCCTAACAGAAAATGTACACGTATCCTTTGCCTTATGGGATGGCATTTCATCTTCCCCCACACAGCTCAAGGTCCTCATATGCCAATTGGCCCCCAGCACAAAGGCATGTAATTAAAAATATAGTGAAAAACATAACATTTAAATACAAATTGTCATGTTAAGGACAGAGTTATTCAAAGAGAGCGACATCCCCACCAGTCTCTCTTCTTATATCATAGCCAGCTGTAGAACACTACCTACCAAACCTAACTTCTGGCCATATCTGCCACTTTGTGAATTGTAGCATGAATTACACACAAAATGAAAGGGACCTTATAGTTTTATGTGACAGTTAAACTAACGATCATGAGCCACGTGGAATCAAAACCACAAGACATGACATTTCACTTCGAAAATCTGACATGTGTTAACAGAATTGAGCCTTGGTGAGAGACAAGCAGCTTGACATATGAAAGCAAGTAAATAAGTATCAGCAATCAATTTTTATAATTTACTAGCTGAAGTACCCGTTCTTCGAACGGCCTTTAGTACTTGCTGGCCTAAATCATTAATATAATCACACATTCGTAATGTAGTTATGTATTTCCATGTTATATGTGTAGACTACACGCATTTTCCCTCACCCAATTATTGATCAGAGGTAGGAAAGTGAAAATCCACAGCCTGCTTTCAGTCGACCGGGTCGAAGCCTGTCACACTCCCCTGGGGCAATGGTTAAATGAATGACAGATGAAATGAAATGATATTGGAGATTGTTGCTGGAATGAAATTGTGACAGGGAAAACCGGAGTACCCGGAGAAAAGCCTGTCTGCCTCCGCTTTGTAGGTAGCAAAGTGTGTTATATATTGGAAATAAATATCAGCTTCTATGTAGTAAAAGTTAAATACCCTTTCTTAAATATTGAACACCTATTGTTTAACGTCTTCATACTATATTTAAACATATAAACATTATGCTAAAAATACATCAAACTTGGTAGAAATTATATCCGCAGTAAGTAATATTGCGGAAACTACGTATCATGTCATGATGAAGAGTAACAGCAACGAAACAAACTTCAATCATCCCAAGTAATAACAAAATCAGTTTTAATCACAGATAAATTTTCTAAGTTTATGCCGTGTTTTGTGCGAGATTACGCCTAGTAACTCCGAAATGGTTCATCAGCGAGGTCTTGTGGTCTATTTGCGCACTAGCAAAGGAGTAGCAAACTGCGCGATACCTCAATTCTTATTTAGAACACCTCCGCTACTTGACTGCGAGCGCTAAAGCTAAAACAGTCTTTCACCTCCCTATAAAGGCTCCCAAAATGATTGTATATTGAATTTCAGGGCCAAGCAATTAAAACTCAGGAACTTTTCTAGGTTTATGCCGTATTTTGTGCGGGGTTTCATTGACCGTGAAAGGCAAAATACCAACTTTATTGAAATAAGTTTGCCCAGTTCTGCAGTAAGATTAATATGAGCACTAAATGAACTAATGTGACAGTCGGTAGGCTTCGACACATTCGTCTGTGAATTTGGGTTTCTGATCATGGAAAAAAATTACAAAAAGCAGATCAATATTGGCAAACAGAAATAATCAGTAAAAAAAAAACAAATCTATAAAAAGAAAAGAAGTATACCATGCAAAGTAGAAAGCACTATAACATTGTGAAACAGCGTAAAGATCCAAATACTCACATACAATAACCGGCACAAAGAGTATAAAATTAGACTCAAAATCACGTCTCGTTCCAGAGCCCACAAACTACCTCTATAAATAAAACAGTTCATGTAGAGACTAACATAGACTAACATCGCTCGGCGTTGACCGTGTTTTATAGCACATACAGTATTTAGGTTTTACTAGCTAACCATTGGAGATATACGAAAAGTGATAAGGACCTTTAGGAAAGAAAATTAAATTTTTAAGCTCGTATATGCCATCAAAAGTTTGCTAATTCTTAGCGTTCTCTTTTTATTTGAAAAGGAAATACGAAAATAGTCGCCATTTTTAAATACCGGTAGTGCAAAATATCGAAATCAAAGGTAGTCTATATGTAAACCTGGTAAATCGGCTACATCGATGCAAAATTTCATTTAAATCGGACCAGTGGTTCTTGTGTGATTGAGTAACAGACACACACCATCTCATTTTTATATATTAGTATAATTACATAAGGAGTACACACTTTATACTGAGACGTAATATTAAGAACTGGCTCATAGTAATCCAATTTAGAAGCGGGCATTCCATTGACATCAATGAGTCCAGGAAGGGTGTCAAATCCCAAGTATCAATGCGGCAAGGTGTCACAGAGCCGTGCTGTGCTGGTCGGGAGTGTTCCGCATGGGTCATTAACTACATCGTATGTGTCCATTAGTTCATACTACGACCATGACGAATGAAAGAGAAAGTGAGAGGACTCCTCAAGTTAAAGCGCACCCCCCCCCCCCCCCGGCAGCGCTAGAGTGGGCAAGTTCCACGCTGCCGGTCAGCATGTCTTACGGATAATGCCAAGGGAAACGAATTACTTTGTAACTGATACTCGTTTAAAAAGTAATTAGCAATTACAATAAAAATAACACGGCAGGGCACAATGGAAAATATAATTCGCGGAAATAAGTACGTACTACGGTCTCCATTCCATGTTACAGAAAGCACAGATTCCTGGAGTAGGCTAGGCCTATACAGACTGTTACTTTTGTTGTTTCTTGTTGTGGCAATTTAGTTTCCTCAGATTGAGAGACTAAAGAAGGTGAATTTGTGGGTCTGAATCTAATTAATGAAAATGGGGGAATGGCAGAGCGGCTCTTGAGAGCACTAGTGATAGAGTTGAGATGGCTATCCTCAGAGGGAGTGATGCCTATGTGGTGATTACCTAATTCCTCAATGAGGGGAATAAATTGGGCTATGGGATTGAGCGCGTTAATTACTGCTTGCCTGGCTGATTTACCAATAGGTGGGTGGATGAGGACCATCGTGGTCTGAAGGTTACTGCCATTGGGTGAAGCGTACCACAGCTCTTTCTCGAAATCAAATGTCGGGAATGTGACGTGGCCCGGTGAGGGAGGAGGTGAGCTAGAGAGAGAGGAATCAGATTTTGTTGAAGCTGGTTTAAGTGGAACGAGTGTACCATCTCGTTTTTGGATAGGCCCATTCGGAATTAGTGTTTAGGGGTATAATTTGGGCTTTTAGGGTCATCAGGGTCCTGAGTTATCAGGAATGTTATGTCCTAGTACGTTAATGTGCGAGGGTTAGTGTCAGTGCGCGACATGTTTGTGTTCGTGAGTGTATAAGTGCGTGTAATGAGTAAGAGGTGATGAGAGATTGTGGTCAAATACCTTGGTCGACCAGAGAATAAGGAAAGAGAAAAACAAATTTAGACCTACCAGTCACTCAAAATACAGTCGGAGCTGTGACGTTGAGGGCGCTGATGCAATTTGAAGTTACTTGAAATAATTAGTTAAATAATTCATTATTGGCTGCTTGGTAAGGTGAGGGGAAGAGCTAAACTTGTATTAAAACTCGAGGGAGACAGGAGTTGCTTGACTAGGATGGTTACAGGGTGGGTATGGTGTTGGATATTTGTATGTTAGAGGAGTGACTTAATCTGCACTGTTACTAAGGGGGATGCAAATTAAGCCTATATGAACGTAGTGGAATGGCTTGAAATAACGAAGTCGAGGCGATAGCGAGGACTAGGCTTGGTACAAAGGCTGGCGGATCATCAATTTCATCAAACGCAGCTTGGAGCAGTGGCGTGCGGTTTGCTTGGATGCTGGACTCGGAATGATGATGGCACAAAACAGTAATATTAACAAAGAGATATGTTTGAAGTAGGCCTACACAAAACATAAAACGCTGATGTACACAAGACACAATGAACTGAATTTAAGAACTGAAATCACAGAAAATTCAATTTAATTCACACAAATATCTGGAGCGTGGTGCTCTATGGAAGTGAAACTTGGACTATTGGTGCAGCAGAAAAGAGGAGAATTGAAGCATTTGAAATGTGGTGTTACAGGAGAATGATGAAGATCAGATGGGTAGATAGGGTTACAAACAAAGAGGTATTAAGACGAGTGGGAGAGGAGAGATGTTTCTGGCGACTGCTAATGAAGAGAAGAGATAGGTTGGTAGGACACATAATAAGACACCCAGGAATAGCAAGCTTAGTTATGGAAGGAAGGGTCGAGGACAAGAACTGTAGGGGTAGACCAGGGTTAGAATATGTTAAACAGATTGCCTCGGATGTAGGGTGTGGTAGCTATGTAGAGATGAAACGATTAGCTCAGGACAGGGAGGCATGGAGAGCTGCATCAAACCAGTCAAAAGACTGAAGACTCAAACAACAACAATATCTCACACAGTAGCTTAACCCGCACTTTCCTATGACCCGGTTCGACGGAACAACAGGACACGTGTTAGACATAATGGCTTGCAGTGCTTGTAGCGGCGGGAACACGAACTACTGTTCTATAATGGCGGAGTCCTCACACTAGGTCCTTCTTTTCGTCATGCTATGACCACAAATGTATTCTTTTAAGCATCAAGTGTAATGTACTACGCCACAATCAACATCAAGAATTACATTGGACTGATTCAAGATAGACTGATTAAACCCGTTGGAGGTTTTTTAAAAGTGTTTTATTAACAAAATGTTTTAGGAATTTTTAATGTTTTTTATATGCATGATATACTTCTTCTTTTTTATGTGTGTTCATTCATGTTTCTATGCCACAACCAATTCCACATGTGTAATGTAAATTTAGTGCTGCCCAATTCATGGCTGATGACACCAATGATTTGCTAGGTGTCGAAACATGTACCATTCTATCATGACGAGTGATTAATTTACTCAATTTGAATAAACAGTATTGACTGGGCGGAAACAATCGCTTTGCAATTTATAATGTCCATATGAGTCGTCTAGTATCAAAACCGGCCAAGTCACTGAAGGCATATTTTTCAGTATGGATGAAAAACCTCTAGAGACATAGCAATGGTGGTCACAAAAGATTTTATTGCATAGTTATATCCGTAATGGTTTAATATTTAAGTTCTGCTATTTTGAGAAATCTGATTCGTAATGAATCCATCTATTTTGCTAATATTAATTTTGACTTGGCTGTTTTTGTTGCAATTTGGTATAATTTTAATTTTTTTTTGTAAAACTTTCCTTTTTAAATTCAAAACTCCAGTGAAAAAAGGCCATTAATTTAAAATAAATTTACATCTGTCTTTATTGCAATAAAAACGAAAGCATTCTGCTTAAATTGGATAGTAATATATGAAGATGAACATCAGAAAGCTGAGGAGAATACACAATAGGTATTATTATTATTATCTTGATTGGTCACATTGGACCACTTGAGTCGTTCCACAATCACTTCTTCTTTGAAGGTAGTACTGCTTGGTTCTTGCGCTCTTTCCAGTACTTTTTCATTCTTTCAGATCGGGTTTTTCTCAACTCATCTGAAATCTCCATAGGCTTTCTATGTGTCATTTCTGCAGAAAATTTGTGAGTTTTAAGAATGGTGTTAATTTTATTTTTCTCCTCGGCATCTGTTATCTTAAGTCCAACTGCTTTGAGATCTTGTTGGATTTCTTGGATCCATTTTCCTCCAGTTTTCTTTCCTAGATTTCTCATCACCAGTTGGCGTACAATTCTGTTTTCTGGAAACCGTAAGATGTGAAAAAAATATGAAATTCTTTTCTTCTTCATTGTGCTGGTGATTGGATCAATCTCACGATAGACAGTTTCATTTGGGAGAATCCTCCAGACTCCCTCAACCTGATACTTTTTATTTATGCACGTTCTAATGATTTTTCTTTCCGCTTTGAGGAGCTGATCAGTTCTTTGTTCATTTTTAATTTGGAACAGTGTTTCACAAGCATAAGTGGCTTCTGGGAGAGTTACAGTTTTATAATGTTGGATCTTAGTAGCTATTGATAGGCATTTTTTATTATATGTTGACCAGGTTAGAGATTGTGCCTTTTTCATTTTATTTGTTCTATTTATCCAAGTTACTTTTTCGTTTAGTTATGTGTTATAATTTCTCCAAGATACTTAAATTGAGGAACTAGGTTAATTTTATGATCATTTATATAGACTTCATTTATATCTAAGGGTTTCATAGGCATGATCTCAGTTTTTTCAAAGGATATCTGTAATCCTATCCCTTGAGCAATTTCTTGGAGACTAGTGATCTGAGTACAAACCTCTTCCTTGTCTAGTGCTAAAAGAGCCAAATCATCTGCAAATCCTAAGCAGTTTATTTTTATTGATGGTTTTGTTCCAATTTTGATGTTAGGAGGGTTTTCCTTTTGCCAAACCTTCATGATATAATCAAGAGCCACATTGAAAAGCAGAGGGGATAATCCATCACCTTGTCTGAGACCAGTTTTTACTGAGAAAGCTGTTGATATTTCTCCCCTAAATTTAACTTTCGAATTTGTGTTTGTTAATGTTAATTGAATGATTTTTATCAATTTAGGATGGAGACCATATGATCTGAGGATTTTTAGCAGTGTCAGTCTATGAATACTATCATAGGCTTTTTTGAAATCTATAAAAGATATAAAGAGTTGCTTATTTCTGTTTTTGTAATATTCCATTATTAATTTCAGGCTAAGGATTTGGTCTGGACAACTTCTGTAAGGGCGAAATCCTCCTTGATATTCTCCAAGTTGTGGTTCCAGAATGTTTTTGATCCTGTTGTAAATTATGCGAGAGAAAATTTTATATGTGCAGTCCAGAAGGGTAATTCCTCTGTAGTTATCTGGGTTCGTTTTGTCTCCTTTCTTAAATAATGGATGGATTATTCCTATGGTCCAGTGTGCAGGAATTTCTTCAGAATAGGTATTATATCATTAAAAGTTAGTAATTCACTTAGATCTTGAACACAGTAAAAGAAAATGAGTCACTTATTAAAATAAGAACAATATACACGGTACACTACACAATAATGACAAAATACGAGCACACAGGATATACGATTGCTTTCGCGCCAATGCGGTAAGAAGCCCGCGAATACGGAAGTCAGTGTTGCAAACGAACAAAATACAAATTATTATGACTTCGAAGAGTATACAATATAAGGAACAATATTGCCTACTGATATTATCACATTCTTGCATAATCTAACAACGCAAGATTCCAAACAATAACGCTGCGTCGACATGAAGATTGCTACTCGTTCTTTGACATGGCCGGTTATGAAAGAACTGCCTGCATGACTTGGCCCATTTTGTTGCACGACCAAGAATTCAGTGCTCTGTAACATGAAGACATGGACGATTTTGAAGCATATTCTTGTTTCGCCTGATAGTGCTATACTTCTACTTCAAATTGATAACCTTAACTCATTTTCGTAAATTTTGTGACTTGGCTGGTTTTGATACTAGACGACTCATATACATATTGACTTGTTTGGCTGAAATAAAATTTATTATAATATACATATTGACCAAAATGCACATTTTTTTTTTAGTTGAACTTAAAGTGATTATTATGTAGGGTAAATTTAAGGCTATTAATTCCTTAAAAGGAAAGCTCTTGCTTTCTTCGTGTTTTTTTTTTTTTGAAAACCTTTCCTTTATGCATAATGGTAGGGAGTTATACCGGTATCCCTTTATTATAGAGGGGATATCCAAAGATAGATTTTATTGTACGTTTCTGGAGTATCTCGAGTTGTTTTATCAGCTCCTGCGTGGCTTAACAGTAGCGTTTTCGCCTGCTTTTTCCAAGGTTGCAGGATCGAATACCGACACAGTCAGCTGGCATTTGAGGGTGTGCAAATGCGAGGGAGCCGTGTCGGTAGATTTACTGGCACGTTCAAGATCTCATTCGGGTTGGAATTCCGGCACCCTGGCGTCTCTAAAAGCCAGGGATGTAAAACCAATAACATTATTATTATTATCTTACAACACCTCCATATGAAATTCATGTACAGTAGATGTGAATGTATCAGATCAAAGTAGCCTATTGGCAACTCAAACTAACACTTGGGGCGCTGCGGTCGGTCTGGATAAGTAGGGTTTAAAATACTCAATAACACGCGTTTGATATGGAACACTTTTTATTTTTCGGTTATAATCAGTAAATGTGGTCTCTAAAGTAATGACAGTGTTATTTTTAATTGTATATATGTATAACTGTGCGATACACGTGATCTAATTTGTGTGTTCCACTGTCTTTTTTTGGTGTCATTTGCATATTATCAAGCATCAGTTTTTATGGTTGATGTAGATCAGCTGATTCAAATTTATACAGGGCTACACTTCGGACATTATTTCGGTACTATTATGCGCAATATAATGTAAATGTCGATCCTGAGTCAACGCCGAGGACATTCAAATAGAGAAATACGGTACATAAACAAATAAATAACACACCGAAGCTGTGCTACTTTTATCATTCCGAGACTAGCATCCACGCAAACCAGACGCCACTGTTCCAAGCTCCGACTTATATCGTGAATTGATGTCAAACTGATGATCCGCCAGCCTTTCCGCCAAGCCTACACCTCGTAATCGCTAAGTTCTTCGATATTCGAGCTATTCCACTACGAGTCATATAGGCCTAATTTGCCTCCCCGTGGGCACTGTAGAATGAGTGATTCCGCTACCATTCAAATATTCAACACCAAACCCACCTTTTAACCATCCAAATCAAGCAATTCCTGTCGCCCCCCGAGTTTTAATACAAGTTAAACTCATCCCTTCTCCCTACCAAGCAGCCAATAATTAATTAATTAATTAATTATTCAAGTAACTTCAATCTTACCAGCGCGCCCATCGTAACAGCTGTTTTTAAACTGAATAACCTTCGCTGGCTTTACGTCGCAGGTCTTCTGTCTGTCTACCTCGACAAGTGTTAGATCCTTCCCGGGGTGGAAAGGTATTATTAGGTATCATCACATTTCGGCTATTTGCATCTTTTGGAAAGTGATGAAAACGTATATCCGCAGCCCTCTTATACATCGACTTACAGCCGTAAACTGAGCAATACACTTTGCTTTTACTCATTTTTCACTCTATCAACGAGTAAAACTTATTACTTATGTATAAAGACACGAACAATTTACCACGATCTGTTTACCAATACAAGAAACCATATACAAACAGTCACCACGTGACAAATGTACCCTACTTGGTAAGTTTCTCATTTTTACCGCTAGATGTCATATCAGATAGCTGGAGTTGCCAATATGCCGGCTCCGTGGTGTTGTGGTAGCGCGCCTGCCTCTTGCCCGGAGGCCCCGGGTTCGATTCCCGGCTCCATCAGGGATTTTAGAAACTGACGTGAGGGCTGGAACCGGGTGCACTCAGCCTCGTGAGGACAATTGAGTAGCTGTGAGGCAGCGCCCCGATCACGAAAACCAAGATTAACAGCCGAGGGGACCCGATGCGCTGATCACGCGTCACCCCTAATTATCTGGGCAGCAGTCGCTTGGTAGGCCTAGGCCGTTCATGGGCTGTAGTGCCAGGGGTTAATATAAAGTAGCCTATATAAGTTTATATTACAGTAATTCTGAATAAAAGTAGAATGCAGCTTATACACTTGCCTCAGATATGAATGTGACTTTAACATACCTTGTGTCCTTGTTTCATCTTTTGGGCGATATTACGTATTGAAATTAGGAACCCTGGTCACTACTGCACCTCATATATGTGCTAAAGTTCGTAATTTATTACTCTTTTAAAACGGCTGCCATGTTCCAACAGCGCTTGCATCTCGTCCAACTGCCTCAACACAAACGAAACTTACACATCTCCTAAAGAATACAATCTTTATTCTAGGAGACAGAAAATCCAACTGATTAATTAGCATGAACCCCAGTCTGCCTACGCTAAGAGCGTAATCTAAAACCCATCAGGAAAACGTCCCCATTAGACCAATAGCCTAGTGAATTTTAGGAGCAGTCCCATTTATAAAGTTTCCCAATTTGTGCAGAGTTTCCTCAACACACATTACAAATTAAAAACTAACAGCTCTTTTAGGAACTCGATCCATTTCTGTGAAACGACTAGGAACCTAATAATCGAAGAATCTTACACAATGCACACAATAGATATTAAATAAATGCACACAAACATACCTGTATCCCCCACCATTAAAATTATAGAAAAAAAACCCATCCACAGTTGAAATTAACAAATTTATCCAATTACTTAGATTGGTAAAACTTCACAAGAGGGTTTCATAATGGTTTTGCCTAGACCAATATTTTCGTCCAGACCAATGGTGGATTGATTGCGGGCCGCGTTAGCTAATAGATAACACCCCTGGTTTTTGTCACGCATCAATAATCTTTATCCAGGCCAATAATTTTGCCTTTTATTTCATGTCGTGAAATCCTCTCGTAAAGAATTAATTTGTAGCCTACCATTAACTTAAACACAATATCATATTACTAAAGATATACTGGTATATTTCAATCTGTATCTATGCTACCTGATTGTCCCTAATACGGGTTCTGTCTCATTGGGACCTATGTAGCCTAAATAGGTGATTAAATAAATAAAAAAAGCGTTCCATTCATATAGGTTAAGTTGGGCTCTCACAGTAGGCTACATTACCTGACGATTCTAATACATAATCTAGCTAAAGATTATATTCAATTAAGAATACTGCACCCGAATTAAACAATAAAGCTCACGAGTAACAAAAACTGTTATTAAACACACACACACATGACAAGTAGAACCTTATGTTTCCTGTCATAATTAACAAAGAGAATGTAATATAAGAGTCCCAGCTCCCATGTTAAATTATTTTCCTTAAATCCGCCCATAATCCGGCTTCAAAAAAACAATCATTTCTCTTCGGTAGGGGAAACATAAGGAACTAAATCCCTAAGATATCCGCTTATTTTTATGAATATTACGCAGACCTAGTCCCTTTGTGGGTCTATTAGCATTAATAGCTATTACCTTTGACAATATTAGCTCTGCCAAAACGTATCACAAGCAATCAACAATATACTGATACATTATGAAATTTGTTGTCCACTTTGTAATGTTGGCAGTAAACGTACATATGTAGCTATATATTTTGATAATTATAATAATGTATTGTCGTTAGTTTATCAACTATACACCGTAAAAATCAATTATCTAACACGTTTTATAAGTTGAATGCTATAAAATGAAATATCGGTTCATGCCTGCTGACATAACCTCAAAATTCCAGAGCACATCCCATACCCGCCCCCCTTTTTCGCCCTAACCTACATAACCTCCAAAGCTGATTATAGTATAATTAAAATAATCACCCCTACCCCCCCACCTGCTATCCTACAGAGGTTCCAAATTCGTGTTTGAACCCCATGACCCTCTTGCAAATGTGATATGAGAAGGAAGGAGAAGGATAAATGAAAACCATAGGTGATTGAAACATTTTTTATTTTTTTATTTTGCATTACACAATGTAGAAATAAAATTGTTGTATATGTATAGGTCTAGTATAAAAAGAACGTCACAATTGAAATTGCATTCTCGTCCAGTTCTGCTCTTGCAACTTGCTGTTCACCTGGATCCAGTGGACAGATCTGTAAGAATACAAACATCAAGCTATAAATACAATAAATTCGGAATGTAACTTATAAGACACTAGACATGGAAGAATGCAGGCTAAGCTTCTCAAGGAAATATCCTGTAAATGGGCATGGAGGATTTCAGTTATTTCAGTGATCTCTTTCGACTGCAGTCCAATATTTTTGTTTAACAATTAGTAATTTTCATCATGAATTCTTTCAAGACAGTATCCATACCATTTAAAAACTCATTCAAATCCTCTGGTGTGTCAGCTAAGATCACGACGATGTCATCAGCAAATCTCCAAGTTAAAATTATTTCTCCTTGAATTGTTACTCCTACTTTGAATTTTTCTCCAACTTCCTTAATAATAATGTTATTGGGTTCACGTCCCTTTTAACTACACTGGCTTTTAGAGACGCCGGGGTGCCGGAATTTTGCCCCGAAGGGGATCTTTAACATGCCAGTAAATCTACTGACACGGCTCCCTCGCATTTGCGCACCCTCAAATGCCAGCTGACTGTGCCAGGTTTCGAACCTGCAACCTTGGGCTCCCAATTTCCTTCATTGCTTGTTCAATGTATAGATTGAAAAGTATGGGTGATAAGTTGTGGCCTTGCCTTACACCTTTCTGAATACCAGCTTCTCTCTCATGTCCTTATGTTCAAATAACTGCATATCCTAAGGAACACAAAACGTGTTACACCTTAAAACAGTAGGCCTATTGGTATGGCACAAAATGGTAAATTGAAAGGAAAGTGATTAGTCCCTTGTTCATAAATTTACATGTGTCAACATTGTTTGGTATCCTTTAAACATGAGTCACTTTCAGTGATCTCAGGAGTAGCCTAAATATTGAGACTCATGTCCTAAAGGTCCTGGGTTTTATTGCAAATAAATAATTAATTCTAGTCTGTTTGGAACATGCAAAATTGAGACATGTTTGGCTTAGTTCACACCACAATGATCCACACAAATGGTGGTTCCTAAATTAAGGCCATGACTGCCTCTTCCCAATCCTAGTCTCATCTACAAATGCATATACCACTACATACAACCTATACATACAGTTAATGGGTATGTAGCTGTGTACTTCCCCATCCCACTCTCCCGGTATACTACTGCAACTTAAAAAATTTGCCACAATCAGTGTGTCCGTTTCTGATTGTGACAACCTACTGTCCCACGCGTCAATGTTCTCAGATAGGGAAGAATTCGGCTTGCTTCCTGCACCACTCTACACCTACCTCTCAAGGTCAAGTGCACAGCTGAATGCCGGCATCTGTAAACACGTTGATATGGCTAATGGTGGCAACATGGTTTTGCAGCAGACACCAATTTCCAACCAAGTTAGAACAGCTCACTGATGATTTGTTCTGAAATAGTTATTTCAATGCTCCCAATATTAGGTATTTATGTTGTTTTTGACAACCTTGACATGAACATTGTCAGGAATGCTGTATGCCAGCCATCCTAGTTTCCCATCTGGGTGACAAATTGGTTATGCAGTTACAAGCTGAGGTATCTATGACATATATGTCAAGAAATATGGATCCATAGTATGTTACAACTATTGTATTATGTAACATATCAACGTGAATATTTAACGGCTGGAGAAAAAAATAATTTGATAATAAAATAACATCCAAGTAGGCATTCAAACAATTGGCCTCAATATGTAAGCATCATAGTTTGATCATACTAACATGTATTTCTCATTTCAATAGCCTGGGACATAGTGTTCATCAGCCCGAGGAACTAAGGTGTATCACTTTTCTGTGATGAGTGTAATAGTATGTGTAAATGTATTCGGGACAAGGATGGAATAGTGCCCCAGGATTTGAAATAAGGTACGGTACAATCCCAGCATTTGTCCCAAGGGAGTGTCGAAATTTCACACTCAGGATAGCCTCTGTCAATGCCAGGATAAACCGTTGATTTCTGGACTTGCTGCAGGTGCCTATCGCAACCATAGTGCATGACTTAACGAGCATGGCTACGCAGCAGGATGTCATTTCAATGAATGGTATCAGACCTTGGGGAAGAAAAAAAAAAAACACTGTGCATGACGAAAACCAGGGGCGAGTATCTATTGTTAGTTACCTAACACTCTAACAATTATTGGTCTAGGAAAAACCATTGGTCAGATGGATGTGATATAGTACCTAATGCGTGGGGTTGGCAATACTGTACGCGATGCTAAAAATGGCGGAGTCAGCTGGAATTTCATCTGTATAAGTCGTGATCCTATTTGGCATGGCTGGGTGGATTACAGACAGCGGAGGAGTAAACATCTATTACTACTGTATATCATCTCCAGATACCACTACAGGTATCTTGGCTAATTTCAGTAGTTTAAGAATTTTTTACTTTGGTTCAGGTAAACTCCACTCTTACCGAATATGTATCCAATAATCTTTATAATTAGAGTTGAAAACTCTAGGAAAACAGACTGTTACTGAACCTGAAAGATTCATCACTCCATGGAAGTGTTCCATATGCCTCACCGCTGCCTAACATACACATTGCTGCAAGTGCTTTTCAACCCACAGGAAGAAGTGATAGCCAGCTAAGGATGCAAGTGAAATAATGTCCTCTTTGGACTAAACAGGAGGAAAGCAAAGACAGTAGGCCTACAGATAGTGGTTTACTAGCATTATTAGTTAGAATCACGCAGGTTAATCCCTTAGGAAGCAAAGAGGACAGGTAAATGATTTAGGCCTACAGGTCCTCATTCTGAACCTTTGCCACACACAAATACCAGTCATGTAGTACTGCTCAAATAAGCACTATACAAACTTACATGATAGAATGAGACCTGCTGAATTATATTATTGGTATAACACACTCCAAAAAATTGGATCAAGAGCATTTCAAAACTACTCCTGGCGGCGTTCCAGATATGAGGGTTAAGGTTATGTTAGTCTTCCACATGACTGACGCGCCACAGTTCATTACTAAACAACGTGTACATGCATTTCATTACAAATGACATAATTGCTCATATTTTACTCCATCTTTCCTTTTGCTCACGAATCAACATTATTAAAACATTCACACCATTTACAAATATATTTAATTAAAACAAATATCCTGCCGTAGTCTGCAATCTTCTAAAAAAAAAACGAAATGATAATCGGCAGCAAGGGTTGCCATCATAGTATTAATATCAACAGGTACAATTCTTTAAATATAACTGAATCTTTGCAATTATATCAGTCACTGTAATGATGTTTATGATTATATTCGATCAACTTCTGAAATTCATAACAATAGATTTCGTTTTCAAGAAGTTTAATCTAAGTCTAAAGCATAATACGGTTGTAGTCCTGTTAGTATCAGTGTAGACCAATCACATTTAAGACATAAAAAACAGGGCGCTAGGTCTACCAACACACATCGTCCGTTCGTGCTATTACGTTTCCAAAGTTGCATAACCGGAGCGTAATAAAAAACCTGGCCCAAAATAAGGTTTAGCCAATCCCATCTAACTTATGACGGCCTGATAATTAAGTTATCTTAAAATGTTGGCCGATGGTCGGCGAGATTCGCGAGATTTCATGTTAATATAGACGTTTACAACAGAAAACAGAATTGTCATTTTCCGTAAACATTAGTTGGTGACATTGGTATTTTCTCGTTTCTCACGAGAAAACACGAGAAAACAAACGAATGCCAAATCTGTTGATGAAGAAACTTGTTGATAAAAGTACATCGCATAACCGAATGGCGGAAGCGGGAATAGTCTGTTTTGATTGATTTTCCTCGTGGTGTTGTTGGTTGTTTTGATTTGTTCAGTATTTTCATTGTTTATTTGAATTGAATTGAGACTCAATCATGCCACTGCAAGGGAGGAAAAATTGCCAAGCACCGGGATGTAAGAATTATAATGATAGTAAGAACAATACGGCATTTTTCATCTTCCTGGTGTTGACCATGTGAAAAACTAGTGGGCAATATGTACTACTCGCGAATAAAAATATATAGAGAATAAATGTGTGCATTTCATCTCTTGCTTGTTTCCTTACCCATTCTCCTTTGCATTGCAATAAAATTTGTGGTTTAGGGCTACGGGGAGGGGTGGGTGGTTGCGGGCATGCTAGGCAAAAAGTGAGGTTATGGCAATGTAGTGTGTGCATTTGGACGATTTTCTTTATATTCATCGAATATCCCAACAATTCTGTAGAGTATGAGAGCATTTTTTAAATAGCCTAGAGGTGAATTAAGCTCTAGAACGGCATAACTGTGTCTTTCGTGACAAATCCATTGCCAACATTGATAGATAGATAGATAGATAGATTTTTATTAATTCCATTTGATCAAATACATGCATTCAATACATTTTTGATATAGGACACGTCAGAATTTACATGCATAAAATAAAAGAACTAACAGGTATATATTACTAAGATTATAACTATTTATAACTTATTATAATAGCAAATCTTAATAGATACAATCTTATTGCACAACTATTTACACCTCACTCTATTATCATAATATGAAAACTTAATTCTATAAATACAACAACATACAGCTAGGTATTAAAATTAAATTAAAAAAGTAAAATATAGTTATAGATTCCATCACTCCTATACGCTAAAATATTCAACTACTGAGTAAAATATATATCAAAATGTATTCTTTTCCTATCTGGACGTATATTTCAGCACCTAGCGAAAGGCGCAGTTATGTTTGAGTTATATTCATCAATAATCAATAACTCGTCGCAGAACATACTGTTCATTTACGTGTAATAAAGGCTACATTCATATGGCTTTTTACTTTTTATGTTGCCAGACTTGGCAGTACAATCCATAGCCTCAGGCGGTGTTCTCTCTCGGAAATTCTATAACCAAAAGTGACAAATCTCTTATACTTACATGATCCTTGATCCAGCCATTACATTCTGTTACTCTTCTTCTTCTTGTAAGGGGGTTTTGGTGGGCAGAGCGAATAGCTTTTTACCCAATAACTAGGTTAAGAGCGTATTTAGGGTTGGATGGACCATCGACATTAAAGAAATGGGGTTAACGCAAACGAAAAAAGGAAAATAAAACCAGGGAGACAGAGGAACTATTCTTCACGTCAATTGACCCACAATGACGACTTCCTAAAACATAAACACAACCGGGTCACACATAAAGGTACGAAATTTAAAAAGTAAGGTTACACGTATCAATAAATGTTAGGAGAGAGGTAATGACTGGGGCGGTGGGGTCTGTAAGAAGTGTTTCAATGGTTAAGGGAAGTTGAAAGCCATAAGTAAATAAGGTGTGAAAAAATGAAGGTCGGTGAGAATCATAAAGGGAACATTGAAATACTATGTGATTGACGGAACCGAAAAACTTCCCACAATCGCACATTGGTGAAGGTCGGAAACGAAGGCGGGCTAAATGAACAGGGGATAAAGCATGATTAAAACGGAGGCGAAGAATGGTTGTGATATGACGACGAGTATATTGTCCGGTAGAGAACCAGGGCTTGAAAGGAGGTATGGGCTGCAATCGATGATAAAAGGTTGCTTTGGAGCGGGAATAGGAATGCCACCATTGTTGCCATTCTTGACGTAAGTGGGTGTGAATATCAGGGAGCAGATCAGCATACGGTATCGCTAAATCATATGTATCGCCATGTCCTTGGGCAGCATTTTTAGCCATAGTATCGACCAGTTCATTACCAGGAATGTGAGAGTGACTAGGGAGCCATAAAAAAATAACATCAAAATCAAGATTAGCAAGGTCGAAAGTTAATAGGAGAATTTGCATAAGGTACCAATTATCTGTGTTGGAGATATTCGAAAGAGCTCTGAGCACGCTTAGTGAATCGGTACAAATAAGAGACTGGCGAATGTGATGTTGCTTAATATAAAGCAAAGCCTGTCGAATGGCAAAGGCTTCAGCCGTAAAGATGGAAAGCGAAGAAGATATACAATATTGTAGTGAAAGATCTAGTTGAGGAGAATAAACGGCTGCACCAACACGAAGGGGGTTGAAAAATTTGGATCCATCAGTATAAAAGACAATGTGATGAGGGTGCGTAGATAAGAAAGTGAGTACCAGGGAATTAGTAATAAGAGGATTGTGACGGAGGTCGGTAAGAGGAGAGTTGGCTAAATGCAAGTAAGAATTCGGGGAATAATAAAGAATAGGGTATGGTACCGTATAACAGAGAGGCTTCCGTGTTTGAATAATGGAGGAACGACGGGGTTGTAAAAAACGATAAGCAACTAAGAGGGATGGAAGGAAATTCCGAAAACGAGGAAAAGTTTGCGTATAGGTATGTAATAATTGCAATTTAGGTATAAGTGGAAATTGAGTAATAGCCATCTTACCGAGAAGATACTTAAGCGATAAATACTGACGCCTTAAGACGAGGGGAAATTCAGCAGTTTCAATTAAAAGCGCGCCAGTGGGAGTGGAGCGAAGAGCGCCTGTAATAATACGTAAGGCTGTATATTGCATAGTGTCCAACTTTTTACAGCGGGTGGGTGACATTAAATCGAAAAAATGACATCCATAGTCGAGAGTCGCCCGAATGAAATTTCGATAGAGAAGTAATAGGATATAAGGATCAGCACCCCAATTACGACGGGTGAGGGAACGAAGAAGATTAAATTTGCGTTGGATAGTAACAGAAATCTTTTGAAGATGTTGTGTCCATAGGAGTCGATCATCAATAGTTACTCCAAGATAGGTAATAGAACGTCTCAGGGAGATATGCCCAGATCGGAAGCGAATGGGAGATCGGTCATAAAGACGGCGGGGAGTAAAAATAAGAGCAGCACTCTTAGAAGGGGCAGTAGTTAACCCGGATTGGTGCAACCAATCATGACTGAGATTTAAAGCCGTAGTCATGTTCCGGCGGCATTCAGAAAGCTGGAGGTGAGAGCAATAGAGAAGAATGTCATCCGCAAATTGCAGAATACGTACGTGAGGATTCACTATCGTCTCAAGTTCATGGGTGTAAACATTGTATAAAAGACCACTTAATATGTCACCTTGAGGTAATCCGAGAGATGTATAGCGATCATTGAGTTCAAGGGTAGAGGAGAGAACGGATAACCTTCGATTGGTAAGAAGATTATGGATAATAGAGATAAAAACGAGAGGAAATTGTAAACGGCCCAGAATCTGTAATAAAAGAGAAATGTTGACATTATCATAAGCGCCTTGTACATCTAAAACACTGCAAGAAGATGATGTTTCCGATATCGGTTGAGAAGAACATCCGTTAAAAATATATTGATGGCATCGATGGTGCCCTTCTTTTTGGTAAAAGCATATTGATTCACGGGGAGAAGAGAATAATATTCTAAGACCCACATAAGGCGCTGTAAGAGGATTCTTTGAAAGGTTTTGCGAAGACAAGAACCAAGACTAATACCCCGATAATTATGAGGATCCAGGGGATGTTTACCTGGTTTAAGGAGGGGTACGATTCGAAACGCATTCCACTCAGGCGGAGTAAGGCCCGTTTGAAGAATAGAGTTATAAAAGTTTATTAATGTTATTTGAGCCGAAAGTGGTAAGGAAGTCAACATATTATAGGTAATAAAGACCAGTCCCGGTTGGGTAGATTTGCGATGATGAAGTGCTTTAGTAAATTCGGAAAGAGTTATGGGACGGAGTAAACACGAAAATTTGGTACCAGTGGGAATTGGAGGTAAGGAGAGCAGTGGGGGAACAAAATCCGGCGTAAGTTGACGATAAAAGGAACGAAGAACATCATCAGATATGGAAGAGGGGGAACTGGGAGAAGAATTATGAGACAAAAATTTAATTGCGGTCCAAATACGAGAAATAGGAGTGGATCGACTTATAGAAGTTGTGAAGCGTTGCCAAGCGGCTCGACGTTTCATATTAAAAGTTCTTTGAAGTTGAGCGGTAATTTTTTTATAATTTAGATAAGTAAAGGGGGTATTAAACTGCCGATATAATTTGAAAACGTGTTTGCGACGTTTAAGTAACAAGGCACATTCATTATCCCACCAAGAAATTTGAGAAGAAGGGGAAGCAAGGGGGCGGCGAACTGTGAAGGGATGATAAATATCTAAATAAGCGCCGATCGATGATAAAAGATGGGTATAAGCAGTAGATGAGGTCCCATGAGGTGAGGGAGAGGTATGTTGAATATAATCAGCAAACAAGGAAGGATCGAAGTGGCGAAGCAAACGAGTGGGCGGCGAAAGAATAGAAGTAGAGAAGGACGGACAAGAGAGTAGGACATAAGAATAGGATAATGGTCACTTTGATGGAGATCAGGAATAGTTTGCCAATGAAGACGGTGTGCTATATTAATGGTGGTGAAATCAAGATCAACGGCACTTTTTGCCTGGGTCGGTCCTGTGAGTCTGGTGGGGGAACCATCATTCAAAAGGTGAAGATGGAGTTTGGTAAACGCCGAATAAATATGTCGACCCTTGGGAGTGGTTTTCTCACAACCCCATACAGAATGGTGAGCATTATAATCACCAGTAATAATGTGGGATCCTAAGCTACTGTGATATTGTAAAAAAGAAAACCATTGACGAAAATTGCCTTTGATAGCTGGGGGACAATAAAAATTCGTGACATAGAAGGCATCTAGGCGTATAGTTAAGGAATACGTGCGGGGAATAGTAAATTGGGTGGGGACAAGTGTATACGGAATATGATATTTAATCAAGGTCATGACTCCCCCATAGGGAGTGCCATCACTGCGTTCAATGTGGTAATTCGGGAGATAAAAAGTGAAATGTGACGGTAACCAAGTTTCCTGAATTAATATGATGTCAGGATTGAATTCCTGTACAAGTAGAATGAGTTCATGCTTTTTGTGGAGCAGGCTCCGACAATTCCATTGAAGGAGACGCATCTAATGGAGAGGGATGGGGTTCAGGAGTTATCGGGGATTTAACGGGGGAAACATGCGATTGTGGGGGTAAAAAAGTTAGAAAGTTGAAAAATAATTTTTTCAATAACATTTGCCATTGAGCGTTGGTACCTAATAACGCGAGTAATTGAGTATAATCAGTATACAATTCTGTGGGCATACCGGCAGGCGGTAGCGGATCGGACGAAGTAGGGGGAAGTGGGGGAGGGGGGTTCAATGAAGACGGTCCAGCAAGGGACCGAGAAGCAGAGTGGGTGGGAGGATGTAAAATCGCCTGATAGGCCTGATGGTCATACCCCGGAGGGTTGGGTAATTTGGGAGAACGTGACAGAACAGCAGTGAATTTCCGCTTTTTAGCGATCCCCTCTGTTGGTAGAGAATTGGAAAGAGCTTGGGAAGATACAAACGGAGTATTAGCTGCCGCTAATGAAGGGAATTGTTGCGGAGTATACAGGGGATTGGCTGTGAGCGGTTGATGTTTGGTTACTTCCTCATAAGTTTGATTATTGAGACACATTTGGCGTTTGATTGCTATTTGTTGTTGATGGAAGTCACATCTAGCAGAACCACAAGGATGATTCTGTAGACAATGAGCACAATAGGAGAGTACACTAGTGCAATCAGCCGTCAAATGGGACTGAGCGCATTTGCGGCATCTTGGCGATTTCGCTCGACAATTGAGGCCAACATGACCATAACGTTGACATCTCTGACATATGATGGGTAGAAATACAAATATTTCTACTTCGAGGTAAACGTTAAAAAGGGAAACTGCTCTAGGCAAATTTTGAGACGCAAAGGTGATTTTTACAGTCCCTGTGGGAACATATTCAGTGCGGCCGTCTCTGGTCACTCTCCTAGTCATACGTTGAAGTTTAGCAATGGGTATCGGAGTTTCAATAAATTTCATGATATCTTCAAGAGAGAGGTCTAAATCTACTCCACGGACAACCCCTACTCTCTGAATACTGGAAGAGGGTATGAAAGCTTTAAGATTGCGGTCCTTCAGGATAGAATGCAACATGAAATCATTTGCATGGGCAGCTGAATTAAATTTAATTTGTACCCGATTACGACCTTTTCGTTGAATAGAGGTGATACCTGTAATTTTGCGATCGTAAAAGGTTCGGCCAAGACTCATGGGATGTAAGTTCCCCAACCTCCCTTGATCAGTAGACTCGACATGTACGATATACGGTCCCATGTGATTAGGAGTGTAAGCCGCAGAAATATCAGAGCAAATGAAGATGTCGGATCTGGGACGATCCGATGGATTAATTGGAGAAGGAGCAGAATTTTCGGTATCCATTTGAGGTTGAAAAGGTGCCGTAAGAGGGACTACATCCGTAGTAAAATGCTGAAGTTCAGGTGGTCGAGCATGCAATCCACCGTCACTAGAGGACGCCATTACAGCATGCACTAGATTACCGGGAAAGACAACAAAAGGTTTACTCTAAAGATAATGATCACACAATAAGGAAGAAGAAAATAGGTAGACTATGGTACACTCCGAACACACGCGGTACGAAACACCAAGAGCACTAACACACCACGTCCTGACGCACGGAGAATCCCAACTCGAATCTTCTGTTACTCAAGACCTGTTCCATCTTGCTCATCAACGCCCCAAGGGTGCCAACTTACAAAAATCAAATTTAATTACAGAAATATATTCACAAAATTACAGAAGCACATTCACAACAGCTGCCTTGTAGTTAGTAGGAGGACCTACAGGAACCCTGAAAAGTGACGGCTAACGGGGCTCTGGTGAAGAGACTGAGTATTAAGCCCCGACAGAAAATTAGCCGGCTTAGTGCCTCAGTTGGCACTACCACCACTAAGATCGGGTGCTGTGGGCTAATAACCCGCACATCCTAAATTAATATTATTAAAGAAACATTCACGGAGAAAAGCCAGACTGATCAAACGTTGACAACCTTTAGCCTGAAACACAAAACAGGATTGGGATGTTGGAATGTAAGAACATTGAGAGAAAGTGGTAGACTACAACAAACAGTATCTACAATGCATAGTTATGGCCTTGATATCCTGGGAATGAGTGAAGTTAGATGAAATGATTTTGGGGAAATACAAACTAAGGACAACTTTACCTTCCTGTATTCGGGCAGAGCAGAGGAAGACCCATACAGAGGGGATCTTGATGAGCAGGGTTGCAAAGAAAAGCATGCTGGAGTGAAAACCTGTCTCGGAAAGGATTATGATTGTATGGTTTAAAGCATCATCATCATCATCTTGCTTCCAAGTATTGGGCCAAATGTCCCGTTACGGTCTTGCACTTTCCCTCCATCTCTTCATCGGACGTCCTATCGATCTATTTCCCCGTGGCTGGTAGCGAAGGATCTCCTTTGGTAATCTTCCAGGTTCCATCCTTTGGACATGACGCTTCCAGTTCTCTTGGTAGTCACAAATGTATGTAGTTATTGGTTTCACTTTTAGTTCCTTCAGCACATCCTCGTTTCTCTTATGATCCCATTTAGTATAGCCTGCTGTTCGGCGCATAAAGGTCATTTTGCGTGCTGTGAGTCTGGAGATGTCCTGAGATCTTATTGTCCATGCCTCGCTGCCATAGCACAGGGTTGGTCTGGCAAATGTGTTATACAAACGCAAGCGTGTATGCCTTTGGACAAGAGATGGCTTCATGACGTGATTGATGATTCCTGTTGTTCTGGTATAATTAGTTATTTTTGCAGTTATGTCTCGTTCTTCTTGAAAAGATAAATTATATCCTAAATACTTGAATTCGTTAACTCTTTCTAAAATTTTACCATCCAGACAAATTTTACTGGGGATAGGGTCCTTACCTTTAAAGGCCATTACTTTAGTATTTTCAGTAGAAATGCACATGCTGAATTTTGATGCCACTTTCTGGAGGTTGAATACTGACCACTGGAGATCATCTTCAGATGCTGCTACCAATGCAACATCATCAGCAAATAGTATAGCGTCTAAATTTCTTAGATGCCTGCTGATAGGTATTGAACCATGCCTTTCACACCTCCATTCCTTTATTATAGCATCCATGTAGATTATGAATAGCAATGGAGAGAGTCCACAGCCTTGTCTTACCCCTCTGCTGATTGGCTTCCACTCGGATTTATGATTACTTAACCTTACTGCAATAAGAGCACCACTATACATGTTGTAAATGTTATCAATTAACTGTTGGGGGACACAATACCTGGCCAATATGTCAATAAGTCTGTTTCTGTCAACAAAATCAAAGGCTTTCTTAAAATCAACAAGTAGTTCCGTGAAGAACTATACAGCCTATTTTCATATTGCCTCTATCAACATACAAAATTTCAGTTTAATCGCTGTAAAAGATTCGTAGATATAGAGAACCGTCTAAATATTTCAGATGGTCGCCAGCTTGGATTTTTATTTTTGTACTATTACATTAAGATTATTGTGTACGTGTGGTATTCAAATTCAATCGCATGATTAGAACACAAGAAGTAAAAACGAGATTTTATAATTACGCACAGCAGCCATCTTGTGATTATGCAAACAATTGAAATAAATTAGATGCCAGTGGATCAACATTTGTATAAGCATTTAACGTGCAACGTTTCACGGCACTCGAATAGTTAATTCGCGAGAAATATCCATTTAAATATGTATATTCGCGTCGCCGTCATGTTGGATATGTGCTCACCAGGTTACTGAAAGTCCTATAGGTGAACATATGTTCATAGTCTCTATGAACATAACAAATTTCAGTTTGGATGCTGTAAAAGATTCATAGATATTGAGAACCGTCTAAATACTTCAGAAGCTCGCCATTTAGGATTGTTATATGTATAGGCCATAGAGTTATGTACCATGCAAGGACAATTATTGCCTAGCTTCATTATTCAAACTTTCACTTCGATCGCATGATTACGACACAAGAATAAAAACTTAATTTTAAAATTTCGCACAGCTGCCATCTTGAGGTTATGTAAACAATTGAATTAAATTAGATGGCAGTGCATTACAATCTGCAAAATCATTTACTGTACCAAATTTCACTGCGCTCAGAGAGTTAAATCACGAGAGAAGTCTATTAAAATATTTCAAATTCGCTTGGTCGCCATGTTCGTTTTGTACTTTACAGGTTTATGAAATATACGTATGTAAACTTGTATCAGTACCCTTTATCACCGTACAAAATTGCAGGGTGATATCTGTAATAGTTTCGGAGATATAGAATGTCAGTGAAATATTTCGCACAGCCGCCATTTTGAGGTTATGTAAACAATTGAACTAAAATTGCATTACAATGTGTATAAACATTTGCTGTACCAAGTTTCATTACGTTTGGATAGTTAAATCGCGAGAAAAGTCTATTTAAAAGTCTCAACTTCGCTTGGCCGCCATGTTGGTTTTGTAGTCAACAGGCTTTTGAAAGTCTCATAGGTGAACTTCTAGTAGTGCCCTTTATCACCGTACACAATTTCAGGACGATATCGGTAATAGTTTCGGAGATATTGAATGCTAGTGAAATATTTCGCACAGCCGCCATATTGGATTGGTGAGACGTAAGAAAATTTGAAGGGCACGGTCGAGGTCGCCGGGAATAGTGCTATGAACTTACCGAGTTTCATTGAAATCGCTCCACCCGTTTAGATTTTATTAGGGGGGGGACACACACACACCTCACACACACACACACACGCGCACACACACACACGCACACGCACACACACGGACAAAAGGTGATCTCATAAGCCTAAATTTTTAAGGTGAAGTAGGCATCTGCACGTGTGCGACCTTTTCTAAACCCATGTTGTTCATTCCCTATCACCTCAGAGTAATGTTTCAGTAATTTTTCTTTAACAATATTTGCAAAAATGTTGTATCCAGAGTTAAGTATACTTATTCCTCTATAATTTTCCAAATCTTTAATATTTCCCTTCTTATGAAGAGGAACTACTATTGCCTTTTGCCAATCTTCTGGAGGCCTGTTACACGTCCAGATTAAATTCAATAATCTGAGAAATCTTTTCTTGAAGGCATCGCCTGAATATTTCAACATTTATGCATTTATTGAATCTTCTCCAGGAGTTTTCCCATTTCGAAGTTTCCTCAAGACCTTTTCTAATTCTTCGAGTGTAGTATTTTCTGAAAATACTCAAGCCATTCTTTGTGAGATATTGCATTAATTTTTACATCTTCTTTTACTTCCCTATTTAGTTTTTTCAAAATTTTATAGGTTTGTGGTTGTGGTCTTGATGGTTTAAAGCAAAGATAAGAAACACCAAGATTAGATAGTGTTATGCCCCAACAGAAGTGGCAGCATATGCAGAAAAGGTGAAATTATATTCCCAACTACGGCAAGCTGTTTCACAGAATAAACCGGACATCTGTATTGTGGTGGGTGATTTAAATGCTAAAGCTGGCTCAGAAAATGAAGGGTTGGAGCATAATATGGGCAAGCATGCTCTAGGAGAAAGAAATGAAAATGGCCAAGTGTTTGTGAACTTCTGTGCCGAAAATGATCTAATGATAGGTGGAACAGTGTATCCACATAAAGACATCCATAAGGGAACATGGGTATCGCCAGATCATAAATCGAAAACCAAATAGATCATATATGCATTGCCCGTAGATGGAGAAGATCACTTCTAGATATTAGGAAAAAACGAGGTGCTGACATTGGAAGAGACCATCATTTGGTGACTGCAGTTTGTAAACTCCGAATAATGGCAGTTAAAATGAAGTTTGCTAATAGGGAGAAGAAATTTGATCTGAAAAAGTTAGAAAGTCAGGAAATAAAAATGCATTTGTCTTAGAACTAAGAAATAGATTTGAAGTATTACAAACAAGTGAGATGGACCATGATGACAGTGGAGAAAATGCAGAGACGATAGAGAAGGAATGGGAGAGGGCTAGGACTGTATTGATTAAAACCAGTGAAAATGTCCTTGGCTATACAGAGAAAAATCCAAAGGACTGGATGTCTTTGGACACTTGGGAAAAAAATAAAGCAAGGAGAACCAAAAAAAGGGGAACTTAACAAGGCAAAAACAAGGAATTGCAAACAGCTAGTGCCACAGGAGTACGAAGTCCTCAACAAAGAAGTGAAACGGAGTGTCAGAGGTGATAAACGCAAATAGATAGAGCAGCAACAAGAATAGCAGAAGAGACAGCAACAAAAGGGGATTTGAAACGACTGTACGAAACTACAAGGTTATTATCGAAACGACAAATGAAGAAAATTGTGCCTGTGAAGGATAAGAGTGGCAGATTAATAAATAGTAAATAGGAACAAATTAAGCGGTAGAAGCAACATGTTCAAGCGATATTAGGCAAGAAAGGCAAGGAACATGAAGGAGGGAATGAAGCAGATCCAGAGCAAATCATTAATACCGTATGGTAGATTTAGAAGTTTTGGGAATATCAGACCACCACCCTTCAATCGAGAAGAAAAAAGGCAATCAAACAGAAAAAGAGTGGAAAGGCAGCAAGATTTGATAAAATCCCACCAGAAATCCTGAAAGCAGATATTAACTTGATAGCAGAAATGATGTGGAAATTATTTAAGAAAGTATGGGAAATAGAAAGGATACCCGAGGATTGGAAGAAAGGACTCATAATTAAAATTCCAAAGAAAGGAGATGTTACCAAGTGCAAGAATAAATTGGAGGGGGATTACGCTGATATCGGTGCCAAGCAAGATACTTATAATAATAATTTATTAGAGCAGCCAATGGCCATACAAAAATAAAATAAAATTATACAATATGCACAAGTGATTGCGTTAATCCGTGCTAAGCCTTGCCAGTGAGATGTTCCTTTTTTGGCAGTCTAACGCATGATATCGACCATACTTCTTCCCACAGCATTCACATGAACAATCCGTGCAGGGTTCATGGAATTTCTTTGTAGAACACACTTTGTGATGAAAGCCATGCACTGCGTATCTAGTGATGGCGTGTCTTAATTCGAAGCCGAATCCTGACCATTTGCTTGTTGTCATAGCATCTGTCATGTAGAATTCGCTCCATATTTTTTGTTTCTTGTCTCTTAGCTCCTGTAGTAATTCTCTGCAGCTGTCTGTAGAGGAGAGCATCAGCTGGTACCTCAGGTCCTCTAGGAAAAAGGTCTCTCTCGCCATCTCGTATACCAGTCTGTATAGCGTGAACTTGGACATCCCTAGAACTCTTGCCTTAACTTTTTCAATGCAATTTAGATCTCTTTTGTTCAGATGTTCCCAAATTATTTCAAGACCATTTAGCCTGAATAACTTCATTGCTGTTATTAAGGATATCTGGTTGATACTTATTAGAATTTTATTAAGCCGAATAAAAGATTAGGTGGAAGCTAAGATTAGGAGAGAACAAGCAGGGTTTCGCTCGAACAGATCATGCGTAGACCAGATCTGCACATTGAGAATCATCATAGAACAATGAATTGAGTGGAATAATGCTTTTCATGCCACATTTGTTGATTTCGAGAGAGCCTTCGATTCAGTTACTAGGGAAAGCATGTGGATGATGCTGCATCAATATGGAATACCTAAGAAAATAATAAATGTCTTTAAAGAATCCTATCGACACTGTACAAGCCACGTTTGTCATGAAGGAGAAGTAACAGAGCCTTTTGAAATAGACGCAGGAGTTAGACAGGGTTGTATTATGTCACCTTTAATCTTTTTATAGGTAATAGATGTGATAATGAAGAGAACCATAGAAGGAAAGAGAAGGGGAATACCGTAGGATTATATGGATAGATTAGAGGATTTGGTTTTTGCAGATGATGTGTGCTTGCTGTCTGAATCATATATAGACGCCCAATCTAAGTTGGAAGATATGATCAGAGAATCAAAGAAGTTTGGACTAACAGTTAATAAGTCAATGACCAAGACAATGCGGCTAAATGTGAAGGTTGGAAAACGAAGCTTTGGAGGATTTAGGAAGTTTTACCTCCCTTGGAAGCGAAGTGACCAAGATCGGAGGAGCTGATGATGATGTTGGACAACGAATTAGAAAAGCAAATGGTGTCTTTGTACAACTGTATCCGATTTGGAAAAGTATAAATATAACACCAAAGACAACGTTAAAGTCAAGGCAGTATTTTGTATGGGTCTGAGTCTTGGAAAGTTAGCAACCAAATTACCAGTTGATTACATATGTTTGTTAATAGGTATCTGAGAAGGATTTGAATATATATTGGCCCGAGACAATCTCAAATGAGGAGATGTTAGTTCGAACTTCATAGGAAAAGATTAAAATCCGAATAAAAAGGACATGGAAGTAGATTGGCCACACACTTAGAAAATCTGATAACGCCATTGAGAAGCAAGTCCAGTATTAGAAACCCCAGGGTACCGTAGCAGGTGAAGAGAAAGGCCCAAGCATTGGAGGAGGCGGACGGTAGAGACAGAGGGGCGACAACTGGGAAAGACATGTAAAGAGGTGAAGAGGATGTCAGCCAACAGAGTGAGATGGCACAGCTTCGTTGATGCCCTATGTTCCAATGGGAACGACAGGAAATAAGTCAAGTCCAACTTTTTCGGTACTTGTGTTTCATATTGTTCGGCAGTTTCCGTTCCTTTTAGTTTTAAGACATTATACCTTTTAGGGTCTTTCCTCGTCTTTTCAGATCTGTAATCTGCTATACGGTACGCTGCCTATATTTTACTCTTAGCATGAAATGGTCAGAGTCACAATCCGCTCCACTAAACTATCAACTTCGAGTATATCAGAGGCGTGTATTCTGCCCCAGCCTCTCCCTCGGACAATCCGAGTTCGAAAACCAGGAACAGCCCCATGATTTCTCTGCCTAGATTTTAGGCTACCTTTAAGGCAGAGAAGGGGGAAGCAAGCAGAATGCTATGAAGTGGGCTGCTGGGACTTAACCCCAAAGGGTGGAGATGGTGGACACGTGTTCTATCAACCATGAAAGAAAATATAAAATAAATAAAAATATGTATTAACAAAAAGGAAACATTACTGTGGAACACAAACAGAATAATCAGAACACATTAAAACACACTCCTAGTAACCCCGGGGAGGAAATCGACTCAACACGTAGTCGGCACTTGGGCACAGCAGGGCCCGGCATGGAACTGCAGTTGCAGGGTTAAGAAAAGAAATCGATGAATTCCGCATGAGTGGGAATTAACATAAATGCCAAGCATGACATGATAAGGCGAAAATAATCAAATGGTTTAAGTCAAGATTCGTCACAGAACCTGGAGTGATGCTCCCAAATAATGAACACCACGCCATGAGGCGTGACGGTTACCAAATCCAAACACTTATCATCAAAATGTAAATTAAGTTAACTGTGAACTGCACAAGCTCGGCGAAGAACAACTAAAGGCACATTACCTTTAGTGAATAAACATCACACGCAAACAAGACTAGAATAATTAAAATATCACCAAGGGCATTTCTAGCCCGGAACGGAGCGCTCTACACACATCCATCCATCACCGCAGACAAAAGCCGAGTCTGGCACGCTAGCACAAGAATATGCCTAGCGACCAGCAATAATGAAAGGGCAAACGACAAGAATGAGGGTCATTGTCGTTTGGTTACAGAAACCCTCCAAAATGTACAACTCATAGCTTCACTGAAAAAGGAATATGAATTATAAATTAGTTTGAAAAGTCTGAAACGTATAATTAATTAATCAATTAAATTTAAAACAGCACACTGGCGAATTAATAATAATAATAATAAAACCTGTAAAATGTTATGATGGCGCTTGACCTAGTTGTAATTTAAATTGAACTGGCAAGCACGAAATAATTACATGTAAGAGGCAAACATCAGTGGCGGATCCAGGTCTAGCGGGTCCCTGGGCAATATGCTAAGGAGGGGCCCACATAAATAGGAAATTTAAAAAATTCAAATCAAATGGAAAATAGTTTTGAAATAATAATAATAAACTAAAGAATAATTACAATATTTTGAATACAATTTATTTTTTTAAATAATTTGAAAGAAACCTAAGTCCCTTTGAAGATTATATAAACTATGAAATATTAAAATATTACTTTGCGACTTTTTTCTCGGCTGAAGTCTTCTATCATTTCACTGAAATCTAAACTTGCTAAACAGTCACTGAAAAGGGAATATGAATTATAAATTAGTTTGAAAAGTCTGAAACGTATAATTAATTAATCATTTAAATTTAAAACAATCCATTGCGCGGGGCCTCCCGGACCGCGGGCCCTGGGCGGTCACCCTCCGCGCCCTCCCCTAGATCCGCTCCTGGCAAACATCATATTCATGGGCCCCAAAAGTGAAAAACTGATAGTTCCAACGTGTCTTGCCATAAAAGAAAATTTACAAAGTCTATTTGAAAGCGCTACTCACGAACCGCACTGTGAGTTACAAAATTATGTTAACTATAAGAATATGAAAGTCCACACATAAACGTTCCATCGCAGTAATAAGAAACCGAGAAGGTTCCAGGCCACAGGCACAGGGTGCCTAGAAAATAGATGACTGCTCCGTAGAGCGGAAGTATTGGGCTAGCGGCAAGAAATATTTTATTTTCAAGTCCAGAAGAGAGCCAGGGAGGAGGTGGAGTGGGACGAAAATTTTGTGTCGGGCTTTAGGCCGGCACAACTTCTATCAATTACAACATGGTCGATTTGGTTGAATGTGGTTCCATCTGGTGAGCACCACGTTACTTTCCGTATATTCTTTCTCTGAAGCCATGCACTTTTCACCATCATTTCATTTCCCATGCAAAGTCGATGAGTCGCTGTCCATTATTATTTGATACACCATGCAGACTTTTCTTTCCTACCTACCGTCTCTCTAAATGCTTCTTCTTTTCTCACCTTCGCATTGAAATCGCCTAACACTATTTTTACATTTTACCTTGCTATACCCTTAAGTTCCTGTTCAAACTAATTGTTGTGTTTCACCTCTTCCTCATCCTCTTCTGTAGGAGCATATACACATAAAAAGGTGATATTTAAGAATCGTGCCTTCATCCTCAAAGTACATATCCTTTCATTTACAGACTTAAAATGCAGTATTGCTGCTTTATATCTATTATCCACAAGGAAAACTGTGGCACCTACTCTTCCACTGTCACCTCCATTATACATTATTGTATGGTTATCACTTCTCAATATACCATCTCCTCTCCATTTGATCTCTTGGACCGCTGCCACTCCTATACTATATTTCTTCATCTCTTCCTTAAGGCCCTTTAACGCTCCAGGTTTGTTCAATGTCCTCACATTCCAGGTTGCTATGTACCTATCATTTTTCCATTTACATTTTCCTTTTCCTTGCATATGTCATATATCATTACCATCAGCCCGGCTATTATTGTATTGGAGTTTCATAACAGGCTGTTATTTTCCGATATGGGGTTGTTAACCCCATGATCAACCCCCAACCTGGAGGTCCAGAGTATCCCTCTTTGTCTGGCCCATCACCTTTGAACTTGACCTTTCCGGCTTACGCTCCCGCCGGCATAGCTCGCAGGATAATTTGGGCTCTCAAGCCCCCACATCACGTCAAAATGAGGATACCATTGTGAGAGATGCTATGTACCGGTACTGTCAATTCCCGTTATGGTAATGATAAAATGCTGTACTATATCCCAATGTCTGAAGTTTTATTTTCTTGCTGCTATGCTCACTGCCATCATAGACACGTTCAGAAAAAATATTTAAGACTATTCTTACGAACTTGGAGACTGTCTTTGATAATAAATTTTTGTCCCCAGATGCACTCATCATAGTCACAATAGGCCTCCATGCTTAATGTTGACAGTCTACTCCACTGGTCACTTAATTTGAAAATAGGTAGCTTTCTAATGAAATATACCTAAAAGCACTTGTCACTGAGTACAGTTCATAATGCACTGGAATATAGAGGCCACATGAAGATATATACCAAAACTAAATTACTAGAGTATGTAATGTTAGGCGGTTCTGGCACAGGGGCTAATGCGCAAGATGGCGGCCGTGTGAGTCCAACCCCATGCTGGTTGTATAGAGAGAGAGTCATAGCTGGCACAGGGACTAATGCGCAAGATGGCCGCCACACCCTGAGACTGTGAATGACGTCACAGGGAGAGGTCGGCCGTGTAGTTGCCAAATGGAATATTATTATTATTATTTATTTATTTTACACGTTACAGGCCTATTAGACCACGCGAAGCAATCATGACTTTTTGTTCTTCCTGTCTTTCCAGTACTCTTTCATTCGTGCACTAAAGGCCCTCTTCCTTTCTTCGGTCCACTTTGGTCTTTGGGCTGTAGGTGCAGCTCTCTCTGACAACACTTCCCACTTGTATACTTTGTGTATACATACGCTTTTGTCTATGACGTCTTCTGGGTCGACCTGTGTTTTTACTAGATCAATTTTGAATTGCATCATCCAGGGTGTAGTAATCTTGAGCCGCTGTATGTTGGTGAGTCTAGTTTGTGGGAGTCTGCTGATGTGGCCGTAAAATTTTAGTCGCTTCTTTCTGATGTCTGCTGCGAGGTTGGACAATTTCTCTGTGGTGTCTCTGGAGTGCAGACTGTATCCTTCATCTGTGTGCTTTGGTCCAATTATTTTCCTTATTATTTTTCTTTCCTCTGTGAGGATTTTTTCCAAGTCGCCCTTAGTATGTAACGTCCAATGACGAAGTTTAGTGAATGTGGACAGACATTTTTTGCTGTAGACACCCTGTGTCTTGTATAAGGCTCTCTTCATTTTCATTAACCTAGTGTTTTGCGCGATTTTCTCTTTTCACGTCGGTTCAAGCACTTCACCTAGGTATTTAAAGTGGGCGACTCTATTGATCAGGCCATATTTCGTGTTTAAATTCTGTATGTCGAATTTCGTACAGAAAAACTCTGTCTTTTGGAACGAGATCTGTAGTCCTACTTTTTTGGCGCACTCTTGGAGTACTTCTATCTGTCTGATTGATGTGGTTTCGTTATCTGAGAGTAGTGCCAGATCATCCGCGATGGCTAGACATCCAACCTCCAGTTCGTCCTTTGGTCGCCCTAGTCGCACTGGCCTCCAGTAACCTTGAAGTCTCAGCTCTTTCTCCCATTCCTTGATTACTTTGTTCAGCACTAGGTTGAAGAAGAGCGGAGAGAGCCCGTCACCTTGGCGAACACCTTTATTGATCTGAAATGGTTCTGAGATTTCCCCCAAGAATTTCACTTTTGATGTCGTGTCTGTCAGTGTCTGTTTGATCAATCGCAAGGTCTTGCTATCCAAACCTTCCTCGTGTAAGATGTTGAACAGTGACTGACGGTCAATGGAGTCTTATGCCTTCTTGAAGTAAAGAAGGTACATATAACTGGAGTATTCCTGAGGGTTTTGATTTTCAATATACATTTTAGGTTGAAGATTAGTTCCGCGCAGGAGTGACCAGGACGAAATCCCGCCTGGTACTCGCCAATCATGTGTTCCAGCTGGTCCTTAGTCCTTTGGAGTAGGCACGCTGAGAGGATCTTGTACGTCACTTGTAATAGTGAAATAGTGTTATTATTATTATTATCCTTAGGTAATTATTGATTGATCATATACAATTAAGACCAGCCTTATATTGGCCACTTTATGGTGAAGTGGTTAGCATTCTTGGATGTCACTGCGGAGCCACTGGTTTGAGTCCTGGCTCTGCCAAGAAATTTAATTTCTGGTCTGATGGTTGGAATGGGGTACACTCAGTCTTGTGAGGCAAAAGTGAGAAAAGGCGGGTTTAATTCCTACCTCAGCCATTCTGCCTAACCCAACTTCACCTAACCTCACCTAACCTAACCTAACATAACCTCAGTTCACCTAACCAAGCATTACTTCACCGAACTTCACCTAACCTAACCTAACATAACATAACCCCAGTTCACCGAACCAAGCATTTCCTCACCTAACTTTACCTAACCTAACCTTACCTAACCTAACTTTACCAAACCTAAATTAACATAACCTAACTTTACCTAACCTAACATTACCTGACCAAACATGTCCTCACCTAACATTACCTAACCTAACTTTACCTAACCTAACCTAATATAACCCACAGAAACCTCATTTTAAGATTTAAATTAATGCATGTAAGATTTTTATTTTTACATTTTTTATTTCACATTTTTAGATTTTTATTTTAGATTTTAGATTTTTAGATTTTGATTTTACATTTTAGATTTATATATTTTAGATATTATGATTTTAGTTTTTAATTTATTTTCATTTTAGATTTTACATTTTAGATTTTCTGAAAAGTGTAAACTACAAGGTCACATACCTAACCTCACCTAACCTCAGTTTACCTAACCAAACATGTCCACACCTAACTCTACCTAACCTAAATTTACCTAATCTAACCTTTAAAGCTGAGCCAAAGGCCAATCAACACACCCAAAGTATATAAGGTCACATGCATCTATCTTTATGCCAGTCTTATAGAGAGTAAGGTAAAGAAAACACTTGCACTGTGGCTACTGTGCAAGATGTTCGCTTCGCACAACCAGCTTAGGATTACAAAGTCAGTTAAGTTTTAAAAGTAAAAGGTTTTATTCATTTCTTTTCCTTTTCATTTTCATATTTCACACATGGCAATTTGTCAATTCCCAATTTACAGTTTTTAAAATTTCAGTTTTAAGTTTTTGAATTTTGTCAGTATGGAAACATGGATTTTTCAATGTTGTTGTTTACATGTTTTTGATTTAGTCCATGCCGAAAGTTCATATTTGCGAAACATGATTTTTCATTACATATAACAAGGCTGTATAGTGTATACCTTATCCCAAAGCATATAGGTAATACATGGGTTATACTATACTTTTGGCTACCTAGTTTTAGCTACCGGTACCTAAGGGTAATTTCTCAACATTACTAGAGGTTAACAGTTGGATTGGGAGTGGAAAGTGGGTAGTAATTAGAAAAGTAGAAGCAGTGTCCATACAAAATTTTTATTCATTTTAAATACATTTACAATATTTACACATAATACATTTTTTCTTGTTTTAGGACTTTCATATCCATAACGTAACCCTTTATGCATGGTCAACGGTTGAGTAATGACCATAGGCGTGTGTACCTATACCATCCGAATCAATTACACTTTTATCATCACCAGGACATAAAGCAATTTTGTTTAGTCTTATAGATTATATGCCTTGTTGCTTAGAAGCGATAATGTTCATTGGTATTCTTTTACCTCGTTTTTCATGATACAATCCTTATAATCTTGAAAGCTTATACAATTTTTGACAACACCTCTGCTAAAACCTTTAATCTTTTTGATTTCTTTACCATTTATGTCTAAAGCGTACATTTTAGCTCTAAGTCCGACAAAATGCTTTAATAATTTGTCCACATGCCTCGTCTTTAAATTTTCCCAACGTTTTCTTCTTTCATGTAGAGTAACATATGTGATTACTAGGATAATCAGATGTGTCCAGGTGTTCTAGGAAACCCAACTTGTCTTGATATACATCTTGGGTGTTAACCAAATAAATAAACGAGCCGGTATCCATACAGGGTGTCTTTTATGTACCTTTGGAGAATGATAGGTCGTGTAGGGGACGGGTATAGAAGTAATTTGAGATAGGGAACTTGAGGTCGGAGCGGCCTCCTTTATCCCTAAAATAAGGGTTGATTCAGGCCCTCCACCCTGTCAGTTGGGCAAACTACCCAAGCCCCTATTTCCTTCCTCAATCCTTTAACTCTTGGCAAGATTCATTTCACCATGTGGCGCTGGCGTAATGGATAGTGTTGCGGTGCGAAAGGCCGATAGTCCCGGGTTCGATTCCGGGCTTGGGCAAAATCTTTTTATTTTTATTTTATATGTCGTATTGTAGTCACATGATACAGTCTGGTGCTACGTCAGAGAAGAGAGTGTAAATACGACAAATAACATTTAAAAAAATTGCCCAAGCCCGGAATCGAACCCGGGACTACCGGCCTTTCGCACCGCAACGCTATCCATTACGCCAGCGCCACATGGTGAAATGAATCTTGCCAAGAGTTAAAGGATTGAGAAAGGTAATAGAGGCTTGGGTCGGTTGCCCAACTGACAGGGTGGAGGGCCTGAATCAACCCTTATTTTAGGTATTAAGGAGGCTGCTCCGACCTCAAGTTCCCTACCTCAAATTACGTCTATACCCGTCCCCTATACGACCTATCATTCTCCAAAGGTACATAAAAGACACCCTGTATACATGAGTTTAAGATTGTCCATGCCATAATAGGGTAGCAGGACATCATAGTGGTGGGAATACATGAGAGTTTTTAAAATGTCCAGTAGACACATTCCAATATATATAGGCTTATTGAACACAATGTTACGTTTAGCCATGTGGAAAGCAGCTAGATTAGGACCATAAATTGTTCTGTCGATGAATGTTGGTTTAGCTATTAGCTCTTCAGCCTTTTTGCTGTCAGTCACAAGACGTATGTCTATTCTTTTATGAATATCTTCCATTGTTTTTCCAAACATGGCGTTGTTGAATAATTTGTACAGATTTTTCTCAAAATCATTTTTGGCTTGTTTTCGAAGGTTATTATTAAAATCAACGTATGTCTTTAGCCAAGGCCTTTGTTTAAACTTTAACACACGATGAATGTTTACCAATTTTAGTTCATGATCTAGAGCCTGTTTAAGTGCCATGTAATGAACTACGTATCGCCTTCGATTTCCAAGATGAGGAATTAGTTTTTTCAGAGGCGAATCCTTAGGTTGTGTACACTCTGGTAGGAAAGGTAAATCGTTGTGTAGATCATCAAGGTCAGATGGATGATCAACATCAATGTCTAGAATATACCCCACATGGTCGTCTTTCTTTAGCGTTTCTAGATCAACAGTTTCTGGAGAAACCCACTGAATTCGCCGTAAGGAAGTGAGTGTCACATAGCCCACCCGCATTGGTTGTTGGCATCATCATAGGTAATAAACTGTGATGGTTTCTCAGAATCATAGGTTTCCATGTATTTATTGTTAGCTTCAGCATACCGATGAGACACCTGGCATATTCCTCCACGTATTCCAGACTCTATTAAAAGAACCAGATCGTAATCCTGTAGCGATTCCAGTTCAATTCCAGTGTAAAGCAGCATTGACTCGAAACTTAAACCAGGCGAAGTAAAGAAGTGTGCTGCATCCACTCGGTGTGTTTCTAGTGTTTAGTTTCAAAACGTTTCAAAGCTGTCTGCAAGAAGATGTACATCTGAAGTTAGGTAAAGGTCACTATATCCCCCTAGAGTTTTAATGTTGAACTGGTTCCAGATATTTTTAGCATGTTAATAGTCTTCTTTACTAACATCTTCTTGACTTAATTTGTTAAAGAATGCCTCTTTCGGAGGTAAACACGTTTCACTTAACTTTTCCCATGAATCAATGTAATCTCAACATTTTTTCCACACTTAAGAATTTCACTAAGCGTTGCACTTTCTTTTCCAAAGTACTTATCTGTTTCAGGGTATGATGTTAAGTTGGAAACTAAGTTTTCAAACTACTCGACATTAACCGAAACGTATCCATAAATCGAAGCTTAACATTTCCAACATATTTAGTGAAGGAGATGTACTTTTGTTTGGACTAAGGGATAACATCCTCTCTCTCAGTAGTACATCCCAATTGCTTTACAATGAAATTTGCGTCGTAGCCATTCATATTATGTAGAAATACGGGAACGGGGCTACGTGTTTTACACCTCAAATTACAGTTATTATGTGCACTTCCACGGTATTCCCCTGTAATATGACAATGGTCTCGAACTTTCCAGTCCTCTTTGGTAAATGGTTTTTGACACAAATAACAGGTTTCAGAAGATTGGAACTCTGCTTCTTGATGCTCAGTGAAGGCCTTTGGAACATTTAAGCTGTAAAGGCGATCAATTTAATTAGCTATTGAGATCAAACAATCCATAAACTTTTCTGCAGCGTCAGGTCCACGATAAATACCAGGTCGACTTGGAAGGTTTGTCTTTATGTGTTCCACAGCAGGTGAAGGTTTAACTTATATACCAAAGCTCGTAGGAACATGACTCTGGTATGGCACTGTATAACTTGCCCCAGGATTGGGTAGACATGTTTGATAAGTGGAAGTATACTTTCAAAATCTGCATAGATTTCGTAAGGTATTCTCAACATTTTTTCCACACTTAAGAATTTCACTATTGGGTTTTTAATATTCATCTCAAGCCTAGCAATGTCATGCAGGACACACAAAGCACTATGTTCTTTCAATTTTTCCATTCCTCGTTGGCCAAATTGATTATCGAAGTGAGTAAAACACCGTCTACACGTATATATCTTATGTTCATGGTGAGTAATCTGATGTCTCACTAGTTTATCAAAATCTTTGATAAAGACGTAGTGGTTTTGGCCGGATGAAGAACTTAGCAGAAGATGGTCTTGTAGCTCTTGATCCACAACCTTCAGAGGGAACAGTTTGTTGTCTTCTTCCAGTCCAAATACATTAATGGATATGTCGTTAGCTTTCTCAAATTTGGGAATGTCAGCTAGTGATGTAGGAAAAGATATCACTGAAAAATCATATTGTTTTCCAGGTCCTTGTATTTACTAATACGTTGAGCTTTCTTTTTAACCAGTTTTGCTGAAATGGCATAAATAAAACACTTTTCATCCTTCAAGTTTTGAGGATTAATGCAGGCATTTCTTGCTTTTACAGCTGCTGGCAATGGAATATATGTGCTTCCACGCAAGGGATTATACATATTTATTTTCAATCGAACTCCTTCCACTGCTGGGTAGATTATTAGCTTGGGAATAACCTAACCCCCAAGGGAAGATGATGAAGAAAAAGAAGAGGGTTTCGGACTGGAGAAAAAGGATAGAGAAATAGGACGAGAGTCCAACAGAAGTTATAATTTTAACTTTAAGTATACTCAAAGGCAGCTGCCACAGCTAATCCGCTCTCCGATACCTAAAGTGGGTAGGGACCTGGGCGAAGCTAACAGGAATCGCAGCTGGAACATGGGCTGTTCGCAAGAAAGTTGCTGTAGCGTAATCCCTCTCAAGCATAAATATGCCTACTATGGGGAAGGGTGGTGGTCTGGCAAGACAAAGAGTAACAGATTTATTGTGTATCTGTTCAAAGGAGTTTGTTTCTAAACAAGTAATTTGAAGAGTGCAAATAATTTGAATCAGCTTTGATATTTTGGTATTTGAAATTGTAGAATTTCTAAAGAGCGACCAAATGCTTCCAAGAAGGATAGGGATAAAGCAATTATACCTTTGGGAATAATTTTGGTAAGTGTACCCATAGTTGCATTTAGAAATGACTAAGCTTTTACCCAGCAAGGCACCGAATAAAAGTTTAGACAATGAGAAACACTTATATTTTGAAAAACCAACCATAAGTGTTAGAGAGAATCTCCACAAGCAGGAAGCTGGCGTAGCGAGCTATGCTTACCTTACTGGTCAGTTAGAATTAGCTATTAAAGCTAAGAGAGACTTTACTAAGTTAGTAACTAAGAGTTCTTGCTCAAATGCAACAAGTGGTGAAAACCCTATCAATAGATTTATTTTTATTAAATAGGAAGAGTCAAGGAAGATAGGATCTTGCCTAACCGTTATGTTAGAGAAATGATAGAGCAAAGAACAAATCTTTAATTTATTTAACAATGTAAAAGGAAGTAATTTTTGTAACAAATATATAATTTTGATTTTTATAAACAATTGGGGCCGCAGACCTCCAAAAACATCTAAAGCTTGCGCCGGGCAATTGGTAATTCTTTTGGTTTTAAACCTTTTATATGCGTTAAAATCTTCGTAAGATTTTGAAATGGCTAAGATGAATAAATGAAAAATTTAAAGATAACTGACGTAATTAAAGTTAAACAGTAAATCAAGTACAAGATGTGTACTTTAAGGATTTCTAGATAAGTATCTTAGAAATATGAACAACTTCGAAAGTAACAACAAAAAACAGGAAAAAATGAAATAGAAGTTTCTATAACTTGTTGTATTAATGCAGAACTACGCTTAATGATTATACATAGGAGATTATACAAATAGGGCAGGTCACTTATTGTGAAACCTGAAGAGAACAATTGAAAGGAAGTTTCTAGAACTCCTATGTTTAAGTAGGGATCACGAGAAAAATGGGGCAAGTTTCCCTTTCGTGAAACCTAGAGATATCTCACTTATGAGTTGAAAGAATTGGATTCCCTCATTAGAAGGCAGAAACAATATAATTTAAGGCGTGTACTAGACACGAAGTTTTACAGACATTAATTCGTTATACATGGAGCAAATAAGGGAGGGCACTTATGTAGAGTGACACCTCATTGAAAAAAGACCTAAAGTAACAATTTTATTATTTTAGTCAGTTAGTAAAGGGTTTGGGAAAGATCAAATGGGATTGTGGAAAAGTGTCCATGGCCGTATTTATTGTACTCGGACGAGCGCGACGCGGATAAAAAGTTGAACTGGCACAGTTTTCACTATAGTCCGTTGATATAGTTGAAGAGTTCATTGTAGAAGCACAAAACGTTGATGGCAAAGCAAGTTATTGCAATGGTGGAAAATAACTAGTTACACTAGATTTGCGAGAGTCTATTGCTTGAGAAACTTGTAGGTTATAGTTGAATGCACCAGAAATATCCCAACGGAGGAAGAAAAATTAGATATTGATCACCAGCTCATAACGAAGATTCCTTAGTTTGAAAAAGTATTCCCATATGTGAGTGGAAAATACATGACAGTATAACTGGTAGATAGAGTGCAGGTTCTGGAAGGTTCCAGAGCAATGATGACTTGTTTAAATTGGATAGAGAATCCCTCGGCAGAAAACTAGATTATATAGACAGTGGGTATTTTGGAAATATCCCGCGATGTGGGATAGCATCTCAGAAAATCTTTTATATTGAAAGTTAGACTTGATAGTTTCAGTTTGATCAAGAAGATCTCTAGAAAGCAGTTATTTTCACATAGCAACTTTCACTGTCTATAAAATCCAAATAAAAACATTGAGCCTTTTAAAAGCGATGAGAATGAGGTTAAAACATGAAGTCGGTACTTATCTTTGCTTCATGAAGAAGGCGATGTTGCTGTTGACGGTTGGTTTTAAAACTCGAACATGGCGTAGAATTTAAAAGTTTGCCTCTAGAGTTGAGGAGGCGAGCTTTAGTTAAGCTCCAACTGACTGGTTTGACTTCCGACGTACAAGTGAGATCCGCTCAACGGAGCGCGGAGGGACCAGGGAAGGGAAAAAGAGTGGGGGTAGGAGACAAAAGGAATACATATAAGTATAGCCAACTTTACAGTAATAAAAATCCTATTGATGAAATGGTATTCAAAGAGTTGATAGTAGGAGTCACTAGCGCAGCCTGGAGGGTGAAAAAATAGACGAAGTTCTCTTGATCACGGAGATGATAGCTGGCGATGGCGACGAGATCTGGTGGCTAGGAAGTCCTCTTGTACAGGGAAGAATTGAGGAACTTCAGAGATTCGCTGCTGGATGACGCTAGGTAGGTCAAGGAAGATATATATCTAGAACGGACTTACAGGTAGTATGAGAGACATATACCAACAAAGAGAAATCAGATCACTGTTGGTGTTTGCGAAAAAAGGAAGGGATGAACTAAAGCAAAGAGAAGCAAAAGCTTACTCTGTCTTACCGTGTATTCCAAAGAATACACCAACTGCTAACAAAGCCCAATTACTGCCTTTTAGCTCATATTCTTCCATTTCTGTAGTTAACTTTGTAAATTGTGTTTCCAAGAAACTACTTAAGTCTGTTTCCAAAAATAGGGCATGATTTCGTGTCTTAAAAGCACGATCTGTGATGTCATTTGTAGACGTATGAATGAATCTACATTCATCAACAAGATTAACTTTTATTGACTTGTGCATTGCTAGTTCTTTATGCATAGCTTGTATTATTTGCGGTTTGGACTCTTTAAGGTGTGAATTTAAATCCTTACACATATCACAACTTATAAAATAGGATTTTAGACGACCATCAAAAGTCGTTTCATATTCACTAAGTCCATTTTTGTCAGGAACCATTGACAGCAGGTAATGTTTTGTCGGCTCAGTTTTTTGTCTTTTAGCTGATGTCACAACATTACAACATTCTTCATGGCGACGTCCATTGTAGGCATTGTTGAATTTACTGCCACACGTTTTGCAGTCATGACATTCACCACACGATACTTCGTGGTGCTCTCTATCATAGTCTCGAAGAAAAGTTTTTCCACATTGTTTGCACATAAAGCTAGGCATAGTTTCTTCCATTGTCAATGTTGATTTCTACAAACAGCTGCTTACTGCGTATCACAAGGCTAAAGGCTGGTCGGGGAGACGATCTTTCACGATGTGAACACTGTAAAAGGTAGTAGTCAACTGATTGTATTCCTGCTAAGAGACCTCCTATATACCATATTTAAGACCAACAGCTACTTACCACGTAGTACAATGGCTGTACAATGGGCAGTGAGACGATCTTTCACGATGTGAGCACTGCAAATATTCTTATACCCTACTCAAGGTTATCAGGCACTTACTGCATATCAAAAGGCTGTACGCTCGTGGGTTAGACACTCTTTCTTGCTAAGGATCCTTTATATTCCCTACACAAGGCTATACAATGTTAGTTCTAAACACTTGGTGGTTAATTATATATTCAATTTATATACAAAGCTTTTACAAGCACGTTTTTCACGCGTCAAACTTTGTCAGATAGTCACATACAACACGCAAAGTATGTTTCCGCTACCTAGCGGTGAATATGAGGTATCACCAGAGCACCGACCAGCAGGCATCAGGATCCGCCACCAGATGTGGGATGTCATCATGGCAGTGACCCTTGCACAGGCCACCATCTCCAAATGTGAGGGGTGCAACCCCCACACAGGACCACCACTGTAACAACCAAGAACACAGCAGACACAGCACGCAGGGTGACTCTAACGCAAGGTTGAGTCAGGGTCTTCCACCTCTGGAAGCTTGCACGCAGGATCGAAGATGGCCTCTGGTCTGCCACGAGACCAGGGCGAGAGCACTTGAGACTTCCGAAGCACACACTGGGATCAGCACGAACGAGTGAGGACTAGGCAATTCACTTGCCTTGTGATACGAGATCACATTTACTTTGAGTAATAGGCGATGTACTGATAGTAGCATACGCAAGACTTTACTTGACACAGAATTTAATGAATGAAAAATAGAAAACTTGAACGAAGCACCTTACTGGTGTTCACTAAAAGACCACTTCTTCTTCTTTGACAGAATTACCAAGTTAACTAAATGGTTCCCTTCCAAAATCCTGACCTTTACAATTCTAAAGCTTTGATAAAAAATTAAATGGGGACACCACGAGATAGGAACCAAGATACCCAAATGTTCGCAGAGGAGGGCTCAGCTCTCACTTAACAGGGGAGAAACGAAGCAAACATGCCTCCACACAGACACACCACACTTGGCGTCATCGAAATTTCCACACATTTACATTTAGTATTAAGTTACACATCAAATGCCCTGTAGACAGACAGACGTACCATGAAGAAAAACACACAGGCCGAGCAGAACAGAACACAGACTACCAGACAGCATACCGACATAACACATCAACTCCACACGCGGCGACAGAATGCGATAACAAATTAAAGTAAGGAAATTTTTCCAAAACACAAAATCGAACACACAATCAACTATCAACACAACCAAACTTCGTGTTTCAACACAACAGGATGCCAACGGTATCTAACACATCAACGATATCCTTACCAGGACATCAGGTGCCTGCTTCCCACACTCAACGGGACACTTCCAGTACAGGTGACTTCACTACAACACGATTAACTTCACCAAATCCTCATTAATTCAACAGCAGACACTATCTAATTCTCACCAAGAGAATACTGCGACCACAGCAGCACCCAAAGGGGAAAGGTAAACACGAACTAGAACCAACACTAGCTTCGGAACTTAACACATTACTAAAATTACAAGTTTAATGCAATCCCAACGCAACGCAAGAACACACTCAGCAATCTGCATCCTCTGCTCCTTCTTCTTCGGCTCCCTCAGCTTCATGCTCACCAGCAGCTTTACATTAGCTCAGGTGAGTCCTGAAAATACGCTTTCTCTGGTCGTCCTCCAACAGGACAGTAACAACAGTCGGAAATGACAGAATTCTAAACGGGACACAGAACCTCGTCATGAGTTTACCAGATACCTGATGGCCTGGAGTTTTCCTCCAAAAATTATTTACGAAGACCAAATCGTTGTCTTTAAATTTACATTGACCACGACCTTTATTATACCTTTGAGCTATCTTGTCGTGGGAGATTTTGATGGCGCGTTGAGCTTCTTTCCAAATTTCTCTAACGCGCTCGGGACTGGGTTTGTCCGGAAGAAGATCCTTCAGGGACCAAAGGTTTGAAAGAGGTGAGTTTGGCTCAAATCCGTGCATCATGCCAAACGGAGTCTTACCATGAGATTCGTGCTCAGCGGTATTGAACGCAAATGAAAGCCAATGCAATGACGAGTCCCACTTGGCATGGTTGTCGCGGTAATAGGCGATCAACACAGCCCTCAAGTTCCTGTTAACCCTCTCGACTAAACTAGGATTCGGATAGTATGGACTAGTTGTGACGTGGGATATCGAGAAATCGAAACAGAAGTTTCGAAACTGATTCGATGTGAAGGTGCGGGCATTATCAGACACAAGGTACTGACAAGGACCGAAAGAACTAAATATGACCTTCAGACTTAAATCACAGCAGTAGAATTGCTCATTCTCGAGGGAAATATCCAACAAAATCTCGAGAAACCATCAACGCAGACAAGAGAAAAACCGTTGCCTAACCTGGATCTCGGAAAGGCGCCTACAAAATCTATGTGCAGCCTCTCCATAAGATACATCACAGGTTCAGAGGATACAAATCTTACCTTACTATTAACAATAGGCTTACTGACGTTACAATCTCGGCATCCTAAAACAAACCTCTTCACATCACTATCCATGTACCTCCACGTAAATGATTGCTTGGCCTTCTGTCTGGTCTTAAAGATCCCTAAATGACCACCCGCAGGCGACTCATGATAGTATTTAGCATCGCATCCACTAGCTGGACAGGCAAGGCAACCTTCGGTTACCTGTCTTGCCTGGCAATGCAACATAATACCCCTGACCTTAAGAAGTAAGGTTTCACAGGTTCTCCAGAACTCTATTTAGACATAATAGCTTCTAATTCTTGGTCTTCCCTTTGATGAACAGCAATGTCCTTAAACAGCATCGGAGAATGGTTCATCACGTGTTGGTCGGAACGCACCTCAACAACATCAGGTTCAACGGAGACCTGCTCAGGTTTCTTGAGCGGAGACTCCTCATACATACGACTGAGCAAGTCAGCGCTAACGTTGTCTGTCCCCTTAATATGACGAACAGTGAAATTGAATGAAGATATTCTGGTGGCCCACCGAACGATGCGATCCGTGTTTCTTGACCTAGCCAGAACCCAGCTCAAGGCCTGGTTATCTGTCTCCAGATCAAACGGAACATGTTCCACATATAACTTGAATCTTTCCAGGCCGAACATCACGGCGAATCCTTCTAACTCATAGACGGAATATCGAGATTCTTGGACAGTTAATGTACGTGAAGCGAACGCAATGGGACGGCGTCCTTCCTCTCCATCTTGTACCAGAACGGCTGCAAGAACGCCTAACGAGGCATCAGTCTGCACAATGAACCTCCTACTGAAGTCAGGAATGGCGAGAACGGGAGCGCTACACAACGCCTCCTTTAACTCATCGAAAGCTGCCTGCTGAGACCCGCCCCACTCAAACAGGACTTTCTTTTGCCGCAATCTATTCAATGGCATAGCCTTGCGTGCAAAATACGGAATGAACTTCCGGAAGAAGTTGGCCATACCGACGAAGCGGGCCATTCCTTTGACATTAACGGGCCTCTGAAAATCCCGAATGCCTTGGGTACGAGCACTATCGATAGCAACTCCTGCGACAGAGATGATATGCCCCAGAAAAGAGATTTGAGGCTTGGCGAGCGAAACTTTTGACAACTTGACAGTAAGCCCAGCCTTCTTCAGACGGGTGAAAACTTCCCTAAGGTGACGCACGTCATCGTTGAACGTCTGACTGTATATGACCACATCACCAAGGTAATGATAAAGGAACTCGAACTTTATACCATAGAAGACCTTGTCCAACAATCTACTCAAAACTGCTCCGCCAGTTGACAGACCAAATGGTAACCTGTTGAACTCATATAGGTTCCAATCAGTGGCAAAAGCAGTGAGGTGTTTCGATTCCTCTGCCAGGGGAACCTGATATAACGCTTGGTTCAGGTCGAGCAAGCTGTATTAGCGAGCCTTCCCGAACCAAGAAAAACAAGAGTGGAGGTCAGGCAAAGGGATGGACTCCATCACCACCTTCTTGTTCAAGCGACGGTAGTCAACTACCGGCGAAACCCACCATTCGGCTTGGGGACTAAAAATATCGGGGATGAATAAGATGAAATCGAAGGACGGATGACCCCATCTGACAGCATCTTGTCCACTAACTTCTTAAGCTCCTTCATCTTTGGAGGATTGAGACGGTACGGCGGGTGCCTGACAGGTATGTCATCAGTAATAACACTTTTGTAAGACAATAGGTCCGTTACATCAAGTTTGTCAGTAAAGACTTCGGGAAAACGCTTACACAAATCACGAATAACCGCTCCCTGACCATCCGACAGATTACTGAGATCGAGGTCGTCCACACCAGCAGACAACTCGGGGGACTCAACCTCGTCAATGTCTACCACACGGGTGCCAACATTGTACCACTCGGTCTCAGAAAACCCTAATTTTAATTCAGGGCAGAAATTGAACCAAAATCTCTCACGCCTCACATCTAAAGACAGCCCAGAATGGGCAAGGAAATTTTTCCCCAAAATAACAGGGCAGGAAAAATTGGACACGATCCAAAACGGAAATTTCTAAGCAAAATTGTGAATTTTCACCTTAAGTTTAGCAACGCCAAGGACTCCCAACTGAGAATTATTCGCAGAAATTAAGCGAACGTCAACCTTGAACAGTCCCGGAAATTTACAGATGTCTTTCATGGCTTTGAACCATTCCTCGCTCATAAGCGATGCGGCAATACCAGAATCAAAAATCGCTTTCACATTGGCATCATTAATCAGAACGCCTATAATAGGTGCTGTCAACAAAACATTCGCAGCAACCCTTGAACACACTTCCATACTATTGTCCTCAACGCTAGATACATTTGACATCGCTGTCCCACCTGGACGTGTACCACGATGTCTAGACTCTTGATGTCATTGCTGACGAGAATTACATTTCTGGTCAGAGTTACCGAACCGACCACAATTGGCACACCTTACATTTTTAGACTTCCGACGAACAGAAACACTTTGTTGATTCGAATTTTCAGTATGATTAGGATCACCTTCAGGTTGATCACCACCTTCATGGTCAGAATAACCTTGAACCTGGACCCCTACATGATTCGTGGGATCTTGGAATCGAACATTCCTCTCACAATTAACAACGTCAGGGCTATTGACATCACCTTTCCTAATAGGCGCAGCTTGAGACTGATTATAGACCATCCACCTCTTACTTCCTGAGGTTTTTGATAGTTCCACGCATTTGGTTGACCCTGGGAACGACCATTGTCCCAACGACCATACCCACCTTGTGGTCCACCATCATTCTAACGACCTGACTGACCTCGTGGTCTACTATCACTCCAAAGTTCTGACTGACCATGCGTTTTACTGAATTTATCTTTGTGAAATTGATTAACGGTGCCTCTACGAGACTCAGATTGAAGTACTGACTCCGCTCGCACAGCGGCAGCACACAACTCGGACCAACTAGTGGGATGAGACCCTACACTCAAAAGAGAAAGATACTCAGCTGTTACGCCATCTAAAATATGTTCAACCATTTCCACCTCGGTGAAATTAATGGAAAACACCCTAGCGAATTTAATCACGTCTTGGATGTAGGTATCCAACGACTCTCCGTTACGTTGCATACGACCAAAATGTCGCTTAATTACGGAACCCATTTGTCTCGAGGGGACAATTTTAGAAATAACCTGCTCACAAAACAACTCAATATTAGTGTTCATGGACGTGGCTTCGACTACCATACTCTTCATCATCCCAGTCGTAAATGGAAACATCAGCTGATAAACTTGAGTGCAACTCACATCGAACAGTGTGGCATACTCGTCTATTTCTACTAACTCACGCAGAAAATAAATGGTACCATCTCGACAATCGGTTTTAAATTGTTTTAACTTGGCAACACACTCTGAAAATGGGTTCGCAAGATTACTGAAATTTCGAGTGGAGAACACAGAACGACTCGAACTGGGAACCCTTCGTTCGATACGAATCGGTTCACTCGCATCATTACATGGGCTAGCAACATCCCAACCTCTGACTTCCGAACGAGAAGAACCTCTGTTCCAGTCAGACTGAACTCCATCTCTTGTCCAACGGACAGGAGCATAAACAGGTCTAACGCCCAATGAAGGCTGAAGATTATTAACAGGGTTATCTGGAGTAATATTTCGCCTCGGATCTCGCAAGGCAACCGGACGGATAAAATTGACTTGTTGATCACCCCTCGTACCAGGAGTTTGAACCCTACAAGTCGGCCGAGAAAAGGCACTTGAGTATGAAAGTGTAACTCCATGATTGGAATTACTAGTGGTATACACAGGAGAAGTAACGCACACAGATCGAGGCACCTCGTTTGACATGACCAACCCTCTAGCACTTGGTTGTACAATACCAACCGGCCGATTTACATTAACACCAACATCGCCCTTATTAACAGCATTAACCGAATGAACTGACCACGGTTCACGAAAACCAGTAAATGCTCCCATATTATCATTGCGCGGAGTGTTCAATACTCCAACTAAGATGGTATCGCTCAATAACCTCTCGTTTACATTAAATTGCCCAAGCTCAGGTGTTAGAACAGAATTAACAGGTACTCTCTCCGTGACTGGGAGGTACCGAGTAGACATAGGACAAGCACTTTTGTCACCAACAGCCTCGACACTGCAGGTTGACAACACTGACACAGCATGTGACCTGGCTGTAGAACCAACATCACGATACACACTTGATAAACTGTTCACAGAAGGTCATGAGAAAGCATTAGAGTGATCTACTCTACTGCCAGAAACTACAGGCAACTCAGTACAACTACTTTCTACAGGTGTAAAATTGTAATTGGAAGAAACGGGGCAATAATTTTCATCACGTTGGTTAGACTGAGGTATGATCACATCATTTGAACCATCATCGTTCAAAACAACTGCATTAAGCAAGGCAGCAATGCTAGTAGCAACTGAAAGACTATTATTAACGTCACCGTGTGAATGAAAAGTTTTGGATCGACTAAGATAAACAGTTCGACGCGAATCCCGAACATCATTACAAGAGAAAGCAGTTTCAGCGCCATCTAAATTAACAAGCTTGGATTTACCAAGAAAATTACCACCACTCGTGGCATCATTATACTGTATATCTTATCAGCACATTCCACCAATCTACGCTGCACCTCGAAAACGTTGAACAACATCTCATCTGAACGATGGTCTGACACAGCTAACAGATCTTCACACCGGGTGAACAAGTATTGTAAACGGGCACGCAGTCTACTGTATTGGGCAGATGTCCCATAGTCTTCTAGGAAGAACAGATTAATCATGCTAGCACAAATATCTACCTTAGAGGCAATAGACGACTCACCAAGCTGGAGGTCCATATCCGACAACTCTGGCAAGGAAACAGGATCCAGAAAAGATGAATGCAATAAGGCACGAGCCTCCTCTGCCTCCACTGGGGTCACAAGATTCCTTATTGTGAGTTCATAGCTCACTTCCTCATTATTCAAGAACTGGATCTTAGGCACATGGCGCTCCATTATAATTTTGAGTGCAAGAAACAAATCAAACAAAATATATTAGACAACGGAATCTTATAGATCCCTAAAGCTAGACACCTATCGTTCCACCGAAACATTTACTGTTAGGTTGAATAATAAATTTAAACATTACATTTACTCATGACTGCCGACACATGGCCGACACACCCAAAGAAAACAAAATTTTCTGTAATACTGCACACTGGCCTTATGACACCGATCGCATACAGTGCAGGCAGCATGAAAAAATGAGAACCATGTCTCTGTACAACCACAACTGCCCCAGAACGTCGAAACGCTCAGAGGGTCTCTCAGGTAAATCCTGTTAAATGGAATTGGACCCTAATCCCTTAGCCGGGCTAGCCCGCACATGTATACTAGTCAAAGAAATAATACCAGGCACCTTAGGAAACGAGAAAAATATAATTGCAAAAATAGAATATGTGGAACATAACAAGGTATCAATACATAAAAAGAAAATATGAAGAACACTCCTAACCTAGCTAAGATGGCAAAATGTACCCACCGCGTGGTATGGCTTTGTATTGGTTGGCCTATGCGTAGTCGGCACATAGAGAATACTAGAAGTTACGTGCATTTCACGATTGCGTGAAATTACCAAGCCCAAGCAACAGGCTTTACAAATACTGTTGCTGTATCATGCTACAATATTAGTTGTCGTCTAAAACCTTAAAACTATGATCATCATATTGGCAACTCCAGCTATCTGATATGACATCTAGCGGTAAAAATGAGAAACTTACCAAGTAGGATACATTTGTGACGTGGTGACTGTTTGTATGGTTCCTTGTATTGGTAAGCAGATCGTGGTAAATTCTTCGTGTCTTTATACATAAGTAATAAGTTTTACTCGTTGATAGAGTGCAAAATGCGTAAAAGCACAGTATATTGCTCAGTTCACGGCTGTAAGTCGATGTATAAGAGGCTGCGGATATAAGTTTTCATCACTTTCCAAAAGATGCAAATAGCAGGTAGCCGAAAGGTGACGATACCAGATAAATACGGTCAACAGGAGCGAGTTGGACCACTCACCACTACACACACTGACGACAGGACGGGTTGTTTTCAGTTACGGCGAGCCAAGCCGCAACTAGACAGCCAAGTACAGTCTCGCCGAGCCGTACCAAGACAGCCAAGCCTACACCAGCCGAGGACAGCCAAGTTTCATCAGTCAGGTATCCTTCCCCGCTCCCTAGTTCATTTCCAATAACCCTACCAACCACCATCACCTCGCTCTGCGATATCCGAGCTATTCCACTACGAGTCATATAGGCCTAATTTGACTTCGCAGGGTAAATGTCTACTCTGCAAGAACCTGCTACCAGTCCGATACTCAACACCAAACCTACCTGCTAACCATCCATCAAATCAAGCAATTCCTGTCTCCCCCGAGTTTTTATACAAATTAAACTCAAATATACTCAAATAGCTTTTAAACGTAATAGCGCCATGACTCGAACTGCTCAAAAACAAATACCAGCAGACACCGATGCTTGATAATATGCAATTGACACATAAAATCCAGTGGAACACACAAATTAGATCACGTGTATCGCACAGTTATACATATATACAATTAAAAATAACACTGTCATTATTTTAGGGTCCACATTTACTGATTATAACCGAAAAATAAAAAGTGTTCCATATCAAAAGCGTGTTATTGAGTATTTTTACCCTACTTATCCAGACCGACCGCAGCGCCCCAAGTGTTAGTTTGAGTTGCCAATAGGCCTCATAAATTTGCAGTGACGAATTGCCTTCTAATTTCATAAATATCAATTTTTGTAAGAAGTGTGCTATTGAACGTTAATTCTCTTACAGTTTTTCTTCAATCATTTCGCATGGATTTCAGAAACAGTAAATCAATGGATTGAGTACGGTACTCTAAATCGTATAACCGGCGAGTGTTACGGCGTCTAAAACTTTAGAACTATTAAACATTAATTCTTTTACAGGGTTTTCTTCTATCTTCTCTATCAGAACTGCAACATGGCGCCTAAGAATAGTAATGTTATATGTACTGTACTGAACTCGAATTCTAAATGATTCAGGATGGACAGGATGCTATTTAGGACGTTTTGGTGAAATTTGGAGAAGATTACGATATTTTTGGAGGAATTACGACATTTTTAAAATTTTTATACGAGAGGAAGCTTCAGATTGTGTTTGACAACAGCAAAATGGCGAGAGATGCCGCTCTTGGGCAATGCTGCGTAGTATTTTCGCTAGGCTGCCCATAGCAACTTGTAGAGTTCGAAGAGAAATGCGTTGATTGGCTAATCCAATTGCCAGTATCAGGAAGGGTAGAAGAAATGAGCGCGCTTGATGAGGAGCTTCGTCGATTTATAAACTGCCATTTATTAAAGAAGTGAGAATCTGCACATTTAAAACTATTGGAAAAGGATCTAAATTAAAAGGATTTATGATAGTCATCCAGAGATGGAAGTTGGATAATCCTGTAAGAAGATATAAGTAATGATTGGTTTGCCGCTTCTTTTCATGAGGCGCCATTCGTTTGGTTTTGAGATGCGAGGTGACGCTCCGTTGATCGAGGTCTTTTGTGTTGAGGTGTCGAGCGGAATGGACCTGCGACAATTGAGTTCCTGAAACTAGCGTGTACGCGAGAGGGGTCTCACGCAAACAGAGTTTGTCGGCGAGGGAGGCAGTCCCTTCGGTCAGAAGTTAACATGGGAAGTCCGGTGAAGATGTGGGGTACAGAATATCGTCGTAATATCAGTTCTCGTGTGAAACTAGTATTGAAAGTTTGACTAAACTAAAGAGAAACATCGTGTGCACATTACATGAAAGTTACAAGACGAAATTCGAAGGAATAAGATAGTTTTCTTTGTTGAAAGCACTTTCGTTATATAAGCACGTTTCGCTTGGTGCGTGTCAGCTATACAGGCGAGAAGGCAAGGCCCGTTATCTGCTTGTGCTAACATTTGTAGGACAGCAGCTCTCATTCACGGCAAGTCTATGTTTAGTGGCAAGCTTTTTATCGAAATGTTCGACATGCAAGCGTTAAGGGGAACAGTTAACGTTGAGTTTAACGCAGTAGTGATCATGTTTTAAGCCAAGTTATGCGTAGGGAACGTGATGTCACACTGTTGGACTGGGATACCGGGCAACCGAAGTTAATCTTAAAATTATAAGATGTGGTGTAACGATTACGAGGCTACAATCCAACATTACGAGATGGAACTTGATTACCGCGTCATGGCTAGGTATTATCCGACCCGAAGCGAGGCAGTTCATCATACTTCGAGCCAGGGGGATTCTTGCGGTTCCGCTGATCCAGGCGAGCTCCGTGTTCGAAGCCAGCCAGGGGGATTGACGATCGGGGAGCAGGGTTCGAGTCGTGACAAGGCAATCTTCCGAAGAAAGAGGATGAAGATCAGTAAGTGTGGAATTGCTGGTGTCGTCAGTAATTCCCTCCATACTTCTTCTACAAGATGTCATCGCAAGGTAGAAAAAGATACCCTCATTAGTAGCTATGGTTGGTTCTTATTGTAGTTAGTCGTAGAATTGAATATCAAAGAGCATGACACCATTTCAACGCTAAATTATTTTGTTTTGTGTGAAATAGTTTAAGCCCAGGAATTATTTTCAGCGTTGGACATTTAAATATTAATTTTCTTTTAGTAAGATTTTCGGATAGTAACATTTGGATTTTTGACTTATAGGTTTTGAGATTTAAGCTCATTTTATTAATAATTTCGTTTATCGAAGTTCTTTCGATCCACGTATCTTTGGGAATTTTATTGCACTTTAGTGAATTTTATTGCACTTTAGTGAATTTTATTGCACTTTATGGAATTTTATTGCGTTTTATTGTATTTTATTGAATTTAATTGAACGTTTTTGAACATTATTGGAATATTATTGGAATTTTATTGGATATTATTCAATATTTTAGAAAATGGTATTACTTGACCCAAGCAACTTAGACTTTGAAAGGAATATTTATTTGGAAATGAATTATTATTTGGACATTTCCAACTCTTTATAGTTATCTTCGAGTCTGACTTCGCTCAAGTAATTATTTAATCAAACATTTTTGAATTGGTGGAAGGATGAAACATTATTTGGACATTCCACTTTAGCCAGTTATAACTAATAATAATTTATCTGTGGATAAATTATTTTATTTTATTTGAGGGATCTTATCTGCTCAGACAAATTAGCACATTTGAGTATTCTACGAAATTTTATAACACTCTTGGAGATTGTTACTGACTTTAATTGCATTAACGCAATATTTTGGAAAGACCAGAGAGAAGTAACGAATGTTTATATTTATTAAATGTTAACAACAATTATTTGAAATCTAAAGTAACTTATACTAGTAAACCATTACGTCATCACTGTTTATTAGAGTCGATTATTATGTATTTTCACAACATCTGAAAGAGCTATACGCTGTAATTATTATAAGTAAATATATTACGAAGCAAGGCAATATATGCAATTTAAATAAGTTGTTATGCCAGAATACTGTATTAAGATCTTGAAGTGAAGAATTATAGCAGCTGTATTTATTTAATATTAAGCTGAGGAAAATGTTATACGGAATTTACCTATGTAATTAAGAGCAGTCGTTGTTTAAGTATTCTGTGGATATTTGTTCAGTCTATTAGAGAAGGGAAGGTCATTATATGCGTCGTGAGCGTTTATTTGGAAATTATATGTAAGTATATTACAGTAAAGAATTAAGTAAGACCTTAGTTGTCCAGTATTGTTGTAAAACGACTCTCAGTTGAATTGATTAGTTCTATTGGCGGAAAATATTTGGGAAACGGATGGAAAGTGAAAATGTTGTTAATTATTATTAAGATATTATCAAGGATAAGACATTAATTATATAAGCTTAACTTAACCGTTCGGCGATGTATGTATGCCCAATTATGAAACGAAACATCTTTATTATGATGATAGTGATATGAAATTGTAACAGTGACACTTTATTTAAGAGCATAAAAATTAGGGATTGTCAGTAGTTGAACAGAGGAGGAAGGTTGGATGATTGAGAATCATCACGAATTATGTAAATAACATAAGACATTTGTTAACAATATTTAAATATAATACTATTAATAACTAGGAGAATTTAACGATATAATAAAGTTAACTGAATAACTTTCTTAATAAATATCTGATCCTAAAACAATAATAATAATATGGTTTATTATTTGGATTAACATTATTAATAATTATTTTTAATAATTAATAAACATTTAAATAACGAACATTTTACAAACTTAATTAATAATTTGGAAATATTAATAGTCTTTAATTAAATTATTTAATAATAATTTCTACCATTAATCATTAAATAATTTTGGGAACCTTAGTTGACAATTAAACGAAAGTTTAATATACTTAAATGTTTTTAAACGTTTAAACCATAAATTGGAGTGACGTTTAAAGAACGTGACGACGTTCTTTAAATACAATAAGGTTGTTTACTATTGTGTAAAGGTGATCTGATGGAAGATCAGTATAAAATTAATTTCTATTAATTTTACCAATGGAGGACATTGGAATAGTAAGTAGAAATGTCGTGGGAAGACATTGGATGTATTAAAACCGATCTTTGTTCATATATTACTAGGGAACAAGAGTAAAATTTAAGAGCTGTTATGCAAACAGCTGATTGATAATTTGTTTTTTTTTTAAATTTTATTTAAGAAGTGGAGCACTTCTAACGTCCATGGGACGATGATTTAATTTCATAATCTTATTATAGGAATTTTCGCAGAATCATTTGCGGATTGCATGTAATTGTTAGAGGAATATTTGTTAATTCATTTTATTTATTATCACTTCGTTAATAAATTTATTTGTTAGTTTTGTAACTGCGTTTTGATGATTTATTTAAGTTATGAAGGAGGATTATGTTTTGGTGCATTTGAGGTTTTATTGAACCACTAATTTCGCCCACTTAACCGAGAATAGTTTGTATCTCGAGCTCTTCGTTTATTTAGTTGATATACCCATTTTGCTCTACCAAAACATGATCTTAGAAAGTGTGCACCCCCCATTTAGCTATTGTTGGTAGGATTTCCAGGTTTTTGAGCCGGGGACCTCGAGATTCTGCAATCCAGCTGATCTTCGGATACGACAAGCAGCTCTAATGGTTTAAACGGGTACAGTACCTCCTGTAAAGTTTCGCTGAAGGAGAATGGAAATTTCGTACAATGTGACGGAAAGTGTGGTGAAATGTTTCATCTAAACTGTGCTCGTGTGACGAACGCCGTTTTTAAAGCAATGCTTGCAAATCCAGGCAAAATTCTGTGGCATTGTAAACAATTCAAACATAACCCTAATTCAATCAAAACAGCTACATCTAGTTTTCAGCCGACTAAGGTCAAACCGGACACCGCAAGCTTATGTGAAGCTGTTAACAATATGCAACAAGTGCTAAGAGATGTTTGTAGCTCTCTGGAGTATCAATCAAAAAAATTTTATGAACTCTAGGAGCAAAATATCACACTAAAATCTTGCATTGACCAACTCACTCTAGAGGTAAACAGCACTAAAGTTGAGAATGGCTTGCTTAAAGAACAAAATACGCATCTTAAAAGGCAAGTTAAGGACTTGGAGCAATACTCTAATAAGAATTACAACCATGAAATGGCCGGGATACCAGTCTCCGAACAGGAGAATGTGTATAATATTGTGGCTCAAATGGCAGGTGCAGTTGGTGTTGAAATCGAAACTGATAGGGACATTGAATATTGCCACCGACTTCCAGACTTTACAGATAAGGATGGCAAGAAGAAAAAGCCCCTCATAGTAGCAAAATTTTATTCCCGCTAAACTAAAGACATGATCATGAGCAAAACACGAAAACATGGGAAACTTCTTTGCACAGATGTCAAGATCAAGGGAGACTCGACATTGTATGTAAATGAACATTTAACCAAAGACAAACAAAACTTATATTGGCTTGCCAGGAATTCTAAACGGACAATGAATTATAAATTCGCATGGACCAGGAACGGGAAGATCTTCATGAGGAAAAATGAAAACAGCCCGATTCAACAAATCAAGACTGCAGCTGACCTGCCAACAGTTCATGGGAATCAAGAAAACTGAAGGTATGTTTGCCTGAGCCAAGTGATAAATCAATATTTTATGAAATTTTGTTTCCAAGTGAGTGTAAAGTAATTATAGAAGTACCCTGAAATAAAACAACTACTGTATGAAATCAGATAACGAAGTAGACCTTAATTTTCAAGATATTACTTCAAAGATTGTAAACAGTACTCAAGACTTGAACAATTTAATTAGCTTTACTGCAGGAATTAAAATCATGCACCTAAATATATGTGGCATGATAACGAATTTTGAAAGTATGCTAGTTATGCTCGATCAACTTGATTATAAACCAGATGTCATTATACTGTCTGAAACTCAGCTCATTGAGGATATACCATTTGCTATTTTAGAATATAATGAATACTTCATACCACCTCAAAATTCTACCCATGACAGCATAAAGATATATGTGCATGAAAACCTCATACAAAATATTACAATATCTACTGTAAAAACACTGAAAGCTGCAAATGCTAGCCTACTCACCTTCAGATATAATAAAGTTACTTGGTACTTGCTATATACTGAACCCAACGGGGTTAGGCTGACTGGTGTCGAACGTGGATCTCAGAGATAGTTGAGCTCAGAATAAAGGTTCCAGCAAGGAACGACACGAGATCTTTTGAGGGAGTTTAAGTTATAAAAACCCCTAGAGAAAATACATATTAAATCACTGTTGTGATATGAACTAATGCTGACATTATTTATTAATATAATGCAGGGAATATTAGTAGAATACGGCATTATTGGGCTGTATGAGGCATACTATTCTGGACTTGAGCACAGAAGTTGGAGCGCTTGACGTTTGTCTAATGACTCTGGAAAAGGGGCGGAGATTCTTGGAGCCGTGTCACTCTATGTGACCTACTTAAGTCGTCTGGAGCAGGTCAAGGGGCTAAATTATTGTCAAGTTATTCCCCGTTTCAGAATGGAGAGGTTGGTGGAGTGGGTAGATACCAGCGTAATTTAATGATTACCCGTGATTGGAGCAACGCAGTGACATGAGGTTTGTACCTATGTGAATGTTTAGCCGGGAGGCTAATTATCGAGCCATTAAACATTGAAATCGAGGCAGATTTAATGGAATGCGCAGTGACACAGTAAGCGGAGGTTAGCGGAGAGATCTAACCATGGTTTCGGGGGTTTTTAGATGACGCCGCGTGGGCACGCGCTGTCAAAGCCAATTAATATTAATTAATTGGCCGATCGATCTTCGAACACGCATACAGATCTGTGACCAGCGAGGAAAAAGGAAACATATGAACGTTAATTCAAGACCAGAATCATACTGGGAGGGAAGATGACACTGCAGGGGAATTCTCGGTCTACTTTTTCTCTCCAAACGGATATAAGGGGGTGGACCCAGGACAGAGTTAGTTAGTGGAGTCAGTCGAGTCAGTCGAACCATACTTGAGAGCGACGAGCACGTCACCCTAGCTCAGAGAAGAAAGGCGCGGACTGTAACATTCTAAGTGCAGCAACATATAATCATGCATTAAGTCATGAATTAATAACGAGTAATGTAATCAGTTGAACCACAGTCTAGTGCGAAGTGCGCGTTACCGAAGTCGAGAAGGGATGCTCGGACTTCAACATGAAGAACCGTGCAGTAAGACATTTATTAATACCATTTATTAAGGACAGTCGTACCATATTTGTATAGTCGGCATTACGAGCGATTGTTATTGTGCACGTAGGAAATGTACCGTGTGATATACAAGGTAGGATAATTGAGAGTGATAATTTGTACAAGTACAATGTACAATGGTTGAGCGCAGTATGTAAACTATTGGTTAGACAGATCATAGGCTGATGGGCTGCGCAGAGATAAACTTTATTATGCGATTGGTGAAATTTCATAAGAATACCAATATAATTAACGCTCAGGACGATATGCAAGCATATTTAAGCGTTATCAGGAAGTTTATCGAAGGATAGAGATTGATAGACAGTTTGGGGAATCGATAGGAATCCTTAGGCAGAGAATCGAGACTTTCAATCAGGATACGGATAGCAGCGAGGAGGAGGTCTTCAACGTCTGCATTTCTGATATCTTGCCAGGAAAAGTCAACCAGTAAGAAACATAAATAGTGAGCGTGTGATTGTAGTGATGATCTGTTAAATATCTGTAAAATCAATATTGTAACAAGTGCTATATAGTGTTGTGTGAATAAGGAGGCAACAGCTTCAATATGGAAAGGAAAAGTGCCGTGTGTTTTGTGAGGCAAAAATTATGTGAAATGTGTGTTATAAGTATAAGAATGCCTTGCTAATTCTGCAAATATGGCAGGCATTACTGGAAGAAATGCGTGGTTGGAGCCACCAGACTAGCCGATGTAAGTACCCAAAAACCATGATTTGATAGCAATTATAGTCCACTGTATGTTAAGTGATTTCAAAATTATAGAATATGCCAATAAGAGTCAATTTTAGGAGGTAGAGCCTCAAATTATTATTGTTGTGTTGATTTTAGTAAAGTTGAGATGTTTTTGTACATCATTGAGTGGATAAATCGTTACCACTATTGTAAAATGGCAATTCAGTTATATAAAAACTTAACGTAACGAACACGGATGTTCGGTTATTAAAATGGTTACGTTGTGTCGGGTTATTGTAATTCATATCAGTAATAATAATAAGAAGAATAAGAATAAATGAATAAACATCAAGGAAAAATGGTTGTAAGCAAAAAATATATGCTAATTGGAATATTTATCTATCCAAGCAGTAATATTATACATGAAGGGCTTAGAAAAGCAATTTAATATCAGAGTATATTGTGATAATGGGAATAAATATGCAAGAATCTAGGGAATGGAAGAGTTTAATAGAGAATTGAATTTGCAGCTTGTGAATAAGCTTGTGGAGTAATTGATAGATTTATCTTACTAATTAAAGGACGAGATCATAGCACAATGGTCACGAAAGCCAGGTAATCTCTTCGACGTGTGAAATCTCGTATAGCCTAGGGCGTAGAGAGATATTTATTATGGCCAGAGCGTATTTTAGTGATTGACCGTAGCTCTGTGGATTGCCATGAAATGTTCCGGGTTCGAATCCTGTGGTGTATGAGAGGATGACAATGGAAACCTCTGCATGACACCTGATCTCGACCGAGAACTAGCTATTGAAATGATTCAGCTCCTGGGAAGCGAATCTAATTGGCGGCAAGATGTGCCTGACCGTAGCATTTAATAAGATACCGGCTAGCCAGTTTGACCAGTGACTGATAAATCTCATTCCTTCATATTGAACCCTTATTGATCTTCGATAAATAAGTATTCATATTTATTATTATTATTACTACGGCCTAGGCAGCACATAAGGAAGTCGACTTGGATATTAGGGAGGCCAGCATTTCGTAATGATTGCAACAGAAGCTGAGTTGGTAGCTATTCCTGGGGGACGGCCAGAATTAGTCGAGTTCAAGGCCAAATTGTGCAACTACTGTACCAAAATTGGAGACATAAAGGAAGAATCACGAGGTCCTCTCAACGAACATACGATTGAATCAGCCAATCGCAAGAGACCAAGCTGTGACCACGAGGTGGACGGCGTCAGTAGTAAAAAGCGCGCGGATGTGTATATCTAAGGAACCGCCGAACGGATTAATCTCCGCTCGAGTAATTTGAGACGTTGGATTTATTTGGAGAAGAATGACACTAGCCCCATCTTTGTGAGACAAAAACTCTGGAAGTTTTTATCCGACTCTGCCCCACTCCTCCGCCCTTGTCAGTTTCTCATAAATAGTTTGGCCTGACGCTAATCTAAGTCCTAATGTGTGGAGCCTTCAGAGGCATACTCCACGCCAGTTTGAGGTGTGATGTTGACGCTCGAATTTATCTAAGTCTTATATTGTGTGGAGCCTTCAGAGACATACTCCACGCCAGTTTGAAGTGTGATTTTTGACGCTCGAATTAATCTAAGTCTATTCTTGTGGAGCCTTCAGAGGCATACTCCACGCCAGTTTGAAGTGTGATTTTTGACGCTCGAATTAATCTAAGTCTATTCTTGTGGAGCCTTCAGAGGTATACTCCACGCCAGTTTGAAGTGTGATTTTGACGCTCGAATTTATCGGAGTACTTAACTTGTGGAGCCTTCAGAGGCATACTCCACGCCAGTTCGAAATGTGATTTTTACGCTCTAAAATCAGTGAAGCTAATTTATTTTCTGAGCTCTGGGGAGCTAAAGTCGCAGCGTTTGCAATATCGAATTTTAAAAACTATAATACATTTTGTTCTAAAATCAACTAAATTGTGTGATCTAAATATTTCACGCCAGCGCGTGATAAACTGTAACATTCTTTTAAAGACGACGAGTTCAACTTTAAGGGGGAAGTATCGTATCACCCTAATTAGCGCTTACTAGAACCGAAGTCCAAGACGGGACGGAAATACCGGACGAGATAGCGACTGCGAGTGCAGCCAGGATTTTGAACTTGTTAACGAGCCAGTGGCGCGGACTCGAGATGTATATTTTATGTATAATTGTGTGTATTGTATGTGTGTTTTTATAGTGCGTATGTGCGATATAATTAGGGCCAGTCTTCGCTATTAATCGCAGTAGGACAATTGTGGGTGAACTGAGTAGCCTGCAAGCGATTATAGATAGGCAAATATTTAACATTGAACTTTTCTGCCAAGGAGTCGAGACCAAGATGATCAGCACGTGGTTTGAACTTGGGATGAGCTTCAAGAAATCAACGCAGACGACTACTATGGAGTGCTAAATTGTCCATAGGGCAATGGGTTGAGGAGGATGTCCTTAGTCCTACATGCAGAAGCGGTGATGTACTAAAATTGGATTATTTCAATTATGTAGTTAGATTTGGCCGGGGAACTTTGTAAATAGTCATGTTTTTCTTTCTCGTTTTATAGCTGTTTTTCTTGTACCGACACTATATGTTTAAATGTCCGTTGGCGCGTGGCCAAAGTGTTTGTTGATATTTTGATTTTTTTTTGAGTCATGTGTAATGTACGCGGCGTGCGTGCGTGATTTTTATCCTTGCAATTGCGGAACCCGTTACATTCGATAAATGGTGCTTTATTAACGTTAATATTTGAAATAGGAATGGGAGGAATTGATTGTAAAACATTTTTGCTGAACAGGTTATTATTCATGTTAGGGTAGCCGAGTGCTCCAACTTAAAAGTAATTGTAGAACACCTTCGTTCTAATTTTGATAGATTTTTCTTGAGTCCTTTTCAGGTGACTAGTCACGGCATAGAACGATGGCGCCAGCATGTGGATATTATTTGTGTCTTTTATTTCAGGGTCTGTCACAACCCATACGTGTGATTAAGTGTGTGTTGATGTGTCTAGTGTGTGTTGATTCTACGTGAGGAGGGGGTAGTTGTCCTACCGCCCTTATATATTTTTGCTGCTGTTGTATTTTTTTTAGATGGAAAGACAGAGTGCTCTTGGGAGACTGCTGATTCTTGTCCATATGTTTTTCTGACACACACGTATTATTGTGCTTTGGGGCACATTTCTTCGAGGTTCGACCCCATGCTCTGGGAGGTCGAGGTTATTGACACGTGGGTTGACAGACATGCAGAGTTCCACAAACCGCCCGTTTGCCTGTGACTTATTTTGATAGGCAGTCCTTTTTGTCCGACTGAACCCTGTAAGCTTTCATGCAGCAAACCTGTTCATTGTTATGGCTAATTTTAAGCCATAATTAATTGGGGAGTTCGCCATGTGTGTAACGGATTGTTGTACCTTGTATGGATAAGAATATTGTGATTAACGTAAATGTTGGCTGTTTGCCTATTGCTTTGTTGATGACTCGATTTCATGTAATTTTGTTTGTCACACCCGTTTGGTGTAGTGGTAGAGTATTTGTAAATTTTGACATCGGTCATTTGAGTATTTTTCTATTGGTCACGTGTTAATGTACTTGTGTTGATTTGTGTGAGAAGTCCTAGATTTTTAGGCAGTAAATGTTGCTACGGCAATTTAAGTCCAATTTCACACGGAAATTTTTGTGTTTGTTTATAGTAGATTTAGGAAGTGTCGGTTTAATTTAAGTATTGTAGTTGTGTTCCCTTGTGTCGGTCTAGCTCTAGGAAATGCGGATTCGTTGTTTGAAGGGTCATTCTGGATGATAACGAATCACGCATTCGAAGTACACATCGTGATGCATGTAGAACGGCGTACGCACTTATATGGTCACTTTTTGTATCGTTTTATTTAAGGACACTTGGTCCAGGTAATTAATCTCTCCAGAGATATCGCCTAGTTTTTTTGGCATTTTTATTAAGCGGGAGTCAGTTGGGAGTTTTTGTTGTTAATTGTTTATGTGTAAATATGGTGATTTGTTATTAAATTCAGTTGTTTTTAACCCTGGCTTCACTCTTTCCTGCATGTTATTTTGTTATATGTTACCCTGCAAGTTAATGAAGCGCCCTGACAGCAACTTACGAATATGACCTGTTACGCCCCGAATCTGAGTCTCATATGCTTCTTTGCAAGGGTTCATAAAACAAAAATGGCTGCCCAAGTGGGGATTGTTGTTGTTGTTGCTTCGCTGATCTCATATTTATTTCGTTGAGAAATGATGCCAGGTCAAGCGGACATGTAAATTCAGTAAATGGAGGCGATGTTGTACCGCCATGTGCATTAGTAAAATCACTGAGTTCCTAAAGTTAGAAATATTGAACAAGGTTAGAATTTGATTTGGTATTTGTTGTAAACTTGTTCTGGCGCCCACATTAAAATTAGAAATTTGCATTATTAATGAACTCAGTCAAAGCAGGAAGATGTTGCCTTATATTTGACATTTAATTGACTTCGGTTAATTGGTGTTTCGTAAATCCTGTTGGTTAGGAATTTAAAAGCAGATCACTAGGGGTTATTTTGTTGTTTGGGAATAAGTGTCATTGTATTCAATAAATTTTGTTACTGAAATTTTCATTAAATTAGAGCCAGTAATATTTAAATGTGTGACATGTATGTGCGTATAGGGCTGAAACCTTAGCCCATAACCCTGTTTTTCTCTGAATATATTTTGTGTGTGATATGGCGAGTGTTGAGGAGATAAAGGCATTTTAGAACAGATGTCGATCCAAATGTCCGCGAAAACGGAAGAACAATTAGTGCAGATGTCCGTAAAGACGGAAGAACAATTAAAAGAACAATTAGAAGCTCAGCGTGAGCATAGTGAAAAACAATTACTTGATATGAGCGGTAACATTTCGGTCCAGTTAGAAGTCCAGAAATTAGACACTGACAAACAATTCAATGAACTAAACCACAAATTGTCACAACAGGCGGTAACACAAACCGAACAGTTAGGAAAAATCACAAATGATATTAATCAGAGCGTTCAAAAAGTAGAGAAACTGGCAGGCGAGGTTGCGGAAAACAATATCAAACAGTTAGGCGAAATGAAGAAATTGGAGGCGAAATTTGATAACAAATTAGTACAATTTGACGAGATGGTGGCAGATAAACTCAAGCAGATAGAGGCAGCATGTGTCAGTAACACCGCGGGAGTGAAGAAAACCCAAGAGAAACTACAGCAGCAAATTAATTCGGTAGATAACAACGTGCTGGAATTAATAAAGGAAATAGATAAAGTCGAAGTTAAGGCTGAAACCGAGCGGATACACTTGCGGGAAAACTTAGAGGAGCAATTAGGCAGAACACAAGAGATCATAAGAAAAGAGATGGAAGGCCAGCTAATAAACGCACAAGAGGTCATAAGACAAGAAGTAGGGGAGCAGTTCGTCAAAACTCAGGATAATTTGGAAGGTCAGCTAATAAAAACGCAAGAGGTTATAAGAGAAGAGGTGGGGGAACAACTAGTAAAAACGCAGGAACGGATACGTGAAGAGCTAGAGAAAAATCAGGAGAGGAACGAGGAGAAAATAAATAGCTTAAAAAGTAGGATCCGGCGAGATTGGGACCAGCAGGCTCATGCGAATAAGGAAGACAGGCTGGCAGTTTTAAAGCGAATGCAGGCACTGGAGGAAAATATGAAGTCGAAATTACAGGAACATTCAGAATTAATCATAAAAAACGAGATTAGATCGTTAGAGAATGCGACATTATTTTCAAACGAAAATATTCCGGAAAAGCAAACAAGTATTGGAAGTCCGGCAGGTTCGAAGTTGGCTGAGGACACGAGTCGGGGTCAAAGTCCCAGACTAACGACTAATGCATTCCAGCAGTACAGGGGGGAGACTTCAACTCCGCAACCGAACTTGGCACCAGCCCAAGTCATCCAAGTCATTCGGGGTAATGATTTTAAGCCCGATAAGTTTAAAGAACATTCAGGAACCACTCCCAAAGCATTTCTACGGCAATTAACTGACTACTTTAATGACCAACACATCGGCCCGGAGAAACAATTAAGAATGGTGGAGAAATTTTTAGAAGGACCTAGCCTGACCTGGTTTTTAAGTTTCAAGTACACGTTTACAGACATGGCTCAATTCCGCGAGGCGTTTTTGAAGAAGTTTTGGAGTCCTTCGTTACAGCAAGGGTTAAGAATGGACCTGTACACGCGCAAATACCACAGTACACATCCAACCCGTTTTTCAGAATTCTTCAGTCAGCAATTGGTAAAATTCAGGGATTTTGATGACCCGCCTAGCGAGCCGAATATGGTTCTAACCATCGGAAAACAACTCCCAATGCATATCCAACAATTATTAGTCGCAGGAAATATTCAGACCGCAGTCCAAGCCGAAGAATTACTCAGACACTTAGATGAGACGAGTATGGTAAGCCCACAGACAGGAAGAAGGAATTTGGAATGTGTCAACACGGCAGAGGTAGTTCAGGGACTCCAAAATAACCACGGCCAGGGGTACCAAAGTAAGACACAGTCCACAGGGACACAGTTCACGCCAAGAAGACAAGATTTTGACGGCCGAAACCAGTTCCATAACAAAAATCAGAATTATCAGAATAACCGCGGGAGATATCATCAGAATAACCAAAATCAAAATAATCAGTGGACGTACCAGCGGGAATACACGAATTGGAGGGGAAACCAGAGACAAGGTAGACCTTACCAAAGAAATGGAGATGGTAGATGGAGTTACGGCAGGGACTATCGCCAAGAAAACAGAGGAGATTATAGGAATAACTGGGACGAACGATATATTGAATCCCGTAAATACTTGGATCAATTAAGTAATGAAGAAGCGGAGAAGGAGAAGTGGGGGCGTGCCATGGCGAACAGACAGAGCCCAGACAACCATCAAGGAGAGGGGGCAGAGAGTTTACTGAGGCAACAGGAGCGACAGAATGATAACCGGCGAAACACATCTAATGGGGCCCGGGATAAAAAAAAACCCAAATGAACTGAAAGGAGACAGGCTAAAAACGGAGATCGCCAGGGAGCAAGAAGAGATGATAGTGGCCAATATAGAAGAGTGGGTAGCATTCCCAGACGACTGCCTGGAGGAAGTGGTGAAGAACCGTGAAAATGTTATCAGACAGCTACCAATTATTTACGCGCATATTGGAGGTATGAGGGTGAGATGTTTGATTGATACAGGTAGCCAGGTGAGCTTAGTCACTGAAATTTTGATAAAAGAAATAGCAAGAAAACAGACTGTTCCTATTATGCCGGTACCGCTAATGAAAGTCAGAGGTGTCATTCCTGACAAAACTATGAATTGTAAACAGCAAGCATTTCTAGATCTGGAAATATTGAACCATACTTTTTCACAAACATTCATTGTTATTCCAAAGATGAACTACAATATAATTTTAGGAGCCAACTTCATCTGCGATTTTCATGCTGTAATTGATTTACATAACAACACTGTAAGCTTCAAACAAGTAGAAGGATTGGATCATGTGGGTTTAAATATGGAAGAGAATCCGCTGGAGAGAGAGGCCAATACTTGGGTTGTTGAGGAATGCACTAATGAGGCCGGAGATAAGATCTTGAGGGGAGAGCAAGTCAACCAGACAGCAGTGCTAGAAATGGACAGCCGAGATATTTCGCAGGAACTTTGGGTGCATTTGGCGGAAGAAGAAATGGGTGGAACCAAATTCGAAATTCTACTTCAGGAGCGAATTAAGGAAGCCATCGTAGGGGAATCTGATAGAAGAAGATTGGAAGAAATTTTAAGATTACATAAAGGAGCGTTTGACACCGTACCTGGGAAAGTTTTAAATTTTCAATATGCGATGCAGGTAACAGATTGGACCCCATTCAAAAGTAAATTGTACCCGATCCCAGAGAAGCATTTTTCTCAGGTGAAGGACATTATTACTAACTTATTAGATTCTGGCATGATAAGGAAAGCTGCAACTCCTTATCTGAACGCAATATTGGCTGTGACCAAGCCAAACGGATCAATTAGGCTATGCCTAGACGCGCGAGTTTTAAATAGCAAACTGCTAGTTGAGCACGACCAAGCACCGAGGATCAAAGATGTTTTGAAAGGCTTCCGCGGGAAGAAGATATACTCAAGTGTTGATTTGACGAATAATTTCCACCATCTTGAACTTGAAGAAAAATCCCAACTGTTGACGGGATTTTTATTCGATAATCAAAGTTATATCTGGTGTCGAATGCCCTTTGGCGTGAAAACTGCGGGATGTGCACTCATTAGAGCACTCGATAGAAATCTGACTGAGGAGGTCAAGAACTTCACCACGAGATATGTTGATGACATATTAATCGCTTCTGAGACAATGGAAGAACACTTGATAAATTTAAATAAACTGCTGGACAACCTGAGAACCATGAACTTCAAGATCAACTTAAAAAAGTCACATTTTTGCCAGAGCGAAATTTTATATTTGGGACATGTAATTGATGTTGAGGGCGTGCGGCCTAATCCAGCCAAGATTGATGCTATTAAGAAATTTCCCACACCTACCAAAGTCAAACATGTTAGAGCATTTTTGGGAGTGACAGGTTTCTTCAAAGAAAATTGCCCTGGTTACACCGAAACAGTAGCGCCTATGCAGGAGATGTTGAAGAAAGCGAATCGATGGTCGTGGAACGAGGAGTGCGACAGGTCTTTTAAAGCAACGAAGGATTTATTGGAAAACTGTGTGAAACTTGGATATCCGGATTTTGAGAAACAATTTATCATTCAAGCAGATGCTTCGTTAATTGGGATTGGTGCTATGCTGTACCAAGAGGACGCTGAAGAACCCAAGAAGAAATCCTATTTGGCATTTACGAGTCGTAAATTACGGAAACATGAGAGGAACTACACAGTTACGGAACTTGAGCTACTAGCAATTCTATATTCTCTCCAACAGTGGCGCAAGATAATCTATGGTTATTCCATCATTGTTAGAACCGACCACCATGCACTGACATTTTTATTTAAGACAACAATAGCAAGTGAGAGAGTTACGCGCTGGTCCATCTACATACAGCAGTTTGACATCACGATAGAGCATTGTCCTGGGAAATTGAACGTCATACCAGATGCCTTGAGTAGAAACCCTGAGGACGGAAACGAAGTAACAGCGGAAGTTCACAATATTACCTTGACACCTAAGGCTCGTGAGTTTTTGGCAAGATTGAAGGATATTCGGAAGGAGCAGGAAGCTGACCCATGGATGATGATGATGATAAAATTCTATAGGAAGGAGTTACAACCAAATTCACCGGAGTACCGGGAAGCCAGTGCTAAACAAGCGAGATTTCACTACTTGAATAACTTGTTACATAAGTACGTGGATGAGCATCATACTAAACTGCGGATCTTAGTTCCAGCATCACTACAGAGGGGATTAACTTGGCATGTTCACGAGAGCCTAGCACATATCGGCACGGATAAGACTGAAGCTACGATAGGGGAGACCATTACTTGGCCCAAGATGAGATTCACCATTGTTGAAGTAATTAGAACGTGTGACGCTTGTCAGCGCACAAAGCCGAACAACTTTATTCTGAAACAACCTCCAAGACCACTATTACCGCAGAAACCATGCGAGATGCTCGCGATTGATTGCTTTGGTCCTTTAGTAAAAGGAAAGCGTGGATGCCGACACCTCTTGGTATGTGTCGATGTATTTTCGAAGATGGTCGTGCTATGTCCTATTCAGAAGACGACATCAGGACAAGTCCTTAGTCGAATTAAGAACAAAGTCATTCCGATGCTTGGGAAGCCGGAATCCATTCTATCAGATCACGGTACCTATTTCACAAGCAATGTTTTTAGGCAAGGTTTGGAGAACCTAGGAATAAAACACATATTTTCAAGTATTCGTCATCCTTGTGGAAATCCGAGCGAAAGAACAATTCGCTGTGTCGCTAAATACTACAGAGTAATGATTCCTAACGAACACAATAAATGGGTAGACAAAGTAGGGGAAATTGAGATGTGCATGAACACTACTAAGCACGAGTCGACGGGTCAAGTCCCACTGATTGTACACCACAACAGGTTGCCGGAAAGAACTTGGGACAAGATCATTCCTTGCCCAAGGGATCCATTATTAGCGCATGATTTGCGAATCCAGCGAACGAGAGAGCACATGCGGAACCAAGCGGACCGAAGGCTGAGACGGTACCGAGGAAAGAAGTTTCACCGAGAGTTACAAGAACAAGAATTAGTGCTGGTTCGTAGACCACCAATCTCCGACCCTAAGAACAAAGTCTTCGCCAAGTTCTGTCCAAAATTCATTGGCCCGTTCCGGGTAATTAAGAATCTGGGTAACAATGCCTACAGATTAGAAGAAGTGAGCACTGGTGCAAAATCTGTTTTTAATAGCGCCAATTTGAAACCGTACTACAGAAGGGAACCATTTGATGATTAGGAAAGATGATATGTGCAGAATCTGTATTGCCAAAAAAATTTTTTTTTTTGAAAGCAAACACTCAAATCCACGGGGAGCGCGTGAGTACGCACTTTGTTTGTAAACAACGAGCAGCTGAGACGACGGGAGTGGCAACTACGTGAGGAGAAGGGGGAGACCTAGAGAAAATATGAATGACATTCCGGCGAGAAGGGAGCACACTAATTGAGTCAGAGGGGCATACACTCGAGCAGCTGAGTGAGATTTAAAGAGATGTGTTGTTACTACAGTGGATTTTGTTTTTGAAATCCAAACCAATAAATTGTTTCGAATTTCAAAACCTTGCTGAGGATAAATGAACCCTTATTGATCTTCGATAAATAAGTATTCATATTTATTATTATTATTACTACGGCCTAGGCAGCACATAAGGAAGTCGACTTGGATATTAGGGAGGCCAGCATTTCGTAATGATTGCAACAGAAGCTGAGTTGGTAGCTATTCCTGGGGGACGGCCAGAATTAGTCGAGTTCAAGGCCAAATTGTGCAACTACTGTACCAAAATTGGAGACATAAAGGAAGAATCACGAGGTCCTCTCAACGAACATACGATTGAATCAGCCAATCGCAAGAGACCAAGCTGTGACCACGAGGTGGACGGCGTCAGTAGTAAAAAGCGCGCGGATGTGTATATCTAAGGAACCGCCGAACGGATTAATCTCCGCTCGAGTAATTTGAGACGTTGGATTTATTTGGAGAAGAATGACACTAGCCCCATCTTTGTGAGACAAAAACTCTGGAAGTTTTTATCCGACTCTGCCCCACTCCTCTGCCCTTGTCAGTTTCTCATAAATAGTTTGGCCTGACGCTAATATAAGTCCTAATGTGTGGAGCCTTCAGAGGCATACTCCACGCCAGTTTGAGGTGTGATGTTGACGCTCGAATTTATCTAAGTCTTATATTGTGTGGAGCCTTCAGAGACATACTCCACGCCAGTTTGAAGTGTGATTTTTGACGCTCGAATTAATCTAAGTCTATTCTTGTGGAGCCTTCAGAGGCATACTCCACGCCAGTTTGAAGTGTGATTTTTGACGCTCGAATTAATCTAAGTCTATTCTTGTGGAGCCTTCAGAGGTATACTCCACGCCAGTTTGAAGTGTGATTTTGACGCTCGAATTTATCGGAGTACTTAACTTGTGGAGCCTTCAGAGGCATACTCCACGCCAGTTCGAAATGTGATTTTTACGCTCTAAAATCAGTGAAGCTAATTTATTTTCTGAGCTCTGGGGAGCTAAAGTCGCAGCGTTTGCAATATCGAATTTTAAAAACTATAATACATTTTGTTCTAAAATCAACTAAATTGTGTGATCTAAATATTTCACGCCAGCGCGTGATAAACTGTAACATTCTTTTAAAGACGACGAGTTCAACTTTAAGGGGGAAGTATCGTATCACCCTAATTAGCGCTTACTAGAACCGAAGTCCAAGACGGGACGGAAATACCGGACGAGATAGCGACTGCGAGTGCAGCCAGGATTTTGAACTTGTTAACGAGCCAGTGGCGCGGACTCGAGATGTATATTTTATGTATAAATTGTGTGTATTGTATGTGTGTTTTTATAGTGCGTATGTGCGATATAATTAGGGCCAGTCTTCGCTATTAATCGCAGTAGGACAATTGTGGGTGAACTGAGTAGCCTGCAAGCGATTATAGATAGGCAAATATTTAACATTGAACTTTTCTGCCAAGGAGTCGAGACCAAGATGATCAGCACGTGGTTTGAACTTGGGATGAGCTTCAAGAAATCAACGCAGACGACTACTATGGAGTGCTAAATTGTCCATAGGGCAATGGGTTGAGGAGGATGTCCTTAGTCCTACATGCAGAAGCGGTGATGTACTAAAATTGGATTATTTCAATTATGTAGTTAGATTTGGCCGGGGAACTTTGTAAATAGTCATGTTTTTCTTTCTCGTTTTATAGCTGTTTTTCTTGTACCGACACTATATGTTTAAATGTCCGTTGGCGCGTGGCCAAAGTGTTTGTTGATATTTTGATTTTTTTTTTGAGTCATGTGTAATGTACGCGGCGTGCGTGCGTGATTTTTATCCTTGCAATTGCGGAACCCGTTACATTCGATAAATGGTGCTTTATTAACGTTAATATTTGAAATAGGAATGGGAGGAATTGATTGTAAAACATTTTTGCTGAACAGGTTATTATTCATGTTAGGGTAGCCGAGTGCTCCAACTTAAAAGTAATTGTAGAACACCTTCGTTCTAATTTTGATAGATTTTTCTTGAGTCCTTTTCAGGTGACTAGTCACGGCATAGAACGATGGCGCCAGCATGTGGATATTATTTGTGTCTTTTATTTCAGGGTCTGTCACAACCCATACGTGTGATTAAGTGTGTGTTGATGTGTCTAGTGTGTGTTGATTCTACGTGAGGAGGGGGTAGTTGTCCTACCGCCCTTATATATTTTTGCTGCTGTTGTATTTTTTTTAGATGGAAAGACAGAGTGCTCTTGGGAGACTGCTGATTCTTGTCCATATGTTTTTCTGACACACACGTATTATTGTGCTTTGGGGCACATTTCTTCGAGGTTCGACCCCATGCTCTGGGAGGTCGAGGTTATTGACACGTGGGTTGACAGACATGCAGAGTTCCACAAACCGCCCGTTTTGCCTGTGACTTATTTTGATAGGCAGTCCTTTTTGTCCGACTGAACCCTGTAAGCTTTCATGCAGCAAACCTGTTCATTGTTATGGCTAATTTTAAGCCATAATTAATTGGGGAGTTCGCCATGTGTGTAACGGATTGTTGTACCTTGTATGGATAAGAATATTGTGATTAACGTAAATGTTGGCTGTTTGCCTATTGCTTTGTTGATGACTCGATTTCATGTAATTTTGTTTGTCACACCCGTTTGGTGTAGTGGTAGAGTATTTGTAAATTTTGACATCGGTCATTTGAGTATTTTTCTATTGGTCACGTGTTAATGTACTTGTGTTGATTTGTGTGAGAAGTCCTAGATTTTTAGGCAGTAAATGTTGCTACGGCAATTTAAGTCCAATTTCACACGGAAATTTTTGTGTTTGTTTATAGTAGATTTAGGAAGTGTCGGTTTAATTTAAGTATTGTAGTTGTGTTCCCTTGTGTCGGTCTAGCTCTAGGAAATGCGGATTCGTTGTTTGAAGGGTCATTCTGGATGATAACGAATCACGCATTCGAAGTACACATCGTGATGCATGTAGAACGGCGTACGCACTTATATGGTCACTTTTTGTATCGTTTTATTTAAGGACACTTGGTCCAGGTAATTAATCTCTCCAGAGATATCGCCTAGTTTTTTTGGCATTTTTATTAAGCGGGAGTCAGTTGGGAGTTTTTGTTGTTAATTGTTTATGTGTAAATATGGTGATTTGTTATTAAATTCAGTTGTTTTTAACCCTGGCTTCACTCTTTCCTGCATGTTATTTTGTTATATGTTACCCTGCAAGTTAATGAAGCGCCCTGACAGCAACTTACGAATATGACCTGTTACGCCCCGAATCTGAGTCTCATATGCTTCTTTGCAAGGGTTCAATATATTGAAATGGACCTATTGAGGCCAGTTATTAATATCCTAAGGTAAGGAATAAATATTTAAACTCGCCCATAACCTGTCTTGCATACAATTTAGTTGAAATCATATGGGATATGTGGGTCAGTCAGCCTGCACTATTGTATTTAAAATCTTGTTACTGCTTGGAGGATAAAGAAGGAGGGAGTCAGGCAGGAACGGCGCACGTGTTGTGACCGCGCGGCTCAGTCCCATTGTATACAAGTAGCTCCGAGGGGGAGTCTTTTAAACGACCATTGAAGGTTGACATTTAGAAGGGACAGATTTTGAAACCCTGTTGGTAATGAAACGAGTCATTGTATTGTATAATGAATTTGTGTGGTTTGAAACACATTGTTAATTAAGGATCGTTCTTATAACGTAATACTTGGCAAACTTATGAGTTGTTGGAAGTTACATTTTTATACTGACAGTATTACCTAGCTCTGAAGGTCGGCACTAGATGCCATAGGCTATGCCCACACAAGGGTAGCATAATATACCATCCGACACAGCGGTAACGGAATTTTTGAAGTTGAAATCACAACGGCATGCAGTGGAACTGTAGAAAAGGGGACTGTAGAAGGGAACTACAGAACGGGGTACGTTTACATATAATTGTGGAGTTGCAAGTAAATTTGATGTGCAACCTATAAATTGGCTAATGCATGGTAAAGCATTTTGGTGGGAAAAGAGATACAAAACACAAGTGTACGCATAATGTAAATTAAGATGTGTTAAGAGTAAACAATTAAGCTTGTGAAATGAAAGAGGTCACATCAGGTGACATAAGGTTATAAGTACAGTTTATGTGTAAGTTACATGTGCATCAGCGCACTCGAGAATGAATTTTGATGTCAATCTCAGGGTAAATGAATGAATAATCATCTGGATTTGCAAGGATAAAGTGTAAATATTAGTGGATTGTAGGAGTAATTTTGCTTTGTTTTGTGTTATATTGTTGGGATTATGTTTTTGTGTTTGGAGCCATGATTTAGAGCTGAATTAAAGTCTTTAGAATAGAGTTGTGCTTTATCATTGTAGAGTTGATACCTTTTAGTCTCAGATCAAAATATGCAACTGCTCAGTGGGTGGACGGTACACGCCTGAGAACTGATGCTGGATGGAGGCAGAAGCATGTTTTCCATGGAAATTGCTCACATGGGTACAATACAGATCACCCTCCAGAAGCCCAAAGAAATTCATAGAAGAACTAGGAAATACTCTCCAGCACTTGTCTACAGCTACACACAGTATATTAATAGGAGATATAAATATTGATATTTTAAATCCTACAAGGCAATATGCCCAAAATATTAAAAATGAGTATTTAAATGTATTACATGCAAATGGATTCATTTCGTACATAAACTCACCAACTAGAATAACCCCAAAATCCAGAACATGTATCGATCACATACATTTTAAGTCCCACAGAAACAGCAACTTTGACCCTTTTGTTCTGCATACCAGTATCACAGATCACAGTCCTACATTTCTCATACAAAATAAATCTCAAAAATACACTCCACAAACAGGAGAAAATACTTTGAACAATGTAAGAATAAATTATGAAACTCTAAAAAAATCCTTAACTAAGGAAACTTGGGAATCTATCATAACTGAACATGATGCTAACAAAGCAGCTGATAGTTTCATTAAGTTACTGACTCAATACATCTCTGAACACTCTACTACCATAAATAACGTAAGATCAAAATTTTAAAAAAATTACTCCATGGATCACGACTGGAATTTTAACTTCTATTAGAATAAGAGATAAATTACATCAGAAAATTGTTAAACAAAGGGAGAGGACTTCAAACAGTGATGAGGTCCCAGAAACTGTTAATAAACATAAATTGTACCAAAACTGGATAAACAGGCTTGTTAAAATAGCAAAAGAAAGGTACTATTCCAAACAAATTATGTCAAAATCCAATAATTCTAAAGTCCTTTGGAAAAATATTAATGATTTAACATGTAGGAAGGGAAATAAATCTTCAGCTGTTGACAGCATATTTATCAGAGACTCACAAGAAACATCCCAACCAGCTGCCATTGCAAACAAATTTGTCGACTATTTTAGTAACATAGGTTTAGAACTTTCTGAAGAAGTAAGTAATACAAGAAAGGAACCTGACAACACAAATGCACATGATAGCACTGCAAAAGCTCAACCTCAGTCTATCTTTTTATACCCATAACAAAATCAGAAATAACAAACCATATAGCTGCTCCAGAAGATAACTCAGCAAATAGCTATGATAATATCTCTAGTAAAACAATTAAGATAATTAGTTCAGAAATTCTACAACCACTGCACCATATTTTTAATTTATCATTAATGAAAGGAAATTTCCAGACTCATTCAAAATTGCCATCATAATCCCAGTCCATAAATCAGATGATAAAAGAGAGTTAAATAACTATAGACCAATTTCCCTCACAACCCACCTCTCTAAGCTACTAGAGAAATGCATCAAAACCAGATTACTTAACTATCTGAATAAGATCAACATATTGTCACCAAATCAGTTTGGTTTTTGACCAAACACTAGTACTCAAGATGCAATATTCTCCCTTACTGATTATTTGTATAAAGCCATTGATAGTTCTAAAAGAACAATTTCTGTGTTCCTGGATTTAAGAAAGGCTTTTGACACCGTAGACCACAATATACTCATTAGAAAACTTGAAAAGGAAGGTATTCGTGGTACTCCTCAAGAACTAATAAAAAACTTTCTTTTTAACAGAATACAAAAGGTACGAATCAAAGATACTCTAAGTAGAAGTGCTGAAGTAAAAATTGGAATTCCCCAAGGAACAGTCTAAGGTCCTATTCTTTTTCTGTTATATATTAATGATTTGTGTGAGCTGAACTGTAATGCGATGATTACCTCATATGCGATGACACTGTCGTCACAGTCACAACTTGGGAGGACACTTTTAATAGAACTCAAGAAATCCTTGCTACAGTCCAGAAATGGCTAAGAAACCACCTCCTTACCTTAAATGAAACCAAAACACAATGCCTATGCTTCTCACACAACAAAACATTACAATCCACAGACAATTTAACACTAAAGATCCCCACACCAATTTGTAACAATGGCAAAAGATGCAACTGCCATACCCTACAGAAGTCAATGAATGCTACATATTTAGGGATTATTATAGATAGTCATTTAAAATGGAATATGCTTGCATCAAAGTTGGCCAATAAACTCCAAAAGTTAATTTATATATTTTACAGAATCAGAAATATCATTTCAGCAAAAGTCTTGAGAACTGTATATTTTGCCTTAGTCCAGTCACAACTACAATATGGAATAAATGGTTGGGGTGGACTACTTGATTCACATTTGGCTCAGGTAAATACCTGCCAGAATTTCATTCTAAAAGTTATGTACAAAAGGCCACCAACTTTTCCATCATGAACTGTATCAACAAAGCATGTTGCTTAACATACGACAGTTATTTGTTCAGTCATCAATCATATGTATACATAAAAATATGAAGCTCTTCTCAAATGGACAAAAACTTGAAATGTGCAATAGGCTTCAAGACAGAACTGTAATAAATATCCCTCGTCGAAACACACTACTTGGCGAAAGGAATTTAAGTTGTCTTAGCACTAGGATATACAATATATTGCCAGTAAATGTGATAAATAACACCCTGAATACATTGAAGAAAAGGCTTTTTATATGGCTCCTTAATAACTTTGATAGAGTAAATGAACTTATACATTTTCACCAACATATTTAAACAAACTCAGTCACAAATATGAAATGTATCATCTTTTTTATTTTTAGTATCCTTATAATTAATGCTTTTACTATAAACTTTTCTTATTATTATCAGTCAAATACCATGTTGCAAATAAATTAAGAAATTGTGTTCATGAAGCCCACGCACAAGTTTATCTTATGTGGGATTCACCCTATATTTTTGATACAACATATGTACATGTTTTCTGTCAGTGAATAAAAATGTGTGCTCGTAAAAAAGGCATCAAGCCCTCAATCAAACGGAGAATAACTCGTAAATGAAGAAACGCCTTCAGGCGAATGAAAAATCAAACAATTGGATTACCAAACACAATCTCAAGTCAGAAAACGAGCTAGTAAGCTCTTAAATAAAATGCGGTTAGAAAACCACGAGCGCAGAATATGCGGAAGGTTGGACACAATCCATATCGTGAATATAATTAATATTCTAAGGTCAACATTTGCCTACGAGTAGGGACTCGTAACATAACTCGACTCGCCTTGACCAACGTTATGATTTTTTTAAATACCATTCTTCTTGTCATGGCTGACGACAATAGACATAGCCGCCATCCATCATTACCACGCCAGACGGCAAGGAAGGAGGCCTTGCCGTAACCTAAACTATGTAGGATTACGAGGCACACAGGCAATTGAAATGGAACACACATTTAATGTACTTGACATTTACTAGAACAGAACTGAACGAACAAGGTGATACAACATTCTTTTATACACACCATTACAAAAAAAAAGAAACATATCTCTATGGACCAGGTTTATAATTAACAGTGTGACCAACACAAACCATGGTCACATATTTCAACACACCTCCTTAAACCTGTGGGAGTAGAGGACATGATTTAAGACCCAAGTCTTTACAAAAATAAATATGCTTAGGCTTAGGAAGAGGCTTTGTTAGGATGTCTGCACACATTTTTCAAGTCTCCTCATATTTGATGCATATGACTTTAGAATCCAAAGCATCTCTAACATAGTGATATTTAGAGTCAATATGTTTGGTCCTATTAAGGTGGACTGGATTTTTTGCCAGTTTTTGAGCTGATTGACTATCACTCAATAATATGATGGGTGACTTGAGATCTATAAAGTTAGACAAAATACGTTTCAACCAAGAAGCTTCTCTTACACCCTCACCCTCATTCGGCTTCAGTAGATGATAAGGAAATGCATTTTTGCTTTTGAGCCCCCCATGATATAGCACCACCTGCCATTTTGAACACAAAACCACTGTATGATTTTCGGTCAGTGCTATCATTAGCCCAGTCAGCATCAACAAATCCCATGAATTGACTTCCATTCCTGACATACTTAAGTGACAAGTCTTTTGTACAATTTAAATAACGCAGCACTCGCTTTGCAGCAGACCAGTGAGATGCATTGCAACAATGATTAAATTGACTGAGATATGATATCGCATAGCTTATATCTGGACGCGTGCAAACACTTAAATACATGAGTGAACCTATGAGCACTCTATAAGGAAGATCACTAGTTTCTGTATCAGAAACACCAAGATTAGGTTTGGTTTCCAAAGGAGTACCAATGGGACGTGCATCGTGCATACCATATTTCTTTGCAATCTCACTGATGTACTGCTCTTGGCTAAGATACATTGTACCATTCTTCGTATCTTGCCTTACTTTAATGCCTAAAATATAAGAAATTGGTCCAAGATCTCGTACCTTAAATTCTTTATCAATACAGGTCTTCAATGACTTGATCTCATACTCATCATTATAAGCCACAATAAAATCATCCACATATAATGCAATGATTACCATACCTTGGGCTTGTTTCTTAAAGTACACACAGGGTTCATCAGAACAATTTTTGTAACCCAATTTGACGAGAACAGAGTGAGCTCTCTCATTCCACAAACGAGAAGATTGTTTTAAGCCATAAACAGATTTTTTTAACTTGCAAACTTTATGCTCTGAACCTTTCTTGACAAAACTTTCTGGCTGATACATGTAGATCTCTTCATCTAGCTTTCCATTGAGGAAAGCAGATTCAGCACCCCAATGTACCACCTTCAGATCTGTTTGGACAGCCAAGGCAAGCAGCATCCTTAACGTGCTGTGTCGAACAACAGGAGAGAAAGTTTCTGTAAAATCTACTCCGTACCTTTGGGTGAAGCCCCTGGCCACAAGTCTGGCTTTATACCTTTGAATGTTACTATTAGAGTCTCTTTTTACTTTGAAAACCCACTTACTATTGACAACGTTCTTGCCCTGGGGTTTATCAACTAGATCCCAGGTGTAATTTAACTGAAGTATCTCCATTTCTCTTTTCATAGCCTGCTCCCACTTAACCCTATCAGGCATGGAGAGTGCCTCCTTAACTGTGCTAGGTTCAGAGTCATCAGTGAGAGTCAAGTATGTCACATAGTCTGACATGTCTACAGGCTTTTGTTGGCGCCTAGGATACCTTTGATTACCTTCGACATCCCCCTCCATTGGCTCATTGACGATGGTGGCAGAGCCCACAGAATCACTGCAGTCTGAATCTGTTCCACTAGGGACATATCTTAAATTCAGCTGAGTCAACAGTCTCAGCCACACCAGCACTGCTAATGGGCGATACGCTTTCAAGTTCCAAAATGCACTCTGCCCCATCCTCTGAGTTGTCGGGTTCTGCCTCACTGTCAGTGGGAACTGAGATCTGCACCATTGCAGGTTCATTAATCTGCAAGAATGGGCCAACATTACCTGGAGACACATCAAACACCTCCTGGAACACATCTTCAAATAACTGTGCATCCCTGGACTTAACAAGTTGATGAGTAACAGGATGCATGAATCTATAGGCTTTACTGTCCTCACAATAACCACAGAAAATGTGTTTTTCACTTTTAGGATCCAACTTGTTTCTCCTTTGATCAGGGACATGAACTTGTGCTACACAACCAAAAATTCTTAGATGCTCCATATTGACCTTGTTACCAGTCCAGATCTCCTCTGGAACTTTACCTGGAATTTTTCTGGTTGGGGACCTGTTTACAAGATAGGCAGCTGTATTTATTGCTTCAGCCCACATGCGTTTATCTACTTTAGACTCGCTCATCATGGCTCTACATTTATCAAGCAATGTTCTATTCATGCGTTCAGCTACACCATTCTGCTGTGGAGAATAGCTAGTTGTAGTTTGATGCTGAATATCTTCTGATTTAAGTAGCCTCTCAAAAGCTTTGCTACAAAATTCACCCCCATTATCAGTTCGTAGGACCTTAATAGATCTTTCACACTGATTCTCGACCTGTGCCTTGAAATCAATAAAGCAATCCAAAACATCACTTTTCTTAGCAAGGAAATACACAAAAACCTTTCTAGAATGATCATCAATGAAGGTCAAGAAATAACGAGCATTGCTCCAAGATGGAACTGGCATAGGCCCACATAAGTCTGAATGGATAAGATCTAGCTTATTTTTACATACAATTTTACTCTTACTTGACTTAAATGGTTGTCTAGCTTGTTTACCTTCAGCACATGAAAAACAGTTTTTAAAACCATTATCTGAGAAATTAATTCCATGAGTGAGACCATCTCTCAACAACTTCATGCTGTGGTTGTTAAGATAGCCTAGTCGTTTATGCCATAAATATTCCGAGTCTTCTGTACAAATATTAGCTTGAGCACTGAGAGCATTGACTTGGTAAACACCCCCACATTACTCGCAGTCAGTGCTACATTACCTGTAGCAAAAAAGTTTTCATTATCATAAACTTCACAAGTATTGTCGGTGAATACCACAACATAACCCTTTTGAGTAGCAGCAGACACAGATAAAAGATTAGCAGTGAGACCAGGAACATATTCTACATTGGACAAGGTTTGTGAAATACCATTTAATTGAACAGTTACATTACCAGATCCTTGGCCATACAATTTTTGATTGTTTGCTGTACTGATCTCCAGATTAGGACCAGCAGTGAAGTTCACCATCGCAGTCTTGCTTGAACTCATATGCTTAGTAACACCAGAGTCAACGAACCAGGCCCCTGTAGAGGCCCTTGCACTTAATGCCTGTCCATCGGTCGCCAGCATCATCTTGTCTTTCTTCGACTTCTGTTGAGTTGAGCTCTGCATTTCCTTTTTCCTGCAATCCCGCTTCCAGTGTCCTGGCTTCTTGCATTTCCAGCAGAAGGGCTTCTTCTTCGTCTTGTCTTCTCGTGAAAACAGAACAGAATCCTTGGATGGCTTGGAAGTACTTTTCCCACTCCAAGTAGTATCTTGTAGCAACTTGGTTCGGACTGTGTCTGCAGTAAGGTCTGTTCCGGAACTTTCCAGAGCCATAATCATAGGCTGAAACTCATCTGGTAGACCTTTCAGCATAAGAGCTGCCACAAACTCGTCGTCCAGTGCCTTATTCATAGACGCAAGTTGCTGAGCAAGTCCCATAACCTCACTAACTTACTCTTCCATCGTCTTGTAGTGCTTTAATTTAACTTTGCATAATTTCTTCAAGATGGCGATCCGCCGATTCACTCCTTTATCTGAGTAGGCCTTTTCAAGAGCTTCCCACACTTCCTTCGCGGTCTTACAAGGCATGACGATTGGGAAAATTGATTTATCCACCATGAGGTTAAGTCTGGCCCTAGCCCGACTTTCGTCTTTCGCTTTCTTCGCAGATGTTGTAGTATCTCCATCCGGGTAGCCAACTATACAGCTCCACAGATCTTCGAGTCTTAGGACGTTTTCCATATCGAATCGCCAATCCACGTAATTTAGACTACCTCGCAGCTTATCTATAGCCGGTAACGAGATGCTGGTTGCAGACATGTTGATTTCGATACGTAGCGAAATTCACAGTTCATATAACGAGCAGTCTATCATACGCACTTTATATTCGCACGGTGGATTCGTGGCTGGGCCCATAACCTGTAGGATTACGAGGCACACAGGCAATTGAAATGAACACACGTTTAATTTACTTGACATTTACTAGAACAGAACTGAACGAACAAGGTGATACACACCATTACAAAAAAAGAGAAACATATCTCCATGGACCAGGTTTATAATTAACAGTGTGACCAACACAAACCATGGTCACATATTTCAACAAACTAGGCCCACCAAAAGTGCATATTTATATCAGAAGTAGTAATAATATTGACAAATACATTTTATGCATTAAGTTGAACTGTTCTAATAAGCTTAATAAACGTGGCCACATTCATTATAAAATAGAACGGGGCAAGCTGCATGGCTTAGGCCCTCACGGAAAGTTTTTAGAAGTTCCATGTGGCTTGAGAAAATATGCATAAAAGTCCATTACTGAACACGGCTCCAACCGCACCAGAGCAGAAGATAATAAAACTCGATCGCGAGTAAGTAAAACAAGGTCCCATATAGGAAGGTAAATCGCTCACAGTACCTTATCTTGCAACAACCAGGCCATGATGGCCATTAGGGGCCAGCTACCGAAGAGCTGGCCACTAACACTTCTTAATCGCTACATTGTCCCAAGCAGAATGCCAGTTCAAAGCGTCGCTTCACATATCATCGGATCCCCAGCAGGGTCGATCGTAGCCGAATACAAGCATTGGGCCGGAGATAATAGGCACAGATAATAGGCAAGGTATTGCCTAAAGAAACAATTGCTAGTGCGCAATTTAAGTTGGTAGCATGACACTTTAGAACAGTTCAAAATCACCCAGAGTTCTTTGCAGGGTCTCCACCAATTAGATGAAAGGATTCAAACAAGTTCAGAATGTTCACTCACAGTCCAATCGCGTGAGATCGTCACAATGGCAGCGGTGCTCGGCGGGAGTTTGAATGTAGGAGAAATGATTCTATATTGTTTCATGTCCAAATTAGGGGGCCGCCGGGGGAGGAAACAGGCTAGGAGAAATGTGACAACTATTAGGTGTCACAAATAGGTTAGGTAAAGTTATGCTAGGTAAAGTTAGTTTTGTTTAGGTTAGGTTAGGTGAAGTTCAGTGAGGAAATGCTTGGTTAGGTGAACTAAGGTTATGTTAGGTTATTGTCCAATATGTACAAAACTATCGTACCTATATTCGGATTTTTACGGTACGCGAAAAACAAGCAAATAAAAGTAAATCCATAAATTCTGATTAGTCAGTATAATTATACCGAGAGAAACTATGACATGTTAGCAATTAAAACCTACCCTACATATGAATTATGTTGTCCCACGTTTAGAGCGAACGTAGCTGTCGCCATTTCTAATAACACCGCTAGTCACTTGTTATTCAATTTAGTATTGGATCCAACATAATACAGATTAAGTCACTATAAATGGAGTATACTGCAACAGCTGTCGGCATGCGGGCCCAAACAGTAAACAAAACGCACATGGCGGTCTCAGTTTTGATTCGAATCGCCCATAACAGTGTCCCGCGCCTGCGCCACGCCATTTTGACCAATAATCCAAGGCGCCTTTCTTTCTGGTTGCTGGCTGCATAAAGCGCTGTCGAGCGCTGCACCGCTTCGGAACAAAAAGCAAGAAGCAGCCTAAAATCCATGGAATATAGATATCTTCCACCAACTACCAATAAGAACCCAGCAGCCTCTAGCCAATCAAACAGTGGATCAGCTCTGTACCTAGCCGCTCGTCTCACAATTTCTTTCGTTCTTTCAATTGCCATAGAACGCGCCACTGTCGTATGGTTCGAAAGTTCCCATTATGGAAGCATTGGTATTCTATATTCTTTGTTGGTATCTTTGTACTCCGACTTCACATGCCCGGAATTAAGGAATTTACTATTGCAAAGGAAAATAAAAGTTGGAAAATGTACGAAGAATGAAATGATCCGCAGGTGGGTACAGTTGGAAAGCTCTATTCATAGTTGTTCATTATTTATTAGCGATGCGGAATATCAGGAACAGCATGGCCCCGACAAGACATTCGTTGTTTGTCGGCTTTCATTGTTTTACACGTAGTTTTACAGAAAATATGTTTGGAAATAATCTAAGATGGTGTGAAAGAGACTAATTTTTGTATTTAATGAGTGTCAAAATGTTAGCACGTCGTATCATCTTTACTGGGCTACTTTTAAAGTGCGATTTTACGCTACAGTAGGGCCTGTTTATATCTATTTTATTTAGATCTCATGAAATTTCCGACCGATGTATCTGAATATAGGTAAACCAAATCCCCATTAGTAGGTTTCATTACGAAAATGTCTCCCTAATCCTCGCAATGTGTGGTTAATTTACGTGAGTAATAAAAATTTAAATTACCGTAGCACTTTGTATTTTGTTGCTTTCGATATGAGCTAATACTCCAAATGTTGGAATTACCAGTGCTCAAAAATGTTTATTTCCTTCCTCTAAATGGTAATAGCCCAGAAATTGTAAAGGAACTAGCCTATGCCTACAGCACTGTTTCTGTAAGTGGAACGTGAGTCAAGGTCTACCCACAATGCGCTGTCGGTAGACGGTAGTGGGCAGACGGTAGACGGCAGATAAAGTCTGAAGTCGGTAGTTCACAACATAGCCACCCACAATGCGCAGTCGTTAAAATGCTAGGAGTAAATAATAACTTGACTTTCAGTTATTCCTTGAGAAGGTTGTCAATTGTCGACAACCTAACCTAAAATTTGCAAGGAAGCATGACTTGGAGCGGTACGGTTTATTTTTATTGCTGCTAACTGGTACAGCATTGTTATAATTTAGGAAAAATACTCGTACATCCAGTATCTCCTCTTGTAAATAATTAATAACAAATCCAACTCTGAATTAGGCCTACTGTTTATTAAACAGAATTGTTTTTGTGTAGCTGTTCATTTTTGATTGAACGCCCGAGGGCTACCAACACGTTCAATCTATTACTACATCATTTCCTAATTTATTTTTCGTCATTACAAATGTAGTTTGGCTAATTTCAGTACGGGTAGGCCCTACATTAGAAAATGTTTTCGTACGATGAGCTCTCATTCAGCGTTACTTTCCGCTGCATTACATTTGCTACAAAGGAAAACATTATCATCAATGAACAGTTTCCTTTTAGATACTTGGGCTCACTCATGTCATACATCCAACGGCGTTCCCTCACAAGATCAATTAATATATCTTCTACCCCAGTCATCATATTTTTATATACTGTAATTATGCGAAGAATATACCGCGAATACAACTACCGTAGTCAACTACACAGCTGATGACGACAAAGTGACGCCATCTTGTGATCTTTTCTCATTGGCTCTCAAATAAGCAGTTGGCTGTCAAAGATAAAATTGGCGACAGCCGACTACACGCTGTCGATTGTCAACTATCTACTACCGACAAGCAACTTCACATTGTGAATGACGCCATAAGAGAGCACGGGTCAGCCTTCAACTACAGTCTGCCGTCTGCCCACTGCCGTCTGCCGACAGCGCATTGTGGGTAGAGCTTCAAGAATATCATTTGCTTTTTATTACTGGTATTTATTTTTATTCCAGTATTATAATGATAAATGTACCGTAATAAGTTCAACACACACTCTAAGAACTAATCTAGAACTTAAATAAGACTTGCACAATTCAAGACTTAAACGAACACACAGGCTAGAGTAGCAATCAGTATTATGATGGTGCAAGTGATTATATAGGCATGATAATAATAATAATAATAAACCCCGGAACCACCCCATGGACAATAAATATGCTATGGTGTCAAACGTTTTACCGCGGAGTTCACATGCACCTGTTACAAGGCTTTAACGTTATGTAGGCATACTGGTTATAGCACCATATTCCATTGATCCAGTTCTTAAGATGGCTCTGTTGAATTCTTTTCTCTAATGTAGTCATATTCTTTTTTACAGGCTAGAATTGTGGGATAAACTTGGACTTGGTGAGAGCCTGCTGAAAGTTGTTCTCATACCTGCTGAAAGCAGTTTTCATTTCCCAAATGATGACAAGTTTGTGGAAGTGGCTGCTTCAAATAAGAAGCTTTTTCAGCATTTCTCCCTTAAAAAGCTTACTGTGTGGTTCAAGCAGAGGAAGGCCATGGCTAGCCATGGAGCGGGCCGCACCCTGGCTATTAAGAAATTTGTGAAGTATATACAGTTAGTTAGTGAAGGTCAGGTATGCTTCATAAAATGCAAGTGTGCCGCACAAACAAAAAATCATGTTGACCACAGTATTCAGATTGTGGTCAACACTTCTGCAGCAGCCAGGATCCTGCAAGCTACTTGTTCGTGCCCAGCTGGTGAAGGGTGGTCTGCTGCGTGCAAGCACATTGCTGCCCTGGCATTCAACTTAGAATACAATGGCTTGTTGGGAGAAACCATGGAATTAGTCTCCCAAGACAAGCATGCCCCAGGTAAGAAATACATGAGAATGGTGCCTCATTAGGTTTTAAATATCTCGATGATTGCTTTTCTTTGTGGATACATATTTTCTTATACTATTTGTATTGCTTTCAGGCTTGGGGTCGGCCTCAGCCGGGACGGCAAGTACAGCCCATGAGTGTGCGTACTATTCAAAGTTGCGCTCTGCCAATGGTAGCCACCAGCCAGACTGCCCGGTCCTCCCTCATTGGACTTCTTAAGGAGCACGTGCCCGACAGTCCGTTGTTCCATAAACCTCGTTGGGCAGAAGAAGTCGGGTGTGAAGGAACACTCGAGGAAAGGACAAGAGGACAATCCATCTGCCCCTTGTGGTTGGAAGAGAGAAGAAAGAAAATCACTGCTTCCATGGCGTGGGAAGTTATGAGGACTGTGGAAGCAGGAAATTTTTCTTCAGGTCCAGCAAAGAGACAGCAGGACCCTCCAGAATTTTCGGCACCTGCTGTGGATTGGGGCAGAGTTTGCGAACCCTTGGCATTGAGGGATTATGAAAAAGTGGCAGGGTGCCGAGTGCAACCGTGTGGGTTGTTTGTAAGTAAGGAGAGGAGCTATTTTGGAGCCTCTCCTGATGGTGTTACCGATTATGGTTCCACTCTGGTGGAAGTGAAGGGCCCTTACAGCATAAGATTTCAATTGCCTAGCGACGCCAGCTTTCTGTCGGGGGGGGGGGGGGGTCCTCGACAGAGGCCATAAATATTATGGACAAGTACAGGGACAAATGTATGCGAGTGGCAGAAAAAGGTGTGATTTTGTGGTGTGGACGAAAAAGGGTATTTTGATTGAACTGATAAAGAAAGACAAATCTATGTCGAGAGGATGCTGCATTGTGCTGATGTCTACTATGACAGTGTATTCAGGCCCATGATATGTGCATTAAATGAAGGTTGTTGAAAACTGAATTTCTTCCGTTTCATCTTATTGAAAGTAATAAAGAAAGCTTTCCAGTCGGGTCAACACAAATTTTGTACCCAGTTACATTAGGCAGGAAAACAAGTAGTCATTTTTTTTTACATGGAAAATATGTATGACAAAAGAACACTCTTCTATGTACAAAAATGATGGTACTTCGTAGGGCATATAAATACTTGTTTTCCCGCCTAATGTAACTGGGCACAAAGTTTGTGTTGACAGACTGGAAAGCTTTCTTTATTAGAAATCGGCAACACTGAAAAATGGCTTCTATCACTTCAATTTATTGAAAGTTCCTGTAGAGAATTTAATAGTAGCCCAACACTCCCATCTTTGTTGATTCCTACTATCTCCTTCTTGATCTGCTGGGTTATCCCCACGCAGCACAATACATTCCAGTGACTAGAAACCCAGTTGTGGGGGCGATTAGGATCATACAGAGCACAAAAGGTAAGATATTATTCCACTGCGGTAGTACCATCACCTGTCTAGAGCGTAAATATTATCTCACAGTATTACCCTTTCACGAATTGATTGCCGGTGGTCGAGATGTTTACTTGTGTCGCACGTCACTCTGCTTTGTTGACAGGTACAGTTGCGCGAGTAGGATATGACTCGGCTCCTGTAGCTGTCCGTGGTGACATGACCTCCCGTGACGCTACCTGCGCCTCTTTGACAGGTAGCGCGCGCAATGCTGCTTGACTTATGTGCAGACTGCACAGTGTCCTCCTCTTTACCCCGTGGGGCTCCTGCTACAATAATCGACAAAAGGTAGCGCAGCCATGCTCAGCGGCAATCAAATCTTAAATGGGTAATACAATTTGCTTTTGTTGACAACTAACTCTACAGGAAAATTTACTGAAGATAAATGTGTAAGAGGGCCACGAGTTCTAACTTTGTCACTGCTAAAAGACAAAATATATAAATAAATAAATAAATAGGCACACACCCTGCTACAACAATAACTCCCAAGTACCTGCTGCCCAGGCATTCGGCCTGCGGGTTGATACCCTCGGTCGTTAATCTTGGTTTCTGTGACTCGCTGTCAGACACCTATTTGAGGGTTTACCATTGATATAGATACACCATATCAGAATAGCATAAATGCGTAATGGTATTGACTAGGCGGAAATTGTTTCAACACGGATCCAAAATAATTCCTTGCATTCCTAAAAAGTCTATTCACATATCGAGACTTTGTGCACCTTGTTCCAACACACACGTCAGTTTCTAATAACGTTACCGAGCCCTGTATCGAACTCTGTACTTCCTTAACAATAATTCCAGGATGTTCCAAATCCACGAGTTTGAGTATGCGTACACGCGAGTACTCAGCAGTGATGCTCGGAGCACGGTTGGAGAGGGACTGGGGGTGATGGTCAATACGTCACTGGGCGAAGGTCATAACTAGGGCTCGGATTCAAGCATATTTGCATATATTTTTCCTGAATAGTACACATTGAAAGAAGCCTTTCGGTGGTATTTTCACCTCTCTGGGACCAACAGAATTGAAATTTATCGAGCATATAAATGCATAAAACTGCGGTTTTCAGAATAGAAGCATATAAATGCATATTCTTTTGGTTTTCGTATAAATAGTTTGTTCTTCTCCCCCCACCAATTCGGGCCCTGACAATTCTTAAGGTTCGAAAATAGAAATAATTATTGAAAAGCCTATCTGGTGCGAATAATAGAACAGCAGGTTTTTAACCTTTAGTGAGGTCGTTCTCGTCATTGAAACTTTTATTGATTGATTTAAGAAAATCGTTCAAAACTGAAAACATAGAAGAAATTCTTGTTGTACAGACCAATGCAGATCTACTTCATTGACTCGCCTAAGTCTGAACATTTTGTAAATGAAATTTTAAACTGTAACTTTTATAAGAAAACTTCTCTTATATATACTTGAAAAACTTGAATGCGAGAATATCGCAGTGTATCATACATGCAATTAGAAAATAAATCTCGTATATTAAGATATGTTATTGTTTTTTCGTTTCACTTTCCTTTCTATAGTTTTTAACGGTGTTTTTGAGCATATTCTGCATATTTAACCGCATATAATGGTTTTTTCCGAGCATATAATGGGTTTTTCGAGCATATCTATCGAGCATAAAACACATGGTTTTCGAGCATATCTGGAGATTTTATCGAGCATATAGATCCGAGCCCTAGTCATAACACAAGTCCATGCGCTTCCTGTAAGTTTTGATGTATCCACCACAAGGGGAGGATACGATGCATGGGTCGAACCATCTTTAGTACACGTGTAGGGCATCACCAGATGTGTATCAGGTGCGCTTCTCAGTCGTTTCCGAGAAATTAATTAATTGCAATTACAGCGCGGTGTCTATGTGCGTTGTACGCTAGCAAGAAGCAACCGAGCGCGTGGTGCAGCGGTAAGAGCCCTGCTTCGTAAACGCTGGATCGAATCCCACCGTTGAGTCTTTGCGGTGTGTTGTGTTTCTTTGGTTTTCTTTTGTAAAGATTGGCAACTCGTACAACTGTAGGTGTCGTGAATAATGTTTATTTTGCAGTAAATTGTAATAACGTGTTATGTGAGCGGGAAAAGAGATTCTGAAATCATCGTATGGGGGTCAACGTTTGTGACATTACATAATGTACAGTATCGGCATTGCAAATACATTGGTATTATTCTATACGCGGCCAGGTGTATTATATGTATAAATTTATACATTGAAGGCCCAGACTGTTCCGTTCGTTGCACGTCTATGAACCATCAGACCACCCCGTACCCCACAAGCAGCGACTCATGCTATGGGTATTAGTTGGAAATTGCCAATAGTTACAAAATAAAAACAACACACACACTGCAAAGGCTCACCAGCAATCTCGTGCTTACGAAGCAGGGTCCTTACCGCTCCACCACGCGCTCGAGTTTTTGATAGCGTACAACGCACATAGACACCGCACTGTAATTGCAATTAATTAATTTCTCGGAAACTCCTGAGAATCGCATCTTACTACTTGCACCTGGTATGCGCCTCGTCATGCCCTTCACGTGTACTAAAGATGGTTCGAATCGGTGACCCATGCATCGTATCCTCCCCTTGTTAGTAGCGGCTGCCCCTACAGCAGAGCTGTATTGCATATTGCAAGTTTACTCACACAAGGCGGCGAGTACTCGGGTGCTCACGGCCGAGCAACTCGGCTGGAACAGCCTGATAATACAATGCAGCTCCAGGATTCATACATGTTGGCAATATTGAAAAATGCAACACCACCACCTAGTGACACAAAGTTCAGCTCCTTTGTCTTAATCATATCAGATTCAGACAGTAAATTTTTATTGCGACTCATACCGTATACAACAAAAGTTCCCTAAAATTTGTCAATAAAACTCATTGTGGCAGGTCATGCCATTCTATGTCTCTCTTTTCGGTGCCGAGTTCACATCTGGAGATGTAATCTACAGCAAATTAGCATGGTTCATGGTTTTTTATGCTTTACTGTGTGTGCTATATTAACATTGTTGGATATAGGTCTTTTCTGTATGTACAGTTACGTTTTGACAGAATTTTATGCAGAGGGCATGGAGCATAGCTCTCCTACTAAATATCAATATAAGAGCAGTTTGTTCGCTGGGATAGTACCTTAATTTCAGTTCCTGGGTAACTTATCTAATCCCTTAACCTAATAATTAACACACTACTGTATGAGTAAACAAGGAAGGAAAATAAAATCATGTGTGGACATTTCATGCTTACATGGCTAAATCTAAACAGAGAAAGTTTATTTAGCTTACCTCTATAAACTCGAAACCTTCCGGTGCTTATTTATGGAGTTCTGGGAATGCAATCTGTATAAAGGTGATTAAAAGGAAGACATGATTTTGAGGATGGGTAAGATATAATTAATTTTGACTAAATATTTAATTTCCTAATTTTTAATGATCACTACAGCATTACAGCAACAATATTTCTTTTCGACACATCACGCCCAATATTTTATATCGCATTCTACAAAATCCCCGTGGTTCACATTTCTGATTGATCAAAATATGGTTCATACAAGGCTTGTGTAAGTTGATGTCCTGACATATGTACCATCAGCCGATGCCTTATAACATCGTAATTTAGCGTACATTGCATAAAAATTTCATCACCTTCTTATACAGTAATTCTTAACTTAATATAGGGGCAGATACATGTCCTGGAAAACGGCCGGTTATGAATTGTTTCAAGAAAATCACTGCCAGAATGCATTCTACCCATTGACAAACACTGGATAAAATATAAGCAACCAGAAAAAAAACGAGAATTCTGGAAAGATCAACCTTATCACATGAGGCTGAAATGTCACTCATAAGCTTATCTAGTCAATTACTGGGGCAATCGAATTACCTTGCTTTATTCCGTAAAATCTAGAAAAAAAATACTTGTGACACTGTCCATAGTTGAACCAATTCCAAATTCGTAAATATTCCCATGCCACTAAAGAAAACTAAATGAGACCACTTCACATTTGCAGTATTTTATAAAAAGTAATATGTGGTCGAACAACGTCAAGAAGAATGCCCTTAGGCCACTTTCGGCATGTTGCACATCAGTTGAGTTAGTAGAGTATGATGCATACCAAGTCAAACTGGTATTGCCCCATCTGGGAGAAAGATAATTATGTAAATGGCCAATGGGCATATCTTAACTAAAAGGTGCTTACAGGTTGCAACGTGAAATCTGTTCAGGAGTGTAAATACCTCAGTACACTAGTAGAAGCCCGTAAGGTACAGTACAGGGCGCCAGGAAATATTCTCCACAGTGACTGCCGGCTTCTGCCAGAGGTAGCATCAGCAGTTTAGATGGCAGCACTGTGTCCTTGACAGGGTGAATCCCACACGTGTGGGCTGTAGGCTGTCGAAATTGTCAGTGTGTAAAGCAATAAGCGAGCGTGTGTGTCATCAGCACTTCCAGCATCTGTTATGAATGGCTGTGGTGAGTACAAAGTTTACTGTTTGTTTTGATACAAACAACAGGCGTGCTGCCAACGTAACTACTGATACTAGCTCTGGCAGTAGCCGTAGTCACTGCGGAGAACATTTCCTGGCGCCCTGTATAGACCTCGTGCGCGCCTACCCTGCTGCGCTCTGGTAACAAATCTATAGCTGGTGAGGATGACGCAGCTCTCTACTGTAAGGTAGGCTACCGCTTGATGGAAAGGAATGTTCAGTTTTTCGCGATGGAAGTGAGTGTTACAAAGAATCGAAGAAACTGTTGTGTGGTTGGTTGCAATTACTCGTACAGAAACAGTCCTCCCGGTACTAGATTTTTTAGTTTTCCTATTGATAAACAGCATAATCAGAAGGACAGCTTGGATTAAAGCAGTGAGGCGAGAGACTGTTGACAGGAAACCAAGGGCTACCAGTAAAAATGCACGTATTTATAGTCGTCATTTTGTTAACGGAACACCTAGAAGGGATCCCGACAGTCCTGGTTACATGCCCAGACTCTACTTGAAACTTACTTCTTCCGACCAGCATGAACAAAAAAGGGAAACTGCAGAGACGACGAGATACAAGAGACGGAAACTCAGACATGGAAAGGAATTAGTTGACAACAATCTCGTGAAACAATGCAGTGATGCTAGCACACAAACTGATATAATGGACGTAAGTTCAGCCAACATTGATGCCAATATACTGTTTTCTTCATTAAGAAATAATGGTGAGGCTGAAGTTCAAACAAATCTACCGACACCTCGTGAGAATAAACAAACAATGACAGATACGTGTTATAAAGCAGACGGTGGTGTAAATGCGGATTGTTTAAGCATAAATAATGTATTCTGTGGCTACAAATCCGTGCAAGGAAAGGACTTGCATCTCCTTGAAATAGCGGGTGCAAAATTAGGAGTGTTCAGTGTTCTGTCATCCTTGGTACCCGCTATAAATCGGAATTGCTCTCTAGGCAGAGAAAACATGCTACTTCTTTTTCTCATGAAGCTGAAGCCAGGAATTAGTTTTGCCGCTCTTGGTATATTTTTTTAATTGTCACAGGACTACAGCATCAGCCACCTTTAAATTTATCCTAGAATATGTTTCAGAATAAAAAAGATTGGATTTTCTGGCCACAGCGGTCCACTATAATGAATACCATGCCTAATGCATTTAAAATACATTTTGAGAATTGCGCATGCATAATAGATTGCAGTGAAGTCCCTTGTGAAAGACCTCAAAGTGTCCGTCAGGGAATTTAAATGTTCCCGCATTATAAGAACACCTTTACTGTGAAATTTCTTGTTGCGATCACCCCATCCGGATATATATTTGATTTCTTTCTAAATGTTACGGTGGAAGAGCGACTGATAGTTACATTACAGTTCATTCAGGCATTCTGAACTACATTCAGCCAGGTGACCTTGCGATGTGTGACAAAGGATTTCCGCATAACATGGTTCTCCTTTAATTTTACTTCCCCATTATTATTAATGTACAAATACCGTATGGGATGTTGCACAGTTTCCTTTCAATAACAGGTTTTTCCCGGCAAGAATACGGACACTTGGTCTCGAGAAGAGATGGAAACCCTTCATGATGTTCCCGTAGAGCAATCCTGTCTGGACTGCAGCAGAGCCATTATTGTTCATGTTTTACAAGCAAGCCTACCTGCCTTACTGAACATTGGAACAATGCACAGAATTCCATTATCGCATTTGTTTCATTATCCCTTCCATACCTAACTGCAGGAGTATTTATGTCTTTGGAGTTATGAATTACAGATGCTAGTTTTTGGTAATCCCCACTTTGTAATGTTATTATCCTGTGCACATTCTGACTGGCGGAAATTCGAATCAATCTCTGCTGAAACCACAAGTGACATCGAGACTGTGCCATTATCTCAAATGCAATTTCATATTTTTGCAAAATATAGATTGTTACTTTGTCACAATTAAATCTCAACACTTCGCTGGACAATATATCTTCATATTCTTTTTTCACTTGCACTAATGCTGATTGGGCCTGTTGATTTATGTTTGTTTCTCTCAAACATATGCCCGCAATTTCCCTTCCCGACGTTCCTCTCACTTTGAGTACATGGCAACTCTCATTGAGTTTTGCACCTTTCTTCAGGGTGGAAGGTGTGAAATAAGTCGAGTCCACTGTATCCTATCAAAAGCAACACAAACCTCACCAGAGCACGACATTGGAGCGGTAAATATAATTGCTTGCATAGACTCAAAGGCAACTGCGTCAGTCAATCATCCTACGTGTTGCACAAGCATCCGCTAGGGGCGCCAGCGGTCAAAATCCAGCGAGGCGCACGAGGTCTATAATACCTAGAGGTAGCAATTAAAAAAGAAATGCTCATGGCCCACAAAATGCATCTACAGGGTCATTATCTATGTGCGCCCCGATAAACACTTAGAAGTGCGCGTTGCTCATGCTCTGAAATGTTTATTGAATATCGCGGAAGCAAGAGGATACCTTACGAAAGATAAGAAAGAAGACATTCATCAAGCGGTGAGTGTCATTAGAGACTGTTTTAACACTCTGAAATGTATTGTAGAACATGAGAATGGGCATAACAAAAAAATTGCAAGATGAGGTTATGGAAGGAGAACAGAATAAGGCAGAAGGGATAACAGACAGCATAGATTACTCTATGATAGATAGCAGGACAGAAGGACAACTAGCACCATCTGATGGCGTAACACAGGCAACTCAAAGCAACAGCAGCGCTACGCTTAGTTGGGGAAGTGAAAGTGACAACCAGCTTTTACCGATACCTGCCGGAGAACTGTCGAATGATCGGAACGCACAGACATTTATTGACAGCACAAATGCAGCAACAAGCGGCAGCCACCATATTATACCGACATCTACCGGGATACTGCCGAACGACCAGATCGCTAAGACATTCGAGGTACCGGAAGACAAAATCATAGAAAATGTAACCCAACAAATGAAAGTAATGATGGAAAACTTCACACAAAATATCAGGAAGATGATTAAAGAGGAAATTGCAATCACAAAGCAACATGACTCAAATGTACAACAAGGAAATGCGAAACTGCATACTGCCAACCTCACAGAGAAGCGTCCGTCTTACGCCAATTTTTGTAAGGGACCCAACGCCATTATGGGGGAGGGTGAAAGAATTGAGAACTGCACCACAAAGGAAGATTACTCTTCATTGCAAACAAGCGGATCGATCCAAAATCAAGAACAGGCCTTCAACGGATTCAACAACTGAAGAGCAATGGAGGCTGGTATCCCAGAGAAGGAAACGATGGCCGGCGCGGAAACAAGCTACTATGACCGGCACTGGATCAGGAGACGAAGATTTACAAGCTGTAGACAAAATGGCTTGGCTTTTCGTGGGAAGAATAAGACCGGAAACCACAATAGAGGCAATAAAGAAATTCCTTGCCAGGAAGGAAATCGCAGGAAACGTTATTTGCGAGGAAATGTTATCGAGATATAACACGAAATTTTTCAAGGTAGGAATACCTCTAAAGTACCTAGAAATAGTAAATGATACAAATTTCTGGCCAGCAGGAATAACGATCAGTCGCTTACGGTTCTTTCGGCGGGACCCAGGGGTATCGCTCGAATGAGACAGGTAAGAGCCAGTCAGAGAACAAGAACACGAAGTAAAGAGAGAAGGAAAGACGAAAAAGTATCCAGATAATGCTATGGAATATAGAAGGTTTAAAAAATGCAACGAGTATGGCACCAACAGACTGTCTGGAAGGATTTGACATAATAATACTAACGGAAACTTTCCTCATGGATCAATGGCAGCATGCGAAATACTATAGTATACATCTGCATGCGAAGCAAGGGGGAAGAGGTAGACCGAAAGGAGGACTAACCGTTCCCCTCAAGCCGTGGCTCACCCCAATAATCTTGACCATCAAGCAAGATCACACCATGCTAATTGAGACGAAATATATTACAATTATTTCGGCTTACTTTCAACTGAGCACAACTGCTATGGATATAATAGATGAGTTAGGCCAACTAATCATAGAAAATAAGCAGGTCAAACCTCTAATCATCGCAGGAGACCTAAATTGCAGGCTTGATATAGAAAACTACAAAACTAAACTAGTCATGGAACAGTTGCATGAAGAAGGCCTCCGCCTATTAAACAATAGCACTGTACCAACATATATTTGCCACAATGGCAAAAGCACAATATATATCGCATTGATAAGAGGCCAAATAAAAGGGGAAATATCCCCTCTTTGGACAGCACATCACACACCATTACGAAAACATATACCAATGGAAATAAAGCTTCAAGGAGAATGGAAGGAAATACAAATCGAAGTAAAACAACAACTATCGAGGAAAATAGACGTACGGAAGGTAGAAGAACGATCAGAACAGATAGAACAAATAGAATCATTAATAGAAGACTCAAGATAGGAGGAAGCGGCGCAAGCTATAGAAGAACTTCTAACACAAGCCGCAAGCCCTAGGATGAAGAGAAAAGCAAAACAATGGTTCGACCAGGAATGCTATTTGTCAAGGAAAGAGGTACTGGACAGCCTACACCCGCTAAGATTGAACATTGCGAATCATACACTCACCCAAGAGTACAACAAGAAGAGAAGTTGTTACAAGCAGCTACTAAGAGAGAAGAAGAGGATTTATTGGGAAGAAGAAGGCAAACGAATAGTAGAAGAAGCTACAGGAGATCCATATATTGCACTACGCTCAAGGAAGCAAGCGCAGACGTACTATATAAACATGAAAGAATGGAAATCTCACTTCAGTAGCATTCTTAACAGAGAAGGAATAAAAGATACACCGAAACCCACACAGGAGAACGGCCTGCAATTACCAACAGAATGGGCCCCACTGACTGATAGTGAGATCCAATTCATCATCGCAGGAACAAAGAACAGAAAAGCTGCAGGACCAGACGGGCTATATAGTTAATATATAAAGGACACTTTCCATCTACTTGTTCCTATTTGGACGAAACTATATAATAAATGCGTAGAGACAGCATCAATACCAGATAGGTGGAGAGAATCAATAATCAAAATGCTGTATAAAGGAAAAGGAGATCCCAAAGACCCTAATAAATACAGAGGTATTGCGTTGGAGAATATCCCGTTTAAATATTTACAAAAATAATAACTGAGAGAATAAAAGAAACAATCAACGAATATCTTCCGGAAAACCAATTCGGTTTCAGAAAAGGAGGATCGACTCTAACTGCAATAGAACTGCTGTTAAATGACATCTGGGAAGCTCTTAACAGAAAGGAAAAGTTTTACGCCATTTTCATAGATTTCACTAAGGCCTTTGATTTGGTAAACAGGAATTTGGTGATAAAGAAACTAGAAGAGACTCTAGGCAAAAACAATATATGGATGAGAAGTATAAGCTCCATACTCCAATGGAACAAAGTAAGAGTCTCGGACAATCTTTCAGTCTCAGAGCCGATACTCCAAACAAACGGAGTACTGCAGGGAGATCCACTAAGCCCTCTACTATTCATTCTAGCTGAAGGAGATCTAATGCGAATAACCCAAAGAGAGAACATAGTTGCATACTCGTACGCCGACGATATAGTGGTTGGATCAACAGACATTATTGAACTTCAGGACACTATAAATGATATAGAGAAATGGTGCACCAAGCATGAGTTCGAGATCAACATATCTAAGACAGAAATGATGGTCTTTAGACCAGAAGGAAAGGCTCCAGCATTGGCGGAAATATGCATCAAAAAGTCGACAATAAACATCGCTAAAGATTTTAAATATCTAGGCATCACGCTGCAAACAAGCGCCAAATGTTTCACGAAACATATAACTGAGAAAGCAACGCAAGCAGCAAGGGCGATGCACGAGATCAGCTACATTAAATCCCTCCACTTAGAAACAGCAATGATGCTCTTCAGAGTTAAAATAATGCCCATATTAACGTATGGGATAGAAGTCATATGGTCGCACCTCACCGAAAAGAACCTATCCGAATTAGAACGGGTAAAAGCATTATATATCAAAAGAGCACTAGGAGTGTCAAAGACTACACGTTCCAGACTCGTCTACCTCCTCGCAAGAGAAACATTCCTTATCGAGGACCTAAGAACACTTTTGACTCTTCCCAGCACTCGAGCCTCGGAAAATCTTTTATTAACATTAAAAGCAAAAAGGGAAGAAATACCCGCAGAGATTTATGGAACGGGGGCCATGGTAGATCGGACATAGGCCAGATCAAGCTTTGAGATGAGGCACGTGTTTACCAAATGGCGGTACACGGATTTCATCATCTCATCTGTGTGAACACATCATATCATGAGCCAGCTGAGACGTGTGGGTGCAACTTATGTGAACAAACATGTGGACGCTACCACATAGAATTGTGCAAAAAGAGAACCCAATCAATTACAGAATATGCAAACCAAGGCACCTGAATGCAAAATTGAAATTGCTTGAATAATTTGTATTGTAATTGAATTTTGTTTTTGTTTGGCCATTTGGCTGCAATAAAAGTATTATTATAAACACGGCAAGCTAAGCCGGCTGTGGCTGGCGCAGCTCTAGGGCGTGCGTACCCAGTTCAGCCAGTGGTTGGCGCACTCCGCTGACTCATATCGTTAGTTCACACGGTCATGTATCTGCAAAGCTTAGGTGTTAGTGTTGCATGTTTAGTGAGTATTGTGATTACTGTGATTGTTATTCAGGCCCAGACACCAATACACACTGCACGAACGTGTGTATATCCATAATTCGTATATGAAAAGCAGAAAATCTTGTTCTGAAACGTGACGAAAATTTCGAATCAAGTTTCCAGGAAGACCTGTGCCTAATGCCAGTACAATTAGGAGGCTCGCTAAACGATTCAAGGAAACAGGCTCCGTAAATAATAAAAGAGTTGACATTCTTTCATCAGAAGATGTCAGGTGTGTGTTACAAGAGAGGGAGGACATTTCCATCATCGCCTGTGAGCACTGTAAGTACACATTATTGAATATGTTTGGTAAAAGTATTAAAGTGCGTACCACCACCGGCTGAACCGGGTACGAACGGCCGTGATCTGCGCCAGTCACAGCCGGCTTAGCTTGCCGTGTTTACTCACGCGCACATAGATAATGACCCTGTACACCTCCATTGAAACTTGGTAAGAAATATACACTTCTCAAGGGCTATCAATTGCTGTGCATCAAGCACACTAAATAGATTTATTCTTAAAATTAACAAAATGGAAAATTACATAAAATATTTCATTAGCTATACTCCAGAGATAGCAGGGCAGAGGATCAACGATTATGGCTTAGATTTTTGCTTTACCAATAATTTGTTCAACAACAATGTGCCTATTAGCTATTGCACGAGTAGCTGCAACCTCTTCTGGGGTCAACCTAGCTCTGTTCCTCCTGAAAGGAGGAATATTTAATCGTACACCTCTTTCCAACAATAAATCTTGGCAATCAAATCCTTTGTCAGCCATAACAAACTGACCTGGTTTAAGTTTCTCAAGGAAACCGGATAACACTACTATCTGCCGTTCAGAAGTACTACCCCCATACAACTCTGAGCAATAAATTGCAGCTCCTGACTCTGAAACTCCCACGAGGGCCTTAAAGGTATGCCGGCTTTTGTAATGTGAGTATGTAGCCTGAGCAATTACAGGATCTCCCTTAACAAAGATAGGGATTTCTGTGCAGTCAATAATGATGTCATACCCATTCTCTACTTTATCATACATATCCCAGAATTCCACCTCTTTAAAACGCTTATACAAAGCTCTGATCCAATGTATAAATATTACACTGGGATAATTTTCCCCTACACCAAATACAAATGCCAGTGATTGGTATGACATATTTGTTCTTAACTTAGCAAGGGTAAGGAGAAGCTGGTCCTTACTATTAATGGAGTATTTTCCATATGGCTTGAAACTGTCATCTAAAATCACAAATTTCCACAGACAAAAAAATTGAGCATGCGAGAAACCTGTAAAATGTATCATCTGTGTCTCATTCAGCCGACATACACTGAACAACTGATTTTTAAACTGCTTCACACTGTGACTACAAGGCATATTAGATAATGTCCATGAATTGGCAGAAGAAATTTCAGTCTGACTGCTAGCGTCCTGCGGGTATTGTGGTCGGCTTCAATATTTGGGTCCAATACATGATGGCTGTTGAATAGCAGGAGTTTCACATTCATTCAAATCCTGCTCTGTCTCATCTGTAAAAAAAGGAAATATACATGGAAATTTTGGGGTAGTATTCATACACATATTTCTGAAGTACTTACATTATACCATGTTGTGTAATATTGTAAATGGCGAAGTTGCAGGTCATTTAAGAGAACTGGGGTCCTCTTGTGAAAAAGCATTGACTGATCTTTGATGCTCCAAAGTAGTCCTTGCCCCATTTAAGTGCTTAGGATGTGATCATCAGACCAAGGGATTTAAGTGTGAGTGGAATGAAATGAACAAAATAACAGTGGCCATTACAAACATAAACTTGGCAACTATCTTATTATATAGGAATACGCTAAGGTGTATGTTTCACAAAACTCAAGCTCCTAAACCAGAGGGAGTTAGAAGGTGTGGTTCCATTTCTTGAAAGGTCAACGGAAATATATTTGTTTATAAAGTGCTTTTAAACAAATAATAAAGTGCTTTTAAACAAATAAACAAGACTATAGCCCCTGGCAGAACTGTGTCGCGTTCAGCCCGCATAGCATTAGACCCAGTCTGTACACAGGTGCAGATGACCTCGTAATTCCGCCCCTGAAAATAACAACTAACTAGGCTAGTCTGTACATATGGGGCGCACACAACCCATTATGCGAGAGTTCCCGCACAGGTCCGCTAGTTGTAGATGATTACCTGAAAGGAGACTAATCCTTTAACTCTTGCAGTAAAATACAGAACATGACTCAATATAAGCCTCCAGTGGTAAGTCGCAAGAGTCAACCGATACCAACTCGAGCACGTTCTTACAGCATTCGCTGGTAAACAAAACTAGGTGAAATTAAAGCACTTAAAGTTTTAATACCATATTTTTTCAGTGTTGCCTAGCTAATACGCTGCTGTAATTAGGATCAACATGTCACCGACCTGGTCCATTCCTGACCCGGTCGGAGACTGGAAGCAGGCTGTTGATTTTTTATGCGACCAACTAAATGACAAACCTACACAAAATGTTATGCCAATAAAACAGCTATAAAGTAGTATCCCTTTGGAACTGCTACGGATGAAAATTTTCTTGAAAAGAATGGGAGTAGTGTAGATTGTGATACTGTACACTACCAAATTCCCCTAGATACAAAATGGCAGCATCCATTACATCAATGCTGTTACTTCAGCAAGTGCTGTGAAAAAAAACAAATCACTGATCGAGTATAGTGAAAGTTAGAACAAATCAACATTTTTATATATGAAATTTTATGGTCACTTGGCTCAAATAAATCCTCATTATTGGTCACTACTAGATTAGACCACTGTCTGGATGAAACCATTGGTCACTACTGGGTTAGACCACGGTCTGGGCGAAACCATTGGTCGCTACTGGGTTAAACCACTGTCTGGATGAAACCATTGGTCACTACTGGGTTAGACCACTGTTTGGGCGGAACCATTGGTCGCTACTGGGTTCGACTACTGTGTGAACTACAAGCAAGAGGTCTGGGGCATAAACCCCGGGTTAGGTATGTGTTTATATATGCACTAACTCTGCACGCCCCACCTTCCCCACCACACTTTCTGCACCGTAAGTGGCTCCTTCATTCTCACTGAGCGCTGTAAATTCAATTATGTACCAAACACAATCATTTTGACACTACTAAAATGCAATAACACCACCTGGTTTCCAATCCTTCATCTCGGCCATATTGCCAGTTCCTACGCAAAATATTTGTAAGTTTCATGGCAAAAGGAGGAAACTTGAAGTTTTACGTGACCAAGAGCCATGGGACTCCTATTTTCACATGAACCACAGGATGTGATACAGTTTATTTCACTTCAAAAAACTCACATACTGTATAACCATGAATTGAACGCAGTCTACCTTGGTGACAGGCAAGCAACTTGACCATTGAGTTATCACGTCCCCAGATTTTTCATGGCGGTTTGCCCTGTATATTACACAAATTCCCTCAGTATGTGTAAGTTGACTGGCTACGTATAATTGATATGGGATGTACTAGCGGTGGTTTACTCTCTGCTCTTATAAGTTGCACCCGTCCTCTATCCCAATCCTACACTAACCAAAAGTAACCCATTATTCAAGAAAAGAAATGCACACAAATAATCATAACTGATCTCCCACTAAGTGCAGTATTGTAAATTTACAGGTTAATCCAATGAACAGGAATTGTAACCAAGTACAGCAACCTAATCCTAACCTCAATTTCAAATACCATAGGTCTCTTTGAACATTTCCATAACACCACGCAAAAGCCGTGCAGCACCGAATGCTTCTGGTTACATTTGGCGTAGTTAAGTTGTTTGCTCCCCCATATTTTAACATGCATCGGCCAAATTTTCATCTTGTTCAACTACCTGGGTAGATTATTGGCTGAGGAATAACCTAACCACCAAGGGAAGATGATTAAGAAAAGGAGATAGGTTTCGGACTGGAGAAAAAGGATAGAAAAATAGGAGGAGTGTAATGGCCAACGCGGGAAGTCAACAACCCACCAAGAGTATTCTGGTAATAGTGGACAATGTATAAAAATTTGTTGGCCAAAGCATTAGATAATGATGTGATAATACAAAGGGTTGAATTTACAAAGGTCGCTTGACAATTTAGCAAACATGTGGAGGACCAGACAATATTATTGTCACTAAATAAGGAAATCCAGGAAGGCATAAAGGACACGACACCACCACTAACTAATAATAAGATATATTATCAAATAGGTGGCACATAAAACAAATATCCAAAGGTGACACATAAATATTCAAAGGTGACACATAAACAAATGAGAAACATTAGCACAAATTTACACAATTGAAGAAACACTCATTAAGAATTAACACACGTTACGTCTTGAGCCTAAAACACACATATTGTCTTGAACGTAGCTGCAGATCAGTACATCATAGAACGGCATGCAATACACGGCGGTTCCAAAGAATGATATAATTTAAATATGCAACACAAGTGGAGTTGCAACAAATAATGAAAAAACAGGTCGCATGGAACGAGAATGTGTCGTCGAACCGGGACTGACTTACAGTGATGCGCCGATACCGTAAGCCCAAAATGAATTGTTAATAAAACAAATTATGTGTGAAACGCAGGAAGTCAAAGTAGTTGCTGTCATACAAATACCGGGATATGCCAATCGCGCGGTATTGTCACAATAGTAAAGTAGTTAAGCCCAGCGTCAACTTCCATTCCAGTGATGTTGCAGGAAGTCAAAGTAGTTGCTATCATACAAATACCGGGATATGCCAATCGCGCGGTATTGTCACAATAGTAAAGTAGTTAAGCCCAGCGTCAACTTCCATTTAGTGATGTTGCAGGAAGTCAAAATAGTTGCAATCATACAAATACCGGGATATGCCAATCGCGCGGTATTGTGACAATAGTAAAGTAGTTAAGCCCAGCGTCAACTTCCATTCCAGTGATGTTGCAGGAAGTCAAAATAGTTGCTATCATACAAATACCGGGATATGCCAATCGCGCGGTATTGTCACAATAGTAAAGTAGTTAAGCCCAGCGTCAACTTCCATTCCAGTGATGTTGCAGGAAGTCAAAGTAGTTGCTATCATACAAATACCGGGATATGCCAATCGCACGGTATTATCACAATAGTAAAGCAGTTTAGCCTAGCGTCAACTTCCAATTAGTGATGATGCCTGGCCTTGTAACATGCTTCCAGACACGATGAATTACTTATCACACGAAGCATCATCATTATTCATACGCGTGAAGACAAATTGTTAGGCAGTAAATGAAGATAGAAGTAAACACATTACAACACTATCCGACGCCGCGGATTGAAGAATTCGTCGACATGACGCGTATCAACATCAAGCATGGTGATGATGAGATCGAAAATCACCGTAATGTCACTGCCCAAACAAAATATGAATCATATGCATAGGACATGATTGCTAAGCACGGTTACTATGAAGATAGCACCAATTATAGAAATGATTAGCTGAATACTTGTTGATATATCACAACCAGTGTTGAAGCACAGCATTGTGTCATGGCTACACTTAGAGAACAACGAAGAAGAAAACGTGATTGGTCGCTACAAGCAGCAAGGAGGCCTCTGATAGGCTGGAAGCAGCCAATCACAGTAGAGAGTTTAAAAACAGGAAAGAGGCCTCTGATAGGCCGAAAGCAGCCAATCACAGTAAAGAGTTCAAACAAGTTAAAGAAGAATCAATGTGGCCAACTTAGAAATACAAAATTACCTTCTAAGCCAAAATATCCTACTGCAAACACGGCAGTGGGAATACTACATGCAATCAAAACAAATAAATCATGACAACTAATCAACAGAAACAAAACTAACTTGACAATGAATAAATACAATGAAGACAAATAATACAGATATGTACAACCACACAGAGTGGAAACAAATGGGGAAACACAAGAACTGGTTTGCCAAGACAGTGGCCGAACCAAGGAGAGTCACACAAAAGTTATAAATTTAACCTTTAATGCACTTAGAGGCGGTTGCCACTGAAAATCCGTTCTCTGATACCTAAAATGGGTAAGGGCTTGGTCTAAGCTGACGGGAAATACAGCTAGGACTTGGGCGGTTTGCAAGAGAGTGGTTTTAGTATATTCCCTCTCAAGCAGGCATAAGACTACTATGGGGAAGGGTGTTGGTCTGGCAAGACTGAGAGTAACAGATTTATTGTACGTCTGTTCAAAGAAATTCGTTTTTGCAAAGTAATTCGAAGGATGCCAATAATTTGAATCAGGTTTGGTATTTCCAGTTTTCGAAGTTATATAGTTCCTGAAAAAGCGACCAAGTGCTTCCAAGAAGGATAATGATAAAAGATTATACCTTGGGGAGTAATTTTGGTAAGTGGACCAATGGTTGCATTTGGAAATGGCTAAGCTTTTACTCAGCAAGGAGCTGGCTAAAAGTTTAGACAAAAAGAAACACTTATCTTTTGGAAAACTAACCATACGTTTTCGGAGAGGATCTCCACAAGCAGGTAGCTGGCGTAGCGAGCTTTACTTGCCTTACTGGCCAGTTAGGATTAGCTTTTAAAGCTAAGAGAAACTTTGACGAGATTACCACTAAGAGTTCTTGCTCAAATGCAACGAGTGGTGAAAGCCCTATCAATAGATTTAACGGCATTGAGTAGAGAGAGCCAAGGAAGACAGGATCTTGCCTAACCGTTGTATTTGCGAAATGATAAATCCAAAAACAAATATTTAATTTATTTAACAAGGCAAAAGAAGTTGATAACTTTAACAAATATATTTTCAATTTGGTTAACAATTTTGGGGTCACAGACCTCAGAAAGCATTAAGCGTTTGCGCCAGGCAATTAAAAATTTATGAGGTTTCGAACCTTATATGTGTACTAAAATCTTTGTAAGATTAATTTAACAATAAATAGAGTACAAGGTGTGTACTTTAAGAAACTCATGAGAGAATATTCTAGAAAGAGTGACAACTTCGAAAATAACAATAAGAAAAACATGAAGAATAAGATAGAAGTTCCTACAAATTCTTATATTTAAGCTGAATTACTTTTGGTTATTATACAAATAAGGGCAGGTCACGTACTGTGAAACCTGAAGAGAAAATCAAAAGGAAGGTTCTCGACCTCCTATGTTTAAGTAGGAATCACGAGCCAAATGGGGCAGTTTCCATTTCGTGAGACCTAGAAATAACTCACTCAAGAGTTGAAAGAATTGTTTTCCCTGATTATAAGGTAGAAACAATGTAAGCTTGAACCGTGTATAAAACACGTAGTTATACAGAAATTAATTAATGATAAACAAACAAAATGGAAGGTTACTTCGTTAGAGTGACACCTTATTGGAAATGATCCAGAGTTACAATTTTATTAATATGGTTTGTTAGTAGAAGGTTTAGGAAAGATCGATTGGGATTGAGGATAAATGTCCATGGCCTTATTTAATGTAAACGGACGATCGCGACGCGGTAGAAAAGTTGGGCAAGCACTAGTTTTCACTATAGTCTGTTAAATAGATGAAAAGTTCACTGTAGAAACAAGAAAGTTTATGGGAAAGAAAGTTATTGCAATGATGAAAATAACTGGTTGCACTAGGTAGGCGAGAGTCTATTTCTTGAGAAGGTTGTGAATTACAATTAAATGCGCCATAGAACATTCCAACGGTGGAAGAAAATTCGCTATTGCAGTAATTTATAAGGAAGATTCCTCATTTTAAATAGTATTCCCACAAGTGAGTGAAAAATACATGACGGCAAGACTTGTAGATAGAGTACAGAATCTGGAAGGTTCCAGAACAGTCCTAATAGAAGAATGGGGCCAAAGTTAATCCAGCGGAGGAACTAGCTTGGTAATTTATAGACAGCGGGTATCAGATAATATCCCACGTGGTGAGAAGATCTCTCATTTAACAAGCATAAGAAATGCTGCTTTTCACCAAGATTGGCTTAATTAGACAAAAGCCCAACATGGAAAATCCCGCGAAGGATGATTATTTCAACAAATAAGTAATTTCACACTGCCTATAAAAGATCGTTAAAAGCATGTAGAAGTTAAAACCATGAAGATGAGGTTAAAACTTGAAGTTTGTACTTAACTTTGCTGCATGGCGAAGGTGAGGTTCTCCTTGATGTTTAAAGTTACCACATGGCGTGGAATCTAAAAAATGCCTCGTTAGATCAGGAGGCTAGCTCTAGTTGAGCCTTAACTGAGTCGGCGGCCGGCGCACAAGTGAGACCCACTCAGCGAATCACAGAGAGTCCAAGGAAGGGAAAGGAGTGGGGGTAGGAGACAAAAGGAATACATATCAGAATAACCAACATAAGAAATTAAATTCCCTTGAGGAGATGGTCTTCAAAGAGTTGATAGCAGGCGATACTAGCACAGCATGGTGAGTGAAAAAGTAGACGAAGTTCTCTTGCTCATGGAGTTAATAGCTGGCGATGGCAACGAGATCTGGTGGCCAGATGGAAAAGGAAGTCCTCTTGCACCAGGAGGAATTGAGGAGCTTCAGAGATTCGCTGCTAGATGACGCTAGGAGGGTCATGGAAGATATATATATCTAGAACAGACTCACAAAAGATATAAGCGACATGACCATCAAAGGGAAAATAGAAGATCACTGTTGGTGTTTGATAAAGAGGAAGGAATGAACAAGCAAAGAGCATTAAACTTTATATTCTCTCATACCGTGTATTCCAAGAATACACCATACTGGGAGGGGGGAAACACCAACAGAGAACAAATAAGCAGTTAAACATTTAAAGGTAATGGAGCGATCAAAGAAAGTGGTCTTGTGATCGGACCATTAGTGGTCAAGACTCTGACCACCCTGACTGTCCCATCTCTTCCAAGATAACACTCGGTCACTCTACCAGAAGTCCAGACTAGGGGGGGGGGGGGGGTGAAACATCCCTAACCAAGACCAAGTCCCCCACTTTAATGTCGGGACTGGAAAGAAACCACTTCTGTCTCCGTTGCAAGGAAGTTAAATATTCCAAGTTCCACCTCTTCCAAAAAGAATTACGGAGGGCTTACGCCAAACGATAGGTAGATTAGAATCCCTGTAAGAATTGGGAAGAGAAGGAGGGGCAGAAAGAGAAGTGCCGATAAGGAAATGACCAGGTGTAAGTGGAAGCAGGTCATCAAGGTCATTGCAAAGCGGAGTTAAAGGGCGAGCATTAACAACACCTTCAATCAGAACGGATAGTAAATTGAATTCCTCGTAAGTCAAAATGCGATTACCTAAGACTTTTCTTAAATGACGTTTAGTGAGCTTTACGCAAGATTCCCACCTACCACCGTGATGAGGAGCGTAGGGAGGTATAAAGCGCCATTTGAAACCCTTTGAGTAGGAAATATTAGAAATTTGTTCCATGGCAGGAGAGGAAGTGAGAGCTTTCTTCCACAGGGAAGCTGCGCCCTGAAAAGTGGAAGCGTTATCAGAGAACATCTCTGAAGGAACACCACGCCTAGCAGTGAAGGGAGAGACAGCTGATAAAAAGTAAGAAGTAGAAGCATTCGTTACTAGTTCCAAGTGGATTGCGCCAGTAACCATGCTAACAAAGAGAGAAACATAAAGCTTACCAAACAATTTGCGTTTAGCTTCAGGAGAATTTCGTTGATATTGGAACGAACCCATATAGTCCACACCAGTTAGAGCAAATGGGCGTATAGGAGAGGAGCGAAAAGAGGGCAGATCGCTCATTAATTGAGTATTGATTTTAGGTTTCGCTTTGAAACAAGGAATGCACTTGTGAATTACAGAAGAAACTTCATGAATTCCATTTATAATCCAGTACTTTTCCCTTAAGAGGCAAAGCAGAGTGCGTGTACCAACATGCAGATTACGATAATGAAAGTCACGTATAATTAAGGAAGTTACGTGATGTTTGGAAGGCAAAATAACGGGATGCATTTTGTCCTCAGAGAGCAAAGATTGCGAGAGCCTTCCACCTACCCTGAGTAACCCATGGTCATCAAGGAACGGGGCCAAAGCACGAAGACGACTGGATTTGGGAAGATCCCTTTTAGAAGAAAGTAAAGACAATTCAGAAGAAAATGCTTCTTGCTGTGTCAGTTGTAAAACCTTAATGGTAGCGAGATTCAATTCATGATTGGTAAGGTGTGGTTTGGGGAGAAGAGGTTGGTCAACCACAAAATATTTCCATCTAAGGAGATAGGCGACAATTCGTATTAATTTATGAAAAGAAGAATAGCGGGACAACAAGGGATGAGAAGCGTTGGAAACAAGACACGAAACAATGGATAGAGGTACTTTAGCGTCAGGCAAGTTGGAGTTTGTAGCTGGAGGTTTAGAAGGCCATAAAGAAGAGTCTTCGATTAACCACGAGGGCCCATGCCAGTACAACTGGGAAGCTGCCAATTGAGAGGGTAAACAACCACGAGAGATAATATCGGCTGGATTATCAGCACTGGGCACATGCCTCCAATGACATCCAGAAGAAAGAATTTGAATTTTGGAAACTCTGTTTGCAACAAAAGTTTGCCAGTGAGAGGGGTTCTTGGCGATCCAAGAAAGGGTGATCATGGAATCGCTCCAGAGATAGATTTGCGAGAAATCGACTTTTAATACTTCCCGTAATTTCTTAACAAGTTCTGCAGCCATGAGTGCAGCACACAATTCAAGCCTAGGCAAAGTGATAGTTTTAAGAGGAGCGACCTTCGATTTGGCACAAACAAGGTTGGAAACTGGAGATCCATAGAATGAACCGTGATAAACTAAATATGCGCAGCAACCGTAAGCTTTTTCGGAACTGTCCGCGAACACATGAAGGAAAAAGGATGCATTAGAATGAGAGTTAATTAAATTCCTGGGAATTTCAATAAGGGAAAGATCCAGCAAATTGCTGCGAAACGAGAGCCAACGATTAAGAAAAGAAAGAGGGACAGTGTCATCCCATTCACATTTGAGCGACCACAGCTCTTGCATGAAGAGTTTGGCTATAACGATAACTGGGGCAAGGAATTGAAGCGGATCAAAAATTTTTGCAATTTCAGAGAGAATTTGTCTTTTTGTGTTAGGAAGCTCTTCTGCGAGCGAAACTTTATAGATGAGAGTGTCAGTGCTAGTGCACCAATGAACTCCTAGAGTTTTTATGGATTCAGAGTTTCCACAAATTTCGACAGAAGAAGGATCTACGTCTTCGATGGGAAACTGGGCGAGAAACTCAGGGGAGTTGGAATTCCACTTATGAAGTGGGAAACCTCCATTCCTTAGCAATGCCTGAAGTTCTAAAGACACAAAAGAAGCTTCCTCCAAAGTGGGGAAGGACTGCAAGTAATCGTCAACATAGAATGACGTAGTTAGTGCTTCAGAGGCTTTGGAATTAAATAAATGACCATCTTGTGAGACTAGCAAGTGTAGGGATCGGATAGCAAGGAAAGCAGAGGGTTTTAAGCCATAAGTAACCGTTTTTAAGCGAAATACCTTAATGGGCTTACTGATTTCATCACGCCACAAGATTCTTTGGAGATCTCGTTGTTCCGGTTGAATTAAAACTTGACGGTACATCTGTTTTATATCAGCTATGACAGCTATGGGAAATAATCGAAAGTTTAAGAGTATAGTAAATAGATCTGATTGAATAGCAGGACCAGAGTAAAGAGTGTCGTTAAGGCTGTTGCCATTAACGTCGGGTGATGAACCATTGAAAACAACTCGGATTTTATCTTTTACAAGAGGGGTTTTCCACACGGGATGATGATTTAATTAAACCGTTTCAATTGGGGGGTGCAATTCATCATCAGATTTGTTAACAACTTCCATATGATCTAAGCGTTCATACTCATCCATGAAATCAGTGTACTGCAGTTTAACAAGAGGTTCTTTCTTGAATTTGCTCTCGATAGCAAAGAGAGCTTTTCGAGCTTTGGGCTGAGAGTTAATAAGTTTGGGAGGATTATGTAATCTTGGCATTTGAACAACGAACCGGCCATCAGAAGAACGAATGGTGGTGTTCAAAAAAAGTTGCTCACGGAATTCATTTTCTGAAGAGGTTACATTAGGAGGATCAACGCTTTCAAGCCTCCAAAACTGTTCCAGGTCAGTATTGGAGAAGTAACATTGCGATGTGGGTTGGGGAGAATAATGGGGAAGTTGACCTGTGACGATCCATCCAAAATTAGTGTCTCTGGCGACCACGTTTGAGGATAACTTTCGAACCTGTTTACGAAGGCAATTCCAGAAAACATTGGCACTAAAGAGTATGTCAATAGGATTTTGCATGTTGAACAAAGGATCGGCTAGCCTTAAATGCGAGGGAATGTTTAACCCTGAAATATCCACAGAGTGACTTGGAGTGTCTTCTCCAATTCTATTGAGAATTAGACAATTAAGTTTAAAGAAGTTGTTTCTATGACAAATATCTCTTATGGTTAGCTTCGAGAATTGTAAAGCTTGCGATTTTGAGCTGTTGATGCCCGACACGTTGATAGAAGTCGGGTTTACAGGTAGGCCTAGTTTTCTAATCAAGGAATTAGACACAAAATCATGAGTTGCCGCTGAATCTAGAAGACCGCGTGCACGGACCCAGTTGCCAAAGTTATCCTGAACTTCGATTTGGACAGTAGACAACAATACTTGAGCACTGCGAATGGACTTGGCATTTTGAATATACGATGAAGCATTAGAACTGTTAGCGCTATCATTTTTCGGAGAAGTAGATGCTGTCGATGACCTTGCCTGATCATGACGATGTAGCAAAGTGTGATGAGCCTTTTCACAATGGTAGCAAAGTCTTGTGGACTTGCAATTAGAAGCAGAATGAGTAGGCGCTAGGCAATTGAAGCAATGTTTGTTCTGGGAAACTAATTTTCTTCTGTCGTCGACTGACATTTCTTTAAAGGATTTACAGAGGTATAGGGCATGGGGATCTTTACAAAGTATGCACTTTAAAGGTTCGTTTAAACTCTTACGGGGTTCGCTTTGAGTGTTTAAAACCATAGAGCTAGAAACACGACGTTCACTAGACCTAGTTGGGTAACCAGTAGAGTTTGATTTAAATTTAGAAGAGCTGGACCCGGGTTTTTGGGTATTAGACGCTAAGCGTTCGCTTTTAGGTTTGATAGACATTAATTCAAATTTGGAACTCGGGGAAGAGGGTTCACTTTGATTAGCTAGAGCGGTTAAGAGTTGGCATCTAGCGTTTATGAAAGTGACTAAATGCTCGTAAGAGTAGTCGTCTTCTTTAGAAAGTTCAATTTCCCAAGCTTTGAGGGTAGCAGCATCAACTTTAGAAACCACTAAATGTATTAGGAAAGTATCCCAATGTTCAGTAGGTTGATCTAATTGGGACAAAGCCTTAACGTGAAGTTGTGTAGTATCAACTAGAGTACGCAAACTAGTGACGTCATTGTGCTGTGACGCAGGTAGGTTGAATAGAGCCTTCATATGGCGTTGAATACGTAACCGTAAATTTCCATATCTTTCTTTTGATAAGTTAAAGGCAATGGGGTAATTTTCGGCACGTAGAGGAAGTGCTTCGACTAACTGCAAAGCTTGACCTCGGAGGATAGATCTCAAGTAATGAAACTTGTAAATGACTTGAATGTCTTCATTGTCATGAACAAGGGAGCAAAATAATTCATAGAAAGAATCCAAAGTAGATTCATCTCCAGAGAAATGGGGTAAATCAATTTTAGGTAAAATTGGTTTGGGCTTGTGAGTACCATCACGGAAAGAAGTTTGTGGTTCGTGAAGGGAACCAAGAACAGAAGCGTCCTTTTTCTGCTCCTCTTCGAGTTGGCGTATTATTTTGAAAGCAGAACCTATGCCTTCGTAATATTGGTTTTCTACTTCGACTCTATCTTCGGTTTGATTGAGCATACAAGTTTCTATTTCAGTTTGAATGTTACAATAATTTTCATAAGAACGTTCAAAATCCCTTACACGATGTTTCAACAAGTCTAATTGAACTTCTGAGGGATCTAACTCTTTTATGTACTTTCTGAATCGGGTAATTTGCCCTTTATAGGATGCTCGTTTAGAAGTAAGTTTTTCATCCTTATCCTTTTCAGTAGGAGCCATGTTAAAGAAAATAGATTGAAATGCAACTCACGAAACTGTGGAACCTTGGAAATGCTGTCAAGCTGGCAGCAGCAAATAAGTAGAAAGAACGGGACACAACAATGAAGACAGGAGCAGTCCCTTTCCCCTTCACAGGCTTTGCACGATGTGGTTATAGCTGAAAGATTCAAAGCATATATTAATAATTTGCAAGGTATTGTCAAATGACACTTTTAAAAAGAATAAGAATAGAAAATGGACTCTCCCGGGTTTCTGGGACCAAATTTTGGGTAGATTATTGGCTGAGGAATAACCTAACCACCAAGGGAAGATGATTAAGAAAACGAGATAGGTTTCGGACTGGAGAAAAAGGATAGAAAAATAGGAGGAGAGTCACACAAACGTTATAAATTTAACCTTTAATACACTTAGAGGCGGTTGCCACTGAAAATCCGTTCTCTGATGCCTAAAATGGGTAAGGGCTTGGTCTAAGCTGACGGGAAATACAGCTAGGACTTGGGCGGTTTGCAAGAGAGTGGTTTTAGTATATTCCCTCTCAAGCAGGCATAAGACTACTATGGGGAAGGGTGTTGGTCTGGCAAGACTGAGAGTAACAGATTTATTGTATGTCTGTTCAAAGAAATTCGTTTTTGCAAAGTAATTCGAAGGATGCCAATAATTTGAATCAGGTTTGGTATTTCCAGTTTTCGAAGTTATAGAGTTCCTGAAAAAGCGACCAAGTGCTTCCAAGAAGGATAATGATAAAATATTATACTTTGGGGAGTAATTTTGATAAGTGGACCAATGGTTGCATTTGGAAATGGCTAAGCTTTTACTCAGCAAGGAGCCGGCTAAAAGTTTAGACAAAAAGAAACACTTATATTTTGGAAAACTAACAATACGTTTTCGGAGAGGATCTCCACAAGCAGGTAGCTGGCGTAGCGAGCTTTACTTGCCTTACTGGCCAGTTAGGATTAGCTTTTAAAGCTAAGAGAAACTTTGACGAGATTACCACTAAGAGTTCTTGCTCAAATGCAACGAGTGGTGAAAGCCCTATCAATAGATTTAACGGCATTGAGTAGAGAGAGCCAAGGAAGACAGGATCTTGCCTAACCGTTGTATTTGCGAAATGATAAATCCAAAAACAAATATTTAATTTATTTAACAAGGCAAAAGAAGTTGATAACTTTAACAAATATATTTTCAATTTGGTTAACAATTTTGGGGTCACAGACCTCAGAAAGCATTAAGCGTTTGCGCCAGGCAGTTAACAATTTATAAGGTTTCGAACCTTATATGTGTACTAAAATCTTTGTAAGATTAATTTAACAATAAATAGAGTACAAGGTGTGTACTTTAAGAAACTCCTGAGAGAATATTCTAGAAAGAGTGACAACTTCGAAAATAACAATAAGAAAAACATGAAGAATAAGATAGAAGTTCCTACAACTTCTTATATTTAAGCTGAATTACTTTTGGTTATTATACAAATAAGGGCAGGTCACGTACTGTGAAACCTGAAGAGAAAATCAAAAGGAAGTTTCTCGACCTCCTATGTTTAAGTAGGAATCACGAGCCAAATGGGGCAGTTTCCATTTCGTGAGACCTAGAAATAACTCACTCAAGAGTTGAAAGAATTGTTTTCCCTGATTATAAGGTAGAAACAATGTAAGCTTGAACCATGTATAAAACACGTAGTTATACAGAAATTAATTAATGATAAACAAACAAAATGGAAGGGCACTTCGTTAGAGTGACACCTTATTGGAAATGATCCAGAGTTACAATTTTATTAATATGGTTTGTTAGTAGAAGGTTTAGGAAAGATCGATTGGGATTGAGGATAAATGTTCATGGCCTTATTTAATGTAGACGGACGATCGCGACGCGGTAGAAAAGTTGGGCAAGCACTAGTTTTCACTATAGTCTGTTAAATAGATGAAAAGTTCACTGTAGAAACAAGAAAGTTTATGGGAAAGAAAGTTATTGCAATGATGAAAATAACTGGTTGCACTAGGTAGGCGAGAGTCTATTTCTTGAGAAGGTTGTGAATTACAATTAAATGCGCCATAGAACATTCCAACGGTAGAAGAAAATTCGCTATTGCAGTAATTTATAAGGAAGATTCCTCATTTTAAATAGTATTCCCACAAGTGAGTGAAAAATACATGACGGCAAGACTTGTAGATAGAGTACAGAATCTGGAAGGTTCCAGAACAGTCCTAATAGAAGAATGGGGCCAAAGTTAATCCAGCGGAGGAACTAGCTTGGTTATTTATAGACAGCGGGTATCAGATAATATCCCACGTGGTGAGAAGATCTCTCATTTAACAAGCATAAGAAATGCTGCTTTTCACCAAGATTGGCTTAATTAGACAAAAGCCCAACATGGAAAATCCCGCGAAGGATGATTATTTTAACAAATAAGTAATTTCACACTGCCTATAAAAGATCGTTAAAAGCATGTAGAAGTTAAAACCATGAAGATGAGGTTAAAACTTGAAGTTTGTACTTAACTTTGCTGCATGGCGAAGGTGAGGTTCTCCTTGATGTTTAAAGTTACCACATGGCGTGGAATCTAAAAAATGCCTCGTTAGGTCAGGAGGCTAGCTCTAGTTGAGCCTTAACTGAGTCGACGGCTGGCGCACAAGTGAGACCCACTCAGCGAAGCACAGAGAGTCCAAGGAAGGGAAAGGAGTGGGGGTAGGAGACAAAAGGAATACATATCAGAATAACCAACATAAGAAATTAAATTCTCTTGAGGAGATGGTCTTCAAAGAGTTGATAGCAGGCGATACTAGCACAGCATGGTGAGTGAAAAGTAGACGAAGTTCTCTTGCTCATGGAGATAATAGCTGGCGATGGCAACGAGATCTGGTGGCCAGATGGAAAAGGAAGTCCTCTTGCACCAGGAGGAATTGAGGAGCTTCAGAGATTCGCTGCTAGATGACGCTAGGAGGGTCATGGAAGATATATATCTAGAACAGACTCACAAAAGATATAAGCGACATGACCATCAAAGAGAAAATAGAAGATCACTGTTGGTGTTTGATAAAGAGGAAGGAATGAACAAGCAAAGAGCGTTAAACTTTATATTCTCTCATACCGTGTATTCCAAGAATACCCCACTCTCTACCCCACCCCAAATGTAACTTGTAGACCTTACCAGTATGAATTAGGCCTACTGAAACTAATACTATATCAATGTATGGCTCTAGGTACCTCCTCAATCAATATATTTTTAATATTTCTGTGAAACCAATGGCCATGACCGTATCATTTTTAAAACAGTCCGTTCTTACAATCTCCAGTAAGGTGACAGGATGTTAGGTGCCTATTTGGGAGTGTAGGCCTACATATTCAACACACACACATAGTTTTGTCACATTATAAACATGTTAGAAAAAAGAAATATCAACTAGATACTTACTAGTAACTACATAGCGTGTTCTTTTGGCTATTCTTTCCTTCCTGCCGGTATCACTTCCCTGCTTGTGAAAACTTGGCAAAGGCAGATTTTGAGATGGAACCGCGTCTGGTACCAAATATCTATTTCGTGCAAGACCTGAAAGAGATCAGTTGAAAGTGTAATTATTGGTCAAATAAATTTAAAACGAAATTTTGAGTTATTTGAAAATAAACAAATCGTAGCTTCTCGCAACGCTCGTATTTTTCTACTTTGTAGTTATGTTAATACAATATAACTTAATATATCGATGTAACAACCAGCCAACAACTTATCACATAGATTAAGTTTACACCAACTTACCACATGGCCGTAAAGGCGTAAGAAAGTCCGTTTCTTCAAAATGCAAACTGCATACCTTGGACCATTTGCTGGGGCCTTTTCCGTTCCTAAGTTTTATTGTCCACTCTCGTCGTAGACGTTTATCTTTAGGATAACCATGAAAGGTGAACCCTCGATTCCTTGAAGCATTGGATGAACACCCGAAAACCGAACAAGAAACAGGCATAATACAGATTAAAGGAGGGTACGATTTTACTTCAATGTAAAACAAATGGAGATTCGCGGACCGGAAGTTCTCAATCCTTAACCTTCAGCGCCATTTTAACTAGTGGAAGCTCTATACAACCAGCATGGGGTTGAACTCACACGGCCGCCATCTTGAGCATTACCCGCTGTGCCAGAACATTACCTACTTACTAGGAACTGAAAGTCCACCTCGCTGTAAGTGATCAAAACGTAGTACCGGTAATATAACTAGTTATTTTAATAGTGCTGCCTTAATTTGACTTACAGCCAGGCACAGCACTTCCTAGGCATCTGAAATATTTTAATGAAATATTAATGAACCAGGCGTTGGTTACACAAACAACTGAATACGGGAAATATCACTTTCAGCAGGTCTGATTTACCGCGTGGAAGTTCACGGGTGTTGAAATAGTTAATACGAACTGCTTTAAGATGCTGTCATATCAAAATAAACGACACTTATGGACAAGAAAAACTTATCATGTGATCTTAACGTGTTTATACAACTTAGAGCCCACAACCTGTGTTGCCAATTCTATCAATGGCACGGCTTGAGAATTATAGACGGCGTTGATGCAGCTAATCCTCTATACCCAATAACACACATTGAAAACGTTTTGTGTTGGAAATATTAATATTTATCAACAAATCTACTAGCTTCCCCTCTTGTTATAGTGTCTGAGTGCCATGTTAGATGATGCTATTAAAGAAGGATCATAAATTTGACTCGTATTGACAGAGATCCACAGTAATATTTTAATCTGAGTTCTCTATTCGCGAACTCAAGCGACGGTGCTGCCGCTTAGCTGGAACTAGAGGAATGGTGATAGAAATATTAACAAACAGCTGTTTAACCTGCGATTTTGTTGACGTGTGTGATCTTCTCTCAATTTTTCAGCTTTTGCATAATAACTGAGGCTGAAAAATGAGTAATAGATATTGTTCAGTTCCACAGTGCTCTTCAAAGGCAACAAGAGGCATATCAATGCATTACTTTCCTAAAGAGAAAAGTTTAAAGAAGGAATGGAGTCGAGTACTTCGCATCGCAAAGCCGATTTCTAAATATATGATTGTATGCGGTTTGCATTTCACAAAGGAGGATTATTTTTATCCAGGTTAGTAAACATTCCTTTGTACGTGTACTGTAGATGACCTGTTTATTTCTTTCATACATATTAATTACGTCCCAGTTGTGGAAAGATAACCTTCATACACTGGATTTGGCTACATTATTTATTCCTATTCTTGTTAAAGTGGACTACACAAGCTACTTCCAGTGGGGTAGGATTATTAATAAGCATAAGATTGTTATAATATTGCAGTAGAATTATAAATATATTTTACTTTCAGATGTGAGAGCATGTAAAAGATACCTGAAGAAGGGCGCCATCCCCTCTCAGAAATTGCCACTGAGATCATTGGATAAGAAGATATCTTCTCCCCTGAAACTACAGGCAGAGGCCAGGGATGCACGTGTGCAACATAGACATGAAGCTGTGGCACCACCATCTCCAACTGAAGACAGTGAAGTGGTAACTGAAGACACAGAGACTGTGGCAGAGGAGATGTTTGCAGCTCTGGTGGAAGATCCCACTCTAAGGAAATGTGTAGAAGATAAAGGGATACAAGTAACGCCAAGTGTAATTGATGATTGTAGAAAAATAACTTTAGAGGACATGATGAAAACAAATAGAGAAATTAATGCATTTACTGGTATCCCATCGGTTACATTATTAGATAATATATGTGTTGCTACAGGAAAATTAGAAAGACAGAGTGCCAAACCACTAACCTTGTCATTAAGACAGCGTATCATTTTAGTGTTCCTGAAATTGAAAATTAATCTTTCTTTTAGGTGTTTAGCTGTTCTATTTGGGGTCACAGCTAATACATGTAAGAACTATTTCCGTGTAACAGTAGAGTTATTACATGAGGCACTAAAAACAGCTGTTCCATGGCTGGAGAAAGATCTGATTAAGAAGAGGATGCCTATATGTTTTCAACATTTTCAGAATAGTAGAGTTATTTTGGATTGTACAGAAATTCCCGTGGAGAAAAATAAGTGTTTAAAGTGTCGTGTGATGTCCTACTCTCATTACAAAGGCGATTACACATTGAAAGTACTTGTTGGTGTTGCACCATCAGGTTTAGTAACTTTTGTAAGTCAAGTGTATGGTGGAAGGGTTACAGACAAAGAAATATTTTTGCAATCCAATTTATTAGGCATGTTATTACCTTATCAGGATGCTGTAATGGTCGATAAAGGATTTTTGATAGAGAGTGAGTGCATTGAAAGGAATATACAATTGATCAGGCCACCCTTTCTTGGTAAGAATCAGCAATTGTCAACAGAGGATGCACTCAGAACTGCTGACATAGCTGCAGCTAGAGTGCATGTAGAAAGAACAATTCAGAGGATGAAAATATTTAAAGTATTAAAAGGGAGAGTCAATTTATATATGGTTCCTTCCATACATGGATTCTGTAATGACTATTATTGCAGGAGTAGTGAACCTTTCAGCTCCTATTCTTAGTGTTGATAAGTATGACTAAGGAGGCTTTTGCTACTGGTACCTAGTACCCAGTTTGTGGGTGTGTTTTTTCTAAAGCAGAATTTGCGCGCTGTATCAGCAACGAAGTAAAGCGCTACATATAAACTAGCTGTGAATAGAAACGAAGAGATGGCACGAAATGACAGTTGTTTAAACGTGTTTCGTTCATTATTTCAAAATAAATTTTATACAACTTAATATAACAATGGATCCACTGGGAGACTAAACTGATGATGAATGCATAGTGGTGTCGCTCAATGAACAACTTTGTTAATTTCACGTTGCTTGTAATTTAAGGTTTCCGCCCCTTAAAACCTCAATAACTAACTAATTTTTAGGTTAGGCCTAGGCCATTCGAGTTACCTTCTATGAATTAATGTCCCTGCTTTAGCCACTAAAGTTTCATGATCGTTTCATGAATGTAGCAGCATATGGATAACAATTCCTGAACTTAAGGTTACCATATCTATAATATTCACCATAACGTTTATGTGACAGGTTAAATTGGATCTAAAAATAGGATGAACAAGCTCTCGACTTCGTACAAATAATTCTTAATTAACCTACTGATATGCTGCTAGTGGAAATGTAGGCCTATAATCATGTAGTCTCATAGGCTACATCAGTAGCCAGAGCATGTCACTAATGATATCGGAGTAGACTGTGCATGCACACGTTAACATGAGTTTGCTGGTTTGTGACATTACGTCAACAAATTTAATGTATTTTAACTCTCCTGATTCCATTCCGGTTCCTGTTACTGCCACATGCATGGTTCCAATAGGCTTGATTTGATTTTTAGGATTATTATATTTCACTATAGCTTACCTGCTGCATCACTCAGAAAATTAAGCAAATGCATGTATCCTTGTTGCAGATCAGGTCCATGTACGTCCAAAAATGTTTTATGTAGGTGACCTTAATATTACACTCCATAAAACGTTGGTCCCCACCACCACCCCCCGTCCTAATGATGCAAAGTGTTATTAGACTGGGGCGTGGTGGCGCAGCGGTCATTGTTATTAGACTTTAAATACATTTGCCATTGATAGTACAAATGCTTGTAGATATCCGTATTGATAGATTAATTAAAAGTTTATTTTAAACTTTTAACATCTTACATAATACAAAAGTAGCTACAATAAACTGAAACTAACGTGCACCACTAATGGGCCCTCATTGCTTACGGACCCCTATGCATTTGCCCCCCCCCCCCCTTGTCCCTCCCTGGGCCTAGACGGTGCCAATTGCAGAAATTAGACCAGAAGAACCAAATCACTAGTAAAACAATGTATAGTAAAGGAAGGAAGCTTGTAGTTTTACGAGACCATTAATCTCGCAATCACGAGCCACGGGACCTTCTTTTTACATTGAATCCGAACCACAGGACACGGCATTGCACTTAAAAATATCTTGCATGCATTGACCAGGAATCGAACCTGGTCCACCTTGGCGAGAGGCCAACAGCTTGATCGCTGCGCCACCACGCCCCCAAGTATACAATAGATTATAATCAACAAGTTCTCTCTAACATACATTAGCCTACTAGTTCATATACAGTACACAATTTGCGTACCTAGTTAGAATTCACCCGAGTGAAAGAAAATAGGCTGGTACCCGTAGCCTATTATTTTTCATGAGAAACCTAATAGAATTTTCTGTCACTCTGCCAAGTACAGATATGTTACCATGCTGGGGTAGGCTATGTACACCAACAAAATTATAGTAATGTTTGTAGACATAAGAAAAAAAATGTGGTATTTCGTTCATAACTACGTACAATATGTAAATTATTTTCACAAATCTGAGTCTTCTTATGGAGAATGGGGTTTCCTCCATAGTCCATAACCAAAGAAATTTAATCATCAATTGAATACTCGTATGATTATGAACTTCAAAGCAATGCTACGCCTTTCTAGGCTTCATCCTACTTATCTTCCTGGATGGCTCTCGTGTAGCATCCGTTGCCCGTTTCGAAAGTGCGTTATTTTACTTAGTAGCGCTCTGAAAATGGTTTATAATTACTCTGCCACATTATTAAAGCAATTTGCCATTGACAAACACTGCATAAACACTTCCAAAATAAGGAAATTGTCAACATTAACTTTCAAGTAATAAACTTATCAAAAAGCAAGTCGTCATGTTTGCTGCCAACTTACTGATTGTGCTGCTAGGTAAAACCATTGGCCTGGATAAAGAGTATTGATGCATGACTATCCCCACTGTGCGTAACAAAAACCAGGGGTGTTTATATTAGCCTAACGCGCAGGGCCGCGCTACCTAACCTTTATTGGCCTAGGCGAAAACCATTGGTCTGGAAACAATGTTGGCACTCTAAAAAAAATACAGTAACACTCTATCGATAAAATATTCAACTCCTGTATATTAGTAACATTGGCCATTTCTATAGTAAATTTTTCGGATTTTAATGGCGCCGGGCAACGTATACTACACGAGTTCCTAATTGATAGTCGTACACAACAACGCCTTCAAGAAAATTCAGATGAAAACAAGAGTTTATCTTGTTATGACTGCAGCCATTTTTCAATGTATCAAACGTGCTGCGAAGTGAAACCACGCTGCATGATGACTCATCTTAAGCTAAACTGTTGGGGGATGGGGATGCTCTGTGGTATGACCTACATGATGATATTATTACATTCACATTGTACTTCTATGATAAATAAAGTATTTGAAACAATATCACTTTTTTATTATTTTATAAATTAGCCTATTTATGGATACAATGTAGCAATAATTACTCTAAGTTACTTTTTACATCAACTATCCTATAAGAAAAGCTAGTAAAATGCTATTTACAAGAAAAAAACATCAATTGTTATTGGCAACTCCAGCTATCTGATAATAATGAGAAACTTACCAAGTAGGGTACATTTGTCATGTGGTGACTGTTTGTATTATGGTTCCTTGTATCGTGGTAAATTCGTCATGTCTCTATACATAAGTAATAAGTTTCACTCGTTGATAGAGTGCAAAATGGGTAAAAGCAAAGTATATTGCTCAGTTCACGGCTGTAAGTGGATGTATAAGAGGGCTGCGGATATAAGTTTTCATCACTTTCCAAATGATGCAAATAGCAATAGCCGAAAGGGGACGATACCAAATAAATATGGTCAACAGGAGCGGATTGGACCACTCACCACTACACACACTGACGACAGGACGGGTTGTTCACTGTTACGCCAAGCCAAGCCGCACCTAGACAGCCAAGTACAGTCTCGCCGAACCAAGCCGTACCACGACAGCCAAGCTTCATCAGTCAGGTATCCTTCCCCGCTCTCTAGTTCATTTCCCTACCATCCACCATCACCTCGCTCTACGATATCAGAACCATTCCACTACGAGTCATATAGGCCTAATTTGACTTCGCAGGGTAAATATCTACTCTGAAAGAACCTGCTACCAGTCCGATATTCAACACCAAACCTACCTGCTAACCATCCAACAAATCAAGCAATTCCTGTCTCCCCAGAGTTTTAATACAAGTTAAACTCATCCCTTTGCCCTACCAAGCAGCAAATAATTTCTAGAATCTATGGTACAGTGAGCAAACTCAAATATAGCTTTTAAACGTAACAGCGCCATGACTCGAACTGCTCAAAAACAAATACCAGCAGACAACCGATGCTTGATAATATGCAATTGACACATAAAATCTAGTGGAACACACAAAATAGATCACGTGTATCGCACAGTTATACATATATACAATTAAAAATAACACTGTCATTATTTTGGGGTCCACATTTACCGATTATAACCGAAAAATAAAAAGTGTTCCATATCAAACGCGTGTTATTGAGTATTTTTACCCTACTTATCCAGACCGACCACAGCGGGCCACCACGTGTGTACTTCTACTCTCCCTCTCCTTTCCTCATGGTTTTCAAAAATCTTAAACAAAGCAATGCTTGCAGCTGCACCTGACCATAATATTGATGATTTGTCTTTAAGGATAAAGTATTTTCCTCAATCGACCCATTTTAATATTTTAGGCCCTGCACTACATCAATTGCAGTCTGCGTTTTACCTGCTAGAGGGCACTTAACCTCTACACAACAGAGTGAACTAACCACACCATCCAGACTTACACCTAACCATGGGGCACTTGGAGGAACAATAATGCCCACCGGTTCCACTTTATTTTTAAAAGCTATTTCATAAGCTTCTAAGGCTACTAGTTCAAATTTTTTCCCATGCACAGTTGCCATGTGTCCCTTGAAATCAGTTTTGAACAGTCTACTCACTTTTAAATTCCAGTCTGGGCTTTTATTTTTGCTGTAAGTAAAAACACTGTAACAAGTAGTACCAGTTAATCTTACTTTTCTTGCATTCTTCCAAATTTATCCAGATTGGGTAAGAGTTGTCAAACATAATTTTACACTGTCTTCATATGTGAGAGCTACCTTCTCATTAAAAAATTGAGCAATGTCATCTTGAAGTTCTGCATCAAAATCAACCATAGCACTAAATTGTAGCAACAAGTTGTTGTTGCCTAAAAGTTTATGGCATAGGGATAATTGTAGCAAATCATCACCACCGGAGACTTGAATAGTAGTAGTAGTAGCAGTAGTCTCCCTTAAGCGCAAAGTAAGATCCAGCTCGGATCCCTGTGCCCCAGAAAGTAGAATATCCAGTATATTATTCTCGCCTGCACTACCGACTAGGCGACTTTGGAGGGTCGATTTGACAGTTGATCTTCCCATGTGGCAGAATTTATTTATAGGAATCGCTTTGTCGTACATGTAGTTGTCTTTCTTTAACTTTCCCCATTGCTGCTTCAAATCTGTGGAGCTCAGGTCTTCCAAGTTTTCAATTGTGTGCCTATTACGAAAAGAAGAAAAAACAAATACAGTCAACTTGTTCACTCTTCGATTTATCGGCTTCAACAGTATTATATCTTCTAAATTTAAATGCATCTACTTACCGAAGTATGTAAAGCAATGTAGCGACTACATGCTTACACTTTCCTGAACTTCCAGCCTTACAGGTACACGAACAAATTAACTTTTTCTCGGCAACTGGTGATCGAATCTCAATTTTAATCTGGTGAGGAACTCCCTTCAAATTACTGGTTTGTAAGCATAAAGCTTCAAGTCTCACTAAATCTTCTCTTTCGGCTACTCTCCCAAACATAATTATGTGTTTGGCATCTAAAATTGCCTGTCCTTCAACGAGAGGCCGCCTAGAATCCCCAACAATATTCAATACATCAATCAAGTCTATCACCATTGCGTCCACCATTTTGTCGCGACCGACCTGCCACCTACATTCGATTGAGTTCGCGAATTCTCTCCATTTATAGAGTATTCCTTGGTAATGATCGATATCTACCGCTACAACAAAATGCTATCTCTATATCCTAAACCAGATAGACTGATATATTATTTTAGTAAACGATAATCGGAATATAAATAAATTTATTTAATTAATTTGCCTCCTGATATACTTAATTACGTCTTATACTTAATTATAATTACAACTCGTCTCGATCGACATGTTTGGAGTCGAGATTTTATGCGCATTGCTTTGTGGGAGTAGTTGAACATCGCCCGTTTCTTCTCCATCTTTTCCACAAGTACGGGTGAGGTGAAATGGCTCTGCTCTCGATTCGTTTGGCCTCTGCGGTTGCGAGGCAGCTTCCCAACACCTCATCACAGGTACGGAAAGGGATATTCGAACGTTTGACGTGTAAATATTTACTTATTTCCATGCACTTCTCTTCCTACCACGCATAGTGGAAAATTACTAATCATCTGTATCTCGACCTTTAATAATGTAGTGAAGAATAATAAAACTCGGACAGTCGGGGTTATTATTGAGATTCTAGTTTTATTTTTGAAATAAAAATCCCCAGTGGGATTATCTAGTGGTCATACTCTTATAACATGTTCCTTATGTCCTTGATGATCTGCTGGATTAATCGATCTATGTGCCGAATGGATGTGGTAGTGGAAAAAGGTACAATAAGTGTATACATTGGGAATCATTCAAGCTATTGATAAATATCAAGGAATTCATTGGATGCTAATTTTGCTGCGCGATGTTTAGGAGCAATTTTCTATCGCGAATGTGCTTTCTGTCTTTTTAATGCTATTTTTACTGTAAAATCTTTGGATAGGAGGTGGGAGTGGCGAACCGGTTTTCGTTTAGAAGTACACCTTTTAATTTAAGTGATTCTGTCCTTCACAAAGCTTAGCATTCTATCGTGTTTCCTTTATCTTAATAGTATGATATGTTGCTTGTCTTGCATTTTTAAATGTAGGTGAACTAGCCTATTTCATTTGAACACTAGCCATGACTGTTGACCGGACTGCTATGGCTTGAGGGAATTATTGATTGGCCTATTATACATTTCTCGGTAGCACTACAGAACAGGAGACCAAAGGTATACAAAATTTGGGTAATGAAATTTGCCGAAGTACCTTTAGTAATGGTATCCGGAGATGTGAAAATAATAGATGTTGACTCGTCCGCTGCCATAAACCCGCCCAGCCATCCCAAATAGATACACGACTTATATAGCAGAAATGAAGTCTTTTGTAGCCATCTTGCTTACTAAGTCAGGAATGCCAACCCCACGCATTTGGTACTATTTCACATCGGGTATTGGCAACTCAAACTAACACTTGGGGCGCTGCGGCCGGTCTGAATAAGTAGGGTTTAAAATACTCAATAACACGCGTTTGATATGGAACACTTTTTATTTTTCGGTTATAATCAGTAAATATGGTCTCTAAAGTAATGACAGTGTTATTTTTAATTGTATATATGTATAACTGTGCGATACACGTGATCTAATTTGTGTGTTCCACTGGATTTTTTGGTGTCATTTGCATATTATCAAGCATCAGTTTTTATGGGTGATGTAGATCAGCTGATTCAAATTTACACAGGGCTACACTTTGGACATTATATCGGTACTATTATGCGCAATATAATGTAAATGTCGATCCTGAGTCAACGCCGAGGACATTCAAATAGAGAAATACGGTACATAAACAAATAAATAACACACCGAAGCTGTGCTACTTTTATCATTCCGAGACTAGCATCCACGCAAACCAGACGCCACTGTTTCAAGCTCCGACTTATATCGTGAATTGATGTCAAACTGATGATCAGCCAGCCTTTCCGCCAAGCCTACACCTCGTAATCGCTAAGTTCTTCGATATTCGAGCTATTCCACTACGAGTCATATAGGCCTAATTTGCCTCCCCTTGGGCACTGTAGAATGAGTGATTCCGCTACCATTCAAATATTCAACACCAAACCCACCTTTTAACCATCCAAATCAAGCAATTCCTGTCGCCCCCCCGAGTTTTAATACAAGTTAAACTCATCCCTTCTCCCTACCAAGCAGCCAATAATTATTTAATTAATTATTCAAGTAACTTCAATCTTACCAGCGCGCCCATCGTAACAGCTGTTTTTAAACTGAATAACCTTCGCTGGCTTTACGTCGCAGGTCTTCTGTCTGTCTACCTCGACAAGTGTTAGATCCTTCCCGGGGTGGAAAGGTATTATTATTAGGTATTATTAGGTATCATCACATTTCGGCTATTGCTATTTGCATCTTTTGGAAAGTGATGAAAACGTATGTCCGCAGCCCTCTTATACATCGACTTACAGCCGTAAACTGAGCAATACACTTTGCTTTTACTCATTTTTCACTCTATCCACGAGTAAAACTTATTACTTATGTATAAAGACACGAACAATTTACCACGATCTGTTTACCAATACAAGAAACCATATACAAACAGTCACCACGTGACAAATGTACCCTACTTGGTAAGTTTCTTATTTTTACCGCTAGATGTCATATCAGATAGCTGGAGTTGCCAATAGAACAAGTAAACAAAAGAGCGTCGATAAAGTAATGTAATGAAAAATTGCGCCAATTGTCAGTGTTTATTTATGTATTTATAATGTTTTACATACAAAAACAGACCTAACCTGGGGCTTACGCCCCAGACCCCCTTGCTTGTGGTACTAGCAGTAATTTTCGACCAGGCAGTACCTAACCTAGTAGCGGACATAAATTCTATCTTATTAATGTTTTACATACAAAAACAAACCTAACCTGGGGCTTACGCCCCAGACCCCCTTGCTTGTGGTACTAGCAGTAATTTTCCGCAAGACAGTGCTTAACTTAGTGGAAATTTGTAACAATTTCAAACTTTACGTGTCATATGGTGAATTTTGTATTGGACATGTTGGTAACTTACTCAGATGTTCGTTTTTCGGGTGTCACATGACGTATGACGTAGTGTCCAAGATGGTGTCCATAGTGAAATGAAGACAATGCTAAATGCATTATCTTCGTAAATAATCAATTAAAAGGAATTATTCCGGTGCAGCAGTGGCAATTGAGAAAGTAAAACGACTCCCAACATCTCCGAGAAAGGTTTGTCAATCATAAATACTATATTTTCAGTAATATACCTTGTTGAAAGTCACGACGGCTTGGTCTCCTGTTCTGTAGTTTTAATCATTTCTCACCTAGCATATTTCTACGATGCAGATGGCTCACATATGTGACTGCTTGGCTTCATTAGTGATGGTGTTGAAGTGTCTTGTTTTATTGTGGGGGCGTGGTGGCTGAGCGGTCTAGCTGTGTGCCTCTCACCAAGGCGGTCCGGTTTCTATTCCCGGTCAATGCATGCGAGATTTTCGAAGTGAAATGCCATGTCCTGTGGTTCGGATTCCACGTAAATAGGAGGTCCCGTGGCTCATAATCACAAGGTAAAACTACAATCTTCCTTCCTTCCTTTTGTTTTATTGTGAATTTATTACTGGTGTGCACCTCATAGTAGTGATGGGCAACAGTTGACTACAAGTAGTATATTATGAAAACTATTGATTTGACTACTTTCAATAAATTAATAATATGTTTGTGTTTCATGCCAAGGTAGTGCCAATAGTTATATGGTATATACCTGATATGGGAACAGTTAACAGTAACAGACTTGAAAGCAACAGAACGGGTCAAATCCAGATACCTGAAAAGGATACTAGGCATAGCAAAAACTTATATTCTAGATTGGCTTATGAACTAGCATGTGAACTATTCCTGGTAGCAGAATTGAGAGATCGACTTTTGTTGCCAGCCACAAAATCAGAACAGGATCTCCTCAGGATACGGAAAGGGAAGGCGGAAGAAATAGAGATTTGTATGCAACAGGCGCGATGTGTAATAGAAATTGGACGGGACCAAACTGTTTAATGAGCGCAATAGATTAGCAGTACATGATAGATAGATGGATTTTATTAATTCCATTTGATCAAATACAATACATTTTTGATATAGGACACGTCAGTATTTACATCTGTAAAATAAAAGTACTAATAGTTATATAATACTATAACTATGGCTTTCATCATAAGGTGAGTGGTTAACGTGTCGGATTACTAACCCCAAGCTTGCCGGTTCGCTCCTGGCCGTGGTAAGTGATTTTTGAAAGGCGGCAAAAATGACGACACGCGTATCATACGATGTTGGCATGTTAAAGAACCCATTTGAATTCAGTAGGCAGTGTTCATTGTGGCAAAATTAATCTCTCGATTTTCTGCCTACACAAAGTTTCTCAATTCTCTACTAGAAAGCGCTATAAAGTCAAGGAGGTTAGATATCTATTTATTGTTCACTTTCGACCATCCTACCTTTTCATCACTTTTAACAACTTTTAACACCTTGGCTTATTGAAAATATATCATTTACGATATGCATACCTTTTGGGGAGTTGTTGGGAGTCGTTTCACAATCTCTTCATACTCGATAGCCACTGCTGCACCGCAATAATTATTTCACGGAAAGAATGCAATTTTTCTTCACTTACGGACGCCATCTTTGACAGTCATGTGACACCCGAAAGTCGATCATGTGACTACGTTGCCAACTTGAATAAAGAAATTCACCACACGCCTTCGCTACTAAGTTAGGCACTGTCTTGTGGAAAATTACTGCTAGTACTACAAGCAAGGGGGTCTGGGGTGTAAGCCCCAGGTTAGGTCTGTTTTTGTACGTAAAACATTAATAACATATAATTTATGTCCGCTACTAGGTTAGGTACTGCCTGGTCGAAAATTAATGCTAGTACCACAAGCAAGGGGGTCTGGGGCGCAAGCCCAGGTTACGTCTGTTTTTTTATGTAAAACATGATAAATACATAAACACTGTAATTGAGTTCACTTAGTGATTTCATACATCACGTGCGAAATAGTACCAAACACGTGGGGTTGGCAATACTGACTCAGTGAGAAAGATGGGGGGTGAGAACTTCGATTTCAACTATATAAGTAGTGTCGCTATTTGTAGGGGATGGAGGGTCTATGACAGCGGAGCAGTGAACATCTAATACTCAATCCTCTCCTGTTATCCTCCCGACTGTTAAATTAGGTAATTTCAGTTTTTTAAAATATTTATACAAAGGATGGTCTAAAGTGAACCGCTACCCCATTTAACAAAGTTTGCACCCGGCACCTGAGGCCATATGATATTATTATTATTAGAAGATGCCTAAGAAGATAAATTTTCATTGTGATTTCGGACGACATCGCGAAATCGACAGACAATTGGAGTTGTTAGAAAACATTTGATTTCAATGGTATTTTTGTATTTTTGGGCGTGGTATTATGAGAGTTCCGACACAGCCTTTCTGTTTAGAAAAAAAGACAATTGCATGTCGTGAGGCAGTACTTTTTTGTTGGAGTTGTTTAAAAAATATTTAGGAAACTCTCAAGAAATAAAGTTTTGATTTGGTTTTAACCCCTCTATAATTAATATTCAGAGTACGGAAAATTTCTGGCGACCGTGACGAAACATTCTTTAAGATGGAGGAGCTAAAACAGCATAGTAAGGAAAGAACGCAGATTATTTACGAGAGCACATGGTGAATTTCAAACTAAAGTATCTGAAGCAGTCGAAGATGTGAAAGAAATGTTGACATCCTTCCGTATTTTAGAAGACAAGGCAATGCGAATGTTATCTTTAGATGAGAAAGTTCAAGCACTTTGGGTTGTTGGAGAAACAACGGAGGAAGAAGACGCTAAGGAATTCGACACGGCAGAATCGTACCGGGAGAAGTGGCTACGAGCTAAGGTTAATTTTGAAAATAATTTTCAAATGAATTTATCTGTTGCGGCTAGTGATGCTGCTATGAGTGAGAGCCAGACTACCAAGAAAAGGAACTTTATTTTACCCAAGCTGCAACTTAAAACAGTTTGCTGGAGATGTAAAGAACTGGGTTGGGTTTTGGGGACAGTTTAAAAAAATAAATGACGATAGTGATATCGACCCGGAGGACAAATTCCAATATCTATTACAGGCTACTGTTCCAGGTTCAGTAGCCAGGGAGCTGGTTGAGAGTTTCCCTCCATCCGGTACAAACTATCAAAAGGCAATGGATCACCTAAAATCCAGGTATGCCCGGGAAGAATTACTTATAGAAGTATATGTCAGAGAACTTCTAAGCATGGTTCTGCTTCAAGCTACTGAAGGTGGTAGGCTTAGTATTGGGAGCCTCTATGATAAATTAGAAACACAGCTGAGAGCTTTGGAATCTTTAGGGGTTACCAGTGACTAGTATGCAGCAATGCTATATCGTCTAGTTGAGTCTGCCCCCCCAGGGGCTCACATCTTGTGGGCGTGGGTTGGCGACCACGGGGCCCCAGCTGAGTCCGGCATTGCTTCCACTTACTTGTGCCGGGCTCCTCTCCGTCTTCTTTCCTGTCGACCTCACTTGGTCAACTCTTGTTCTCTTCTGACCCCGACGGTATTAGGGTATCCGAGGCCTAGGGAGTCTCTTCCTTTCCCGCCTTAATTGGCCCTTGTCTCATCTTTTCTGATAACCTCCTTCTGCGAGGGGTCAGCCTTCTTTTTCTCTTCCTTTTACCTCCTGCCTTGTGCTCTAGGCCCTTAAGGAGGCAGGGTGTATGTAGCCCCACCACTTCTGGTGCACCCTAGATAATGCTACACCCTCAGGGGCTCACGGCTGGTGAGTTCGGGAGTTGGCGACCCCGAGGGATTCCTGAGCTGGGTCCGTTATCCCCTTTTGTCCCTTACCTTTGGGGCGGACCCTCTCCTCTTTTACTTTCCTATATTCCTTTCATGGCTCTCCTTCCTTCCAAGTCCCTCAATCCGCATTCTCCGAGGGTTGAGGGCATTTCTTTTCCTTCTGTCCTTTTATTTGCCTTATTCTCCTTTAGTTTTCCATTTCTTCTTCTAGTATGTAGGTTATTAGTTAGTTTTAGTTTTAAGTTTGCTTTTCATTTTCATCTTCACGATCACCCACACCATCAGGGGCCGATAACCTAGATGTTAGGCCCCTTAAAACAACAATTATCATCATCATCATCAGTTGAGTCTGCATTGCCAGAAGAGGTTATGAAGGCATGGGAGAGTGTTCGTGTATCTCATATTCCAGACAAAGATCACGACCACCACCTAAGCAAATTGTTACTGTTTCTAAAACAGGAAGTTGAGAGCAAAGAACGCTTATCTCTTGCCCGCTCTAGTTTTATTGTAAGAAGAGAGGGCGTGCCATTTAAGCCAGGTAAACAAGAGAGACTTCCCACAGCTGCTATGTTTACAGGGGAGGTTCAGAAAACTGAAACAGTTTGTATCTGGTGCGATAAACGTTCCCATAGATCTTCTGATTGTTTTGAGGTGAGGAATTTCAAGAATAAAGAGAAGGGTATTTTGAAGAAAAGTGGTGCTTGCTTTCGTTGTTTAAGGAAGGGACATAACTCTAGTAAGTGTAAAGCATTTGTGAAGTGTATGATTTGCTTGAAAAGGGATCATTGTACTATTTTATGCCCTGATTTAGTAACCAAGAATGAAGAGAGAGAGAATTCAATGGGAAAGGATCATCAAAACACTGAAACTTTAACTGCCCATCAAAACGCAGAGACATTATAAAAACTCTTGTTGTGAAAGTATCTGGTGGTTAAGGATCTACCAAGCTTGCTTGAATTTTGTTGGATTCTGGGTCGCAAATGTCTTACATAACCAAAGGAGGGGCTAGAAAGTTAGGACTCCAAAAATTGGGAGAAGAAGTGATGTCTCATCGTCTGTTTGGGGGTGTAGAGACTAACAGAGAGACCCATAATGTTTATGATGTAACACTACAAGGGCTAAGAGGGGATTTCAAATGCACAATCTCGGTACTCGATAAGAATAAAATATGTGGTTATGTACCAAGGTTAGCGACTCAGCATATTTATCCTGCCCTTGCAAATAGAAACATTCAGTTGACAGATGTTGGAGTTAATGTCCCAGAGGTACCATTGTTGCTTGGAGCAGATGTTTTGGGGAAGCTGCTTACAGGAGTTCTGGTCAAGCTGGATGAAAATATGTATGTGTTGGAAACTCGATTAGGTTGGACTGTGATGGGTCAACGAGAGCTGTCTAAGGGCAATCAGTCACTAGTCAGTCTCACATGTGGTAAGACACTATAGTGCGCGACAAACCATTGGAAGCCTGAAGGTCAAGGGGCCCTCTGCTCCGCTCTCCTCCCCGCGCCTGGCGGTGTTGCCATGCTATTGCACGGTAACTTCAGTGGAGTGCTGGATGCGAGAACGTACATGACAACACCTCACCGACTACGCGTGACCTTCAGGCTTCCAATGGTTTGTCCCGCACTATAGATATTTCAGACTTGTGGAAGTTAGAAGCCATTGGCATAAAGGACCCTGCAGAGTCTCAGTCGAAGAAGATGGAAAAGGAAGTCCTAAAACATTTCAATGAAACTGTAAGAACAAAGAAGAAGGCAAGAAGGATAACAGGTGTAATCGAATGGAGAAAAAGAAAAAACTTTTTGGCATCTCTCGGTTGTTATGGTGAAGGCATATTCTTGAGTTAAGGTTATTTATGATCTAATGTACCCAAGAAGCAAGTAACTAAATGTCAGGAAGAGGGACAGGCCAGGGAGCCTTATATTCTCCCCTCCCTCAGTCTATCAGTGATACTGCTTCATCAGAAGAAAAATTAATTAGTGTAGTTCATCATACTGACAACAGGAAATTCGTTGTCTAGCAAGGAATCTGTAGATTTTAAAAAAACATTTGGACTTTTCAACAATACTGTATAAAATCCGTGTCAAGTGAAGGAGGTGTGAATGTTTTGTGTAACGTTTAATGTTTTTCATTGTGTTGCAATTTTATTAGTGTAACAAAATTGCAAGGTAGGGAGGATGTTAGGAAACATTTGATTTCAATGGTATTTTTGTATTTTTGGGATTGGTATCATGAGAGTTCCGACACAGCCTTTCTCTTTAGGAAAAAAAGAAGACAATTGCATGTCGTGGGGCAATAAGTTTTGGTTGGAGTTCTTTAAAAATATTTAGGAAACGCTTAAGAAATAAAGTTTGGATTTGGTTTTAACCCCTCAATAATTAATATTCAGAGTACAGAACAGGAGTTCTGCAAGGGGATCCCCTCAGTCCTATTCTTTTCATTATTGCTGTGGCAGATGTTGTACAAGTATTACCCTCAAACTTGAAGTTATATATTTACGCATATGACTTGGTTCTAACGGCAACCGGTGAAGTGGTGCTGCAACGGGCTTTTAATAAAGTGACGGAGTGGGCGAAATCAAATGAACTTCAGTTGAATGAGAAGACAGTTTCCATGTCTTTACGAAAAGGAGGAAGAGGGGCAACAATTCTTTACGGAGATAAACCACTGGCATGTGTGACGCACTTCAACTATCTTTGGGTGACTTTTCAAGACACATGGCAACGTTTTCTCAATCCACATCAAGGACAGATCAAATGCGGCTGTGAAGGCCATGATTGACGTATGGCATCTTAGAACACTTTCCTTAAAGACTGCAATGAGACTCTTCTGGCTGAAAATCGCCCCGATAATTACATATGGTCTGGAAAACATTTGGTCCCACCTAAAGTACAAGCATCTAGTGGAGGTATAGAAGGTCAAGGCCGTCTACCTAAAGAAAGTCTTATGCCTCTCCCGATTTACTCTTTCTCGTTTGGTTTATGAACTCTCAAGAGAGCTTCCCTTTGTCGAAGAACTGAGACTGCAGATGCTTTCGCCAACAACACATGGTTATGAGACACTAGTTCAGGAATTGAAGTCTAAGAAAGATAGTATCTGGCAAGAATTTTACGAGACTGATGCGATGACATCACGGGGCTGGACAGAGTTCTACGAGCTGGGGCACCTGGTAACGAGATTCTCGGTACATGGTTTCAACTTCAAAGTGTGTAGTAACAGAAGATTTCCTCAGCCAGACTTAAATTGTGTTAAGTGCCCTATGTGGTAGAAGATGTGATCGATACCATGTGATGTGGTGTGGGCAGAAGAGGTCATCTCTGTCTCAGTTCTGTGCAAACTAGTTGTAATTTCATACTGCATATTTTGTGTGTGTAACCTGTGAAAAGAAATGTGAACGGTACCACTTCGTAAAATGCCAGAAGAGAAACAATGTTGCTATGTGATTACAGTAAATTATAGATCTTTATTTTTACATCAATGTATGAATTCTATGGCCCTTCGGATGAAATATATATATTATTATAAATTAATAATGCTGCAAATATCCAGTCGGATCCATAATCAATCAAGTTGATTCATAAAAGAATTGAGTCAATGATACAAGTCGATTACAACCCATCACGTGTCATCTCTCAAGTTTCCTACACATACGACAAATACAGTCCGCGCATGGCTCATGAAAACGTACAGTCCTACAACACTTGTGATGGAAATCGTGCACTGCATATCTGGTAACTAGGTGTCGGAGCTGACAGTTTGCTTCTTTCCAGTCCGTCGTTATCATGGCATCCGTGGTATAAAATCCATTCAAATATCTTTTTCTTTGCTATGTGTTCTCTGTCTACCGCTTCGTAGTCCGGCGTGGGCGCAAGTAGCATATTCAAGCGTAGATCTTCTAATAGCATAATTTCTTTAGATCGTAGACAAGCCTTGACAGTGCGCATTTAGAGGGGCAGGGTGTTCACTTCAGGAATGTTGCTTTCACCTTTTCAATGTCATACGTTGCTTGTTGAGAGGAATCTCGAGTATTTCAATCCCTTGGGTAAGTATGGGGATAATTTTGGTCTCTAATAGTTTCATAGCTGTTTCTGCAGGTGATTGATGTCATTCATTGCTGTCATAGTCGCTATTACTTTGTCTTTAATGTGTGCCGTGTACGAGTATGAGTTTGCAATGTGATACCTAAGTATTTAACTCTATTCACAATTTGAAGTTGTTGCATTAATTCTGAATGTAAATAGAATGCGGCTTAACACTTGCATCAGACATGAAGGTGAATTTTACTTACCTTGTGTCCTTGTTTCATCTTCTGAGCGATATTACGTATTGAAATTAGGAACCTGGTCACTACTGCACCTCATATACGTGCTAAAGTACGTAAATGTGTTTATTTATTGCTCTTTTAAAAACGGCTGCCATGTTCAGACAGCGCTTGCATCTCGTTAAACTGTCATCAAGGCGCACTCTAGCGACAAACCGAGACGCACACATGGTTGCCAACATGTGGGATACAAAATCACTGTTCATAAAGAAAAGTGGGCTACAAAATCACTGTTCGCAGAGGTGCCAACTATTATGCATTGTCCGTAATTATTGTTGATTTCCCCTCACGATTACGGCATTATGGTCAAAGGTGGGAAATTATTACGGAAAAGTAACATTATCACGGGGGGGGGGAATTTCTATGAGGAAAGGAAAATTACAGGGGTCTACCGGTAACGAAAAGTAACGAAAAAGTAGCTAATTTTACAAACAGGTAACGAAATTAACGAAAAGTAGCTAATTTTTATGTCTGGTTAGTTGGAGGTTGGTTTAAATCATTTAAACTCGCGCCACCAGGCTCACAGATTACGATGGAGCAAGTTTCACGCAAGCGGCACACATTGCGTAAGCTATATTTCCCCGTGTCCGACCTGAAGGAAATGCATACTGAGGATACCTTGAGTGGTATACAACGGTTCAACGTATATTTTCGGTATCAAGAACAGTTTTAGTTGTGTGAAATCTTTTTCTGTACTATTAGGAAACCTGACTTTCCGCGAGACGTTCATTCGCGAAAACTTCCGAAACTAAACAGAAACCTCTCATCTCTGTTATTGACCTCTAAATTTGGAGACTATCGGATGCGCCTAGAATCAAAACCCACCAAATCCATATTTTATGAAAATTGAGATAAGCATTGATTCATATAGCTTTTGCTGCGTTGAATTCATTAAAACTATTTTGTTACAAAACCCGCTACATCCTACTGTAAAACGAAGTCAAAGTTGAGGCTTTGTTGCAATATCCGCCAAGTCCAACGACAGTTTCGCCATTTTTGGTCACAAAACCCGCCACATCCACATCAGCCAATAGGAGCACCCAGTTCCGCCATCTTACCTTCCATGATGCTTTGCGAAGTGTTTACTCTTTACCTACGTGCATTAGTCAGTGAATGTACCTCTGCCTGACTGATTAGAATGGTTTATGTTATAATTTCTGATAATAATAATAATTTGTTTTGGATAATTTTGACAAAGAACAAGAAGAAGAATAACATTTTGGTCAGGGTGATGTTTTCCACAGAACTGACATTTGCGAACATAAACGTGTTGCGAAACCTGATTTTGATAAGACTCGTGTAAAGCCAGAAGACATAAACAGAGGGATTGTCCTTCAGGCACAAGAAGTGAAAGATGGTTCGAGACTGCTTTCGACGCATTTTGGAGAAAGATGGAGGGAAAATGAAGAGCTGCAGTTTTATTGCAATCTGGAAAGTCGTGGCGAACACGAAGAGAATGATGATGATTGAGAACCTACTATTGAGGATGAGGTAGAAACAGAAACTTCCAGTAAAGAATGTGATTTAATAGTTCAATGACATAGGTTTGTCTCTAAGGGCCTGGACCATAGTAATTGAATATGTATTTAATTTGACGTTTTTGCTTATTATTATTGTTCAGTACTGTAGGCTACAGTATTGCCGGCCCCGTGGTGTTGGGGTAGGGTGCCTGCCTCTCACCCGGAGGCCCCCGGCTCCGTCAGGGATTTTGGAAACTGACATGAGGGCTGGAACGGGGTGCACTCAGCCTCGTGAGGAGAATTTAGTAACAGGCAGTGAGGCAGCGCCCCGATCACGAAAACCAAGATTAACGGCCGAGGGGACCCGATGCACTGGTCATGCGTCACCCCAATATCTGCAGGCCAAATGGCTGGAGATTAGGCCCTTAACGGGCTGTAGTGCCAGGGGTTATTTACTGTACAGCATTATTACCCTTTCACGAATCGATTGCCGGCGGTGGAGATGGGAACTACTGTTTATGTACTTGTGTTACACGTCAGCCTGCTTCGTTGGCAGGTACAGTTGCGCGTGTAGGATATGACTCAGCTCCAGTACCCCCAGTCATCATTTAACTGTCCATGGGTGACATGAGCTCCTGTGACGCTTATCTGATGCAATGCACCATGACCTATGTGCAGATTGCACTCTTAACATCGCTGTCTCTTCCGCTTCGCCCCGCAGAGCTCATGCTACAATAAACATAAACGCTGGCACAGCCAAGCTCAGCAGCAATCAAATTTTGAATGGGTAATATTAGTTGTATTCTTTTTCTGTTTATTCTAATGAAACACAAAAACTGCCCCTTAAAACAATAACAACAAAACACAAAAATTATACGATATTTTAAATTTTATAACCTATATTTAGTTAACTTTCATTCAAAATATTAATTTCTTAATAAAGCTTACGGAGTTTCTACAATCTCCTCGCAACTTCAAATGTATTAGGGCTCTTTGGTATCAAAACCGTGCGAAATGAATCTGTTTAAAAAAATTGCGAAAAAGCTTTGAATACATATATTTTAAAAATCTTATCAGTCTCGAAAATTTGCGACATCCAGTATGGTTGATTCAAAATTCCGTTATGTCGATTTTTCCTTCACTTTGGTACCATCAGATAATCTAACCGGTTATCTCGAAAATGTGTATAACTTGTAGCCTATATATAATTCGTGATTCGAAAGAAAATGTGCCCACTTGACGTATTATTCATGCAATCCTCTCAGAATAATTCGTAATATTCGATACCTACTTCAAACGTTCATCCTTCAAACTCACATGCTCAAAACGACTTGCCTGCGGAATCTCGTCAAATGAACAGAGATCAACGCCAGTTGCGTAAAATCTTTAAACTCATGCCCAATCGTGAACTTGTGACCACGAGGACTGCGGGAATCCTGTCAAAGATGATTGGGCACCCATCACGAAACATTCCGAAACCTACTCGCCACTTTTCCCATGACCGTATACCGCCCATAACTGCTCGTGAATGTTAACCCTGCCCAATCTCGAGCTTGCCTCTGCCATTCTGCCAGGACAGATACAGGCAGAGAATCGTTGAATGGCCAGGTGCGGTGCCGATTACATATTAATGCGTTCTCAATGACCAACTGCGAGGCCATTGTGATTCTTGTAAACCGTCCGAAAGCGGTAGCGATTGCAATACATCGCGATATTTCTCCGCATTCGATGAAGACAACTGGATTATTGTCAAACGAACAGCAAACGGCGCCGATTGCCTTCCGGTGCCCACCTTAGGGACAATAGAAATCTAGTCGATAGACTAAAAGTGACGTCAATTATGTAAATCACGATTTTTCACAGTGTTCTATCTTGAAAACTAGGGGAATCTCATCAAACTGTTGAGACAGGAGCCGATCGTGTAACATCTCGATATTTATCTTAGAATGAAGGTTTCCTATTCATCTCTTGATTTTCTTAAATGATTCCCAAGTTTGGTCAAGCAAGGTGAACATGACAAACTTGGAGAGGAATTTGCTGTTTATCAGTGTGATACTTTCCCTGAATATATTTTACAAGGACCTAGAATTGATGTAAACTGGGGCAACATTGCTGAGGTTACAACTGAAAGTGGACAGTTCCAAGTATAAAACCTTAAGTAATGTGGTATTTGCAATATTAAGTTGTAGCAGTAATTAATGCCCCATGTTGGTAGCGAAGTGTAGCAGTTTTGCTAGCCCACACGTTGAGCAACAAGTGTAACAGTTTGGCTGCCCCTAACTGTTGGGTGATAAATGTAACTGTTTACCTTTGCCTAAGCTATGTTGTTTTAATGGGCGCCAAGACCTCAACGCAATGCTGAAATCTAAATTTGTATTTAACAATGTCTAGCTCTGGTAGGACACCTTCAAGAATCTATTCACTCAGATCGTGGTATGATTTGATCATTAACCCAACAAACAATTGTATCAGGAGAAGGAATTGGTCTATATCTAATGCTACCTACTGAAAGCAAAGATTGCATTGTAAAAGAAATGAATTTATTATATAAAACAAGTATAGCAAAATTAATAATAATATTAAGTTTAAAATTTAAATTGGAGCGTTGCGATTTTAATATTACCGATAGAAAATTACGTGAAAACGGAGTCTGATAAATTATTGATTTTGTTCTTATTCCCAAGCTATGAAGTTACTGAAATATGAAATATAAAACAAAGAGAAATGAGAGATTGCGTATTTCTGCGTCATTCGCGCTTACCACTGGAAATTGCCAAAGCATTTCCCTCGTACTGGATGATGCTGTGTGCTTCCCACAGTCTCCTGGACGTCGTCATCTCCGTCGATATTTGATGATATACTTGTAGATTTGGTGACTTTATGGTCCTAATATCGGAGCCATACCCTCGTACAACCATACTGGTTAAGTTTTAAACAGAAAGTTCTCCACTCCACGGAACATTGGAGCGACACACACTTGCAACCGAACTAGTCAAGTCTTTCCCAGATTGTCCTCGTTCCACGGCGCGCCGAACGATATATGCACACGTCGGCTCCCCACCTCGGTACCGACTTCCAGCTTACGTGGTCTCCACTGATTGGCTGCCCCCACGTGCTACTTCCCCTTCTCTGGCTCATTACACACGGCGCGCGGATGATGAAGTCGATTTCCGTTCCAACTATCCGCCTTTTCTTGACGCTGCGACCCAAGCTTGCGTAATACTTCTTGACAAGAATCAGCCTGTACCTGAATTTCCAGTGAGTCATGTCTCTCATAATATCCTAACTGATGAAACTCCGTAAAATTCCGTAATCACATAATTTTCTATGATATTGTCGTTCGTAATAATTTGCTTGATAGCGTTTTCTAAGACATAGAAAACCTATCTGTATGCTTATAATTTTTATAAAATGCTCCGATAAATATCTTAATAATAATAAATTAATAATAATAATAAATTAACATGAAAAATTCTCTTGGCTGAACAATTTGCCGCGTAAATAAATATAGACTGGCTTCCTACTGACTTATGCCAGTGGCATAAAAACCCCTCGAAAAACACGTTACAAAGTGTACCTCACAGTAACTCTCCCACAGAAAGAATGCTCAGTGTTGTTCGGAAAAATCAGACAGAATTCAGACCTACATTAAGCACATCTACAATGGAATCGCTTATGATTCAGAATACGAAAATGTCATTACAGGGGGAAGTATGTTACAAGAAAACTTTCACGGAAAAGCAGCTACTGGGTGCAAAACAATCTACAAGGAATTTTTTATCACAGAACTAGCAGGCAATGTGCAAATTTTATTGTGTAATATGATATTCTTTACTATAGGTTGCTTCCGGGTAGGGCAAAGGTGGTGTCATTATCGAGAAGGGAGGATCATGCTTTGAATTTGACGTGAAAATGTTTGAAGTAAGAGGGGGGGATAAGGGATTACTGAGAACCCACTTCAAAAGTTGGCACCTCTGCGGGTCTTGATAAAAAAATAAAATAATGGTACGCATTAGGCTGTAACCATTCTAAAACACAATTGGATTGGAAAAATCCAAGGTTAGAATGGTGGGGTGTTTGTGCCTTGGTCGCACGCAGCTAGCAGGGCACGATTGACACAAAGCCATTGATCTGGAGGTTTTAGGCTTTAACCATTGTCCAAAACCATTGGATTGGACAAAACTAAGATTAGAATGGTCGGGTGCAGGTGTGGCCTTGACTGCACGCAGCTAGCGGGGCACGGTTGACAAAACCATTGATCTGGACGCTTTAGACTGTAACCGTTGTCAAAAACCATTAGATTGGACAAAACGAAGGTTAGAATGGTCGGTGTTGGTACCCATAAAGACGAGGTTGGCAGTACTGTTTTGATGATGATTGATGTGGACAGTGGCAGCCACAGCTGGAAATTTTGCCCATTTACAGTAGTCTCGCTTATCCAACGCAAACGGGCTGCGGGGATGTCAGATTACCTGGAATGTCGGTGAAAAGGGAAAGAAGAAACAACATATCGTAAATGGTTGCTGGCGACTTATTATTGATAAAGCTGATACAGTACTTTCACTGTGCAATATGCTTGTCACGGTTGGTGAGTGGTTAACGTGTTGGTCTACTAACCCCAAGCTTGTAGGTTCGCTCTTGGCCGTGGTAAGTGATTATTGAAAGGCGGCAAAAATTACGACACGCATGTCATATGATGATGGCATGTCAAGGAACCCATTTGAATTCAGTAGGCAGTGTTCATAATGGCAAAATTAATCTCGGGAGTTTCCGCCAACAAAGGTTCCTCATTTCTCACCCAGACAGCGCTATAGTGTTCAAGGAGCTTAGATATCTGACCACCTTGATTTTCATAATGATTCAAGGAACAACGAAATTCGACATGCAAGCTACCCTCTGGGTGTCAAATAACAATGCTTGCACCCGAGGCCATACGATATTATTATTACTGTGCAATACAATTTAAAAGTATAAAAAGAGGTTGATACATATTTGAATTTGTTTAAAAATGTTTTTAATAGACTTTTGCCTGCCTGCTGAGTGTCTTTTTCTCGCCGCCATGTCACGCATTCTCTGTAGAAGTAACACCATCCGTGCTGGAGGTTTCTTCTTGTTGCTCCATGTATTTCAATGCTGTTTCAAGGGCTTTGAATCATTGTGTGTTATTTTGGCAACACCTTTATCATCTATGTTTTCTTCCTCTTCAGTTTCCTTTTAGCCATTGTTAACAATTCCGACAATATCTTCGTCAGCGACTTCATGCGGGTCATCTAGGGCAGTCAATTCATTAAGGTCCTCATCAGTTGCATTTACACATCCAGGGATTTGTATCAGCAAAGGCAACATACTGTCCATGTTTTCTGCCCTAATTTGTTCATTGCCAGAATTTCTCTAGTGTCTCCTCACCTAACAGACTTTTCCACAATTTTGCAATTGTACCTGTACCAACACTGCCAAAAAGTAAGCCACGTCTCTGAGATTTAATTGACGCAATTTCACTATCATATCTTCTCCATGGTCAATAGTGTTAATCAAAGATGACAAAACCTCTCTACGGTAATTTCTTTTTAACTCCTCAACACCCCTTGATCCATAGGCTGACAAATAGCCGTAACATTTGGTGGCAGGAATAATGCTCTTGTTCCTCCATTTCGACGTTAATCTTTACTAGGATGATTGAGAGCATTATCTAATAGTAAAATGGCTTTTCTCGGCAACTGCTTTTCCTTTAAAAACTGTTCAACTTTTGGTACAAATCGCTAAAAAACCATTCTTGAAAAATTTCTGAGCTCATCCCAGCACTCTTTTGGTTATAATATTTGAAACTTTTTAGTACGCTCTGGGGTTCTTTGATTTCCCGATCATAGCATGTTTAAACTTTGTTTCCAGTAGCATAACAGCAAGCAAGAATGGTTATTCTTTCCTTACTTCGCTTGTACCCTGGAGCTGCTGCTTCAGTCTGAGGTGCGAGTGTTTTACTTGGCAGCATTTTATAATTTAGGCCGGTTTCGTCACAGTTAAACAGCTGTTCTCTGCTCACACTTTCACTACCAATTAAGGCATGGAACTTTTCTATAAAGATTCGTACAGATTCAATATTAGCTGAGTTTTTCTCCACAAACATTGAGTTGTCGAATTACATACCTTTTCTTCCAGCGGTCCAGCCAATGCTGGCTGTAAAGTCAGGGTCACCTTCATTACACTCCTTAAGGAATTGCAGGGCATTTTGATTCAATATTGGCCAAGATATTGGCACACCATTATCCCTATTATGGGTGAACCAAAGATACAAAGCCTCACTAACTTTTTGGTACTCACATGGTTTCATGGTTTTCATTTATTCTAAGACTTTGGTTGTCCCTCTTTCTGAACACCATTTTTCTATTTCCACTCGTGTTTCTCTTCTAATCACCTACAGTTACACGTCCAACCACAATCTTGGGCCACTTTTAACGCTGATTCACCTTTGTCGAGCCTCTTAGTCGCCTTCAGTTTATCTTCCATAGACACTAACACCCTCGTTCTTTTCTTTTCTTTTCGAAGCCATCACATAAAAACAGTAGGGAAAACAATCACCACACAGATAACGCACAGCGTGGCCTAAGGCACTTGCGATAATGTATGCAGTCGGACCTTGACTGCGACAATGACCGGTTCGTGGCAGAAAGTTATATTCACAGCGCATGACTCTTATTTGGCCCTCTAGAGAATATAAATGGTACACTGGGAAGGAAAATAGATTTACAGTGTGTGTCTTAGGTGCTGGATAACACGATAAGCTAAGGTCAGTTAAACGAGACTACTGTAAGTCATGATCCTATTTGAGATGGCTGGGTGGGTTATAGACAGCAGAGGAGGTAACATCTATTAAAACATAATTCCCTGATTTATTTCTCATCGTTTGATAACTCATTTTGGCTAATTCATGTACTAAAGAGAATGTTTGCTACTTTCACTCAGTGCTACCGTGGTTGCTGATCGACGTAGATATAGTTTATCACCTGCTTTCCTCCTTTCTGGAATGTCATTTTCATTGTCTTATCCCTGTTGATCGCTAAGTCATTTCCTGTGGCCCATACTGAGAGTCTATCATTGGCTTGTAGGGAAGCCCTAGATGTTAAGGTATAACTTCCCTTGACCAGAATCAAAGTAACCAAAATACCTGTAGTAATGGTAGGGAAAAAATCTGGAGATCATATAATAATAGATGTTTACTCCTCTGTCTATAACCCACCCAGCCATCCCAAATATGATCACGACTTATATAGATTATCTTTCAACTGACTCAGCCATTTGTAGCAACATGTACAGTATTGCTAACCCCACGCATTACATACTATTTCGCATCTGCTATGGTAAAACAAAAGAGCACCATCAAGTTAAAGTGAAAATGCGCCAAGTTTCAGTGCAATGGGCCCCCAGGGGCTCCCATCTAGTGCGACGTGGGTTGGCGACCACGGGGCCCCAGCTGAGTCCGGCATTGCTTCCACTTACTTGTGCCGGGCTCCTCTCAGTCTTCTTTCCTATCGACCTCACTTGGTCAACTCTTGTTCTCTTCCGACCCCGACAGTATTAGGGTATCTGAGGCCTAGGGTGTCTCTTCCTTTCCCGCCTTGATTGGCCCTTGTCTCAACTTTTCTGATACCCTCCTTCTGCGAGGGGTCAGCCTTCTTTTTCAATTCATGTTATCTCCTGCCTTCTGCTCAAGGCCCTCAGGGAGGCAGGGTGTATGTAGTCCCACCACTTCTGGTGCACACTGGATATTGCTACACCCTCAGGGGCTCAAGGCTGGTGAGTTCGGGAGTTGGCGACCCTGAGGGATTCCTAAGCTGGGTCCGGTTTTCCTCCTTTTATCCATTTCCTGTGGGGCGGACCCTCTCCTCTTTCACTTTCCTATCTGCCTTTCATGGCTCTCCTTCCTTCCAAGTCCCTCAATCCGCATTCTTCGAGGGTTGAGGGCATTCCTTTTCCTCCTATCCTTTATTTGCCTTATTCTCCTTTTGTTTTCCATTTCTTCTTCTAGTATATAAGTTAGTTTTAGTTATAGTTTACATTTCATTATCATCTTCACGATCACCCAAACCATTAGGGGCCGATAACCTAGTTGTTAGGCCCCTTAAAACAACAATTATCATCATAATGGTTAATACTGTTCTACATACAAAACAAACCTAACCTGTGGCTTACGCCCCAGACCTTGCTCGTAGTGCAATCAGTAATTTTCGTCCAAATGGTCGTCTAATCAAGTAGCGACCAATAGTTACGTCCAGAGTGTCGTCTAACCTAGTAGCGACCATTAGTTACGTCCAGACAGTCGTCTAATCTAGTAGCGACCAATAGTTTCATCCAGATGCCCATTTTAGTTCTGGTGTATTTTGTATCGGACATGTTGGCAACTGTGAGGGGGAGTGATATGACTTTAATCTGTGAGCCTCAAACAATGGCCGCCGTCGTTGAACAAGCAAGAAATAAAAACCTTCATTTACGGTATGTAATATTTCAAATATTTCCAGTTCAGCCGTGATAATTGACAGTATTTTCAATTCCTAACGACTCCCAGAAAGGTATGTTTCTCATATATTTATCATATAATTATCATATATTTTCAATAATAATCTTCCACGTTCTGTAAAAGTCTGGTTCTGGTCAAGGGAAGAATTAATGATGTGAATATTAAAGCCATCATCTGCATAAATGTAGATATTCAAGTCTTTGAGATTAACTGTTTCCACCACATCATATGTAGCGACATATAACAAGATTCGTCATTTCGCTCATATTGGCCCGTATTGACGCAAATTGAATACAGTAAAGTTACTATTTATTCCGCCCTATTCAATACAATTCACAACTTTGTTCATATAAAATTATGATACATGTTTCGAGACACTATGGTCCCTTCTTCAGTCCTTGTAGTGACTTGATTTAAACTTTAGAAAACATCATAAGACATCGATAATTTGGATATAATAATCTTTAAAATTCTAAAAGTAATAAAAAACACAGGATTCACTAAGGTATATGCCTGTGCGTGCAAATACTTATTCTACTAAAAAACATGTGGGTTATTATGCTAAGGACTACATTGAAAATATATGGCCTTGTGTAGCCTAATAGTATACATGGTGCACTTTGAATTTAAAAAAAAAACAAGAAGACATGTTAAAAAACGAGATTAAAAATAACACAGTATTAAATTGTAAAACTTTTGTTTGGGACTGCTATATGTCCGTTGATTCTGCAATGTAAAATAGTTCTGAACTGTGAATTCTTCTCGGAATGGTGTTCTCCATTATACGCTGGCCCCTTTTTTACCATTGGCGATTGGCGTGGATGTTGTTCAATTCACATGCGACACGGTGCCGATAGTGAGCGTATATATGACGAATATTGTGTTCTGAAAGAATGAGAAAAGAAAAGCTATTTTATGTCATTATTCTCCGAAGAAATGTAGGTGAAGAAAAAGATGGAAAACACACTGACTGACTTACTCATAGAAAATTGAAAATGCGGCATCCAATTCAGTTGATTCGAAGGATTGAGACGTAGATTTGTTGGAGAAGAGAAACTGTCCATAAAGAAAAATAAATTTATGAATATTAGCAAAATAAACTTATATGGTGGTAGGATAGATAACAAGAACTCGAAATGAGGTTTCTTGTCAATCAAATGCGCATCTTACCTTGCGTGTGTGTGTGCCTTATCTGAAGCCTCTCCGCTTACTGATGGTTTAAGTTTGGAGCTCTGTCGTGTGGCGTGCGGGAAAGGACACGTCAGAGGGAGAGGGGAGGGGGCGCTGATGGGAGGGGGAGGGGGTGGGGTAGGAGTGCGGTGGTAATTGCCGAGAGCATTGTGACGTTAAAAGTCCTAATTATGGTCCTGTGCTATGGATAATTGACCTATAGTGTAATTATCTATTGTCATATATTAATCCTATTAGGGTGTCAAATAAAATGTTGGAATCGAAATTAATTTCGTTGATGTTGTGTGAGGGATTGAATCTTTGTGCTTTGTTGATTTCTATTTGTTCTAGTATATCCATGAGAGATCCTTTCTTTTCCTGGTGTAGTATTTGTAAGTCATTTTCTATGGTGGTAAATTTGTGTCCTGTTTCTGCCATATGGTTCCCCATTGCTGAAAATCTGTTGTGTTTGACTGCATTAACATGTTCCATGTATCTGACCTTGAACCCTCTCCCGGTCTGTCCCACATAATCGGTGTCACAAAGATTGCAATTTAGTTTGTACACTCCTGAGTTGTTGTATTTGTTAGTAACATTAATATTTTTAGAGTTGAAATTTTTTTTCTGATTAGTGTTTTTCGTTCGAAAAGCTGTTTTGATTTTATATTTTTTAAGGGTGCTTGTGATGTGGTAGGTGGATTGGTTGGTGAACGTGAAGGCTGCATATTTGAGAGGTTCTTTATCTTCTTTAGTTAGTTTTGTAATGGGCGAAATAGATGAAATGATGAATCCAATGGCAAGCCAAGCCAAAAGGTCACGATATAAATATAAAGATCTCAGACTGAAACTTTTAAACATCATCAAATATATCAAATTTATGAAGAAATGTAGGAACAACAGAGTAGTACCTAAACATTTAAAAGCATATCAACGAAAAACAGCTAAAAATGATTTTGAAAGGAGGACCCAAGAAATTATTAATTACAAGTTAATTCAACGTGAATTAAAATTTCTTTACATTAAAAAGAATTTCCTCAACAATAAACTTTACCGAGCCCATTTAATAGCATCCAATGAGTCAGACAAAAAAGATTGGGACGAATTCATGATTCACGTTAATCTAATAACGCAAATTCAAATGAATAGAAAAACCACCATATTAACGAAGAAATTTCAAAATTTAATCAAAAACAAAGATGAACAATCAAATGTGCAACCTGAAAAAACCACACACATCTTCCAAAAACCAATAGTCAACCTAACAAACGTCAAATTCAACCAAACCGAAACGCAAATATTAGAAAGAGGTTTCAAACATAACTGGGAAGACAAATATGATAACAATCTAACTAACCTAGTAGCCGAATCTGAAGCCGCAGTTAGGAAATTACACCTTGATCAACAATATGGCGTTAGACACGAAATAAATAAGAAAATCAAAAATATAGCCAAACAGAGAAACAAACACAGGGTAAAAAATCTTCCACAACAAGATTTCAAGAATCTAAAAACGAAAATAGAACAGAATGAATTAATTATAACTAAAGCCGACAAAGGCAATACCACAGTTATCATCAACAAAAAAGATTATACAAGTAAAACAACAGATTTTCTCAAAAACCCTAATTTTGAAATAAGTCGTAAAGACCCGACCACAGTCATACAAAGAAAACTCAAAAACATCCTAAAAAACACAATTTTCATCCTAGATGAAAAACAAAAGAATAAACTAATTAATATGAACCCAGGACTTCCAAAATTAAGATCGTTGCCCAAAATACATAAAGAGAACATACCCATCAGACCAATAGTGAATTACAGAAATAGCCCAACATATAAACTAGCTCAATTTGCCCACAAATTGCTCAATTCTCATTATAAACTTAAAGCCAACTTATCGTTTAAAAACTCCATACATTTTTGTGAAACAACCAGCAAATTAAACATCGAAAAAACTCACTCCTTACATACAATAGATGTCAAGGACATGTACACAAGTATACCAATAGCAACTACTATAAAAATAATTGAAAGTAATCTAAAGAACAACAGTAACCTATCACAGGTCGAGATATCCGAGTTCATTAATATCCTAACTTTCATCTTGGATAATAATCAGTTCAAGTTTAATGAGACAAGATATAGACAAAAAGGTTTAGCAATGGGCTCACCGCTATCAGGTACCATAGCGAACATATTCATGGACAACCTAGAATATGAACACATTAAGAACAAACATGAAGGAATTTTCTTTTGGGGAAGATATGTTGATGACATATTTGTAATTCTGGACAACTCAAAAACAAACATGGAACAATTCTTACCCTACCTCAACCAATTAAGCAGCTCCATAAAATTCACTTCTGAAAGTGAAATCAACCATTCTATAAGTTACCTGGACTTAGTGATCAATAAAGATAAGGATCACCTGATTTACAAAATATGCAGAAAACCAACACCATAATTAGGAACGATTCCAACCACCCAGCATCCCACAAAAAAGCAGCAATTACATGTTTCATCAATAGAGCCCTAAGCATTCCACTCACCGAAACAGATTACCTGAAGGAATTATCCATAATTTACCAAATAGCAGAAGCCAACGGATTCGACAGGAAATATGTTAACAGAATAATTAATAAAATCAAAAGCAAACCCGTTACAAAACTAACTAAAGAAGATAAAGAACCTCTCAAATATGCAGCCTTCACGTTCACCAACCAATCCACCTACCACATCACAAGCACCCTTAAAAAATATAAAATCAAAACAGCTTTTCGAACGAAAAACACTAATCAGAAAAAAAATTTCAACTCTAAAAATATTAATGTTACTAACAAATACAACAACTCAGGAGTGTACAAACTAAATTGCAATCTTTGTGACACCGATTATGTGGGACAGACCGGGAGAGGGTTCAAGGTCAGATACATGGAACATGTTAATGCAGTCAAACACAACAGATTTTCAGCAATGGGGAACCATATGGCAGAAACAGGACACAAATTTACCACCATAGAAAATGACTTACAAATACTACACCAGGAAAAGAAAGGATCTCTCATGGATATACTAGAACAAATAGAAATCAACAAAGCACAAAGATTCAATCCCTCACACAACATCAACGAAATTAATTTCGATTCCAACATTTTATTTGACACCCTAATAGGATTAATATATGACAATAGATAATTACACTATAGGTCAATTATCCATAGCACAGGACCATAATTAGGACTTTTAACGTCACAATGCTCTCGGCAATTACCACCGCACTCCTACCCCACCCCCTCCCCCTCCCATCAGCGCCCCCTCCCCTCTCCCTCTGACGTGTCCTTTCCCGCACGCCACACGACAGAGCTCCAAACTTAAACCATCAGTAAGCGGAGAGGCTTCAGATAAGGCACACACACACGCAAGGTAAGATGCGCATTTGATTGACAAGAAACCTCATTTCAAGTTCTTGTTATCTATCCTACCACCATATAAGTTTATTTTGCTAATATTCATAAATTTATTTTTCTTTATGCACAGTTTCTCTTCTCCAACAAATCTACGTCTCAATCCTTCGAATCAACTGAATTGGATGCCGCATTTTCAATTTTCTATGAGTAAGTCAGTCAGTGTGTTTTCCATCTTTTTCTTCACCTACATTTCTTCGGAGAATAATGACATAAAATAGCTTTTCTTTTCTTTTTTCATTCTTTCAGAACACAATATTCGTCATATATACGCTCACTATCGGCACCGTGTCGCATGTGAATTGAACAACATCCACGCCAATCGCCAATGGTAAAAAAGGGGCCAGCGTATAATGGAGAACACCATTCCGAGAAGAATTCATAGTTCAGAACTATTTTACATTGCAGAATCAACGGACATATAGCAGTCCCAAACAAAAGTTTTACAATTTAATACTGTGTTATTTTTAATCTCGTTTTTTAACATGTCTTCTTGTTTTTTTTTTTTTTTAAATTCAAAGTGCACCATGTATACTATTAGGCTACACAAGGCCATATATTTTCAATGTAGTCCTTAGCATAATAACCCACATGTTTTTTAGTAGAATAAGTATTTGCACGCACAGGCATATACCTTAGTGAATCCTGTGTTTTTTATTACTTTTAGAATTTTAAAGATTATTATATCCAAATTATCGATGTCTTATGATGTTTTCTAAAGTTTAAATCAAGTCACTACAAGGACTGAAGAAGGGACCATAGTGTCTCGAAACATGTATCATAATTTTATATGAACAAAGTTGTGAATTGTATTGAATAGGGCGGAATAAATAGTAACTTTACTGTATATAACAAGATTGGCGAAGCGGATCTCCTTGCTACACCCCTGTTGTTGGTTCTATTGGAAGTAGAATCAAAAATGCCAGTTTGAGTTCAGAAGGGGTAGAAACACAACACAAGCTGTGTTACGTCAGCGTCTATTCACCTCCCCTCTTTCTTCTCACACCTCGCTCTAGTCTGCACGCTCAGCTGTTACTGTTCACACCTTCAGGCCAGTTAGATATGCCGCGTTCCTGCGTCGGATGCTCGTGTTTCTTTCTGCTATGCCGTAAGTTATATTGTTTTTTCTTTCGATCTAGTTAGCTCTTTTTCACCACGTTCTTTTGTCGCTATAAATTAAGTTTCTGTTACTCCTTTCATTTTAATTATTAGTTATTTTTTCAATACGATAATTTCTCTAGCCGTTCTCATTTGTTTCCTCCTTAGGAACTCTCTAAGGCTCGTTTGTTACTAGAAAGGGAAATATTTTCTTTGGATTCACCTAGTTTCAAGGATTTCCTCCTGCTTCCACATTCAAGAGGCTATTTTCAAGCTTGGCCTGTTTGAACCTCATCATAGGCGATGTATTGATTTATCAACAATCAGCGGCTTATCCTTCCAATGGGAGGTCCTAAACAACTAGGTCCAATATTACGAGAAGTTTTAGCAAATTTCAACAGCCTAAAATCGAATTAACTTTTTTATGTGGACATGGAATCTATCGAAACATTTTTGTTCAAAAGAACTCTATATGAATTTTACATGTTTTTTAACTGACATGCAATCAAAGTTACTCCCATTTGAATATGCTATTTTAAGGTGTTTTTCTATCTGTCATCTGTAATATTTATTTTTTAAGTGTTTTGTCACCATATCATCTTTCATGGTTATTATGTTTCATTTTCATCTACTCGTTTCATGTTAGATCTAACCTTTTTTAATGTATCCTTTGATATGCTGATATGTCTGTTTATGGCTGATGAAGGGGCCAACATACACTGAAGAAAATGGAAATTGCAACACCATGAAGGCATTGGTCGTTTGTGTTGATTTTCAAGATATGGCATGATGCCATGTAGGTATGTAAACGATCCAAGTTTCAGACCTATTGGATTGTTGCTACAGGTCTCCCCATGTGATTGGTTCTCATTTGTATACGGACTCTGGTGTAGCGTAGTTGAATAGCAGTCTGTGCAGTGAAGTGTTCCCGTCAAACATGCCTCAACAACTGTCGCCGTTTTAGAGGGCTCGGATAATTGGGCTGTGTGAGGCTGTCACTGCAAGTGTTGGCCGACAGGCATCGACGGTACAACGTGTATGGCAGCAGTGGTCAATTGAAGGTACCCACACTCGTAGACCTGGCACAGGCCCAGCGCGACAGACAACTGTGAGAGAGGATCGCCGCATCATTCGGATGGAACCCCCATGCAACAGCAGCGCAAATTCGAGCAGCTGTGGCACCCCACGTTATACAACAAACATTTGGTAATCGCCTGCGTGCAGCTGGCTTACGATCCCTTGTCTCTGCAGAAGGTATTCCATTGACCCCACAACAGCGACGTGTAAGGCTGGCCTGGTGTCGAGAACGATCGACGTGGATCGACGAATGGCATAGGGTCGTCTCTAGTGATGAATCGCGCTTCTGTCTTGCCTGCAGTGATCGCCGGAATCGTGTGCGCGGACGTACCGGGGAGAGGAGCCGCCCTGACCTTATTGTCGACAGGCACACAGGGCCAACACCAAGCATTATGGTCTGGGGAGCTATTGGCTTTAATGTGAAATCACAATTAGTGCTTGTTGAGGGCACTATGACTGCTCGACAGTACGTTGACAGGGTAATCAATCCAGTGGTTGTCCCTGTGATGGCGAACATTGCTAATGGGATGTTTCAGCAGGACAATGCCCGGGTTCACACTGCACGCATCTCCAGAGAAGCTCTCCACGACATCACAACCTTAGAATGGCCCGCCAGATCCCCGGACCTCAGTCCTATTGAGAATGTGTGGGACATGATGGGTCGACAACTGGCCAACCGTCCTCAGCCACCCGCATCTCTGGAACAAATGACCCGTGCAGTGCAGCAAGCATGGGCCACAATTCCCCAGGAAGCGATCCCAGTGCCTTATTGACTCCATGGCTCGCCAAATTCATCAATGTATTGCAGCTCGTGGTGGGCACATCCTGTATTGATTGTTGTCCAAACTTGCGGTCAGAGGGATCTGAAAGTGTAATCATCGAATCACAACCGAACACTCGTCCTGCATGTTCAATTGCAGCAATATAGCACCACTCCTTCTGGGTGTTGCAATTTCCATTTTCTTCAGTGTAATAGGCCCCGAAACATGTACCAAAATGGTTTAATATAGCCCTATGAATGTATCATTTTTTGTATTGATCAGGCTGAATTCCTTTCCCCCTTTTATTATACTTAACAATAGTAGTTCACAAATGTTTGGTTCATAAGTAGGTATCAAACCTAATTAAGCCATGTGTCAATAGTAAAAATGAACCTTGCATCTTATACCTTTCGCTGGTGATAGCAGTATACTGTATTAGAAAATAAAATAATTTTTGTAACACATTTGGTTTGGTGCCCTCATATTCAATAACATGATTCAGCATGCCTGGAATAAAGCTACATTTGCAGTTGTATGTGATGCTTCTGAAGTGCCTGACAATGTCATGTGGGACACAGGTGATGCGAGGTGCTCGATCCCCCCAACTGTACAAGTGCATTTTTCATCTGGTATGCTTATTGTTAACATTTGCGGCCACCAGATTTCTACATCATGACCCACAAACATGGTTAGGTACGTGTAAGGATAGCCACAATTGGTGGGAATGTTCTTAATTTATAGCTGTGTTTATTGTCATATTATAACAGTTTAGGCTTCCACGGCCAGCGTTCATAACTGTTCAAGTTGTCTGGGCTTGTAGGCCGTGGTCCAGGCAGGATATTATTTCCCGACATTTCAATGGAACTGCATCTGGTATTATCAAGGGCTCGCTCCTTTCGTTAGTCAGCAGTGGGATGAGGACCAGCTCCACTGCTAGCAATATATATACCGTGTGAGCCGAGCAGTCCGGCTAGATCGCCTGGCCTCAAGTACATGCTGTGGAGTATGGCGCTTGCTCCGGCTGCGGCGACCGAACTCTTGAGGGATGGGTGTTCTCTGGGTGACTGCCGGTCTATCATATTAATTTCTTCATCAATAATTTCTAGGCTCATAGATATAATTACTGCTGTGGGTATTAAAATTGATACAATATGCATTGCTCACAGTTGAATTGTTGCTTTTATGTCATTATCAGCCATGTGCTTTGCAAATGTTCCTGTTGGATTGGGACAGTGTCTGGATGCAAGAGATGTGAATTTGAATACTGACTGTGGTCTCGCAGGTCATTCTCGCTGCTAAAATTATGGGTATTTGTGATTTCAGTCATAAGCCTATTCACTGTTTTAATGATTAGATATTTTAGAATACAGTACCATTATCTGAACTGTTGCAGGTTATCCTTTGATTCTTAAAGAGCCGAATCGCCTGTAGACTAATTTATTGTGGGCCTTGTCTTCGTTCAGTTTAAAAGATATCTTCACTAAGTTAAGGAAAGAAGGGAGGAGGACAAGGGAATGCGAAGGTTAGAATTAAAAAGTAAACAACAGTTTGCTTTACAGGTAGGGTACTGTAATTTTGTAGAAATGAAATGATCAGCTTAGGATGGAGAGTTGCATCAAACCAGTCGATGGGCTTATGACCCGCATTATTTTCTAAGTTAAAAAAAAACTATGTAGTGTCAATATTGGTTTAAGTATTTACCACGATACGTACATGTCTAGGGGAAATTTTTAATTTATTCGATGACATGTGGACGTTAATGTTAGATTGTTTGATGTTGCGGCTTGAATTGCCACCATATTACTCAGCTGTATTGGGTTTCAAACAGTGCGTTGTTACATGCGGATGCAGTCACAGGTGTTCAAGTGCAAGGTTTGGTCGTGAGTTATGAATGTTCATAAATTATATATATATCATGCCATGGAATGCAGTAGAAGAGTAGTATCACTCACTCAGTTTTGTTCAGACGAGGACTAAGTTGATATGATCAAAGAGTAGTGTAGTGGAATGGGTGAACGCACTCGATGAACAAAAGTCTCTGGTGTTACCTAGTTACATGATTGATTCAATTTTTCACATTGTTATAATGTTGTTTTTATCTATGGCAGTAAATATTTTATTTATAAATTACTCCTAGTTCAATTTAATTGTAAAGTTGCGCTGTACTGTTCTTAAGCCATGGTGAGACAAAGCCATTGATCACTACCAGGTTCGACAACGGTCTGGGCGAAACCATTGGCCACTACTAGATTAGACCACTGTCTGGACGAAAATCACTGCTTGTACTACAAGCAAGGGGGACTGGGGCATAAGCCCCATGTTATTGTATGTATTTGTATGTAAAGCCTTATTAACACACAGAATTTAATGTGTTTGCATTGTTTAAACATAGATGCCGCCATTTGTGTTCAGGGGAAGTTTGTAGCATAAGGTATCGCGATCTATACTACTTCCAATATCTTCATGAGCTACAGAATTATCCTACTGTGTTTTTCGTGGTCTTCAGAATTCTTATTCTCCATTTGCAGATAGCAAACTTAACATGGCCTGCTGCACAGGTGGCCAGCCGAAAGTTCCATGTCTCATGCAGCCAGAGAGCAGCAGAGATCTCCTCTATTTTGGAAGAGAGAATAATGGGATCAGCCCCAAAGGTAAGTTTCAATTACTAAAGTGTGGGAGAGAATGTGATGATATGAAGGGATCCATAAAGCCATGCCTGTGCGGAGGATGTGTATTCAGTAAACCTTATTTTACATTGTGTAACAGCTACAGGTACCAAAATCTTATTTTCTACTTAATGCTTACAGCGAGCTTTATACAAATAGTGGTTTAATATCACCAAATAAGCTATTTAAAAAAAAATAACAGTATGTTTAAAATATCTGCAAAATTCTGTACATGCAAAAGTGATTGCATTTGATGTTTGTGTGGGTAATGCAAATATTTGGCAGCGCTGCTTCTATACGCTGCCGAAGTCAACGTCACTTCCGCTCCGTTGCTAAGCAACTGGAGCAATACAACATGGCTCCCTTATAGCTTGCTTCAGTCTTTGAGCCGTCATTATTTCCTATTTGTATCGTATAAAACTGTACATGCATGGATGTCCAGAGGCAAGAAAGCATAGAAAAGTATATTTTCTACAGTAATTTAACATAGTTGTCCAGTAAAGTTGTAAAATATTGCGTAAGAGATGCACATTAAGTCTTAGAACGTAAGTCATAGAGATGTGGCCTACGATATTTACCTTAAATTAAGTGAAAACATGAAAATATAACATTTTTGGATATTGTGAATCACGTCCCGTATGAATGACCAATAAGTTACTACGGAAAATAAAGTACCGTAGGCCCTACCAGTAAGTGACGAATAAAATGAACTTAAGGTCAATCAATGCATAAGGGAACAGTTTAAAATATTTGGATGAGAGTTTAGGCCAAATCTCATCAACAGCTATAGAAGAAACAGAGACTGCATTTCAATACAATTTGTGTGTTTACCAGAACGCCGCGTTTGTCTGAAAACGAATCAATTAACAAAGCCTAACCTGTGTGCTCACTTACTGGTTAGAGAAGTCTACAATTAAGGCCTATCGTCCTACGTTATTCTAAATAATAGGGCACTTTTCGTATCCTAGCTCTAAATATAATCACAACAATCACAACAAGACTTGCCACTCCATCACTTCAGAAATAATCAGTATTCATTGGCTTGAATAATGTCACTATACGGTACTGTAACTTTGTTGCAGGGTGTAGGCCTAGGCTACTGGTAGGCCTACATTATAATTGTTTTCTGAAAGTGCAAAAAATAAAATATTTAGGCAGAAATTTTCATTCTGGGATAGGCCTAATTGTTATTTGGAAACACAATTCACTGCTTAAATAAATTAAGTGAAAAATCACCACTCAGAAAAGTTGTAGGATTAAATTTATTGGTGTTAGTGAATCAGCTGTAAGGTTATGTAGGTTGTCGTTTATAATACTTATAGTACAAACCATATTTAATTACAACTACACTCCCCACATGAACCAAAAACCCCTTTATGTGACATATATGTCCTAAATATCTCTCTATATTAGATATACTCTATCCACTAAATGATAAATGTGTATAATTTGTAGTACCCGCCATGCAATTCTTGCCTCAGGAGTGAGGTCAACTTTATTCATACTATCTCGCAAAATTCTCGTACTTTATCCATAAAATTTCACTTCCATTTTGTAGCTCCAACACTGTAGATGATCTTCACGGGAGGCGTTTGCCTTATATCACGCGTATTACACATTTTTATCCACAAAATCCAAGATGCTGCGCAGCGTTAATGCAGCTTCCTATGTATAAAAAACCTAGCAACCAGTTGTTTGGGTCCAATGTGGCTGCGCCCATGCAGTTGCTAGGCGCGTCACTTCGGCAGCGTATTGAGCTAGAAATGTCTGCAGTTGTTTGCAAGGAGTTTCAACCCATTAATGCATCAAATGTCCTTTCTGATGGTAGGTACCCAACTGATTTTTTTCTAGTTATTCTTGATAATAATTGATGATTCCACACTTGATTTGCTTCAAGTGCAAGTGATAATTTTATAAATAAATTTGAATGTCACCTTGTTGAGTCCCTATATACTGTACAATAGGTACAAATAGATACAAAACTGAAGTTAAAAATTTTAAAAATGTTAATATCTGTGCTAAAATTAGTCATGTAGGAAAATGTATGACAAAGAGAAATAATAATCACATGTAGATTTTATTCAGGTAAAATCTCATATTTTCTCAATGTAATTACTGTATTGGGTATACATTTGTGTTGACCAACTGAAAGTTATCAATCAATTCTTACTGAAAAATGGCTTCAAGACTTTCTAAATACAGTATAGTCTTTGCGGCAGTGTTTGCGAAGTGATGCTATCTACGGAATATCTGCGGTATATTGTGATAACTTGAATCAATTTTAAGAATTATTTGAAATTTGATCATATGCTATTACTCTCTTCCAGAGAGAAAAAAACAAATATCCTGGACCCTTCGGGAAACAGTTGTTCCAGAAGGATAGCCTTGGTGGTCTAATTTTTTGAATAAAGGTAGCATAGCTCTCATTGGCACTGCTCCTGGCATAATAGTAACCTTGCACTGGCCTTCCCAGTATGTGCGAGCCAAGAGTCTTGGTGAGGTGTACCATACCAGCTGACGAGCCCAAAGGTACACTGGAGAAAAATGCTGGTAATACTGGATTGAGCTAACCGGATCAATTTTACGAAATCTTTGAAATTTGATGACTTGTTATTACTCTCGTACCAATAAATTATTATAAGGGGGGGGGGTTTACAAGGATGACATGTTTAGTTTGTTCTCAACATGATCAGTTCCAGGCCAATCAAATCAATCGTTCATACAAGAAAAAATTGCTCTATTAAACACTATCATGATCCACAATGCTAATCTCAAATAGTGTTTATATAAACTGGTCAAAAATGTTTTGCATATTGCAAGATTATGTATTTGTGGACCAAATATAATACACGTGCTTTATCCGATAACAGTTTTATTTATGTAACGTATGGCATTGCACATACGACACAATAGTAATAATTATAATAAGAACATACAAGCGCAGATATCAACCTTATGTCCAGTCTATTTCTCCAGTCCAGGCTCGATGGTGTAGCACTGGAAAAGTCGTTAGGGTCACGCTCTTAGTTTGCTATCTTCGACAATGTGCCTGATGGTCTGGTTCGATGTACCACAATCACAGCAGGGTATTGGGCGCTTCACCCATTTGTGAAGGTTGTATGCACAAACTCCATATCCGATAACAGTGTGTGGTACAAACAAACATGTTACCTTAAGAGTTAACACATGAGCCAATGTGCAAAAACGAAATGTCGTCATATAGCAATGAAAATACAACCGCATGCAATATGCAAAACTTTTTTGACCAGTGTATTATGATTAATTTAATTGACCTGGATCTGATGTTCCTTTGACGAATAAATCAAGTCATCCTTGTAATCGCAATTATTACCCGATGGCACATGCATATGGAAAGAGTGCTGCAGCAGGAGCAAGGACCCCCCCACTTTGTAGCCGTTTTCACCGTGGTCCACATTTTAATCTTGCTGATCTGCGAAGAAACCTTGGTTTGCAGGTGACACTGAAACTTATTTTAGCTGATGACATGGTGGCTTCTGATCTCGTCATCCACCTTATAAGTGAGAGTGGGTTAGGGCCAGCTATTTAAATTTTCAGGTGATCATTGACTCAGTTCTTCTTTGAATTCTGTTTTTTTTTTCCGTGAGTTTTGTTTATTGTTATAATTATTACTTTTATTTTATTTTTTGTTTTATTATTTTTCAGACCATTTCTTTTTTGGGCTTCCTCCACTAAACTTGTATAATTTAATCCGTGTTAAGAGGGGCAGTTGATCTAGCTGTTCCACCCCTTAAAACTCTTAATAACTAACGTTCACATTGGCTCTTACTGTAACTATTGCATGTTAGTGCATCTCCCAGGAACCCATCAGCAGTGACCCCCCTCTATTACCTTCCTCCTTTCCCCTCCTTGCCCTTCCTCGAACCCTTCTCCCCCCTCTGTAATCTGTCCAAATAATGCTCAATCACATGTAGATCTTTTCAGGCAGAATCTCATATTCCCCCCAAATATAATTGGGCATACATTTGTGACTGACTGAAATTTATCAATTGATATATTGTGATTTTTCCGAATATTATATTATATCATTAAGATCTGATTCCTGTGCAGTCATGCATTAAAGATCATTGATTTACCAAGGTTAAGTCTGGTGGATATGAAAATCGTGGAAATAAGGGCCGAGGCCCATTTGAAGCATGGCATTTATGCTTACTTTTATCCCCATACGTTTGAAATTAACCAAATCACTCTTGTCTGAAACATGGTGACAGGACGGAACTGATAACTTAGTGAATGATTGAATAGTGGAGAAGGAATGCTACAAGATTGGAGGTAGTGGAGTTCATGTCTCTTGCTTTCTTGTACAGGCTGATCTGGAAGAAACTGGCCGAGTATTGAGCATTGGTGATGGTATCGCTCGAGTTTACGGCTTGAACAACATTCAAGCCGACGAGATGGTGGAGTTCTCCTCTGGCCTCAAGGTATGCTGTGATGTTATCTCTTAGTATTATTATACTGTCTTATTTTACAAAGGTTATCTTTTCTAATGGGTTGTGTATTGTGTAGGGCATGGCCTTGAACTTGGAGCCTGACAACGTTGGTGTTGTAGTCTTCGGTAATGACAGGCTCATCAAGGAAGGAGATATTGTCAAACGAACTGGAGCCATTGTGGACGTTCCCGTTGGAGAAGATTTGCTTGGCCGTGTTGTTGATGCTTTGGGAAATCCCATTGATGGCAAGGGACCACTTAAGACAACACTCAGGTATGTTTGTTCTTTCGAATTTTATTCAAATTGTGCACCAAGTATGCTGGTGTGTAATCTTATAAATTGCTCTTAAAATCTGGTTATTAGAAGTAGTGGCGTATGAACAAAGATTCAGAAATTATCAATATCATTAAACGGAAAAACCTAGAATACTGGTCATTTTACGTGCAAAAACAAATACAACCTGTTGCAATTAATAATTCAAGGGAAAATTGTTGGCATTAAGGGTCCAAGATGTAGGATATCCTGGCTAAAGAACTTAACAAGGTTCCCAGCGACCTGGAAAGTCGGGGGAAGTCGGGGAATTACAAAATTGTCAGGGAAAGTCGGGGTAGCATTTTAAAAATTGGCATGTACCAGGGAAGGTCAGGGAAGTTGACTCAAATTTCTTATGTGTCTGGTAAAAAAAAAGCTGAGAAACTAAGAATAAGGGATGAAATAAGAAAGTTCGAAGACTAAAAAAAATAGTTGGAAGAATGCAGTCGCAAGAATGTGAAGCCAGAATTGAATACAGTACACCTACTTGTAACCAGAAAAAATTGTGTGTAATTTTATTGTGCTGCATTTTGTTTTTTTAACATTATTACCTCCCCCAGGGGCTCACATCTTGTGGGACATGGGTTGGTGATCACGGGACCCCAGCTGAGTCCGGCATTGCTTCCACTTACAGTACTTGTGCCGGCCTCCTCTCTGTCTTTTTTCCTGTCGGCCTCCCTTGGTCAACTCTTGTTCTTTTCCGACCCTGACGGTATTAGGGTATCCGAGGCCTAGGGAGTCTTTCACTATCCCGCCTTAATTGGTCCTTCTCATCTTTCCTGATCCCTCCTTCTTCGAAGGGTCAGACCTCTTGTTTTCTTTTCATTATATTTCCTTTTCTCTTTAAGATTCCCGCACTGTTTTTGTTAATTGGTGTATCTAAATTCCAAGGTTTTTTTTTTTTTTTTTTCATCTACCCTACATTTTGTAGGTGTTTTCAATCTGTTGCATTTTGTAAGTCTTTCCGATCTACATTGCATTTTGTGAGTGTTTTCAACCTCAATTGCATTTTGTAAGGATTGAAATCTAAATTGCTTTTTAGTACAGTAAGTCTTTCAATATAGGGTCTGGGGCTTTTGTGAGTATTTTGAATTTCAATTGCATTTTGTATTTTCAACCTAAACCGCTTTTTGCAAGTACTTTCAATCTAAATTGCATTTTGTAGGGTGCGCATTTTGCAAGTATTTTGATTCTCAATTGCATTTCGTGGGTATTTTGAATCTAAATTTCATTTTTTAATTTTCAAGTATTTTCAATCTAAAATGCAATTTGTAAGTACCGTATATACTCGAATACCACCCTCACATTTTTAAACAAATTCGGACGTGAAAAATTGGGGTGCGGGTCTTATTTGAGTCCTCCTGATTTTAAAGATTTAAATTGCCCGCCACGCGCGATATCGGGTGTTGCGAGTATCCGCTAGATGGTGCTAGCCTTCTTCCGGCTATCACTTTGTTTTACCGTAAGCAGGCGGCGTCATACAGTCTCGCGCACGTTTTCAGAGTGTAAACATGAGTTCTACGATGCGTTTGCGGTCGTTTACTGTGAGTGAGAAGCTGAAATTATTGGAAATCGTGCCGCCGGTAGGAAATATGATATTGACGAGTCATGTATTCGAGATTGGAGAAAGAAAAAAAAGTGTTGCTAACCAGTAGTGGTGCTCGTAGAGCTTTCCGGGGACTGAGTGTACAGTTTCCGGAAATTGAAAAACAACTTTATAAATACGTAACAGAAAGGCGGGTATTGGGAAATGGGGTGTCGACCGAAATGTGTCAATTAAAGGCATTACAGATCGCAAAGGAACTTTCTACGGTAGGGTTTAAAGCAAGCCGAGGATGGATTCAAAATTTTTATAAAAGAAATGGGTTGAGCATACGAAGGCGTACCTCAATTTCGCAGCGTCTTCCTGGTGCCTGTGAAGAAAAGTTACTTTCCTTTCAGCGTCACATAATTCAGTTGCGGAAGGAAAATTCATATTTGCTTTCCCAAATTGGTAATGCAGATCAGACGCCAGTCTACTTTGAAATGCCACTGGACAGTACTGTGAATGTTAAGGGATCTAAAAGTGTGACTATCAGAACAGGTGGTAATGAGAAACAACGTTGCACGGTAATGTTGTGTATACTCACTGATGGAACCAAACTTCCGCCGTACGTTGTTCTCAAGCGAAAGACTCTTCCAAAAAATATACCCGCTGGTGTTATCGTTAGAACTCAGGACTCTGGTTGGATGGACAGTTCACTGGTGGAAGACTGGTTAAAGTGTGTCTGGCAACGTCGCCCTGGTGCATTATTACGACGAAAGAGCTTGCTTGTTCTGGACAGTTACCGCGGCCATACAACAGACGCTGTGAAGAAATTCGTCAAGGATGGGAAAACCGACCTAGCAATCATCCCGGGTGGGATGACGTCTATGCTACAGCCACTGGATGTCTGCGTGAACCGACCGTTCAAAGCAGCCTTGAAACAGCTGTATACGGAGTGGATGGCGGCCGATAAGCACACACTGACCCCAACTGGTCATATTCAGCGCCCGGAAGTTCGTGGATTTTGACGGCATGGAATCGTATCTCGGGAGATCTCATACGGAAGAGCTTCAAGAAATGTAGTATTTCCAATGCTATGGATGGCAGTGATGACGACATTTTGTGGGAAAGTGATGGTGAAAAAAGTTCCGAAGTTGGTACTTCTGATGACGATGAATGAAGTGTTTGTGTCTTTTATTTGTATTTTTAATTGTTTCTGTGTGTTATTTTAGGACGACTTCAGAACTGTTGGAAACTATTTTGTAGAAATGCTATTCTGTTTATTTAGTAAAGATTGTAAATAGTTTTGAGTAATTTTTTCTTTCTTTTTTTTTGTTCTTCTAAATCAGGGTGCGGGTCTTATTCAGGGGCGGGTCATATTCGAGTAAATACGGTATTGTCCATCCAATTGAGTCGTTTGAATCTACCATACATTTTGTAAGCAATTTCAATTGCATTTTGGAAGTATTTTGAATATCAATTGCACTTGTGATTATTTGGAATCTGAAATGGGCATTTTTCAATCTAAATTGCATTTTGTACGTATTTTCAATCTCAATTGCATTTTGTACGTATTTTCAATCTCATTTGCATTTTGTAATTATTTTAAATTTCACTTGCATTTTGTAAGTATTTCGACTGTACATTGCATTTTGTACGTATTTTGAACTTAACCTACATTTTGTGCATATTTTTCAATCTATTCCTTTTGTGAGTATTTTCGTTCTAAATTTCGTTTTGTAAGTATTATCGCTCTCCATTTTGTGAGTAGCTTCTATCTGAGTTCCCTTTTGTAAGTATTTTCCTTCTCACTTAATTTTCATTCTGATTTCCATTTCATTGACATTTTCGCTATCACCCAGACCATTAGGGGCCGATAACCTCGATGTTAGGCCCCTTAAAACAACAATTATCATCATCTAACATTATCAACAATGTGTGTTCATTAGTAATTTTAATAGTAATGCAGTAGAGACTCGGCAACCGGCTTGCGACTATCCGGCCTACATACAGTATAACCCCGATTTAACGTTGTAACGGTCTCGCTTTGCTCCTTGTTGAGCGTACAAATGAAACGTTTTGACTGGTCCTTACTTGTTGGGTGATAATTGTTACTGTTGACCTTTGCCTAAGCTATGTTGTATTAATGGGCGCCAAGACCTCAACACAATGTTGAAATCTAAATTTGTATTTAACAACGTCTAGCTCGGGCAGAACACCTTCAAGACTCTATTCACTCAGATCGTGGTATGATTTGATCATTAACCCAACAACAATTGTATCAGGAGAAGGAATTGGTCTATATCTAATGCTACCTACTGAAAGCAAAGATTGCGTGGTTAAAAGAAATGAATTTATTATATAAAACAAGTATTGCAAAATTAATAATAATAAGTTTAAAATTTAAATTGGGGCGTTGCGATTTTAATATTACCGATAGAAAATTACGTGAAAACGGAGTTAGATAAATTATTGATTTTATTCTTATTCCCAAGCTATGAAGTTACTGAAATATTGAATTTAAAACAAAGAGAAATGAGAGATTGCGTATTTCTGTGTCATTCGCGCTTACCACTGGAAATTGCTGAAGCATTTCCCTCGTACTGGATGATGCAGAGAGCTTCCCACTGTTTCCTGGACGCCGTCATCTTCTTCGTTAGTAGATGATATACTTGTGGATTTGGTGACTCTATGGTCCGAACATCGGAGCCAAACTCTCGTACAACCACACTGGTTAAGTTCTACAAAGATAGTCCTCTACTCCACGGAACATCGGAGTGACTCACGCGTGCAACCATACTGGTCAAGTCTTACACAGATTGTTCTCTATTCCACGGCGCGCCAAACGATATATGCACTCGTCGGCTTCCCACTCCAGTCCCGACTTCCAGCTTACGTGGTCTCCACTGATTGGCTGATCCCCACGCGCTACTTCCCCACCTCTGGCTCATTACACTCGGCGGGAGGGTAAAGTCGATTGCTGTTCCATACTATCCGCCTTTTCTTTACGTTGCAACCCAGACTTGCGACATGCTTCTTGACAAGACTAAGCCTGTATCTGAATTCCCAATGAGTCAACTCTCTCATAATACCCTAACTGACGAAACCCCGTAAAATTCTGTAATCACATAATTTTCTATGATAATGTCGTTCGTAATAATTTGCTTGATAGTGTTTTCTAAGACATAGAAAACCTATCTGTATGCTTATAATTTTATAAAAATGCCCCAAAAATACCTTAATAATAATAATAATAATAATAATAATAATAAGTTAATAATAATAATAAATTAACATGAAAAATTCTCTTGGCTGAACAATTTCCCGCGTAAATAAATATAGAATGGCTTCCTACTGACTTATGCCAGTGGCATAAAAACCCCTCGAAAAACACGTTACAGCGTGACCTCGATTTAGCGTAAACCCGCATTTAACGGAAGAAATTTCAAGTCCCGAAAATTATTCCATAAGTGCAATGCAATTTTATATTCGATTTAACGTAATTCGCGTTACGCCAAAACCCGCATTTAGCGTTAGGAAATGTTAAAATTTGCGAGTATTTATTTCGATTCGTTATGGTTATGCGACATTAAGATCCTATGAAAAAGAAGTTATAAGCTCGTTAAGGATGATTCAAGGCAGAAAAGGAACTCCAGCATTTATATTGGATACGATCGATCATCTTCCATATCGATTCCTCGCTACATGTACGAGCGAGCTCGATCTTACCCGACCACAGCTGAAGACACAATGTAGGCCTAAAGCGTGCTAACAGTCACGCCGCATCGCATGCATGCGCGAGGTCTGTCTGAGTTTGTACGTTCGTAGCGGCACTACTGTATAGCGTCAGTTTACGCAAGTTTGCATCAGTTCGTGTGTTATGGTTATGCGACATTAAGAACCTATGAAAAAGATGCGTAGCGATCGATACGATCGATATCTTCCATATCGATTCCTCCCTACATGCCCGAGCGAGCTCGAACTTAGCCGAGCGCGGCCGAAGCGGCGCCGCTTTACATGCTTGCACACGGCCGAGCTCTGAAGCGACGCAATACGTAAAGACGAAATCATTGAGATTCGAGAAGACTGAACTGCGTTTCTCTGCGATGTAACAGTAGGCCTACTTGCGCAATCTTCGAAACATACGAGCATGTTGGCGCGAGTGGTATAGCACAGATTTCCTTATCTTCAAAGCCCAAACAATACAAGAGGAACGCACTTCACACTCGGAACCTACCCTACCTTTGCCAACAGCTGATCTGTGAGTTGTGAAGGATGGATGTGTGGACAGCGTATTGTAAACAGCGATTATTGCTGAATGGCGCAAACTTGCGCGACACCGAGAGCGTGTTTGTTTGATGCTCTTCATGCAGTCAACAAGTCATGGGAGTAAAACACCGCTACTACGCTCGTACATAAGCAAGGGCAAGTTAGACGTCGATAAAGTCGATTATGATTTAAGACATGAAACCAAAGAAGAAATAGCACGGAATTTGACTGTTGGTTAGGAAAACGGAAATCCAGTTGATATTGAGTGCGGGAGTGATGCTACGGAAATCCCTAAAATTTCACACAGTCAAGCTAGTGTCTCTAGTTACACTTATCTCTTAATAGAAAAACGAGATGAATTTTAGTTCTCATATGTTTTCTTCTGAAATGTGCAATTGAAAGGTAGAATAAATGATATCTAAGAAACAGTTCATTTTCTAGGTTTAACAAAAATAACTGCGGATAATTCGCGATTTTATTCACGGAAGTTCGTGCATTAATTACCACGAATTATCGAGAGTGCACTGACTTTTTTTTGTTGTTAAATATTAATGTAGGCATAATCCACATAGCCCTACCTCTAGCCTAGCATGTCTTATAAGACACTACAATCAAGTGTTATAATTATTTTCCATGTTCAAGCCTATTTCTATATTTTAACCAATAGTTTTGTTTTTCTAGGCTTAACAATAATAACTGTGGATAATTCGCGGTTTTCGATAATTCGCAGAAGTTAGCGCATTAATTACCGCGAATTAACGAGAGTGCACTGTATGTGGAGAGAGTGCTGCAGTTAGTGATGAAACCTATCGAAACCTCGATTTAAGGTAAACCCCCATTTAAGGTTAAAAAATACCGGTCCATAGAAAAACGTTAAATAGGTGTTCTACTGTAATACTATACCAATACCTTTCCAAACCTTTAACAAGCGGATTCCTGCTAGAACCCTATGTGGTATTTCAAAATATTTTATGCATATCTTGTACTTCTGGCACATGCGGAGCCAGGTAGAGTACAGTATTGTTAATACATAACTTATGTATTGAATAGATCGGGAAAAAAAACTCTTTAACAAACGGGACACAGAAGCCCTATGTTGGCAACTCTTGTGTTATTTGTTCCGTCAGTTGTTTATCTGAAGTTCTAAGTGCATACATTCGTAAATTGTTGTTTGGTGCTCTCCGTTTTTCAGTACAGTATTTTAATGGAAGATTGTGGAATGGGTGATAAACGAAAAAAAAGTTGACACTAAATGAGAGTACTTTTAATGGTGCATCTTGGATCGGAAGAGTGAATATAGAACTCCGGCCTATCCGGCTTTACCTTCCGCCACATTAGGCCGATAGCCGAGAGTCTACTGTACTTTCATTATTAATGTATAAATAATATGTATTATCATTTATTAATTTCTGGCAGATCATTATTAAATTGTATGTACTTTGTTCAAAATGTTGTATTTCCTATTTGAGTAATAAATATTGTGTATGTGTGTGTGTGGTGGATAACTAATGGGAGGCTGTTGAAAATTGTGCAAATTCCAAATTTTTGTCAGGGAAATTAGTTTGACTTTCTGGCTGGGAACCCTGCTTACACCAGTGGTTTGGACTGAAAACAGTATCTCTGTTTACAAAAGCTATGGACAAACAACAGATCATGCTACTGATTGCCTATGTTCTGGGGAGACGAGGCACTTGAAGATGTTACCCACCAGCACTACTGAGCATGTTGAGATATGTTCTATGGCTGGGTATGGGTAGCTGCTCGTTCTGAAATCTGGGGGATGATTGCCATCTGTTAATGTTGCTAACGACCCTGTTAGACCAGGCTACCTGCTGTGCAGGTTACCTGATTGCAAACTTGGTTGGCAGCCCAGCTAATTTAAGTGATGGTCAAGGAAGATCGCGTGACTAGTTCTCAGGCAATCTGAGGCAGATGAAGCATGATTGTTACGGGTACAAAATGGTGAGAGGTGGTGCATTATCATGCTGTGGTACACTTAAATAAATAATACACTGCTCAACAAAAGTATGGGCTACTGCCATCAATTGTATGCTGATGATGCCATAGAGGAGTGGGACCTCTTTCCCCAAGATAAACTTGGTCTCATTCAGAGCATGCCCCTTCAGTGTGCAGGGAGGTCTACTGAAGACTGGTAAAGTAGCGAGGGGTGGAAGGCAGGATACCAGTTACATCAAGAATTATTATTAACAATTCAGTTCGCCCTGGGTAAAAAATACCCATGCGGGCGTCCTAATGGGTTAACTGGGTTCAGGGTGCTGCTTTTCACATTTCCTGGTTGGCTGTCAATTGCTAGATTTATGCAAATCCTTTTTTCGAGAGAAGTTATTACTTGCGAATCTCGCCACTCTTGCTCCAGCTGTATGTTAAATTGTATTATTTTTGTTAGGATATTGCCAGGTGTTGCTGTAATGAAACACAACCTGTTGGATACAGTTATAGAGGAGAGGAACAAGCATACCAATCCTTTCTTTTTCTGGAGTTACCCTATATTCCAGAGTTAAAGATGGCCCTGAATATAAAATGATGTAGAGTTTTTAAGTGCCTTGTGGGAATGTATTAGCTCAGAATCTTCCACTTGATAGTATTGGAGTTATAGCTAAGTAATTTAAAATACATTTTCTATAAAACTTAGCTTTAATGAATTTTCATAAATTTCTTTTTATTCATCTCTACTTCTCTGTCTGGCATTAGAGCAAAGTGCATTTGCTCTGATACAATGTGTATTGCGAGGTTAATTTAGGAATATTCCCCAATACTATGCAATTTGAATCTGCTACCATCAATGCACAGAGTGTATGTGCTTAGTTCGTGATAGGAAACGACCCAGATTCAAGAAAAATCGTGAGGTTCAGTGACAGTCACCAAAAGAGTAGGCTTTCAGCACAGAAAGATATATTTTTGTCATGTTAGATTTCACTTTAAACTACACAAAATGCACTGTTGCCAGTAATATAAATATTAGTCTCCAAACTTTATGAGCATTACATTGGCAACACTGGATATGCTTCGAATACAATTATCAAAATTAAAAAAAAATTGAATTTGAATTATTTTCAAATGAGTTTGTTTAGTGTATTCCAAAATAAAAATACCGTATTTGATCGCGTATATCTCGCCCCCGCGTATATCTCGCACCCCATTTTTTTATTTGAAATTTCAGGGGAAAAAAGTACTCGCATATATCTCGCATTCATTACTGACGCAATCATATCAATGACCGTAATAACCTTGAGGTAGAAACACGTTCGATTTAGCGCGCCACAACAGTCGTCATTGTCCAGGAACTTACCCGAAGCGTTACTAACAGGAAGAGCGAGCAACAACGAGTTGATCCGAACTTCGATACGAGCCGATTAGGAATCGAGGCGCCGCGTGCAAGCATACGGCGCAGCGTGAGTGTTAGCACGCTGTACATCGTTAATCTTCGGCCGCGGTTGGCTAAATTCGCCGCCTTGAGACACGTTCGAATTAGCGATTAGCGCGCCACATAAGTTGCGCAAGTAGGCCTACTGTTACGTCACAGAGAAACGCAGTTCAGTCTTCTCGAATCTCAATGATTTCGTCTTTACGCATTGCGTCGCATCAGACCTCGGCCGCGTGCAAGCATACGGCGCAGTGTGAGTGTTAGCACGCTGTACATCGTTCGCCGCGTCTTCGGCCACGGTTGGCTAAATTCGCCGCCTTGAGACACGTTCGAATTAGCAATTAGCGCGCCACGTATGTTGCGGAAGTAGGCCTACTGTTACATCGCAGAGAAACGCAGTTCAGTCTTCTCGAATCTCAATGATTTCGTCTTTACGCATTGCGTTGCATCAGAGCTCGGCCGCGTGCAAGCATACGGCGCAGCGTGAGTGTTAGCACGCTGTACATCGTTCACCGCGGTTGGCTAAATTCACCGCCTTGAAACACGTTCGAATTAGCGATCAGCGCGCCACAACAGTTGCGCAAGTAGGCCTAGTGTTACATTGCAAATTTTGTGTTTTTTCGGGAATACGATCATTCCCCGCGTATATCTCGCACCGAAAATTTTCACACATATTTTCGGTCAAAAAAGTGCGAGATATACGCGAGCAAATACGGGCTGTGTGGGTATCACTATCAGAAATTCACTATTCTTAACAATTGGTGCTCATTTAACGTTATAAGGAATGTTTTGCCTTTTAATTTTGAACTGCATGCATCACTGTGAGTGATTATTTACAGGCCACATTTGCTGTAATATTGTTGCTCGAAAATGTTTGGACTCTGCATCTCAAAGGTGGAATAAAAGATCAAGTAAAGACATACTCACTTGACTATCACAGCAAGCGCCAATACTCAACATCATTAACTCCAGAAGACTTCAATGGGCTTGTCATTTACTAAGGATGGGAGATGATAGGATGGTCTTACAAATATTTCAAGAAGAACCAAGAGGAAACAAGTCCGGTAGGAAGACCATGAAGTTCCTGGAAAAATAAAATCTCCAAACGTTGTAGGCATCTAAATGTGGACAACTGGCAAGAACTCGCCCACAACAAGAGTTCAGTGGAGGCATTTTGAGAGTTGGGTGTGGGATCTTCGTGTCCCATAGAAGCCTTCTGAGTGAGCGAGAGTTCTAGCTGGATGCTTTTGCATATGACCATGCTTGTAATGTGGTACACTTAACTGGTAATGGTCACTGGCATTTGAAAGGAAAAGCAATATAAGCAGTTCATAAGATCAAATAAAGACATACTCACTTGACCATCACAGCAAGTACCAGTTTGAATCTGCTGCCATCAATGCACAGAGTGCATGTGCTTAGTTCGTGATAGGAAACAACCCGGATTCAAGAAAAATCATGAGGTTCAGTGAGTCACCAAAAGAGTAGGTTTTGAGCAAATTAACTTGTCAGTGTTGGTATACATAGTAGTGATTGCAGCAACATCGCGGCATAGTCTACTGTATATTACATGATACTATCATGTGTTTAAGTTTAAGACAACCTTGTTGTTTAATGAAACAACAGTTCTTGTTTAATGAAACAACAGTTCATCTTTGATAATTATTAGAAATATATTAGAAATAAGAAGTATCTGTGTCACAGCACTCGGTAGCAATTGGATGATGTTACAGCTTTGAAACCATGCACAGGTTTTGTGAACACTTTGGCTATGGTCAAGTATGCTGTAAAATAGAGGGATACACCACCTAACCTCAGCCTACTCTCTCCTATCAGGAGCAAGCTGTATCAATGTCATTCTTTCTACTGCAATGGAAACCCAAACTATCTTGTCTTAGTGCTACACTTCCATGTAAGTTGCAATGTTAAATAGTAGTGAGCATACTTGGCATACACTGATCCATTTAAACATACATGTGGTCTTAGTTATAAGGAGGTGACAGCGATGTAAATCTCGACTGAGCAGCCGTGTATCTTCGGCATGTTCTTAACCATAAATAAATGGTGTGTGAAATATTTGATATTATGCTAAAATTCCTATTTACTTTTCTGTCACTTGCTGGAAGTTTCTTAAGGGATGTCCGATATACAAGGCTTCCAATCAGTTTTGTTCTGTTTGGAGGTAATAGAGACTGGTGTATTGAATTACAGGGCTCGTGTTGGTACTAAGGCTCCAGGTATTATCCCTCGTATTTCTGTACGAGAGCCCATGCAGACTGGAATAAAAGCTGTAGACTCTTTGGTACCCATTGGCAGAGGACAGCGAGAGCTGATCATTGGAGACAGGCAGACTGGGTAAGTACTGTAGATATCTAGGGAATCTTTGGGACTTTGAATGGCCAAGGAGATACTACTATATCTACCACTTTGGAAACTTAGTGCCTTGTAAACTAGTACTTTTAAAGATTTCGGGGCTTGTTATGGTGGGTGTTATAGACCTGAGGCCATCTGTTTGATTCAAAATGCAGATAAATCATTATTTGAAGGGCACAGCTGATAGTAAGTATGAAGTTTGAACTTGGCAAAAAAAATCTTTTTAAAGTATTTCCATATTTCCATTGGTTGCAAGGTTTGTGTATTTGGTTAATTCAAAGTCCCATTCACTTCAAATTATTGTGGTTTTACTGTATTGTGAATTGCTCCTTTTTACCATTTAACTGGTTCTACATTATTTTGATATCCAGGTATTTTCCATTAAGGATTTGGAACCCCCGCCTCATGGTGCAGCGGCTAGCATGCTTCACTGTTGCCCCAGTGGTTCAGATTCAATTCCTGGCTCTGCCAAGAAATTAAATTCTGGTCTTAGGGCTGGATAGGGGAACACTCAGTCTCGTGAGGCAAATCTGAGAAGAGGTGGCTTCGATTCCCACCTCCGCCATGTTGGAAGTGGGTTTCCATGGTTTCCCCACTTCTAATCCAGGCAAATGCCAGGATGATTGCTAACTTAGGGCTATGCTCCTTCCCAATCCTCACCTGAATTAAAAGGACAAACAATAAGACAGGTTATCATACAAATCTCCAAACACCCAAGTACATGGGCCTGAATGATCATGATGTTACAAAGCCCGTAAATAAGTCAACGTTAAGTATTCATGGTCCATTTTGTTTTGAGTCGTAAATGTATCCTTTATGTAAACACTCAATCAGTTAATGGACACTCAGCCTTGTGAGGCAAAATTGAAAAGAGGTGGGTTCTATTCCCGTCTCGGCCATCTTAGAAGTGGTCTTCCATGCTTCTGCTACAGGCAAATACCAAGATGGCTCCAAACGTTAGAAGCCATCAATATTCATTGAGTTTGTTTGTTCACAGAAAAACTGCTTTGGCCATTGACACAATTATCAACCAGAAACGGTTCAATGAAGGTGGTGAAGAGAAGAAGAAGCTGTATTGCATTTATGTAGCCATTGGACAGAAGAGATCTACTGTTGCCCAGATTGTGAAGAGACTAACTGATTCAGGTCAATATTCCGATTTTTTGTAAATAATATCCATGCTAGAGTTCTAGGAAGGATTTTTTGGTGGCTTTTAGTTGCCATGATAGGAGGTATTACATGGTTATGGTGCCACACTCAGGCTAGCTGTGATTTACGACCACCTTCTAACCCCCTATGTTTTGAAGAATATAATTTTTCTGCTAGCTGTCATTAGTTGAGAGAGTTGGTGTCGGGGAATCATGGTGGAAGCTTGCATAGAAATAATGTTGGATTCACTCCCTCCCCCCACTGAACACATTATTAGGGTGCAGTTTCGTTGAACGCTTTAGTTGTAAAATTGCCTGCATGCCTGGAAATAAGGTCGAAGTAGCTTATGAACCAATTGTGATCCTAACCTCTGCGAAACTGGTTAGTTTTCTAACATCCATGGCATCAACAGCTGTGGGAGTTTTGTGATCTATTATGGTGTGTGCATACCCAGAAGCAGTAGTTCTTTAAAGCAGGGGGGGGGGTTATAGTTTCAAGATATGCATGGTGCGCATCATACATTTTTCAAAATGACAGGGCTACAAAACAATTTAAATATGTGTTTTATTCGTATCTTTAATTATACTCCATTTTCTTTTTTACAGGGGCCATGGGATACACCATCATTGTGTGTGCTACTGCCTCTGAAGCTGCTCCCTTGCAGTACCTAGCCCCCTACTCAGGATGTGCTATGGGAGAGTTCTTCAGAGACAACGGCAAGCACGCCCTAATCATCTATGACGATTTGTCCAAGCAGGCTGTAGCCTACCGACAGGTTTGTTGTTTCACAATTATTTTTGTGGTACAAAGAATGCAGTTCAAGTACATACTTTGCATGTTTTATTGTGAGCTACTTTCACTTGTTTTATTCAATTAGTAAACGTGGAAGTGACATTGAACAGAGTGGAAATTGCTAAACCTTCTTATTGTAGTACAGTAAGAAAGCTAACAGAGTTTAGAAATAACTCAGAATAATTTAATGTCGCAATTTTCAAATTGATAGTTTCAAATGAATTTGCGAAACATCTAAATACGTATATTTTAAAAATCTCCCTCGTAGATTTGCGTCATCCAGTAGGGTTAATTGGAAATTCTGTTATGCCTATTTTTCCTTCAAACTTTGGTTCCATTGGATATATAATCTAACTGGTTATCTCGAAACCTTGTATAATTCGAATTCAAATGTGCCCTTTTGTGGTATTATTCGTGCAATCCTTTCAGAATAACTCATAATATTTGACACCTACTTCGAATGTTCATCCTCCGAAATCACTTCAAGGCAGCCGGCTGACCGCACGACTTGCCTGCAGAAATCTAGTCAAACGAGCCGAGATCGAAACCGGTTGCGTAATGTCATAAAACCAGTGTCCGTTCGCGATCTTGTGACCATGAGGACTGCGGGAATCCTGTAATAGGTTAGTTACTGTCCGTCCACCTGCTCATGATCTCGGGGACTGAAGGGGAGCGGAGACACATTCCAGCTGCGTTGATTGAGTGGACGTGCCGCTGCAGATATTGCCAACTTAGCACCTATGTTATTCACGCTATGCTTAATCACTGCTACTTGTGTTTAGTTTCAATTGTGAAACCATACGGGTCAGTAGTGTTTTGTCGGAAGTGAAGAAGAAAAGAGTGACACATTCTGAGGGTAGGGAAATAATTAGGAAAGTGATTGAGGGATTGGCAGAAACAAAGTGGAAAGGGGAAGGAAGGAGAGAACTGAGAAAAGGCTATAGACTGTACTGGAGTGGGAACGAAGAGGAATGGAGTGGGAGTAGTAGTACGAGATGGTTTAAAAGAAGAAGTGAGGTGAATAAATGATAGGATGATGAAAGTGAAAGTAGCACTGAGGGGAGAGACCGTAGAAATAGTGCAAGTGTATGCTCCACAAGTAGGCTGCGCCTCTGAAGAGAAGGAGGAGTTTGAAGAGGAATTGCAGAAGCAGCTGGTAGGAAGAAATATGATTGTTATGGGGGATCTCAATGCCCGTGTAGGAAGAGAAAGACAAGGTTATGAGAGTATTCTAGGACCAGAGGGTTGGGGCGGAAGAAATGAGGAAGGAAAGAGACTGTTGGACTTCTGCCAGAGTGGTTCGGCCACTGTCTTGGCAAACCAGTTTTTGTGTTTCCCTATTTGTTTCCACTCTGTGTGGTTGTACATATCTGTATTATTTGTCTTCATTGTATTTATTCATTGTCAAGTTAGTTTTGTTTCTGTTGATTAGTTGTCATGATTTATTTGTTTTGATTGCATGTAGTATTCCCACTGCCGTGTTTCCAGTAGGATATTTTGGCTTAGAAGGTATTTTTGTATTCTAAGTTGGCGACATTGATTCATCTTTAACTTGTTTGAACTCTTTACTGTGATTGGCTGCTTTCAGCCTATCAGAGGCCTCTTTCTGGTTTTTAAACTCTCTACTGTGATTGGCTGCTTCCAGCCTATCAGAGGCCTCCTTGCTGCTTGTAGCGACCAATCACGTGTTTCTTCTTCGTTGTTCTCTTAAGTGTAGCCATGACACAATGGTGTGCTTCAACGTTGGTTGTGATATATCATCAAATATCCAGCTAATCATTTCTATAATTGGTGCTATCTTCATAGTAGCCGTGCTTAGCAATCATGTCCTATGCACATGATTCATATTTTGTTTGGGCAGTGACATTACGGTGATTTTCGATCTCATCATCACCATGCTTGATGGTGCTACGCGTCATGTCGACGAATTCTTCAATCCGCGGCGTCGGATAGTTTGTTGTAATGTGTTTACTTCTATCTTCATTTACTGCCTAACAATTTGTCTTCATGCGTATGAATAATGATGATGCTTCGTGTGATAAGTAATTCATCGTGTCTGGAAGCATGTTACAAGGCTAGGCATCATCACTAATGGAGGTTGACGCTAGGCTAAACTGCTTTACTATTGTGACAATGCCGTGCGATTGGCATATCCCGGTATTTGTATGATAGCAACTACTTTGACTTCCTGCAACATCACTGGAATGGAAGTTGACGCTGGGCTAAACTGCTTTACTATTGTGACAATGCCGTGCGATTGGCATATCCCGGTATTTGTATGATAGCAACTACTTTGACTTCCTGCAACATCACTGGAATGGAAGTTGACGCTGGGCTTAACTACTTTACTATTGTGACAATACCGTGCGATTGGCATATCCCGGTATTTGTATGATAGCAACTACTTTGACTTCCTGCAACATCACTGGAATGGAAGTTGACGCTGGGCTTAACTACTTTACTATTGTGACAATACCGTGCGATTGGCATATCCCGGTATTTGTATGATAGCAACTATTTTGACTTCCTGCAACATCACTGGAATGGAAGTTGACGCTGGGTTTAACTACTTTACTATTGTGACAATACCGTGCGATTGGCATATCCCGGTATTTGTATGGCAGCAACTACTTTGACTTCCTGCGTTTCACACATAATTTGTTTTATTAACAATTCATTTTGGGCTTACAGTATCGGCGCATCACTGTAAGTCAGTCCTGGTTCGACGACACATTCTCGTTCCATGCGACCTGTTTTTTCATTATTTGTTGCAACTCCACTTGTGTTGCATATTTAAATTATATCATTCTTTGGAACCGCCGTGTATTGCATGCCGTTCTATGATGTACTGATCTGCAGCTACGTTCAAGACAATATGTGTGTTTTCGGCTCAAGACGTAACGTGTGTTAATTCTTAATGAGTGTTTCTTCAATTGTGTAAATTTGTGCTAGTGTTTCTCATATGTTTATGTGCCACCTTTGAATATTTGTTTATGTGTCACCTTTGGATATTTGTTTATGTGCCACGTATTTGATAATATATCTTATTATTAGTTAGTGGTGGTGTCGTGTCCTTTATGCCTTCCTGGATTTCCTTATTTAGTGACAATAATATTGTCTGGTCCTCCACATGTTTGCTAAATTGTCAAGCGACCTTTGTAAAGTCAACTCTTTGTATTATCACATCATTATCTAATGCTTTGGCCAACAAATTTTTATACATTGTCCACTATTACCAGAATACTCTTGGTGGGTTGTTGACTTCCCGCGTTGGCCAATACATTATTTGGTCCTCTCCGGGCCGGATGTTGAGCTGTTCACTATTTTGAATCATTAAGCTTTGTTTTGGCCATGTTGGGCCCTTGTTTCTTGCTATTTCACCAGGAAGGCCATAAATTTAAATTGTATACGTTCCCATTAACTTCCCAAGGACACAATACAGTATTCTATGTTCAGATGTTTGTTTACAACTTAATCGAGACCATTGTCTCAGTGTTTATTTTTTGTGTTAGTTAGTTGTTGTGTTAGTTAGGTGTGCAACTCTGGTAATTACATCTAGGCGGGCAATCCTAAGGTCATTATGGAGGATGCCCAAAAACGACCTTTAGTTAGGAAGCGTGCAGTCGCTAAGGCCATGCTTACCTCACAAGAAAAAGTAATTAGCAACTTTCAGGACATTACAGAAGAGCAATATCAAATGTTAGTGTTACGCAAACACAAATGCGAGGAAATTTATGAACAATATAACGAAGCGCAAGTCGCTTTAGAGGATATTACAGACAATATCGACGAAGAAATAGCCGAACGTTGTGACTTCGAAGATAAATATTTTGAGTTGATGGTTAAAATCAAACTACATTGTGACAATTTCAAAAAATCCAACACTACAGACAGTGATAACCCTTTGAATAATTTGCAGAGTGCACAATTTCCTACTGTTAACGTAGCTGCAGCGCATATAAAGTTGCCTGAAATTCAAATTCCGCAGTTCAGTGGCGACTTCACAGACTGGTTGAATTTCAGAGATAGCTTCAAGGCTATAGTAATTGATAACCATGCTTTGTCTGATATTGTTAAGTTCTACTACCTTAATTCTAGTCTTAGTGGTGAGGCCAAACTCCTCTTAAAGAACATTACTGTGTCAGATGATAACTTTATGGTTGCATGGAACTTGCTGACAACTCGATACAATAACATTAGGCTCATAGCGCATAATCATGTTACCAAGCTTTTCAAGCCCCCCGCATACGGTAATGATTCAGTGTCATTGCGTGCCATCATCGACCACTTTGTTTCTCATGTCAATGCGTTAGAAGCTTTGGACTTTAACGGGGTTCCCCTTCAAGACCTGTTATTGTCACATTTTATATTGGAGCTACTAGATAATGATAGCATCCGTGAATGGGAGAATCATGTTGATTCTGGGAGAATTCCCACTCTCCAGGACTTGGTTAGCTTCTTAGAGAAAAAATGCAAGGTACTGGAAATAACTGAAAAGAATGGGTCCAGGCCTGCATTACATACTGCTGTAACCAAACTTAAAGCTGAAGGTCATTTGCCTCAGAAACCCATGTTAACTACTACCAAATCTCGTTGTACATATTGTAGGAGCATTGATCACCAATTGTCGAAATGTGGTACCTTTATCAAACTTTCGTCCACAGCCAAATGGGATTTTGTCAGGTCTCGAAAATTATGTTACAATTGTTTGCGTAATTTCGAGCCTAATCATCAATGTTCGAAGTACTCTTGTAACACTTGTTCCCGAAAACACCACACTCTTCTTCACTATGAGCCCTCCAGTGGCACTAGTAATGATGCTTCTCAAGCTCATGCTAACGTGGTAAACACTAGTTGCAGTAACGTCGCTCGTGACAATCAATTTTCAAGGACGCTATTACCCACTGCCAAGTTGAATATATTAGCTGGCAATGGCTTACGTGTACCTGTCACTGCACTACTTGACTCTGCATCAGATTGTAACTTAATTTCGTCACACTTAATTAAGAAATTAAGACTCCACACCAAACCTATGAAGGTACACATTCACGGTGTTGGTCAAAATCAAAGCACTGCTACTGTTGTTGCTGATGTGAACGTTTTTGCCTGTGCTACTAATTGGTCTGCTAAGCTTGAATGTCTCGTGGTTCCCAATATTGCACTTGAGCTACCCGCTGCTGGTTTCGACACCTCTGAATGGAACATTCCATCACATATTGATTTAGCTGATCCTGATTTCAATTGCACTAAACCTATTGACCTTGTTCTTGGTGCAGTATATTTCTTTGACCTGTTATGTCCTGGTAAAATCATACCATTTGGTGATTTGCCCATCATTCAAAATACCTCTGTGGGTTGGGTGTTTTCTGGGAGGCTACCCAGTGCAAGCACCTCGCAACCATCGCACGTGGTATCAGCACTTACACTCTCACGCCCTCATGTAGAACAACAGCTGGAAGCGTTTTGGAACGTTGAAGAAGTTGAAACCCCAGTGTTGTCTGTTGATGAATCCATATGTGAAGAACACTTCGTTGCTACTACCACTCGCAAAGACGATGGTAGATTTGTTGGTAGACTCGGAGCCTCTAGGTGCCTCTCGCTACGCTACACTAAAACGTTTTCACTCTCTCGAAAGACGTTTGGCTCGTAACCCTGAGTTAAGGTTAGAATACACTGAATTCATGCATGAATATCTAGCCTTAAACCATATGCAAGTTGCCCCCCACCCGACTGATGGTGAAGTTTACTACATTCCCCATCATCCTGTTTTCAAGCCGCACAGTACTTCTACAAAGCTCAGAGTGGTATTTGACGCTTCGATGGTTACTACGTCTGGGTGCTCCCTTAATGATACTTTGTTGGTGGGCCTTGTAATTCAGCAGGATTTGTTCTCTATTTTGCTTCGGTTCCGTACTCACTTGATAGCGTTTGCAGCTGATCTGAGTAAAATGTACAGACAGATTCTTGTAGATCACAAAGATCGTGACTTACAGAGAATATTTTGGAGAGACTCTCCTTCAGACCCAATAGTAGAATATCAATTAAACACCATTACATATGGTACTGCCCCAGCTTCCTTCTTAGCCACTCGTGTGCTAAAGGAGCTCGCCCTCACTGATGGCACAGCTTTTCCAGCTGCCACTCAGATTGTTTTAAACAACTTCTATGTTGATGATTGTATCTCGGGATGTGATTCCGAGCATGACGCACTCATTCTGTATGATGAATTGACCCTTCTTTTGAGATTAGGTGGTTTTGAACTGTGTAAGTGGAGTTCAAACTCCATGACTCTAATAGATAACCTTCCTCTTGTTCATCAAGAGAAACAACAACTCCGTAGTTTCGGCGATGGTGAAGAAACAGTCGCCAGAACGCTAGGACTTTATTGGCAACCTATCGATGACTTGTTGCGGATTCAGTCACCTATCGTGAACTGTGACACTTCAATTACCTTTACTAAGCGTTCATTTTTGTCCATTGTTGCCTCTATCTTTGACCCTTTGGGTTTAGTGTCACCTATTGTGGTTGCTTGTAAGATTCTCTTCCAAGATTTGTGGATTCACAAACTCGGTTGGGATGACCCCCTTCCAATGGAAATCACGCAAGCTTGGCTGAACATTTATAGCAATTTACCTGCGATTTCTGAGATTTTTACTCCACGTTTGATTAAGCCTGCTTCAGAAATCAAATCTATGCAACTTCATGGCTTTTGCGACAGCAGTCAGCAGGCCTATGGAGCTTGTCTCTATTTATTGTCAATTGATACCTACGAAGTCGTCACTTCCCTCTCCAGTCATGCTTTCGTTGTAGCCTTTACTCGCTTCTGCAGTAGAAGGGGCGTTCCCGCTCAAGTGTATTCCGACAATGGTACCAACTTTCAAGGCGCACAGTCTGACCTTGCTGATCTTGGTACGTTGCTCTCCTCTGCAGATTTTCAATCTGTTGTTCAAGATTCTACGTCATCGCTACTAATTCAGTGGCACTTCATTCCTCCTAGTTCTCCGCACTTTGGTGGAATTTGGGAGGCAAACATCAAATCTTTGAAATCTCATTTAATAAGAATCATGAAGGCTCAAGTACTTACGTATGAAGAATTGACCACTCTCGTGGTGCAAATTGAAGCCATTCTAAATTCTAGACCCATTTCGCCTATGACTGAGGATCCTACTGACTTGTGCTATCTCTCGCCAGGTCACTTTCTTGTTGGACGACCTTTGAATGCCTTGCCCATTCCTGACGCTTCTGAAGTGCCCATCAATAGGTTGTCTAGATGGCAATTACTTCAACAGATTATGACTTCATTGTGGCGTAAATGGTCCACAGATCATTTACTCTCCCTTCAACAACGTCGCAAGTGGAACCGTATGTCTCCTAACCTCAAGGTTGGCACGCTTGTGCTTATTATGGACGACAATGTTTCTCCTACTTACTGGCGACTTGGACGTATTCTTGAGGTTCATTGTGGTAAGGACGGCCTAGTTCGTGTGGTCTCTCTACATACCACCTCTGGACTCTTGAAACGTCCCATCGTCAAGGTGTCTCCCTTGTTGCCGCAGAACTAAACACTCTTGTATTTTCATAAACAACCTGCCTGTTGTTTCTGTGCGGGCAATATGGTTCGGCCACTGTCTTGGCAAACCAGTTTTTGTGTTTCCCTATTTGTTTTTCACTCTGTGTGGTTGTACATATCTGTATTATTTGTCTTCATTGTATTTATTCATTGTCAAGTTAGTTTTGTTTCTGTTGATTAGTTGTCATGATTTATTTGTTTTGATTGCATGTAGTATTCCCACTGCCGTGTTTCCAGTAGGATATTTTGGCTTAGAAGGTATTTTTGTATTCTAAGTTGGCGACATTGATTCATCTTTAACTTGTTTGAACTCTTTACTGTGATTGGCTGCTTTCAGCCTATCAGAGGCCTCTTTCTGGTTTTTAAACTCTCTACTGTGATTGGCTGCTTCCAGCCTATCAGAGGCCTCCTTGCTGCTTGTAGCGACCAATCACGTGTTTCTTCTTCGTTGTTCTCTTAAGTGTAGCCATGACACAATGGTGTGCTTCAACGTTGGTTGTGATATATCATCAAATATCCAGCTAATCATTTCTATAATTGGTGCTATCTTCATAGTAGCCGTGCTTAGCAATCATGTCCTATGCACATGATTCATATTTTGTTTGGGCAGTGACATTACGGTGATTTTCGATCTCATCATCACCATGCTTGATGGTGCTACGCGTCATGTCGACGAATTCTTCAATCCGCGGCGTCGGATAGTTTGTTGTAATGTGTTTACTTCTATCTTCATTTACTGCCTAACAATTTGTCTTCATGCGTATGAATAATGATGATGCTTCGTGTGATAAGTAATTCATCGTGTCTGGAAGCATGTTACAAGGCTAGGCATCATCACTAATGGAGGTTGACGCTAGGCTAAACTGCTTTACTATTGTGACAATGCCGTGCGATTGGCATATCCCGGTATTTGTATGATAGCAACTACTTTGACTTCCTGCAACATCACTGGAATGGAAGTTGACGCTGGGCTAAACTGCTTTACTATTGTGACAATGCCGTGCGATTGGCATATCCCGGTATTTGTATGATAGCAACTACTTTGACTTCCTGCAACATCACTGGAATGGAAGTTGACGCTGGGCTTAACTACTTTACTATTGTGACAATACCGTGCGATTGGCATATCCCGGTATTTGTATGATAGCAACTACTTTGACTTCCTGCAACATCACTGGAATGGAAGTTGACGCTGGGCTTAACTACTTTACTATTGTGACAATACCGTGCGATTGGCATATCCCGGTATTTGTATGATAGCAACTATTTTGACTTCCTGCAACATCTCTGGAATGGAAGTTGACGCTGGGTTTAACTACTTTACTATTGTGACAATACCGTGCGATTGGCATATCCCGGTATTTGTATGGCAGCAACTACTTTGACTTCCTGCGTTTCACACATAATTTGTTTTATTAACAATTCATTTTGGGCTTACAGTATCGGCGCATCACTGTAAGTCAGTCCTGGTTCGACGACACATTCTCGTTCCATGCGACCTGTTTTTTCATTATTTGTTGCAACTCCACTTGTGTTGCATATTTAAATTATATCATTCTTTGGAACCGCCGTGTATTGCATGCCGTTCTATGATGTACTGATCTGCAGCTACGTTCAAGACAATATGTGTGTTTTAGGCTCAAGACGTAACGTGTGTTAATTCTTAATGAGTGTTTCTTCAATTGTGTAAATTTGTGCTAGTGTTTCTCATATGTTTATGTGCCACCTTTGAATATTTGTTTATGTGTCACCTTTGGATATTTGTTTATGTGCCACGTATTTGATAATATATCTTATTATTAGTTAGTGGTGGTGTCGTGTCCTTTATGCCTTCCTGGATTTCCTTATTTAGTGACAATAATATTGTCTGGTCCTCCACATGTTTGCTAAATTGTCAAGCGACCTTTGTAAAGTCAACTCTTTGTATTATCACATCATTATCTAATGCTTTGGCCAACAAATTTGTATACATTGTCCACTATTACCAGAATACTCTTGGTGGGTTGTTGACTTCCCGCGTTGGCCAATACACAGAGGAACAGTCTGCTAGTTGGAAACTCCTGGTTTAAGAAAAGAGAGAGCCACACAATCACATGGTACAGTGATGACTTGACCAGGAAGTCGGTGGTCGACTATATACTGTATGAGAACGAACTAAATAAGAACATCACGTACATCAAGGTTATACCATCGGAGAACCTGGATAGCGACCATCGATTGCTGGTAATGAACCAGAGAGGGAGTAAGGAGAAGAAAGGGACTGAGAACCAGGAAAGACTTATAAGGATATGGAAACTGAAAGAAGGGGATAGAAGGGTCGAGTACCTCAAAATGGTAAAGGAAGGAATTCCAACAGATGAAGAAAGAGGGGTGGAAGAGGAATGGGCTAGATTTAAGAAGACACTAGTAGGTGCAGCAGAAGCAGTATGTGGGAGGACAAGTAGTAAGAAGAGGTGGAAGGAAATACCATGGTGGAATGAGAAGACAAAAGATATAGTAAGGGAAAAGAATAGAGCCTTTAGGAGGTGGTATCAAAATAGGACGGTAGAGACAAGGGAAGAGTACCAGGAAAGAAAGAAGGAGGCGAAGAGAGTAGTGGCTGAGGAGAGATGAAAGTGGATGGAAGAGTGGACAAAGATGATAGGAGGATAGTGAAGGTACAAAAAAGGTCCTGTATGGGATGGTAAAAAATAAGAGGCGGAAGGATCCTACGTATTGTTAGAATGGTGAACAAAAGGGGACAAGAGATAGAAAATAGGGAAGAACTGAAGAAAATGTGGAAAGAATATTTTGAAGAACTACTGTAACGTGTTTTTCGAGGGTTTTTTATGCAACTGGCATAAGTCAGTAGGAAGCCATTCTATATTTATTTACGCGGCAAATTGTTCAGCCAAGATAATTTTTCATGTTAATTTATTATTATTATTAATTTATTATAATTATTATTAAGATATTTTCGGAGCATTTTATAAAAATTATAAGCATACAGATAGGTTTTCTATGTCTTAGAAAACGCTAACAAGCAAATTATTACGAACGACGATATCATAGAAAATTATGCGATTACGGAATTTTACGGAGTTTTCGTCAGTTAGGGTATATTGAGAGACGTGACTCACTGGGAATTCTAATACAAGCTGATTCCTGTCGAGGAGCATGACGCAATCTTGGGTCGCATCGTCAAGAAGAGGCGAATTGTTGAAACGGAACCCTGTCGCCGAGTGTAATGACCCGGAGGAGGAGAAGATCGCGTGGTGGTTCAGCCAATCAGGGGAGACGACGTAAGCTAGTTGGGACTGAAGAGTGGGGGAGCCGACAGGTGGATATATCGTTCGACGCGCCGTGAAACGCGGACAATCTGTGTAGAACTTGCAGTGTACGGTCGCAAGTGCGTGACGCTCCGATGTTCAGTGGAGTTAGCGACGAACTTTTGTATAACGTAACCAGTGCGGTTTTACGAGAGTTTGGGTCCGATGTACGGACCATAGAATTATCTAATCTACCAGAATATCATCAAATTTCGACGGAGATGACGACGTCCAGGAGACTGTGGGAAGCACACAGCATCATCAAGAACGAGGGAAATGCTTTGGCAATTTCCAGGGGTAAACGCTAATGACGCAGAAATACGCAATCTCTCATTTTTCTTTGTTTTATATTTCATAATTCAGTAACTTCATAGCTTGGAAATAAGAGTAAAATCAATTTATCAGACTCCGTTTTCACGTAATTTTCTATCGGTAATATTCAAATCACAACGCTCCAATTTAAATTTTAAACTTATTATTATTATTAATTTTGCTATACTTGTTTTATATAATAAATTCATTTCTTTTACAATGCAATCTTTGCTTTCAGTAGGTAGCATTAGATATAGACCAATTCCTTCTCCTGATACAATTGTTTGTTGGGTTAATGATCAAATCATACCACGATCTGAGTGAATAGAGTCTTGAATGTGTTCTGCCAGAGCTAGACGTTGTTAAATACAAATTTAGATTTCAACATTGCATTGAGGTCTTGGCGCCCATTAAAACAACATAGCTTAGGCAAAGGTAAACAGTTACATTTCTCTCCCAACAGTGTGGGCTAGCGAAACCATTACATTTGTCGCTACCAACATGGGACACTAACTAATAACCATTACATTTGTACGCTCAACGTGGAGCAAAGTAAATACCGTTTCACTTGTCATCCCAGCCTAAGTAAGACCATTACATTTGGCGCCGACAACTTGGGGATGAAAACCTAATAACATTTGTGGAAGGAGAAGGGTATATATTTCTGTGCCTGTATTTTGGGGGTTATTTGTCTTTATCAGTGTATATCATTATGGGGGATGAGAAAGAAAGACAGATGAGGTTACGTAGTGGTCATCAACTGGAGAATGATGATACGAGCAGTATGTCGAGTGATGGTAGTACCGGGGTAGCGGAGGTAAATCCCGATACTGAAACAGGGAGTGTAGGCGGCCAACCAGAATTAAAAACTTTACTTCTCGAGTTCATGTATCACAACAAAGTTAGTAGTGATGCTTTAAATGCAAAATTAGAACAGAATAATGCAAAATTAGAACAAAACAGTAGGGAAAATAAAGAAAGTACAGAAGCTTTAAATGCAAAATTAGAACAGAATAATGCAAAATTAGAACAAAACAGTAGGGAAAATAAAGAAAGTACAGAAGCGTTAAATGCAAAATTAGAACAGAATAATGCAAGATTAGAACAAAACAGTAAGGAAAATAGAGAGAGTACTGAAACTTTAAATGCTAAATTAGAACAAAACAGTAGGGAAATGAGTGACAAATTCGAACTGATTAGAGGTGAGATCAGGGGGGTGATGGAAGAAAAGGCTAAAGAGATTATTGCAGATGTAGACAGAAAATTAGGAAAAGTACAGGAGGAGTTGGAAATTAGAATCAGTACACAGGCTGAAAATTTAAAAGAACTAGTGCAACTGGAAACACAGCACGTCAAAAAGCAATTGGGGGGAGAAATTGACAAAATTCAGGTAGCTACTAAAGAGGTTAAGGAACAGCTGGGGGGTAGAATTGAGAAAGTCCACTCACAAGTAGTTGCAGAAGTAAATGATTTAAGAGAGAGTAATAGGGAAAGCATTAGCAAGATTGAGGAGAAACAAGCAAAGCTATATGATAAAGTAGAAGAATCAGAAGGAAACATTAAATTAACAGTAAACAGTATTGAGAGGAAGGCTGAGGAGAAAATCGCAGAATTAGAATTAAAATTAAAAGCTAGGATCAGGCAAGAAAATAGTCAGAATAGGCCAGTTTTTGTGAATAGCACACACAGGGAGGTAGAACTGGGTAAGGTCAGCAATCGACAGGGGTGCCCAATGGAGTTCATGAACACTATAGAAAATAAATTCGGGGAGAGGTTGGAAAATGGTAGTATTGAGTGGTGCCAGGTAGTTGAAATTTTAGAACAAGTGTTTGTGGGGGAAACGAGGAATTGGTTTGCTGTCTACAGAGACAAGTTTACTGATATCAATGATTTTAAAATGAAATTCTGTGAAAAGTTCTGGAATGAGGTTATTCAGTCGCAGCATCGTGAGGGAGTAGTGTGTGGTAAATATAACCCTAAAGGAAGCTCCACCATGACCGAATACTTTTTAGGGCAGGTATTAGTGTGTAAATATCTGGATGGCTTGAAGGAGGAAAGTGATGTGGTAAGGTTGCTACTTAGGCACTTTCCCTATAGGATCAAGGAGGCTGCTTGTATCCAGAATGTAAAGACTATATCACAAGTAGAAAATTTGTTAAGCACATTTGATGCACTAGGGAGAGGGGATTATGAGGACAATTTCAATCGGAACCAGGGTAATAATAATAATAGACCTAATGAAGCCAGGCATCAAGAAGTTCAAGGGAACGGTGGCGAAGGGGCCAATGCTCAAAATAGAAATAACAATAATCAGCTAAATCAGAACAGAGGAAATGGCTATGGTAATCAGTATCAAGGGAGGAACAATGATTTCAGGGGAAATCAAGGGAGAAACAATGATTTCAGGGGAAATCAAGGGAGAAATTATAATGATAATAATTACAACCAGAATAGGGGTCAAGGAAGAGGACAGCCTAGTGGTAGTAATATACAGCCAAACAATGACAACATAGCCCAGAACAACCAGACCAGTTTAGTAGTTAGTAGTACTACGGCCAGCTGTAGCGGTTCTTTAAACGCGAACCAGGCTGCGAAGTAAGGTCAGAATCTCAGTCTATAGCATGCCCTGTCCATACAATTATACAGGAACCCTATGACCTAAATGTAAGAAATGAATTATTACATGAACTAAATGATGAAGGTATTATTCAGGAAGTGGTTAGTAAGAGCCCCATAGTTAAATTTAACGTGTCCGAGGCGTACACAGATGTTTTAATTGATAGTGGTTGTATGAAGAGTTGCATAAGTAGTGCATTTTATGATAAAATGAAAGGAACTGGAGTAAATTTTGAGGAGATGCCAATTAAAAGCACTTTTGTTATCACAGCTGTTGGGAAGAGGTCTAAAGTAATTTCTAAGCAAGTTTTAGTAGACATTAAAATTAATAATCATGTAGAGAAGCAGATTTGCCTTGTAATTCCAAATTTAGTATTCAGTGTTATCTTGGGTTCAGAGTGGGTAAGTAGAGTGTCTGGTAACTTATGTTATGATGTAGGGAGTTTGAAATTTAAATGGGGAGATTCTGAAGTAGAAGTAGCGTTCAATGACCAAATTCAGAGAAGTAGTGTTGTTGGTGTGATTTGTACTTTAAATGAGATATCGCCAGCCGTAGAGCGGGGTTCTCCATGTTTTGTGGGCAGTGTGATTACGAACGGAAGTCTAGAGGACTCGTTACGTGAGGCTGCATTTCAGGGAAATATAGAGGATGAACAGTGTGTTCGGCTCTATGATGTGTTATGGTGTAATAGGAGAGTGTTTGAGGATCGCATTGGTATGGCCAATTGCTATACACATTCATTGAACGTTATTGATAGGTCAGTATTCACAGGACATAGATATCCTGTACCTTTCGCTTATCAGAGTGCAGTTGAGGCACAAATTAATCAGATGCTTGAAGATGGGATTATTGAGCACTCGAACAGTCCATATGTTAATTCTTTGATCACGGTACCCAAGACCGACGGCACTGTTCGCATTTGTTTAGACGCTCGTTTGGTTAACAGTAGAATTAGTTCAGATCAGCTGAAATCTATGTCAATAGAGGAATTAATGCAAACATTTGAGGGAAAGAAGTATTTCACTTGTGTAGATTTGAGTTCCAGTTTTTGGCAAGTGCCACTTATGTACGAAGATAGACCATTTACAGCTTTTAGTCATAAATATAACCTTTATCAATTTTGTAGAACACCTTATGGATTAAAGAGTAGTTCAGCAGCTTTAATTAGGGCTTTAAACATCGCATTAGGGGATGACACAGGAGAGTTTGTAACCATTTACATAGATGATATGGTAATTAGTTCACGCAGTTTTGAGGAGCATCTACATCATTTAAATATAGTTTTTCAGAAGTTAGATCAGGCAGGGTTCACTTTGAAGCTGTCTAAGTCGTCATTCTGTCAGTCAGAAGTGACTTTTTAGGTCATAGAGTGTCGAGTAGAGGTGTAACACCAGAAGAAAGTAGGGTTAATAAGATACTTAACGCAGAGGTGCCACAGAATGTTAAACAGTTAAAAACTTACCTGGGAATTTGCAACTTTTTCAGGAGGTTCGTTCTTAAATACTCAGGGTTGGTAGAACCATTCAGGGAATTGCTTAAAAGTGGGACTCGGTGGAGATGGGAGTCCAAGCATGAACAGGCTTTTAGAGCGCTGAAGGAAGGTTTTGAGAAAGCTGTAGTGCTGAAATATCCGTTAAAAGATAAGGAATATGTGGTTATGACAGATGCTTCACATATAGGCATTGCTGGAGTATTATGTCAGAAGGATGATGAGGGTAATCTGTGCATTGTATCTTTAGCCTCGCGAGGACTGACTGCAGCAGAGAAAAGATACACGATTACTGAGTTAGAGCTTTTAGGTATTGTTTTCAGTTTAGGGAAATTTAGAATGTATTTAGTAGGGGGGAAATTTGAGATCCACACAGATCACCATGCATTACTGTATATGAGGACTTGTAAACTCAGTTCTAACAGAGTTAGTAGGTGGATTCTTGCTCTGCAGGAATACGAATTCACAGTAAAATATATTAAAGGTAAAGATAACATTCTTGCAGACATGCTATCGAGGGACACTAATTTATGTAGGGATTATCCTGTGGTTAAAGCAGAGGACGGTATTTTAATATGTGCATGTGTGGACAGTAGCAACAGGGCATCGTTACAGACACTGAGAAATATGCTAGTGGAGCAACGTGATGACGTTAAGTTAAAGGAGCCACTGGCTAGGTTGGAAATAGGTGAAGAAGAGTATGTGAAAGTAGGACGGTTCACGTACAAGATGCAGGATGGGCTTCTTGCAAGGAAATGTAGGAATAATCGGTGGGCAATATGTGTTCCTGCCACTTTGCGGGAGGAGCTAATTTGGTTCATTCATAGGGAATTAGGACACTTTGGTGCTGCCAAGGTCTTCTATGAAATTGGTCGTGACTTCATTTGGAGTAAAATGGGAAGGGACGTTAGGAGGATTTTAGCTAAGTGTGACACCTGTCAAAGGAGTAAATATCCAGTTAAATATTTAGTGGGGGAGAGATCTGCAGTTCTCACCAGTAGTCCCGGCGAACTACTGTGTGTGGATTTATTTGGCCCGATCGTTAAAGGACAGTACGGCTACGAGTACATTTTTATAGTTATTGACGCTTTTAGTAAGTATGTCAAGCTATATCCGCTAAGGAAAGCCACGGGACTAGCGTGTAGCCGTCTGATCATTAATAAGTATGTACCTGAGTTTGGCATTCCTCTCAGGATACTATCTGACAGTGGACCACAGTTTACTGCAAAGAAATGGAGAACCAGTATGCAGGAAGCTGGTATAACACACGTTCATTCCTCTGTAAGGTACCCTCAGGGTAATTCTGCAGAGCGTCCATTAAGGGAAGTGGCTCGTCTTTTTCGAACTCTAGTGCATGACAAGCATGCGGCCTGGGTTGGACATCTTCCCAAGGTCGAGACTTGGCTGAATTCTGTCCAGCATGAGAGCACGAAATTGACGCCATACGAAGTTCACTTCGGAAATAGACCACAAAATGAACTAGCGAGGGTGTTGGGATTAAATGAGGGTAAGCAACCGGGGATGGATTACATTGTCCAGTTGGCGAAACAGAATTTATCTAAATCAGCACAAAAGAGAATTCGCCAACAAAAAGAAACTAAATTTGACCTATTCGAGCCGGGAGACAGAGTCTTACTTAGAGTGCCGAAACAGTCAAATAAGCTAGAGAAAGTCATGTCCAAGTTCTTTTATCTCTACGAGGGCCCATTTATAGTTTCCAAACGTATTGGCAAAACAGCATATGTGCTGGAGAATAGTGAGGGAAACAGATTATACGGGACGTATAATATACATTGTCTACGAAAATATGTGTCATAAAGTGAGTGTGTTTAGCTGGCGAGCCAGCCTATCAAATGAGTAAGTGTGGTATCTGGTGCGTGGAAGATCTGGTCTTAAGGCAGGCGTATCGGAAGTCACACAGGGGGGTAGTATGTAAGTAAATGAGAGTTTTTAAGGTACAGGGAAATATGACGGGATTGTCGGATGCTGTTGAGCACTAAATTGTCTCGATGCACCAAGGCCATTTTGGCAGCGCTGATGGGTTCCCATTTATCTCCAAGAGATGGGGGAGCGCTTGTATAGGGCTTGTTAGCTTAAGGCGTCCACGAGATAAAAGATGGGCCATCAGAATGCGAGACAGTCCTTCATGAAACTCATACATATCAGCACACGTGATTTCTGTTTACGGCCTCGCCATGTAAGATTTGTAAGTGTGTAATTTAAGGTAATTTGTACAAAGGTATTATTTGTGTCAGGAGAAATGGTCTGTGTTGAGAACTAGTATTAAGTAGAATATGGTCTACGGGAACTTAAGAAGACAGGGCGATTACGGCACAGAAATATTTGGTGTTATATGTAATGCGCATTTACTGTTTTTTTTTTCAGAAGTCAATATTAATTTAATCTACTTCAAAGAGAGATTAAGTATTATGGTCACGAGGCGCTGCCACAATCGTGTGCTCAGTGATAAGTGAGATTAAATTTCACCATAAGGAAGGGACCTCCAGTGAAATTAGGGAGTTCTATGGTGATATAAATATATCAGAACACCTTCAATGCGTGTGATATGACATCATAAATACATAGTGCTCACACATTAATTATGTCTATTTCTCCAACATAGAGAAATTTGAGAGGCGGAAATATCCGTGGATCACTATTCCATATGTAAAACATTGGACTGGTTGCAAAGTGCAATCCATAGTGACAACAAACTTTGACGCAAAGTGCGTGAAGAAAAATTATGAGTGTATATATCTGTAATTTAGGGTGATTTCATTTATGTAATATGTATTTTGGATTGGGTTTATTAACGTGTCTGGGATAATCGGATAATGGACCGTCGTCACGGTAAATCATCCGATGATCCGAGGCGAATATGTAACGTGTTTTTCGAGAGTTTTTTATGCAACTGGCATAAGTCAGTAGGAAGCCATTCTATATTTATTTACGCGGCAAATTGTTCAGCCAAGATAATTTTTCATGTTAATTTATTATTATTATTAATTTATTATAATTATTATTAAGATATTTTCGGAGCATTTTATAAAAATTATAAGCATACAGATAGGTTTTCTATGTCTTAGAAAACGCTAACAAGCAAATTATTACGAACGACGATATCATAGAAAATTATGCGATTACGGAATTTTACGGAGTTTTCGTCAGTTAGGGTATATTGAGAGACGTGACTCACTGGGAATTCTAATACAAGCTGATTCCTGTCGAGGAGCATGACGCAATCTTGGGTCGCATCGTCAAGAAGAGGCGAATTGTTGAAACGGAACCCTGTCGCCGAGTGTAATGACCCGGAGGAGGAGAAGATCGCGTGGTGGTTCAGCCAATCAGGGGAGACGACGTAAGCTAGTTGGGACTGAAGAGTGGGGGAGCCGACAGGTGGATATATCGTTCGACGCGCCGTGAAACGCGGACAATCTGTGTAGAACTTGCAGTGTACGGTCGCAAGTGCGTGACGCTCCGATGTTCAGTGGAGTTAGCGACGAACTTTTGTATAACGTAACCAGTGCGGTTTTTACGAGAGTTTGGGTCCGATGTACGGACCATAGAATTATCTAATCTACCAGAATATCATCAAATTTCGACGGAGATGACGACGTCCAGGAGACTGTGGGAAGCACACAGCATCATCAAGAACGAGGGAAATGCTTTGGCAATTTCCAGGGGTAAGCGCTAATGACGCAGAAATACGCAATCTCTCATTTTTCTTTGTTTTATATTTCATAATTCAGTAACTTCATAGCTTGGAAATAAGAGTAAAATCAATTTATCAGACTCCGTTTTCACGTAATTTTCTATCGGTAATATTCAAATCACAACGCTCCAATTTAAATTTTAAACTTATTATTATTATTAATTTTGCTATACTTGTTTTATATAATAAATTCATTTCTTTTACAATGCAATCTTTGCTTTCAGTAGGTAGCATTAGATATAGACCAATTCCTTCTCCTGATACAATTGTTTGTTGGGTTAATGATCAAATCATACCACGATCTGAGTGAATAGAGTCTTGAATGTGTTCTGCCAGAGCTAGACGTTGTTAAATACAAATTTAGATTTCAACATTGCATTGAGGTCTTGGCGCCCATTAAAACAACATAGCTTAGGCAAAGGTAAACAGTTACATTTCTCTCCCAACAGTGTGGGCTAGCGAAACCATTACATTTGTCGCTACCAACATGGGACACTAACTAATAACCATTACATTTGTACGCTCAACGTGGAGCAAAGTAAATACCGTTTCACTTGTCATCCCAGCCTAAGTAAGACCATTACACTACTGAACCCAAATGGAAAAGATGGTGAGGTGGAAGAAATCGGGAAAGAGGAAGATGAACTGCAAACAGAAAAGGACTTAACATGGAAAGAAGTGGAAGATGCAGTGAACAAGATGAAAGGAGGGAAGGAAGGCACCGGGTGTGGATGAGTTGAGTGTGGAGATACAGTGGTTGTACCGAGTGATGAGGACAGCATGGAAGGAAAGGAAGACCCCAGAGGACTGGAAAAAAGGAATAATTGTCCCGATCTTCAAGAAAGGTAGTAGAACAGATTGCAGAAACTATCGGGGAATAACACTGATGAGTCATTGTGCAAAGATCTTCGAGAAAGTTTTGGAAAAGAGAATTAGGACATGGATAGAAGGAGGGATGAGGGAAGAACAACATGGCTTCAGAGCAGGAAGGTCCACAGTGGATTTGATTTTTGCTGTAAGGCAGTTACAAGAACAGCACTATGAGTATGGAACAGATCTACTGATGGCCTTCCTGGACATTGAGAAAGCATATGACAGTGTATGCAGAAACAAAGTATGGAAGTCCCTGAAGGATAGAGGAGTAGAGAAATGGACTATAAAGAGGATAAAGGAGATGTACAAGGGAAGCATGAGCTGTGTGAAAGTGGGAGGAGAGAGATCTGACTGGTTGGAACAGAGAAACGGCCTGAAGCAAGGAAGTGCACTGTCACCGTTACTTTTCATTGTGGTGATGGATGACATAATGACCCGAGTGGCACAAGTAATTGGGGAAGGAAAGATGAAAGCAATGGTGTTTGCAGATGATTTGATGATTTGGGGAAACAAGGAGGAGGAGGAGGTACAGAAACAGTTGGACGTGTGGGAAGGAATAATACAAAGATATGGGATGAAATTTAGCATAAATAAGAGTGAGATGGTGATCACAACAAGGAAGAAGGAAAGAACCACAACGGGAATAACAATTGGTGGGGAACAGCTGAAGAAAGTGGAGAGTTTCAAGTATCTGGGAAGCCTGATACAAGATAATGGAAGAAACGATAGAGAAATAAATGAGCGGGGGAGGCAGGCAGAAGCATTTCGGAGGAGTGTGAGAAGCATGTTATGGAGCAAGGATGTCCCTCAGAACAGCAAAAAGATCATATATCGGACGTACTATGTCCCTATCCTGACGTATGCCTCGGAGACCTGGGTTATGAAAGGAAGGGAGAAGAGCAAAATACAGGCCAGTGAGATGAGGTTCTTGAGAAGCAGTATTGGAGCTACAAAGATGGACAGAATAAGAAATGGTGGACCAGAAAATTAATGAAGGAGGAACCATTACATGATGGTATAGAGAAATTTAGACTTAGATGGTATGGGCATGTAAAACGAATGGGGAAGATGATACCCAGGAGAGTACACGAGACGAAGTGGGAAGGAAAGAGACCGAGAGGAAGACCGAGAGACAGGTGGCTGAAGGGGGTGGAAGAAAGCTTGAAGAAGAGAGGAGAAGACTGGACAAGGGTGGAGGCTGAGAGATGGTGGGAAGACAGAAGACGTTGGAGATGCTTGTGTTCCAAACAGACCCGGCCAGTGGCTGGAAACTGTGCAAGATGATGATGATGATTGAGGGATGTGATGAAGAAGTGTATTAAATTTCCACTGAGTCAGGCAACTGCAAGATCCGCATCCGCACGGCTGTTATCCGCATCCCCCCACATCCGCACGACTGTTATCCACATCCGCATGACTTTTATCCCAATTCACACGTTTTTTTATCCAAATCTACTGGCATTACAATAATATTTTCGTTCCATGTTTAAAATGAATGTTATACAGCCAGAATAGCAACCCTTTTCAGTTTGGAGTGTTAATTGTCCTTGACATAATTTTAATGAGATTAGTGTAAATCATCACCTTACATTTGTCATGAGAAAAAAACATAATGGAAAAATATGATATGTCATAAACATCCAGGTCTTAGTAATGATATTCAACAAGTTCGGATTGTATTCTAAAAACTATCCGCTAATTTACTCCAAACATTGTCCGCAGCTTATCCGCTATCCGCACAGCCATGCAAACAATCCGCATGGCGAAAACGTTTGCGGATATCCGTGGGTTTATCCGCGGATATCCGTATCCACACAGGGCTTTAGTTATAACCTAAACAGCATGAACTGAATAACGTTTAAGTTTCACAATTTTCAGCGACCTCTTTGCTTTCATCTTTAATCTAAGTGTGAATATACATTCTAAACTAGTACGATAATATTACTTAGAAATCTCACTGTGCTGTGTCAACACCATCCACATTAAAAAAAACTTGTTTGCCACACAGCCTGTGCTGAGTAGGGCGCATAAGTATCTGAGGTTGGCACCATTGTCGTTCGCACCGAGGCCAGCTGTCTATTGCTGACTCGTTGCATTCCTGCCACGGATCTTAAGCTGGTGGGCGGACAGTAGTTCTTGTTGTTTTAAGGGGGGGGGAACTACGAGGTCATCTGCCCCCCTGTAATAGGTGATGGAGCCCATCATGAAACATCTCGAAACCCACTATCCACTTTACCCATGACCGTAAGTGCAAGGGGAGTGAGAAGTGCATCAATTCCCTTAAAAACGACATTGATTACATATCAAGATACTCATTTCTCCTTGTGACCCTCCGCGAACTCCCAAACATAGCATAGGGACAGTGGGATTCACGGCACCCTACTTATGAGCGATGCCGTCCATAACTGCTTGTGAATTTTAACCATGCCCAATCTCAAACTTGCTGCCGCCATTCTGCTAGGACTGATAGACAGGCAGACAATTGTGTGGCCAGATGAGGCGCAGTTTGCATAATATCGCGTTCTCAATGTCCAACTGCAAGGATAACTTGAACCTGTTAAATCAACAGTGTGGCGGTGATTGTGTAACATCGTGATGTTTCTCCTCATTCGATGACTAGGGCAACTGGATTCTTGTCAAACGTACAGCAAGCGGCATTGATTGTGTAATAAAGCTATATATTTCTGTGTCCGACCCCAAGGACAATGGAAATCTTGTCAAACTACTAAAAGTGACACCAATTGTATAAATCGTGATGATTCTCTGCGTTCTACCATGAAGACTACGGGACCCGCGTCAAACGGCTGAGGGCAGCGCCGATTGTGTAACATATCTATATTTCTCTGTACTTGACTCCGAAGACAGAATTGGTGACTATCACGTAACATTGCATATATTTCTTCATGTTCTACCGCGGAGTCACAGAAAATCTCGTCAAACAGGCAAAAGTAGAGCAACCTCTTGGTAATTATAACGTCTTTTACACAAGATGACATATTAGCTGAAACAACTCATTTGATATTAAATGTCTATTATTTATTTGTTTCATTTAATTTTTATAATGCCACGAGTGAATTTTATTTACCACTTCAAACACAGTTCATTGTTGTTTTCTTCATTGCATGATGAGCTTCTATGCTTTCAGACCGCAGATGCAACTTTAACTATAAGGTAGCTAAAAAGTAGCTTATTTTTACCTCATCCTTACAGTAGACACCCTGATTAACATGTTGAAGTTTTGGGTGGAAAATTAATTTAGGTAGGGACATTTTCATGACATGGCCAAGCTTACCGAGGCAGATGTATGGTAGTGACATCCAGCAGCACAATTTACTGCTATATGGACGTTATTCCCAGAGGGAATAAATGTGAGCTGGGATTAAAATTAAGTGCTTTTGAATATTCACAACCGGAAATATTATTGTTCTACAGAGTAGACTGATAAAATGTCACTTTACAGATGTCCTTGTTGCTGCGTCGACCCCCCGGCCGAGAGGCCTACCCTGGTGATGTGTTCTACCTTCACTCTCGACTGTTGGAACGTGCTGCCAAGATGAACGACACCCATGGTGGAGGTTCTCTCACCGCTCTGCCAGTCATTGAGACCCAGGTATGGTGAAATCGGTCTTGGAAAACTGGTAATATTAACACTCAAAACTCTTCTGTGCTTGTCAACATTGAATGGCTACAAAGAATTCATGCTGCATTAAGTTTCTTTAAAAATTGAAATCCTTCAAAGAAATTAGAGTGGTTACTTTATACTGTATTGGCCCGATTAGAAGACTGCCTCATGTGTAAGACACCCTAAATATTTTGGAGGTGCCTTTAAAAGAACGCCTTAATGTACGACGATGCCATGTGTAAAATGACCTTGATGGGTATTCCTCGATTGTATACTGTAACACCTAGGTTGCCAGTTTCTTGGCAGAATATTAGGCAAATGCTGCGTGAGCATAGTGGGTTGTTGTAAGCACAGCCCCAAATGCCTCGTCATCCAATTGCACCAGCCCAAGCTTGCTTTGAAATCTGTGCGGAGATTTTAAAATCTTTCGCTATCTCTAGTGCTTTCGTCCTGATATCTTCTTGGCTTATTGGCTATCCATTGTTTTCACTTTTCATATATTCACAAACAAATTGATCAACATGGAATTTTCCCATCTTAGGCCATCTGATGCTTTCCTACATACACTAGCATTCTAGGACTTCCATTCAACCTGACACTTACGTCGTTCTTTACACTCCGAAACACCAAATTTGCAAGCACATTATTAGTAATTTGTTTCACCTCGTTAATGACTATTAAATTAAACTTCATGTTGTAGCATCTTCTTTCTCCTTTGTTTATTTGAAGCATTGAAGACTTCCTGTATCAACAGCATTATGTTGTGGACCTACCATTATTGTAATTTGTGTACAAAATCTTAGTATTCTAAACGAACCATATGGAATTCAAACTTTCCACCAACAGCGTATAGATGCTATCAGCATGACATACAGATGGCTGTGACTTGTGATAGTAGAGTCAATCGGCCGCACCCAGAATAACTACTTTTCTACCTTTCAAGCAACAAAACTGTAAGGCGGCACTTATGAGACAAGTAAAGCTTTTAGAAGGGCATCAGAAGTATTAAAAAGACATATATTTGGGTCACTACGGTGTCTTGATAACCCAAAAATTATTAAAGAAAATTAAGCTTCAATTTTAATTATTACGGTATTTTAATTATAAATTTAATTTGCCAGAATCTGTATTTATGTCTCCCAATTATTTTAGGCTGGTGATGTGTCTGCCTACATTCCTACCAATGTGATTTCCATCACAGACGGACAGATCTTCTTGGAAACAGAGTTGTTCTACAAAGGTATTCGACCAGCTATCAATGTGGGTTTGTCTGTATCCCGTGTAGGATCAGCTGCTCAGACAAAAGCCATGAAACAGGTAATGTCTTTCTTTCTTTATTTATTTATTTACTGTATTTATTTTCTTTTTTTAACTACTTGACACTTCTTGGCACTCAAAGAGTTTACTCAGATTTCATTCATAGTTTTCTTTTTCCCTCATCTCAGTTTGATTTATGATTAGAGTGTGGTTTTTAGCCTTAGCATTGTTGCAAAATTTGTTCATAACTTGCCAGTTCATTGACCTACAAAATGCCAATTTTTAAAACTCAAAATGCACATTTTATTGAGTTTGGATTTGCAATAAAATGCTCAATTAATGTCTTTCTTAGACAAATACTATCATTATGTACAGTAGAACCTCGATGCATCGTTCCTGGAACTGTCGTTTTCCCGTATGCACCGTTCAATTTATTTAATCCCAAAAATTATCCATATAAACTGTTAAATTTCCCTGCATCTATCGTTCCTCAAACTATCGTTTTTTCGCATGGTTCATCAAAAAATCACAAGTCCTTGGCCACAATTTTCCCGCATTGATCGTTTATGAGAAAAATATATGCAAACGTTCTTTTGAATTTGAAGCGGCATAGAATAGCGGCAACTTGTTACGCGAGAATGTACGAGGTACGGTATCATTATTTTCTGCACGCATTCTTATTATTATTATTATGTAATTCCGTGTATTTCACTGTCATCAAGATCACCGTATAATTCTTGTATTTTCTCATTGTGGACAACATGTGCGTAAGATTACGCACGGGTATCTGTTGCTATGTTTTCACGGAAGTCGCTGATGATAGACTGGCACGGGGTGTCCCTTGCATAAGATTCCGCCAATAGCTGTTGAGCTTGTTTCTACATCGGCAAACTGGAGCTAGCAGCACTTCGTACGGCGGCTCATTGAATCTTGTCATTCTGAGGCCATTTCACGGAAACGACTGGTCCACTCAAGTTTCACTCCCCTGGAGTGGCGCAGAGCGTGATTGGTGTTTAGCGTGCCGTAGGCCGACTGTTTGCGTAGCGAGAATCTAATCTGTGGCGTGAGTCATAGCCTGCAGTCAGAGAGATAGGCTCCTTTCTTCTGACAAGGTCACGTCAGATTATAATCTCGCGGAATGTGCTAAGTGACGATACTGGCCGCTCACGTCGCGTTTCATAGCCCGCAGACATGAAGACTAGATTACTTTCTTCTGACAAGGTCACGCCTGTTCTTTTAAAGCCCCAAGTCGTCCCGAGTTTCGCCGAAGCGCATGCCGCCTTAGCGAAGGTAAAATCCTTCATGTACTCGCATGATATCAGTGATCGTGAAGAAGAGAACATTATGCAAGTAGAGAAGGCTTTGTTTCGTCTGAAACGCAAAGCTTCGACGAAACAAAACAATTACTTTTTTTACTAAAAAGAGCAAGTGATAAAATGACACATATAAAATCATAACGCGTACATCATGGTTGCAATATTTTGTTCCCTCTATGAAGTTTACGTGAAGAGAGATGTCCCAATACAGTAACCGTTTATTATTTTTTTACTCAAATTTTTTGTTACCCGCATCCATCGTTATTTCCCCCCCCTTGAAAAACGATGCATCGAGGTTCTACTGTATATTGAAAACAATTTATGTTAGAACATATCGACCAATTATTTTAGGCTGGTGATGTATCTGCCTACATTCCTACCAATGTGATTTGATATTGTTAGTTTCCTTTTTCCCTCGTCACAGTTTGATTTATGTTAATATTTAAATTTAAAAAAAACGTTAAAAATATCTCGGTATGAATTCCAATTTTGATTAAATGTAGCTGGAGGTTTTCAATGAGAAGTATTTCTTTCCCAGATGAAAATCAAGATATTAAGTGTTCTAAATTCAGAGTTTGCATGTTCAAGCAAGCAGTCAGGTTCTTTTTTCTTCTTCTGTAACTACAGAAAGACTGATGATAAATTTGTGTGAACATTTAAAATTAATATTGCACTTAACTTGTTTCCAACCAGTTTGCCGTAAAATTGTATTTCAAAAAGCTTTGATGCTACAAAATGCTGAATATACAGTACAATTCGAAAGGCAAATATTTAAGATAATACCGTATATACCCGAATGTAAGACGACCCCGAATATAAGACGAGGCCTAGTTATCAACTGCCTCTTACAGATTTTTTTCAAAAAATACTCTCTAACTCATAACTTGCACAATATATGCCCTCAAGATCGTGCTTTCATTTTTATAACGTCTCTTGTTATCGGAAATCCCTCTGCCCGCTTTTCCAAGACATATTCTATAATTTCTTTGTTCAAGAATGGGAGACGTTATTAAATTAAGATACGTTGATCACTCAATTACTGCTCGTAAAACTGACTGGTTGTTCTTGTAAAGATTGTTTTAAAACTTATTTCCGTATACTTTCGAACATATAATTTATCCGCTTAAAATGATGTGTATGCGTAAATCCTAACCTCAAAATGTACGCTATTCGTATATGCATGGTAATTCAACATAACAAACCATATTTTAATCTTCAGTAACGCATTGATTTGTTGAGAGTTACAAGATGCCAACACCACATACTACTCAAAATTTTTATAACACAAAAAGTGGGAAAAAACCTAGTCTTACATTCGGGTATATACGGTATATTTGTTGAATGGGCCTTTAAAGCTGTGTGCTTGGGGCAGATGACCTCGTAGTTCCACCCCTTAAAACAGCAATATCTAACTAAAGCTGTGTGCTCCAGAGAAAGAAACTGCTGTTTCAGGCAGTAAAAAGTGTCACAATTTGTTAAGAATACTCAGCGAAACCTGCATTTATTGTTCCTCGATTTAAGGTGTCCCCATATTTAATGTCTCTAGCACAAATTAAATATCTTCTGAACCCTATTTGTTTCCCACTGTTAAAAGTTCAGAAAGAAACATCCCCTAGCAAACTTGGCTAAACTGTAAAGTGTGTATGGGGTGTAAACAGATATTAGAATGTAATAGTTATTTTTCTTACCAGGTTGCTGGTTCCATGAAACTAGAATTGGCCCAATATCGTGAGGTGGCTGCTTTTGCGCAGTTTGGTTCAGATTTGGATGCCTCAACCCAGCAGCTGCTGAACAGGGGTGTGAGACTCACTGAACTTCTCAAGCAGGGACAGTATGGTGAGTACTAATCCATTGACATGTATGATATGGATCCCATATTATTGTTCAACAAACTACAGGGTCTTTCACTCAAAGTGGGGCCGGCCGTGTGGCGCGGCGCGTGGAGAGTAGGACGAGCACATGGCAACTCACCGAGCGTGGGGTCGAGAGCTCCCATACGAATCGCATGTAAATAACAAGCACACATAATCAAAATAAAATCGTCACAGAAGATGTTGAAAATGTCCTCCACCTGCATCTACACATTTCTGGCATCTTCTAAGGAAATTTTCTCTTCACACGCATTAGTTCATCTACCGAGATGGCCTCAATTTCTCTTGTGATAGTGGCTTCAGTGGCGTAGTTGGTAGCATGCCGAGCTTCTGTGCCCAAGATCGCGGGTTCAAACCCGGCCAAAGTCGTCGGGTTTTTTAAGAGCGTTAAAAATCCCTCAGTATGCCTTCCTTCTGACGGGAAGTCAAGCCGGCGGTCACATGTCAAGATTTGTGGCATGAAAATGAACCTTCCACTAACAACACTTGTGGAAGCTAAAATTTGTAGGTAAGTTTGGTAACACTATATTAGTTCCAACGTTTGCTGCCAGGTGCTGACTGCGATGGCATTTAGTAGCCATGTCCGCAGCTAGGTGTCTTGGACAGTAGCATTTGGTAGCAAAAGTAGGAACTACTTGAAAAAATTAATCGTCTGCAGTCCTGCCTGAATCACAGATAACATACACTAATACAGCCATCACAATTAACACCTCTTATCAGACAAATTCTGCACACACCCAAACTACACGGGGTTACGTGACCACGTTGTCGCAGCCCCTAAACTATGGAACTAGCCTTCTCTCGTGATATTTAGTTTGAGCTCATCTATAGTGTGAGGGTTTGTTGCATAAACCTTATTTTTCAATTTTTCCCTTCAATAAAAATTGAAAGCAATAGGCTTTAACACTTAGCAATGACAAGTTATAAATTTGTGGAACACAGTAACAATTAAACAATAACCACATACACACATTATAAACTTATAACACGTGTAACTTAAAATAGGCTATAAGCGAAATAACAAAGTCAACTTTACTCGTCAAATCCTGCGTCGCAACTGTCTTAGCTCCGTGTTGCATTGTGCTAGTCTGACCTTTGGCTCGACCTACAGTACCTGGGGCGCTGCGCCAGCCATGCGGCCGGGCACTTGTGAAAGACCCTGTAGATCTGGTTACACAAAGTACTGTATTCCAACAATTTGTTTTAATTCGGGGAGTTTCCTAATACTGATCAAACTGCCAAATTATTTTCACCAAAATACCTGAGACTCGACTGATCTTCATTCTTGCTGAAATACCTTTCCATTCCTATGTGAAGGTATAGAGGACCTTTTTTTTTATATATATATATATATATATATAATATAAGGCCCATCTTTCTTTCAATTCCCATGGCTGATGACCATGGTATGTAAGGCCATGTACTCATAAAACTACAGGCTTTTGCTAGCTGCTTTTGATTGTCCACCATGTTGCATAGTGGCTAACATGCTTGGCTGTCACCGCAGAGGTCCGGGTTCATTTACCGGCTTTGCCAAGATTTTTTTCTTTTTTTTTCTGTGGGCTGCAATGTGTTACACTCGGCCTCATGTGGCAAAACTGAGAAGTGGTGGGTTTCAAGAAAAGTAAACAATGCTGTGGTGCTTTAAATCCTGGAATTTTCGTTAGTTTTTTTTCTTTCTTTCAACTATTTAACTATTATGACTATGTATACCCACAATTTGCGAAACTGAATGTGACAAGGTGCGATAAGTATGGGTTCTTGCAAATTTGTCCCATATATGCGAAAAGTGAAGCAGTGAACAAGGAGACAGTGGCAAGAGTGAAAGCAATGTACGAGGGAAGCAAAAGCTGTGTAAAGGTGGGAAGAGAGAGAACGGAATGGTTTCAACTGGAGAGTGGTCTGAAACAGGGAAGTGCCCTCTCACCCCTGTTATTTATAGTGGTGATGGATGAAATCATACGAAAAGTGGTAAATAGCATTGGGGAAAGGAAAATGAAGGCAATGTTGTTTGCTGATGACCTTCTGGTATGGGGAGAGGATGAGGAAGAAGTACAAGAGCAATTAGATGAGTGGGAGAAGGTAGTGTTATCATATGGGATGAAGTTCTCAGCACAAAAGAGTGAAGTGGTCATCACAACGAGGAAGAAGAACAGACTGGATATGGACATAACACTTGGAGGACAGCAGTTGCAGAAAGTAGAATGCTTCAAGTACTTGGGAAGCATAATTGAAGAAAAGGGAGGCAATAGGATGGAAATAAATGAGAGGGGAAGGTGTGCAGATGGATTTTTCAAGAGTGTTAGGGGGATGATATGGAATAAAGATGTACCACAAAAATGTAAAGGAATCATCTACAAGACCTACTTTGTGCCAATTTTGACATATGGTTCAGAAACATGGGTGATGAAGGAAAGGGACAAGAATAAAATACGAGCAGTGGAGATGAAGTTCCAGAGGAGTAGGGTAGGAGTGACAAGAATGGACAGAGTAAGGAATGAGAGAGTCAGGGAGATGGTAAGAGAGGAACCATTGCAAAATAGAATAGAGCGATCTAGGCTACAATGGTATGGACATGTGAGGAGGATGGAAGAGGAGAGGATACCGAGGATGATGTTTGGAATGGAAATGACGGGAAGGAGGCCAAGGGGAAGACCAAGGGACAGATGGACAAAAGGAGTTAAGAAGAGTGTGGAGGAAAGAGGAGTGTGCTGGGACACAGTAAATGACGAGAGATGGTGGCTGGACAGGAAACGATGGAGAGGCTTATGTTCCAAGCAGACCCGACCAGCGGTTGGAAACTGCTCAAGATGATGATGATGATGCGAAAAGTGCCCGATTTGATGAAAAATGTTGAATATATTTTCTTCTTATCCAAAATTTGCGTCGCACTTTGAAATTTACGTTCCCAGGAAAAAAATCAACACAATAATCGATTGTCGGAAACAATTGATTACAGCAGTTATTGAAATAAATTTTAAAATGGCTGTTGTTCTGGCCAGATGGTGTCCACTGCTTGCAGCCGATAAAACAATGTTTTTGAGAAATTATTTCGTAACATTTGGTTGTGCTAACAAAAGGAATGAACTAATTGTTTGTATCGATTCTTATTTTGCAATTAGAATAATACAGTTATGTTTATATTGCGACGTCCACTCATTTTCAGTAGGCTACCCTATTTGACCATGATAAAACTGAAAATTATGTTTCTTGATATCAATCGACAAGGTTTATATTTTGTTCTCTGATTTCTCCTTGCTTTTGGGAATGTTGTTCAATATGATAAAAAGTATTCTCTCCAATATGAGAATTATAGGTTATGTTTCATGCCGTTCAGCTATTTCTCCTTGAATTCGGATACTTTTCCACAGATTGTCAGTCCCGAGTCGAAAAAAAAGTATACCAGTAATTGCACGTTTCCATGCTAGCTTTGTGGATTTTGTAGTGTGAGGGGGGGGGTCTGGAAATCAAGCAGAACTTTTAGGTTTAGTGAAAATATTCCGTTCAACTTAACAAAAGAAAACCTTGGAGACTGATAAAATGTGATCATTTAACTTAAATCTTGGGAGTAGACAAGCTCACAGGATTATAAAAGTTGCATTGGCAGCAGTGTTAAGTCTCCTGTTGTTTTTTTTTTTTACTAAGGGAGTATTGTAAGTTCTATAATCCCAATATCAATATTAAAAGAAACTTGCCACCAAATATTTTTCAGAAACATGATATCTGAAAATAAGGCATCAGCCTGGCTACTCGGCAAGATTGAGCTCAAATGCTGACGGTTGGTTGTGTGATGCGACACGTGGGTACCTGTGCTATGCTGAAACGATCCAAAGTTCATGTTCTCATTATGCAATCAACAATATCAGGTGTTGTGCAGCAGCTCACATTACCCTCAGCTGCTGGTGTCTCAGTATAGTAATCATATACAGTATGGACACATCAGGCCTTTACCATGTAATTTTTTCGTCATGGTTTTGAAACGGCCATCACCGGAAGCACCGCACGCACGATGGCGATGGTTCACCATGTATCCGCGAGAGAGCAGTCTGCCCATATTCATTATTGAGTGCAGCCTGTCGATTTTGTCTTATAATTATTAAAAACAACTCGGAAATATAATTTTGCAATTTAACCAATAGCAGAAATGTGGGAAACCAACATCTGTGTGGTAATTCTTTGCGCAGTTCTTATCACACCGGACATACCAGCATTCCGGTTTCCTCGGGCATTGGATCGGTAAATACAAACAGTGAAACCCCCATTTTAACATTTGCCCTGGGACCTGCAGATTTGAGCCTTAAATCGAGGTGAACTTTAAATAGGGGTTTTGTGAAAAATACAATGCAATGCCCCTTTTATGATGAGTTTAACATGTATACATTTACTACTATATGCCCAAATTATTCTTCCATATGAGTTTAATACAATGTATTTATATTTCATGGTTAAATAAAAAGTTTTCGAAAAATCATCACAATATTCTACTGTGTGGCTTTTATATTTTATAAAAAAAAAAACGGCTGCAACTACCTCAGAATACAACTTGTAGGCTATTAAATAACAAACGATAATCTATTAAAAATTAGTATTGAATGTTAGCAAGGAAAAAATGTGTATAATATAGGCTAAATCACCAACAACAACAAAAACGCCAACTTTAACGAAATAAAACCTCCCAAACTTTTAGCAAATGTACTGTATGAACATTAAAAAATTGAAATATGATACATAGGTTCTTTACAAGAAGTTGGTTGGTTCCTTAGTTTAGGGGCTGCGACAACGCGGTCATGTAGCCCCGTGTGCTTTGGGTGTGTATAGAATCTGTCTGATAATCGGTGTTAATTGTGATGGCTGTATTAGTGTGTGTATCTGGGTTTTAATTCAAGTAAGGACTGCAACTTTGAATTTTTCAAATAGTTGCTACTTTTGCCACCAAACGCCACCGTCAACGACTACTAGGCCTAGTTCAGAACTTAGCTACTAGACGCCACCGCAGTCGGCTCTTGGCAATGAACGTAGGAACCTAAGAGAGTTCTGGATTGTTGGTATCATGGGATGGCAGGCTTGAAGTGTTTTTTAACAAGACCAGTGGGAGTCTTACGATAACACTTACCCTCTCTCCCAAATCCAACTTTTACCGCGAGGAAAACAGTAAAAATAATACCTTCTCAGTTATCCTATTCCGTAAACCACTTTCGACGAGACTTAGACCTTTTAAAACTCTCCTAAGAGAGCGTGTATTATTTATGTGTGCCCACTCCATTGTAGTTAGTTTTCAAACAGAAGTATTGTTGTAAATAATTTAAATTTATTGTTAATGTCCTATCCAACGTTGCCACATATCTGACATCACAACAGAGGTGTAGATTAAAAAATCTTAGCTATTTCAAAATTTAAATCAACTCTTAAATTGTTTGCGACCGTAGAAACGTTAAAATTGACATACTGTATTTTTATTTCACACACATACGTCAACGAAGATATTATTTTCCCGGCCCAGAAATCGAGCCTAAATTGGAGGCTAGCGCAGTTATTACGAACACGTTCTTGTTGAAATAAAGGAAGTGAGGTTAAGTTATCTGACGTTAATCTGGCGCTAATATTTAATTTCAAAGGAGTACTGTACTTAATATCTGTTACGAAGGAATCAACTGCTTGTGTACTGCCATAAGGCATCTAAGTCTAGCTAGCCATATCCGGGGGATGATATACGGCCTAATGTACGAGACGCCTTGCCGTCAAAAAATCGTTCTGTCATTTCGTGACATTAACTCACAATTAGACAAATGGGGTGGAATTATTAATCGATAAAGCTTTTAAAAACCAGCGAAAGGAATTAATATTTTTCATTAATTAGTCGCCTGTTTCTTTAACTTGACTCATGATTATAACAAATGCGACTGAACTAGTCTGCGGTACGCCTGCAGTGATTGGTCAGTTTCTCAAGGTCGCTGCGTGACTGGCCAATAACAGAGCGTCTTCTCGTGGGTGTTTCGGAGTACAGCGTTCTGACGGTGCTTGAGTATCAAGCAAGCTGTTACACACGTAGGCTGGCCGCATCTACGAGATGGTACACGGCCAAATCTACGACGGCTTGCCGTTAAAAGATCGCTTTGTCATTTCGTTCCGATAACTCAGAATTGGAAAAATATGGTGGATTTACTGTTCAATTAAGTTTTTAAAAGCCAGCGACAGGGATTGATATATTTTTCATTAACTATTCCTTCCTTGTTCCTTTAACTCGGCTCGCGATAATAAATGCGCCTGGACTCACCTGCGGTACGCCTGCAGTGATGGGTCAGTTTGTCAAGGTTGCTGCGTGACTGGCTAACGACAGTCTTCTCGCGGATGTTTGGAAGTACAGCTGGAACACGCGTACATATTCATACGTTTCCTCGGGCAATTAAGACTACGAGCAGGACACGCGTGGGTATCTGATGTCTCGCTGTTGTGCGGCAATAACTTAGACATTTTTTTTGAAGCATGTTCCCATCCACTACAAATTGTGGCATGGGTTAGTGATTTGTTTATTTAAGTCATCGTAGAGGGAGTGACGTAATACTCTTCACGAAGGAAGGGAGAAAATACCAACTTCCATATTGTTTGGGACTCTACCATCGTTAAATAGACACAGATTTTATCCAGGGGTACAAGGATTCGAGCCTATAATGGTGGTTAAACATAAAATCGACAAACGTTAAAATGAAGCCTGATATACATTGTGTCTTATGGGATAATAGCCGGGACCTACGGAAATGTGCGTTAATTGCTGGTAAACGTTATTTCGAGAAACGTTAAATCGGGAGTTCACTGTATCAAACGTTACACCTAATGATTTTTGTTTTAATACCCATGAAAATATCAGTCCCTCAAACACCTATTCGCACCTATCCAATTAATTCTCGAAACAAAAACCACATTTCCCCCACACTTTTCAATATATCGTGTTATTTTAATCATTTAAGACATATCATAACCTTTCATAGTTATGATGCAATCACAATGTGACACCACAAGACTGAAGGAAAATGGTGTTAAACATTAAATTACACACTTCTTAGAAATAAAACCCAGTAATATTAACACTTTCTATTTTCTTGTTACTTATTTTCTTAAAATACGGTATCTGATTATAAAGAGGGCTAGTGTGTTGAAATCGAGATAAATTACATAAAATATACATTCAGAACCCAGCTGTTTATCATGTGTTTGTCCATAAGTGGTGCTACCAAGCTGCGTACAGGTGAATTGGTGCTGCCCCTTATCATTTTTTTTTTAATCCGTTCTTTCGGTTTTGCCTAAGTGTCCATACTGTAATGATATCTATACTGTGCTGGTGTTATCATCTGTATGGTGCTAGCTCCACAAGCGATATGGAGAGAATGTGGAGGGCCAGCAGAGAGTTGTATTTGTTTACTGACGCCAAGGTGCCGTTTGTTAGAATCGAGTGAGCTGTGGTCAGGCTACAATGCTTGTCTTACGAAATTTACTTTGCGGCAGCTGTTGATGGAAAGACAACACAGGGCTGTCCTGGGCTTGTTGGACGAATTGGTTCAAATTCTGAGATGTTTGAAATCCTTTTCTGTGATTTCCCGTTTGAAATACTTTTCTGTGATTTCCCATTTTCAAGGTCACAACTGCTTCCTTCTAACTCCTTGCCAAGTTCCAGTCACTTATTTTAATAACTCATCTTGTAAGGTTGAAATTTAATACACCTCATCCCTGGCCCCCATTGAAACAGGAATGAGATTGTTAGAATAGTGAGCTGTGGTCATTTCATTATCTTATATAATACGCTAAGGTGTATGTTTCACAAAACTCAAGCTCCTAAACCAGAGGAAGTTAGAAGATGTGATTTGTACTAAAATCTTCCAAATCTTCTCAATAGTACAGGAAAAAACTTGCATTTCTTGAAAAGTCAACGGAAATATATTTACAGTATTTGTTTATAAAGTGCTTTTAAACAAATAAACAAGACGATAGTCCCTGGCAGGACTGTGTCGCGTAAAGCCCTCATAACACTAGAGCCGGGCAGATAGTCTCTACACATGGGGCACAGACAACCCATTGTGCGAGAGAGAACGTGTCCGCTAGTTTAGTTAATTATCTGTTGCATGGTATTTGCCTGAAGTTAAGTAAATTTAAGATTCACATTAATATTTTAAATGCTTATGCCATTTATCTGAAACACCCATACCGTGTATCCAATCCTGCATATGCTTGAATTTGTTTCCATGCTTATTAATTTGGATTTTTTCTCTTACGTGGTGAAAATGCTACAAAATGCTATGTTTCAAAATTAAAATGCTATAAAGTAAATTTCAAAATGCTATTTTCTTGTATCTTTACTCATGTGTATTACAAATACACACTCTAATACAGCCATCACAATAACACAGGTTATCAGGCAAGTTCCACACGCACCCAAGTATATGAGGCTGCTTTACCACGAAGTTGCCAAGCCCCTCAATGAATCAACTACTACTTTTTTTTAATGGTATTGATCTCAACAGTTGTTTTTCCTTGCAGTGCCCATGGCCATTGAAGAGCAAGTAGCTGTCATTTACTGTGGAGTCAGAGGTCATCTCGACAAGTTGGACCCTGCAAAGATCACTTCTTTTGAGAAGGAGTTCTTGCAGCACATCAAGTAAGTGCTTTGTTTTAATATAGTTATTTTAATGTGCTATTTTACAAGAAATAAAAATCCATCACAATAAGCGTCAAGGAAGGAAAGAAAAGTAAACACTGCAGTGGTGCTTCAAATCCTGGAAATTATATCATAGGACAAATGCATATTCATGTTCAGTATAATATAATTTGCTGCGACATTAAATCTGCATTTAGCATTAGGGAAGACCTGACTGTGTTTTCCGTTTTTATCCTAAGCCAGGCGAGAGACTTATAAAATGTACACAGGGCTTAATGATATTTGTCCATGACCCACAGACTATCAAAGGTCCTCAAATATAATTTCTGTGCTCAATTCGGCAACCTGAGCAATGTGGACAGGGTAAAAGTCCTAAGTTAATTTCTATTTTGATGAAATGTTCTTCCAAAGTACATATTTAGCATGTGAACTTAACTGCACACATAATGGATGAAATGCATCTGTACTGCAATTTGCTTCTGCGTTTCATTTCAGGACATCCCATTCTGACCTATTGACCAGCATAGCTCAAGAAGGAAAGATTTCTGAAGATGCCGATAAAAAGTTGAAGAAAGTAGTGGCTGAATTTCTCATTTCCTTCCAATCATAAAATAGTGATTATGAAAAACAGTAGTTTTCTGTGAAGTGGAGAAGACGTGTACAAAGAGAGTAATCAGCAAGTATCTTGCTGTTGTGGAGTCATCTCAATTTATCATTCGAACTGGAGTATTTGTTCTCTTCATTGATATGCATTTGAGATGTTGGTTGTTTGTTACATCTAAACTTATGAGAAGTAAACCTGGATAACATTTTACATTGTTCTAAAAGTTGTTTTGAAGAAAGTCTATTATATGTAGCCTCTTATATTGGGACAAGCTCCCAGTATGATGGAATATCTTTGTACAAAAGCCTTTTTTGTTGTAATTATTGTACCTGTGGCTTCCTGTGGTTGCTGCTCATAAAAAATGAAATAAACCTTTGTGTTACAAATTCGATGTATTATTCTTTTTTAATATCAGGTTGTTTTATAATTTCTTTTTTCAAATAACCCTTGTGGAGGTTATGGTAAATCTCTTTGATTTAAAAGTTGACAGCTAGGCACTAAAACAGTTAAAAGTAGGCAATATTGTGAAAAATAGTTACGGATCTACAGTTACCTTGGCTAATTTATTCAAAAACCTATTCATTTGCTTTATCTGCCTCGGAATGCTTCAAAAAGGCTAACCAGCCCCCTGACCTAATATTTCCAATTTGCAAATTATACACTTTTTTTTTAATATGTAACATCTTTCCACTCGGTTGCTGGATTTTTTTGTGGGAGTGATATTGAAAATTGTGACGGAAGAGGATCGGAAGGAAGTGTGTAAGATGCACTGCCAGCTGGATCGCATCCCTCCTGGCTGCTTTAGCAGGATGGATGCGATCCAGCTGGCAGTGGTGAGAGGAAACAATGAGCGCGCGTTATTGGAGATTGGTACCATGATGCACTGCTGGCCATGTGGAATGAATATCACATACGGATTACTTCAGATGACTTCACATATATTTCATCTCAATTTCATAGTAGGATAACATGTTACACATCATATGCAACTACTGTAAGGCTTGTATCTTTTTTTTCTCTTTTTACTCCTTTGGCTTTTCCTTTATACTACACAATGTTCACCACCTACTAAGATTCTTTGGAGCGATTCTAGTCGGTAGTCTTTTTTTTTTTTTTTTTTACCTACCAGTTTCTGTGTCATTCCACAAGGATGTGTGCTTTTTCCTCTGCTCCAAGACATTTTATGTGAGATTTAACACGGGAAGCAAATTATTTATCCTTGGAAGCACATTGTCACTATTCTTACTTAATGTTTTCATTGAGGAAGTTGTGAAGATGTTTAAAACATGCCCAAAGGTAACTAAGATCAATGGATGTTCTATTCGATTTGCTGACAACGGTTAAATAATGATAGCAATGCTTGCAAATTTGGAGAGAGGGGGTTGATCAAAATGCTGGTTGTCTTCTACATTGTTGCTTGCTGGCAAAAACTATGAACAAGTCATCCGTTTCTTACCTTGGAAGTTCTATTACCCAAGACAATTTTTGCAGTATGGAGATCAGGTTCAAAGTGTAATTGAGATCGTGTACCAAAAGCTATTTACAGTTCATCTCATGTAAGTTGGAAGTCGATACAATCAGCTAAAAAGAGCTGTTACAGGCACTGTACACGTAACTTCAATTTTAAACTTTCCAACCGTGTATCAATTGTAAATAAGCTTTTTCTCAGTGTCAATATGGCAATTTTACAACGTTTTGGTTTATTCTCATCCATTCAAGTTTCGTTTCAATGGAGCGGGGATGTCGAACCACGAGAAGAGTGGACGCTGTGATGTCTGGCTACTATAATATCACAGTGAAAACCCCATTTAACATTTGCCCTGTGACATGTAATTTTAAGCCTTAAATCGAGGTTTTGTGAATACTGCCTGTTTGTGAATAGTTAAATACCTATTTACTACTGTACTGACATAATTTTACACTAGTTTAACTATTAATGCTTATTACTTAGTTATACATCAAATTTTTATGTTAAATAATGAGTTATTGTTATTGCTAGGAAAGGCAAATACATATTTCTGTCACTAAGGGTCTTGAAATTTGTATTTAAATATATTTTTTAATCTGAGTTTAACATTGTTTAATTAAAATTTTGTAAGTACATATTGCATGAATGATTATGATGGTTCTCAAGTACGGTTGCTAGTAATGCACATCATGCACAATCGCTTGAAATGAGTATAAGATACCAGTATTTTAAAGGTTTCTTACAATCATATCTGCGCCTGTGAGAGTCCGAATGTGGTTTACACACTACTGAAAACGGTTCAGCTGTATAGCTAGCATTGTAAGATAATAATATTATAATAATCCTTAACACAGATCTAAATTTAATGTTTTTTCAGTTAGTCAACAATATTGTGCACAATTGTAATGGGTGGTTCCCTAATCCTGAAAAAGATTTACTGTTTCTAGGCACTAGGGGTACTGTACCAAAACGTTTTCAAAATTTGTTGTGCGACACACAATATTGAAAAGAAAATTCAAGACATAATAATTACCTGAATAATCCAACACTCTTTGGTAATTCTTGAGAACCATCTCTACAATCTGATTTAAAGTTATTAACCCCTTTATTTAAAATTACATATCTCAATCGAGTGGATGCAAGTTTGTAAACTTCTGTCTATATGGCAAATTCAGACGTAGATCAGACTAATAATAAACACCACCACCTCAATTCAATAGATGAGGTAAATATACAGCCAGTTAGCACTTCTTTGGCAATTTTATAAAATGGGAAAGTTCTCAGGATGGAATTATAACCATTGAGGATTGCAACCCCTTACATGTCCAAGTTGCTGGCCACCACTGCCATTTATGCAACAAACTTGGAAATTGATGTAGAATTGAATAGATCTAATGTGGAAATATAGCTAACTGCAATAACTTATACCCATGCTTCATTAAAGAAAACAAAGTACAGAAGATTTGTCTCATGGAGGGGCAGATTACCTCGCTGTTCTGCCCTTCAAAACAATAACTAACTTTCTCATGGAAGTCCACTTGCCCCTATGTATTCAGAGGGGTTTAAGCATCTAATATAAAGTTATAAGGCATCCAACGTTTAGAATGAAGCATTGGTCTTGTGGCACGTTACGACAGGGTTGCCACTCCATGAGAGGAGGCAGTACAAAGCGCTTCGCGTACACTTTCCGCACATTCAGCGATTGTGCAGCGACGAAGACTTGAATTAACCCTATCCCGCCCTTAGCGCCCATCTCTTGACTTATCCTTCCGGTCCAAAGCGTCCGGTCGCATTATCTGCACACGTCTGCCATCTATGTGTCAGGTTTGTAGTTTCCTCAACTCTAAAGTGTTTATAAAGCATTTACGAACGCGCAGTACAATCCACAAGGCAGTGAAAACAAAACAGTAGCATAAATCTATCTTGAACTTCCGTGCTCTCTGATCAGGTGTTTCGTTCGTAAACATGGCGGGATTGAGTAATGCAGATAATGAAACCGAGCTCGATATAGGCGATGAAAGTGACGCAGAATCATTTAGTACTGGTGAAAGTGAGTTTTTAGTCAGTGAAGAATGATGATAATTTCAATGATAATAGTGATGCAAGTGAAAACGGAGACCAAGAAATCGGACCTGACGGCGATGTCCCGGCATTTCAGGTAACACAAACATTTCGTTTTTTACTCCGAATGTGTTTTTGGAGAAATTATTTCGTAGTTTCATTTGGTTGTACTAATAAAAGGAATATTCCAATCGTTAGTATCGATTCTTAAAAAAATAGAGGAATAAGTTTATGCTTATACCGGTATTGGTTTATATCGTGCCGGCCCTCATTTCTAGTATTTGACAATTATAAATAAAACTCTAAAGTATGTATCGTGATATGAATTTACAATGTTTGTTAGGTGTTCTCCTCACTTTGGGAAATGATGTATAATATAATGAAAGTATTCTCTACAATGGGAGAGTTATAGGTTATGTTTACATGTCGTCTGGTGATTTCTCCAGTATCACCAAGATACTGGTTTGAACCAAGAACCTTAGGACTCCAAGAAGGGAGATATGGATGTGATGGTATGTTTTCTAATATTGTTGAAAATTTGAATACAATATGGTCAGTCGTTTTCATTATATTATACTTTTTCTGAAACAATGTACTTAGGTTCATTTCTTTCGAAATAATAGGGTAAAACCTGGGGATAGGCAACCTGAAAATGTGGGCGGGAAAAGGTTAAGTACTGTATAATAATACTAATAGTAGGCTAACATAACACATACAACGAAATTAAATTAACTATTACATCATTATAAAGTCATTATATTTAAAATTCCTGCTATTCTTGTGAAGTGTATTACTTAGCCTCTTTTTGCGTGGCGACAGTACTGGACCCCGTCCACTCTCACTACGTATTTTAAAAACGGTAGTCTTTGATATTCCTGTGGCCAGAGCAGTTTCATTGACTAAATTATTTATACTTTCGTTAGGTTTAAGATTCTTAAAATAACTGAACACATTAATTACGACCTGTTTTTCCCTCCTTCTGAACACTTCACCACGCTTTCTTTTCACAAAACTATCCATTGTTGTACGTGAAATACGTAAAATACAACACGTTAAATCTAACAGAACTGCTGCACACACACTCAAGATAGAGACTGCTGAACAACTGAAATACAAGCTCGAAGGGCACAGTAATAAAGCTGTGAGTGGCATGCTGCACCCCGCTGTCCTTCGAAACTTCATTCATATAATCCGCGGTCAATGAACAGCCCGGCCTGTGTAAACGATTAAACCTACACTCTGGGTAAGCACGTAGAAAACTTCTTCCAACATTCCTCTACAACTCTCAAACTGACATGACATGGTTATCTTTAAAAATAGAAAAGTTGGCAGCATACAAACTTTTTCAATGCGGTTATGAGAGAATATTCAGAAATTTTACCTACATGAAAATTGTAGTCTAATATTGCCAGTATAAAATATTTCAATAATCCATCATCAAGACGGCACATTTAGCTACACGTGTGTGAAAAATAGGCATCACAAAGTCAATGCAACATGATATAAGATCAATTTTACTAAAAAGGCGACACGGTTTATCATTTTTTTAAAAATATGGATATCTAATTTTTTCTAGCATTTCTATCAAGTTTACGAAGTTCTAATATAGGACAAAAAAGATCGGCAAAACATAGTTCTACCCAAATTTGCTGGTTTTTTTTTTTTTTTTTTTTTTTTTTTTTTTTTTTTCGAAAAAGAAAAATTTTTGACTGATATGGCAACAGTGGATTGCTAGAAAATGACAGCGTCATACATGTCTTCACGTGCAACAGAAAGAGAGAAGAATATCCCTATCTAACCAGTGCTTCATTCTAAACGTTGGATGCCTTATAGGACTAGATATGCTGCAGAAACCAATAACATACCTGCCAACTTTTACGGTTTATCCGTAAAATTTACGGAAATTGCAGCATTTTACGGATGAACGGTGTCATTTTATGATTTTGCGGCCAAAAATTTGAAACTATAATTAACATTCGATAATCCCTCCACTTCCGTACAATCGATTGTTTGCATGGGTCGAAGGCAAGTCCACGATAGTCGATAACTCGTTCTTTGATATGAATGGTACTTTAAACCGTGTGATATTTGTGTCGTCATTGTAATTGAATTTGAAGCTGGGATAACAGTTTTTCCATGTGAATCTTAGGTGTCGCAAATTCTTTGTTCCGCTCCGTTCGCTCGTTGTGATTTAACCCATATTCTTTGACCACGTGAGTTGTTCATTGTTCCCAAAGTTGGCCTTCCTTGAACGTTTTCGTCTTTTAAGGTTATGGCATATTTTAATGAAATGTTCGAGTATTTGTGCTATAACTTCGTGCTTCGCAGTTTCCTGTATTCCTTGGACTAATTACATTCGTTCCATGTGTGTGTGTTCTTTTCTACCCTGAGCATATTCTTTCTTCACGAGGTTGGCGTCGTGTTCATTTAATGGTTTAAGACTTGGCGTGCTTTGACATGTTTTAATGAAGTGTTGGCTGTCTTAAGGGTTTTATGTTATAATTTTATGTGACTTTCAGTGATCCAGGTTCCTTTCGATGTTTTAGTAGATATTGAGAATGAACAAATCCAACAAGAAACAGTACTTCCTGACAATTAAAGAATCATACTCTGTTGATTTTCCGTGCTTACTAAAATCAAGAAAGGGAGAAAAATTTGCCTTTTGCACGGTATGTGGGTGTGATATTAATATTGCACATGGTGGGAAAAACTATTTAAGTAATCATGTGAAGTGCGGTAAACACATAAGTTATGTTAAATCGAAGAAAGAGAGCAAGAAAATCAACACCTTTTTTCTAAGTCTGGAAACTTTGACAGTGACGTAATTAGGGCCGAGTGTCTGTTTACTTCCTTTTTGGTGGAACACAATGTGCCCTTAAGTGCGGTTGATCATGCTGGTGCTTTATTTAAGATGATGTTTCCCACATCAGAAGTTGCAAAGAAATATAGTTGTGGTCGCACAAAAACTACATGCATTGTAAATAAACTGGCAAAAAATGCATCATCTGAAGTTAAGTGCCTTCAGAACGGACCATTTTCTTTGGCAACGGATGGAAGCAATGATACGAATGCCAAGTTGTATCCTATTGTTACATTCTATGATGTTCCACAGGAAAAAGTAGTGAGCACTGTGCTATCCATACCAGCGTTGGACGGGGACTCAACAGGGTGAAACATAGGTAACCTGATGTTATCACAGCTGAGTTCTCATAATAAACCAATTGAAAACTGTGTGGCTTTCTGCTCCGACAATGCTCCTGTTATGATAGGACACAAAAATGGGGTTTCAGCAGTTCAGAAGGAAGTTCAACCAGGTATTGCCATCATAGGTTGCATTTGCCTCCTGATTAATCTAGAGCTGAAAAAGGTGCTGGAAGATTACCAGTTAAAGTGGATGAGATCCTTGTTGATGTATTTTATTTCTTAGAGAAGAGTGTAAAGAGAAAAGAACGCCTTCAGAAATTTCAGAACTTGCACAATAAAGAGGCAAAAAAAATTCTGAAGCATGTTTGTATTAGGTGGTTATCTTTAGGCAGATGTTTGGATAAACTACTGGACCAGTGGTATCCGCTTCTTTCTTTCTTTCTTTCTTTCTTCAAGGAGGAAGTAATATTATGTACCCAAAACATTTCCACAAGCTTGACATCTTTCAGATTACCTAAAGTTGAACAAAATGGATCCAAAGAGTATCAGAAGAAGATAATTCTTGATTCTGCTACTAAACATGCCGCTAAAAGAATAGCATATTCTTCCAAATGTGACAAACCCATCCTAAAAAGTAAGACTTGTGCTACAACTCGTGAGGAAAAATTGTTTATGTTCCTGCCCTCAAACTTGAACAAGGCCTTTTGCAATTTCCTTCATGTGACTACTCGTGTATTTGACAAATTGAATATTGCCCTTTATACTTCTTCCCCACAAGTTCACTTCTTATTAGAACTTCTAATGGTTTTGCTAAAGCAGCTGTTCACAGAGTTTGTTAAGCCCAAAATTGTCAAAAGCTCCTCATTGCTTGAAGTTGAGTACAACTTGATTCAAAATCAAAGAAGTGATGATGAGTTAGTTATTGGTAGAGACAAGATTTTATGGTGTATCGCGAAAATGTGAAATGTGTTTATATGTGCATCAAAGGTGTTTTAAATGTGTGTTTAATACTGTTTGATCATAAAGCACTGAATTTGTCCTCACGACTAAACGCGAAATTCCACCTTATTTGCGATGTACGTCCGTATTTGCGACATATCACGAAATCGGCTTGTTTATTACGTCTCTACACGATTTGGGGCGATATCGCGAGCCTTCAGTGGTTTTCACCTTGTTAGCATTGCTGGTAGAACCCAATTCAAATGTATTTTTAAGTGTTTAAAGCCTAAGCATATCCTAACATCACGTAGCAGGAAATTACTACACAGTTTCAATATTGGCTATCCTGTCGTACTGGGAGACAAGTGAGAGAGTTGGGCCGCGCATTGCTGACCACGTGGGTGCGCTGTGATTTGTAGTTGAAATTTCTATTTCTAATGTGAATTCGCAATGCCGAAAATAACGACTTGTTTTGATAGGGCTGACGAGTTTAAAGACGAAGGCTATCATGTTTTCGATGCGCGGCAGAAGATAGTTATGTGCAAATTCTGCAACATTAGACTAGATTGGAAGCGTCGCGATACATGTGTGAAACACAACTTAAGTGAAAATCACAAAAAGAAGAAAAGGATTTTAACTGAAGGAGGTACCAAAAGACAGATATCAGTTCAAGAGGCAGTCGGGAATGCCAAAAAAGTGAGAAATGACTCCCGACGAATTTGTAATGTCAACAGTGGAGGCCTTTTTGATTGCCAACATTCCTTTAGAAAAGCTAGATCATCCAACAATGAAGGATTGGATGAACAAACATATACCAGGGGAGTTAATTTTTTTCGGATGCCGCTACACTTACCAGTATCCCGCAGCCCCACTTTTCGTAGCGATAAAAATAATAATAGATGGAAAGACGTAGTTTTATGTAACGAATTTTATCACGGAGGGAAGGTAATTATTTTACGATTGCCGAGAATCCACCAACCCGCCGTGACATTTACAGCTGAAAGTTTTGCAGCCACCATGGAAACGTGATGTGGGATACTAGAAAGTGTAGTAATGACTTAGTTTACTTTTAAATACTTTTAAGTTCATATCATAAACAACAAATAAGTCTGATTTATTAATATTTTAAATTAAAATGATTTGCTTGCTAATGGATTTTTTTCATTACACTGTTTTAGGAAGTGGAAATTTTCCCACAGCTGACTGGTTACGAGAGAAATATTTGCCCCTATTACATCAAGAAAAAGAAGAATCAAGTAGTGAGAAATTAAAGAATCAGCATGTTATTCTACACTGTGATGAAACCACAGATAGGATGGGTCGAGCCGTGTTCATTGTGCTATTTTGAACTCTTCCCAAGTGTAGAGGCGAGACTCCTTAAGTGCTAGTAGGTGGTGTCCTAATGCTTCAGAATGTTAACTCGCAGGAATGTTCTCAAGCCATAGTGGAGGTTATTAAGAGACATAAACATACAAAAATATCATAGGTATTTCAACAGATGGTGCACGATATATGAAAAAGTGTGTGCAAACTTTACAAGGTTTGATATCGGACAATCTTCTTCACATTGAGTGTTGGGCACACAAGCTTGATTTAGTAGCAGGAATCTGGCCGAAGAAACTTCATCGTGTGAATGAGTGTGTTACCAAAACAAAGCAAGCTTTTCTTAATACAAGAAAACGGGAGCATAGGTAGCCTATATTAGGTTCTTGCAGCAAAAGTATGGTGCAGGAGAAAAGGATATAAAGCCAGTTATCACAAGGTGGAATACGTGGTTCACATCAGTTTCCTACTTGGCAGACTATGTCATGGACGTGGTTCAGTATTTTAAAACAGTGGAGAGTGATGCTGAAAGTGTTAAATACTTTCAAAAATTAAGAGAAAGTGAAGTAAAATCAATTTTGTGTGAGGCAATTTTTGTGAAAGAACACTGTGCCTCAACTTCTGAAAAGATAACTTGCTTCGAGGGTTCTAATTATGCTTTGGCACATAAAGTTGTTCCAATGGTTGGTAAATGAACTCATTTCTGAGTACACGGTTATCGAAAATCTAGAGATGAAACCAGACATATTGAAGGCATTGAATGAACTATCAAGTGATAGAAAGAAAAGTGCTGAAAAAAGGTTCGTAGCCCTTGCCAATGCATGTCGCACAAAACTCTCAGATATGCTGGCAAAAGACTCTGCTCATGAGATTTTTAATTCACTCTCCTCACTGTTTCATCTGCCCCTGCTAAGAACTGTGAACATAGTTATCTCTCTTCAACAAGATAGAGAAAATCCCCCTTTTTTTGCTGGAGTGAATTCTCATGACTTTTTGAAGTTCTACATTCAACTGCAAATCGCCTGTAAATATTTTTCATGTAATGACTGTAATGTAGTTGAAGATGTATTTAAGGGAATGTTAGAGGAATATCCTATAGCTGTGAAATGTCTTCAATCTCTGTACATTTCCATTTCAAATGTTGACAGTGAAAGGGCCCTTTCTGCCTACAATGATATTTTGTCTGACAAGCGTACCAACCTGTCAAATGATAACTTAGAAACATTACTGAGTTACTACTTCAACAGCAAATGAATACTGTAAACCAAGCTATACTTGGTGTGTTTGTAGTTTCCTTTATTGCAACATAAGGCAAAAGTATGTATATAGTCTAGTAAACCGTTTTTCTACACCTTAAGCAATGGCATTTATTCACCGCTTTTATCCCGCTTTGTCCTTAGTTTTTACACCGCTATTGTGGTTTTTTATTCACCATAAAATCGTGTCTCTAGTTATTGGCATTCAAACTTCGAACATAGTGAATGATCTCCAGGATACAGATAAATCCCTTTTCTTTTCATCAGTGAGAAACTACTTTCGTACTGCCTGTGACTACATCATCAACAAGTTTCCACTCGAGGATGACATGTTAAAGAATGCTCATGTTGCTAGGTTAGACAAAATTGAAGATGCACAGTTTTCTCCGTTCGTTTTTTCTTGGAAAAGTTTTTATGCAAGGAAGAGAGTGAAACTACAGATGAGGTGGTGAATAAGCTTCAGAGGCAGTTCACAGCTCTTCAGGTAAGACGACACTTAGGCTGCACATCAAGATGCTGCAAGTGATTCCAGTTGGGCACAAATATCAAGAATTCGTGGAGCCGATGGACTTCTTTAACCGAATTTTTAGAGTAATGCTCTCTTTTCTCACCATACCCCATAGCAATGCAGAATGTGAACGTGTTTTCAGCCTTGTGAAGAAAAATAGAACACAGTTCAGATCATCCATGTCCAATGAATCTCTGGAGTCTATTTCTATTTTGAAGACCAGGAGTTCTGGTCCCTGTTATGACAAAACATTTTCTGAAGACTTTTTGCAGGAAGCTAAAAAGGCCACAACCATGACTTTAAAGTCGAACTAGCATGTGATTTGCAGTGTGTATTATATTATTTCTTGCCTGTGTTACGTTAAACAAGTTTTATTGTGTAAAGCCTTTTTCAATTATCGTATATCTGCTTAATTTATCAAGGAAGTCCTGTTATGTATGCTCCAAACCAATATTCACCATGCCTGCTGCTGATTAACATGGATTTCTTCTTGATTGTTTTGTTCATCTACAAATCATGTAAGTAGATATGATTTCATTGAAGTATCCTGTTTAAAGCATGTATTTTGTAGCCCAGAAGTATTATTATTTTCGTCAAGCCAGGATATGTTGAAAATCGTTAGATATTTTGTCGCGCGTGAGTTTTACTGATAGCTCTTTTCAAAAGTTGGCAGGTATGCAATAATTTGGTGAAAATGTGTAATAGGGATAGCTCTCCTATGGTGGGGATGATGACCAAGATGTCCCAAGCCCCTAAAATGAATGAATAGCAATTCCTATTGAGAAAATATAGACATTTTCTTTGCTCCACGATAATGGCAAGTTCATCAGTATGTTTTGCAACTTTTTGGTAAATACATTTATGCTATGTTGTTGATTATTTAGGGGCTTTGACACATTGTGGTCATGTAGCCCCGTGTACCTGGGTTTGTATAGAATTTGTCTGATAACCTGTGTCACTATGATGTCTGTACTAGTGTGCATATTTGTAATTCAGATATGAAGCGGCCGTGGCCTCAAGTTAGGTACTATCCCGGTGTTTGCCTAGAGTAGAAGTGGGAAGCCACAGAAAACCACTTCCAGGATGACTGAGGTAAGAATCGAACCTGCCTCTTCTCAGTGTTGCTTGAAGAGGCTGAGTGTACCCTGTTGCAGCCCTCGGACTAGAATTAAATTTCTCGGCAGAGCCGGGAATCGAACCCGGGCCTCCGCGGAGTTGGCAAAATAAATTTGTGCAAACTTTTTAAAATGGTTTAGCTTATATGCAAGTGAATGGACAGGGTGTTTCAAAATTCAATACTCAAAACCTTCCCAGTAAAGAAAATATAATCCTTTCTATACAGAGTGTTTCAAATTCAATATACAAAGCATTTACATAAAGAAAATATTTTTATATACAGGGTGTTTACAAAATTCAATACACAAAGCATTCACAGAAAAGAGAATCCTTTCTATGCAGGTGTTTCAAAATTCTGTACTCAAAACATTAACAGTAAACCGTTATTAAAATATTCTATATACAAACAGTGTCGAGAGATACAGGATATGCAGAAAATACACGGGAATTTTAGTGAGCCGGGAAATATATGGGAGTTTCGCATTTGATCCGGTAAATCTTGAAACGTCTCTTAATGCCAGACTTCTTAGCCTCCAAACGCTCGGTAGAGTCCTGCCATTTCGCCTGTAGACCGTGCCGCCACCCACATTTTGCGCCACCGCTGCTTAGAGTGCTAAGCGGGGTGAGAGTCCAGCAAACGTCACAACGCGATAGTTTCGAATAGTCAGATGCGACTGCTTCGCCTCGCGGGCCGCCTGCCGTACCCCCTCCGCACTCAATATTGCGATCCATAGATCTCGGCTCTCGCGGACAGACAAGGAGAAAAGTTGCTATGTACGTTATAGACGCCACTCATGGCTATTTGACAAAATTCCCGTTGGCTTAGCAAAGTGGAAGATGGCAAGTTCACAGTCGGGCATGGTTGAATGTGGGGATTAGGTATCTGTGCCACTTGCAAGCGGGTTTACTTAATTCTCGCAGTTTCTACTCTGTGGTCGCGAGTTTATCTTGGAGCGCGGTCTGACTTTGGGGAAACTCGTGAGTATGGTACACAATTGGATGTGATCGGTGCCTTTCGTGTTTTGACAAGATTTACGTGACTTTCGCAATCACAAGTTACACTTCGTTGTAACCTGGGTAGTCTCTTCTAGTACGTGTCTAGACGTCTCGTCATGAAACAACACACTGTCGCTATCCAGTTACACTCCACTCTAGAGAAACTCGATTCGGGCTTAAGATTCATTCTTCAGCCATTCGGTATGTGAACTCTAGTCTCGGAGAGTTTTAAAATATACAGGAATTTGGTTAACTTTCGTTTGGAAAATCAGGATTTTAAAACCAGGTTACCACTCGACACCATGACAAAGCATTCTCAGCAAAGGAAGAATATAATAAAATAATTACATTAAATAAATAATTAGGGTGTTTCAAAGTATATAACATTAACAGCAAAGAAAATGTAATCTTTTCTATACAGGGTGTGTTAAAATCCAATACTCGAAACATTCACAGCAAAGAAAGTGTTATCTTTCCAATACAGTGTGTTTTCAGTACAGTATATATAATATCACTCTTCTTTCTCATCCTCCTTGTACAACAGTCCTCTTCTAGTTTCCTCTTGGAGGTGAATCTAGAGGTGGAAAGCCTGTTGATAAAGAAGCACCTTATTAAACTCAAAAATGTAGATTCCAAAAGTATAGTTATAAATAATGTTAGTCAATTTATTTTTTGGACAGAAAAGAGCATGGAAACATGGAAAAATGACCAACACAACAGGTAGGTGGGGATGAGGAAGAAAGAGTTGAAAGACAAGCAATGAAAAAAAAAACTACTATTTTCTTCATTGCCCTAGATGTTATAGACTCGGGCTTTAGCTGCATTATTTTCTGGGTGAGAATGATATTTGAATGCATTGTGTGAAACTAGCTTTGAATGAAGCCGACATGATTTTTTTTTTTTAAATCCTCGCATCTTTAACTATAGAAAATGTATCCCAAATGTTTTCATCCCCCTTTTCTGATCAGGTCTACTTCATAAGTTCCTTCATCCAGAAGCATATATAGCGATTATCTATTTTCATCCAGGTTTGGAACACACTGAAATAGTTGATAAGATTAAAAGATTAGAGTTCTGGGGCAGATGTAGATGACGTTTTCATCATCGTCAACGACAATATTCAAGGCATTAAACAAATTAAATAACATAGACCCCAACATCAAATTCACTTTAGAATCGGCAATTAATAACTCCATCAATTTCTTGGACACCACTGTCACCAAACTGAACAAGCTGCAATATAAAATCTTCAGGAAACCAACACAAACATACACCACTATCAGGCATGACTACCCACCCAGGATCTCATAAAAGAGCTATTTTTTTAAGCTTTGTCAACAGGGCCTCAACTTACCCTTATCCGAACAAAAGCTCAACGAAGAAATTAAAATTATCCATCAGATAGCAAATATTAATGGTTTTAGTCGTAATTATGTCAATAATATTATCAGGAAGATCAAAAACAAACCAGCCACCCACCTCTTGCCAGACAAAGTCGAAAAACCATCATATGCAGTGTTCACCTATTTCAATAACTTTACATACAGTATCACCAATGTTTAAAAAAATATACAATATTAAATTAGCTTACAAAACGAGCCATACTAACAGAAATCTATTTTTTAATTCATGCACTATTAATCATAAAGATATGTATAGTGCTTCAGGTATTTACAAATTAAGCTGTAACGACTGTGGAATTAATTACATTGGACAAACGGGGAGAATAACGATATGTTTGCTAATGCTAATCGGTGAATGTGCAGGTGAAACGCCAACGAGCTTAATTCCGATGTTAAAATTAATGAGACATTTACTGATGACCTGTTAATGCTGCGTTAGTGAACCCAGCCCCGAATAAGGGTTGTGTTCACTGTTGCCACTCATGTTACAAAGTCACCATGTTTTCAAACCACTTGTAGACACTGAAACTAGTTGTTATAATATAACTTGAAAGTTGGCAGCTTCAGCTGTTGCTGTAACATCATTCTGAGTTTGCTTATCTTGACTCCATTAGCCAGATAATAACACACTACCTATAATGCAATGCATATTGAAGACGATACATTTTCTAATCATGTTCTACAAATTATTATAGGGGTAGGTCAGACAAAGTGAAATGTTAAAAAAAAAGTCCTTTGGTGAATTTTCCATTTGTGAGCAGGTATTCATACTGTTGCACAGTTGACACTCCTGGGTAACACTGTGGCACATCGCTTCAAGCTGTTGAGGTGCTTTTCAGCTTTAAGTGTTTTCAACAGAATAACTGTACTGTAAGTATAATCCTAGTGTTTGGAAACACTGTCAGTGCTTTGCTAACCATTACCATATCTTTGATTACTGTTTGGATTATGATAACTAGGGGTCACAACTAGTGGGACATGGATTGGCGACCATTTCACCCCCAGCCGAGTCTAGCTTTGCTTCCACTTACTTGTTCAGGGCTCCGCTTTGTCTTCTTTCCTGTTGTCCTCCCTTGGTCAACTCTTGTTCTCTTCCAACCCAGATGGCATTAGGGTATCCTAGGCCTAGGGTGTCTTTCTTCCCACCTTAATTGGTCCTCGTCTCATATATCCTGAACCCTCATTCTTCGAGGGGTCAGATCTCTTGTTTTCTCTCTCATGATATCTCCTGCCTTCTGCCCAAGGCCCTAAAGGAGGCAGGGCGCTAGCCCCATCACTTATGGTGCACCTTGGGTGGTGCTACACCCTCAAGGGCTCACGGCTGGTGAGCTCGGGAGTTGGGGATTCCTGAGCTGGGTCCGTTTTTCCCCCCTTTTCCATTGCCTTTGGGGTGGACCTTCTCATCTTTCTATTTCCTATCTGCCTTTCATGGCTCTATTTCCTTCCAATTCCCTCAATTCTCATTCTTCGAGGATAGGGGGCAATTCTTTTGTCCTGTCTTTAATATCGCCCAAATCATTAGGGGCAATAACCTAGATGTTAGGCCCCTTAAGCAATTATCACCATCATCTTGGATTATGATAAAACAATGTCTTGAGAACACATTGTCTGGCGAGCAATCCATTCTTGTTCCGGAGGAAATAATGGCGCCATGCTAGGTCCTAACTCGTCAGAGCGGCCAAAGTGAAATTCGATACAGCGTGCAATGTAAAATTATATTCCACTTTTCCCACAATATTTTAAAAATATTTTATGTTTATCCCTACTTAATTTCAGGTACAAAATGGTTGACAAATATAAAATATATACTCGTTTGAAAGGGTTTTCCCAAAGGATTATTACTTCTCAGCTGCTGTAACAACAAATAGTTTACCAAGAGCTGAGGACAAAGATGTGCCACTTTCAACCTCAACTCCACCTACAAAGATACTTCCAACACTGATACGTGTTTCACCCTTTCCTCAGGTGGTTAGATTCAGGAATGCTACATTCTTACGTCTTATTAAGCTACGGACCCTTAAACTTTTCCCCTAATTTATCAATTAGTCTCAAATTTTAATCATATAATTTGTGAGTACAGGGTCGTTATCTATGTGCGCCCCGATAAACACGGCAAGCTAAGCCGGCTTTGACTGGCGCAGATCCCGGGCGCGCGTACACGGTTCTGCCGGTGGTTCGTGCGCTCCGCTGACTCATATCGTTAGTTCACACGTGTTTTGTCATTCGTATGGATGTGTATCTGCAAAGCTAAGACGTTAGTGTTGGACGTTTAGTGAGTATTGTGATTACTGTGATTGTTGGTCATGCCTAGACACCAATTTACATTGCGCGAACGTGTGTATATCCATAATTCGTATGTGAATAGCAGAAAGTTTTGTTCTGAAAGAAGACGAAAATTTTGAATCAAGTTTCCAGGAAGACCTGTGCCTAATGCCAGTACAATTAGGAGGCTCGCTAAACGATTCAAGAAAACGGCCTCCGTTAATAATAAAAAAGTTAACATACAACGTTGTGTTCTTAGAGAACAAAAATTAGATGAGATTGTTGTTTTCTTTCATCAGAAGATGTCAGGTGTGTGTTATAAGAGAGGAAGGACATTCTCAGCATTGGCTATGAGCACTGTAGGTACACATTATTGAACAAGTTTGGTAAAATTGCGCGCCACCACCGGCTGAACCATGTACGCGCGCCCGCGATCTGCCTCAGTCAAAGCCGGCGTAGCTTGCCGTGTTTATCGGGGCGCACATAGATAATGACCCTGTATTATTAAATATAGCTACAAACATACAACTCAATTAATCCAACAGTTTTCGAGAAAAATATTTTTTTGAAGTTTTAAGTCATCTTTTTTATAGTAAATTTACTTTAATGTGTTTGAAATTGAAGACTGTGTCTGATAATATAGCCAAACCGTTTTGCTTAAGGTTTTTTAATTATCTTTTGTGGTGACCTTCAAATTCATTTTCAAAATTTTGAATCTTTTTATCAAAATAATTAAATCATATATTTATCAATATTTTCATTTCTAATGTTTTTTTCATTTTTTTCTTCAAAATGATATTCAAGACTGTTAGCACTGTTAGTAAAATGTCATCCAATTTAGAGAATATTTTCTAGGAAATAGTTTATTTAAATGTTCAATTTCACAAATTAAAGATAGACTCAGTCAAAGTTACACATCACAATCGTCCGCCGATCCCTGCTTTAAAATCCACCTGGGCAGTATGTCGTTCCTTCTTTTCTCTTTCGAGCTTTCTCAGTGTGTATGGCCGTCAATCTGGATGCATGTCTTCTTTTTTCGAATTGTAAGCACCGTTTTGCCTTTTGCTTCCTTCGTCGCTCGTCTCTAACTTTGCTCAGTCGTTTCCTAATTGCTGACAGTGGAGTGGTCTCGGTTGTTTCTGGCAGATAGCATCCTGATTGAACAGTGAAACAGCTCCTGTCACAGCTATTTCTAAATTTTTCTTGGATACAAATACATCCTTTGGGCACTTTGACTGGATTATACTATGTAGACACTCGTTTGTTTGCAAACGATTTCCAAGACCTTATGATCACAGAGCATAAATAAATACCTGCTTCTCAAAGAACACTGGAATACCTGGAATGCTCAAGAGATGGCACCTAAGTCCCGATTCATTCCTTACATTAATAACATTTTTTCAGAGCAAACAAATAACATTGTGACAGCTGTCACATGATGCCACGCTTACTCCTTAGCTACAGGCTAATACTTAATTATATTTTTTCTACATTTCTCTTTCGAATTTCACAAAATCCTTGTACTATGAAAGCACATATACTGGTATGAATGAACATATTTAGGCAAAAGAAAAAAAAGATCACAAAAATTCAATATTTTATTGCCTGACTATCCCCGTAATAAAAGTAAGTTTTATTGAATAGTGGAAAACTTTTAATCAATTATATATTCTACTTCTTCTTAAAACGTAGTCTCCAAACGAAGGTTGGCAATCCACTGATCTTTTTCCTTGTATCTTTCCTTCAATTGTTAGCTGTAATAATTGGTACCTCTCGTTTCGCATGATGTGACCTAGGTATTGTCTTCCTTTGCTTTATAACATGTAGTAGTCCTTTTTTGCTTTTTCATCCGATGAAGGACCTCGACATTTGAAATTTTCAATATCCAAGGCATGCTGACGAGACTGCGATATAGATACATTTCAAAGGCATCGATTCGTTTTTCAATAGAAGGATCCATGGTCCAGCATTCGCAACTATATAGAAGAACAGAAAATATGTAACAACGGATCATGCGGATTCGCAGCTGTAGACTGAGATCTGATCGTACAAAGAATTTCCTCAAGGTAAAGAATTGTTTCCTGGCCTGTTCCATTCTAGATTTTATTTCTTGTTTGGAGTCACATTGGTCATTCAATATGGTGCCCAAGTATTTGAAGGAGGACACATGTTCATCTATATTATTATTTATTGTGAGATTTGCTCTTATTGTCTTTTTAGAGAACCCCATAATTTTTGTTTTTAAGGCATTCACACACAAGCCGAATTCTTCACTGTGTTGTGCTAAGCAATTTACCATGTGTTGAAGGGTAGATAATTTATGTGCTATGACAACAGTATCATCCTCATATCTAATGTTCTTAATACATTTTCCATTTATATTAATCCCTCCACCTTCTACCAGCGATTCTTTAAATATTGCCTCAGAATAAATGTTGTACAAAAGAGGTGACAGTGCACAACCCTGACGGACACCTTTTCTGATTGAAGCCGTTTCTGAAGTTCCTTGAACTGTTTTAACATCCGCAGTCTGATTCCAATATGGATTACTTATGATGCGTAAATCATGTCTGACACAATCAAAAGCTTTTTTGTAGTCTGTAAAGCATGCATATACATCGACATTCATGACCACACATCTCTGTATTAGTACATTCAAGGAGAAGAGTGCCTCACGTGTACCAACCCATTTCTGAACCCAAACTGATTCTGTTCCATGTGTGATTCACATTTCTTATATATGCGAGTGTGAACGATTCGTAAAAATGTTTTGAGTATGTGAGACATCAAACTAATCATACGATAATCATGGCGTTGAGAAGATTTAGTCTTTTTTGGTAATGGTATGAAGATCGATTTCAACCAAGCAGATGGTATAACTCCAGAAATATATATTTTATTGAACAGGGATGTTAGGATATTAAGGCCGGTAGATTCTTGTTCTATCATTACTTTAAGAACTTCAGCATAAACTCCATCTGGCCCTGTGGCTTTGCCATTCTTTTGAAGTTTTACAGCATGCACAACTTCTCTTGTTGTTATTCCAGGACCAGACTCATTTATTCTTTCATCAGGTGAAGGAGGATCATTTATTTTATCATGGAAAAGAGTATCAATATATTATTTCCATCTTTTGAGTTTCCCTTCGATATCCGTGATTATTTCATTATTGGTATTTCTCAGAATTTGACCATATTGTTTCCGCTGTAAACCACTAAGTTCTTTCACTTTCTTATGCAAGTTAAAATAATCATGTTTCTCTTGCAGGACTTCAATTTCTTTACATTTTTCAGACATACATATTTCTTGGGCTTCTTTACACTTTCTTTGAATGATTTTGTGTAGAATTTTGTATTTAATGTGATCTGTGGTTTTATATTTCCTTCCTTCATTCATAAGATCCAGAATTTCATCTGTCAACGAGGACTGTCGTTTGTTGATGCTGTGTCCGATGTTATTTTCCTGAATTTCAATTATACTCTTTTATAGAATTCCAAGTAGATTCCACCTCTATTGGTCCAGTGTTTCTTATCATTTCCATTTTCTCTTCCAGAACATTTCCAATATCGGTTCTTGTTTCAGGAAGTGTTAATTTTCTAATATCTATGCACTTTGCTAGTTTAACAATCCTCTTAGCTTTCCCAAAACATAGTATTTTAAGGTTAGTACAACTGGATTGTGATCACTATTTATATCAGCACCAGGATATGTTTTCACAGATGTTATATACCTCCTTAATGGTTTCTTCACCAAAATGAAATCAATGTTGTTCCTAATGATCTTTTCATCACTATTAGCAGGTGATGTCCATGTGTATAATCGCCTAGGAGTAAGTTTGAAGAAAGTGTTCGAAACAAATAGATCATGTATACAAAATTGTATTAGTCTTGTCTTCCCTCAAATTTCGTTCACCAAGACCGTAACTTCCTACTGTATTACCTTCAGCACCTGTTCCAACTTTTGAGTTAAAATCACCCATGACCATTATTATTTCTCCCTTTTACATACCTGCCAACTCTCCCGATTTAGGCGGGATACTCCCGCTTTACGTATTAAATCTCTCAATTTTTTCAAATCCCGTGCGTAATTTTGGACTAAAAGTGCGAGATAACTAACTCCATCCATCGAACAGATCGATTTTACGTGTAGTGTGTTTCGATACCGCAGTTTCGCTTCATATCGTTAATTTATAGATTCTCCATAACTACGCATCCCGCTTAGTCGAATTTGAATATATCTTCATTTGAAATAGTCGATGGTTAATTCAGCGTGTGTTCCTAGAGGTTTTCATAAGAGCCTGTGGGTGAGAGGTAATTGTAGGTTGCGGAATATTGTATCTGTTTAACACGTGAAATTATGTGTGTATAACTTACATTGTGTTGGTATTAATATGCCGGTAGGCTATTTTGCTTTTTCGATCTGAGTGATTTTGTCGGTTCCTTGGTAATATGCGAAGAAATATGATTAGACATCGATGGTCTTCAAAATCTCCTGATTTTTCAGTTTGGGAGGTTGGAAGGTATGCTTTAAGATGAGTTTCATTGCCTTTTCTAAGGTGTCATAAAATAATTGTATTTTTTCATCATATTTATCGGCAGTTGGCGCATGGATCTGAATAATGTTCATGATCCTTTGCAATGTTTGGAATCTCAATAACATTATGCGATCACTAAGTGGTATAAAATCCAAAACGGATTATGCAACCAATGATGAAATAAGTATGGCAACTCCGTATCTGTGACTGTTATATATTACAATACGGAAAAATGATAGTATTAAAATATATTCAGCATTGCCTTGGACGAGAAATTTTTGTTCAAAGAATAAATAAACTTGCATCTTAGTGGTTAAAGTAAGATGACTCAATCCCCAGGGGCTCACAACTCACCTGTCATTTGTGGTGGATAGTTGTATCCTGGGGGCATGTTTGGGGATGAGGGATATGAGTAAACTTCTGTTGGCGGCAGCTGCCACCCTGGATAGACGGTGGTGGTGGTCTCCACTTGTGGTTGTGGTGCTGTTGCTAGGACAGAGAAACAAGGTGTAGAGAATTATAGTGGATACTGGCACCAAGGCACTTGGTGTAATCTTTCCAATGGGAGATTATTGTTTTAACCCTTTCCTTCTCAATGCGCCCGGATATGAAAGTCCCAGCTCCCTGCTAAAGCGCCCGTGTATGTTCTGGCATTCTCCTGCCACCTCTCGTATTGGTGTGCAATTAAAACTAATTGTGAACTATAGGTAATACAGGGTCTTTCATATAAAATAAGAGCGCCAAGCGGCGGCTTTCTTAACCGCAGCTGCGGTCACCTTGGCCGAGCTTGTGACGCGCCACGGCCCCCTGCTGTAGTATTGAAAGCGTGCGCATTGTACATACGAGGGCTGGTTTCTTTTTTTTTTTTTCCAAGTTCCGATGGACTGTATAAAAATACAGATTGACATTACCAAACTTAACCTTGCAATAAGCGTGCAGGTGCTCAGTCGCCAGTCTAAACCTCAAGTGCTAACATGGTGACACAGTTATCAATTGCAACATCGTATTTTTTTTAATGTAAAACTTATTTTGAGTCGGCTCGGCGGGTACGGATGCATTTGTTCAGCAATTTCCTGATGAAGTGCCACCTTCACTAGCACAGATTCACGTAATTGCAAAAATGTTGACACTACTGGCTTGGTGCTCAATAAAAAACATGCCCGCACATGAACAGTTTTAACAGAGGATGAGCTAGATGACATTGGCGAGAATCTTGGATGGTCTCCGAATAAATCACTCACAAAATTAGCACAAGTACGGGTTTCGGTTTCATCAACAATAACTAACTAAAGCAAGATTTCAGCATTGTACACACGCTAGCAAGGCCGCTGCATCATATAGGCTTGTACACACGCTTAAAGCAGGGGGCCTTGGCGCGTCACAAGCTCGGCCAAGGTGATAGCAGCTGCGGTTAACAAAGCCGCCGCTTGGCGCTCTTATTTGATATGAAAAACCCTGTATGTCAGGCAGGCATAGGACAGCATTTAGAAGGCATAGTGATAGTTTTAGCGGTAACAATAAATGTTTGTTCCTTGACCTTTCTCCCAGCTGTTGCGAGGCAACATGGCTGGTCTCTCCTATGCCGATGTCATAACAGAATTGAATAGAAGCGATGTTAGTGATTCGGAAAGCTCGTGTGGAAGTGATTTAGATGTAAATCATCAGTTAAATGATAGTGACAGTGATATTGATGAGGATACAGTAAACTAGTGTACTGTTAATGCCGGTGGTGATGGTAGCCTACAACCAAGCATTCAACCTTCCCTGCCTTTTACTCCACCAGATGATTTTACTAGCGATGGGAGTAGACATTGGGAACTAAGGACTATATGGAGCAGGCTACCAAGATGTATATACAGTATTAGCATATTTAAATTAGGATTTGACAATTTTTGTAGTATGGGCCAATGTGACTAATCCTGGGAGAAATAAAAAGATGCTGGAGTGGTTCTGAACCAGGGATCTCAGGAAATAAAACAGAAAACAATGTGTACAGTTTGTGCAAATTCCATTACTGACACATTTTTTAAAACTTAGTTTCATAATTGTTTATGTGGCCAGATCTTATAGTTTTAAAATTGTCACCAGATTATATGAGGGGAGACTTCAAACCAAGGACCACAGGTGAGTGTAATTTACTGTAGGTCATAGCAAGTCTGTTGGTAATTCACGTGTAAAATGTCATTTTATTTAAATGTACTGTACTATATAGTTCCAATGTTATGTGCTAGAGTTTATACCCATGTCCACAGGACTTCATATTCTAAAATAATAGGGTGATTTCTGGGGATATCAAACCAGGAAATGCAACAAGGAAAGGGTTAAGAGACAGAACATTCCTTGCTAATTCCAGTCCAAAAACATTGTGTTGTTGTTTCATTTGAGGGGCTTGTACATCGTGGTCATTTATCCTAGTGTACTTGGGTGTGTATATAAAATTTGTCTTTATGGTGTTTGAAGCCATTTTCAGTGTTGCCTTAGTAATCGAAATTTGATGTTTTTCAGTCTGTTAACAGGACTAAACCCAATTGTGATGGGTTATTCCCTAATCCTGAAAAATATGAGGGTCATTTCATAAGTCATGGCAACTATGTTATATCTTTCGATAATGCTACAGCATGGGAAATCCACAATGTGCATTGAGCCTTTAAGGCCGTGTGATATCTCAATGCCAACAGAGAACAGGGTTTGAGTACAGGAGTTAAAGGTACAAATAAAAACCACACAATGGAACTCTGTGTAAATTAGTTTTGCACTAGTACAAATGGAACTCAAATCAATCAGTTAACATCCAGGGCATCGGAACACTGTTCAATAACAGGCACGGACATGTTAGCTCGGGCAGACTTCGCAGCGAGTCTGCACTTGCTACGCGTCCATGTCGGAAAGCCTCCACCCAACGTGAAACTGTTCGGTAATCACCAACAACTTCACCTAGTGCTGCATGACACTGTGTAGCATTTCTACCACAGAGAAAAGGAATTTTCACAAAAGATCACTGTTCCAATCTGCTGACATCCATCTTGTAGCACGGCCAAGCTCAAAATGAACGTGTATGACGCTGGTACCTAGCCACCTGCACTTACAGTGTGCTGTTTGCTGCGGGGTTTCGAATGTCTACACTGGAATTACCGTGATGCCATATATTCGAAAGATATATCATAGTTGCCATGACTTATGGAATGACCCTCGTATTTACATGAGAATAATAAATACACTTGGATGACCCGTTTCGATCGTCAAACGATCATCAGATTACACTAAGGCTATTAAATCTATGTCTAAAAGTATGGGTGATAGTATTTACAATATGTACACTTATTTAGTTGCAGTATTTCAGGTGCGTTCAAAAAGTAACGAGCCGGAGGCTGGAATGCGCAAACCGGTGCGACATCGGCTAATCATGGCGTGTGTAACGAGGTGTGGTTCCGACCAGAGCGTGGAAGGTCACAGCCTGTCGCTAGAGGGCACGTGTGCACATCACGTGACGATACAAAGCGAGCAGCAGCATGCATCAATCATCCAACGCTGCCAGTCGCATTGCAAACAGTGACATGGAGGTGTCAAACGAAGAGCAAAGAGGTGGTGTTCAGTTTCTGAAAACAGAAGGAGTAGGGGGAACGGACATTCATCGCCGAATGTCACAAGTGTACGGCGAACACTGCATGTCCCTTGGAAGGGTCAAGGCGTGGCACAAGTGCTTCAGGGAAAGACGGGTGTCGTTAGCCGATGATGCCCGGTCTGGGGCACCCCCCTGCATTACCGATGACAACGTCCTGCTGGTTGATGCACTCATTACCCAGGACCGCCGAGTGACAGTGAACGCCATAGCCGCCGTGGTCGGAAGTGTGCACACCATCCTGAAGGAACGATTGCACTTGCGCAAAGTGTGTGCCCCACAGTCTTCAAGCACACCAGGAAGCATGTCGAATGGCCCACTGTCTTGGTCATATGCAGCGCTATGCGAGGGAAGGGAATGGGTTCCTGGCACGAGTGGTGGCTGGAGATGATTCATGGTGTTATCACTTCGAACCAGAATCCAAACGACAAAGCCTCCAGTGGAAGCATCCAGGGTCACCACCACCCAAAAAAGGCAAGGCCATCCACACGAGTGCAGGAAAGGTAATGCTGACATTCTTCTTTGACCAAGATGGCCCCCTTCTGATACACTTAATGCCGCATGGGACATCAGTGAATGCCCAGCGTTACTCGCAAACCTTGACCACCCTTCGCCAAGCGATCAAAACGACCAGGCAATCTCACCCGTGGGGGGGCTCACATCTTGTGGGCGTGGGTTGGCGACCACGGGGCCCCAGCTGAGTCCGGCATTGCTTCCACTTACTTGTGCCGGGCTCCTCTCTGTCTTCTTTCCTGTCGACCTCACTTGGTCAACTCTTGTTCTCTTCCGACCCCGACGGTATTAGGGTATCCGAGGCCTAGGGAGTCACTTCCTTTCCCGCCTTAATTGGCCCTTGTCTCATCTTTTCTGATTCCCTCCTTTTGCGAGGGGTCAGCCTTCTTTTTCTTTTCATGTTATCTCCTGCCTTCTGCTTAAGGCCCTCAAGGAGGCCGGGTGTATGTAGCCCCACCACTTTTGGTGCACCCTAGATAATGCTACACCCTCAGGGGCTCACGGCTGGTGAGTTCGGGAGTTGGCGACCCCGAGGGATTCCTGAGCTGGGTCCGTTTTCCCTTTTTGTCCCTTACCTTTGGGGCGGACCCTCTCCTCTTTCACTTTCCTATCTGCCTTTCATGGCTCTCCTTCCTTCCAAGTCCCTCAATCCGCCTTCTTCGAGGGTTGAGGGCATTTATTTTCCTCCTGTCCTTTATTTGCCTTATTCTCCTTCAGTTTTCCATTTCCTCTTCTAGTATGTAGGTTAGTAGTTAGTTTTAGTTTTAAGTTCGCTTTTCATTTTCATCTTCACCATCACCCAAACCATCAGGGGCCGATAACCTAGATGTTAGGCCCCTTAAAACAACAATTATCATCATCATCATCATCACCCGTGGGGTCATTCTGCTCCACAACAATGCACGACCTCATACGGCCAACACAGTCGCGGCACTCCTGCAGAAATTCAAATGGGAGGTTCTCGGCCACCCTCCATACAGTCCAGACCTCTCTCCCTGTGATTACGCCATGTTTGGTCCCCTGAAAAGGGCTCTGCGGGGCCAACGTTTCACCTCGGACGTCGACATCCAGCTGTACGTGCGGAACTGGTTCACATCGAAGCCCAGGGAATTTTATGAGACAGCCATTCACCGCCTCGTGTCACAGTGGGACAAGTGCCTCAACAGCCAGGGCCAATACTTCTAGCATACAAGTACTGTTTTCTGTAATTATGACTCTGACTCAATACTTTTTGAACGCACCTTATAGTTAAATAATACACCCAGGGGCTCACAACTTGTGGAAAGTGGGTCGGCGACTACAGGACACCAGCTGAGTCCGGCATTGCTTCCACTTACTTGTGTTGGGCTCCTTTCAGTTATCTTTCCTGACGGCCTCCGTTGGTCAACACTTGTTCTCTTCCGACCCCGACAATAGTAGGGCATCCAAGGCCTTGAGGGGAGGGGGCTAAAATTGACTACATAATGTGTGGATGGCCCCAAAGAAGTGGATAGAGGCATCTGAAATGTTGTATTACAGGAAAATGAGAAGATAAGATGGGTAGAAGGAATAACAAATGAAGAGGTATTAAGACGAGTGGAAGAGGAGAGATGATTTTTTTAAGTACTAGGAAGGAAAGAGATAGGTTTGTAGGGCACATACTAAGGTACCTGGGAACAGCAATCATAGTTATAGAAGGAAGGGTCGAGGACAAGAATTGTAGGAGTAGGTCAAGATTAGAAAAGTATTAAAACTCAGCAATTTTTCTAGGTTTATGCCGTGTCTTTGGGGGAGGGTTCGCCTTGGAACTCAAAGCTGGCTCATCAGCGGGCTCTTGGTGTCTGTGCTCAGACCCTCACAGAAGTAACTTCCAAAAATTGCTGAGTTTTAATTCACTGGCCGTGAAAGCCAGTATACCATCTCTTTAGAAAAGTACGTTTATCAGATTGCTACCATCTTCCTGGTTCTACGTGATGACGGGTCATCAGTAGACCTCGTCATCTGGTTTATGAGGGAGAGTGGTTACTTTTTCAAGTTTTAATACAGGCTTTTAGTTTAGATTTAGTCTGCTTTAGGTTTTTATTGTGAACATTTCTATGTTATTGTTGAATATGCCTTATTTGTTTTATTGTTTTTTTATCATCCCTATTTTTTCTTCTTTTATTTATCCAAATAAGGCATAATTGATAGGGCTCACTGTCTGTTTTCTATACCTATTTTAGTTTTCATCCCCTGGCAGTGGGCTATTTTTATCTTCATTTCATATCATTCATTTCATTAGGGGCCGATAACCTAGATGTTAGGCCCCTTAAAACATCATTAAACAGATTGCCTTGGATGTAGTGATTCTGAACCCGTAGAAGTCGACGGACCACTCAGCCTGAAATTGAATCATTTACGGACCCCCTCCCCCCCCCAACACACCTTATCAGTTGTAACCTTTCCACAATAACACTTATTTTGAAGATATTTCAATTCAAAACCTGATAGTCATCGCTGCGAATACATTCGGACAATTCTCGTTCATCATACATCGTTTTCAAAATCACCATTTATTGGCCACTTTTTTATACGTGCTGGGGGACCCTTTTCTATTTTAAAACTGACGTGAAGGTTGGAACAGGGTGCACTCAGCCTCATGAGGACAATTGAGTAGCTGTCTAACAGTGAGGCAGAGCCCCGATCACGAAAACCAAGATTAACGGTCAAGGGGACCCGATGCGCTGATCACGCGTCATCCCAATATCTGTAGGCCAAATGGCTGGGCAGCGGTAGCTTGGTCGGCCTAGGCCCTTCATGGGCTGTATAGTGCCAGGGGTTGACTTTGGTGGACCCTTTTCTCCCGCGGACCACACCCGAGGCACTCGCGGACCACCAGTTAAGAACCAGTGATGTAGGCTGTGGTAGATAAGTACATGATGATTATGATTGTTGTTTTAAGGGGCCTAACATCTAGGTTATCGGCCCGTAATGGTTTGGGTGATAGTGAAAATGAGATGAGAATTAAAATTATAACTAATACTAACTACAGACTTATATACTAGAAGAAGAAATGGGAAACAAATAAAGGATAAGGCAAATAAGGCAGGAAGAAAAGAAATGCCCTCAACCCCCGAAGAATGAGGATTGAGGGACTTGGAAGGAAAGAGAGCCATGAAAGGCAGATAGGAAAGAGGAAAGGGCCTGCCCCAAGTCAGTGGAAAAAGGGGAATAAACAGACCCAGCTCAGGAATCCCTCGGGGTCGCCAACTCCTGAACTCACCAGCCATGAGCCCCTGAGGGTGGGTGTAGCAATATCCAGGGTGCACCAGAAGTGGTGGGGCTACATACACCCTGCCTCCTTGAGGGCCTTGGGCAGAAGGCATGAGACAACATGAAAAGAAAAAAAAGGCTGACCCCTCGCAGAAGGAGGGCATCAGGAATGATGAGACAAGGAAGAGACTTCCTAGGCCTCGGATACCCTAATACCGTTGGGGTCAGAAGAGAACAAGAGTTGACCAAGAGAGGTCGACAGGAAAGAAGACGGAGAGGAGCCGGCACAAGTAAGTGGAAGCAATGCCGGATTCAGCTGGAGTCTCGTGGTCGCCAACCCACATCTCATTAGATGTGAGCCCCTGGGGGAAGATATGTGCAGGACAGGGTGACAAGGAGAGCTGCATCAAACCAGTAAAGACTGAAGACTCGGAACACAACACACTCTGTACACATACCTGATGCTCCTGTGTTGTTATAGATCTTGCCCCCTTGTGATTTGTGTCTCATCTTGTAAATGGGACATACAGACCAGAACAAGCAGATCAACACAATGACCACCACGCCTCCAATGACGCCAAGGACGGTGAAGACAATCTCGAGAGTCCTGCGGCATACAGTAATATTCATAAGTTATTGAAACATTTCATACACCAACATAACTACAGACACTGTAGGCTATGTATGGGGAAAAGTAGAGGGTCTCTTTCAAAGTCATTGATGAAAGGACCCTGTTCAGGAATTCCACTTAGTATTAGCCAGGCATGGGCTACATTAGGGACAGGCAACCTGAAATCCTTAGTGACCTGCTGAAAGGTTTTCAGACTTTTGAAATGTTTTACCCTTAAATAATCATAATTGCCAGACCATTTAAAAACAAAAAGCAGAAAACTTTACATGGCATTAATAAACAATTAAGGTATCAGTAATAATACTTCCCCCACCCCAGAGGCTCACTAGTGGGACGTGGATTGGCGACCATGGGACCCCAGCTGAGTCTGGCATTGCTTCCTCTTACTTGCGCCGGGCTCCTTTCTGTCTTCTTTCCTTTCGACCTTCCTTGGTCAACTCTTGTTCCCTTCTGACCCTGATGGTATTAGGGTATCCGAGGCCTAGGTAGTGTTTCAATTTCCCGCCTTATTTGGCCTTTGTCTCATCTTTCCTAATCCCTCATTCTTCAAGGGATGAGACCTCTTGTTTTTTCTCTTCATGATATCTCCTGCCTTCTGCTCAAGACCCTAAAGGAGGCAGAATGTATGTAGCCCCACCACTTATGGTGCACCCTCGATATTCTTACATACTCAAAAGCTCGGGAGTTTGCAACCTAGGTCCAGTGTTTTTCTCCTCTTTCCATTGCCTTTGGGGCAGACCCTCTCCTCTTTCCCCACTTTCCTTCCTGCCGTTCATGGCTCTCCTTCCTTCCAAGTCCCTCAATTCTCATTTTTCGAAGGTTGAGAGCATTTCTTTTCATCGTGTCTTTTATTTGCCTTGTTACTTTCTTTTGTTTTCTATTGGTTCTTCTAGTTTGTAAGTCTGTAGTAGGGTGACCAACTCTCCTGTATTTGACCCTATTTTCTCAAGATCTCGTTGCTCCCATATTTCCCAGGATCACCTGTATTTTAACCTATTTTTTTACGATCTCGCGGCTCCCGTATTTTCTGTCTCTTTGGATGAATTTCTCCCGTATATTTTTCGTCGAGTAAAATCATTCAGTTTCAATTATTTAAATTATGCACACGGTCGAAATTCGTTTAAATGTTCGAGAGCAGACGCAATTGATTCTATATTGAGTTTTTTTTTCTATGTATTATCTCGTTTAGAAATGACCCACCAATGAGTTTAAATCTCCTTGAACCAATGAACGCATACATACTTTCTTTCGTTCTTTCTGTTACTTAGCTGGTGGTGGTTTGGTTTCAGTGGATTTTGGGTTTTACTCTAGATCACCTGTGAGCCGTGTAGGGGCAAGAGTTTATAATACAATAATGGGCAGTGATGACGAAGCTAAAACGCCACCAATATATTTAGGTCTTCTTAAAGTATAAAATAAAGTTCTTTTTAAGTTTTTTTTTTTTTACAAACACTGCATTGCTTTTCTTCTTTTTTTTCTTTTTTTTTTTTTCTTCACTATCACCCAAACCCCATTAGAGGCTGATAATCTAGATGTTAGGCCCCTTGAAACAGCAATTGTCATCATCATCATTAATAATATTTTTACATAGATATTGTATTCCAAATAGGCTCAATGAGCATTTGTGGACAATTAAAATAAAATCACTTGTTGGATATTTAGTGAATAAAAGGTCAAAATGCGAGATATAATTTCTGGTTGTCAAGACCTGGTGAGTTTGGGAGTTGGTGGTACCGAGGGATTCCTGAGCAGGGTCTAGTTTTTCCCCTTTTTCAATTGCCTTTAGGGTGAATCCTCTCCTCTTTCCCTTTCCTCTCTGCCTTTCATGGCTCTCCTTTCTTCCAAGTCACTTAATTCTCATTCTTCGAGGGTTACCTCCTGTTTTACCTTATTCTTCTTTTTGTTTTCCTTTTCCTCTTCCAGTTTGTAAATCAGTAGTTAGTTTTAGTTATAGTTTCCTTCTTTTTTTTCTTTTTTCATTTTCACCATCACCCAAACCATTAGAGACCGATAACCAAGGGGCAGATATCCTCGCTGTTCCGCCCCCTTAAAACGATAACAACCAACCGATAACTCAGATATTAGGCCAAGGAATTAAAACTCAGCAATTTTTCTAGGTTTATGCCATGTCTTGTGCGGGGTTCTGCCTAGGAACACCGGGTCAGACACCAAGAGCCTGCTGATGAGCCTACCTTTGTATTCCTCTCGCACAAGACACGGCATAAACCTAGAAAAATTGCTGTGTTTTAACATTTATCATCGTCATCAATTTATATAAGACTCATATACAATAATAGTCGCCCTGTGGAGTTGGGGTAGGGCGTCTTCCTCTCACCTGGAGGCCTGGATTCTATTCTTGGCTCTGTCAGGGATTTTCAAAACTAGCGTGAGGGCTGGAACGGGCTGCACTCAGCCTCGTGAGGACAATTGAGTAGCTGTCCGACAGTGAAGCTGTAAGAAAAGCAAGATTAAAGGCTGACGGGACACGATTTGCTAGCCACGCATCACCGCACAATCTGCAGGCCAAATGCTTGGACAGTGTTATGTACAATTTATTAGTTTTTGATGGAACTTGTCAAGTGTTATATAAGAATTTATCTTTGTTCTGTTAGTTTTCTGTAAAGGCTGCATTATTTTGTTGTTATTACCAGGTATATGTAATTGAGTGAGCATACCTTTGAATTCATTGCTGTAACGTCCGATGTGGCAAGCTTATGATATGATTGCTGTTACAGATATTTTGTTAATATCCATTGCTGTTTAACCTTTTATAATGTAGAAAGATGGATTAATACACATACATACACTACTCATGCAACAGACGTGGTAATATGAATGTGTAAAATTAGTATACCTTTATATTCATTATCATCTAATGTGTTGTTATTGTTGTTGTTGATTGACTTAGGGGCTTTGCAACTTCATGATCATGTATCCCCGTGTACTTGGGTGTGTGTGGAATTTGTATGATAACCTGTGATGGATGTATTAGTGGGGGTATTTGTAATTGAGGTGACGATTGCGAAGGGGTTGGCCATGGTCATAAGTTAGGAACCATCCCGGAGTAGACATGGGGAACCACAGAAAATCACTTCCAAGATGGCTGAGATGGGAATCAAACTCTCTTCTTCTTCTCAGTTTTGCCTCACGAGGTTGAGTGTACCCCGTTCCAACCATTAGACCAGAATTAAGATTTCTTGGCCGAGCTGGCAATCGAACCCGGATCTCCGGGGTGACAGCCAGGAATGCTACCTGCTACACCACTAGGTGGTCAACGTCTAATGTGGCAAGCTTATGATACTATTGTTGTCATAGATATTTTTTTAATGTCCATTTTTGTTTAGCGTTCTTATTTAACTGATGATTAAATACAACATGCACGCATACACTAGTCATGCAACAGAATTAAAAATATGGATGCACAAATGTAGCTGGTTCCACTGGATAATCCTGTTACTGTGTCCACACCAAACCACAGTGAGGTGTTTTTATGGAGTTTTACTCAGTTTACTCAACACATAATTTTCCTATTTCCTATTTTTAGTTATGACTAAGGCATATTATGCATATATTGGTTATTTTGGCACAATGCATTATATTTCCTCATTTGACTGTTTAAGTGCATATCTCTGCTTGAGAAGGGTGTATATTCTGATTTCCTGTTGTTTTCACGCTTTTTGTTACTTCATGTTCTTTAAGTCGTATATTTCGATTCGGACTCCGAGAGTCAATCACAGAATAATACTGAAATTATTTTAATATCAAGTACATTTCAGTCCTTTTTGCAAGTTAATATCAATTGTTTGTATTCAGCATTCAATATGTAAATATTGTAAAATTATTTTCATTTTTACAAATTCAATGGCTATTCAAATTGTATATCAGTAATACTTAGTGCTTTTTTTTCTAAACAAAATTTAAGGTGTACTCTCAGTTTTAGTCGACAAAACATCATGATCTCGCAATTTTCAACAATTTTCAGAATCCGGTTATTACTTTATGGGCTGACATGTTAAATGAAAGGTTGCATTGGGTTAATTTATTAACTCATTAATTCAGCTTTTTCAATGCCTGGGTGGATGTAAAATAGTTCATGATTTTGTTCATCCTTCAAAACTAACCACACACACAAACTAACAACCTACCCCTCCTCCAAACACTAGCCTGCGTGCTAATAAGAACAGAACTTCCTTTTCATGGTTGTTGGAGTATGTTACCTATTTTTGCCTAAACAAGTAAGTTTCTTCAAATAAGGCAGCAATTACCGTACACAAAGCTTTTGTCGAGCAGAAAATAATATGGCCTATTGTTTCGATTATGCTCCTGAGTGCCGAGTTGCCAACCAAAAGAAACTGATTCGATAGATCGATTTATATCGAGGATTACTCGAAATCTCCTCCAACTGTTGTGAATTGCTCGTTGACGCCAGCTGATCGATGAACTTTCAAGTCGGAAGTTATATTTGCCGGACTAGATACAAATGTACCAATATTTATTCTTTAACAGTTTTCAAATGTTTAAGGGGTACGCGTACCCCCGTGTTCCCCCTGAAAAAATTACCTGGTTATACTTAAGTATTAACATAAAATAATTATTGATGGTCAAACCTGCTTGAAGTTCCATAAAATAAGATTTCCTACTTAGAACTGTTTCTAAGTTGAGATATTTTTAAAAAGGTTCATATTTTCTTTATATTCAAAATAGAGATGCTAAAGAATACGGAGAGATCGTAATTGTAGTTATTTCATAGTGCATATTTTTTGAAACGTGATGCATATTTGACCAATAATTAGTGCACTTTTGCAGGCATATTTATTCATTTAATAGTGCAAGAACTTCCGGGTCTTAGTTATGACATGAAATGTAGTGGATTAGCCTTTGTTCTAATTACCCCAATTTTTTCCTACAGTATGAAAACACAAATGGTTATTTAAAAATTGAATCATGCTATATTTTTTAGTGTAATGTAATGATTCTTATCTAATTCAAAATCTTGAATAACTCAATTTTTTGACGGTTTCTTCAACTTCAAATTAATCAGGTTTGACAGTTATTTTCTTCCATGTGTTTTTCTGATCTGAAATTTGGATTCCCAGTATTGTTTAATTTTAATTTTTTTATCTTGGTTTTGGAAATTTGTGATATTCATTTACTAACAGTTCTGGAGAAAACCTTTATTTGCAAACGTGTTCTGTTAAGAGAAATGACATATCTAAGTCACCCATCACCTTCGTCAGGGTGTCTGCTATAATCTATATCCACCCCCAGGGACTCGCGACTAGTGGGCCGTGGATTGGTGACCACGGGACTCCAGCTGAGTCCGAGATGTCGACCTCCCTTGGTCAACTCTTTTTTTCTTTTCCTGGTGTTGGAATTAGGGCCTTCAAATCATAGGCATATCTTTATTGTAGAACAGACATCAACAAAATCTTGGCAACTGCCGCACACACTGTTAGAACAAAAAACACTTGAACATGGTTAGCCAACCTAATGAAATTACATTACTGCAAGGACAATCCTAACATACTCGCACCTTAAGTTAACAAATCCTGATGAGTGAACTTAACCCCTTTCACACAGATCAATTATAATCTCACAAATCAGGGGCAGATGACCTCATAGTTCTGCCCCTTAAAACAACAATAACTAACTAATCTCACAAATCTAGCCTTCGTGGAGTCTTTATTTCTTGACCTCTAGCTGTCACCTTAGGTAAGTCTATGGTCTGTTTCAGTTCTTCCACTGCCTCAGTCCTCTCTTAAACACTTTCCTTTACCAACAAGTCACATTTAACAATACCTTCCCCTCCTACACCTTCCAAAGGATAGAGCCATTGGATTGGTCCTATAAGTATGCCAGCTGATGTCTTCAAGCGTACTACTCGAACCTCCCCATCATGTCCAGGTATCAACTCCTCCACTCTGACTAAAGGCCACCCTAGGCGTTGCATGTTGTCGCTTCCAATGAGTACAATTTCCCCCACCCTAACAGGCCTGTCCCTCCATTTAGTACTCTGAAGATTAAACTGTCCCAAATACTCTCGTCGAAATCTTTCTCTAATAGCCTCTCTGAGTTGTTGTCTGTAAGATATTCTTGCACATGTCGACCTCCCTTCGTAGAGTCTATTGCACCCATGTCAGGCACCCCCACTTCCTTGATTTCTTGCAAGAACACGGATGGTGTTAATGTAATTAAGTCTTCAGACTCACTGGACAGATCAGTCAAAGGGCGGGAATTCATTAAAGACTCACAATCACAAAGGAAGGTGGACATCTCTTCATAGTCTAACTTTGCTCGACCGAGAATTTTTCGAAGAGTCTCTTTCAAGATTCTAATTAGTCTCTCCCACCATCTACCCCACCAGGCAGCACTTGGTGGATTAAATTTCCATTGTATCCTTTGGGTTGTACTGAAGTACTCGATCTTATCAAAGTCAACTTTACTGAATACATGATCAGTTCCGACGAAGTTTCTGCCATTGTCACTACAAATTACAGTCTGCCTGCCCCGTCGGTCTATGAAACGACGAAGCGACCGAATAAACTTGTCAGTAGACAATCCTGAAACAAGTTCTAAATGGACTGCATGGTGAACAGACATATCCAGGCCTTTTCCTGGTTCCTTAAATAGAGTGGTCCAGCAAAGTCAACGCCTATCACTTCAAAAGGAGCGGCAATTCTGACTCGATGAATAGGTAGTGATGCAGCCACTGATTCTAGATTACGAGCAGTAAATCTTTGACAAATAGTGCATTTAGATATTGCTGCCTTAATGGATCTTCTTCCTCCAAGGACCCAGTAGTGTTCTTGTAGTAATGACAACAGTCCTTGTACACCTACGTGGTTGTGTCTATTATGCTGGTCTTGAATAAGCAGAACTACCACTGGCAAAATCATAGGATACCTGAAATCTCTCCTATCTTCTCATTCGGTCAGCTTTGTTCTGATACGCAGGATTCCATTTTCATCTCTCAGTGGACATAACGACAATAACTTTTCATCCTTTATGCTAACAAATGCCTCCTGTTGTACAGTTCTAATGACATAAGTTTCTGCAAATTTGATTCCTCTACTGTGAGTTCTCCTGATTTCCGAGCCTCAGGATGACAGTTACACACAAAACACAACACCTATCCTACCAAGCGAAGAATCCTAGAGAAACTGGAAAAGTATCGATATAACCAGTCTTGGACATTCTTTCTTGTAGCTAGTAATGAGGATCTTACACACAACCTTTTTTCCTTCATTACTTCAGTTTCATCAGATTCATTTGGAGTTTCCGGCCATGATTCTGGTGGTCCTATCAGCCAGTCAGGACCCTCCCACCATTGGGACTCCCAATGCTGTTTTGCACCACAGCCCCGAGAAGGTAAGTCAGACGGATTAAATTCACCAGGAACATGTCTTCACTGAACAGCTGATGTTAAATTCTTAATTTCTGTCACTCGGTTTCCAACGAATGTCAACCATTGATCTTCTCGGCGAATCCAGGAAAGGACTGTTGTTGAGTCACTTCACAGAAATGCTTCACGGATTTCGATTCCAAGACCTTCCACCACTCACTTATGTAATCATGCTATGATATAAGGCATCCAACGTTTAGAATGAAGCATTGGTCTTATGGCGCGTTACAACAGGGTTGCCACTCCATGAGAGGAGGCAGTACAAAGCGCTTCGCGTACACTTTCCGCACATGCAGCGATTGTGCAGTGACGAAGACTTGAATTAAGTACTGTATAATGAACCCTTATTGATCTTCGATAAATAAGTATTCATATTTATTATTATTATTACTACGGCCCAGGCAGCACATAAGGAAGTCGACTTGGATATTAGGGAGGCCAGCATTTCGTAATGATTGCAACAGAAGCTGAGTTGGTAGCTATTCCTGGGGGACGGCCAGAATTAGTCGAGTTCAAGGCCAAATTGTGCAACTACTGTACCAAAATTGGAGACATAAAGGAAGAATCACGAGGTCCTCTCAACGAACATACGATTGAATCAGCCAATCGCAAGAGACCAAGCCGTGACCACGAGGTGGACGGCGTCAGTAGTAAAAAGCGCGCGGAAGTGTATATCTAAGGAACCGCCGAACGGATTAATCTCCGCTCGAGTAATTTGAGACGTTGGATTTATTTGGAGAAGAATGACACTAGCCCCATCTTTGTGAGACAAAAACTCTGGAAGTTTTTATCCGACTCCACCCCACTCCTCCGCCCTTGTCAGTTTCTCATAAATAGTCTGGCCTGACGCCAATCTAAGTACTTATTGTGTGGAGCCTTCAGAGGCATACTCCACGCCAGTTTGTAGTGTGATTTTGACGCTCGAATTTATCTAAGTCTATTCTTGTGGAGCCTTCAGAGGCATACTCCACGCCAGTTTGAGGTGTGATTTTGACGCTCGAATTTATCTAAGTCTATTCTTGTGGAGCCTTCAGAGGCATACTCCACGCCAGTTTGAAGTGTGATTTTTGACGCTCGAATTTATCCAAGTCTTATTGTGTGGAGCCTTCAGAGGCATACTCCACGCCAGTTTGAAATGTGATTTTTACGCTCTAAAATCAGTGAAGCTAATTTTATTTTCTGAGCTCTGGGAAGCTAAAGTCGCAGCGTTTGCAGTATCGAATTTTAAAAGCTATAATACATTCTGTTCTAAAATCAACTAAGTTGTGTGATCTAAATATTTCACGCCAGCGCGTGATAAACTGTAACATTCTTTTAAAGACGACGAGTTCAACTTTAAGGGGGAAGTATCGTACCACCCTAATTAGCGCTTACCAGAACCAAAGTTCACAAGACGGGACGGAAATACCGGAAGAGATAGCGACTGCGAGTGCAGCCAGGATTTTGAACTTGTTAACGAGCCAGTGGCGCGGACTCGAGATGTATATTTTATGTATAAATTGTGTGTATTGTATGTGTGTTTTTTATAGTGCGTATGTGCGATATAATTAGGGCCAGTCTTCGCTATTAATCGCAGTAGGACAATTGTGGGTGAACTGAGTAGCCTGCAAGCGATTATAGATAGGCAAAATTTTAACATTGAACTTTTCTGCCAAGGAGTCGAGACCAAGATGATCAGCACGTGGTTTGAAGTCGGGATGAGCTTCAAGAAATCAACGCAGACGACTACTATGGAGTGCTAAAGTGTCCATAGGGCAATGGGTTGAGGAGGATGTCCTTAGGCCTACATGCAGAAGCGGTGATGTACTAAAATTGGATTATTTCAATTATGTAGTTAGATTTGGCCGGGGAACTTTGTAAATAGTCATGTTTTTCTTTCTTGTTTTTTAGCTGTTTTTCTTGTACCGACACTATATGTTTAAACGTCCGTTGGCGCGTGGCCAAAGTGTTTGTTGATATTTTGATTTTTTTTCTTGAGTCATGTGTAATGTACGCGGCGTGCGTGCGTGATTTTTATCCTTGCAATTGCGGAGCCCGTTACATTCGATAAATGGTGCTTTATTAACGTTAATATTTGAAATAGGAATGGGAGGAGATGATTGTAAAACATTTTGCTGAACAGGTTATTATTCATGTTAGGGTAGCCGAGTGCACCAACTTAAAAGTAATTGTAGAACACCTTCGTTCTAACTTTGATAGATTTTTCTTGAGTCCTTTTCAGGTGACTAGTCACGGCATAGAACGATGGCGCCAGCATGTGGATATTATTTGTGTCTTTTATTTCAGGGTCTGTCAAAACCCATACGTGTGATTCAGTGTGTGTTGATGTGTCTAGTGTGTGTTGATTCTACGTGAGGAGGGGGTAGTTGTCCTACCGCCCTTATATATTTTTGCTGCTGTTGTATTTTAGATGGAAAGACAGAGTGCTCTTGGGAGACTGCTGATTCTTGTCCATATGTTTTTCTGACACACACGTATTATTGTGCTTTGGGGCACATTTCTTCGAGATTCGACCCCATGTTCTGGGAGGTCGAGGTTATTGACACGTGGGTTGACAGACATGCAGAGTTCCACAAACCGCCCGTTTTGCCTGTGACTTATTTTTGATAGGCAGTCCTTTTTGTCCGACTGAACCCTGTAAGCTTTCATGTAGCAAACCTGTTCATTGTGATGGCTAATTTTCAAGCCATAATTAATTGGGGAGTTCGCCATGTGTGTAACGGATTGTTGTACCTTGTATGGATAAGAATAATGTGATTAACGTAAATGTTGGCTGTTTGCCTATTGCTTTGTTGATGACTCGATTTCATGTAATTTTGTTTGTCACACCCGTGTGGTGTAGTGGTAGAGTATTTGTAAATTTTGACAGCGGTCATTTGTGTATTTTTCTATTGGTCACGTGTTAATGTACTTGTGTTGATTTGTGTGAGAAGTCCTAAGTTTTTAGGCAGTAAATGTTGCTACGGCAATTTAAGTCCGATTTCACACGGAAATTTTGTGTTTGTTTATAGTAGATTTAGGAAGTGTCGGTTTAATTTAAGTATTGTAGTTGTGTTCCCTTGTGTCGGTCTAGCTCTAGGAAATGCGGATTCGTTGTTTGAAGGGTCATTCTGGATGATAACGAATCACGCATTCAAAGTACACATCGTGATGCATGTAGAACGGCGTACGCACTTATATGGTCACTTTTGGTATTGTTTTATTTAAGGACGCTTGGTCCAGGTAATTAATCTCTCCAGAGATATCGCCTAAGTTTTTGGCATTTTTATTAAGCGGGAGTCAGTTGGGAGTTTTTGTTGTTAATTGTTTGTGTAAATATGGTGATTTGTTATTAAATTCAGTTGTTTTAACCCTGGCTTCACTCTTTCCTGCATGTTATTTTGTTATATGTTACCCTGCAAGTTAATGAAGCGCCCTGACAGCAACTTACGAATATGACCTGTTACGCCCCGAATCTGAGTCTCATATGCTTCTTTGCAAGGGTTCAATAATAATACTAATAGTAGGCTAACATAACACATACCGTACAACGAAATTAAATTAAATTAACTATAACGTATGCTGAATGTAACATAAAGAAAACAATCAAAATAAAATAAGTAAAGTACAAGCACAAGGAAATGAGTGAAGTTTCGACTGCTGTTAAAGTTGAAGTACGTTATTAAAGAAAATACTCCTCATTGGCTTACCTTTCAGGATTGAATGTAAAGTTGGTGGTTGGTTTCGAAAAAAATTGTGGATTTTGCGACGGATGCTGCTCCTCACAAAGTCATTATATTCCTGCTATTCTTGCGAAGTGTATTACTTAGATTCTTTTTGTGTGGCAACAGTACTGGACCCTGTCCACTCTCACTACATATTTTAAAAACGGTAGTCTTTGATATTCCTGTGGTCAGAGCAGTTTCATTGACTAAATTATTTATACTTTCGTTAGGTTTAAGATTCTTAAAATAACTGAACACATTAATTGCGACCTGTTTTTCCCTCCTTCTGAGCACTTGACCACGCTTACTTTTCACAAAACTATCCATTGTTGTACGAGAAATACGTAAAATACAACACGTTAAATCTAACAGAACTGCTGCATACACACTCAAGATGGAGACTGCTGAACAACTGAAATACAAGCTCGAAGGGCACAGTAATAAAGCTGTGATTAGCAAGCTGCACCCCGCTGTCCTTCGAAACTTCATTCATATAATCCGCGGTCAATGAACAGCCCGGCCTGTGTAAACAATTAAACCTACACTCTGGGTAAGCAGGTAGAAAACTTCTTCCAACATTCCTCTACAACTCTCAAACTGACATGACATGGTTATCTTTAAAAATAGAAAAGTTGGCAGCATACGAACTTTTTCAATGCTGTTATGCGGTTATGAGAGAATATTCAGAAGTTTTACCTACATGAAAATTGTAATATTGCCTGTATAAAATATTTCAATAATCCATCATCAAGACGGCACATTTAGCTACACGTGTGTGAAAAATAGGCATCACAAAAGTCAATGCAACATGATATAAGATAGATTTTAGTAAAAAGGGGACACAGTTAATCGTTTTTTTTTTTAAATACGGATATCTAATTTTTCTAGCATTTCTATCAAGTTTACGTAGTTCTAATATAGGACAAAAAAGATCGGCAAATCATAGTTCTACCCGAATATGCTGTTTTTTCGACAAAGAAAAATTTTCGACTGACATGGCAACAGTGGATTGCTAGAAAATGACAGGCGTCATACATGTCTCACGTGCAACAGAAAGAGATAAGAATATCCCTATCTAACCAGTGCTTCATTCTAAACGTTGGATGCCTTATAGTAGCTGCTAATAACTCCAGATGGGGAATAGTCATCTTCATTGGAGATATTCTCGCCTTAGCTCGGACCAATTGTACAGATACTCAGTTAACTGTGACACATCGAATACACTACAGCAGAATATGCAGGCTGGCTTGCATCGCAGAAGGTATGCAAACTTAGCTTTGCTCCTCTGCATACACCTATCCACCTGGGGATTTTAATCTTGGTCAAGAATTGAAGATGATTGACCCATTTACTAACTTCTGTGTCCCAGGCTTCATTCTTCTTCCAGGTTGACTGTAACAAAAGCTTAGGGCCTAAAGATACTGGACATGTAAATCCAATGGGGTCATGTACTCTGTTCAACATGGAAAGTATTGTTCTCTTTGTTATAAGCTTTGATATGTTGAACTGCAGGCCCTCCGAAGATATCTCTAAAGAGTCTCTATCCCAAGACAATCCCAAAACATTAGTAGTCTGGATTCCTCCAGAATATGAGTTGTGCAACGTATGCTCCCAACCCCTTAAGTCAAATTTTCTTTCTTTCATGACATTAGATGCTTCTTTCATAAAACTGCCAAGCTCTTCTAAGTTGTCAACACTAGTGACACAATTATCTACATAAAAACTTGTCATCAGTTTCTTTGAAGTATTGCATGAAGCAGTCAGTGTCTGTACTATATTCCGCTTTGTTAACTTTGCTCAGCAAAAGGTGGTTAATCACAGCTCCGAAGAGGAAGGGACTACATGTCACGCCAAATACTACTCTCCGATGACCATAAACAACTTTTCGAATTTGATTCCAGACATGGCTATACAGATTCGTTCTTCACCCTCTACTTCCAGTTTGATGAAATTCATCAATCCCTTTAGACAGTTCTTTGGACTTTTAAGGCTTCTATGGCTTTAGGGTAATTTACCACTGTTGGGGGGTAGCTCTCCACTAAATCTCTAGCACGGGAACACGGCACAGCTGACTGGATCAAATACTGAAACTTATCTCCTAACTCAATGCTTCCATCTTGATCAATCTTAGAAAACTGTTCCCACCACGGCAACCACTCCTTAATATTGCCGCTAAATTTCCTAAGTTCAATCTGGGGAAGCTTACATTTCTTCTTTTGAAGGTTACTTCCTGTCCGACTGCCTTCAACACTAACATTGTCACATTCTTTCTCTTATTCAACACAAACTGTATCTCAAAATACTTGCTAGTATAATCTTCTCTTGTCATGTTTTCTGCGTCCAGCTGATCTTCTGTTGCATTTGCTTCTAACATCAGCGTGAATATCTGTTCATCAAGTCTCTTGAAGTTCATCGTAAGTTTTAATAACGGGAACATCACTTCTGCTTCAAACACGCGTGGAGATTCGGCAGACTCCAACTCTACATTTAATTTGTTGTGCACTCGTGTAAATGCCATTCTTGTAACACTTCTTATTTTTCGTGCCCTTTCCATATTTAACAAATGTCCTGTCACGGTCACCAGATGTTGGAATTAGGGCCTTCAAATCATAGGTTATTATGCATATCTTTATTGCAGAACACACATCAACAAAATCTTGGTAACTGCCGCACACACTGTTAGCCAACCTAACAAAATTACATTACTGCAAGGACAATCCTAACACCTGGTATTTCCTGCCTTCTGCACATGGCCCTAAAGGAGGCAGGGTGTGTGTAGTCCCACCACTTATGGTGCCCTCTGGATAGTGCTAGACCCTCAAGGGCTCATGGCTGGTGAGTTTGGGATTAGCGACCCCGAGGGATTCCTGAGCTGGGTCTGATTTTTCTCCTTCTTCCATTGACTCTGGGGCGGAACATCTCTTTTCCTTACTCATCATCCTCCTCCTTCCCTCTTATCCAGTATAGGCCGGTGTAGGACGTTAATAGTACTCCCCCACCTTCTCCTTCCAGGACTCTGTTCCAGTCCCTATTTCGTCTACTCATGCTAGTCTTAAGTCAATCCATTGTTCTCGGGTCTTCCTCTTGCTCTCTTTCCTTCCCATGTATCCTCCAACATGTGTTTCGGTATTCTTCCCATCTTCCATTCGTTTGACATGTCCAAACCATTTTAACCTGCTCCTCTTGATTCCGTTTTTCAACTTTTCTACTCCAATAACTTCGTCTTCTTCATTTCTCTTCTTGATTTTCCTATCATACTTCGTAAGAACTTCGTTTCACTGGCCTGAAGTTAACTCTCCTCTCTTCTTGCCACTGTCCAGGTACATCTTGTACAACACTTATTTATTTAATTGGAATGTCCTTCTTCAAAACTAGGTCTATCACACTCTGATAAAATACATTACTCTGTTGTACCCTTACCTACCTGCTTTCTATTGCACTTCTTACTACCTTTAATTCTCATTCTTCGAGGTTAGAGGGCATTTCTTTTCCTCCTGTCTTTTATTTATCTTATTATTCTTTTGTTTTCCATTTCTTCTTCTAGAATGTAAGTTTGTAGTCAGGTTTAGTTTCCATTTCATTTTCCTATCTTCTAAACCATTACGGGCCATCACCTTCTTCAGGGTGTCTGCTAAAACTCAGATGTTAGGCCCCTTAAAAGAACAATTATCATCTTCATCATCATCACAAAATCTATATGTTTATATTAACAAGTACAGCAAATTCTTGCTTAATAAACGAGCACAATTCCATTACCTCATAGAACTATAGCCTACGGTGAACATTCACTATTATTGCATATGCCTCATAGGAATATGTTTAGAATAGTTAATTGTAATGCAATGGATAAGGAAAAACAGGCAATGCTATCAAGCCGGAAGGGAGAAACAAGAGACTTACCTGGGTAAATGGACGACAGATACACACATAGGACAGCAGGACGAGTACAAAAAAACTTTTTTTTTTACTTAAATCTTCAATTATTAGGGGCTAATGACCTTGATGTTCCATCCACCCCTCTTATCATTATCAGTTATTAAGAGAAGAGTGAACTCTACTGAGAGGGGTTGAGGCGAAGTGAAAGGAGAAAGAGTTCACAGGTGTGGAGTGTGGAAGCTTCCTAGTGTTGAGTCAGGGATCAGAGTTAGAATTACAAATAAACTGGTGAGCAATCTGACTCTGAGTTCAGGGGGCATGGTGGCGCAGTGGTCAAGCTGTTGGCCTCTCACCAAGGTGGACCGGGTTCGATTCCCAGTCAATGCATGTGAGATTTTCGAAGTGAAATGCCATGTCCTGTGGCTCAGATTCCACGTACAAAGGAGGTCTTGTGGCTGATCATCCCATGACTAACGTTCATGTAAAACTAAAAGCTTCCTTTTTAACTCGAGTCCAGGTAAGGAGACTGAGGTGAGTCTGTTTACTGAGTCAGAGGAATGTTCGATAAAATATCATAGGCCTAATTGACTGAATAAGGAACCCAAGTGAAGTGCTGAATTAATATACATGCAGTGAGGTCTTCGAGATCACAAGATAATATTGTTTGACCTTCATTTCAGTCCAGTCCTACTGCTAGGATTAGCACAATTACGTTGTTCGTAATTTATTTGACAGTCTCCCGATACCAGTTATTGGATGCAGGTCATAATCATTGTGTTTAAAACAAACTTCTCTGTTTGTTGAATAGCTTTCGTTTCTTTAATTTGCAAAATAAGTGACTTTCTGTAGTATAGAGGACTGTGATTAGGTAGGGGGTTTGGACACGCTAGCATGTTGAGCGACTTCACAAAGTCTCTGAATCAGGAATCTATGCTGAAGTTTCTGCCAAAGATTAAGCCAATACTTCCTTTAAAGTTAGCTTGTGTGCTGTTTATTATCCAGTAGAGTCCTAATTTGCTAATAATGGATTGCGTTTTTAACTATTTCAGGATTTAGACCTACAATGGCAGCTGAGCAAATTTATGTGCACTGGAGAGGGAATGACGGTTTAACTCATTAGATCTGCTTTACTCAGTGGATAATGGATAGGTTTATTCTTAATTCTGTAGTTGAATTAGACCAATAGGGCTACAAATCATGACTATAGCCTAACCAATAGTATAGTATAGTTTCAAAAGTATGGTACTTCTGTTTGTTGAGCATGGTGCAAGCTTTAAGTTGTCAATATAGATAAAATGACAAGTTTTATAGCAGTGTATTAGAATTAACTGGTGTATTGTATTACTTTCGACCAATGGAAAGGCATATTGTTACTAAGCTGTTCAATTTACAATCCTCATGGATGATAAACAATCTGACTTGGGAGTATGAACATTTCAACTTGTGATGCCTTAATCATCAGAGCTCTAAAACAGAGATATTCCTTTTGTAGTAGGTACAGTACATTTTTAACACTCTAATTATGATTATTTATGGAAGGCTACAATAGTCTACATGGTTGAGAAGCTTTCTATTAAGATAGGGCTGGGTATAGTTAAGATTAACAGACCACAGGATTTTGAACTTATGACAAGCTGTTGACAATTTGTGAATGTGAAATTTTTAATTTAATACATGCAATGTTCCCTGGAATAGTGATAATTACAGCTTCTTTGTCCTCCAGAAAGCACAGTCTCAGTCTAACTCAGAGTATCAACACGAGCCAACAGTATGGTGCTCATGCTTGTGCGAGCTAACTCTTTATGACTCGCCCCCAAACTTGTCCTCCCTGCTCAATATTGTCATACCTACTTCACTCAAGGGTTAATAACTGTTGGCTGCGTGGCGCAGCGGTAACGTTCTTGCCTTTTGTGCCCAAGGTTGCAGGATGGAATCCTGGCACTTTTAGTTGGTTGGCATTTGAGGTTGTGCAAATACGAGGGAGCCATGTCAGTTCAAGATCCCCTTCAGGGCAAAATTCCGGCATCTCTAAAAGCTGCAGTAGTTAAATGGGACATAAAACATTTTTTTTTAGATATATATATATATATATATATATATATATTTAGATATTTCATTCAATGAATTCCAAAGAGCCATAGGCTCGTACAGAGGAATTGTACAGTAACGTGTGTTTACACACCAAGGAAGAAAAGTCTGAAGGTAACATGTATTGATGAATAAGGGCATAGGACTATTAGTAAAGTTGATACCATATCTAAGATTGTTTAGACCAAGGTCCCTTAAAATGATAACCACTTAGGATTTTTAAGCTTATACATAACTTATTTGATGTATTAAGATGCATCAAATTTTTGCCACAATATTTTCATAGTTTTCCTCTTAAATACTGACAAAGTTGGTGCACTTTTTACTTGATCAGGAAGTTTATTATATGACTGTGATGCAGAGAACTTGAAACTATTTCTACCATATTTAGAAGAGTGAATGATATATAAGGCTACGTCCTTCGCATGCCTAGTTCCATAAGAATGATTGTCTGAGTTCAAGATGTAGGGAGAGCTATAGAGTATTGTGTTGTGTTTAATCTTGTATATTAGCATAGCTGCTCGGAGTTCTGCACTTATGCTGAGGGGTAGAAATAACAATAATTATCACTGTTACAGGGTATCGACCACCACCATAGACAGATTGAAGCCAATTTAAAAGCTTTTGAAGTAATTTTTACACTGAAAGGACAACAAATCCAACAAGTTGACAAATTTAAGTACCTTGGTTGTTGGTTTTCAGAGAAGTTGAATCCAGATCTTGAAATTAAGAACCATATAGAAATAGCAAGGTCAACTTTCAAAAAAATGAGAGCTTTATTGTGTGATGAGCCTTAAATTTAAAACTAAGACAGCATATGTGAAATGTTATGTTTGGTCCACCTTGCTTTATGGAGTAGAAGCTTGGACATTAAAATCATCCTCCATTAAAAGGCTTGAAGGTCTGGAAATGTGATTCCATAGAAGGATGCTGAAAATCCCTTGGATAGATCACATCTCTAATGAGCAGGTACTGCGGAGAGCAAACTCGAAGTGGAAGCTGATGATTACCATCAAATGCAGGAAAATTGCATACCTGGGTCATGTCTTACTTGGTGCAAAATACGCAATATTACACCTCATTTTAAAGGACAAAATTGACAGGCATCGAAGAGCAGGCAAGAGAAGGATGTCTTGTCTGGGGAATCTTCAAGAGTGGACTGCCACAAAAACGATTGAACAACTGTACCGTGTTGCTGAGGATAGAGGAACGCTATCCATATTGATCGCCAACGTCCGAGAGACTGGGCAGGGTATATAAAAGAAGAAGACGGTTAACACGATTGTACCCATTAGTGATGGGTGTCCCCTGAACCAGAAAAAAATTACTTGAGATAAATAAATAAGTGTGGAGAAGAGTAAGACTGTAGTGATGACAAGAAACAAGAGAGAAGAAAGACAGAATATTGAAGTCAATGGAAATCCTTTGGAAATGGTGAAAAGCTTTAAGTATTTGGGGAGCATACTCACAGAAGTTGGTACAATAAATGAAGAAATTGGAAAGAGAATCCAACAAGGTAATGGGTTTTACCTGTGTGTGAGAGGTTTAGTATGGAACCAGGAAGTCCCAGAGAAATGCAAGAAAGTTCTATTCTCAATGTATTACACACCAATTTTGACATATGCAGCAGGTACTCGAACCACAACAAAACGCGATGAAAGCCGAATCCAAGCAGCCGAGATGAAGTTCCTTAGAGGAATAATTGGGAAGACACGGAGGGATACAATCAGAAATGTGGACATTAGGGAGAAAACTGGGTTCTCAAAACTGCAAGACAAGATAGAGACCAGTAAGCTGAAGTGGTACGGACATATGATGAAAATGTAAGAATATAGAGTACCAAAATGGAGAAAATACCAGGAAGAAGACCACGAGGAAGGCCCAGAAAGAGGTGGATAGACACGGTGAGGGAAAGCATAGAGAAGAGAGGAATAAAAGAAAAAGAAGTATTGATAGAAGAAAATGAATGGTGGAGGGATAGACAACTGTGGAAGTCCTCGATTCGCAACCCGACCCAGGGAACTGGAAACGGGAAATAAAGAAGAAATAAATTCACTTGGATTACTAGTCATCATTATAAGGGATAACACCCATGTTGTGTCCAAAGCTGCTAGCACAAGCTGGCTCATCAAGAGCTGTCTGCCAACCAAGTTGCCATGTGCTTAGGGTTGCCATATGTCCTGAAAAAGTGGGACTTGTCCTGATTTTAGGCAAAGAAAAGAACATCTTCCCTTATTTTTGAAATACAGTAGAGCATCAATAATCCGGACGTCAAAAATCCGGATTCAATTCCGGTGAAGAAAAAAGTTGAAGTGAATACATACTAACATACGGTATTTGTTATTATTTGCTCTTCAGTCAAACAACACAAATATGCCCAATGAATGGGCGAGGTACAAAAATTAGTAAATACACTCCTAAAAAAATTACATGTAGTAGTTAATTATCACTATTAATGGGGCAATTTAGGATTACGCGTTTCGACCATCAAGTGGCCATCGTCAGATCCTGATCACTGTGTTAAGGTTTAAATTTACACTAATAGACTAGAATTACACTACTATTGTGTTAGATTGTCTTTGGTGGATTTTTAATACGATTTAATACTAGAAAAAACTATTTGTAATGTTTACTTAACTTAGTAGGGCATCGCTACACAGTAGTGTTGGCTTGTCGCTCAGCCTGTAGTGACTGTCACTGTCTTCCATTAAAATACACACATCAAAAAAAGTTTTGCATCACCTCGGTTCCAAGAGTTCCGGAACCTTTAAATACAAAGGGAATAGAGATCAACACAAACAACATTTCAGCTCGTTTTATTGCTCATGAGACCCACACATTGCATGTTGTACCATCATACAGCTAGACTTTCAGCATTTGTGGTCCAGATTGCAGTACACACCACTACCTCTAATACCCAGTAGCACGTCCTCTTGCATTGATGCATGCCTGTATTCGTCGTGGCATACTATCCACAAGTTCATCAAGACACTGTTGGTCCAAATTGTCCCACTCCTCAACGACAATTCGGCGTAAATCTCTCAGAGTGGTTGGTGGGTCAAGACGTCCATAAACAGCCCTTTTCAACATATCCCAGGCATGTTCGATAGGGTTCATGTCTGGCGAACATGCTGGCCACTGTAGTCGAGCGATGTCGTTATCTTGAAGGAACGCATTCACAAGATGTGCACGATGAGGTCGAGAATTGTCGTCCATGAAGACAAATGCCTCTCCAATATTCTGCCGATATGGGTGCACTATGGGTCGGAGGATGTCATTCAGGTATCGTAAAGCCGTTTCGGAGCCTTCCATGACCACCAGTGGCGTACGTCGGCCCCACATAATGCCACCCTAAAACATCAGGGAACCACCACCTTGCTGCACTCGCTGGACAGTGTGTCTAAGACGTTCAGCCTGACCAGGGTGCCTCCAAACACGTCTCCGACGATTGTCTGGTTGAAGGCATATGCGACACTCATCGGTGAAGAGAACGTGATGCCAATTCTGTGGGGTCCATTCAGCATGTTGTTGGGCCCATCTGTACCGCGCTGCATGGTGTCGGGGTTGCAAAGCTGGACCTCGCCATGGACGTCGGGAGTGAAGTTGCGCATCATGCAGCCTATTGCGCACAGTTTGAGTTGAAACACAACGTCCTGTGGCTGAACGAAACGCATTATTCAACATGGTGGCATTGCTGTCAGGGTTCCTCCGAGCGGCAATCCGTAAGTAGCGGTCATCCACTACAGTAGTAGCCCTTGGGCGGCCTGAGCGAGGCCTGTCATCGACAGTTCCTGTATCTCTGTACCTCCTCCATGTCCGAACAACATCGCTTTGGTTCACTCTGAGACGCCTGGAAACTTCCCTTGTTGAGAGCCCTTCTTGACACAAAGTAACAATGCGGACGCGATCGAACTGCGGTATTGACCTTCTAGGCATGGTAGAACTACAGACAACATGAGCAGCGTACCTTCGTCCTGGTGGAATGACTGGAACTGATCGGCTGTCGTACCCCCTCCGTCTAATAGGCCCTGCTCATGCATGGTTGTTTACATCTTTGAGCAGTTTTAGTGACATCTATGAACAGTCAAAGGGACTGTATCTTTGATACAATATACACAGTCAACGTCTATATGCCGGAGATCTGGGAACCGAGGTGATGCAAAACTTTTTTTGATGTGTGTACATTATAAGTTCATATTTACTACCCTAATGGTTATATTTTTCTGCTCCAATTATCTAACCACTAAAGTGAATTATTAACGGTTTTGGCAAGTTTTCTTTTTGTTATAAACTCAAATGACCTTTCTTTCTTTTTGTTCTTTTCGAAAATCCAGACATTTTTATAATCTGGACAGGGTCCAGTCACAATTAATCTGGATTATCAACGCTCTACTGTATAGGCTACATAAATGTCCTGAATTTTAAGAGCCGCATCTTGAAAGTAGTTGACGGAAAACGGCTGAGAGGACGTGCTTCGAACCAGTACCTTGACCAGATGAAGAGTCTGACTAATCTACCACTTCAGAAATTAATGCACACAGCAGAAGACCGCGGTGTATGGCGGGGTATTGTTAACAGAATTGCGTCAAGTGTCACGATGTTCGAAATCGAACTACGACCAAGAAGAAGAAGAATCTTGAAAGTATATTTTTACTGAAATGTTTCTACATTTTGGTTATGTTGGTGGCACTGTTCCTCTGATTTTGGAGAAACAAAGCGATACTGAAAGTCAAGGAACTTATTCATTAGTACTTTAGTAAGCTATCATTGAACACAAGCAAAGGTACCTCATGTTCTAATTTCTTTGTTTATTATGGTGCGGCTACCAAACATTTTTGGATTGAATTTATAAATGTTCTTTTTCCGATAGTCTTTTCAGCTAATAGAATAAAAGTGTTTCGAATTTGTTGCAGTGTTTTTTTCACAATGGGATTGCATGTTTGTAATACTGGATTTCAAAAATGCATCATGAGTAGAAATATTTTTTTCTGCTATGAATGCAGAATAGCCAGATGACAGACATTAAGTTGAAACAGTTAAAGCAATAATTTATTGATGGTTCAACATAATTTAAAATATATGACGTTTCCAGAATTTTATGATTGCATGTTAAAAACAGTGCTTTATAAGGAAAAAGATATGTACTTCAGGAAAGTATGATTGGTTTACGGAGACTTCCCCAAGAGTGTTTATTAACTGCGTAAGGAAAAGACAGTTTATGTTGCTTTAATTAAGTACTATTGTATTGTATAATTCTTTTTCTTAATATTTTGTCACAATATCCTGGTGTTGTATCCTACCATTATAGCAACCAGTGGTGGCCGGTAATATGGTTCCAGTGTTGCACAAATACCAGATTTTTTCAAGAACAAAAATTAATACTGTAATAATATTTTTAGCAATAAAAACTGTATGTTTCCTTTCATAAGCATAGGAATTCATGGTTTTGTTCTTTAATAATTCACATAGTACTTTGAATTGTCTGAGAAAGCAAAGCACGCCAACTGTCCGTTTGGTCGTTGCCAGGCTCGAGTACCGACCTGATCTCAATAGTGGAGGGTATGGTAGAGATGCTAGACCAAGTAAGTCCTATCCCAACAGTTAACTCGCTGGTCGTTGCCCGCTGATTGCAACAGAGAGACGGACGAAGACATCCGAGATGCTCCGTCAACTGCCAATATCTGATCCCTTAATTTTGCTTTCGTTGACATTTTAAAAATGACTAAACTAATTAAATTTGCTTTGAACACCTGTTAATACCTATTAATACTTGAAGTTAATACGTAGAATCAACACATTTTCCAATATGGTGAATGTTTTTGCCAAATATGACTAAACTAAGGAATAAAATGATTGGATGTCAACGAGGAAATATCACAAACATGGTGGCAAGCTGGATTAAGAGGGGAAAAAAAAAGGAACATCATAATTCTTGAACTGTGCTCTTCAATGTGCATAAGCGAGCCAAGAATTGTTTGGTCACTGAATGTACTCGTATAAAACTGACAAAGTATAATGCGAGCATACAGGATAAGTTGTCTTTTTAGTTACCTCGTTAGTCTGTTCGCACTTGTACATTGAAGAGCACTGGTCAAGGTTTATATGCTTATCACTGCACATGCAAACCTATCATCATATTTTTTGTCAATATGACATCATTAAATGATAAATAATGACACAGGATATCAAGTACAAATTCCAGTGGTCTATTGAAGTGAACTGTTACCCTTGTTGTTTATGATTATGTGACAGTTATGAGACTGACATATTGAAAGAAGAACAATTTTATTTTTAATGCTAATGACTCCCTCCATCTTTCACAAATTTAAGTTAAGCTTAAACATTAATTTTTGCCATTTTATTTCAGCTAGTTTAGTTATGAGGTCGCACCTAAATTTCTCATTATTTTTAAAGACTTCTCCGGTTGAAAGACGGTAATTAATCTTCGCACCTCGTACGGTGTTGGCAGTAGGCTACACTGTCGCGCGATTTCACGTTCGAACACGCATATTTTCCGCGACGAAATTTTACGTCATACTGTAGATTTAAGCTCGCTTCTTCATGAATCTAGTTAGGCCTATCGTAAATCATGTTTCTAATTTCAGAACAGGTATGAACACCAAACATATATTGACATACCGGTACCGGGAAAGTATGATTACATACAGGTCATGCAAAGCAGCCATGATGAAGCGCTATTGGACTAATAGGCGAATTGCAGGGCCAGCCTGTTGCGCAGCTGAGCTCGCTGAGCTACTCTGCAGGTTGCGCGACAGCGCAAGTGCAAATTTGACCAGCAGCTGGGAGAACAAACGTCTCGCGCTTCTGCAACTTTTTTTCTCAATTACCGAGCTTCATTCAGGGGTCAACGCATGCGTACTGCTCCATTATCCTTGTGAATGGCTGCCGCGTGTTTTAAATGAGACTGCGACCCGTGTGGGTGTATATAGTAAAACCATCATTACTTCCGACTTGATGTTTCAGTGCTAGACTATAGAGTTTCATTCGCTTAATTGCGACTTCGCGAACGAAACTCAATTTGTCGTGATATATCGATTTGAATGGCTGTCTGCGATTGTCTAGTTAAAGTGATTTTCCTTCTGACCTATAGATTACTCTAGGGTAACACTGAAACGTCAAGTCGGAAGTAATGATAGCTTTACTTTTTTTTTTAAATAATTGGAGTCATCTTACTTTAACCACCAAAACCATAAGTTACACATTCTAGTCCAAGACTAAACCGCTAATATAGATAGTAATTGCTTTCGCAACTGTCGTAAAATCACGCTGCTATAACATCACAGTAGATCAATAATAATTATCGATGGTAATGGCCTAATCGTGTGCCAATCATATAGCCAACAATAATACAGGGGATGTCTCATGAGTAATGTAGTTTTTTTAAGAAAATTTTATTTGGAAAGTTTTCTGACAAGAAATTAAAGTAGAGACCATCAGATTCTATGGTTTTGAGCAATCTTTCAGCGAGGTTTCTTATCCCGCGACGGTACAAGACTCTGGGTTTTGATGCGAAGAATTCGGCGAGACCCACTTCCACAGCTTTTAGCCTCTCACCAAGGTGGACTGGGTTCGATTCCCGGTCAATGCATGTGAGATTTTCGAAGTGAAATGCCATGTCCTGTGGTTCGGATTCCACGTAAAAATGAGGTCCCGTGGCTCATAATCATAAGATTCACGGTCATGTAAAACTACAATCTTCCTTCCTCCTTTTCCAAAACTTGGTGTGTATTCTCAATATCTCATAGTTAGGTCTTCCAAGACGCGGTAAATCTGTGGAGTTTTCTTCTCCAGTGTTGAAACTTTGGAATCATCGTTGTGCCACACGCTCACTAACGACACCTCATTTCACTTCACATTATTCTTGATCCAATAAAAATCCAACATGGCGACTATCCGAATTATTTAGACGGTACTCAATATCTATTAATCTATGAGAGCAATCAAACTGAAATTGTGTATGTTGATGGAGGCTATGAACATAAGATCACCTATCCCGTAGTTTAGGTCTTTCAAGACGCGGTGTAAATAACCTGGTGAGCACAAATCCAACATGGCGGCGACGCGAAATATAAATATTCAAATGGACGTTTCTCGCGATTTAACCATCCGAGCCGAATGAAACTTGATACGCTCAGGGGTAACGTTCTCGCTTGCTGAGCCCAAAGTTGCAGGTTCGAAACCTGGCGCAGTCAGCTTGGCATTTGAGGGTGCGCAAATGCGAGGGAGCCGTGTCAGTACATTTACTGGCACGTTAAAGATCCCCTTCGGGGCAAAATTCCGGCACCCCGGCGTCTCTAAAAGCCAGGGTAGTTAAAAGGGACGTAAAACCAATAACATTATTATTGAAACTTGATACGGTAAATGCTTGTACAAATTTAATCCACTGGCATCTAATTGATTTCAATTGTTTTCATAACCACAAGATGGCAGCTGTGCGAAATTTTAACATCTCGATTTTATTTCTTGTGTCCTAATCATGCGATTGAAGTTTGAATACTACACCTACACAATAATCTTCATGTATTAGTGCATAGGCCTACTGTAACTCTAAGACCTACATACAGTCGGACACTAAAGTCTACATACACCCCCTTTTTGTAGCATGTTGTGTACAACCTTGGATGCACAGAGGTGGGCGTACACCTATGTCTGCGTCCACGTCCACAACAACATAAACCAAGGTCTTCAGACCGGTATAGTGCATTACAAGCGTGTTAGATGCAACCGTGTGTGTTTACTGCGGTACATAAGTCAACATACACGTCGAGTCTGTCGTCAGTTGTAGGAGAGCCGTTGCAGTGAACGCAGTCAAGGTGGTGTGGTTTGTTGATACAGTAGACGTGTATTGCAATACAAACTGTAATTCGATCGCGTAACATGGATCCAAAGAGAACCGAAATACCAGTGGAGGTGAGGAAAAATATAATTGAGCTCAGTAAAAGGGGCTTTTCACTGCGGAAAATTGGGGAAATTGTTAGAAGAAGCCATTCAAGTGTCCAAACCGTAATAAGAAACTACAATGATCGAGGAAGTGTAGAAGACAAAGCTAGATGTGGACGACCACCTAAATTATCTAACAGGGAGCGCCGACACATCATTAGAAAAGTGAATGCAGATCCCAGAATTACAGCTACGGAGTTGGCGGTAGATGTCGCAAATACTAGTGGAAATATCATTCATCCCATCACAGTACGAAGACTTCTGCGCAAGCATGAGTTTAACAATAGAACAGCAAGGAAGAAACCGTTCATAAGCAGGGTCAATGAACAGAAGCGCCTTGATTTTGCAACTCTGCATCGAAATAAAGATTCCACATTTTGGAATACAGTGCTTTTCACTGATGAGAGTAAATTCAACATCTTCCAGTGCGATGGAAAGCAAAAGGTGTGGCGAAAAAGGAACGAAAGTTTGAAGAAGAAAAATCTTGTCCCATCAGTGAAGCATGGTGGTGGAAACATTCTTGTGTGGGGTTGCATGTCAGGAGGTGGGGTTGGAAATTTAGTATTTATTGAGGACATTATGGATAAATGGAAGTATCTGACCATCTTAAAGGAGAATTTGAAACAATCTGCGGAGAAACTGGGACTCGGAACAGACTGGGTGTTTCAGCAAGACAATGACCCGAAGCATACGGCCATTGTCGTAAAAGAATGGCTACTTTACAATGTACCAAAACAGTTGCATTCACCTCCCCAGTCACCAGACATCAACCCAATTGAACATCTGTGGGGAGAGCTGAAGCGTAGGATAAAAAAAATACAACAGCAAAAGCAAAGCTGATTTGAAAGCAGCCTTAGTGAAAGAGTGGCAGAACTTCACAGCTGCGGACACACAAATATTGGTGGAATTGATGCCTCGCCGTTTGGAAGCTGTGATCGAAGCAAATGGCGGCAATACAAAATATTAAATCGTGCCTGCAAGTGAACAATATTACAGTGTATGTTTACTTTTGTACCAGACCGATGTTCCATTTGTATGCTCAAGATGTCAGTATATGGAACTATTATTCAGTATGAAGTATATTTGTTGATTTTTTTGGTTCCTAAGATGCCTTGTTTATGTCACAGAAAGTAAATACAGAATATTTTCTTGATTGATTGTGACTTTGTGTTAATTTTAGGGTGTATGTAGACTTATGTGTCCGACTGTATATAAAATCCAACATGGCGACCATCCGAAATATTTAGACGGTTCTCAATATCTGCGAATCTATTACAGCAATCAAACTGAAATTTTGTATGTCGATAGAGGCAATTAACATAACTAGGATATATGAAAATAGGCTTTAGTTCTTCACGGAACTACTTGTTAGTATTATTATACCGGCAGCGGTGGCTACGTTCTTGCTCAAGCGCAGCGTTAGGTCATGGGGCCAGGCTCTCTGCTGACTCGGTAGACGCGTGGGTTCGAGTCCCACCGTCGGCCGTCCTTGAAATGGTTTTCCGTGGATTCCCCATTTTCAACACCAGGAAAATGCTGGGACGATACCTACTGACAGGCCACGGCCGCTTCCTTCCACATTCTTGCCCAGTTGCATTCGTCTCCATCCGTTCCATCTCTCATCCCGGCGCGCAGGTCGCCCACGGGCGTCGACTAGAAAAACCTGCACTCGCACTCTCAGGAGGCCACAAGACAAAAAATAAAGTATGATTATTATTATTTCTGCAGAGAAAGCCTCTTGTGTGAGAATACATACTCGCTACGGTATATGTTGTCATTGTAATTCTAATATTAATATTGTAACTCGATATTATTGATTTATTCATATTTTCAAAGATGGCGGCTGCGTGTAATATGCAGTGTGACAATCTTCAGACTAATGCTAACGAGATCTCTCATAAAAATCCTATCTTACCAAGTTTCGCGTTAATTACGCTATTGCATCCTGAGTTATTGATTTTAATGTTTTAATTGTATCGTAGCCTACGCACAGCCATCAACTTGAATTCAGGGCGTGGCTGCGGATTGTGCGCAGGTGGAATCCGTAACAAAGTACATTAATTAATGGTAAATTCGCCAGCAAATCATGACTAAAGAACTTTTCTTTTCACAGAAAATGCTCTCCTTCAACTGACAGTCAGACAGGCGTTGTACCGTGTAAATAAATTAGCTAATGCTCGTATATTCTGTATGTGATACGGTACTTCTCAATTGCCATTCTGAAATTTCAGGATGGCCACTGTTCCCTATATTAGTATCAAGGGCGACCCTGACTAAAATTTGTGGGTGGACCAGATGATATTATTGTTCTTTTATATTTGACATTTATTGTTGCCAATATATTGCCATGGTCTTAATTCCACACAACACAACATTTGAAACAAAGTGTAATAAATGGTTCATGCATTATAAACTGTAGCCTACTCACATAGTTTCATATCCCTGAATGAATTGTAACATATTGCACTAGACACAAAGAACTACAGGGTGATACTTTTGCTGGAGCGGGACGGGCAACCGGCTGCCGGGCGCGCGCGCTTTCAGCCAGCCAAGCGAGCTCGCACCGCGGATTGTGCGCAGGTGGAAACCGTAACAAAGTACATTCACCAGCAAATCATGACTAAAGAACTTACCTTTTCACAGAAGATGCTGAAAATGTTCTCCTTCAGCTGACAGACAGGCGTTGTACCGTGTAAATAAATTAGCGTTTACTCATTGTAATTCCCTTCTGTTGTGAGGGATATCTGCTGCCGTATATTGTTCTCCAGCTCCACTAGAGTACGGGTAATTGATCTGTACACTTTGAATGTTAAATTAACCCGGGAGGGCGAAGGGGGGTGCAGGAGTAGCGACATAATGTAACGATGTCTGTCAGCTGAAGGAGAACATTTTTAGTATCTTCTGTGAAAAGTTAAGTTCTAACCTTTAACTGGTAACGTGAGGTCATCCAGATTCCCAAGAAATAAAATAACATCTGTGCTTCTTTAATTAAATCTTGCAGCTGTTGTTTATGTTAACTTCTTATCTGTGTGCTGACACTACACACCCTCGTTTATGAAAGTTTAATGACTTAATGGACTTTAATGACTCTGGTTAGCTCGCCTCCACCTCGCGCAAACCCGCGGCCGAGCTCGGTTGGCTGGCGTAATAAGGCGCGCGCGCCCGGCAGCCGGCCGCCGGTCCCGCTCAGGCAAAAGAATCTCACTGTATATTCACACCATACAACATGCGGGGCTGCCCCGATACATCAGAAACAAAAGACAAGCGAAATTTGCAAAATGACCATAGACAACACTGTCCTCTGGGATGGATCCCCAACATTACAATATTGTGGATATAACACGTAGCTCCTTAATTGTAAAATATATTCTCTTCCCTTGCGCTCGATGAAGCAAATTTATCTATCAGCTTTGTTGATGAAGCCCTATTTAAAAAAAAATCTAACTTTGTATTCAGAGGTATAGAAGAAAATGGATTTGTTAATAAAAATTCTACCTCATTCATTTTCCTATTTCACACACATTAGCATATTAAATAATTACGTAACGCACCACAAAATTTTGAAACACATTAATTTATAGAAATTAACCTCATTCACAGAACTACGTGTAGCTTACTGTACTTGTTGAGGGGCAGATGATCTCGTAGTTCTGCCCCTTAAAACAACTCTAACTACTGTATTTGGAACACTAGACAACTGAAAATGTAGAAATATATTGTTGTGTATAATGTCCACTTCAGCAAGCTGTGACCAATGGCTAGGTTTAGTACCTGTTGAAGGGCGTGGGGTTGACCCATCTTCCGTTTGACTTTCAAACAGGGACAGAAGCAGGAAATGGAGAGATCTTCTATTTTACTCCACGCAACGTTATTGACCAATTCTCCAGTCCCTTGAAGAGAAAAGAAACCCCCTCCATAGCACAGGTAATTCGCGTGCAAGACAGTGCTATGTCCACTGTTTCCTCACCCATACACTTTACGTGGAAGGTTCTGTAGAGCGGCCCTCGCTATGACAATACACCGTGCGAGACTGCCAGGAACTTAAGTCAGGGATGAGTTATGTATACTGAATTCCTTTTAGAGATTATAGAAGGGAAAACACTTATTTTAAGTGGAATATCTGTAATTTTAAGTAATTTTTAAAGACATTAATTAAACAAATTTTGTGTAATACGGCCTAGCGTCCCTGGGTGGGCGGGGCCCTTTTGGCCCTTAATGACGCATCACCCATGATTAGTATGATAGTTTTATGGCTAACTCTAGTGTGGTCTCTGGTATGATTCTGCTGGCTTACCAAGGTTCAATCTGAATTGTCATCCTTGCCAAGTTTCGTGTCAATTGCCAAATACATTCCGAGTTATTTATTTATTTATTTATTTGAACGTGTTATAGTACGCCCAGCCACCAACTTGAGACTGTTCTTTAGCTTTGGGCGCACGAAGCCACTTAATTTGCGTTACTGTACCTCAAAAATAAGGAGAGATCAATCTTTTGACTATCTGAGTCAGCTCACCATCTCTCCCTGTTTTGAGCTAATCGTTTCATCTCTGCATAGCTACCACACCTACATCCCTACTTTTATACCCTCATCAAACTTTAGGCAATTTTGCCTGGCTATGTAGCTACTGCCGATCAGAGTCTGAATAGGTTGAAAATATACTTAAGAAATTTTACTTCCGAAAACAGACTCAACTGCCCAGCATTGTTATCTACTCTCCGAGACATACAAATCACTGACTATGAAGTTATAAACCAATTTTGTAATGCTTCAAGAAACCTTGACTTTATATTATAGTGTATGTTGTAAATCAAAACAGTTATAGTAAAGCCATCATTACTTCCGACTTGACGTTTCAGTGCTAGGCTAGAGTTTCGTTCACTAAATCGCGAACGAAACTCAATTTGTTGTGATATATCGATTTGAATGGCTGCCTGTGATTGTCTAGTTTAAGTGATTTTCCTTCAGACCGCTAGATAACTCTAGGGTAACACTGAAACGTCAAGTCGGAAGTAATGATGGCTTTTCTATAGTTAGTTATTGAGGTTTTAAGCGGCGGAAGAGCGAGGTCATGTGCCCCGAATCCAAACAGTAATATTCATTCTTTCTATATAAATACTATTAAGTGTGCAAGATGACTGTATTAATAAAAAAGTAACACAAAATTGTCTTAGTTGTGTTCGACATTAATAAAAAAAAAGTAACATAAAATTGTCTTAGTTGTGTTCGACATTAATCAAACATAAAACATCACAACGAATTGGTTGAAAAAGTGATGCCACATGGCCTTAAAACTTTGCTCCACATTACACAAAAGTTTCCGGGGGAGGAGCCCCGGACCCCCATTTCTTTGGGTGTTAATCCCTGCCACCAAACCCCCGGTTGGGGCCAAAATAAAACTCTATATACGCCCCTGCCGGCAGTCAGTGTTCGGGTCTTTAGCTCGACGTTGACAGTTGTTTTATGTTATGTATTCATTTGTTTGGAAAAGCCTCCGTGGCTTAGGCGGCAGCACGCCGGCCTCTCACCGCTGGGTCCGTGGTTCAAATCCCGGTGACTCCATGTGAGATCTGTGCTGGACAAAGCGGAGGCAGACAGGTTTTTCTCCGGGTACTCCGGTTTTCCCTGTCAAAATTTCATTCCAGCAACACTCTCCACCATCATTTCATTTCATCTGTCATTCATTTAATCATTGCCCCAGAGGAGTGCGTCAGGCCTCGGCATCCGGCACAGTCCATATCCTCGCCGCTAGATGGGGGCTTCATTCATTCCATTCCTGACCCGGTCGGAGACTGGAAGCAGGCTGTGGATTTTCATTTTCATTCATTTGTTTGGATTCGGGGCACATGACTTCTCTCTTCCGCCACTCATTTGATTATATTTTGTATTTTAACCCTTTTAGTGCCGGGGGGCGATATATCGGCCAAGGGCGCTTCTGCTAACAAAAAACAAAACAAAAACACGGGCCTGTTTTTGTAAATGTACTTCTAGCCAAGAAGTGCTATCAGTGTTGTAACCAAGACATTTTAGGAGTTATTCTCTCTCTGGATATCGATATATCTGTGTTCCGTGAATAATTGGATTCATATAATGTATTCTTTTAACATGCTGTAGTCAGCTGATTACCCGCACGTGTGATCTTTTGAAGCTGTGTTAGTTTACATTCTTACTCGGAACTAATTGAGATACGTGGTGGTAAATATGGCTCTTTGAACGATGGGGAAATAAATGAGGTTTTAACGCTGAGTGAGGCGTTTTCGACTCGTAACGACGAATTTGAAAAATGTCCATTTCAAATTTAAACAAAAAGGTAATTTTTCGGGAGTGATGAACCAGGATTCCCACACTTACACTTAGCTAATATGTCATTTTCATGACATTCATACCTCAGTGGATATTGCAGGAGTCATTACCAATTGAAATTACAGTACTTAGCTTGGCATCCGAAGGGTTAAACATCATTTCTCGAGGGCATTCCTTTTCTCCCTATCTTTTATTTACCTTTTTCATTTTGTTTCCATTCCTTTTTCTAGGTATGTAAGTTAATTATAAGTCTGTAGTTAGAAGTAATTGTAGCTGTAGTAGTAGATTGTGGGGTTTGAAGCCATTTTTCAGTGTTGCCTTAGTAAACAAAAGTTTGGTGCTTTTCAGTCGGTCAACACGAGTGTACCCAGAAGAGCTGGGTTATGCCCTAATCCTGAAAAAATTACATGAGATTAATAAATACACTATAGGATGACCAGTTTCGATCGTCAAGCGATCATCATCAGATCCATTACACTTAGGCTGTAAAATCTATGTTTGAAAATACAGGTGAAAATATATACAATATGTAGGCTACAATATAATAAATAAATAAATTTATTAATGCAGCCAACGGCCATGTACTTTTCTTTTCAGAACGGGTCAGGGAAGGGATGTTGGAAGGAACTCGGCCGTGGACCTATTAAAAAGAACCGTCCCGGCATTTGCCTGGTGGTGAAAATGGGAAACCACGAAAACCATTTTCAGGACGGCCGAGGTGGGATTCGAAACCCACGCTCTCCCGATGCCAGCGAGGCACGAGGTAGCGCGTTAGCGCTCTCAGCCACCGCGGCCGGTAATATGTAGAATTTATTGTCATCGTAGTGTATTTATTAATCTCATGTAACTTTTTTCAGGATTAGGGCATAACCCAGCTCTTCTGGGTACATTCGTGTTGACCGACTGAAAAGCACCAAACTTTTGTTTTGTTTGTCTCTAGTAGTAGGTTTATTTCCTTTTCCTTTTTTCGTCTTCACCCATATCATTAGGGGCCAATAGCCCAGATATTAGGCACTAAGCAATGATCATCATCTTCATACCATCTAGGAGGCCCAGGTTCGATTCCCAGCTCTGTCAAGAAATTTAATTCTGGTGTGAGGCCCTGGAATGGTATCGTTGGCATATAAGTCATCTAACTGGTGTCATTTTCGTTTTTTTTTTCTCTTAACCCATACCATTAAGTGCCGATAAACCAGATGCTATATTATTAGGGGCAGAAGACCTCGACGTTCTACCCCTTAAAACAACAATCATCAACACCACCACTGTAGTTGTGAAGACCTTGGATGACCCAAGTTCATTTGAAATGGAAATAAGAGAAACTATTGTACAATGCTTACGTCAGTCCACTTTCACAGCAGCCACTGTATGCAGTCTCATAGTAGTTACAGCTTGTTTTGTAGTAGTTGCAGTAACCTGAAATAAGTTCATAATGGATAAGATTAAGACGGTGAAACATAGCACTTGGGCAGCCGAGGTCTTATTTTAAAATAACCTTCATAACCAGTGGCATACGCAAGATTTCTTTCTGGGGAGGGGGTTCATTCATACTTGTGTACATTATTAAACCCAAGATCACGGGTTCAAATCCGGCTGAAGTCGTCGGATTTTTAAGAACGTTGAAAATCCCTCAGTATGCCTTCCTTCGGAGGGGAAGTAAAGCCGGCGGTCCCATGTCATAGATTTATGGCATGTTAAAGAACCTTCCACTAATTACACCTGTGTGAAGGTAAATTGTATAGGTTAAGAATGTAAACAACGCTCTTAGGTTCCTACGTTCGTTGTCAAGAGCCGACTGCGGTGGCGTCTGGTAGTTAAGTTCTGAACTAGTAGTCGTTGACGGTGGCGTTTGGCAGCAAAAGTAGGAACTATTTGAAAAATTCAAAAGTCTGCTGTCCTTACGTGAATTTAGAAACAGATAACACACACTAATACAGTCATCACAATTAACACCGGTTATCAGACAGATTCTACACACACACAAAGTACACGTGGCTACATGACCGCGTTGTCGCAGCCGCTAAACTTAAGAACCAACCAACTACATTATTAAAAATTATATTACGATTATTATTCATAAATGCAAGATATATCGGGCAGTGGTACGGCCAGTTGCGCGGTATGGAGTTGAATGTCGACCATCCGACAAAATTTCAGAACGTCACCTACACGCCATGGAAATGAGAATGCTCCGTTGGACAATGGGCATCTCCCTTATTGACCATGTCAGAAACGACACAATTGATGATGATGATAATTGTTGTTTTAAGGGGCCTAACATCGAGGTTATCGGCCCCTAATGAAATGAAATGACGTGAAATGAAAGGATGTAGATAAAAACAACTCACTGCCATGGATGAAGCGAAAATGGTGTTTATAAAACAGACAGTTAGCCCCAAAAAATTATGCCTTATTTGAATAAAAAGAATAAAAGGCGGATGGTAAAAAAGGATAAAACAAATAAGGCATAGTGAACAATACAATACATAACACAATAAAAAACATAAAACAGATTTAACCAGAATTAAAAGCCGTAACTACACATTAAAACTTAAAAAAGTAACCACTCTCCCTCATGAACCGGATGACGAGGTCAGCTGACGGCCCGTCATCACGGAGAAGAAGGGAGAGGGTATTAGGCAGTTTAAGAGTCCTGCGCAGATCGGCCAGATCCACACACTCCAAGAGAAGGTGTGCCACGGTTAGGTGGGCGCCGCAAGTACACACAGGGGGATCTTCTCGCTTCAGCAAGTGGGAGTGCGTAGCAATCCCATGGCCGATCCGGAGTCGACAGAGTACCACAGCTTCCTTCCGGAGAAATCGGAAGGAAGATTTCCACACCTTCGTTGTCTCTTTGATGCCTCTCAGTTTGTTGGGTGGAGGCGTGGCACGCCATGCTTCCTCCCAATGCGACAGGATCGAATGCCGCAACTGAGAGCACACATCACTAGCAGGCACCTTATACGGTAGCGAAGGCAGTGCGACTGCCTCTCTCGCCGCCTGATCAGCAAGCTCGTTTCCGCAATACCCATGTGGCTAGGAAGCCACACAAAGGACACCCCGGCCCCAGCGGAACGCGAACTGACGAGCAGGTCGTGCACACGCTGGACCAACGGGTGCTTCGGGAAACACACATCGATCGCTTGCAGCGCACTCAGAGAGTCAGTACACACAAGAAAGTGCTGGTGATCGTCTGATAACGTGTATCGCAGAGCCTCTAAGATGGCATAGAGCTCCGCTGTGTACACGCCACAGGCATCGGGAAGTGAAAAGAGAAACCGACGATCTTCAACCACAAATGCACAGCCTACTTTCTCGTTTACCCTCGAACCGTCCGTGAATACAAGCCCTGATCCCGGATACCGGCTCACAACGGACTGGAACAGCCTCCGATGGACGGAGGAGTCAGTGTCCGACTTGGGGCCGGTGTGCAGATCCAGGATGATATCAGGGCGAGAGACCATCCACGGAGGGGCCTTGCTAGGTACTCGGACGATACAGGAGACAGAAGGAAATCGGAACTGACGGTATAAGTCATCCAAGCGAATCCCCGCCGGCCGAGTGGCTCGGGCGAGCGCATCATACAGCCGGCGATTCGGATTGGAAAACAAACATGGATAGCTTGGATGAAGGGGCATCTGTCGAATAGTTGCAGCAAAGGTCAGCAGTACTTGTTGGCGCCTCAGGTGTAAAGGAGGTACGCCAGCCTCGGCGAGCAAGCTGACGACTGGGCTCGTCCGAAAGGCACCCGTCGCCAGCCTCACACCGCCGTGGTGGACACTGTCCAGTTTAACAAGCACTGACTTACGGGCCGAACCATATGCTACACTGCCATAATCCAATCGAGATAAAATCATAGCCTTATAAAAGCGTAGGAGCACCGCGCGGTCCGCCCCCCCCCCATGATGTGCCGCTAAAAAACTGCAACATGTTGAGTTTCTCAGCACAGGCAGTTTTCAAACACCGCACGTGTGGCTCCCACGTCAATTTCGGATCGAAAATGAGTCCAAGGAACCGGTACGCAGCAACAACAGGCAAAGCTACATTGCCCAGATAAAGCTCAGGATCAGGATGGAGAGTGCGCTTTCGGCAGAAATGGACAACCGAGGACTTAGCGGTAGAGAATCGAAAGCCATGCTCTAGTGTCCAGCGTTCCACTCTCCGAATAGCTTGTTGTAGCTGTCGTTCAGCGACCGCCATATTTTGCGCACTATAATGTAGAGCGAAGTCGTCTACATATAGCGACGGTACCACTGCTGGACCAGCAGCAGCGACTATACCGTTTATGGCAATCGCAAATAATGTTACGCTAAGCACCGATCCCTGTGGGACTCCGTTTTCCTGTATATGATATTGCGAATATGTCCCCCTATTCGGACACGGAACAGGCGAAGGGACAGAAAATTCGCAATAAAAACCGGCAAGTTACCTCGGAATTTCCATTGATGCAGGGTAGAGAGGATGCCGTAACGCCAAGTGGTGTCATAGGCCTTCTCGAGATCAAAGAAAACAGCGACTAGGTGCTGTCTCCGGAGAAAAGCGTCCTGTATGGCGGTCTCCAGGCGTACCAGATGGTCGTTGGTACACCGAGACGACCTGAAACCACACTGGTATTCAGACAGGAGTCCCCGTTTCTCCAGGACCCACACTAGGCGCCGATTGACCATCCTCTTAAAGAGCTTGCACAGACCGTTAGTGAGACAAATAGGTCTGTAACTCCCTGTCAATTTGGGATCCTTATCGGGCTTCAGGATAGGTATAATGATACCTTCCTGCCATTGCGCTGGAAACACACCTTCCAACCAGATACGATTAAACACCCTGAGCAAATAACGAATGCTCTCATCGTTAAGGTGTTTAAGCATCTGGTTGTGAATATTATCCGGGCCAGGAGACGTGTCCCTGCAGAGCGCCAGCGCTCCGCGGAGTTCCCACTCCGTAAAGGGCACGTTGTACTCCTCCGAAGCACGGGAAGCAAAACTAAGATGGAAACGTTCCGCTTCGCGCTTCAGGGCCACGAAGGCAGGGTCATAGTTATCGGAACCGGATATATCCGCAAAATACGAGGCAAGATGGTTTGCAACGCGATAAGGATCTGTAACCAATTCATTATCAATGGAAATTCCCGGTACAGTAGAAGATGTCTGAATTCCCGAAATGCGTCTTAGTTTAGTCCACACTTGAGAGGAGGGGGGTATGTGCTGTAATAGAAGACACATACCGTTCCCAGGATTGTTTCTTACTCTGGCGAATAAGAATCCGTGCCTTGGCACGAAATTTCTTAAACGCCACCAAATTGGCCATGGTTGGACGCCGACGGTAGTGCTTATGAGCTCGACGACGGTCTCTTATTGCCGCTGCAATATCCTCTGTCCACCAAGGGACGAGTTTGCGACGAGGAGTCCCAGAAAAGGATGGAATGGACTCTTCGGCGGCAGCAAGAAGCACATCGGTGATGTGCTGTACCTCGTCATCGACGCTCCTGCAACCAAGATCAACTTTGTTCTTAGTATAAGATCAACGAACACAGCTCGTTCTTGAAACGAGGGCCAATTTGCCCGCTGAAGCACCCAACGACTGGGGAACTCCACGGGCTTCTGGTTCAGAAGTGTAAGAACGATCGGGAAATGGTCACTGTCACAGAGGTCGTCGTGTACATTCCAACCAAATAGGGGGACCAGCGCACGGCTACACACACTCAAGTCAATGTGTGAGTACGTGCCGTGCGCTAAGCTAAAATGTGTAGCTTCCCCGGTATTTAATAGACATAAATCCATCCCTTGAATTAAGCCCTCCACGTCCCTTCTTCTGGGGGTGATGAGAGTTGAAATCACCCACGAGTAGGAAAGGGACTGGAAGTTGATCAACAAGATCAAAGACGTCATTAATATCAAGGGGCTGGTTTGGTGGAAGGTACACGTTACATACAGTTGTCATAGCTGGCAAGGACACGCGAACTGCAATAGCTTCCAGAGGAGTGTCGAGTGGAAACTCCTCACTATAGCAGTCAGAGCGAACGAAGGTACAAACGCCCCTGGAAGCCCGGGCGGCGTCTTGTCGCTCTTTAGAGTATAGTCGGAAACCTCTCAGAACAGTCTCGTGATCAGGTCTGACGTTCGTTTCCTGTAGGCAGACTATACTCGCTGCGTATTGGGCAATAAGCTGACGGAGCTCTGTCGAATGCCTGTCATAACTGTTACAATTCCACTGTAACAGTGCCATTGTGTGGACTTAGGGAATAAGTTGGAGCAGCAAGCTACAACTTAGACTCTGGAGGATCATCATCCACTACGTCGACTATAATCTCCATGTCCTCAGGCGAGGTCATGGAGTGACTCGACTCGGTGGAAGATTTCCTAGACGCAGTTCGGCGGCGGGGGGAACTCCGTGGGGAGCGCTTAGATCTGGGGACCGAAACGTCCCCAGGCGCAGAAGCATCCGCAGGTGTGGGCGCGGATGGCTTCCCCTTTTTGGAGAAAGGGAATGCGTAGTGCGGGGTCCCTTCTTACCCGCCCCCGCCTCTTTAAGATATATAGACGGGTCAGGAGCCGAATTCCTGACCCTGGTCGACGATGCCGCCTCCGCCGGCTTCGGCGCGGCTTTCGCCGACCGTTTGGGTGGGGAGAAAGTCTTCGACTTCCTCCCGAGTGGGGAGTAAGTCTTCAACTTCCTCCCCTGCTGTGCGGGCGGAGCAGCCTTCGCTCGCACAGCCTTCGTGCTGGCCGAAGGTGGAGTTGAAGTCACCTTCGGGCTTTCCGTTATAATCTTAGGAGCTGGTTTCGGAACAGGAAACTCAGTTGCAGGTTTCACAGCTGGTACAAAAGATGAGGTAGCCGGGACCAAAGTTGGTATTATGGCTCTATAATCAATCGTTGGAGAAGGCGAAGTCGTGGTACGGTACTTCTTGCGGGCCTCCTGGTAGGTGAGACCATCCAGGGTTTTGATCACCTGGATTTTCTTCTCACTCAGGAAGACAGGGCAGTTCCTGTCCCGAGGAGAATGAAATCCAGGGCAATTAATGCACTGATAAGGTGTTGTGCACTCTTCCGCTTCGTGTGGTACCTTACCGCATGTTCCGCAGATTGCGGGGCTCGAGCATCGGGATAACATGTGCCCGAACTTCTGGCACTTATAACACCTCATTGGTGGAGGGATATAAGGCCGTACGTCACAACGGTAACTTGTAACCTTGACTTTCTCCGGGAGCACCGAAAGCTCAAAGGAAATAATGAAAGCACCAGTATCCACGATTTGACCATTGACCTTGCGCGTAATGTGCCGGACATCAGTCACGTGACGGTGCCGCATATCCTCCTTGAGCTCCTCGTCGGTGTTCAGAATCAGGTCCCGGTGGAAAATAACTCCTCGGACCAGATTCAGGGACGTGTGCTTTTCCACTTTGACGGGAATGTCGCCAAAGTGGTCACATTGCAAAAGTTGTTCAACTTGCTCTTGAGCAACAAGCTACCGTTCCTCATCTTTTGTACTTTCTCAAGCTCACCATAGACACCTTCTATGTGGCGAGAAAACAAAATACTCTTTACCAGCTTGAAATCACCCCCATCTGTTCTGGTAGCTACCAGAAACTTGGGGGTGTTAGCACCCAGATTTTCACGCACAGATTGTTCCCAGGGGGTTGATCCCCGTAGGGAATCAAATGTTAAAGACTTGGGTGTAGGACCACCCTGTTTGGGTGTAGGTCCGCCCTGGTTGGGGATTTTTCTTTTTGAACCCATGGCCAGATCATCCTCCCCGAATGCCACCGACATCCGATCACGGGCCGTCACAGTAGGCGCTACCCAGCCAGGGCAAGGCCCGCCTAGCTTGGAAGGCATTGCCCGGGGGTCCGATGTTTTACAATGCCGTATCGGCATGTACCCCTTGGCATATACTGGATTTTACAGCTCAGACATTCGGCTGTGCGGGGACCTGCGTAGTCAGACGGATACTACTGAACGGGTACATGGCACACCTACCTGTCGGCGCGGCCAAGACCGGAACAGGCTTTCGAGCGTAGTCGCTAGCGTAAGTGGCCCATCCCCTAACAGCACGCACATATAGAAATTTTGGTTGCCAGACCCTGAAAGCAGTGACGGAAAGAAGTGCGATATAACCTAATGAGAGTTATACCGCACGGGTGTATGTCTTTTAGAGCTGACTGTCAAACCCTCGAAAGGGGACCGTTCCGAGAAGCCCTTTTAGTCGCCTTTTACGACTGGCAGGGAGTACCGTGGATGTGTTCGCTTCCTCCCACCCACTGGGGGTCCAATTTACAAAACAACGCGGAGTCCTTAAAGTATAGCCAAGGTCACCCCTTTTAGTCGCCTCTTACGACAGGCAGGGGATACCGTGGGTGTATTCTAAACCCCCCACCCACAGGGGGAACGACACAATTCGGGAGCAAATGGGTGTCGCCCCAATTGTGGACATAATGAGAGAGAAACGGCTCCGATGGTATGGCCATGCCTGGGTGCAGCGCCTGATACTGTTACTAACTCCGTCCTTCATTTTGAGGTTGAAAGCCTACGCCCCAGAGGACGACCGAAGCAGCGTTAGCAAGACACAATATTAAATGGTGACTTAAAAATTATCGGCCTAAATTCAGCTGACGCACGAAACCGGACAAAATGGAGGTCAATGAACAAAAAAGCAGACCCTGCACCGGCGGGATAACGCTAGGAAGAAGAAGAAGAAGAAGAAGACGATTCATAAAAAGCATAATTAAATAAGCATACTCTTTGCATGAAAACTATTTTCATTACCTTGCCAGCACAATGAACAAAATTGCAAATACTATTGAAATGTGCAAATTTATTTAAAACATATGGAAAAACAGTAACTAAATAGTTGTTATTGTTGTTGCTGCTTTTTAGGAGTTGCGACATCATGCTCATATAGCCCCTTTTATTTAACGTGTGTGTGTGTAGAATATGTGTGATAACCTGTGTAATTGTGTTGGCTGTACTAGTGTGTATATTTGTAAATTGGGGATAGGATTATGAGGGAGGCGGCCGTTACCTTAAATTAGGAACCATCCCAGCATATGCCTGGAGGAGAAGTGCAGAAACCACGAAAATCCACTTCTACGATGGCTGAGGTGGAATCGAACCTTCCTCTACTCAGTTTTTCCTCACGAGGCTGAGTGTATCCAGTTTCAGCCCTCACACCAGAATTAAAATTTCTTAGCAGAGCCGGGAATCGAACCTGGACCTCCGGGGTGACAGCCAAGAACATTACTCGTAATAAAATACAGGTTATCAGGCAAGTTCAACACAAACCCAAATGCACGGGGCTGATGACCAAGATGTCCCAAGCCCCTAAACTGATTTAACAACATATATTTTAGTCATCTTGCACACGTCTTATCAACAACATAATTAAGTGTTATCTTCACCGCGATATTGACATCACCTGTTCGTTATCTAGTTCGTTCCTTTGTTTGAAAAATACCCTCAGTTCGTTCTAATTCGCAATAATCGTTTTAAATAACGTTTTATTGCGCACAAGTTGTGCAAAATTACAAATAACATGCAAGGAAAGATGCACTTCAGCCTATGCAGTGATCTATGATGGGTTTCCCTCTATTTCTGCAATGAAGAACGTGATAACGTTCACAGATTCCGTCACACAGCTCACAGACACAGGCCGGGTCCGGATCATGGAATGTCTTTGTCTTGCACATTCTATGGTGGAAACCGTGCACAGCCAAAGAGGTCACAAAGTGCCGCAAGTCCTGGTTCGGTTCCATCCATGCTCTGTTGATCATAGCCTCGGTCGAGTAGAATTCTTCCCAGATTTCACTTCTTTTCAACGTTCTTTCTGCTAGAACCCTCTTCCAGCAGGTCGTAGTAGGCAAAGCGAACTTGAATCTAAAATCCTCCATCAAGAAGGGTTCCCGAGAGAGCACATACACTAATCTCGATCGCGTGTATTTGGATACTCCAAGGACAGCCTTCAAGTATCTAGCCTTTACCTGTTCCAATGTTCGGAGGTCTCCTATGCTTAACTTGTCCCAAATTATCTCTATGCCATACGTGAGGATTGGGACAATTTTTGCATCGAAGAGTGCAATGGCGGATCTCAAGGAAAGTCTTGTAATGGCTTTGACGTCAAATATAGCCTTGGTAGCTGCTGTCGCTCTTTGTTTTACGTGGATTTTGAACGAGTTCATTGTCGTTTGTAACGTTACACCCAGATATTTAAAGCTATTGACAGTCTTCAGTGGTTTACTTTTGAAAAATATTCTCTGTTCTTGGGAAACACGTCCACCCTTCCTGAAAATCATATGCTCGGTCTTCTCTGCATTAACTTGCAATTCATTCTTATCTGCCCATTTCTCCAGAGCATGGGTTGCAATTTGGAGGTCCCTGATGTTCTGCGACCCCAAAACCATGTCGTCGGCGTAAAGGTATATCTTCGTTTCCTTTGAAACTTCTCTGACTGCATGAACAATATCGTGCGTGGCGACATTGAACAGCAGGGGACTGAGGGGATCTCCCTGAAGTACGCCGTTCGTTTGTATGATCTGTCTGGAAATGGTTACGTTGTCGGAGATTTTTATATTATTGCTCCTTAACATGTTATGAACCAGAATTGTGAGTGCTTTATTTTCTGTCGATATCGAATTTAGTTTCGTGGAGATGATGGTCCTGCTTAGATTGTCGAAGGCTTTCGAGAAATCAATAAATACTGCATGGAATTTTCCTTGAGGTGTTCTAAGGGTATTCTCTATGTCATCTTTTAGATTTCTAATTGCCTGAAGCGTGTTTCTCCCTCGTCTAAAACCAAATTGCTCTTCTGGTATTTTAACGTCGATTTCTTCAGTAAGTCTGTTCGTCATGAGCTTTGTAAGTATCTTTAATAAATTGCTTTCTAGGGCAATCCCTCTGTATGAGTTGGGGTCACACACATCTCCTTTTCCTTTGTGTAGTACCTTTATTGTAGAAGTTTTCCATGACAATGGTATGTCTCCTGATTGTAAGCATAGGTTCATTAGGTCTGTAATAGCTGGGAGTAATACCGTAACTGCTGTCTTGATATGCTCATTAAAGATACCGTCCGGTCCGGGTGCTTTTCCGTTTTTCAAAACAGACACAGCATTTCGAACCTCCTCTGTCGTGAACGAGCATATATTGAAGCCGTCAGGGTCGATTTCTTTCTTATGATAAGCTGTTGTGGATCCATTCTGGTTCAGAATAAGTGTAAAATGTTCCTCCCAGGCTGACATATCGATTTTTCCTGCAGCTTGTGTTTTCCGGGGTCTGAGAGCTAAGTAAGGGTTTTTCTTTGCTTCCTCCACCATCCTGTATGTTTCGAGTTCGATGAAGTCATTTCGAATTTTCTTGAGTAATTTCTTATATTCCTTTCTCAGGTGACTATACGTTGTTAGGTCTTCTTGCTTATTGCTAACCTTTGCTTTGTGAAGGGCATGCAATACTCTTTTCCTTTCTAAGTAGCAGGTTTTATTAAACCATTTTTGTGATTTTCGATCTGTTTTTGTGGTGGTTGAGGATTGAATTATATTCTCTAGCGCAATAGCAGCAGAATCAAGATCGTTCGCTTTTATTCTATCATTAAAGTGGGTAAGTTTGTCTGTACATTGCAGGAGCACACTTTCATTCAACTTTCTGGAGATATTCTTTGTGATACATTTCTCATTCTGAACTTTAGCATTACCAGTAATTACGAAGCGTGCCACAACAGGACAATGTTTCTTAAGTGGTGCTTCTGCTCCTGAGGAACGAACTGTGTAGTCCAATAATTTCATCCCTACTCCCCTGAAGAAAATTAAATCTATTGTACTACTCCCATTGTATGCGAAATACGTTTTGTCATCTTTTTTATTGACGAGGGTAAATCCTTCTTCTTCCATTAACAATAGTAATTCTTTGCTCCTGATGTTGTCAGTATCTAATCTGCAGTTGAAGTCACCAGCAATGATTACGTTGGTTTTAGGGTTTGCTTTCGTTAGTGCAGTCAGGACCGTTGTTATGACATCCTCTAAGGATGTTGAAGGTTCTATATAAAGGCCTATGAGTGTTAAGTTCTCTAATTTGATTATTATGGTCTCCTCGTCACTGTAGGCAGCTAGTAACTTTCCAATTGTGGGTTTGAAGTAACAGGAAATACCTCTCATAGGTCTTCCTCTTGGTCCTTGGGTAGCGAGGACATGCTCTGAGTAAAATCCGGTAATATGTATTGCCTTGGTCGCAAAAGTTTCAGTTAAGATGAGAATGTCTTGTTTATCAAATATATTTCTCGGGGATAGGTCGATGATGCTCTTCAATCCTTCCACATTCCAGATTAGTAGATTAATCCGTAAATCTTGCTCCTTGCCATTTGGAGCGAAAAAGACGATATCTTCTAATAAGAGCTCCTGTTGGCCAGAGTTCAGGGATGACAACTTTGTTGAGATCTGTAATGGGGATTCCAACTTTGAAGGATTTGAGTGTACCTTTGGATTGAAGTTCTTCACAATCATATATCTCGTCTACTTGCAGCTTCTTTAGATGGCTCACTATTTTATCAGTGGTCGCACTCGGAAGTAGTCGTCCAATGTACAGCCATGCTCGATGTGATACTGCTTGGAGTTCATCACATTGTCTTTCCTTTCCTTTTTCCACAGAATTATGTTTAGTCCCTATGATTGTTGGGGTATGAATTAACTGAAGGTTGCCCCTACGTCGTCGACCTACGGCCTCAGACCATTTTGTTTCGTCAGATGGTTGTTCTGGACTGTAAGGGAATCCTTCATCTCGTGAGGGATGGGCATCCGTTAATTCTTGACTAAAGGGAGCAATGGAATCCGTAACTTTTCGACTAAAGTGAGCATATGATTCTGCTGGCAAATCTATTTTTTCTGTCATACGATTAGCATTGACTTCAGCTCTGGTGCCTTTCCTGGTCAACATATTACTTTTCTGAACCAACTCTTCCCTAGTGTTATGATAATTCTTCTTTACGGGTGTGCGGTGAGATTTCTCAGCATTACTTATTTCCGATAATGTGTCCTCCAGCTCTCCGTCGTTAGAGCCTATGGCATTCTTGATTTCAGTTATAGTGATTTCATTATTTTTCCCGGTGGATCCTTTGGTTTTCTTGAATTCCTCACTAACAACTTTACGTATGTCTTCCCTTATTATTGTTTGAAATTTAGTAATCATATCATCAACAGTTTCATTCTGACGGTACGGCAACATCTCAATGAAGGAGTTGTTGTTTGCATTAATTTCAGATTCTACGTGATGTCCCTGAGTATCCTCATGTGCCTGAGATCCTAATTGGCACTGGATATTTATTTGACTTTGTTGAATTTTGTGAACTGCTTCACTAGAACTTCCTTCTACGGTAGCCTGATTTAGCTTATGAATTTCATTAGACAGACTATTTAATTTTGCATTGACGTCAACTTTAATCGATTCTAATTCATCCCGTAATCCCTTACTTACTTTGAATAGTTGAAAGTCCTGATCACATTTGTAGCACAACCATAGAAGTTTTGACTTCCTCTTGTTGGATGATTTAAGTGCATTGAACTGCCCCTGCTGTAGTTCTGTGCAGCTTAAGTGGTGCCATCTCTGGCATATACCATCACATGCGACGGCCAACTCATCTTCACATTTTCTTTCACAGATGGGGCATACATCTGTTAACTCATTGGATGTTGATACATGTTGAATGCTTACGTCAGGCATAATTATTATGAGGAAACCAAGAGGGCGGTGACAAAATGCCAAACTTGTATCCGATATCCAATAAAGAATTAAATTAGTCTTCTATTTTAGCGTTTCCACAACTACGCTTGTCGGAAAAGAAGAGTGGTTCGTTCAATTTAGTGTAGTTGATCATTTAGGGCAGGGCCGTCCAAACCACGGTCCTTCAATGCTTTTTCTGTGGCCCGCCTGACCAGTTTTGTTCATCCTTGTCAAGCAGAGGATAGTGAAAACAGACGATGCATTGTTAAGTTTGCAAGTCCACCCTCCCTCGCAAGGATCATGGAAATATGAGATCGGTAACTCTTGTTTATAGAAACTCCGAGAGATAAGGCTGCTTCAGGCTATAACCGGCTGTGAAGTATAGCCAACGCAAGCAAATAAATACTATGCGAACATATCCTACATTTCTCGCAAACAAGTTGTATTACATAAAAAATTGCAAGTTACTGTGGAAAATAAGACATGTTCACCGCTCCAACAAAATACTACACTCATGCAAGGGGGTTTTAAAAATAGAAACATGACGCTTAATTATTTCAATGTTCGCAATAGATTTTCATATACGAGGGTCATTTCAGAAGTCATGGCAACTATTTTTTAACCGACAATAAAGCTGCCGGAAACAAAAATCAGGATATACGTTGGAAAGTCGCTGGAATGTTCTTCGCAATGCCGGTACTACATTGGGATCCGGGTACAAGGTGCTATGGGTATGAGACATTGAAAGATGCGTAAATAGAGATCATTGTTTTATTCGTGGGTGAGTGGTTATCGTGTCCGACTTCTAACCCCAAGCTAGCAGGTTCGCTCCTGGCCGTGGTAAGTGATTTTTGAAAGGCGACAAAAATCACGACTCGCATGTCATACGTTGTTGGCATGTTAGAGAACCCATTTGAATTCAGTAGGCCGTGTTCATAATGGCAAAATTAAACTCGGGATTTACCGCCAACACAAAAGTTCCTCATTTCTCTACTAGAAAGCGTTATAGTGTCAAGGAGCTTAAATATCTAACCTCCTTGAATTTCATAGCGTTCCAAGGAACAACTAAATTCGACATACAAGCTGCCCTGTGGGTGTCAAATAACAAAGCTTGCACCCAGCACCGAGGCCGTACGATATTATTATTATTATTGATGTGTAACATCTTTCCACTCGGTATCTGGATATTTTTGTGGCACTCGGTAGCTGACATTTTTGTGGGAGTGATTTTGGAAAAGAGACGGAAGTGCATGGGACGGAAACAATGAGCGCGCGCGGTGGCAGAGATCGGTACAACGACGTACTGTAAGCCATGTGACTATGTGGAATGTAAATCGCATATGGTTTACCTCAAGGTTTGGAGGCCCCATTAAAGAAATTCCTACAATAAATCATCTTCAAGTTGTCGTTCTTTGGTGTGAAAATATTCATTATATCATATTTGTTGAAAACAATTACGATTTATTAAATCTTCATACTTTTGCTGTACTCTTATTTAATGTAAGCACTCGAGAGTGCTATATCGCATCAACCAACACTGCAAACAACGTAGGAATTCAGTATATTAACACCGACTACTAACAATAATTGAAACTTCGTTGGTCTAAACGTAGGCTATCACTGGGAGAAATGCATTTATATACCTACTGCACACCTAATTTTTAATCGCGCCTATACTTGGCAGTGCGCTATATCGGCAATAAGAGGCCACTTTCAATAACACCGCTGGCATGGGTTCACTTCTTTTTTTTTTTTTTTTAGCGTATGGCTTTTAGTGTCGGGAGTGTCCGAGGACATGTTCGGCTCGCCAGTTTTGTAGCTGCTTCGAGACGGACACCCAATGGGTGAGCTACAAGTACCGTTGGGGAGGAAAGTTGGAAGGGAAGGGCGAGGAGTTGGAAGGTAGCGGCTGTGGCCTATAGTGAGGGACCAGCCCCGGCATTTGCCTGGAAGGAAGATGGGAAACCACAGAAGACCAACTTCAAGGTTGCCGGCGAGGGAATTCGAACCTCCTCGCCTCCCGGATGTGAGCGACTGCTATTAGTCATGCCGTAACCACCACGGCTAACTCACCCGGTATGGGTTCACTAACTGGCCGGTATAAAGCGCTGCTCGCATCAAGTAGGCAGTGGATTGCTCCCGCATACAGTTGCAGGTTTATGTCACTACTGCAGATGCATTGGAGAATCCTGTCATGTTTGCTGGCACAAGGTAGCACTATGAGTTCATTCTTTAAAAAAATGCGAATAAGTAATATGGAATTATTCGAATAACATGTCAGATGTTACACATCATATGCGACTACTGTAAGGCTCGTATTTATTATTATTAGTCTATTATGTTTATGTATACAACAAAACAGTACGCGTAATACTCGTACTCATACGAGTGAACAACCTTCAAAATAATCCCCCAAGGCGTCCACACATTGAGGACGGTGAGGAAGGCGCTGAATACCATCCGAGGGGTGTGATGCGACTATGCGCCCCACCTCTTGTCGATGCGCTGTTACGATGTCCTCCCTGTTTGCAAACCGCTGTCCACGCAGCGGCTCTTCAATTTGGGAATGAGATCAAAGTCGCACGGACTGAGATCAGGGGAGTACGGAGGTTGTTCCAAGATCTCCCACCCCCACCGCCGCACAAGGTTCAGGACACAGGCTGCAGTGTGGCTTGTTGCATTATTATGGAGGAGTCTTGCATTGTTGAGAAGCCCTGGACGTTTCCACCGCAGTGTGCGACGCAGAGTGTGCAGCAGGAATGATCTGTAGTATATGGCAGTGACAGTTTGGCCCTTACGAAAAGGATGACACACGAGAATGCCCTGGCTGTCATAATATAAGGCAAAATAAGCATGACCTTCGTGGGTGATGGAGTCTGTCGAACCTTGTGTCTTCGTGGTGAACCACGGCGATGCCATTCATTTGATTGTCTCTTTAGTGCTGGTTCATACACTCGTGCCCACGTTTCATCAATTGTAATAATGCCATTAAACATCTCATGTCCTTCATGTTGGAATCACTCCAAACGGATGAGTGATGCACTATAAGACGAAGATTATTGCGTAAGTTTATTATTAAAACTGCAATCGCAATGAAGAAAATTGTAGAAAATTTTAAAGTAGGATTGAAGATTCAAGAAGAAATAATTTCACCTCTGAGGTTTGCCGATGACACGCCTGAGGATTTGAACGAGTTTTTGAATGGTATGGACTCCGTCTTGAGGAAAGAATTCAAGATGAAAATTAATAAATGTAAAACAAAAATATTGCAATGCAGCCGAAATAAATCAGAATCCTCTATGGACATCAAATTGGCAGGTGAAAAACTAAAGGAAGTAGGAGACATCCGTTACTTAGGATGCAAAATAACCAGTGATGGACGAAGCAAAGAGGATATAAAAGTAGGTTAGCTCAGGCAAGGAAAGCATTTCTTCACAAAATGAATCTGTTGACCTCGAATATAGATTTAGGTGTTAGGAAGTAATTTTTGAAGGCCTTTGTCTGGAGCGTGGCACTCTATGGAAGTGAAACTTAGACTATTGGTGCAGCAGAAAAGAGGAGAATTGAAGCGTTTGAAATGTGGTGTTACAGGAGAATGATGAAAATCAGATGGGCAGATAGGGTTACGAATGAAGATGAGTGGGAGAGGAGAGATGTTTTTGGCGACTGCTAATGAGGAGAGATAGGTTGGTAGGACACATACTAAGACACCCAGGAATAGCAAGCTTAGTTATGGAAGGAAGGGTCGAGGACAAGAATTGTAGGGGTAGACCAAGATTTGAATATGTTAAACAGATTGCCTCGGACGTAGGGTGTGGTAGCTATGTAGAGATGAAACCATAGACTCAGGACAAGGAGACATGGAGAGCTGCATCAAACCAGTCAAAAGACTGAAGACTCAAACAACAACAACGATTCGAGATATTGGGGTTTGACTGAATAAGGGTATCGGGGAAAGTTACCCTGGGAAACGAAATTACCATCGCGGCCATACAGCCCCGTGTATTTTGTGTAATTTGTGTGATAACCTGTATTATTGTGATGGCTGTACTGGTGTGTGTATTTGTGATTGAGGTGAGGATTGGGAAGGAGGCGGCCGTTGCCTTAAGTTAGGAACCACCCCAGCATTTTCCTGGAGTAGAAGTGGGGCAACCACGGAAAATTACTTCCAGAATGTCTGAGGTGGGAAATGAACCCTCCTCTACTCAGTTTTGCCTTTCGAGGCTGATTGTACCCCGTTACAGCCCTCATACCAGAATTAGCATTTCTTGGCAGAGCCGGGAATAGAACTCGGACCTTCGGGGCAACAGCTAAGAACGCTAGCCGCTGCAGCACAAGATGGTCGGGGTAAAGAGAGAGAGATAAGGCAGAAGTTAAAAAATATATATATACAGGGGCTTAAAATACTTTGAGAATTCCTGTGGATGTTCGCGTTTATATCTTTTTCTAGATGTGTGTTCACGTTAATTTGCAACATACTGTAGTTCCTACGTCACTGTCAAAGATAAGCTTTACACAGACAACACTATTTGATGTAGGATTCCAGTCACCAGGATCAACACTTCTTATCCATTTCCCCTTCTTCATTACATCATTTGGTGCCTGTGGAGTAAAAACAGAGCTCCCTCCCCAGGGGCTCGCCACTAATGGGACGTGTTTGGCGACCGCGGGACCTCAGCTGAGTTCTGCATTGCTTCCACTTACTAGTGCAGAGCTCTTCTTTTTCATCCTTCCTGTCGACCTCCCTAGATCAATTCTTGTTCTTTTCCGGTCCCGATAGTTTTAGGGTATTTTAGACGTAGGGAATCTTGCGTCTTACCGCCTTAATTGGCCCTCATCCTTTCTCATACTACATTTATTGAGGGGCCAGACCTCTTCTTCCTCTTTTTCATGGCATCTCCTGCCTACTGAATAAGGCCCCCAAGGAGGCCTGGTGCTCGATGGTTACCACTGCGCCCTCAAGGGCTCACGGGAGTTGGCGACCCTGAGGGATTCCTGAGCTGGGTTCGATTTTTCTCCTTTTTCTAGTGCCCTTGGTGGATCTCCTCCTCGTTACCTTTCCTATCTGCATTTCATGGCTCTACATCCTTCTAAGTCCCCCGGTCCTGTTTTATATTACAGTTGCTCTTCTTGGGTCCATTTCTTATTCTACAGTATAAAGAAAATAATTTGGATATAAGTTAGTAGCTGTAGTATTTATGTTCACTCTGATCCATATCATCAGGAGTAGGTGATCTAGTTGTTTAACCCCTTATAGTCCGGCTCCATGGCTAAATCGTTAGCGTCCTAAGCTTTGGCTTGAAGGGTCCCGGGTTCGATTCTCGGCCAGGCTATTAGGGATCTTAATCTCCTAGGGTTAATTCCCGTGGCCCGGGGACTCGGTGTATGTGACGTCTTCATCACTTCATCCTCATTACGACGCGCAGGTCGCCCACGTGTGTCAACGAGAAAGACCTGCACTCGGCCTCTTGGGCAGCCACACGATAAAAATAAAAAAATAAACACCTTATAACAACACCCACCACCCATGGTGACACTGACAAGTAAGCGATCTGCACCCTCTAGGGCAGACGGCTAGTGAACTTGGAAAATGGCTACCGCGACGTATTACTGAACTGGGGCCGTTTAAACCTTTCCATTTGACAACAAGTAAATCTACAATGTAATGTAAAGGATCTGATGACCACTTGACGATCGAAACTGGTAGGCCAAATTTTGATTATTATGAAATCATGAATGCAAATAAAAGTAGCCTTGCGTTCTTTACAGAAATAATAATAATAATAATGATAATAAAATAATAATTACTGTACGAGTGCATAACTACACGGAAACATACTTTTCTACGATACAATGCATTTAAAGCTCATTATATATATACTGTAATTTGCTGGGGCCATCAAGGACCACGTTAAGTCTTGTTGCATTTGATACTGAACTTGGTCTTCTTCAGAGCCCAGATTTCCCTGATTCTTTGTGAGTGGGCCTGCTTACGCTCCTCCTTCCAAGGGGCACCGTGTCTTCTCTTCGGTTGCTCGTCTCGGTTTAGCCAACACCTTCTAGAAGGTGTTGGTTTAGCCCGTTCGTCAACATTTTCTTGCGGAAGAGATCTCTGTTAATGGCGTCTTCAGCTGAGATATGTAGCATTTGCAGGTCGTCTTTGGTATTTCTAAATCAGGGAATTGTGGTTTTGGGGTTTGAATAAAGAAGTGAAAGATCTCTTTAGTTAACTTTCTTCCGTCCATTCTTTTCAGGTGACCGTAAAATCGTGCCCGTCTGTTTCGGATTGAGTCGGTAATTTTCTCTATTTTGCTGTAGACTTCCTCGTTGGATCTCTTTTGATGGGTTCCATTTTTGTACTTTGATCCCAAGATTCCTCTCACAATTTTGCGCTCTTTTTACTCCAGTTTGTTGGCATTTAGAGATAGGGTTTCGGCTGCGTATAGAACTACTGGCTTCAGAACTGTTTCATAGCGACGTATCTTGTTTTTTTGGGAAAGGCATTTTTGTTGTAGATTGTGCGGGATGTTTGGTAGGCTATTTCCAGTTTGCGTACTCGTTCCTAAAGTGCTTCGTTGTCCAGTCCATTTTCATGATGATCACCCAGGTATTTGAATTTGTCTACTCGGGTGATGTCCCCGTATTTTGTATGGAGTTTTGGTGGGGCCTCTTTGATGTTAGATATTACTTCCGTTTTCTCATACGATATTTGCAGACCAGTTTGTTCGGCAATTTCCTTTAACATTTCAACTTGAGCTCTAGCGGTTTCTACGTCGTTTGAGAGAACGGCAATATCATCAGCAAATGCTAAGCAGTCTGTTGTGATCCCCTTGGATTTGGTTCCTATTCTTAGTGGACTGTAGTTGGTTTCCTGTAATCTCACCCGCCAGGTTCTGATGATCTTTTCAAGAACGCAGTTGAAGAGTATCGGGGATTGCCCATCACCTTGTCGGACTCCTGTTTTGATGTCAAAGGAATCCGAGAGACATCCTTGGAACTTCACCTTGGATTTTGTATCGGTCTGGGTGGCTCTAATTAATGCTAGCAGTTTCAAATCAACTCCAAATTCATTTAAGATATTTAGCATGACTTCCCGGTCAATGGAGTCGTACGCTTTCTCGTAGTCCACAAAGACAGACACATACGGCTTGGACCTTAGTTTACAATATCTGATGATCGTTTTGAGATTTTGGATCAGCTCGGCTGTTGAACGACTTTTTCTGAATCCACCTTGGTATTCACCTATTTGATGTTCGACTTGTGCATCCAAACGCTCGAGGATGGCAAGTGATAGAATTTTGTAAGTCACGGATAGCTCTGCAGTTGTTGATGTTCTTCATGCTGCCCTTTTTTGTGTTGTGTAATGGATGGATCAACGCTGTTTTCCAATATGCGGGTAGGGTCTCCTTCTTCTATTTGCTTTTGCAAGATATCAGGTGATTCCTCTGGGGCATATTTCCATAGTTCTGCTACCGGCGCTTTGTTGTTTTTGAGACGGGCAATGTGGCGCTTGATTTCATCTTTGTCGGATGGTCTGGAATCTGGGTACCTGAGTAAGGGTTCCTTGTTCTCAATGGGGCTTTGTGGTTTAGAGTAATTAAGTAAATTCTTGAAGTAGTCTTCCAGAATGCTACAATTTTCTTCATTTGACGTCGCCAGTGTGCCGTCCTTTCGCTCCAAGCATAGAGATGGTGGTTTATATAGCCAGTGAGTTTGCGTTTGAAGGCTCTGTAGTACTCTCTGCTTTCATTCTTCCTAAAGGTTTGGTCTATCTTTTCAATGAGAGATTTTTCGTATTTACGTTTCTCAGTTCTGAACACCCTAGCTGCTTGTGCACGTAGGAATTTGTAGGTTTCCATATTAGTTTCTGATTTCGCAGAGTAGTACTGTTTCCATGCATTGAGTCTTTCTTTCAGGACTGACTCACAAGTATCATTCCACCAGGCATGCTTTTTGCTTCTCTTGATTTCTGCAACGTCTTTGGCGGCCTCAACAAGGAGACTTTTGGTGTGGTTAAAGTCACAGTCATTTGGTCTAGCCTTCTCCTGGAACTCCACGACCCTTTGCCGAAGTGTATCGTTGTCATTGTCAATGCGTGTGATCTGAGGCCACATTGATGCCTTTCTTTACTTTGACATTCATAATCTCAGGACTGTTTCTCCTGGAGATTGCAACATGATCTATTTGGAACTCTCCGAGAGTTTGGACGGGAGATTACCAAGTCATCTGCTTTCTGGGTAGATGGCGAAAGTGTCTCGACATGACCTGGAGGTTGTGATTTTCGCAAATAGACACCTGTATTTTGCCGTTGGGATTGGTTCTTTTGTGAGCAGGGTCATTTCCTCTAACTTTCTTGTACTTCTGTGCACGACGTAGTTGGGCATTGGTCAGCCAAAAGAAGCTTGACATGGTGTCTGGGAATTTTGTCTAATTTTTCATCTAGTAGGTCCCAGAAATTATCAACTTCGTATGGATCAGATTTGTTCTTATCGTTTGTAGGAGCATGTGAGTTAACTAAGGCGTAGGTTTTGTTCGCGCATTTAATTGTTAGTATAGACAATCCGTCATTCACAGGTTCGAAATTTGCAACAGATTTAAGGATCTTCGTTCTAACAGCAAACGCGGTTCCAAGCATTACAGCTCCATTGAGGATTCCTCTTTGCGCTTTGTCTTGTAAAAACGGTAACCTTCGGATTCAAAAATCTCTTCATCTGGGTACCTTGTTTCTTGTAGGGTCATTATGGATATCTGATATTCGTGAAGAGCTTTGGTGAGGGTTTTCAGCTTGTCAGTTTGTGTAAGTGAATTTATGTTGAAAGTTGCTAGAAAGGTTTTGGATTTTGGCTTGAGTTTTTGACTCTTCGGAGTACACCGAGACGCTCCGACTAGTCTCTTGCATGATGTCGAGTCTCCCCCAGAATCCAAACGAGACTCGTGCGCCATGGCATTCACGATTAGAGATTTATCCGAAGACTCCCCCCTCGGTCATGCTTATTGAAACGTTGTGCCATCACCAGGGTGCCGGAATTTTGCCCCGAAGGAGGTCTTAAAACGTGCCAGTAAATATATTTAAACGGCTGCCTCACATTTAACATGTTGAGTGCTTCACCCATCAATAAAGGGTGCACAAGAACTTTTTTTTTTTCACATTCCCCATTTGCTTCCGAGTGCCGAGTCGATCTCTCGCATGTTCTGCCATCTATTGGGCATTATGTAGCACTACTTGAGTTTGGATTCTTGCTTCCGGAAGTAACTGACAGAGAATTTTGTGGACATCCGTCCTCTACACCTGAAGTTCATCTGAGATGTAAACAAGCATGGCGGAACAACAAACAAATTCTTCACACCGTGTTTTGATTTCGGATCAAAGCATCTCATTTTTGTACTAATAAGGAGCATCAAGTACAGGGTCTTTATATTTGCTTGGCTAGGACATTCTCGCTCACGCGCTCCGCCAGTGACGCCTCAGTTGCCGGCTGCCGCGCGCGCGTATGTACGGCAGAGTTGGTGCTTAAAATCAGTATCATGCATTCTTTCTCGCCATGCTTACAGTAGATGCTGAAAATGTTTCCCATCCGCTGCCAAACATAATGGGCATCTACTTATGAAGTTTCCTGTTATTCCGGTTAATTTAGCTTCACTAAGGAAATAACGACCTGTACGTTTGAATCTCTTAGCCAGTTGTTTTATTGTGATTGTGTATAGTGCTGTAATGCCTTATGTGGAATATTCGTTACTTGAACGTGTGTATCTGCACAATACGTACATAAAGTGCAGGAAATCGTGCGCTAGGACAAGACAAAAGTTTCGAGTGAAATTTCCTGGGGGATCCATTCCTATAAATCGGACAATAAAACAACTGGCTGACTTGAGATTCAAACGTACAGGTTCAGTAAAAAAAGGTTAAGCACCCTTAAATGCCAACTGACTGCAATTGGATTCGATCCCACAACCGTAGGCACAGCAGGCGTCATGATTTCATTTCCTTCTAGTGTTTCAGCTGAGCAGTGAAATTGGGGTGGTCATATTTCTGCGTCATAATGCCGTGCCAACATTATGTCTACCTGGGTGTGACTATGGTTGACTTTGTATCTCCTTATCATTAGTGGCCGATAAGCTAGATATCAGGTCACTTAGAACAACAACAGTCATCAGAATCATCGTCATCATCATCATCATCACCATCGTTATCGATATAATCTATGATATCAGACGTTAGCCACTCTGGAGCTGGGTAAATATATCGTTCTTGTTAGGACAAAATAATACCAAAACTGAGATTTTGCAATTGTTTAGTCGTGAATTGTCATAACTTTGTTTTGGTATTCAGAATGGACTGTGACTGTAAAGGAAAAATGTATAAGTCAAAAGAATACCAAAACTGAGATTGTGCAATTGTTTCGTAGGGAATTGTCATAACTTTGTTTGTGCAAAAGGGTTTAAGTCCATTCTGAATACTCTGACTGTAAAGGCAAAAGGGTATAAGTCAAAAGAATACCAAAACTGATATTATGCATTTGTTTGGTTGTGAATTGCCATAACTTTGTTTTGGTATTCAGAATGGACTTAAACCCTTTTGCCCTAATAAGAGCTATATATTCTGTTAGTTGATTTATTCAGTAGTTATTTCATTTAGGGAGCTTTGCAACATCGTGGTCATATAGCCCCGTGTAAAGGGCATGTGTGGAATCTGTTTGATAACCTGCGTCATTAGGGTGACTGTAATCGTGTATTGAGGCTAGAGTTTGGAAGGAGGTAGCCGTGGCATTCAGTTAGCGATCATCCGGCCATTTGCCTGGAGTGGAAGCGGGAAAACCATGGAAAACCACTTCTAAGATGACTGAGGTGGGGATGGAACCCACCTCTTCTCAGTTTTGCCCCATGAGGCTGAGTTTACCCCGTTCCACCTTCAGACCAGAGTTAAAATTCTATGTGAGAGCCTTGAATTGAACCCAGAACCACGAGATCCGGAGTTTCAAAACATACCCCGAGACCACAGAAGGCGGCCAACACAAATGTGTCATTATCTTGTAAGAAATATGGCCGAAAAATATGTCAGTATGCCGGGTGTAAGCTTTGTTATTTGACACCCAAAGGGTAGCTTGCATGTCGAATTTCGTTGTTCCTGGAAGCACTATGAAAGTCAAGGAGGTTAGATATCTACGCTCCTTGAACACTATAGCGCTTTCTAGTAGAGATTGGAGGAACTTTGTGATGGCGGAAAATCCTGAGATTAATTTTGCCATTATGAACACGGCCTCTTTAACTCAAATGGGTTCTTTAACATGTCAACAACGTATGACATGCGTGTCGTGATATTTGTCGTCTTTAAAAAATCACCACGGCCAGGAGCGAACCTGAAAGCTTGGGGGGTTGGTAGTCTGACACGATAACCACTCACTCACCTGGGTAAGCAATAATAATAATAACAACAACAATAATGCAACAAGCATACGCCTCTCTTTCCTTTTCCAATCTCTCTCTCCCTCAGAAGTGCTGAAATAGCTAAGGATTCACTGTTCACCAGGCATGCTGCAACTGCTTGCATGACTTATGCATATACAGCTTTGAAGCCATTTTTAGCCTATTTACAATCTTGAAAAAATAGGCTTATGAGATCACCTTTTGTCCGTGTGTGTGTGTGTGTGTGTGTGTGTGAGGTGTGTGTGTGTGTCCCCCTAATAAAATCTAAACGGCTGGAGCGATTTCAATGAAACTAAGTAAGTTTATAGCACTATTCCCGGCGACCTCGACCGTGCCCTTCAAATTTTGTTACGTCTCACCAATCCAACATGGCGGCTGTGCGAAATATTTCACTAGCATTCAATATCTCCGAAGCTATTACCGATATCGCCCTGAAATTGTGTACGGTAATAAAGGGCACTACTGGAAGTTCACCTATGAGACTTTCAAAATCCTGGTGACTACAAAACCAACATGGCGGCCAAGCGAAATTGAGACTTTTAAATAGACTTTTCTCGCGATTTAAGTACCCAAACGTATTGAAACTTGGTACAGTAAATGTTTATACACATTGTAATGTACTGGAGTCTCATTTAGTTCAATTGTTCACATAACCTCAAAATGGCGGCTGTGGGAAATATTTCACTGACATTCTATATCTCCGAAACTATCATAGATATCACCCTGCAATTTTGTACGGTGATGAAGGGTACTGATACAGGTATACCTACGTATATTTCATAAACCTTTAAAGTACAAAACGAACATGGAGACCAAGCGAATTTGAAATATTTTAATAGACTTTTCTCGTGATTTGACTCTGTGAGCGCAGTGAAATGTGGTAGAGTAATTGATTTTGCAGATTGTAATGCACTGCCATCTAATTTAATTCAATTGTTTACATAACCTCAAGATGGCGGCTGTGCGAAATTTTAAAATTAAGTTTTTATTTCTTTTGTCGTAATCATGCGATCGAAGTGAAAGTTTTAATAATGACCCTAGGCAATAATTGTCCTTGAATGGTACATAACTCTATGGCCTATACATATAACAATCCTAAATGGCGAGCTTCCGAAATATTTAGACGGTTCCCAATATCTATGAATCTTTTACAGCAACCAAACTGATTTTTTTATGTTCATAGAGACTATGAACATATGTTCACCTATAGGACTTTCAGGAACCTGGTGAGCACAAATTCAACATGGCGGCGACGCGAAGTATAAATATTTAAATGGACGTTTCTCGCGAATTAACTATCCGAGTGCCGTGAAACGTTGCACGTTAAATGCTTATACAAATGTTGATCCACTGGCAACTAATTTATTTCAATTCTTTGCTTAATCACAAGATGGCTGCTGTGCGAAATTTTAAAATCTCGTTTTTACTTCTTGTGTTCTGATCATGCGATTGAATTTTGAATACCACACATACACAATAATCTTATTGTAATAGTACAAAAATAAAAATCCAACCTGGCGACCATCTGAAATATTTAGACGGTTCTCAATATCTACGAATCTATCACGACAATCAAACTGAAATTTTGTATGTTGATAGAGGCAATTAACATGAGCAGGATATATGAAAATAGGCTGTATAGTTCTTCACGGAACTTCTTGTTAAGTGTTGTCTTATTGATCATTATAATTTTCAATCACTCATGCAGATAAGATACATTTACGTCGAGTCGAGTCTAAGCAGTATCTTTCGTGTTACTCATAAAACAGGGACAGATGACCTCGTAGCTACGCCCCTTAAAACAACAACAACAACAATAACTAACTCTCTCATAAAACAGGGATGTCAAATAATTTTTACTGTAGATTAAAAATACTAATCCTCAACATGATAATATTTCTGACTCGTAGCAATATGAACTTAATTATATCTAATAGTTTTCCTTGTTGTTGTTGTTATTGCTGTTTGAGTCTTCAGTCTTTTGGCTAGTTTGATGCGGACCTCCATGCTTCCATGTCCTGAGCTAATCGTTCCATTTCTACATAGCTACCACGCCCTTCATCCAAGGTAATCTGTTTAACATATTCTAATCCTGGTCTACCCCTACAATTTTCATCCTCGACCCTTCCATCCATAACTAACTTTGCTATTTTGGCTGTCTTAATATGTGTCCTGCCAAGCTATCTCTTCTCTTCATTAGCAGTCGCCAGGAACATCTCTCCTCTCCCAATCGCCTTAATACCTCTTCATTTGTAACCGTATCTACCCATCTGATCTTCATCATTCTCCTGTAACACCACATTTCAAACGCTTCTATTCTCCTATTTTCCGCTGCGCCAACAGTCCAAGTTTCACATTTATAGAGCGCCATACTCCAGACAAAGGTTTTCAAAAAAAAAAAAAAAAAAAAAAACACTTCCTACTACCTAAATCTATATTCGATGTCAACAGATTCCTATCTGTACAAATGCTTTCCTTGCCTGTGCTAACCTACTTTTTATATCCCCTTTACTTAGTCCATCACTGGTTATTTTGCTCCCTTAGTAACAGAGGTCTCCTACTTCCTTTAGCGTTTCACCTGCCAATTCGACGTATATAGTGGTTTCCGATTTCTTTCGACTGCATTCCAATATTTTTGTTTTACATTATTTATTAATTTTCATCATGATTTCTTTCCTCAAGACAGAATCCATACCATTTAAAAACCCAATCAAATCCTCTTGTGTGTCGGCTAACATGACGATGTCATCAGCAAATCTCAGAGTTCAAATTATTTCTTCTTGAATATTTTCCTTACTAGCCTATTTTCATTAATGAAAAGAAAAACAAGAAGTTCCGTGAAGAACTATACAGCCTATTTTCATATATCCTGCTCATGTTAATTGCCTCTATCAACATAAAAAAAATTCAGTTTGATTGTCATGATAGATTCGTAGATATTGAGAACCGTCTAAATATTATATGGTCGCCAGGATGGATTTTTATTTTTGTACTATTACATTAAGATTATTGTGTACGTGTGGTATTCAAACTTCAATCACATGATTAGAACACAAGAAGTAAAATCGAGATTTTAAAAGTACTCCCCCAGGGGCTCACATCTAGTGGGCGTGGGTTGGCGACCACGGGGCCCCAGCTGAGTCCGGCATTGCTTCCACTTACTTGTGCCGGGCTCCTCTCCGTCTTCTTTCCTGTCGACCTCATTTGGTCAACTCTTGTTCTCTTCTGACCCCGACGGTATTAGGGTATCCGAGGCCTAGGGAGTCTCTTCCTTTCCCGCCTTAATTGGCCCTTGTCTCATCTTTTCTGATACCCTCCTTCTGCGAGGGGTCAGCCTTCTTTTTCTCTTCCTTTTACCACCTGCCTTGTGCTCTAGGCCCTTAAGGAGGCAGGGTGTATGTAGCCCCACCACTTCTGGTGCACCGTAGATAATGCTACACCCTCAGGGGCTCACGGCTGGTGTGTTCGGGAGTTGGCGACCCCGAGGGATTCCTGAGCTGGGTCCGTTTTCCCCTTTTGTCCCTTACCTTTGGGCGGACCCTCTCCTCTTTCACTTTCCTATCTGCCTTTCATGGCTCTCCTTCCTTCCCAAGTCCCTCAATCCGCCTTCTCCGAGGGTTGAGGGCATTTCTTTTCCTTCTGTCCTTTTCTTTGCCTTATTCTCCTTTAGTTTTCCATTTCTTCTTCTAATATGTAGGTTCTTAGTTAGTTTTAGTTTTAAGTTCGCTTTTCATATTCATCTTCACGATCTCCCAAACCATCAGGGGCCGATAACCTAGATGTTAGGCCCCTTAAAACAACAATTATCATCATCATCATTAAAAGTACGCACACCAGCCATCTTGTGATTATGCAAACAATTGAAATAAATTACATGCCAGTGGATCAACATTTGTATAAGCATTTAACGTGCAACGTTTTACGGCACTCGGATAGTTAATTCGCGAGAAACGTCCATTTAAACATTTATACTTCGCGTCGCCGCCATGTTGGATTTGTGCTCACCAGGTTACTGAAAGTCCTATAGGTGAACATATGTTCATAGTCTCTATGAACATTAAAAAAAACAGTTTGGTTGCTGTAAAAGATTCATAGATATTGAGAACCGTCTAAATATATCGGAAGCTCACCATTTAGGATGGTTATATGTATAGGCCATAGAGTTATGTACCATTCAAGGACAATTATTGCCTAGCTTCATTATTCAAACTTTCACTTCGATCGCATGATTACGACACAAGAATAAAAACTTAATTTTAAAATTTCGCACAGCCGCCATCTTGAGGTTATGTAAACAGTTGAATTAAATTAGATGGCAGTACATTACAATCAGCAAAATCATTTACTCTACCACATTTCACTGCGCTCAGAGAGTTAAATCACGAGAAAAGTCTATTATAATATTTAAAATTCGCTTGGTCGCCATGTTCGTTTTGTACTTTACAGGTTTATGAAATATACATTGGTAAACTTGTATCAGTACCCTTTATCACCGTACAAAATTGCATGATGATATCTTTAACAGTTTCGGAGATATAGAATGTCAGTGAAATATTTCGCTCAGCCGCCATTTTGAGGTTATATAAACAATTTAACTAAATTAGACTCCAGTGCATTACAATGTGTATAAACATTTGCTGTACCAAGTTTCATTACGTTTGGATAGTTAAATCGCGAGAAATGTCTATTTAAATGTCTCAAATTCGCTTGACCGCCATGTTGGTTTTGTAGTCACCAGGTTTTTGAAAGTCTCATAGGTGAACTTCTAGTAGTGCCCTTTATCACCGTACTCAATTTCAGGGCGATATCGGTAATAAATTCGGAGAGATTGAATGCAAGTGAAATATTTTGCACAGCCGCCATGTTGGATTGGTGAGACGTAACAAAATTTGAAGGGCACGGTCGAGGTCGCCGGGAATAATGCTATGAACTAACCGAGTTTCATTGGATTCGCTCCTGCCGTTTAGATTTTATTAGGGGGACACACACACACACCTCACACGCACACACACACACACACACACACACACACACGCGCACACACACACGGACAAAAGGTGATCTCATAAGCCTATTTTTTCAAAATTGAAAATAGGCTAAAGAAACTTTTGAGATCACCTTTTGTCCGTGTGTCTGTGTGTGCGTGTGTGTGTGTGTGTCACCCTAATGAAATCTAAACGGCTGGAGCGATTTCAATGAAACTCGGTAAGTTCATAGCACTATTCCGGATGACCCTGACCGTGCCCTTCAAATTTTGTTACGTCTCGCCAATCCAACATGACGGCTGTGCTAAATATTTCAACAGCATTCAATATCTCCGAAACTATTGCCGATATCACCCTGGAATTTTGTACGGTTATAAAGGAAACTACTAGAAGTTCACCTATGTGACATTTGTGAACCTGGTAACCACAAGACCAACATGGCGGCCATACGAAGTTGCGACTTTTAAATAGACGTTTCTCGTGATTTAACCAACCAAACGCAATGAAACTGGGTACAGTATATGTTTATACACATTGTAATGCACCGACATCTAACTTCGTTCAATTGTTTACATAACCTCAAGATGGCGGCTGTGCGAAATATTTCACCGGCATTCTATATCTCTGAAACTATTACCGGTATCACCCTTAAATTTTGTACGGAGATAAAGGGCATTACTGGAAGTTCATCTATGAGACTCCCAAAAATCGGTTAACTACAAAACGAACATGGCGGCCAAGCGAAGTTGAAAGTTTTGAATAGACTTTTCTCGCGATTTAATGGTCCAAACGCAGTGAAACTTGGTACAGCAAATATTTATACACATTGTAATACACTGGTATCTAATTTAGTTCAATTGTTTACATAACCTTAAGATGGCGGCTGTGCGAATTTTAAAATTAAGTTTTCATTTCTTGTGTCGTAATCATGCGATCGAAGTGAAAGTTTGAATAACGAACCTACGCAATAATTTTCCTTTAATGGTACATTACTCTATGGCCTATACATATAACAATCCAACATGGCGACTATCCAAAATATTTAGACGGTTCTCAATATCTACGAATCTATTACAGCAATCAAACTGATATTTTTTTATGTTCATAAGGGCTATGAACATAAGTTGACCTATAGGACTTTCAATAACCTGGTGATCAGAAATCCAACATGGCGGCGACGCGAAGTATAAATATTCACATGGACGTTTTTCGCAATATAACCATCCGAGTGCAGTGAAACTTGGTATAGTAAATCCTTATACAAATGTTAATCCATTGGCATCTAATTTATTTCAATTGTTTCCATAACCACAAGATGGCAGCTGTGCGAAATTTTATTTAGCCTATTTCCATTTTATGAAAAAAAAGATGGCTTATGAGATCACCGTTTGTGTGTCTGTGTGTGCGTGTGTGTGTGTGTGATTCGTGTGTATGTCCCCACTAATAACTTCTAAACGGCTTGAGCGATTTCAATGAACCTCGGTAAGATCATAGCACCATTCTGGCCAACCCCGACCGTTCCCTTTAAATTTTGTAGTGTCTCACCAATCCAACATGGCGGCTGTGTGAAATATTTCACCAGCATTCAGTATCTCCGAAACTATTACAGATATCACTCTGAAATTTTGTACGGTGATAAAGGGCACACTAGAAGTTCACCTATGAAACTTTCAAAGACCTGGTAACTAGAAAACCAACATGGCTGCCAAGCGATATTGAGACTTTTAAATATACTTTTCTCGCGATTTAAACATCCAAACGTAATGAAACTTGGTACTGCAAATGTTTATACACATTGTAATGCACTGGCGTCTAATTTAGTTCTTTACATATCCTTAAAATCTGTGCGAAATATTTCACTGGCATTCTATATCTCCGAAACTATTACAGATATCACCGTGATTTTTTACGGTGATAAAGGGGACTGCTACAAGTTTATCTATGTAACTTTCAAACACCTGTAAAGTAAAAACGAACATGGCAGCCAAGCGAATTAGAAACATTTTAATAGACTTTCCTCGTGATTTAACTATCTGAGCGCAGTGAAATGTGGTACAGTAAATGATTATACATATTGTAATGCACTGGCATCTAATTTAGTTCAATTGTTTACATAATCTCAAGATGGAGGCTGGGCGAAATTTCAAAATTAAGTTTTAATTTCTTGTGTCGTAATCATGCGATCGAAGTGAAAGTTTGAACAATGAACCTACGCAATAATTTTCCTTTAATGGTACATAACTCTATGTCCTATACATATAAAAATCCAACATGGCGAACATCCGAAATATTTTGACGATTCTCAATATCTACGAATCTTTTACCGCAATAAAACTGATATCTCTTATGTTCATAGAGGCTATGAACATAAGTTCACCTATAGGACTTTCAGTAACCTGGTGAGCACAAATCCAACATGGGAGCGACGCGAAGTATAAATATTTAGATGGACGTTTCTCGCGATTTAACCATCCGAGTGCAGTGAATCTTTGCACGTTAAATGCTTATACAAATGTTAATCCACTGGCATCTAATTTATTTTAATTGTTTTCATAACCTCAAGATGGCGACTGTGCGAAATTTTAAAATTAAGTTTTTATTTCTTGTGTCGTAATCATGCGATCGAAGTGAAAGTATGAATAATGAACCTACGCAATAATTTTCCTTTAATGGTACATAACTCTATGGCCTATACATATAGACTAACAATCCAAAGTGGCGAGCATCCGAAATATTTTGACGGTTCTCAATATCTACAAATCTTTTACAGCAATCAAACTGTTTTTTTATGTGAGCACAAATCCAACATGGCGGCGACGCGAAGTATAAATATTTAAAATGGACGTTTCTCGCGATTTAACCATCCGAGTGCAGTGAAACGTTGCACGTTAAATGCTTATACAAATGTTAATCCACCGGCATCTAATTTATTTCAATTGTTTTCATAACCACAAGATGGCAGCTGTGCGAAATTTTCAAATCTCGTTTTTACTTCTTGAGTCCTAATCATGCGATTGAAGTTTGAATACCACACGTGCACAATAATCTTCATGTAATAGTACATAAATAAAAATCCAACCTGGCGACCATATGAAATATTTAGATGGTTCTCAATATCTACGAATCTATCACAACAATCAATCTGAAATTTTGTATGATGATAGAGGCAATTAACATTGGTAGGATATTTGAAAATAGGCTGTATAGTTCTTCACAGAACTACTTGTTGGCGTTTAATCTAAATGAAATACCAATGGGCACTTAATAAATGTATTACACCTCAGCGAATAAAAATAAATTAATATACGGCGGCTTCGGTTTCTTAGTTGGTAGTATGTTGAGCTTCTATGCCCAAGATCGTAGGTTCAAACCCGGCCGGAGTCGTCGGATATTTTTAAGAGTGTTAAAAATCCCTCAGTATGCCTTCCTTTGGAGGGGAAGTAAAGCCGGCGGTCCCATGTCGTAGATTTATGGCATGTAAAAGAACCCGCCACTGACTACAATTTTGTGAAGCTAAATTTGTAGGTTAGATTTGAATAACGCTCTATTAAGTTCCAACGTTCGACGCAAGGTGCTGGTTTTGATGGCATCTAGTAGCCAAGTTCACGCATAGGTGTCTTTGACGGTAGCATTTAATAGAAAAAGTAGGAACTACTTGAAATTGATCGTCTGCAGTCCTTACCTGAATTACAAATAACACACACTAATGCAGCCATCACAATTAACACCGGTTATCAGACAGATTCTACACACATCCAAAGTACACGGGGCTATATGATCGCGTTGTCGCAGCCCCTAAACTGAGGAACGAACCAACGAAATTAATATTTATTTATTTATTTATTTTTAATCGAGTTTACCCTCCTCCAGGTTGGTGGAACCCACGGACTCATCGAGGGAACTCACCACTACCGCCTCTACGGGCAGTGTCCTAGAGCTGGGTACATCTGGTCGGAGGGGATACAACTGAGGAGGTGTGATGAGCACCTCGCCCAGGCGGCCTCACCTGCAAAGCGAAAAGGGGCCTCATGAGGGATGGGAAGGGAGGGGAAGATTGGGATGGATAGGCAAGGAAGCGGGAAAGAGGCGGCCGTGGCCTTTCAGTAGTTACCATCCCGGTATTTGCCCGAAGACGAAGTGGGAAACCACGGAAAACCACTTCGAGGATAGCTTAGGTGGGAATCGTGCCCTCTCTACTCATTTGGGCCACCCGAGGCTGAGTAGACCCCGTTCCAGTCCTCATACCACTTTTCTAATTTCGTGGCAGAGCCAGGAATCGAACCCAGGACCTCCAGGGCGGCAGCTAACCATGATGACAGCTACGCTACGGAGGCGACACCAAATTAATATAATTAATGAAATGTACCAGTTTCGGCCATATTATGGCCCTCTTGAGCGATGTTGTAAAAAAAACTAATATAATTATGAGCAAAGCATTGTTAATAATGTTTTAATTGGAGTTTCTACGGGGGAAAAATATGATAACAAGTAGTACCGAGGAGAACTAACGCCTATTTTCATAATTATATCCTACGTATGTTAATTGCCTCTATCAACATATAACATTTTAGTTTGATTGCTGTAATAGATTCGTAGATATTGAGAACCGTCTAAATATTTCGAATAGTCGCCAAGTTTGACTTTTATATTATTATGTAGGTCTTAGAGTTATGCGCTATTACATGAAGATTATTATGTATGTGTAGTATTCAAACCTCAATCGCATTATTAGGACACAATAAATAAAAACGAGATTTTAAAATTTCGCACAGCTGCCATCTTGTGGTTATGAAAACAATTGAAATAAATTAGTTGCCAGTGGATTAAAATTTGTATAATCATTTACCGTAACATGATGTACTTTTCTCGGATGGTTAAAACGCGAGAAACATCTATTTAAATATTTATATTTCGCGTCACCGCCATGTTGGATATATGCTGACCAGGTTATTGAAAGTTCTATAGGTGAACTTATGTTCATAGCCTCTATCAACATAGAAAATTTCAGTTTGATTGCTGTAATAGATTTGTAGATATTGAGAACCGTCTAAATATTTCGGATGGTCGCCATGTTGGATTTGTATATACAGGCCTTAAAGTTATGTACTATTAGATGACGACTTGCGTAGGTTTATTATGCAAACATTGACTTCGATCACATGATTAGGACACAAGAAGTAAAACCTTAATTTAAAATTTCGCATAGCCGTCATCTTGAGGTTATGTAAACAATTGAACTAAATTAGATGCCAGTGCATTTCAATGCGTATAAACATTTGCTGTACCAAGTTTCATTGCGTTTGGATGGTTAAATCGCGAGAAAAGTCTATTTAAAAGTTTCAACTTCGCTTGGACACCATGTTCGTTTTGTAGTTAGCAGGGTTTTGAATGTCACATAGGTGAACTTCTAATACACACATCAAAAAAAGTTTTGCATCACCTCGGTTCCAAGAGTTCCGGAACCGTTAAATACAAAGGGAATAGAGATCAACACAAACAACATTTCAGCTCGTTTTATTGCTCATGAGACCCACACATTGCATGTTGTACCATCATACAGCTAGACTTTCAGCATTTGTGGTCCAGATTGCAGTACACACCACTACCTCTAATACCCAGTAGCACGTCCTCTTGCATTGATGCATGCCTGTATTCGCCGTGGCATACTATCCACAAGTTCATCAAGACACTGTTGGTCCAAATTGTCCCACTCCTCAACGACAATTCGGCGTAAATCTCTCAGAGTGGTTGGTGGGTCAAGACGTCCATAAACAGCCCTTTTCAACATATCCCAGGCATGTTCGATAGGGTTCATGTCTGGCGAACATGCTGGCCACTGTAGTCGAGCGATGTCGTTATCTTGAAGGAACGCATTCACAAGATGTGCACGATGAGGTCGAGAATTGTCGTCCATGAAGACAAATGCCTCTCCAATATTCTGCCGATATGGTTGCACTATGGGTCGGAGGATGTCATTCAGGTATCGTAAAGCCGTTTCGGAGCCTTCCATGACCACCAGTGGCGTACGTCGGCCCCACATAATGCCACCCCAAAACATCAGGGAACCACCTCCTTGCTGCACTCGCTGGACAGTGTGTCTAAGACGTTCAGCCTGACCAGGGTGCCTCCAAACACGTCTCCGACGATTGTCTGGTTGAAGGCATATGCGACACTCATCGGTGAAGAGAACGTGATGCCAATTCCGTGGGGTCCATTCAGCATGTTGTTGGGCCCATCTGTACCGCGCTGCATGGTGTCGGGGTTGCAAAGCTGGACCTCGCCATGGACGTCGGGAGTGAAGTTGCGCATCATGCAGCCTATTGCGCACAGTTTGAGTTGAAACACGACGTCCTGTGGCTGAACGAAACGCATTATTTAACATGGTGGCATTGCTGTCAGGGTTCCTCCGAGCGGCAATCCGTAAGTAGCGGTCATCCACTACAGTAGTAGCCCTTGGGCGGCCTGAGCGAGGCCTGCCATCGACAGTTCCTGTATCTCTGTACCTCCTCCATGTCCGAACAACATCGCTTTGGTTCACTCTGAGACGCCTGGAAACTTCCCTTGTTGAGAGCCCTTCTTGACACAAAGTAACAATGCGGACGCGATCGAACTGCGGTATTGACCTTCTAGGCATGGTAGAACTACAGACAACATGAGCAGCGTACCTTCGTCCTGGTGGAATGACTGGAACTGATCGGCTGTCGTACCCCCTCCGTCTAATAGGCCCTGCTCATGCATGGTTGTTTACATCTTTGAGCAGTTTTAGTGACATCTATGAACAGTCAAAGGGACTGTATCTTGGATACAATATACACAGTCAACGTCTATATGCCGGAGATCTGGGAACCGAGGTGATGCAAAACTTTTTTTGATGTGTGTAGTTTCCTTCATCACTGTTAAAAACTTCAGGGTAATATCGGTAATAGTGTCGGAGATATAGAATGCCGGTGAAATATTTCGCACCGCCGCCATGTTGGATTGGTGAGACGTAATAAAATTTGAATGGCACGGTTGGGGTCGGCCAAAATGGTGCTATGACCTTACCGAGTTTCATTGAAATCGCTCCAGCCGTTTAGAAGGGACACTCACAGATACACACGCGGACAAAAGGTGATCTCATTAGTCAATTTTTTTCATAACTGAAAATAGTCTAAAATAGTTAAAAACAGATCTGTATCAAATGTGGGCTTTAATTTGATGTTAATATATATAATTTTGCGAAAATGAAAATATCTACCTACTGTATACGTACATCAGATGAATCAACTGCCCCTAATAATATTGTTATATGCAGCCCAACCAACGCGTGTTGTCAGGAAGGTCGAAATTTCTCTACTTGCATTCGTATGGTACTAATGCACTGCAAGAATATTACACAAACAATAATGAACTCTATTATTTTTTCTTCGTATTAGCCTGTAGTCACACTAAAGAATGAGGACTGAGGGACTCTAAAAGAAGTAGAACCATGAAAGGCAGATAGGAAAGCGAAAGATGACAGGTTCCTTAAGTCACTGGGTAAAGGGAGAGACGGACCCAGCTCAGGAATCCCTCGGGGTCGCAAACTTCCGAACTCACCAGCCGTGAGCCCTTGTAGACACCGTTGGGATGGGAACAGAATAAGAGTTGACCGAAGGAAGTTGACAGGAAAGATGATAAGGGCCTATAACCTAAATGTTGGGCCCCTCGAAACAACAATTATCATCATCATCAGGAAATATGACGGAGAGGAGTCCAGTGTAAAGAAGTGAAAGGAATGGCGGATTCGGCTGGGTCCCCGTGGTCGCCAATCCTAAGGAACAAAATGCTCTAATGTTATAGAATACACGGTTTTACTGTACCTCTATATGTGTTAGTATCCCGTTCTTGGTCATGCGATGAATGGGCTGGTCCTAGGTTACACAACACCAATAGGCCTGTCACAAGCATGAACCTGGCACCTATCATGATGAACAACTAGCAACTGAGACACTCCACGCTGTCTCTCTTATCTTATCATCTTGCAGATTGGTTACTAGACAAACCTGGGATTTACTGCATAACGTCACACATCAGATATACGTTTAGTCTACAGGAAGTGCTCTGATGACGACAATGATGGTAAATCCAAGAATTAGGTTTTGAATATCACATTGATAACCAGCCTCAGCTATGAGGTTGCGTAGTATACTCTGAGATTTGCTGATGGCATTGTCATCTCAAACGATTCATCATAGGATTTGAATGAATTCTTAAATGGTATGGCAAGATCAACTTTTAAGAAAATGAGACCTTTATTGTGCGATGATGCCTTAAATTTAAAACTAAGACTGCGTATTGTAAAATGTTTTGTTTGGTCCATTTTGCTTTATAGAGTGGAAGCCTGGACTATGAAATCGCCCATCATTAAGGGGCTCGAAGCTCTGGAAATTTGGTTTCATAGAAGGATGCTGAAAGTCTCTTGGATAGATCATGTCTCTAATGACCAGGTACTGAAGAGGGGAAATTCTCAACGAGAGCTACTGACCACCATCAAATGCAGGAAAATTGCATACCTAGGTCATGTGTTACGTGGTGAAAAATGTACAATATTACATCTCATTTTAAAAGGCAAAATTGACGCGCAACGAAGGTAAAGGATGTCTTGTCTTCGGAACCTTCAAGATTGGACTGGACGATGATGATGATAATTGTTGTTTTAAGGGGCCTAAAATCTAGGTTATCGGCCCCTAATAATCTGGGTGATAGCGAACATGTTAATGAAATGGAAACCAGAACGAAAATTAAGTGGGACGGAAAATACTTACAAAAAGGAACTCAGATTGAAACAACTCACAAAATGTTCTTACAAAAGGGAATTTAGAACGAAAAGATTCACAAAAAGAATAGATTGAAAAATACCCAAAGAATGTAGGCTAGGTTCAACATACGTACAAAATGCAATGTAGAGTCGAAATACAAAATGCAATTGAAACTCAAAATACTTACAAAATGTAAATGAGATCGAAAGTACGTACAAAATGCAACTGAGGTTCAAAATACTTACAAAATGCAATTGAAATTGAAAATACACAATGCAATTCAGATTGAAATATCCCAGTTCCAATCCAAAATATTCACAAAGTGCAATTGAAATTCAAAATACTTACAAAATGCAATGGAAATTGAAAATGCTTACAAAATTTACGGAGATTCAAACGACTCATGTGGATTGACAATACTTACAAAATGCAATTTAGACTGAAAATACTTGACAAAATGTAATTTTGATTCAAAATACCCACAAAATGCAATTGAGAATCAAAATATTTGCAAAATGCCCACCAAACAAAATGCAATTTAGATTTAAAACTCTTGCGAAATGCGGTTTTGGTTGAACATACTTACAAAATGCAATTGAAATTCAAAAAACTCACTAAAATGCCCGGAACCTACATTGAAAGACTTACTAAAAAGCAATTTAGATTGTCAATCTTTACAAAATGCAATTGAGGTTGAAAACAATCGCGAGAAGTAATTTAGATAGAAAAAACTTACAAAATGCAACGTAGATTAAAAATACCTTAAAAAAATCGCTAAAGGAAATTTAGATACACGGGGAACCAAGTAACAAAAACAGTGCGGGAATCTTAAAGAGAAAAGGAACTATAATGAAAAGAAAACAAGAGGTCTGACCCCTCGAAGAAGGAGGGTTCAGGAAAGATGAGACAAGGGCCAATTAAGGCGGGAAAGTGAAAGACTCCCTAGGCCTCGGATACCCTAATACCGTCGGGGTCGAAAAATAACAAGAGTTGACCAAGGGAGGTCGACAGGAAAGAAGACAGAGAGGAGCCCGACACAAGTAAGTGGAAGCAATGCCGGACTCAGCTGGGGTCCCGTGATTTGACTGGAACAAGATCTATTGAACAGCTCTACCGCTCTGCTGAAGATAGACAAACATTATCCACATTGATCGCCAACGTCCAGGAGACTGGGCAGGGCACATAGAAGAAGAAGAAGAAGAAGAAGAAGAAGAAGAAGATGGACTTCGTCTTGAGGAAGAAATTCATGATAAAAATCAATAAATGTAAGACAAAAACAATGGAATAGAGCCGAAAGAAATCAGAAACCCCTATTGACGTAAAATTGTCAGGTGAAAAGCTGAAGGAAGTAGAAGACTTCTGCTACTTAGGAAGCAAAATAACCAGTGATGGACGAAGTTTAATTACTATTGCAACTAAATAAGTGTATTTATTGTAAAAACCGTCACCCATACTTGTAGACAGATTTAATAGCTTTAGAACTAAAATTTTTCGAGCTTTTGTAAGCAGCAAGATGTTCTCAATTGTTTAATTCTTTTTTATGAAATACAGTTATAACTCTCTCATTGTTATTGCTACCCGGGGATAATCTGGAACTGTACGTCGTAGCCCTATAACTCTTTGATATGCTATGCTTGACTAATTGTAGTCACTTTCAGAGTCAGTGTCACTATTTTCGCCCGCGATCTAACTACGTAGAGTTTCACCAAACCCTACTAAAATGTCATACTTATTCCTTGTCACAATAATTGAACCTGGTCTATAAGTGGGCGATTGAAAATAAAATGAAAATAAACACAAGAAAATGTAGTCTAATAAAAATATGGAAAGTGCGAAGGCAAGATTTTCAATATAACATCGGCTCGGAAATACTTGTAGAAGAAGATTCTTGCAAATATTTGGGCGTTCACGTAAGAAATGATATGAAATGGAGTAGTCATATAGGGTGTGTAGTTTCTAAAGCTTACAAATCCCTGCACTTTGTAATGAGGATATTAAAAGGAAGTAGTAACTCTGCTAAAGAATTAGGATATTTGTCGCTTGTAAGACCTATTCTGGAATACGCCTCGGAGGTTTGGGATCCATATCAAGTAGGGCTCATAAATGAGTTGGAAATTGTACAAAGAAAGGCCGCTAGATTTGTGCTCAGTGACTTTAATCCCAGGAGCAATGTGAGCCGTATGTTAAAGAAACTTGGGTGGGAATCACTTGAGGCTAGGAGGGTGAAATCTAGACTCTGCGCTATGTACAACACGTATACAAATCAACCAGCATGGGGTGAGCTTAGCAAACGTATGGAAAAGCCTACTTACATGGGTAGGAGCGATCAGGGGCGGTTCGACCTTGTACATCTAGGGGGGGTGAACATTTAAAACATGCCGACCGGCTGATTAACATTGCCGACTATACGTTTAAAAAACTGAGCAACGGGAGGGAAAGGGAGGGGGGGGGGGCGGTAACGGTACACAAGACAAATATACTTAATTAATGGCTTTCATTTAAAATGTATTTTATTAGTTCCAGAATTTTGATTCGCAGGAAAATTTTATAAATGAACAAAATAAGTCTTTAAATATTACATGAATTAAAAAATCTAGTTATTCTTTCTAAAACCCTACTCTACGATGTTTTAGCAAGGACTTCTTCTCCACTATCTCCGTAATTTCAATGCCGTCGACGTTATCTTTCGTTGAAAACAACATCAGTTTTTTCTATCAGCGGGTATCTTGAAAATTATGTGGAATGGCTCTAGCAAAGAAATTAATTTTGCGAGATTGTCTTGCACGCTTGTAGTAAATACATTCACATCCCTTCTGTAGAATGTAAGAAAAGAAATTTCTGCTGTCGTTTCAGCATTCGCGTCGTACTTCTTTGCAAGTCGCCGGATCCTGTGGTGCTTTAAGAAGTCTTCCTCCGCATTTACAGTACTAGCATACTTTTCGCAAATGACGATGCGTTCATCTTGCCGTCGTCGTTGATATCTTCAAAAGACTTCAAAGCGCTCTGAATCAGCTGCTTCGCGTCTACTACATTCAGCTCCTCCGCTTCTAAAAGCTCGGTTACGTTCTTAATTTTAAACATGATGTTTTTGGTAAAGTACATGCCGCAGATAAAATCAAAGTAGAAGCTTTTTGTGCAAGCCTGACGCAAAAGTTCGGGTTTTACTGTCAAATTCAGAATCGAATGAGGTTTTCATTGTTTCCAATGTTGTGACTATCCCTTCATAAGACGTAGAAACAGCTCTCATCGATTCGGCGTGCGCAGTTCACCTTGTTTTTGATAAATTCTTAAGTTGAAGTGAATTTTCAATTTTATCCAGCTCTTTCTGCAAGCTTAAATGTTGTTTCGTGCTACCCGAAAAAATAACGTACAATGCTTCAAGAGTGTCAAAAAACTCTCGGATAAGTTCGCTAGCATTACAAGCTGTCTCTACGAAAATGTTTAACCTGTGAGCTTGGCATGGAACGTACGGAACATATATTTTGCACTTCTCTGATAGCTTTTTCTGAGTGCCGTTGTATATGCCAGACATGTTACTAGCAAAGTCGTACTATTGAAACGCTAGTTTATCGAGTGGAAGTAAAAGTTCTTCTGAATTTAAAATTAAAAATATTTTTTCAGCCAACTCCTCTCCAGTCTTATTTTTGTTAAAACAGCGTCTATTTTTAAAAAACGCTCCACAGGAACAAGCTCTTCATCTTTTTCGACGGCGTATCGGTTATATAACGCGAGGAGGTCTTTATGTGACATATCGGGAGTAGTATCTGCTATAACGGAGAACATATCGGCGTTCTTGATCTCTTCTGCAATTATTTCACGAGTTTTCCCTCCAAGAAGACGGATGAATTCATTTTGAGAGTCCTTGCTCATATACGTAACCTTGTGCTTCAGTATTCACTTCTTCCAACCACCTATTCATGCCCGGACTATGCCGTGAAAGTAACTTCACAATTTGCGTGAAGTTTCCATTGTCTTGAGTGATTCCATCCTCGTGACCTCGGAAAGCCAAACCTTGCCGACAACGGGTTCTTGCAGTGTCAATAAGTATCTGGATAACTTTTTTGTGAAACTCCTTTTCTTTTTCTTCCTCAATTCTGATCGTCCGTAAATGTTTATCAAGGAGAAAGTCTACGTGGCCTTTTCCATTGACGAAGTGGCAAAAATCTGCCATAGCTGCTTGATGAGCTTCTGAAGTGAAGTGAAGTGTTCTTTATCATCTTTCCGCGACTTTTCAATTTGTGCCACTGACGTACTCCCGCGTGTGACCATTCTTCACTTGCGGACGCCCTTACTCGTCCGTTTGGAAATAAGCCACAGGCAAAACAAAACACCGCGTCTTTTTCAATGCTGTACTTCAACATGTTAAAATCCGTATACCAGACCGGAATAAATCGATGCTGCTTATTTTCTGGTATGTCTGGATTTGCTGGAAATACACTAAGTTTTGGCTGGAAGGCCCCAAGCGAAGTCAGGTACAGTCGTTCGTTTGCCGTGATAATTCTTTTCCGTTTTGCAGGATCGCGATTAACAGGTAAATCGCCCGCTTGAATGTGTACTGTGTCCGCACCCATGTTATTTTCCTCCTCTCTTGCTCGTTGAAGCAACTGACCGCTTTCATCGTGGATTCTGGATAAGCAGTCTTATCATTTTCTACCATAAAAGTTTTGTGTTCGGAATAGCGACTTCTTTTATTGTTCTCAAAATATCGTCAACTCTTTTTAAATGCGTTATAAACTCACTAACTTGGCCAGAAAAAACAATCCACGAAAATTCTCTACCACGCGGTGTAGGACCGTCAACACTACAACCGGCATCCGATGAATTTCCAGCTGCTCGTAACTTGCGAACGTCAGATGTGTTGGGAATATTGGTGGTTCAATGGTTAGCGATGAGCAACGGTGGTCAATGGCTCAACGGTAGACGATGGCTCAACGGTAGATGATGGCTAACGGTGGACGATGGCTCAACGGTAGGCGATGGCTCAACGGTAGATTTTTATTTTAATTGTACCTTAGCTACCCGATGGGCATTAAGTTCAACCCTTTGAAAACGTCGAGCGTCGCAGTGGTGCTTTTCCGGATATTCGTTCCATCGACAAAGTTACTTAGATTTGTCTCCTCCACCCCACCCCGGTTTTCTTGTCACTGGGTTTTAAAACACTCTGTAAGTTTTATTAAAATAAAAATGATGGTTTAAGAGAACAACTTACCCCCCCCCCCCCCACACACACACACAAAGGTAGACTTTTATGGATGTATCGGGCATTTTTTTTCTTGATAACACCATTAAACATAAACATAGCTGAAAAAATGCATGTATTTATTATATTATTATTACGTACGTTTCATGGTTACGTGATGCTCCGTGAAAATGTTCCGTGCCGGCGAAAACAAACGACCCACTGCTACTGTATTTGCACCTAGTTATCACTGTAAAAATTGCTGGTTCAGGAACAATTGCTTTCGCTCATTCTCAGTGACCACTGCACTGATCATAGTGAGCACACCACCCCGTGAGGAACCTAGGAACCATAATCCTGTCAATTTTGTAACAATAGCGCGGATATGCGAGGACGCGCCGAGACAAGCGGTAGTTGGTCATAACATTCCTCCGACAACATCTCAATGAGTTGGCTTGACCTCAAGTTATCAATGTGCTCACCAACACCTTTTGTCTAGCCACATGGTACAGATCCTGGGCTCGCTTCGCTGTGAAGCTGAGTCGCTCTGCATAACGAACGCGGGATATTACTCCCACCCAGGAACGTGCCGATGAGTTCATCCCTTGTCCTTGGTCCCATATTGCTCAACTGTCATTCTTTCTTCAGTTTCCATACACAGAAACGAAATGGCAAGTGGCAGCCGGTGCACCGAGGTCTGGAAGTGAAACTTTTAAAATGGCCGCACGAAATTATTGCTGCGTCCGATTGTGCCGACTGTCGGTAAAAATGCCGACTGTCAGTATATATTTTTTTTTAAAGAAATAGGACCAAATCGTATATGGCCATGCCCCGTTTTGCTTTTTTAAATGCTGTTTTGGGAAATGTTACGACTTCTTCAGGATTTGCCGACTGCCGACTGATGTCGTATTTGCCGACTGAGAAAATATCTGAGGGGGGTGAGACACCCCCCCAACCCCCCCACTCGAACCGCCCCTGGGAGCGATCATCCTTTCAAAGTTAAGGGCCGACCACAGCGAACAAATTATGGTAAATATTCTTTCGTAAACCGTGCCATTGATAATTGGAACTCTCTACCTGCCGCAGTCTTAGAGCCTTTTCCCAAACATATAGGTGTGTTTAAGAAAAGACTGACTATTTGTGTAAATATTCCAGTTTAATTGTTAGTGAATTGTTATGTACAATTATTTATTTGTTATGTATATCTAATTTGCCACCGGGGGACACACCTCCAATTGCAAATAAACGAATGAATGAATGAATGAATCTGTACATATTTAGTCCCCGGTTCTTGGATATAACGGGTAATCTTGAGAACCAATCGAAGGATTTTGATGTAGGTTTCACCATTCTGTAAAGGATTTCTCGAGGAAGGTTTGTGGAGAAAAAACATTCATTTTTGACCAAAGGAAACCGAGCAGTAACAATTTCAGTGAATCGAGACGAAGAAAAACCCGCTTACGCTGGATAAACCGTTAAAAACATCTATATACTATAAGGCTCGTTCTCACGCAGCAGTGTCATTGTCGGAACAGTTTTTGATGCCACCGTCACAGTACCGTGGCAGTGGTGTCGCGTATTCAAAAGTTTTGATATGCGACATCGCGGCATCATCGCTGTCGTGACACTAACGTGAATCTACATGCAATGTCGTCATTAGAACAGGTTTGTGCCAGTCGTGTCGTAACATTGCATCACTCGACCACGTGTATTGTGTGTAATTATATTATGGCTGCGTTTGATATTCTTCAGTTTTTGGAACACTATCAGCAATGAATGTAAATTGCTCAATGACCGAAAATCTTCCAATGCCAATTCTCTCAGTAACGTTTCAGATACACCTAGTTTTCCTCTGCGTAGCATCCATTTTCTCACCCACACTTCTTTCTCCTTCTTCTTACATGTTCTCTCCTCCAGAGCTATCAATTCTCCGACAACACTGGCAACGCCACAAACAACGTCCACCATGTTGCGCGAAAATGCCACGAAAGCCCAAACTTCTGTACATATCGTGTGAACAGGTAACTCCCATGGCAGCGAATGCCGTGACATTTCATGACAGCAATCTCGTGACATCAGTGCCATCGTGAGAACGAGCCTTATGAGTGTAAGAATTGTTCAGCATGAAAAGTTCTACAAAAAGGGCCGGAACAGCATATCTATATCTTTAATACATCGCCCACTGTAAGTGTTTGTACGTTTTCATTTCTTCCAATAATCTCCGTTCAATAGAAATTTAAATTACTAGCTAAGGAGCGAGCTTACGAGCTAGCGAGCCTATCACCCCAGCTTCGGCCAGCATCAAACTGTTGAGTTGTGTCAAGTTAAGACTTCAGAGAAGAGTATATGTGTTTGGCGTTTCGCTGTTCACCTCGGCTTTTCTGAATTGCGTCTTGGACTTGCCGTCCGTCGCCCTTTTAAGCTTACTCTGTGCAAACCAATAAAGATACTGGGCGGGTTGCTAGTAAACTTACATGAATATAATCAATTTCGAGGAACACTGTTACAACCATGGAACAACATAGGATAGTAATACCGTGTCTAGTGCACAGAAATTAGTCCCAACGTGACTGGTGGTACGTGAAGTAAAATGCTCACTGCTGAGGGAAGCTCATAATTTCTCCTTTACTGTACCTTCACAAGGACATACAGTCGAAGCGCGTGACATTCTCACCTCAAAACTGCTGGGAGAAGGTATACCGGCGCTCAAGAACAAATCCACATTCAACGTAACCTAATTTTCAACAAACGTCAATGTTTAACAAGTGGGAGTGCGTAGTAATCCTATGGTCGATCTGGAGTCGACAGAGTACCACAGCTTCCTTCCGGCAAGATCGAAAGGAAGATTTCCAGATCTTCGTTGTCTCCTCGATCACGTAGAAAAAGGGAGAGGGTGTTTGGCAGCGTTGTCGCAGCCCCTAAACTAAGGAGCCAACTAACACTAAAATTAGAGACGTAAGTGAAATTGGTTGGTTCTTCCGTTTAGGGGCTGCTACAACACCCCGTGTACTTTGGGAGTGTGTAGAATCTGTCTAATAACCGGTGTTAATTCTGATGGCTGTATTGGTGTGTGTTATCTGTGATTCAGATAAGGACTGCAGACGATCAATTTCAAGTAGTTCCTACTTTTGCTACCAAATGCTACCGTCAACAACACCTAGCTGCGAACTTGGCTACTAGATGCCACCGCAACCAGCACCTGGCAAAGAACTTTGGAACTTAATAGAGCTTTAGTTTTACACTATTGTAGTTAGTGGAAGGTTCTTTTACATGCCATAAATCTATAACACGTGCTCGCTGGCTTTACTTCCCCTCCGAAGGAAGGCTTAATGAGGGATTTTTAACGCTCTTAAAAATCCGACGACTTCCGCCGAGTTTGAGCCCACGATCTTGAGCATAGAAGCTCAGCAAGCTACCAACTACGCCACCGAAACCGTCGTATGTGAACTTGCGCGCTTGGACAGGCCCACAAGCGGGTCAACCCAGCAGCTCCTCTGTCGGGAAGATAGCGAAGTAGGGGATGTTCGCGGTTTATAAGTCCCTCGGAACAAATTGGCCCATGAGTTAGAAACTGAAGCTGGCCACCGGCCCTACCTCAAGTTCAATGACAGCTTACAATGCAGAAGAGGTTTGGGAAGGGGCGAGAGGGGGCGAAGGAAGAAAGGCTGCTTCTTGTGACAGATTTATAACAGAGAGGTACAGTCAGCTAGTTGTTCCCAACATGCTACTTATTTACCAGTCACATAAAAGAAGTGAGGACTATCACAAAGATATGAACGGTGAATATTATATTCGTTGGTTAAAAGAAAAGTTGATCCCTAATTTGGAACGCAACTCAATGCTTGTTACTGACAACGCATCGTACCAAAACACGCAGAAAGAATGGTTGATTATTAACAGTACAATGCTGAACTATATAGTCATAAAAGTTTCGTTACAATATTATTGCATTACACGCATTAGTGTCATTTAATTATTCTAATCACCTAATACAGTTTGTAAGGAGTGAAATAAATAATGGTTGTTATAGTGTGTCAGAGTGAGTGACAGTTGCTGCGTGAACAGAGTGTACTTCTGACGACTGACGGGTGACGCAGCGGACAGCACTCAGCAGGCTGAGAAAAGCAGACTCTCTCTTCAGCTTCCTACTAGATTTTCACAAGGGTCAATTAGTTCTGAGGCAGTTATAGCACATGAGTCGTGCTGAATGGGAAGGCGTTGGAGCATAGCAGACGACGCGACCGACGCGGCGATACCCTGACAGAAGTGAACCGCGCCAGTACGATACCGCAGGACTGCGGCTGGTTGAGCCTGGCTAAAGACCCTAATCAAACGGCCCTTCTTTAGTAGTGGATGAGTAGGGACCGAGCACACCGAACATCATGGCATCCGCACCGGCCACTGCACATTCCTCAGCGCTTGTGTCAGCTGGCCTGGATGAGGGTGGTTTAACAAACGGCATATCTCGCAGGAAGCGTGCGCATGCCAAGAGGTCTGTTGGCCGCAAGGCATAACGAAAGCTTGGACTCGACGGGTTCAACGCAGTCCACGCGACCTGAGCAGGAGCCCAGGCTGGGACGACCGCCGGTCATATCGATCTATCACACCAACATTGATCGCATGCGCACCGCCCTGCTGCGCATCCTTCCCAAGGAGGAACGCTGTTTTACCTTTATCCCCCGGAGGAACGCCCATAAGGAGGTGTCACTGCAAGTAGGGATTTGGAAGGCCTACGCGGACACGCTGGGATACCTACTGTAAATGGGGAAAATATTCCCTACTCTCAGGTCGCAGCCGCAAACCCTACAATGCTGTTTGTAAAGCGCGCTCCCGCGAACCAGACGGCCTCACAGGCGTTGTCACAGATTTTAAAGAAATGAAGATTCCCGTTATCTGAGTGGAAGCGATGCGTACATACCCTAATTAACAATAGCATGCCCGTCCTCTGGCTTTCACCTTTAAAGAAGCCAGACACGGAGGCACAGTGCGAGACACAGCTTCAAAGGCTGTCATGACCAGTCCCGCTGTAGGCGCTGCGTTGAATATCACCCATCTGCAAACTGTATAAATGGTGCAGACCCGGCTTTTTCAAAACGCCGGAACTGCGAGGGATCACACGCTGCTAATTACAGGCAGTGCCTGAGTCGCAAGGCATTCGAAGCCGCATCGCAAGATAGGAGGCAACGAGGGAAGAATGGTGGAATTCCCAAAGCCTATATAGGCACATTAGGCAAAAAAAAGGACCCCTCAGCTTGAGCGACTACGCTAACCTCCACAGTGCCCCCATATGACAACTAGGCGAGGAAATGAACTGTGCGCGTGCTAACATAACTGAGCCGGTACAATTTTAAGATCCGTTCGACGTTATTTCCATCTAGCGGTCTCTAGTAATACATCTAAGCGATCGTAATTTCCGCACGTCTGAAAAAGGAATGCGCCCGCGTTGGAGAACTAATCCTTGTTTAAGAAACACGCCTTCGGCGATTGTTATCGCGCCTGAATTGTTATCGCGAGGAGAATTTGATGATCGTCTGCCGTTATAACTGCCACTACCAGCAAATCTATTCTAATGTTCCGAGATGCCCTTTATAATATGCTTTAAGAAGATATAAATGTTGGGGAGACACTACGCGATTCCGGCTTTGTCTCATAGTGAAGAATTCCGTAAATATGGAGTCGTCATAATATAAAATTATTATCAGTGAACTTCCAGAACGTCTCGGAGTATCAGCTAAGTGGAAATGGTCCTTGTAGCTATTCTGTTTTAATGTGTCCTGTTTTGAAGAAAACTGATCACGATATATATATATACTCCCCAACTTTCAGTGTTAAAAGTTCCGTAATTTAATCTGCTAATGTAGGGTTAAACTGGAGACCGTTCGTGTTTTTCTATGAAGTTTTGGTGTTTATTTTGTCCCCAGTTTGTTTATATACGCACGTAGTGGAGAATCAAATTGCTTGTTTATGGTTTTATTAATTTAAATGGGTGCTTGTTGTTGTTGTTGTTGTTGTTTCATTTCCGTATCTAGTCGAGTTTTAATTTAGTGCGTGTTACTTGCGTTTGTTTTATGTTGTGAAACGCGATTGTATTTATGAGAGGTGTTTCTTACCAGTTCCTAACCCCTTGCAAGAGTATGGGATCTTCCAGGGACCTTTAGGGACTGGTATTCTTTAGGTTAGTTCGCGATATTAATTGTGCCTAGACGTAGGAGGGTGTGTTGTTCATTGCCTTGGATGTAATATCTTTTTGTTGGAACACACACCAGTTTATTTTATGTTTCAAGGGTTTGTTTTTATCATGCTTGTCATTTGTGCACTCCAAGGATGGCCGATTAGGTTTTCTTTTTATCCTTGGAGACTGGGCAAGCATTGTCTATGTATGTTTCAGAAATATGTTTCATTTACAATCACGGTTCTAGACTTATTTTAAGGGTGGGTGTATGTCGTTTGTTTAAGTGGGAATTTGACTGAAGGTCGAGGGTCATGTTTAGTGTTGTTCTGTTTTGTTGCGGCCTTCAGTCAGCAAGCAACGCGTGATCCCATTACGTTATTAAATCAGGTATATTGGTTACTCTTCCGAGATGATGGAATGTGTGTTCGTTGTACGTGCCCGGGACTGCAATTGACGCTTATTTGGCATCCCGCAAGGTAACTGAACCTTGTGCTTTCGTTCGAGAGAAGTTTTATTCTACCAGCTCATGAAATCGTTTTGTTTTATCTTCATTTGGGATTTGCTTGTTTTAATTTACTGAACTGATCTATGTTTAATTGCTGAGTTTGTATGTAACGGCACGTCATGTGAAGTGTAGTGCCTTGTGAAGTTGTGTAATTATTCTGTGTTTATTGACGTGTCATTTAAGGGTCGTTGCTGTTGTTGGTTGTTTCTTTGGGTAGCTTGGCGTGACATACAGTTTAATGTAAGGGTGGTCGGATAGACAGTTCGTGGGAGACACGATTTCATGTACTTCTAAGAATGATGATTCTGACTACCTTCTTGTAGTCAGCCTGTGGTGGAACGAAACGCACTATTAACACTATTGTTAATTTCTGCTCCCCTACTGAACGATCTCCAGCGACTTAGGCTTTCTCCTCGTCGTCGACATTCTCCTTTTATAGATCTTTATTGTGTGTTTTACGTTTTATCGTTTAACTGTTTTATTATACCATGTACATATTTTATTACAGGCCCATCATCCCTCATCTTACCATTTCATGCACCCCTCACGTCCCCTTTTGCAATGTCTTGTTTTTTGATATTAAATTTTATTTTATTTTACAACCTCTACTCGAAAAGTGTAGTCATTGGATGGTCGGTGCTCCATCTAGTTCACCATGTGTTAAAGGTCTCGACTAAGGTCTCAATGGTCCGCGTCCTCGACACCTGCACTCTTCATAAATGGTAGCAGAGCGTGGTTTTGGCACTTTCACATTTCAAACATCGGGAGATTGATTATGTGATGACTGCATTTTTCTTGTATTGGTTGTGTTGACCATTTTTATCTTAAATTTATTATTTAAAAAATTTACTTATATTTGGAGATGTCCTAAGTCACCCGGTATTTCCTGTTTCTTAACTTGTGCGGAACGTATTACTATACCTTGGTTTAATAGAAATGAGCATTACTGGCAAGTGTAGTGGGAGACTTAACTACTAAACTGCGTAAGAACTGTTTGACACGAACATTATCTGCCTCGACAATACGTATGACTACTACTAAAGCGCTATTCCGCCTTCCTGGGAATCTACTTCTATGGACTCTGCCCAACCATTACTTACTATCTCTTTGGGAAGTTATTGCAAATAAGCTGTGACTGGTTCTGACGTCTTGACATTGAAAAACCCACAATCCTCTCTGCTCCGTGTTACGTCAGGGCCCGACTATCACGTGATGCAGACAAATGACAGTCACGTTACCAGCTGATTAATGTCAACATGAATACATGTAGTGATTACCTTTACATTCTACGTTGGACTTGTAAACTGCGTCCAAGATTGGGGCCGTGGAGAGATGAGCCGGTACAATTTTATGATCCGTTCGACGTTATTTCCACCTAACGGTCTCTAGTAATACATCTAAGAGATCGTAATTTCCGCACGTCTGAAAAAGGAATGCGCCCGCGTTGGAGAACTAATCCTTGTCTAAGAAACACGCCTTCAGCGATTGTTATCGCGCCTGAATTGTTATCGCGAGGAGAATTTGATAATCGTCTGCCGTTATAACTGCCACTACCAGCAAATCTATTCTAATGTTCCGAGATGCCCTTTATAATATGCTTTAAGAAGATATAAATGTTGGGGAGACACTACGCGATTCCTGCTTTGCCTCATAGTGAAGAATTCCGTAAATATGGAGTTGTCATAATATAAAATTATTATCAGTGAACTTCCAGAACGTCTCGGAGTATCAGCTAAGTGGAAATGGTCCTTGTAGCTATTCTGTTATAATGTGTCATGTTTTGAAGAAAACTGATCACGATATATATATACTCCCCAACTTTCAGTGTTAAAAGTTCCGTAATTTAATCTGCTAAGGTAGGGTTAAACTGGAGACCGTTCGTGTTTTTCCATGAAGTTTTGCTGTTTATTTTGTCCCCAGTTTGTTTATATACGCACGTAGTGGAGAATCAAATTGCTTGTTTATGGTTTTATTAATTTAAATGGGTGCTTGTTGTTGTTGTTTCATTTCCGTATCTAGTCGAGTTTTAATTTAGTGCGTGTTACTTGCGTTTGTTTTATGTTGTGAAACGCGATTGTATTTATGAGAGGTGTTTCTTACCAGTTCCTAACCCCTTGCAAGAGTATGGGATCTTTCAGGGACCTTTAGGGTCTGGTATTCCTTAGGTTAGTTCGCGATATTAATTGTGCCTAGACGTAGGAGGGTGTGTTGTTCATTGCTTTGGATGTAATATCTTTTTGTTGGAACACACACCAGTTTATTTTATGTTTCAAGGGTTTGTTTTTATCATGCTTGTCATTTTTGCACTCCAAGGATGGCCGATTAGGTTTTCTTTTTATCCTTGGAGACTGGGCAAGCATTGTCTATGTATTTTTCAGAAATATGTTTCATTTACAATCACGGTTCTAGACTTATTTTTAAGGGTGGGTGTATGTCGTTTGTTTAAGTGGGAATTTGACTGAAGTTCGAGGGTCATGTTTAGTGTTGTTCTGTTTTGTTGTGGCCTTCAGTCAGCAAGCAACGCGTGATCCCATTACGTTATTAAATCAGGTATATTGGTTACTCTTCCGAGATGATGGAATGTGTGTTCGTTGTACGTGCCCGGGACTGCAATTGTCGCTTATTTGGCATCCCGCAAGGTAACTGAACCTTGTGCTTTCGTTCGAGAGAAGTTTTATTCTACCAGCTCATGAAATCGTTTTGTTTTATCTTCATGTGGGATTTGCTTGTTTTAATTTTACTGAACTGATCTATGTTTAATTGCTGAGTTTGTATGTAACGGCACGTCATGTGAAGTGTAGTGCCTTGTGAAGTTGTGTAATTATTCTGTGTTTATTGACGTGTCATTTAAGGGTCGTTGCTGTTGTTGGTTGTTTCTTTGGGTAGCTTGGCGTGACATACAGTTTAATGTAAGGGTGGTCGGATAGACAGTTCGTGGGAGACGCGATTTCATGTACTTCTAAGAATGATGCTTCTGACTACCATCTTGTAGTCAGCCTGTGGTGGAACGAAACGCACTATTAACACTATTGTTAATTTCTGCTCCCCTACTGAACGATCTCCAGCGACTTAGGCTTTCTCCTCGTCGTCGACATTCTCCTTTTATAGATCTTTATTGTGTGTTTTACGTTTCATCGTTTTACTGTTTTATTATACCATGTACATATTTTATTACAGGCCCATCATCCCTCATCTTACCATTTCATGCACCCCTCACGTCCCCTTTTGCAATGTCTTGTTTTTTGATATTAAATTTTATTTTATTTTACAACCTCTACTCGAAAAGTGTAGTCATTGGATGGTCGGTGCTCCATCTAGTTCACCATGTGTTAATGGTCTCGACTAAGGTCTCAATGGTCCGCGTCCTCGACACCTGCACTCCTCATAAATGGTAGCAGAGCGTGGTTTTGGCACTTTCACATTTCAAACATTGGGGGATTGATTATGTGATGACTGCATTTTTCTTGTATTGGTTGTGTTGACCATTTTTATCTTAAATTTATTATTTAAAAAATTTACTTCTATTTGGAGATGGCCTAATTCACCCGGTATTCCTGTTTCTTAACTTGTGCGGAACGTATTACTATACCTTGGTTTAATAGAAATGAGCATTACTGGCAAGTGTAGTGGGAGACTTAACTACTAAACTGCGTAAGAACTGTTTGACACGAACATTATCTGCCTCGACAGTACGTATGACTACTACTAAAGCGCTATTCCGCCTTCCTGGGAATCTACTTCTATCTCTTTGGGAAGTTATTGCAAATAAGCTGTGACTGGTTCTGACGTCTTGACATTGAAAAACCCACAATCCTCTCTGCTCCGTGTTACGTCAGGGCCCGACTATCACGTGATGCAGACAAATGACAGTCACGTTACCAGCTGATTAACGTCAACACGAATACATGTAGTGATTACCTTTACATTCGACGTTGGACTTGTAAACTGCGTCCAAGATTGGGGCCGTGGAGAGATGAGCCGGTACAATTTTAAGATCCGTTCGACGTTATTTCCATCTAGCGGTCTCTAGTAATACATCTAAGAGATCGTAATTTCCGCACGTCTGAAAAAGGAATGCGCCCGCGTTGGAGAACTAATCCTTGTTTAAGAAACACGCCTTCGGCGATTGTTATCGCGCCTGAATTGTTATCGCGAGGAGAATTTGATAATCGTCTGCCGTTATAACTGCCACTACCAGCAAATCTATTCTAATGTTCCGAGATGCCCTTTATAATATGCTTTAAGAAGATATAAATGTTGGGGAGACACTACGCGATTCCGGCTTTGTCTCATAGTGAAGAATTCCGTAAATATGGAGTTGTCATAATATAAAATTATTATCAGTGAACTTCCAGAACGTCTCGGAGTATCAGCTAAGTGGAAATGGTCCTTGTAGCTATTCTGTTTTAATGTGTCCTGTTTTGAAGAAAACTGATCACGATATATATATACTCCCCAACTTTCAGTGTTAAAAGTTCCGTAATTTAATCTGCTAAGGTAGGGTTAAACTGGAGACCGTTCGTGTTTTTCTATGAAGTTTTGGTGTTTATTTTGTCCCCAGTTTGTTTATATACGCACGTAGTGGAGAATCAAATTGCTTGTTTATGGTTTTATTAATTTAAATGGGTGCTTGTTGTTGTTGTTGTTTCATTTCCGTATCTAGTCGAGTTTTAATTTAGTGCGTGTTACTTGCGTTTGTTTTATGTTGTGAAACGCGATTGTATTTATGAGAGGTGTTTCTTACCAGTTCCTAACCCCTTGCAAGAGTATGGGATCTTTCAGGGACCTTTAGGGTCTGGTATTCTTTAGGTTAGTTCGCGATATTAATTGTGCCTAGACGTAGGAGGGTGTGTTGTTCATTGCTTTGGATGTAATATCTTTTTGTTGGAACACACACCAGTTTATTTTATGTTTCAAGGGTTTGTTTTTATCATGCTTGTCATTTGTGCACTCCAAGGATGGCCGATTAGGTTTTCTTTTTATCCTTGGAGACTGGGCAAGCATTGTCTATGTATGTTTCAGAAATATGTTTCATTTACAATCACGGTTCTAGACTTATTTTTAAGGGTGGGTGTATGTCGTTTGTTTAAGTGGGAATTTGACTGAAGGTCGAGGGTCATGTTTAGTGTTGTTTTGTTTTGTTGTGGCCTTCAGTCAGCAAGCAACGCGTGATCCCATTACGTTATTAAATCAGGTATATTGGTTACTCTTCCGAGATGATGGAATGTGTGTTCGTTGTACGTGCCCGGGACTGCAATTGACGCTTATTTGACTCGAAAAGAGTAGTCATTGGATGGTCGGTGCTATCTAGTTCACCATGTGTTAAAGGTCTCGACTAAGGTCTCAATGGTCCGCGTCCTCGACACCTGCACGCCTCAATAACCTACCAGATCCTTCCACATTCCTGCATGTGGCTATCTCCAGTTCGCCAGGCCTTTACTCGTAGGCAATCCTTCCTTTCTGCCTGCGGGGTTTTCCCTCATATTCCCTACTCTCTGGTCGCAGCCTAACCCATGTTTTCATCCCACAAGATGAGGCATGGGTGAGTACCTGGTACTGGAACAGGCATAGCTATGGTTGGCCTCTACGCAAGGGGATGCACTCTCGAGGCTCCCTCGAAAATAAATCACTCATGACCTGGTGAACTGCGCCAGCTTTAACACTACCACTCTCTGCTGGAGGCCAGTCCTCTCGTCACTATGCCCGACTGCTCAGCGATGGGTAGCTAGACCACTAAATAGTGCAAGTGCTCACTGCCATGTAGGCAGTTTTTACAACAGTTTCTTTGGTCCTCTCATCTTCCTCCTCGAAAAGGTCTTACACAGAAATGTTAAGTACTTCTTCAAATTCTCGACGCAACATTCAAAATTGTCATGTTGGACCATGTTGGATCATGTTGATAGGGCGAGTATTATCGTCCACTAGTGTAGGGACCTCACTCACTGTGGCAGCGAAACCTGAAACAACAGGTTTGAGGTTGTTGTCTCTGTACACCAGACCAGTCATGTTACCTTGGATAGGAATGAGGGGCATACGTCGACCAAACATGATCCCACCCTAAAACATGACTGAACCTCTTTGCTGTTAATGTCGTTCCTGGATAAACGGCTCATGATATCTCTCACCCACTAGTCGCCACACTCGAATCCTCCTGTTGTATGGGTTCAAACCAATGGAGACCTCATCAGTAAAGAGAAAACGCCTCCAGTCTTCCTGCTGTCGTGTCCGATGAGTTGTTGCCCCCCTTACCTATGTTGTGGTTTCAGAGGAGGTTTTTGGCGCAGGCACTCTTGACATCAGTCCTGCTTCTTGCAGCCGATTGCGCACTGTCTGACCGAACACATTACCTCCAGTGACCCTTCGAAGAACCTGACGGAAGGACGTGGCACTACCAATGGGCCTACGACGTGCTGAAAGCAACAGATACCGATCCTCCCTGCGAGTGGTTTTACGGGGGCGTCCTGTTCTTTGTCTACCAGCAACTGTTTAGGTATCTCTGTTGCTCCACATCCTTGAGACATCACTTTGACTCACTCCTACACGAGCAGCAACATCCACTCGTTGGAATCCCTCCTGAAGCAATGTTCAAATTCTAATACAGTCTGTTGTACGAATGGCATTTTTACAGTAGGCTACAGTACCTTTGTCCTCCCCCTGCTTTTAAAACCAACTTTACAAGTGATGTTATTAAACGGACGGACACGAGACATGCTTCCTAGCGGACAAATATTCAGTGATTCGTACGGTGTACAGTCCTTGTGCGGCTCTAAACATTATGTACAGGGCGTATATACCGTATAAGGGGGCGTGGTGGCTCAGCGGTCTAGCTGTATGCCTCTCACCAAGGCGGTTCGGGTTCGATTTCCGGTCAATGCATGTGATATTTTCGAACTGAAATGCCATGTCCTGTGGTTCGGATTCCACGTAAAAAGGAGGTCCCGTGGCTCATGATATACAGATTAACTGTAACGTTAAACTACAAGCTTCCTTTTATATACCGTATATTGGCATTCACTCGTGAGCGAACATGAATTAGTCTTCCTACTGATGTTTCCTCAGATGACTGATCAGTCCAATCCGTAGGCTACACACTCTACTGCAGTGATGCCACACATAAATTGAGCAGCCAGCTGGCAAATGACCATTCCGCCTCAAGATCTCACGCTGTTTTCTCCTCGTGCGCAGTTCTGCTGCAGTGCTACGCCTCTGCTCTTCCAAAACAGCAATCCCTTGATAAATGGTTTCTCCATGTTGGACGATCCTGCGCGTGCATTTCCCAGCTACCATCATTGATGTTACATTTATTCAGGGTGGATTTGAGGAAATGTGTATACTTCTCTGACCTCCATAGCGCCGAACGCCCTCACGTAGTTCAGACTATAGTAATTGTTTTGGAATGCGATGGTTTTGCATGCGAATCACCTGGTGGGCTAACATTCATTCTGTGCTCTTAATACCGGCGTAATCCAGAACGCTAGTTTTTGTGCGTACAGGGCGAACTGTAAACGTATTTGTAGTAGGCCTATTGTCCTTTCACCCATGTGCAATCGTCAAATGCAAAACGTTTTTTGAGAACTGTGCAATATCATACTGTAGCAGTGACTTAAGATCGCCCAGATGGAGCGGTCGTTCCGTGCCGCGCACCGAGCACTTAAAGCTCACGTCAAGACGGTGGTTACCGTTTGCTGCCTGGTCCATAATATTTCAGTAGTTTGAAGTTTTTCCATGTAATGTACTGAAAGAAATAATATAAATTTAGTATGAAATGGTTTATAATAAAGTTATAACAAGCTGAATAAATCGTTTATTCAAAGGACATCTAAGGCTATTGATAACATTCTTCTAGCAATGGTCAGGTTTGGTCAAGGGATTAGCGTGACGGTTTCTCACCCATATGACTTGGGTTAAAATTCAGGCATAATTATTTTTTTCACTTGAGTTTTATATTTTGTTGTTTATTCAGACGTTATGTATTAAGCATATATAGTGTGTATTTTTCAATGGAAAATATTATATATTAAACTTTTAGCACCTCATATTTCAACACGCTACCACAGTGATATCCTACGCTGTCCTTGATCCGCGGTAGGGTCTACCACAGCCAACAAGGCTTCTGACAGGTAAACCAAATAGTATTCTTTATAATATTAGTAGGTAGCCTAATGGGTCTTTTTTGCGAAGGGACGGGTATAGCATTCCTTAGGAAATGAACTAGCCCTTTTGTTGCAACAAAACATATAAAATGATACCATACATGAACATATACACATTTATTCACTATATCTCAAATAATGGACAGCCATTTTCAAAAATCCGCTATATTGGTTTACGCATCAGACTTTTCTACGAAAACTTTTGAATTAGAATCCACTCACAGAAATTGTATTGCATTTAGTTCTAGGCTAACCCCTTTTTTCAGTTAATTTGACTTGACTGCAGTATTATGGTCGATATAAAAAGATTGGCTTTTGAAATGTGCAAATCGCACATTTTGTAGTCATGCTATTTGTAAGTTTCTCTTCTGTTGCTAAGTTTTACTAAATAGGCACTTGTCTTTAGAATATCCAAGAAAATATATCCCTCTATTTCTTATTTCATAGATTGAACATCTAAAAACAAAACCACAATCCGAAATAATAAAGAAATTTTATTTTCAAAGAAAATGAATTGGTAACTCGCGGGCCGGAAGTTTGCTATGCATAAGGTTCAGTGGCATTCTGAATTGTGGAAGCTCTACAGTAGGAAGACGTATTCTGGAAACGAGGTCATCATTGAAAGTGCTTGGAATAATTCAAATATTTGAACTGTTCGATTTATTTTAACAATCGACTATTCGAAATACTTGATGTACTTCGCATGTGCGCTGGTTTGAACAACCGAAGTATTCAGATATCCGCATTGTTCGAACTTTCGAATAATCAAACAATTGATTCGAATTTCCAATTGGTGAATATTCAAAGTAGTCGAATTAATCGAATATTAGTGGATTTTTCTATTTTGACTATTTTGTTTTTGTTTTTTACTTTTTTAAGCAGTTTTTGACTAATTTTGATTGTATATATGAGGCAAAAACATTAACCATATTGGATAATGCGTTAATTTTACCTATTAACTTCGTTAACTAATTAAATAGCTTTACACCTGTTAATACTTAAAATGTTATTTTCTTTATTGTTGTAACATTTGAATACCCGAAATATCTTTCCTAATTAAAATTGTAATTTCAAAGTAATTTTAAGTTATATTATCATTTTCTTCATCAAATACCATATGCAGTGTTAAGCTAAGCAACCAAAGCTGATGAATGCCCCACTGAAGGGCTGAAAACATATTACATCAATAAAGAAGATAACATTTTAAGTATTAACTGGTTTTATGGGGTTTGAAGCCATTTTTCAGTGTTGCCTTAGTACACAAAAGTTTGGTGCTTTTCAGTCGGTCAACACGAATGCACCCAAATAAGTTGGGTTATACCATAATCCAGTAATTTTTCAGGATTAGGGTATAACCCAACTTATTTGGGTACATTCATGCTGATCAACTGAAAAGCACCAAACTTTTGTATTAACTGGTGTCAAAGCTACCGGTATTCAATTAGTTTGATTGTATAGTTTATTGGATGTTGATTAATTTTGTGATGATTTCTTTTCCTCTTACTTTTTGAGCTGTTTTTGACGAATTTGGATTGTTTTTTGCGTTTTTTTAAATTTAATTTGAACTGTTTTTCGGAAGTTTTGTTATCTGAGGGAAAGGATCCTGCAGACTGCGTTCAAAATGAATTTGAATAATGGTTCAGCTCCAGCACTATTCTGGTCTACTTTGCTCTCTTACACTCACTTTCTCCTCAAATGATCTACTTGAAAAGGGTCTCAAGCAGATCTACAGATTTTGCCATGTTACTTGATACAACTTTTTGAAAGAACAAAAAATCCGGCTACACAACTCCATTACATAGCTAAATCTTGACTGAGGGCTGTGAATGGATGCATGAGAGTACTAATCTGGTTTGACCTTCAATCAAAGTTAGAAGCAGGAAGTAAAATGGAGAGAACTTCTATTTCGCTTATGGGCCCATTCTCCAGGCCCTTGATGACACAGCAGAATTCGCGTGCAAGACAGTGCTACTGTATGTCCACTGTTTTATGAACCGGCCCTTCCTCCACATAGTTTACATGGAATGTTCTGTAGAGCGGCCGTCGCTATGGCAATACACCGCACGAGACTGTCAGGATGAGTTTTGTATACTGAATTCTTTTTAGAGATGCGAGAAGGGAAAATATATACTGAACCCGCTGAGCTAAGGTTCATGTGATATTTTTTTATAACAGAACATTTATGATGGGATGTTGTACCTTTGAACACACCCAGAAAGCCACGTGGAGCTGAGAGATCACGCTATACTCTTTGAAGTAGCGGTGAATCGCACTTTTGACTTTGGTGAAGTCTGCTAATTATTTATCTGAGGCCTTATTAATTCATTTTATCTTTCCACGAGACTCAGAATATTCCATTTCGTCATGCTGCATTATTAAAACATTTTGGAGAATGTTTATTTTCGCTTAAGGTAAGGTAATACTCTTGCAGATACGCAAACAGGAACGTAAGTAGTCGCTCAACGACTTCGTTTTGACGACCTACTTCCTAGAGACACTCAGTGACTTGCACTACGTCTGGAGAATCCGCCCTGTGTAGGCGTGGAATTGTATCTGTCCTATAAGACGTAGAGCATATCCGCTGTTGAGCGTTGAAAGTGATTATCAGGTGCCATCGAGCACGAGAATACTACAATTCACATTTGTTTAAGCACAATGAGCCACATAAGAATATTGGGAAATAATAATTGGCAAGTATAGTGAATTGCATAACATTGCCGTAACACCACATTTTTGTACCCACGTGTTTGTGGGGGGCCAAGTGCCTAGTGGAAAATATACAGGTAAATGTGTTACAACTATCTTGAATATGTGTGATTATGATTGTATGACATTTAAATTGCCAAAGTGAATATTTCAATTCAAAAACGACGCATATTTCACGGATGCTACGTGACATAAAAGTAGCGTCACTAACACGTGAAGAATCATAAAACAGTGTTAGCTCACATATTAATTCACATCGACGAAATAAAGGCTGTGTCATCTACTACAATTCAAGTCTATAACATTTACGACGAACATTATATTTTTGAAAGTGAAAGAATGAATTATTACGCAACTTATTTCACTATCCACGTGATTGGACTATTCTTCATCATGTTTGAAACTGTCATCATGGGCTAATACCATCACGGTATGAGGGTGATGTTTCTATGGGAACCAGCATGATGGTGTAACTTCCAGAACAGGGAACGAGAAGGAAGGAACCAAGGATGCCATCTCCAGGCATATTCATTACATCCACGAAGTTGTCGAAAGGGACAGATCGAACCCTGGTCTTTGGAGGAGTCCAGATGGGAATCCTGATGAGGATGATACCGTTCCAGAGAGCCAGAGAGGAATTTGTACAACCATTGTTGTTGAATAGAGGGCTGAGTGAGAGCTTCTCCATTTCGTGAGTTTTTGGACACCCCTTTCTTATTCTAGTTTCTGGTGGTATAGTAGGTTAAATGTAGTTTGTGAACCAACCGAACTCAGTGTCAGCCATTTTTATAGGTAGGGAATGTAACTAATTTAATTAGATGTCATTTATTTCAGTTAGAGTGAGACACCCTTGGGTCAGACATTTTGGTCAGCCCTGGTGCAGCCTGATGAACGTCGTAGAACGTCAATGCCTATCTTTTGCTAAACGTGACCGTAGTCATTTGAGGCTACTTTGTTCAACCCTATTTGGGGTGATTTTTCAAGTCTTTGCTGACTTTAGTTATGGCAATCAGATGCCATGATTAGTTAACTGCATTCTTTGCAGCCAGTTTTTGTTACACCCCTGACTGTCGTTAGAACGGTCGTATCAGTTAGGTAGTCAACTGTAATTACCAGTTTTGTAACTGCATTATATTTCATTTTGAATAAGCTCAGAAGCTATTCTTGGTCAAGTGTGAACCTAATAATTAGAAGGAATGTTTCGTTGTCTAGCATCGAACCCAGTTCCCAAAGTATCGTTAAGCAGATCCAGAGTGTGGAATCTGCGTCACAATTATTATTTTGTTAGTGTCATGTGAAGACACGTTTTTATTTGATGTTGTACAAGCAACTACTGAATTATATTTTTGAGAGCAAAGAGCTCCAGTAATAGTAACATTACTACCATTTACTCGTCTTTGGTTTGGAAGACGGAATTATTTTATTGTATTCAGATTTATAGCGTGTTTTTTATACACGTATTCTTCGAGGTTTGTAACCTATGGTAAAGTTTTTTTTATTGAGAGGCCAGATGTATAGTTTTATTTGTTTAAATCGCCGGCCTTGATAGCCAATGGGTTGTGTCAGCCGAGCGCAGGAATGTTGTAACCTGCCAGCGACACAAAACTGGTTTGTAACCCAGTGCCCTTGAGAGCACGCCTGTTATATTGTGAGACAGAACTACTTTGACAAGTGACAGAATACTTTTTGTATTCGCATTTCCTTTCATTGCAACTTAGCTTATGGAACTCAGTGTCCATTCCTGTATCTGATCACATGTTTTATAGATTGTTTTTTTTTGTTAGTTAAACGCACTGTTGCGTGTACAGTCGTTTGACGTGTACAGTTATGTCAGGTTTTCTATAGTACGTTGTAGGCTACCCTGTTATAGCAGGAAATTATTGTATGAAGGTATTTTGTGTATGCCTTGTCCGGGATTGTTCCCGTGGACCAGATGTTATTGAACGCGAGCTTTGCGCCGCTGGTAACTTGTGTTATTGTGTGTCCGAGTTGTTATTGCTCGTTGATTATATTCCGACTGTTGAGTCGAGGCTTTTTGGTGGAGAATGATCTCAGTGGAGACACTCCGTGCCCAGGCTATTATCAATATTATTCACCATAAAGCAACGATAAACCTAAACCGACATCTTAATAATAAAACGCATAATTTTGGTAAAACAAAAGCTAACTAACGAATTCTTTCTATCTAACTTTGTTCTTTTGCATTTTGAACCTGTTGAAATGGCCGTGCAGATGAAGGTATTTTCCTTTTGTGGAAATGACTAGGACAGCTGACACTATTGTAGCGACCTGAAGCATGCTCGAACCTTGAGTTTGTAGCTTGTGGAGCGCAGGCCATGCGATGTTAGACGTAGTCTTATCTACGCAGTCGTCACCGTAACCACACACATTAGATGACTATGGCTTACAAAGAGTAAACCAAGGTGCAGGCAGGCATTTTAATAAAACTACTGTGTCTATTTCATTACTTATTTATGATGTACAAGTGTATAAATCCTACATGTTACCTTATTGTGTGCTGTTAGCACGAAGTTTCTAAGGATAATTAATTGTTTTTTTACATGGCTGTACACTTAGATTTGAATGTAACTGTTTTCTTTTACGGACGTCATCGCCGTAAATTTTGTCATTAATTGATAGGACTTAGCTAGATGAATTAACGTTAAATGTAAATGTGGAGATGGTATCATCCTAACTTAGATTTGTTTTGCTACCCTGTTAAATGTAAATTCTGATATTAGCTTGATCTTGTAACTTGAACTAGGGACTTGCGTCGTACCATTTTCCTAGTGTTGCTGTTGTTGCTTTATTATTGTGAGTTAGATCTTTCGCGAGGGATTTCCGTAACTTCTCAGGTAGGGACCTGCTCTTTATTTTTGTTTGTTTATTAGCTTGCAGAATAGCCGATTGTAACCCTCCGAACTAGGCTAGGGGCTTGTGAATTTTATCAATAAATTTTCACGGTGTTTTACATAAGTCTGGATGTTTATTTTCTCAGTCTAGTTTTTAAGGTGAACCTTTCCTTAGGCAGTCTATGACCATCGTCACCATGTACCACGATCCCTGCGGATTATGGACTCTCGTGCCGCTTTAGCCTATTTGGAAGTTCACCTGATCCTCACGGCAATTTTTTTATTTATGCCCGACGGGTGAGATGTTAGGGAAATCATTGCGGTTGTTGGCTATCCTGGCAGCTCCACCGACGGTCTCATAAAATGGCGCCCAACTCATGTGCCGACGTTAACGTGGTGACCCTCAGTTCCATGTTATTTTGGAGGATCTTAATGTTGATTAATGGTAAATTGACAGGACTGGGACGAACATAGAAAGTCGTACTGCATATCAATTGACCACATGACATTCATGTTTGATAGAAGTCCATGGGGTGAGGCTTTAGTGTTGGATAAATGAAGGATAGGATTTTCTTTGATGATGCCTCATCCTGAGTAAATGTAATACTTTGCTTTGCTCACCGTTGTCTTTGTAAATGTAGAAGCACGTAGTTTGCATACTCCAGCTGTACTCGTGATATTTATATAAATGAAGCAAGCTTTATACCACCAAGTAACTAATCATAGCTGTAAGTTCCAGTAGAGATTGATCCCTCACTTTCTCATATATATTTCTTGTCAATGGATGAGGAAACTATTAGTCGTGTGTTTGGAGAGATGATGGCAGGAGTGAATGCTAACCTCCAGCAGATTACTGCTGAATTAGGTACAGTAAGGACTGATTTAGGTGATGTAAGAGGTGACTTAGGTCAGAATACTCATGCTGTCAATACTTTAAGTGGTCATGTGTACCAAGTTAGACAGGAAGTCAACAATGTAAGTGGTCATGTGGACCAAGTTAGACAAGATTTAGAGGTTAACACCCAGTCTGTAAACAATGTTAGTGGTCATGTAGATCAAGTAAGACTAGATTTAGAGGTTAACACTCAGTCTATAAACAATGTCAGACATGATTTAGAAGTCAACACTCAGTCAGTTAACAATGTTAGGTCTGATTTAACTCAAGTCAGGGCAGACATGGACGCATACAGAGTCGAAGCTAGAAATGATCTTACGGCAGGTTTAGCAGCTGTTAGAGTTGATGTCATACGACACCATCAGGAGGCTAACCAGCGAGTAGATTGCTTAACCGACCAGATGAATAGAGCTAGGGAGGATGTGCAGACCCGATTGGAGGAGCACACAGCTCAAATTCAAACGACAATAAATAGAGTCCAGATAGATATGAGAGCCGACCTGGAGCACACTCGGGAAGAATTTGGGACTCGATTGAATCACGTCGAGGGATTTATGGACAATGTGAAAAGGGACATGGCAACCATGAACATTGGATTAATCTTGATGAGAGGTGCTGCCAATGCTGTTAATAACAACGTAAAGACGATCGTTGATGGCATGATGGAAGTCAAAGACGAACTCAACACCAACAGGAGAAACATTACTGAGTTGACAAACCGTAGCAAGCCTACGTGAAACAGTTGATGTTCATCGTGAGGAACACAAAATCGATCTCATGTTATTGAGGGGTGACCTCAACGAACACAAGACCACTGTGGAGGCTAAGGTAGCCGAGGTCAGAGACGATGTTGGGAAGATCCAAGATAATGTGTCGAGAGTTGAAGGAGAGATCGATTCCTTACAAAAACGATTTGAGGAAGTCGCGGTAACCGAGAGGTTAGACCTCAGCTATAACCTCAGGACGGCCATACGCGAAGTAGACACGAACCTCAAGGAAAAAGTCGATAGGATCAAGCTACAACTGAACGACTTAGGCAATAAAGTCGCAGCCAGAACCATTCCAGGACTTGAAGTCATAGAAAGACGTCTTGACAGACTTGAGACGCTTCCTAGAGAGAGACACTTACACCCACAGATGGGAGACTCTCAGGAAACACCCGTATCTCAATCTGCAGGAATGATGCCTACCCATTTCCAACCCAGCGCACCTATAGGACCGCAACCATCACAATTCACTGGTTCAGCGCAAAGTCAGACTTTGAACTTTGCCGCCCATCCGTTTCAACCAGCACCCAATCGACTTAGTCACGAGACTAACACACCTACGCATAACTACATGCAGAATACATTCAGACCCGCGCATACGCAGGGAAATGTCACTATAATTCGTTCGAGAGAGGAGCAACCAGCTCGCTTCTCAGGAACTGGAAGTGGTGTTACTCCAGTTGAATTCCTAGCCAACGTCGAAAGCTACTTGAGAGACACTATGGTAACTCCGGAGAGGGAACTCAGAGTTATAGAGCGTATGCTAGAGGGGCAAGCTAGCACCTGGTTTAGAGCATTCAGATACTCGTTTACAGGCTACCAGGAATTTAAAGAAGCATTATTAAGAACGTATTGGTCGAGCGACATCCAGCAGAGCATCCGAGCTGAGATGTATACTCGCAGATACAGCTCTAATACACCAACGCGTTATGCGAATTACTTCGCGATACAGCTTGCGAAGCTTCGTTGTCTTCAGCCCCCGTTGTCTGAACAAGATTTAGTGAACACCATTGTTTGGCAGTACCCTGCAGACGTGCAACGTGTGTTGATTACTGCAGGGGCATCCACTTTCCAGCAGTGTGACCAGATCTTGCGACGGTTGGATGCGAACACGGAACAGTTCCCGACACACCGTCAGCAGAAGGCTGACAGGCGCGAGGAGAGACATATAAATTTGACTACTGTCGATAAAGTGAGCCAGACGCCACAACAGACGCAAACCCAAGAGAACTCTGGGCAACGCGATAAAAACTACAATTATTATAGCAGGAGAGAATGGAACAATACTCCATATGCTCGAAATCAACAAGATGACCGTCGTAGTCATTGGGACCGGCGATTCGACCGAGGGGCGGACGGCAACCGACGTCATGAAAACAACCGCCGAGGGAATAATGGTAGAAATCCACAGCACGGAAGTATCCGTAGGGACTATCGATATAGTAGAGGATATGACGGAAATCGAGACTCTAGATACCAGCCAGACAGAGATTGGAAAGGAAGAGCACGGGAGAGCCGTCAGTACCTTCAACAACTCAGAGAACTGCAAATCCGAGAAGAGGGAGAACAGAACCCGACTTCGAGGGAAACTAGAAATTTGGCGCGGGAGACGGAGCAGAACCAGCCCAGTACTTCTCGCCAGGACAGGAAAAAAAACGCCGAAAAATCAATAGATTCTTGTTCGGTTGAGCACCAATTAACTGCCACCATATTACTCTGGGAGCCAATCCAAGAAGACTTGTTGGACGAACGACGAACCACAACTATGAATTGACGCGTCTACCCAAGATTGTAGCCGCCTTGAATGGATGCAACGTAGTCATTCTCATCGATACTGGGGCAATTATTAGTGTTATTTCCGCCGATTGCCATGCCAGACTGAAAGCAAACTCTGAAGTGACAGAGCTGCCAGTTTCAGCTGTAAGAGTCAGAGGTGTCATACCTGACCGCGTTGTGACGTACAAAATCCAGATTCTATGTACTCTGAAGATTTCGAGCCACGTGTACTTGCACGAATTTCTTGTAATGAAGGGCTTGCATCATGATGCCATATTAGGTGCAGACTTCATTAGAAAATATGATGGAATCATTGACATGGGACGTAATACGGTAGAGTTCAAGCCGAACGAACCCATTCAGATGAACCTAATTGAAGAAGAACCGGAATTCCTATCCGAAGTCGACGTAGTCGAAGAATTAAATGGCAAGGAAATTGAGGAGACACTAGATGCCGACGAAGAGGCAGAATCATTATCAGCACCCATACGAGAGAACCTTGATGCAAAATTGAACGAATACAGGGACATATTCGACACCACACCTGGTGAGATATTGGACTACGAGTATGGTCTTGTGCTACTGGATGATTCCCCATTCCAGAAGAAGATTTATCCTATTACCGAGAAACATCGCGAAGAAGCTGCTAAGAAGATCCATGAGATGGAAGTAGCAGGCACAATCAAGAACTCACCGACTCCTTTCTTGAATCCTATAACACCTGTGGTTAAGGTAGATGGAAGCTTGAGACTTTGTCTCGACGCAAGAGCCTTAAATGAACGCCTAGCTCCTGAGCACGACAGACCGCCCAAGATTAGGGACATTCTCAGGAAGTTCAAGGGAAAGAGAATATTTTCATCATTGGACTTGGTACAGTCTTATTACCATATCAGATTATCTGAGCATACTCAGAAATATACTGGATTCCTGTTTGATCAGACCACCTATGTCTTTCGAAAACTACCTTTTGGATTGAAAAATGCCGGAGCTGCGTTAATCAGAGCACTTGATGCCAAGCTGACTCCTGAAGTGAAGCAGAAGGTGATATGTTACGTGGATGACATCATCATAGCTTCGGAAACAGAGGAGGAGCATTTAAAGACGTTACGCCTTGTTTTTGAGAATCTTCGACAGGCTAATTTTAAGGTGAAATTTGACAAGTGTCGATTCTTCCAGAAAGAAGTGAAATTTGTGGGACACATAATCAATGGAGAAGGATACAGACCAAATCCGGCAAAGATTATAACTGTTGCTGCATTTCCAACGCCAACCCGTGTGAAACACGTGAGACAATTCTTAGGAATTCTCCAATTCTTTGCTGCTCATTGTGAGAAGTATTCCGAGACTGTCGCACCACTGCAAGGTTTATTGAAGAAGAACTGCAGATGGGCCTGGAAGGATGAATGCGAGATAGCTTTCAGGAAAGCTAAACAGATGCTAGTTGACTCAATTCAGCTAGAATATCCAGACTATTCCCGGAATTTTATTCTAGAAACTGATGCATCTGCAATCGGAATAGGAGCCATCTTACTGCAGGAGGATGATGAGAAGAAACGTCATTACATCGCTTTCTTAAGTCGACGTTTGAGAGCACATGAATCTCACTACTTCACTACTGAGATTGAAGCACTTGCAATTGTCTACGCACTTGAGTACTGGCAGAAACTTTTGTTAGGCCAGAGGATTATTGTGAGGACCGACCACCATGCCTTAACCTTCATATTACGAACAAGACTGGCAAGCGACAGGATCACACGTTGGACGCTGTTTCTCCAACAGTATGATTTGGAAATAGTTTATCGACCAGGCAGAGAGAATGTGTTGGCCGACATCCTCAGCCGGAATCCTGAAGCTACTGTTAATGCCATAGACATCGAGAGAGAATGCGAGCAACACCTACGCCGACTTCGTCATCTACCTGAAGGACAACGACGTGAGGAGGAACTCAGACATATTATCCGTTTCCTAGAACGAAGAATTGATCCTCAGGATGCTCATTATGCGAGAATTGCTGCTGTTGCAGATGATTATTTGATTTATCATCGTGTCTTGTACAAGTTTGTGGACGAGGACCACACTCAACTGCGTGCAGTTATTCCTAGGAGATACCAAGAATCTGTTATTCTTATGGTTCATTTATCCATTGGACATGGTGGAACAGACAAGACCATTGCAACCATCAAGGAATCTTTTACATGGAAAGGGCTAGGAACCACCGTTAGACAGTGCTTACGTGCTTGCGACGCATGCCAGCGGAACAAGTACACGTCACACTTGTTGAAAGAACAACCTAGACCAATACTCCCAACTCAACCTAGAGAGTTATATGCACAGGACCTGTATGGCCCAATACCTAAAGCTCGTCGTGGGAACCGCTACATCGTTGTAACTATTGATGTGTTCACGAAATATACGATGCTTCATCCGATTCAGAAAGCCACTGCACATCAGATTATTCAGAGGATTAGACGACAAGTGATACCGGAGGCAGGAAAGCCACAATTCCTGTTGACTGATCACGGATCACAGTACACCTCAGCAGAATTTGCCAATGCTATGAATGAGCTGGAAATAGGTCATGTTTTATCATCTATTCGCCATCCAGAGAGCAACCCAGCAGAATGCGTGATGTCTATTATCGCTAAATTCTGTCGATTGTATTGTCAAGAAGAACACTGGCGATGGACTGAAGTCCTAGTTATAATGGCAAAATGTATTAATTCAACAGTCCATGAGAGCACTGGTCAAATACCTTTGGTTTTGCATTTTAACCAGATGCCGCTGAGAATATGGGATCGTGTGATAGTAAATCCACCTTGTTTACAACCATCACATGCCAGCAGACTTTTAGCTGCGAGACAAACTATGGACAGACAAGCTGCCAAGCGCTTGAGAAGAACTAGACGCCAGAGATTTAGAGAACCACTAGTAGAAGGAGACCTTATCCTTATAAGGAGACCCGGAATTTCAAGTCCTATAGACCGCATAAATGAAAAATTTCTGTCTTTATATTATGGCCCTAGTCGTATCCGACAGCCATTGAACAATGGAAGTTATGTAATAGAAGACATTAGGACAGGAGAGCGTATTGGAACCTTCAATGCAGCCAATCTAAAGAAATATCACTCATGAATGAATTTTAAGGCAAATAAAAATGTCATCCTAACATATTATTTGAAACGACGGAGAGGCAGATGAACCCGCTGAGTTATGGTTCATGTGATTTTTTTTATAACAGATCATTTATGATGGGATGTTGTACCTTTGAACACACCCAGAAAGCCACGTGGAGCTGAGAGATCACGCTATACTCTTTGAAGTAGCGGTGAATCGCACTTTTGACTTTGGTGAAGTCTGCTAATTATTTATCTGAGGTCTTATTAATTCATTTTATCTTTCCACGAGACTCGGAATATTCCATTTCGTCATGCTGCATTACTAAAACATTTTGGAGAATGTTTATTTTCGCTTAAGGTAAGGTAATACCCATGCAGATACGCAAGCAGGAACGTAAGTAGTCGCTCAACGACTTCGTTTTGACGACCTACTTCCTAGAGACACTCAGTGCCTTGCACTACGTCTGGAGAATCCGCCCTGTGTAGGCGTGGAATTGTATCTGTCCTATAAGACGTAGATAATATCCGCTGTTGAGCGTTGAAAGTGATTATCAGGTGCCATCGAGCACGAGAATACTACAATTCACTGTTGTTTAAGCACAGTGAGCCACATAAGAATATTGGGAAATAATAATTGGCAAGTATAGTGAATTGCATAACATTGCCGTAACACCACATTTTTGTATCCACGTGTTTGTGGAGGGCCAAGTGCCTAGTGGAAAATATACAGGTAAATGTGTTACAACTATCTTGAATAAGTGTGATTATGATTGTATGACATATTTAAATTGCCAAAGTGAATATTTCAATTCAAAAACGACGCATATTTCACGGATGCTACGTGATATAAAAGTAGCGTCACTAACACGTGAAGAATCATAAAACAGTGTTAGCTCACATATTAATTCACATCGACGAAATAAAGGCTGTGTCATCTACTACAATTAAAGCCTATGACATTTACGACGAACATTATATTTTTGAAAGTGAAAGAATGAATTATTACGCAACTTATTTCACTATCCACGTGATTGGACTATTCTTCACCATGTTTGAAACTGTCATCATGGGCTAATACCATCACGGTATGAGGGTGATGTTTCTATGGGAACCAGCATGATGGTGGAACTTCCAGAACAGCGAACGAGAAGGAAGGAACCAAGGATGCCATTTCCAGGCATATTCATTACATCCACGAAGTTGTCGACAGGGACAGATCGAACCCTGGTGTTTGGAGGAGTCCAGATGGGAATCCTGATGAGGATGATACCGTTCCAGAGAGCCAGAGAGGAATTTGTACAACCCTTGTTGTTGAATAGAGGGCTGAGTGAGAGCTTCTCCATTTCGTGAGTTTTTGGACACCCCTTTCTTGTTATAGTTTCTGGTGGTATAGTAGGTTAAATGTAGTTTGTGAACCAACCGAACTCAGTGTCAGCCATTTTTATAGGTAGGGAATGTAACTAATTTAATTAGATGTCATTCATTTCAGTTAGAGTGAGACACCCTTGGGTCAGACATTTTGGTCAGCCCTGGTGCAGCCTGATGAACGTCGTAGAACGTCAATGCCTATCTTTTGCTAAACGTGACCGTAGTCATTTGAGGCTACTTTGTTCAACCCTATTTGGGGTGATTTTTCAAGTCTTTGCTGACTTTAGTTATGGCAATCAGATGCCATGATTAGTTAACTGCATTCTTTGCAGCCAGTCTTTGTTACACCCCTGACTGTCGTTAGAACGGTCGTATCAGTTAGGTAGTCAACTGTAATTACCAGTTTTTTAACTGCATTATATTTCATTTTGAATAAGCTCAGAAGCTATTCTTGGTCAAGTGTGAACCTAATAATTAGAAGGAATGTTTCGTTGTCTAGCATCGAACCCAGTTCCCAAAGTATCATTAAGCAGATCCAGAGTGTGGAATCTGCGTCACAATTATTATTTTGTTAGTGTCATGTGAAGACACGTTTTTATTTGATGTTGTACAAGCAACTACTGAATTATATTTTTGAGAGCAAAGAGCTCCAGTAATAGTAACATTACTATCATTTACTCGTCTTTGGTTTGGAAGACGGAATTATGTTATTGTATTCAGATTTATAGCGTGTTTTTATACACGTATTCTTCGAGGTTTGTAACCTATGGTAAAGTTTTTTTTTTATTGAGAGGCCAGATGTATAGTTTTATTTGTTTAAATCGCCGGCCTTGATAGCCAATGGGTTGTGTCAGCCGAGCGCAGGAATGTTGTAACCTGCCAGCGACACAAAACTGGTTTGTAACCCAGTGCCCTTGAGAGCACGCCTGTTATATTGTGAGACAGAACTACTTTGACAAGTGATCACTTTCGTGATGTTTATAGTGCGTTTTTCTTTTGTGCCGCATTTGTCAGTTAAATGCTTTTGAGACCACCGAACGAAAACATATGTACTTATTCATTTCTGTTAACATTATAATGTTTATTACTAGTGTTTAATCTCTCTCTATATATATATCTAAGACTCTTACCTCAGCGTGTTAATAGGTCATGCGCCTCCAGCTTACGATCGCATACTGAAAAGGGTGTCGACTTGCTTGCTGCCTTCCTGTATGACTGACGTCACAGCTTGCCCTGGCCAATCATCGCCCGCCAGCTTGGCTTCCAGACGTTTCCATGATGTTATTATTTAAGTGGCGGCGTTTTGCTCTCCATCAGCATTCCTTCTTCAAACCTTCTACGGTCTTCTTCAACTAGCGAGAGGCATTCGTGCCTTCCGCCCTTCTCCGGGGCCTTCTAAACTTCAGGCCTAATCTGCATTTATGAGTGAAACTACCAGGAAACGCAACAGCAGAGAGCTTCAGCACTGAGAAAGTGCATTCTACGTTTTTACTCCAAACCGCAAGAAGCTGCATCAAATCGCAGTTCTAAATGCCATGTTATTTGGCATTCAAGAAATAGCATCAAAACCTAACGATGTTAGCCAATGTACAGCGCTGGTCGCCCTGGCGAAGTTATTTTCCTGATGCTGGACATTTCAAATTCTACTACCAAAAAATCTAGTGTTGGCCACGGCAGTCTCCGTCAGCATGCTTCTAGTCATCGCCACTAAAGATAAGTTTGTGCCTTTTTTATTATTATCTTAATCATCTTCGTTTTAAGTGTTTGCTAGCAAGTGCAAGAATATTAAATTTGTGTGTGCATCAAGCAGAATGAACTTTTGAGTAATAGCCCATGGCTGGGCCAACCTAATTAAAATTAATGAACATTTGAAACTGCCCCAGGCGGGCCAGCATAACTAATTTTTTAATTAAGGCTTTATTAATGTGTTTGCAAGTTTCACCCTAAAAATAAAAGTATTGTATTTACTCTCAATGTTCAGTCTAGTATTGAAAGAACCAGGCCGCATTTCCTTAGCCCAATCCTTTCAGTCTAATCTTCTCTCAAGGAAGTTATTTTGTCCAGGCCTTAAGCCTGATGCTGTCCTCCCGTTTATGTTGATGAATCTGGGCTGTTCTCCACATAACCATTTTGGTGCCTATAACCGGGATGCTTGTAAACATTCTGTTTAACCAAATCTTCAAATTTCTTAATGTTGGAACTAATTCAAAATTTAAATGCCATACTGAACATTGAGTGTGTTAATATTTTAAAAATTGTGTTTTCTAATCTACTTCGAAAGTTTCAGCTCGAGTGTATATGGTTGGCACTGAGAAGGGAGACAAACAGCAGGCCCGTATTTCACCGCAGGGGAAGCCGCACTCTCTTTTCTGGCAGACTGTCAACTTCTTCCGAAGCAAGGTGTACCAGCTCACAGTATAGTCGTGAGTACACAACAAACTTTCATAATGCCGATTGACGAGAAACTCATTAATGCCAGAGCTTCTGTCAAAGGCAAGTTAACGCGTTTTCGCACTTTTCTAGATGAGCTCCCGGAAAAAGAACGTAATAGTGACATAATTTCTCAAAGACTGAAAGGTTATGAACAGGCCTTTGAAAAATATGATGAGATCCAAAGTAATATTGAGACCAAGGATCCCGATCAGCAAAGTGACCGTTGTGAGGTTGAAAATCTATATTATAAGGGGTTCGCAGACGCGAAGCAGCTTTTAAGAAGTTTAACATTGCAGGAAAAGCAGGAGAAAATTCCTTCAGAATCTTCTTCTTTTCCTTCCCGTGTTATATTACCGAAAATAGAATTACCTAAATTTACCGGAGATGAAGCTACATGGGAACCATTTTTTGAATTATTCAATTCATTGATTCACGAAAACGATTCTCTTCCTTCAATACAGAAGTTTCATTATTTGCGTTTGTCCTTGCAAGGCAACGCACTTAAACTCATCCAAGAGCTTACGTTGACAAATGAAAATTATGAAGTAGCTTTGGCACTTCTCAGAGATCGGTTTGGGAACACTCGTTTAAAAACTCAACGTCACATACAGGGTTTATTCAATTTACCTATTGTTCAAGCTGATAATCTTGCCTCGCTTCGTAATCTGATCGATGCTGCGGAACTTCATATTCGTGCGCTTGCAAATTTGGACCAACCAGTTGACCATTGGGATCTATTTTTGATTCATCTTATTTCTGTTAAATTAGACACTAAAACTTTAAAAGATTGGGAAGCAGCTCTGTCGCAACATTCATTGTGTACCTATGAAGCTATTATTAAATTCTTAAAGGCGAAATGCCAAATTCTCTCTGCTGTAGCCAGTCAAAAGAGTGGCGCTACCTTCAAACCTCCCTCTAATAGTAAGGACATCAGCCCCACTCAGAGAGTACTAAGGTCACATGTCTTTTCTACCAATATTCGGTCTTCCAATCAAGCACAAGCTTGTGTTTTGTGTCAACAACCACATAACTTGTACCAATGCGCTCAATTCAAATCTTTATCTGTGGATGAAAGACGCAAATTAATTACCACCCACAAGCACTGCTTTAATTGCCTATCAGCGACACATATGATAAGCAATTGTCGTTCTGAACGGTTATGTTTTCACTGTAAAGCAAAGCATCATACTCTCCTGCATAGGCATGAAAGATCGCGGTCATCAGCAACCAATAGTTCATCCGCTAAATCTCATTCTGAGACTTTGCCGAATAACGCTCAGTCTTTTACTCAAAGCTCTGTTTCGTTCAGTAAAACTCAAGTTTTATTGTCCACTGTCCAAATTCTAGTGAAGAATGTTCACGGAAAATGGGTTTCTGTAAGGGGATTGTTAGATAATGCTGCAACTAACAATTTTATCAGTGAATCGCTAGTTCGCAAGTTAGGTCTACAAATATGCCCTACTTCTATAGAAGTTACAGGAATTAATGGTTCCAAATCGCAATCTCTGAGTTATGCTAAAGTGGATGTAAAAGATTCCAATAATCTTGGCATTCATTTAAATTTAGATTTTTTAATTATAAATTCCATAGGTAATGACACCCCCATTACTTCTTTTCAAGTCCAGGGTTGGAATATTCCGCATCATTTGCAACTTGCAGATCCGAATTTCAACAGAGCTTCATCTGTAGAAATTCTTTTAAGTGCCAGCATTTTTTGGCAATGTTTACATCCGGAAAAGGTTAAAGTTGCCCGTGATGTTTTCTTTCGTAGAACTGATTTTGGTTGGATTGCCACTGGGCAAATATACCGCAACCCCGTTCAACAAAAATCTCATTGTTATTTTGTTGGTGCTGATTTAAATCAAGAATTAATTAAGTTCTGGGACATTGAGGATATTCAAGTCACCTCACCTCATTCTCTCAATAATGAGATCTGTGAAACACACTACGTAGAAACCACTGTTCGCACTACTGAAGGCAGATTCGTGGTTACTCTTCCTCGCATTTTTAACCCCCCTGTTATTACAGAATCACATTCCAGAGCTCTCAAAGCTTTATTCGCAATTGAAAATCGCTTTAAAAAAGATGCTCTCTTAAAAACTCAGTATACTTCCTTCATGGAAGAATACGAATCAGCGAATCACATGGAAGTCGTTGCAAAATCTGAAGAAATTAGTAATCCTCCTAAAGAAATAGTATATCTTAATCATCATCCGGTTTGGAAAAATTCTTCCACCCGAGAACAGATAAGAGTGGTTTTTAATGGGTCATCTCCAGATGCTAATGGTGTTTCTCTCAATGACACTCTGCATTCTGGACCCGCTATTCAGACAGATCTTACTTCAGTTTTACTTAACTTTCGTCTATTCCCCATTGCTGTCCTTGCTGACATCAAGCAAATGTATAGGCAAATTCTAGTAAATTCAGAACAACGTGATTTGCAAAGAATTTTGTGGCGAGACGACAATGCAAAACCTATAAAAATATTTCGTTTAAGAACAGTGACATACGGTCTTAAGCCGTCTGCCTTTCTCGCAATACGATCTCTTCACATGTTGGCCGAACAAGATGGTCATCTTTTTCATCCTCTAGCTTCTGAAGTTTTGAAAACTGCATTTTATGTAGATGATTTTCTGTATTCTTTTCCTAGTATCTCTGACGCACTTCTTGTTTGTGAAGATTTAAACTCTCTTCTTTCCGGTGGTGGGTTTACCCTTCATAAGTGGAACTCGAACTCAACCGAATTTTTATCTAACTTTTCACAAGTAACTCCTGTTGACAAATGTGTTGCGCTTCCTACTGAGGAATCAGCTATTAAAACCTTGGGTGTTTTTTGGTCTCCTTCTTCAGATACCTTTTGCTATCAGGTACACTTATCTGAGTTTCACCCTCAAACGAAAAGGCAATTATTATCAGAAATAGCAAAAGTTTTTGATCCCTTGCAGTACATTGCTCCGGTGGTTATTACTGCAAAAATTTTCTTGCAAAAACTTTGGTTATTGAAAATTGGTTGGGATGAGGAGGTACCCTCCCCCTTTTGGATGAGTGGTTGAAATACCGCAAGAGTTTGTTAGATCTTTCTCAAATTTCTATTCCCCGCACTTTAATTTCGGACCTTTCATGTCAGTATTTCGATTTGCACGTATTTGCAGATAGTTCTGAAAAGGCATACGGTTGCTGCGCCTATTTAGTAGGCCGCTCTTCCAATACTTTACCCGGATTTTCCAATTTAATTTGCGCAAAATCAAAGGTAGCCCCACTCAAATCCATATCTTTGCCTAGATTGGAATTATGTTCTGCTGTAATGGCTGTGGAATTAGCCAGCAAATTAAAAATCAGTTTAAATTTGAAATTTTCGACCACATGGTTTTGGAGTGATTCTTCCATCGTGTTAGCTTGGCTTTCAAAACCTTCTTCGCATTGGACCACTTTTGTGGCTAATCGCGTTTCTAAAATACAAGAGTTGTCTCATTTTGACCAATGGAATCATGTTCCGGGAAAAGAAAACCCCGCTGATATAATTTCACGTGGCTGCTTGCCCAAGAAATTAATTTCTCTTAAATTATACTGGAATGGTCCGGCGTGGCTCAGTCAGGATTTCTCTTGTTGGCCTCGTTCATCTAATCCACTCGCAGAAGATGTTCCTGATGCTCGCATTGTTACCGCTTCCCTTTTTCTAACTTCTATTGCTACTAGTCTGTTTCAGCGTTACTCTTCATTTAATAAATTAATTCGTGTGGTAGCATATTTATTTCGATGGAAATTTCTTGTTCTTGATCAGCCTGTGAAACCGCAACCCTTTCTCACTAAAATGGAATTGGAATTTGCTACTCGTAGAATCTTGTTTCTCATGCAACAAGAAGTATTCTTTCTTGAGTATCAGACGCTTTTAAGCAAAAAAGCTTTACCAAAGTCTAGTAGGCTGTTACCTCTCACCCCTTTTTTGGACCAAGATGGATTAATAAGAGTGGGGGGTAGGCTAGAATATTCTAGTTACTCAGATGAGAAAAAACATCCCATTATTCTCCCTTCTAGACATCCTATTACTACTCTTATCGTAAAGAAATTTCATTATCAGAATTTGCACGCTGGCACCCGCACTTTGCTTTGTTTAATTCGCGAGAAATATTGGCTCATTAACGGTGTTCATGAAGTTTCTTCTGTTATTCGGAAATGTATACCTTGTTTCAAATCTAAGCCCCCGCCAATCACGCAAATTATGGGAAACTTGCCATATTTTCGTTCCGAACCTAGTAAGCCTTTCGCCCTAACGGGTATCGATTATGCCGGTCCTTATGTCTATCAAGTTAATTCCCCTTTATCTAAGCGAAAGTTGTTAGGTAAACTTTATATTTCTTTATTTGTGTGCATGGTGACAGGAGCCATTCACCTTGAGTTGGTTACAAGTGCTTCTACTCCTTATTTTATAGCAGCCTTTTCTAGATTTGCCGCTAGAAGGGGTGTTCCTTCTGAGGTTTTCTCAGATAACGCAAAAATTTTTGTTAGTACTTTTGATCTTTGGAAAACTGCGCTTACCTCCCCTTCTGCTAAGGAACAGTTTTCTAATTTTTCGCATGCTAAGGGATTCAAATGGCATTTCACTCCCCCATACGCCCCCCATCATGGTGGTCGTTGGGAATCTTGCATAAAGCTCACGAAGAGACAGCTGAAGAAAACCCTTGGTTCAGCCATCCTTTCCTATGAGGAATTCAATTCTTTAATTATTCAGGTTGAGGGTATTGTAAATTCTAGGCCGCTCACGCCTTTGTCTAATGATCCTAAGGATCTTCTTCCCTTAACACCTGGTCATTTTTAATAGGCTGTTCTTTAGCTTCTACGCCTCCTTTGCTGAGTCGACGCTGTGATCTCAGGTTGCCTATTTTCTGGAGAAAGTTAGACTCTTTGCGAAACTCCTTTTGGCGCCGTTGGAAGCTGGAGTATCTCGGCTCACTTAACAGAAGAGAGAAGTGGCGGCTTTCCCAGCCTGATGTGCGAGTGGGAGATATGGTTCTTTTGCGAGATCCAAGTCCCCCTCTCGTATGGAATATTGGTAGGGTAACTCACTGCCATTTGGGTCGGGATAATCATGTGAGAGTTGTATATGTTCTCACTAGTAAGGGTGTCTATACTAGACCAATTTCTATGGTTGCTATCTTGCCTGTTGAGGCTTAGTGTCATCTTCTTTATTGTTGTTCACGTTTTTGTAACTGATTCTTTGATTGTTTTCTTTCGGGGGTCTCGGAGCATGATCACTTTCGTGATGTTTATAGTGCGTTTTTCTTTTGTGCCGCATTTGTCAGTTAAATGCTTTTGAGACCACCGAACGAAAACATATGTACTTATTCATTTCTGTTAACATTATAATGTTTATTACTAGTGTTTAATCTCTCTCTATATATATATCTAAGACTCTTACCTCAGCGTGTTAATAGGTCATGCGCCTCCAGCTTACGATCGCATACTGAAAAGGGTGTCGACTTGCTTGCTGCCTTCCTGTATGACTGACGTCACAGCTTGCCCTGGCCAATCATCGCCCGCCAGCTTGGCTTCCAGACGTTTCCATGATGTTATTATTTAAGTGGCGGCGTTTTGCTCTCCATCAGCATTCCTTCTTCAAACCTTCTACGGTCTTCTTCAACTAGCGAGAGGCATTCGTGCCTTCCGCCCTTCTCCGGGGCCTTCTAAACTTCAGGCCTAATCTGCATTTATGAGTGAAACTACCAGGAAACGCAACAGCAGAGAGCTTCAGCACTGAGAAAGTGCATTCTACGTTTTTACTCCAAACCGCAAGAAGCTGCATCAAATCGCAGTTCTAAATGCCATGTTATTTGGCATTCAAGAAATAGCATCAAAACCTAACGATGTTAGCCAATGTACAGCGCTGGTCGCCCTGGCGAAGTTATTTTCCTGATGCTGGACATTTCAAATTCTACTACCAAAAAATCTAGTGTTGGCCACGGCAGTCTCCGTCAGCATGCTTCTAGTCATCGCCACTAAAGATAAGTTTGTGCCTTTTTTATTATTATCTTAATCATCTTCGTTTTAAGTGTTTGCTAGCAAGTGCAAGAATATTAAATTTGTGTGTGCATCAAGCAGAATGAACTTTTGAGTAATAGCCCATGGCTGGGCCAACCTAATTAAAATTAATGAACATTTGAAACTGCCCCAGGCGGGCCAGCATAACTAATTTTTTAATTAAGGCTTTATTAATGTGTTTGCAAGTTTCACCCTAAAAATAAAAGTATTGTATTTACTCTCAATGTTCAGTCTAGTATTGAAAGAACCAGGCCGCATTTCCTTAGCCCAATCCTTTCAGTCTAATCTTCTCTCAAGGAAGTTATTTTGTCCAGGCCTTAAGCCTGATGCTGTCCTCCCGTTTATGTTGATGAATCTGGGCTGTTCTCCACATAACCAACAAGTGACAGAATACTTTTTGTATTCGCATTTCCTTTCATTGCAACTTAGCTTATGGAACTCAGTGTCCATTCCTGTATCTGATCACATGTTTTATAGATTGTTTTTTTTTGTTAGTTAAACGCACTGTTGCGTGTACAGTCGTTTGACGTGTACAGTTATGTCAGGTTTTCTATAGTACGTTGTAGGCTACCCTGTTATAGCAGGAAGTTATTGTATGAAGGTATTTTGTGTATGCCTTGTCCGGGATTGTTTCCGTGGACCAGATGTTATTGAACGCGAGCTTTGCGCCGCTGGTAACTTGTGTTATTGTGAGTCCGAGTTGTTATTGCTCGTTGATTATATTCCGACTGTTGAGTCGAGGCTTTTTGGTGGAGAATGATCTCAGTGGAGACACTCCGTGCCCAGGCTATTGTCAATATTATTCGCCATAAAGCAACGATAAACCTAAACCGACATCTTAATAATAAAACGCATAATTTTGGTAAAACAAAAGCTAACTAACGAATTCTTTCTATCTAACTTTGTTCTTTTGCATTTTGAACCTGTTGAAATGGCCGTGCAGATGAAGGTATTTTCCTTTTGTGGAAATGACTAGGACAGCTGACACTATTGTAGCGACCTGAAGCATGCTCGAACCCTGAGTTTGTAGCTTGTGGAGCGCAGGCCATGCGATGTTAGACGTAGTCTTATCTACGCAGTCGTCACCGTAACCACACACATTAGATGACTATGGCTTACAAAGAGTAAACCAAGGTGCAGGCAGGCATTTTAATAAAACTGCTGTCTCTATTTCATTACTTATTTATGATGTACAAGTGTATAAATCCTACATGTTACCTTATTGTGTGCTGTTAGCACGTAGTTTCTAAGGATAATTAATTGTTTTTTTTACATGGCTGTACACTTAGATTTGAATGTAACTGTTTTCTTTTACGGACGTCATCGCCGTAAATTTTGTCATTAATTGATAGGACTTAGCTAGATGAATTAACGTTAAATGTAAATGTGGAGATGGTATCATCCTAACTTAGATTTGTTTTGATACCATGTTAAATGTAAATTCTGATATTAGCTTGATCTTGTAACTTGAACTAGGGACTTGCGTCGTACCATTTTCCTAGTGTTGCTGTTGTTGCTTTATTATTGTGAGTTAGATCTTTCGCGAGGGTTTTCCGTAACTTCTCAGGTAGGGACCTGCTCTTTATTTTTGTTTGTTTATTAGCTTGCGGAATAGCCGAGTGTAACCCTCCGAACTAGGCTAGGGGCTTGTGAATTTTATCAATAAATTTTCACGGTGTTTTACATAAGTCTGGATGTTTATTTTCTCAGTCTATTTTTAAGGTGAACCTTTCCTTAGGCAGTCTATGACCATCGTCACCATGTACCACGATCCCTGCGGATTATGGACTCTCGTGCCGCTTTAGCCTATTTGGAAGTTCACCTGATCCTCACGGCAATTTTTTAATTTATGCCCGACGGGTGAGATGTTAGGGAAATCATTGCGGTTGTTGGCTATCCTGGCAGCTCCACCGACGGTCTCAATACGTAATATGAAGTAATTTTTAAAGGCTTTAATTAAACAAATTTTGTGAAATACGACCTTACGGCCCTGGGTGAGCGGGGCCCTTTCAGCCCTTAACGACGCACCACCCCTGTTCTTAAGTAATTGGTGATGGAAGGTGAAACATCAAGGAATCCGGTTGCCATCGTCATGACTTAAGTTCATAACAATGTTCAAGAAAACGAGATTCTAAGTAGTTTTCTTTATTAAAAATGAATATAAACGAGTTTCTCTTGCGCAAGTTGTCGTGCAGTGTTCTATCACAGTACAGTACAGTACATTGCTTGTCGTATGACTGGTGGCGTAGCTCAGTTGTCAGCTCCCTTGTGATGGTGGCGAGGTGTTCACATGGTCGATCGCCAACGAGGAGTACGGGGGAGGTGGCTGGGCTGAAACAGCAACATAATTCATCATTAAAGATTAAAAGGTGATGGAAAATGGAATGTGTACGAGGAAATATAATCAAAGGTTGAATGTAGACATAAAGCTATGTTCATTCGTTGCGAGTCGCGACTACCGATACTGTACACGGCAACGCTGCACCCGATTGCACCAGCCCATCTGCTTTTAATCGCACGAGCCAGGGCACACAAAACCTTCCATCAATAACACTCTTCATAAATTCGTTATCACACTGTATGATTGCAGACGTTGTAGTTTCTTATAATCACGAATAAGAGCTTTAAAATGAGGCCAGGTTTCCAGCTGTACGTGTATCGTGGGTTGAGATAAAGTTACTTTAGAAAAACTACTTCGTATAAGAACGTCTTATTGCGTCGTTGAAAAAAAATTGAAACTTGAGTTTTACAATACCAATACCTGTGCCTATAACATATAAAAATGTCATTACCCTATTTTACTTTTCCATGTGTATAGTTTTAAGTAAGTGGTTCCTAGAAAATACGCCAAAATCCTGGACAATTTTTTATACAACCACAAATAAAAATAATAATTATTAAGCCTGAAAATGATTAAAGAATCAAACAAGAAACATATTGGTATAACTCATTTTTCAATAGTTCTGTTGGATTGTTTGTAATTAAGTCATAAACTCGGGTATCCGTAATAAAAGTTCGATTAGTAGGCCTTTAGTGATGAGGAGGTTATCGATCTAAGAGATCAAGACGACGACGATGCCGCCGCCACTACTACCACCATCATCATGACGAAACAGGTGAGTCCGGCGAGACTCAGCAAGCTATCCTGAATTGTTAGGATTATGTGGCTGGAGTGGGAGAAATAGACCAGGTGCTCTTATTACCTGGAAGCGCCACAATAACGGTGTACGGAGGTGGTACATCGTATTGTTCTTGTTGCCGCTGCTGTCGCAGCCATTCCTCTTGTTGCGCTGCCCAATTGTCTTCCCACAATGGGTACACAGCTACTGACGATGATGCACCGTCAGCTGTTCCTGGAATAAATAACACTGTGGTTAGTTATTAATGATAACCACGTACAACATCTTGTTCACTAACTAACGTCAGATTGAATTTTATGTTTGCAATACTTGAAACTACATAGGGGAGCGTGATGGCGCAGTGGCTTAGCTGCTCGTCTTTCACCCGGACGGCCGGGGTTCGAATCCCGGTGACAGCGGGGTGGAATTTTCACCTGAAAAATCACGTGGCGTCAGGAAGGGCATCCGGCCTTAAATCCCCGGCCAAAACCAAAATGAGCCTGGTTGGCTCCGGCGACCCCAATTAATTGGGAAAAGCCGAAGATAAAGAAGAATACTTGAAACTACATAGATTACTAATAACAAGTGAAGTGCGTATTACGCATACAAAAATGTTCATGGAATATAAATATTAATCATGGCCACTACACACTCCCTCCCCAGTGAAAACGTGATACTTCTTGGGAGAGGTAACACGCCTTCCTGATCGTGCAGTCTTGGTTTGCTGCTGCGTGGCAGGCATGGCGCTGGACCATGAGTGGTGAGATTTGATGGGGGTAGTAGCTGGAACAGTGATGAAGCGATCACTTCGGGTTGTTCCTCCTGAGCTTGTTGATGTCGATGTCGTTTCGGGTAGCATGAATGTAACGTGTTTTTCGAGGGGATTTTACGCAACTGGCATAAGTCAGTATGAAGCCATTCTTTATTTATTTACGCGGCAAATTGTTCAGCCAAGAGAAGTTTTCATGTAACTTATTATTATTATTAACTTATTATTATTATTATTATTAAGGTATTATTTGGAGCATTTTTTATAAAATTACAAGTAATCAGATAGGTTTTCTATGTTATAGAAAACACTATCAAGCAAATTATTACGAACAACAATATCGTAAGAAAATTATATGATTACGGAATTTTACGGAGTTTTGTTAGTTAGGGTATTTTGAGAGAGATGAGTCACGGGGAATTCAGCTACAGGCTTAATCTTGTCGAGTAGCATGACGCAAGCTGGGTTGCTGTTTCAAGAAAAGGCGAAATGGGCTGGACCAGTAATCGACATCATCGCCGCGCCGAGTGTAATGACCCGGAGGAGGGGAAGATCGCGTGGTGGGTCAGCCAGTCAGAGGAGACCGGGCGACTGGAAGACGGCTCCGTAGAGGGGATGCGACGAGTGCATATATGGTTTGCGTGCCGTGGAGGCAAGGCGACTATCGTTGTAAAACTTAACCAGTGTGGTTGTACGTGTGATTGGCTCCGATGTTCGGACCATAAAGTTATCATAACTACAAGTATCTCATCAACTAACGAAGAAGATGACGACGTCCAGGAGGCTGTGGGAAGCTCTCTTCAACATCCAGTACGAGGGAAATGCTTCGGCAATTTCCAGTGGTAAGCGCGAATGACTCAGAACTACGTAATCTCTCGTCTTTTTTTTTCATTTTCAGTATTTCAGTAACTTCATAGCTTGGGAATAAGAGTAAAATCAGTAATTTATCCGACTCCGTTTTCACGTAATTTTCTAGCGGTAATATTCAAATCGCAACGCTCCAATTTAAATTCAAACTTATTATTATTATTAATTTTGCAATACTCGTTTTATATAATAAATTCATTTCATTAAACCATGCAATCTTTGCTTTCAGTTGGTAGCATTAGATATAGACCAATTCCTTCTCCTGATACAATTGTTTGTTGGGTTAATGATCAAATCATACCACGATCTGAGTGAAAAGATTCTTGAAGGTGTTCTACCAGAGCTAGGTGTTGTTAAATATAAATTTAGATTTCAACATAACGTTGAGGTCTTGGCGCCCATTAAAACAACATATCTTAGTCAGAGTAAATATTTCAAAGTGCATGACAGAGCTAGTAAGAAACCATTACATTTGTCACGCAACAGTGAGGGCAATAAAAACCGTTTCACTTGTACGCTCAACGTGGAGCAAAGTAAATCCGTTTCACTTGGCGCCCAACGTGGGGACGAAAACCTAATAACATTTGTGGAAGGAGAAGGGTATATATTTCTGTGCCTGTATTTTGGGGGTTTTTCATTTATCGGTGTGAATCAGCATGGGTAGTGTTGAGGAAGAAATGAAGTTGCGTAGTGGTCACCAGTTGGATAGTGAAGATACGAGCAGTATGGCTAGTCTTGGAAATGAAAGCAGTACAGGGATGTCGGAGGTAAATCCCGATACTGAGGGGGGTAATCAAAACAGTCAAGCAGGGTTAGAGAGTTTGCTTCTTCAGTTTATGCAACAAAATAAAATTAGCACAGATGCTTTAAACGCTAGACTCGAACAAAATAGTAGGGAAAATAAAGAGAGTAATAGGGAATTGAGCGATAGTTTAAACGCTAAACTTGAACAAAACAGTAGGGAAAATAAAGAGAGTACTGAACCCGCTGAGCTAAGGTTCATGTGATATTTTTCACGACAGCACATTTATGATGGGATGTACTACCTTAGAACACACCCAGAAAGCTACGAGAAGCCGAGAGCTTATACAATTCTCTTTGAAGTAGCGGAGAATCGCACTTTTGACTTTGGTGAAGTCTGCTAATTATTTATCTGAGGTCTTATTAATAAATTGTATCTTTCCACGAGACTCAGAATATTCCATTTCGTCATTCAGCATTATTGAAACATTTTGGAGAATGTTTTTTCACTTTAAGGTAAGGTAATATCATTGCAGATACGCAAATAGGAATGTAAGTAATCGCTCAATGACTTAGTTTTGACGACTTGCTTCCACGAGGAACGCAGTTCCTGGCACTACGTCTGGAGAATCCGCCCTGTGTAGGCGTGATATTAAATCCGTCGCATTAGACGTGGCAAACAGTCCGCTTTTCAGCGTGGAAATCATTATCGAGTGCCATCGAGCACAAGTATTCTACGAATCACTGTTGTTGATGTGCAGTGATCAACACGTACTGTATAGTGAATTATATGGCAAGTATTGTGAAATTTACGACATTATTGTAGCACCACATTTTTTCACCCACGTGTTTGTGGAGGGCCGAGAGCTTGGTGCGAAAATATACAGGTGAATGTGAAATTATTACTTTGAACACGTGTGATTATAAAAGTACATTATACACTGATTGCTACGGTGAATTTATCGATAATAAAACGACGCCCATTTCACGGATGCCACGTGATAGAAAAAGTAGCGTCTGTACACGTGTAGAATCGCAGAACAGTGCATGGCCAGTTATCATTACATCTGCAAAGTGTAGAGGCTGTGTTACCAGTTATATTTAAGGCCTGTGATATCTACAACGAATACTGTAATTTTCAAGTGAAAATAATGAACTTCTACAAGTCTTATTCTACCGCCCACGCGGTCAACTTTTTCAACACCATGTTCGAGGCCGAGACCATGGGCTAATACCATTATGGTATGAGGGAGATGTCTCGGATGGGACCAGCTTGATAATGGAACTTCTAGAACATCAAACGAGAAGGAAGGAACCGAGGATGCCATTCCTAGGCATGTCCAGTCCATTCACGAGGTCAACTTCAGGGACAGACCGAACCCTGGTCTTTGGGAGAGCCCAGAAGGAAGTTCTGATGAGGACGATGCCAACCCTGAAAGCCAGAGGCGCTTTTGTTCAACCCTTGTTGTTGGACAGAGAGCTAAGTGTGAGCTCCTTCGTATCGTGAGTTTTGTACACCCTTCCTTGTTCTAGTTTCTGGTGGTATAGTTAGATTAGTGTAGTTTGTGAACCAACCGAACTTAGTGACAGCCATTTCATAGGTAGGGAATGTATTTAGTCTAATTAGATGTCATTTATCTACTGTGATTGTGAGTCACCCTTGGGTTCGACATTTTGGTCAACCCTGGTGCAGCTTGATGGACGTCGTAGAACGTCAATTTCTATCTATTGCTAAACGTGACTGTAGTCATTTTTAGGCTACTTTGTTTAACCCTATCTGGGGTGATTTTTCAAGTCTTTGTAGACTCTAGTTATGGCAATCTGAGGCCATGGTTATATTTCTTTAACTGCATTTTTGTAGCCAGTCTATGTTACACCCCTGACTTCGTTAGAGTAGTCGTATCATTTGGGTAATCGACTGTAATTACCAGTTTTGTAACTGCATTATATTTCATTAGAGATGAGCTCAGAAGCCATCCAGGTCATGTGTAGACCTTATAAGTAAAAGGGATGTTTCGTTGCCTAGCATCGAACCCAGTTCCCAACGTATCATTAAGCAGATCCAGCAGAGAGTGGTATTTGCGCCATAATTATTATTTTGTTAGTGTCAGGTGTGTTGACACGTGTTTATTTGATGTTTGATACAAGTAACTGAACTAGTGAATTTTATCTTCGAGAGCAGAGAGCTCCAGCAATTAGTGACATTGCTACCTTTTAAACGTCTTTGATGCGAAAGACAGAGTTATATGAGTGTATTCAGATTTATAGCGTGCTTTTAATGCACATATTCTTCGAGGTTTAAAACCTATGGTAAAGGTATTATTATGAGGCCAGTTGTACAGTTATTATCTTGATTAAATTGCCGGCCTAGTTAGTGTGTTGTGTCATACAGCGCAGGAATCTTGTAGCCTGCGGCGACACGAACAGGTTTTGTGAATTCTACCCAGCGCCCGTTTGAGAGCACATGCTTCTAAGTGAGACGGACTGATATTAACATAGGACAGAATGCTTTTAGCATTCATTTTCCCTTTCATTGCAATTATAGCTTATGGAACCCAGTGCCCATTCTTGTATCTGATCATATGTTCTGTAGATTGTCATTTGTTAGTTAAACGCTGTTGCGTGTACCGTTGTTTTTGATGAGTACAGTTATATCAGGTTTCTATAGTACGTTGTAGGCTAGCCCCGCTAGGGAGGTTTTTCATGAATGATGGTATTGTGTGTACCATGTCCGGGATTGTCCCGTTGACCAGATGTTTAGGGAGGGTAACTGATTGTGTCCAGGCCCATCCCAGAGTTATTGAACGCGAGCTGTGCGCCGCTGGTAACTTGTGTTATTGTGTGTCCGAGTTGTTATTGCTCGTTGATTGTATTCCGACTTTTGAGTCGAGGCTTTTGGCAGAGATGATCTCAGGGGAGACGCTCCGTGCCCAGGCTTGTCAGTATTATTCGCCATAAACCAACGATAATCTAAACCGACATCTTAATAATAAAATGCATAATCTTGATAAACAAAAGCTAACTAACGAATTCTTTCTATTTAAACTTGTTTATTTGCATTTGAAACCTGCTGACATAGCCGTGCTAATGAAGGTATTTCCTGGAGGAAATGACTTGTGGACAGCTGACACTTTTTGTTGCGACTGAAGCTTGCTCGAACCTTGAGTTCGTAGCTGGTGGAGCGCAGGCCATACGATGTTAGACGTAGTCTTTACTACGCAGTCGTCACCGTAACTACACACATTAGATGACTATGGCTTACAAAGAGTAAACCAAGGTGCAGGCAGGCATTTGAATAAAACTGTGGTCTTTTGTTATTTATTAATGATGTATAAGTGTATGAATCCTCTATGTTACCCTATTGTGTGCTGATTAGCACCTAGTTCATAAGAATGACATAGATGTTTTTTTTATGGCTGTTCACTTAGCTTTGAATGTAATTGTTTGTTATTACGGACGTCACAGCCGTAAATTTTGTTATTAATTGACAGGACTTAGCTAGATGAATTAACGTTAAATGTAAATGTGGAGATGGTATCATCCTAACTTAGATTTGTTTGCTACCCTGTTAAATGTAAATTCTGATATTAGCTTAATCTCGTAACTTGACCTAGGGCTTTGCGTCGAACCATTTTCCTTGTGTTGCTGTTGTTGCTTTATTATTGTGAGACAGATCTTTCGCGAGGGTTTACTGTAACTTCTCAGGTAGGGACTTGCTCTTTATTTTTGATTATTTATTAGCTTGCGGATTAGCCGATAGAAACCCTCCGAACTGAAGCTAGGGGTTTGAAAAATTTACAATAAATTTTCACGGTGTTTTACATAAGTCTGGATGTTTCTTTTCTCAGTCTAGTATTTAAGGTGAACCTTTCCTTAGGCAGTCTATGACCTTCGTCACCATGTACCACGATCCCCGTGGACTACAGTTTCTCGTGCCGCTTTGGCCTATTTGGAAGTTCACCTGATCCTCACGGCAGTTAGGTCCGACGGATGAGATGTTAGGAAAGTCATTGCGGTTGTTGGCTATCCTGGCAGCTCCTCTGACGGGCTCAGTACGGAAGCTTTAAACGCTTAACTTGAACAAAACAATGCTAAACTCGAACAAAATAATGCTAAACTTGAACAAAACAGTAGGGAAAAAAAGAGAGTACTGAAACTTTAAACGCTGAACTTGAACAAAACAGTAGGGAAAATAGAGAGAGTACTGAAACTTTAAATGCTAAACTCGAACAAAATAAAGCTAAACTTGAACAAAACAGTAGGGAAATTAGTGATAAATTTGAGCGGATTAGAGGTGAGATCATAGGGGGTGATGGAAGAGAAGGCTAAAGAGATTATTGCAGATGTAGACAGAAAATTAGGAGAAGTACAGGAGGAGTTAGAAATTCGAATCAGTACACAGGCTGAAAATTTAAAAGAACTAGTGCAACTTGAAACACAGCAGGTCAAAAAGCAATTGAGGGGAGAAATTGATAAGATTCAGGTAGCAACTAAAGAGGTTAAAGAACAGCTGGGGGGAAGAATTGATAAAGTACATGCAGAAATAATCACTGAAGTTAATGATTTAAGGGAGAGGAATAAGGAAAGCATTAATGAGATTAATGAGAAACAAGCTAAGTTAAGTGGTAAAGTTGAAGCATCGGAAGGGAACATTAGGTTAACTGTAACTAATATTGAAAGAAAAGCTGAGGAGAAAATTGCTGAATTAGAACAGAAGTTGAAATCTAGAATTAGGCAGGAAAATAGTCAGAGTAGGCCAGTTTATGTGAATAGCACACACAGGGAAATATAACTAGGCAAATTCAGTAATCGGCAGGGTTGTCCAATGGAGTCCATGAATACAATAGAAAATAAATTCGGGGAGAGGTTGGAAGATGGTAGTATTGAGTGGTGCCAGGTTGTTGAGATTTTAGAGCAAGCGTTTGTAGGGGAGACAAGAAACTGGTTTGCTGTCTACAGAGACAATTTCGAGAAGATTTCAGATTTTAAAGTTAAATTTTGTGAGAAATTTTGGAATGAGGTAATTCAGTCTCAGCATCGTGAGGGAATTGTGTGTGGGAAATATAACCCGAGAGGAAACTACACTATGACCGAGTACTTTTTTAGGACAGGTATTGACGTGTAAATATCTGGATGGTTTGAAGGAGGAAAGTGATGTAGTCAGGCTATTACTAAGACATTTTCCATATAGAATCAAAGAAGCTGCCTGTATACAAAATGTTAAATCTATTTCACAAGTGGAAAATTTATTGAGCACATTCGATGCTCTGGGAAGAGGTGGTTGCGAGGAGAATTTCGGTAGGAACCAGGGTAACCATAATAACAGGCCTAATGAGAATAGGAACCAGGAAGTTCAAGGGAACAGTGGCGAAGGGGCCAACTTCCAAAATAGGGGGAACCAAAATAATAATAATAATCAGCAAAACCAGTACAGAGGAAATGGGTATGGTACAAACTACCAAGGTAGAAATAATGACTTCAGGGGAAATCAAGGCCGAAATAACGATTATAGGGGTAACCAAGGGAGGTATAATAATAATAATAATTATAACCAGAACAGGGGTCAAGGAGGGAATCAGCCCAATGGTAATAACGGACAGAGAGATACCGTTAACACAACCCAGAACAACCAGACCAGTGCAGTAGTGAGTAGTACTACATCAAGCGGTAGCAATGCTTTAAACACGAACCAGGCTGCGATGTAAGGTCAGAATCTCAGTCTATAACATGCCTTGTCCATACACTTATACAGGAACCCTATGACCTAAATGTAAGAAATGAATTATTACATGAACTAAATGATGAAGGTATTATTCAGGAGGTGGTCAGTAAGAGCCCCATAGTTAAATTTAACGTGTCCGAGGCGTACACAGATGTTTTAATTGATACTGGTTGTATGAAGAGTTGCATAAGTAGTGCATTTTATGATAAAATGAAAGGAACTGGAGTAAATTTTGAGGAGATGCCAATTAAAAGCACTTTTGTTATCACAGCTGTTGGGAAGAGGTCTAAAGTAATTTCTAAGCAAGTTTTAGTAGACATTAAAATTAATAATCATATAGAAAAGCAGATTTGTCTTGTAATTCCAAATTTAGTATTCAGTGTTATCTTGGGTTCAGAGTGGCTAAGTAGAGTGTCTGGTAACTTATGTTATGATGTAGGGAGTTTGAAATTTAAATGGGGTGATTTTGAAGTAGAAGTAGCGTTCAATGACCATATTCAGTGAAGTAGTATTGTAGGTGTGATTTGTACTTTAAATGAGATATCGCCAGCCGTAGAGCGGGGTTCTCCATATTTTGTGGGCAGTGTGATTACGAACGGTAGTCTAGAGGACTCGTTACGTGATGCTGCATTTCAGGGAAATATAGAGGTGGAACTGTGTGTTCGGCTCTATGATGTGTTATTGTGTAATAGGAGAGTTTTTGAGGATCGCATTGGTATGGCCAATTGCTATACACATTCATTGAACGTTATTGATAGGTCAGTATACACAGGACATAGATATCCTGTACCTTTCGCTTATCAGAGTGCAGTTGAGGCACAAATTAACCAAATGCTTGAAGATGGGATTATTGAGCACTCTAACAGTCCATAAGTTAATTCTTTGATCACGGTACTCAAGACCGACGGCACAGTTCGTATTTGTTTAGACGCTCGTTTGGTTACCAGTAGAATTAGTTCAGATCAGCTGAAATCTATGTCAATAGATGAATTAATGCAAACATTTGAGGGGAAGAAGTATTTCACTTGTGTAGATTTGAGTTCCAGTTCCTTATGTACGAGGATATACCATTTACAGCGTTTAGTCATAAATATAACCTTTATCAATTTTGTAGAACACCTTATGGGTTAAAGAGTAGTTCAGCAGCTTTAATTAGGGCTTTAAACATCGCATTAGGGGATGACACAGGAGAGTTTGTAACCATTTACATTGTTGATATGGTAATTAGTTCACGCAGTTTTGAGGAGCATCTACGTCATTTAGATATAGTTTTTCAGAAGTTAGATCAGGCAGGGTTCACTTTGAAGCTGTCTAAGTCGTCATTCTGTCAGTCAGAAGTGACATTTTTAGGTCATAGAGTGTCGAGTAGAGGTGTGACACCAGAGGAAAGTAGGGTTAGCATGTGTGAACAGTTAGGCAACAGGGCATCGTTACATACACTGAGAAATATGCTAGGTAGAGCAACGTGATGACGTTAAGTTAAGGGAGCCACTGGCTAGGTTGGAAATAGGTGAAGAAGAGTATGTGAAAGTAGGACGGTTCACGTACAAGATGCAGGAAGGGCTTCTTGCAAGGAAATGTAGGAATAATCGGTGGGCAATATGTGTTCCTGCCACTTTGCGGGAGGAGCTAATTTGGTTCATTCATAGGGAATTAGGACACTTTGGTGCTGCCAAGGTCTTCTATGAAATTGGTCGTGACTTCATTTGGAGTAAAATGGGAAGGGATGTTAGGAGGATTTTAGCTAAGTGTGACACCTGTCAAAGGAGCAAATATCCAGTTAAATATTTAGTGGGGGAGAGATCTGCAGTTCTCACAAGTAGTCCCGGCGAACTACTGTGTGTGGATTTATTTGACCCGATCGTTAAAGGACAGTACGGATACGAGTACATTTTTATAGTTATTGACGCTTTTAGTAAGTATGTCAAGCTATATCCGCTAAGGAAAGCCACGGGACTAGCGTGTAGCCGTCTGATCATTAATAAGTATGTACCTGAGTTTGGCCTTCCTCTCAGGATACTATCTGACAGTGGACCACAGTTTACTGCAAAGAAATGGAGAACCAGTTTGCAGGAAGCTGGTATAACACACGTTCATTCCTCTGTAAGGTACCCTCAGGGTAATTCTGCAGAGCGTCCATTAAGGGAAGTGGCTCGTATTTTTCGGACTCTAGTGAATGACAAGCATACGGCCTGGGTTGGACATCTTCCCAAGGTCGAGACTTGGCTGAATTCTGTCCAGCATGAGAGCACGAAATTGACGCCATACGAAGTTCACTTCGGAAAAAGACCACAAAATGAACTAGCGAGGGTGTTGGGATTAAATGAGGGTAAGCAACCGGGGATGGATTACATTGTCCAGTTGGCGAAACAGAATTTATCTAAGTCAGCACAAAAGAGAATTCGCCAACAAAAAGAAACTAAATTTGACCTATTCGAGCCGGGAGACAGAGTCTTACTTAGAGTGCCGAAACAGTCAAATAAGCTAGAGAAAGTCATGTCCAAGTTCTTTTATCTCTACGAGGGCCCATTTATAGTTTCCAAACGTATTGGCAAAACAGCATATGTGCTGGAGGATAGTAAGGGAAACAGATTATACGGGACGTATAATATACATAGTCTACGAAAGTATGTGTCATAAAGTAAGTGTGTTTAGCTGGCGAGCCAGCCTATCAAATGAGTAAGTGTGGTATTTGGTGTGAGGAAGATCTGGTCTTCCAGGCAGGCGTATCAGAAGTCACACAGGGGGGTAGTATGTAAGTAAATGAGAGTTTTTAAGGTACAGGGAAATATGACGGGATTGTCGGATGCTCTTGAGCACTAAAATGTCTCGATACACCAAGGCCAGAATTTGGCAGCGCTGGTGAATTCCCATTTGTCTCCAAGAGATGGGTGAGCGCTTGAACAGGGTATTTTTGCTTAAGGCGTCCACGAGACAAAAGATGGGCCATCAGAAGGCGAGACAGTCCTTCTTGAAACTCATACATAACAGCACACGTGATTTCTGTTTACGGCCTCGCCATGTAAGAATTGTAAGTGTGTAATTTAAAGTAATTAGTACAAAGGTATTATTTGAGTGAGGAGAACTGGTCTGAGTTGAGAACTAGTATTAAGTAGAAAATGGTCTACGGGAACTTAAGAAGACAGGGCGATTACGGCACAGAAATATTTGGTGTTATGTGTAATGCGCACTTACTGTTTTTTTTTTTCAGAAGTCAATATTAATTTCGTCTTATATAAAGAGAGATGAAGTATTATGGTCACGATGCGCTGCCACAATGGTGTGATCGTGTGCTCAGTGATAAGTGAGATTAAATTTCACCATAAGGAAGGGACCTCCAGTGAAATTAGGAAGTTCTGCGGTGATAAACATATATCAGAACACCTTGATGCGTGTGATGTGACATCATAAATACACAGTGCTCACACATTATTTATGTATATTTTCCCAACATAGAGAAATTTGAGAGGCGGAAATATCCGTGGAACATTATTCTATATGAAAAACATTGGACTGGTTGCAAAGTGCAATCCATAGTGACAACAAACTTTGACGCAAAGTGCGTAAAGAAAAATTATGAGTGTATATATTGAGACCTTATGGCATATTGCATATCCATCTAGTCTCAAGTTTGTATTTCCAACATTAATTCTATACGCAGACCGGCACAGCAGATGCAGAGTACAGAGGCGGCGAATACTTTTATTGGATGTGTGCAGAGACGTGTACGAAGAATAGCAGGAGGGTTGAGTGGTCATAAATGCACTTAGCAGGTTTCCAGGGTGTGCCGAGGGAGGACATTGTACCATGAGAAGACGAGCGAGGGTAGGACAGGCAGGTCGTTGAACGCAGGAATTTGTGTGGGAAAATTGCAGTTTGGCAAGGTCACAGCTCCAAGTTTTGGTGCCGCCCAAATGTGACCTACTTAAGAATTAATGACCGGAGAGCAATGAGAGTTGCATGTATGGAAGCGGGAGACTCTCAGCCTCCCAGAAATGTAATTTGATGCAATTTGGATGTAAGGCTGATTTAATTCAGTATAAAATGCCTGATATGGGGGCGTTTCAGCATCAGCCAATGAGGGGATAAGCGTCACCAAGCCGTGTTTGGCGCGTAAATTGGCAGACAATGAGGGATGATTACGGAGGTTATTTGATAAGGAGTCCACGATCGATTCTTGGAAAGGATATCACCAATGAGACATTGAGATTGCGATGAGTGCAGTGATATAAGTCAATTTGGGACAGAGCTATTATTTTTGGAAATAAATCTCATATTTCCCCCTCCTACGGCAGGTTATGCCTCAAAAACTTAAATAGCTCCAAATGGGAGAGTGGAGTCAGTCAATTTTGTGATTCTGTCACGGTCGCTCCACGTCAGTCGAGTTCGTGATTTGGACTCTGTTAATTTTCACGTCAGATGGTAAATTGAGATAGCGTGGCGTTTTTTTTTTTGAGATCATGTCTAAATACTATAGCATACGAGTGCGAGTTTTTGTTAGTGGCTGAGAAATAGGCTAGCCATTGCGCTAGATAAACATATAAGTTGTGTCGATAGGAGCTACGGTGGACGATCTGGATGAATCGAGTAGTTCAGATGGTAGCATTTAGGAGAATGATAGGATTATCGGTCCGGAACAGTGAGTGCGTGTTACTTTCTTGATTGTCGCATTAAAAAAATTGTGTATTTCTGTGTTCTTCGTTACCACGAGGTACCTGAAGCAAGAGGAAGCTGATGCCGAGATTGGAACAATGGGAGGATCTTCAACTATGGAATTCGTCATGCGAGGAATGAGGGCGTAAACCCAAAACCTTGGGGCACGCCGCGATGATGGAGACAGTCTGGGACCCAGGAATAGTGATAAGTACAGCAAATTATCTTGCATAATTTAGTTAGGGGTGTACGGATCAGCATAAGTGCAATGGCTGTGTACATATTCAATTTCTTAATGTTAGTTGTGTTTTTGTTGTTGTGTTTGTTGCTGCAACGTGCGTGTAAATATGTATCGTGTGGTCATGGTTTTCAATGTAGTTTGGGGAGATTATCATTCAGGGGAAATCTGGCCATCAGCTACTGTCACTGTAGATACATTTTTCAGTTGATCAGGTGGGGTGAGAGTTTGTACAGTGGTCGTAAGCAAACCAGAGCATATTGAATATTTTGTGGTAAATCAGGTTCGTGGATCGACTGTGGTAAGTTCTACCAGGTAATGGTTGTGTTGCAATCTTCGATTGGTGACGGACAAGGCAGGCAAACCCGGCGATTTGAGGTAATTTAATTGGAGTATGGCTGGATGTACTGATGCATATTGGTAAGTCGTGGATGTTCAGAACCACGTAAGTATTTTTGGTAATTCCGTGGACGGGTAATTCCCACGAGGTAAAAATCACGGCCGTGATGCTGGGGTCGATCTGACGCCCGTAGGCAGCGTGCTAAGTGATGATTCTGCGGGGCTTGTTGAATTGGGCTATTGTGAGCTCATGCTTCAGTCAGTATACATCAGCTATGGAGGGGGTGAAAGCTGGTAGCCACTCCTCGCCACGGGGTGCTTTGCTTGGCCTTGAGTCTGTCCGAGGTTAATTGGTCAAAGTTAAAATGGCTGGTTTGTTTACATATTTTATTGTTAATTCTGGGATTCTGGTTTGTTGTGTTTTGATTTTATTTTGTGGACCCACGTTACTAGTGTATCAGATTTGTACCCTCCGGGTGGCCGCTAGTCGGTATTAATGATTGTCTTGATAAATGTTTCACACGGGAACTGTTGTATGTGAATGAGATAGGCACGTTGTAGCTTAATGTAGTGTTTGTGTGGCCGCACTGCATGCTGACCGTACACGACTCTAACGGAGGTCGTGAAGGGAGGTCTGTTTGCCAAACGGAACGGTCTCGTCTGTACGATTCACTTTTCCAATATAAGAGCGTTAAAATGAGGTTCCAGCTTGTAAAATTCAGTTGATTTGATGCTCCGTTGGAGTATTAGTGTTATGATCTGATTAACGTAATGATTCATTTCTTGTGGCATTAATTTAGTCCTTTGTTGTTCCATTTGAACTCACCTGGGGTGAGAGCGCGCCACTTTGATTTTTGGGATTTTATTTTATTTGGATTTTTTTTATTTTTTTTTTGGAGTTCCATGATCCTGCAGTGTTGATCAGGGGGAAGCTGAGGCTTGCCCGAACTAATTAGATTTAAGGTACCCTGGTCGTACCATCTCTGTGGACTTTATGGCAGAGAAGGACAGTGATGACACAGTTTATTTTGTTGTGGTTCTACGTTTTATTAAGGGATTGTTTCTTCTGTTTTGTAGTCTTCTAAGAATAAATTTTGTTTCCTTGTTCCCCTGGCATATGATTTATAGTTTTAAGTTCCCATGATCCAAAATTCCGAATTCCTAGGATGTAAAGTGTTAATTAGCCACCGAACGAGCCGCGCCCGAGATAAGATTCAACATCCTAGAAGGCCCTGGAAGGGTATATAGGGGTTCTGTGATGGTGCATTAGCCATTCGTCCCCAGTTGATTGCATTGTTGTTTTGATACCTAATTCATTGGATCATGTGGAAAGTCATATGCCTGTTTGAGCTAGTCGGTGCACATCGTAAAATCTGCCATCCGTGGTGGATTTTGCGTATGATTCGTACGACTAAGGGTTAGTCTATGATGGCGCGCCAAGAGCGTGTGGCTGATTTATTGTAAATAAAAGGGGTGTAAAATCATGGAGTTTGTATTAGAAATACAGTTGACATTTTTATTGCAAATGTAAAGTAGAGACATGTCAGCTGGGCGCCCGATTTGAATTTTGATAGTAACAAACTCCAGTGAAAATGAAATAGGAAGGCTGGTAGCCTATAGATTGTTAATATCTTTATTAGCAAGTCTGGGATAAATTAACGTAAAAACCGCGAGTGTAAGGATGAAAGAATTTATTCAAGGAAACTTTAAGGGAGTGTGCATCACGTAGGAAGCTCAATATGCAGCTTGGATAGCTATTTGCTTATGGGTTAGAATAACGTAAATAATTGAGCTGACTAAAGTAATTGGGGGAGGCAGAACATGGAACAAAAAGGAACTCATTTTAGCGCTAACAGATTGTCTCCTCATTAAGGCATGCCCCTATTTCTCAGATAAGTGTATTTTGTGTGGTGGAGGAGATGGCTTCTTCAGAGGAAGTGCGAGCCATTATGGAAGCGATGTGTGCCAAATTAAAGGCAGACTTGAAAGCTGACACCAGCGAACAATTAAATCAAATTATAGCCGAGAACAATGAACATTTAAAGGCAGATTTGAAGGCAGACACTAGCGGACAATTATCGGAACAATTCGCGAAGCTTACGCTAGACATTAAAGCAGACGCGGGCATACAATTAGAGCGCATGGAGGGAACATTGAGAGAGGCGATCGCGCTTAGCGAGGAGAAGACATTCGCTAAACTAAACCAAATAGAGTTAGCATGCAATTTGAGCGCGGAAGGACTAAAACTGACACAGGAGGAGATGAAAGGCAGTCTAGACATACTCGAAGAGGGAAATATCATGGCTCAGGGGCAGATAGCAGAGCTAAATAAAGCCGTGCGAGACATGCACGAAGACGTAGAAAGGGGGGAATTGCAAGCAGCAGAGAAATGGAGCGAGTTAGGAGCAGAGCAGGCGGCAATAAGAGGGGACCTGCGGGAGAGTAACGCTTTAATTGGTGAGAGGCTAAATCGGTTGGAAGAAAATAACGGAGCAGGAGGGAAGAAAGACGAAGAGAGATACTTGAGAATGAAAGAGGAAATAAATAAGACGTGCCTGCAGATAGGAGTCGAAGGGAAAGAAGATAGACAGAAAATATTTAAACAGATGGAAGAGAACCAAGAACGGATCAGAGAGGTCGAGAAACAATTCCTAGCCAGAATGGATGAGCAAGATAGGAAAATTATCAAAGCTGAGATACGAACTCTGGAACATGACGATTTCATGTTGGAAATGCGAACGAATAAAAGCGATGGGATTACCGCAGCCACAGTACGTAGCGAAAGAGAAGCAAGCCAGGGGACGGTCGAGAAGGCTACGGTAGGTGAGACTACAGAGGGATTCCACCAATTTCGCGGACAAGCATCGACACCAATGGAGAATAAACTAACCACGCAATACGTACAGGTTATAAGAATGCAGGAGGACAGACCTCGGAGATACACAAATGATGGATCAGTAACACCAAAATCTTTCATTAAGGAGGTGGAATCATTTTTTGCCGATCACGCAGTACCGTCAAATAGACAGCTCAGAGCTTTAGAAAAAATGTTAGGGAATGAAGTATTGACCTGGTACCAGAGCTTCAGGTACACTTTCGAGGACTTTGAAGGGTTCAAATCGGCGTTCCTAAGAAAATATTGGGGGCAGTCGGCACAGCTAAGCCTCAGGATGGAGCTGTACAGTAGAAAGTACCATGCTACGCAGCCCACACGTTACGCGGATTATTTCACAAAACAGATGTTATTGATGAGGGATCTTGATGTCGCTCCCGGGGAAGCAGACATGATAATGACCATCGGCAAGCAATTACCCGCCAGCGTCCAGCAGATACTAGTGGCCGCAAACGTCAATAACGCGGTACAAGCTGAGGAAGTGCTCCGACAGCTTGATGACACTTCTATGCAACCTCAGATGCGGAACGTGCGAGCCATAGGACAGGTTAACACGGCTGTGTTACAGCAAGACACTGGTGCCAGCAAGCGAAGTCAGGGTACGAACACCGGACCGCCAGCATACGAGCGCAGGGATGAAAATAATGTGCGGAACGGATACCAAGGACATGAACGAGGAAAATGGGGACAGCACCGCGGAAGGAACTGGCAGCCGTACCAACAGAGAAGGGATGAATGGCGAAGAAGGAACGGCCCTTACGAACATGAGAGAGATGGGAGGCGGCCGTGGCCCGGAAGGCGAGAAGAAAGGCAGGAGCCCACGCAAGACTATAGACAGGATTGGAATAGTCGGTACGAGGAGACTCAGCGATATTTAAGCGAGTTGCACCAGGAACAGGAAGCACAGAGAGAAAAATGGAAACACACCATGGAGAACAGGCATAACCCAGATATACAGGGGGCAGAAAGCGAGCTGGTAATGCAGGAGAGAGAGGAGCACAATGGTACCGGACAGCAGGGTGCCGTGCACAAAAAAAAAAAAACTCGGTGGTAGACCAAGAAGACAGTCTCAGAAAGGAGCAAGAGGGAAATAACTGGTTAGTCGCACACATACAGGAATGGGTCGCTACATCAGACGACTTTTTAAATGAGCTCAGTCAACCAAAACAGCAGGGATTACGCAAGTTACCTATTATCATAGCAAGAATCGGTGGAGTCAGGGTCCGGTCTCTCGTGGATACTGGGTCACAACTGTGCCTGGCATCCGAAGCTTTAGTTAAGATGCTAAACAAGCAGAACAAAATACCCACATTACCTGTCCCACAGATAAAAATCAGAGGAGTTATTCCGGAGAAGTCAGCAGTATGCAAATACCAAGTACATCTAGATTTGGATATAATGGGCCATATTCTATCACAAAACTTCATGGTTATGGCCAACATAAATTTCAACATAATCCTTGGTGCGGATTTCATATGCGACCACCAGGCAGTGATAGACCTGCATGAGAACACAGTTACGTTCAAGAACGTGGAAGGGTTAAGCAACGTAAATTTACACATGAACGAGGTGTACTTGGAGCGCGAGGCAGATATGTGGATGCTAGAAACAATACCAGAGGAGGCCGAGAATGAAACGCAGGAGGGACATTCGAACCCGCAACCCATGCACGTTAGGGAACCTACACTGAGAGAGATCTGGAATACGGCCGTGGAAGTTGACGGAGCCGAAGAAACATTTGAGAAGCTATTACAGGAAAAACTGAGCGAGGCCAGGTTGGACAGCGAAGGCAAGGCACGCCTAGAAAATATTTTGAGAGAGCAGGCATCAACGTTCGACACAATGCCAGGGAAAATTCTAAATTTCCGCTACGCCATGCAGGTGGACGACTGGTCACCATTTAAAAGCAAACTTTACCCCGTTCCAGAGAAACACTATCCGGAGGTTAGGAAAATTATTGGTGAAATGGCGAAAGCAGGTATAATCAGAAAGACACCTACACCGTATTTAAACGCGATACTTGCAGTGGCGAAACCCAATGGATCTGTGAGGGTGTGTCTCGACAGTCGCACCTTGAATGCACGCCTTATACCGGAGCATGACAAAGCGCCGATAATTAAGGACGTTTTGAAGCGTTTTCGAGGAAAACAGATTTATTCGTCAGTTGATCTCTCGAGCTCTTATTACCATATCGAACTGGAGGAGAAATCACAGTTGCTGACTGGATTTCTGTTCGACCACCAGAGCTGGGTTTTCGCTAGGCTCCCATTTGGTGTCAAGACGGCCGGATCTGCACTCATTAGGGCTTTAGATCGGAATTTAACAGAAGAGGTTAAGGAAATGACCGTAAGATACGTGGACGACATCTTGCTTGCGTCTAGCACAGCGGAGGAACATATGGTAAATTTAGAGAAACTGTTAAAGAACCTCAATAGGGCAAATTTTAAAATCAACCTCAAGAAGTCGCATTTTTTTCAGCAAGAGATTTTATATCTAGGCCATATCATCGATGGAGAAGGAGTTCGGCCCAATCCGGCAAAGATTGAAGCAATTAGAAATTTCCCGAGACCAACCAGAGTGAAGCACATTAGAATGTTTTTAGGCATCACGAACTTTTTCCGCGAGAATTGCCCAGGATATACGGAGATAGTGGCACCACTCCAAGAGCTTCTGAAAAAAAATAATCGTTGGCAGTGGAGCGAGGAGAGTGAGAAGGCATTTGTCGCAACGAAGGAGCTACTAGCAAATAGTGTAAAGCTAGGATATCCAGACTTTACTCGCAAATTTATCATACAGGCCGATGCGTCTATGATAGGTGTCGGGGCCATGTTATACCAGGAAGATGCCAGCAACCCGCAGAGTCGCATATATCTGGCGTTCTCTAGCCGCAGATTGCGCAAGCACGAGAAGAATTATACAGTCTCAGAGATTGAATTATTGGCGATAATTCATGCCCTCGAACACTGGAGGAAGATTATTTATGGTTTTCCCATAATAATTAGAACTGACCATAAGGCATTGACGTTTTTGTTTAAGTCGGCTATGCTTTCTGAGAGGCTGAATAGATGGTCAATTTATGCGCAGCAATTTGACCTACAGATGGAATTTTGCCCTGGAAAATTAAACGTGATCCCGGATATTCTAAGCCGGAACCCGGAAGAAGGCGGAAGCACCGTGGAAGCAAGGGTCCATCAGATTGAGCTCACGCAGCAAGACCAGGATTTCCTGCGGGAGTTAAGCAACATTCAGGCGGAGCAGGAGAAGGAACCGTGGATGGGAATGATTATCAGATATTTCAAGAGGGAACTGGTACCCGGAAGCCCGGAATACCGTGAGGCGGAAGCTCGAGCTAATAGTTACAATTATTTCAATGGTCTCTTGCATAGATTTGTGGACCAGGACCATACCATGATGAGGATATTGGTTCCTGCCTCTCTCCAGCGAAAGCTAGTGTGGCATGCGCACTATACTTTAGGGCATGCCGGGACAGACAAAACGGAAGCGACACTAGGCGAGGCATTCACGTGGCCGAAAATGAGGAACACAATATGCGAAGTGTTAAAGACGTGCGATACGTGCCAGAGGGTCAAGCCTAATAATTTCTTGATGAAACAGTACCCGAGACCTTTGTTGCCACAAAAACCATTGGAGCTCGTGGCCATTGACTGTTATGGCGCGTTACCTAAGGGGAGAAGAGGATGCCGGCACCTTTTGGCCTGTGTGGACGTCTTTTCCAAGTACGTGGTACTTTGCGCCGTCCAGAAAACAAATTCAAAACAGCTGCTCAATCAACTAAGGAATAACGTCATACCTAGGATGGGGAAACCAGAGTTCATATTGTCGGACCACGGTAGCTACTTTACCAGCGCCGAATTCAAGAGAGGATTAGCGGAGCTAGGTATTAAGCATGTATTAAGTAGTGTCCGTTATCCCCAGTCGAACCCCTCGGAAAGAATTTTTCGTGAAGTATCTAAATTCTGTAAAATCTTCATCCCCGACGCGCATTACAAGTGGGTGGACGCCCTGAAGAAAATAGAGATCTGCATAAATTCCACACGACATGAATCGACCGGTCAAATACCGAGCGTTCTACACATGAACGAATATCCAGTGAGATCATGGGAAGGAGTAATAAACTGTCCCATGGATCCTAGACCAGCCCCAGCCCTGAGAGTGGAAAGGACAGCTGTGTACCTTAGAAAGCAAGCAGACCGGAGATTGCGCCGGGTACGAGGAAAGCGGTTTCACCGTGCACTGGAACTGGGCGAGTTGGTCCTTGTTAAGCGCCAACCTGTATCTGATCCAGCAGCGAAGGTGTTCCATAAATTCATACCACCTTACTCGGGCCCGTTCCGCATAATTCGAAATTTGGGAAACAACGCATACAAATTGGAAGAGATCAGTACTGGAAACACTCCCATCTACAACATTTCTAATTTAAAGATTTATTATCCACTGGAACCATACGATGAGCCCAGGGCCGCAGCAGCAAACCATGCCGAGATCATAGAGTTAAATTAATAGCAAAACTCTGGAAGAATAGGACAGGACATGGGGCGGTCCTCAGATGTAAACACGGGCCGATGTTTACAACAAGCACCTGATTGCTTCAGGCAAGTGGAGGACATTGCTCGGAGAAGGAGAGAGAGGGGAGAGACATTGTCTACCGCACGCAGGTAGTCCAAAGGAGCCAGAGGTCTGACGTAATCCGGCCGGCATGCTAGAGAAGGGAGTGAGACACCCTGTCATTTCAGAGCAACCCAGGAAGGGGGGTCCAAAGTAGAGACGGAGGAAAGGAACCTCGTAGCAGCCGTGTGGAGTGCTAAAAATCATGTAATGCTTACCCTGATTTTTAACCTTGTGAGGGAGTAATGAGACCTTATGGCATATTGCATATCCATCTAGTCTCAAGTTTGTATTTCCAACATTAATTCTATACGCAGACCGGCACAGCAGATGCAGAGTACAGAGGCGGCGAATACTTTTATTGGATGTGTGCAGAGACGTGTACGAAGAATAGCAGGAGGGTTGAGTGGTCATAAATGCACTTAGCAGGTTTCCAGGGTGTGCCGAGGGAGGACATTGTACCATGAGAAGACGAGCGAGGGTAGGACAGGCAGGTCGTTGAACGCAGGAATTTGTGTGGGAAAATTGCAGTTTGGCAAGGTCACAGCTCCAAGTTTTGGTGCTGCCCAAATGTGACCTACTTAAGAATTAATGACCGGAGAGCAATGAGAGTTGCATGTATGGAAGCGGGAGACTCTCAGCCTCCCAGAAATGTAATTTGATGCAATTTGGATGTAAGGCTGATTTAATTCAGTATAAAATGCCTGATATGGGGGCGTTTCAGCATCAGCCATTGAGGGGATAAGCGTCACCAAGCCGTGTTTGGCGCGTAAATTGGCAGACAATGAGGGATGATTACGGAGGTTATTTGATAAGGAGTCCACGATCGATTCTTGGAAAGGATATCACCAATGAGACATTGAGATTGCGATGAGTGCAGTGATATAAGTCAATTTGGGACAGAGCTATTATTTTTGGAAATAAATCTCATATTTCCCCCTCCTACGGCAGGTTATGCCTCAAAAACTTAAATAGCTCCAAATGGGAGAGTGGAGTCAGTCAATTTTGTGATTCTGTCACGGACGCTCCACGTCAGTCGAGTTCGTGATTTGGACTCTGTTAATTTTCACGTCAGATGGTAAATTGAGATAGCGTGGCGGTTTTTTTTTTGAGATCATGTCTAAATACTATAGCATACGAGTGCGAGTTTTTGTTAGTGGCTGAGAAATAGGCTAGCCATTGCGCTAGATAAACATATAAGTTGTGTCGATAGGAGCTACGGTGGACGATCTGGATGAATCGAGTAGTTCAGATGGTAGCATTTAGGAGAATGATAGGATTATCGGTCCGGAACAGTGAGTGCGTGTTACTTTCTTGATTGTCGCATTAAAAAAATTGTGTATTTCTGTGTTCTTCGTTACCACGAGGTACCTGAAGCAAGAGGAAGCTGATGCCGAGATTGGAACAATGGGAGGATCTTCAACTATGGAATTCGTCATGCGAGGAATGAGGGCGTAAACCCAAAACCTTGGGGCACGCCGCGATGATGGAGACAGTCTGGGACCCAGGAATAGTGATAAGTACAGCAAATTATCTTGCATAATTTAGTTAGGGGTGTACGGATCAGCATAAGTGCAATGGCTGTGTACATATTCAATTTCTTAATGTTAGTTGTGTTTTTGTTGTTGTGTTTGTTGCTGCAACGTGCGTGTAAATATGTATCGTGTGGTCATGGTTTTCAATGTAGTTTGGGGAGATTATCATTCAGGGGAAATCTGGCCATCAGCTACTGTCACTGTAGATACATTTTTCAGTTGATCAGGTGGGGTGAGAGTTTGTACAGTGGTCGTAAGCAAACCAGAGCATATTGAATATTTTGTGGTAAATCAGGTTCGTGGATCGACTGTGGTAAGTTCTACCAGGTAATGGTTGTGTTGCAATCTTCGATTGGTGACGGACAAGGCAGGCAAACCCGGCGATTTGAGGTAATTTAATTGGAGTATGGCTGGATGTACTGATGCATATTGGTAAGTCGTGGATGTTCAGAACCACGTAAGTATTTTTGGTAATTCCGTGGACGGGTAATTCCCACGAGGTAAAAATCACGGCCGTGATGCTGGGGTCGATCTGACGCCCGTAGGCAGCGTGCTAAGTGATGATTCTGCGGGGCTTGTTGAATTGGGCTATTGTGAGCTCATGCTTCAGTCAGTATACATCAGCTATGGAGGGGGTGAAAGCTGGTAGCCACTCCTCGCCACGGGGTGCTTTGCTTGGCCTTGAGTCTGTCCGAGGTTAATTGGTCAAAGTTAAAATGGCTGGTTTGTTTACATATTTTATTGTTAATTCTGGGATTCTGGTTTGTTGTGTTTTGATTTTATTTTGTGGACCCACGTTACTAGTGTATCAGATTTGTACCCTCCGGGTGGCCGCTAGTCGGTATTAATGATTGTCTTGATAAATGTTTCACACGGGAACTGTTGTATGTGAATGAGATAGGCACGTTGTAGCTTAATGTAGTGTTTGTGTGGCCGCACTGCATGCTGACCGTACACGACTCTAACGGAGGTCGTGAAGGGAGGTCTGTTTGCCAAACGGAACGGTCTCGTCTGTACGATTCACTTTTCCAATATAAGAGCGTTAAAATGAGGTTCCAGCTTGTAAAATTCAGTTGATTTGATGCTCCGTTGGAGTATTAGTGTTATGATCTGATTAACGTAATGATTCATTTCTTGTGGCATTAATTTAGTCCTTTGTTGTTCCATTTGAACTCACCTGGGGTGAGAGCGCGCCACTTTGATTTTTGGGATTTTATTTTATTTGGATTTTTTTTATTTTTTTTTTGGAGTTCCATGATCCTGCAGTGTTGATCAGGGGGAAGCTGAGGCTTGCCCGAACTAATTAGATTTAAGGTACCCTGGTCGTACCATCTCTGTGGACTTTATGGCAGAGAAGGACAGTGATGACACAGTTTATTTTGTTGTGGTTCTACGTTTTATTAAGGGATTGTTTCTTCTGTTTTGTAGTCTTCTAAGAATAAATTTTGTTTCCTTGTTCCCCTGGCATATGATTTATAGTTTTAAGTTCCCATGATCCAAAATTCCGAATTCCTAGGATGTAAAGTGTTAATTAGCCACCGAACGAGCCGCGCCCGAGATAAGATTCAACATCCTAGAAGGCCCTGGAAGGGTATAATATATGTAATTTAGGGTGATTTCATTTATGTAATATGTATTTTTGATGGGGATTTATTAACGTGTCTGGGATAATCGGATAATGGACCGTCGTCACGGTAAATCATCCGATGATCCGAGGCGAATATGTAACGTGTTTTTCGAGGGGATTTTACGCAACTGGCATAAGTCAGTAGGAAGCCATTCTATATTTATTTACGCGGCAAATTGTTCAGCCAAGAGAAGTTTTCATGTAACTTATTATTATTATTAACTTATTATTATTATTATTATTAAGGTATTTCTTTGGAGCATTTTTTATAAAATTATAAGTAATCAGATAGGTTTTCTATGTTATAGAAAACACTATCAAGAAAATTATTACGAACAACATTATCGTAAGAAAATTATATGATTACGGAATTTTACGGAGTTTTGTCAGTTAGGGTATTTTGAGAGAGATGAGTCACGGGGAATTCAGCTACAGGCTTAATCTTGTCGAGTAGCATGACGCAAGCTGGGTTGCTGTTTCAAGAAAAGGCGAAATGGGCTGGACCGGTAATCGACATCATCGCCGCGCCGAGTGTAATAACCCGGAGGAGGGGAAGATCGCGTGGTGGGTCAGCCAGTCAGAGGAGACCGGGCGACTGGAAGACGGCTCCGTAGAGGGGATGCGACGAGTGCATATATGGTTTGCGCGCCGTGGAGGCAAGGCGACTATCGTTGTAAAACTTAACCAGTGTGGTTGTACGTGTGATTGGCTTCGATGTTCGGACCATAAAGTTATCATAACTACAAGTATCTCATCAACTAACGAAGAAGATGACTACGTCCAGGAGGCTGTGGGAAGCTCTCTTCAACATCCAGTACGAGGGAAATGCTTCGGCAATTTCCAGTGGTAAGCGCGAATGACTCAGAACTACGTAATCTCTCGTCTTTTTTTTTTCATTTTCAGTATTTCAGTAACTTCATAGCTTGGGAATAAGAGTAAAATCAGTAATTTATCCGACTCCGTTTTCACGTAATTTTCTAGCGGTAATATTCAAATCGCAACGCTCCAATTTAAATTCAAACTTATTATTATTATTATTATTATTATTATTATTATTATTATTATTATTATTAATTTTGCAATACTCGTTTTATATACACACATCAAAAAAAGGTTTTGCATCACCTCGGTTCCCAGATCTCCGGCATATAGACGTTGACTGTGTATATTGTATCAAAGATACAGTCCCTTTGACTGTTCATAGATGTCACTAAAACTGCTCAAAGATGTAAACAACCATGCATGAGCAGGGCCTATTAGACGGAGGGGGTACGACAGCCGATCAGTTCCAGTCATTTCACCAGGACGAAGGTACGCTGCTCATGTTGTCTGTAGTTCTACCATGCCTAGAAGGTCAATACCGCAGTTCGATCGCGTCCGCATTGTTACTTTGTGTCAAGAAGGGCTCTCAACAAGGGAAGTTTCCAGGCGTCTCAGAGTGAACCAAAGCGATGTTGTTCGGACATGGAGGAGGTACAGAGATACAGGAACTGTCGATGACAGGCCTCGCTCAGGCCGCCCAAGGGCTACTACTGTAGTGGATGACCGCTACTTACGGATTGCCGCTCGGAGGAACCCTGACAGCAATGCCACCATGTTGAATAATGCGTTTCGTTCAGCCACAGGACGTCGTGTTTCAACTCAAACTGTGCGCAATAGGCTGCATGATGCGCAACTTCACTCCCGACGTCCATGGCGAGGTCCAGCTTTGCAACCCCGACACCATGCAGCGCGGTACAGATGGGCCCAACAACATGCTGAATGGACCCCACAGAATTGGCATCACGTTCTCTTCACCGATGAGTGTCGCATATGCCTTCAACCAGACAATCGTCGGAGACGTGTTTGGAGGCACCCTGGTCAGGCTGAACGTCTTAGACACACTGTCCAGCGAGTGCAGCAAGGTGGTGGTTCCCTGATGTTTTGGGGTGGCATTATGTGGGGCCGACGTACGCCACTGGTGGTCATGGAAGGCTCCGAAACGGCTTTACGATACCTGAATGACATCCTCCGACCCATAGTGCACCCATATCGGCAGAATATTGGAGAGGCATTTGTCTTCATGGACGACAATTCTCGACCTCATCGTGCACATCTTGTGAATGCGTTCCTTCAAGATAACGACATCGCTCGACTACAGTGGCCAGCATGTTCGCCAGACATGAACCCTATCGAACATGCCTGGGATATGTTGAAAAGGGCTGTTTATGGACGTCTTGACCCACCAACCACTCTGAGAGATTTACGCCGAATTGTCGTTGAGGAGTGGGACAATTTGGACCAACAGTGTCTTGATGAACTTGTGGAGAGTATGCCACGACGAATACAGGCATGCATCAATGCAAGAGGACGTGCTACTGGGTATTAGAGGTAGTGGTGTGTACTGCAATCTGGACCACAAATGCTGAAAGTCTAGCTGTATGATGGTACAACATGCAATGTGTGGGTCTCATGAGCAATAAAACGAGCTGAAATGTTGTTTGTGTTGATCTCTATTCCCTTTGTATTTAACGGTTCCGGAACTCTTGGAACCGAGGTGATGCAAAACTTTTTTTGATGTGTGTAATAAATTCATTTCTTTTAACCATGCAATCTTTGCTTTCAGTAGGTAGCATTAGATATAGACCAATTCCTTCTCCTGATACAATTGTTTGTTTGGTTAATGATCAAATCATACCACGATCTGAGTGAAAAGATTCTTGAAGGTGTTCTACCAGAGCTAGGTGTTGTTAAATATAAATTTAGATTTCAACATAGCGTTGAGGTCTTGGCGCCCATTAAAACAACATATCTTAGTCAGAGTAAATATTTCAAAGTGCAAGACAGAGCTAGTAAGAAACCATTACATTTGTCACGCAACAGTGAGGGCAATAAAAACCGTTTCACTTGTACGCTCAACGTGGAGCAAAGTAAATCCGTTTCATGGAGGCTAGCTTCAGTCAGTCTATGCTAACGGTTGGTTTACCCGCTGGTGTCATAACTTCAAAATGTTTGACACTGCGAGACAAAACTTGGTATGGTCCATTGCACGTTGGTTGTAGGGGTTTTCTATGAGCATCGTGTCGAATAAAAATAAATTTGCTGGTCATCAATACTGGATGGACAAACACTTTCCTGTTGGCATGACGCTCAATTCGGACAGATTTCAAGGTTCTCATCTTTTCTCGTAATTTGAAGATAAATGTTGGAATGTCTGTGATTATTTCTTCCTTTTGAAGATTCCTGTACCATACGTCATTTCAGCAGCAGTGCTTTCATTTTCGGGAATGATATGTGAGCGAAGACCCATAAGTACAAGTGGAAGCTTCAGAACCCAGTCATCCGTAAGTTGAGCTGTTAGAGCGGTCTTATAACTAGGGGCGCCAGCGCTCAATTTTGCCATTATTTTGCTGCTGGATGGTATGCTGTGGTTTGGCTGTAGACTACACCCATTTTGGGCCGTCAGACATTTGAAAAGTGGCTTTCAAATTGCCTTGTACGTCTGAAGTGATGGTCTGTGGGGCTCCGAAGCGAGCTATCCAGGTTGACAACAATGTGAATGCAACTGTTTCAGCTGTTATGTCGGTAAGGGGAACTGCCTCTGGCCACCGCGAAAACCGGTCGATGATAGTGAGCAGAATACGGTAACCTTGTGGTGGTGGCAAAGGTCCAACTAGGTCAGCGTTAAAGTGGCTAAATCTTGACGTTGCTGGTGGGTATGTTCCAATTGCACTGTGGGTATGTCTAGAAACTTTGCTTCTCTGACAAGGGATGCAGGTTGACGCCCATTCTTTAATCTCTTTCTTAAGTGATGGCCAAATGAAGCGTTTCCTGATGAGGTTGATCGAATTTTACACCAGGATGAGACAAATTGTGGATAGAATTGAAGACCGATTTTCGGAATGGTAGAAGTATGTATGGTCGAAGGTTCTCTTGCGATGCATCACACACAAGGTCGTGTCCTCGGACACTCCCGGCACTAAAAGCCATATGATAAATAAATAAACATACAAGGTCTATGCCGTTTTGTAATGCAACTATCTGGAACACTAGTGAGGATGTTTGCCTGAGTTGTAAGAGTTCTTAATCAGCTTGTTGAGCTTTAGCAATTTCTTCCATATTGAAGCCTGACTGGATACCAATGGAAGAAAGGCGCGAGAAAGCGTCTGCTGCGATGTTGTCTCTACCACAGGTATATCGTATATCTGTTGATAATTGTCCAATGAAGCTGATATGGCGATCTTGACGAGGTGAGGCTTCGTCTGAACGCTGTTGTAACATGAAGGTCAGTGGTTTGTGGTCAGCATAAGTTGGAAACTCACGTCCTTCCAACGTGAACTGGAAGTGTTTAACAGCAGCATAAGCAGCCAGAAGTTCACGGTCGTAAGTGGAATAATTCTTCTCGGTGTCTGTGAGCTTCTTCGAGAAAAATCCCAAGGGCTGTAGAGTGTAGATGCTCCAATGGCAAAGTTCGAGGCATCAACCATCAAAACTAGCGGTAAATTTGAAGATGGATGAGCCAATAGTGCTGCATCTGCCAGACTGGTTTTCAAGGTTTCGAAAGTTTTTCTGTTTTCTTCGGTCCATTGGATGTTTCTTATGTCTTTCTTCTTGACACCGTAAATTAAATCGACGTGATCGTAGAAAACATTTTAGTGGTTACATCGCACTGGAGGAGCGGAAACTAAATGAATATGAACGAAATCGGTGAAACCTATCAGCTCAGCAACGAAGCTGAACTTGCACGTGTCTCCGTCAAAATACCGCCAATCTGGAGAAAAAATGTCTCCACAGTTCGTATAGAGAACGAGAACACCAAATTTAATCACGTCAGGATTACCATTGAGGTTAGTTATTAATGATAACCACGTACAACATATTGTTCACTGACTAACAACATAAGATTGAATTTTATTTTTGCAATACTGAAACTACATAAATAGATTACTAATAACAAGTGAAGTGCGTATTACGCACACAAAAATGTTCATGGAATATAAATGTTAATCATGGCCACTACATCACAATGCAATAATACAGAGACAATCTACTTTTATAAATGCACCTCAAATTATAAAAGACAATCTTGATATTGGTTATTTGCGAGTGGTTCCACTTTGTTTTTACCTCAAGACGGTGGTTGTCAGAGCAGCTTGTAGACATTCCACAATTCAGATAAGTCTGTATGCTATATCATTCAACACATTATTAATAGACAAACACTGTTTTTGTATGTTGCAGTTCTAGCTTTCTACCATCAGCTCAGCAGATATTAGTTTACACTTCTAGTGTGGGTCTTATTGCTTAAGTGTATTGCTGTAACAGTAGCTACACCTTCATAGATTAGTTAGTGGAGAGAGACAATTGGTGGGGACGTGGTGGCGCAGCGGTCAAGCTGTTCGCCTCTCACCACGGTGGACCGGGTTCGATTCCTGGTCAATGCACGTGAGATTTTCAAAGTGAAATGCCATGTCCTGTAGTTCGAATTCCACCTAAAAAAGGAGGTCCCGTGGCTCATGATCTCGAGATTAACTGTCACGTGAAAGTACAATCTTCCTTTTTGGAGACAGTTGGTGTATGTGATTGAGATCGTCATATCTCAGTCTTGCAATTTTGTAGCTATTAAAATAAATAGTTACTGTTTCGGGTTCTTAATGCTTTAGTATTTATCAGTGTTACCAAGTTTTTGTCGTGCTTTTTGTCTTTGGAAAAAGACAGGTAGTGTTTTGTAGACTTATTTTGTCTTTTATATTTGGATCTGATGATGCTCGCTTGATAAGTGAAACATGCCATACCGTACTTATTAGCTCTTATCTATAACGAATATATTTCACTTGTAAGTTTTTCAGTTTGTATTTACGCATGTCCTAGTAATTGGGATTACATTATTCTAACCGACAAAAAGTTGCAATATCAGTTGACCAATGCAATAAGTCGAAGTATATAACTCGCGCGTGGTTAGTGACTATTCGCACTTCTGCAATGGCATTGTGCTTTTCTACTGCTGAATTTGCTTCCCCAGTCTGGTAAAGGGTCATCTCATGTTAGACAGGTAGATACAGCTCTGAACGAAATCTGTAGGTTGATAACTGGTTGCTTAAAGCGTACCCCAACCCCAACGTACCTGGTTGGAATAACACCCCCTTGTGTACGTAGAGGGGTGGCTACCACCAGGGAGAGGCTGAGTGAGAGTGGAAGAGAACAGCGCTCACTCACTACAAGGATATAATCCTCCTCAGCAACGGCTGAGGTCCCGAAAGAGCTTCCTGATGACATCTGATATGCTTACCGTCTCACCGGAGAAGGCTGGATTTAGGGAAAAAGACGACCCCTCACCCCTGCGGTTGGATGCCACAAGCTGAAGAACTACCACTCGGACACGACGAAAGCTGGTTGGTGTGGAAGTCCCTGAATAGGTTACGAGCAGGAGTTGAAAGATCCGAAGACAATCTGAGTACAGTACAGGTGACACGTCTTGCGAACGTGGACAAGAACAAACCACAAAAAAGCATGCTTCATTGCCCTCTGTGCCCTTCATCTTGTGCAGGGGATGATCTCCTGCAAGCCACTCTGAGCGCCTTGGATGTTGCTCAGTATTGGACACGCGCTATATAAATAGACAATTTTACTCGTATATGTACATTTGTATGTTTCCGACACGAGAATAAAAATAAAAAATTAAGTGGCTTGTGTTATGGGCTTCCATCCCTGAGATTCCATTCCCGGCTCTGTCAAAAAATGTAGTTCTGGAAATGAGGTCTGGAACGGGATACAATAACCTCGAGAAGATAACTGAAAAAAGGTGGGTTCGATTCCTACGTTAGTCTTCCTAAAAGTGGCTTTCCGTTATTTCGCCACTTCTGTTGCACGCAAACACCTTGCTTGAGGTCACAGCCGCCTCTTTTTATTTTTATATTAATTTAAAACATACCCACTTTACAGATTACATTGGTTATCAAGGAGTATCCCAAGTACACGGGGATGATGACCACGACATCGGAAGCCCCTAAATGAAACAATAACTACAACAATAAATTATCTGTTGTCAATAATTCACTTTAGGGGCTTGGGATATATTGGTCTTCAGCCCCGAGTACATGGATGTCTGATAATCTGTGTTCCTGCGGTGACTGTAGTAGTATGTGTAGCTGTATTAGGGACAGGGATAGGGAATGTGGGCCGGGACTTGAATAGAGGCACCTTCCCGGCTTTGCGTGAAGGGAGTGAGGAAAACCCAGGGGAAAAATCATATTCAGGATAGCCGTTGTCGGTGTCAGGATTCATTCAGTTAGAATTATTAAATGGTCCCCTCCTGATATGGGAACGATAATGTAGGAAAATAGGAACACTGTTGACCAAACATCGAATAGATAGCATAGATGTTCTCATTCCTGGGCGTAACATCGATCAAAATATTTCTTTTGAAAGACGTAGAATAATAATGATGATGATAATAATAATATCTCCATGATTCGATGTTTCTCGGTATAGCGGAGGAAATTATACTTTTATTGTTTTTGGCGTAAGTCCATTTAGCTGGTTGGTTGATTCCTCAGTTTAGGGGCTGCGACAACGTGGTCATGTAGCCCCGTGTGTAGAATCTGTCTGATAACCGGTGTTAATTGTGATGCCTGTATTGGCGTGTGCTATCTGTAATTCAGGTAAGGACTGCAGACGATCAATTTCAAGTAGTTCCTACTTTTGCTACCAAATGCCACTGCCAATGACACCTAGCTGTGAACTTGGTAACTAGATGCCACCGCAACTGTCATCTGGCGGTGAATGTTGGAACTTAATAGAGCGTTAATCAAATCTACAAATTTAGCTTCACACAATTGTACTTAGTGGAAGGTTCTTTTACATGCCATAAATCTATGACATGGGACCGCCGGCTTTACTTCCCCTCCGAAGGAAGGCACATTGGAGGATTTTAACGCTCTTAAAATAATCCGACGACTTCGGCCGGGTTTGAACCCGCTATCTTGGGCACAGCAGTTCAGCATGCTACCGACTACGCCACCGAAGCCGCTTAAAAGGAAGTTAAGCGACGGATCGAGTCGGCTGTGACTGAACTGGCGCACAGTCAAAAATGGAGGTATTTGCTGACATCCGGCATTGCCTTGCTCATTTAGTGTAGGCGTAATACGGAGTACTGTATCTCTCATATTACCCAGGTCAAGATTTTGGACTCGTGCATTATCTGATATCGTATTGTATTTTGTGATATCTAATCTAAATGACCGCGCTATTCTTCATTTGAGGACTTCTTTCCGTACACCTTGTCATTGAAATCATATTATTCGGTTTACATCATAATTCATAATAAACGGCCTTCCAGCCAGATTATAACTCGTAATACTCGTAAATGGTTTCAACACTGCCAGCTGGATCGCATTTCGGCTGGCTGTTTTAAAGCAGCCCGCTGGGATGCGATCCAGCTGGCAGTGGGTTTCAATGAAGATGATTGTTGTTTTAAGGAACCTAAAATACACGACGATTACTTCTATCATCATCATCATCATCTAAATATACAGTAGCCTATATAAAACGCTAAGGTGTATGTTTCACAAAATGCAAGCTCCTAAACCAGAGGGAGTTAGAAGGTGCGGTTTGTACCAAAATATTCCAAATCGTCTCGATATTACAGGAAAAAGTCTGCATTTCTTGAAAAGTTAACGGTAATTTTATACAGTATTTATTTTCAAGATTAAATAATTCCCTTGCGTGCATAATCTTTGACTGTTGCCATTCAAACATGGTCGAGCCACTACCCAACAAATAACTGTATGCGCCCATTCATAGGCCTACCACTTCCGTGTATTTGAAGATGGTTATCAACCAAATCTTTAATGACAACAGTATGTACAAATACGAATGTGCAGCATTGATATTTTTTTGCTAATGAAATAAAGGACTATTTTCTCCGGACAGCGGATGAACAACATAGTGAGTAGGAACGCCCACTCATTTAATGACAATCGCCGATAGCGCACTGGTCAAGAAAGTGACTTCATCATGCGTGTAAAGCAAAGCAAAGCTGCCTAAGGGTCGAAGACATGGTACTCATATTGACGAAGGGATGAAGCTCCAATTACGCATGTGCATGCAGTTTTAGCAGTAGACTTCTCAAAGGCGGCTTCGGTGGCGTAGTTGGTAGCATGCTGAGCTTCTATGCCTAAGATCGCGGGTTCAAACCCGGTCGAAGCCATCGGACTTTTTAAGAGCGTTAAAAATCCCTCAGTATGCCTTCCTTCGGAGGGGAAGTAAAGCCGGCGGTCCCATGTCATAGATTTATGGCATGTTAAAGAACTTTCCACTAATTACACCTGTGTGAAACTAAATTGTCTAGGTTAAGAATGTAAACAACGCTCTTAGTTTGCTACGTTCGTTGCCAAGAGCCGACTGCGGTGGCGTCTAGTAGCGAAGTTGTGAACTGGGCCTAGTAGTCGTTGACGGTGGCGTTTGGCGGCAAATTTAGGAACTATTTGAGAAATTCAAAGTTGCAGTCCTTACTTGAAAAAAAAACAAAAAAAAAACAGATACACACACTAATACAGCCATCACAATTAACACCGGTTATCAGACAGATTCGACACACACCCAAAGTACACGGGGCTACATGACCGCGTTGTCGCAGCCCCTAAACTGAGGAACTAACCAACCAACCAGACTTCTCAAGGATCTAACCAAATTTCTAAATTGTCTTTAGAAGTAGTAGAAGGAAAGGCTGGAAAGACGATACGATACCTTCAAAATGCTATCCAGGGATAAAAGATCCAATTGGACAACTACAGTATATAGTGGTGTTAATTTCACTACTGTCACCGCTCAGCAGCTTAAAGGAAAAGCGTTGTTGTTAATGAAGAGTCACTTGAAATAAACTATCGAGCACTTCAACGTTGACCTGGGGATGAAGTATTTACGAAAGTGAAGACAATATTGTGAGTGAGCATGCAGAAGATCAGCTTGCTTATCCTGAATAATTTCTTAACAGTCTAACACCAAAACAGGATGCCTCCACACAAGCTGAGTATGAAGAATGTCACTAAGAAATTTACTACCCTCAAAAGGCGTCTGTATTGAGACTAGACTTATATTTAAAGAGGCAACTGTTATATATTCCATTATAAAAGAAACTGTTCTCATATTCAGAGTAACACTTATTACTGTTTATTACAATTAACTTGCTAGAAGTCTCCGGGGTATCATAAATAGTGGAGCGTGGGATGGCGATCACGAGACCCCAGCTATGCACGGCTTTGTGTACACCGGTGTGTACTTACTGTACAGTTCATAACATTAGTGTAACCGAGCCGAAATATGCCGTTTATTTTTCTGCCTTTAGTAAATTGGCCCTAGTTTTCTTCTTTCTGATACTTTCACTTTTCGAGGGTTCAGCCATTTTCCCTTCACGGCGCTTCTGCCTTCTTTAAGAGCCTAAATGGCTTCATTCTAGTGGCTTGAAACATCTTGATCATCAGTCCTGTGTACTTGGGTGTATATTAAACTTGTCTGATAACCTGTGTTTATGTGATGACTGGAGTAGGGTGTGTGTAGCTGTATTAGGGAATTCGTCGGATTTTTAAGAGCGATAAAATTCCGGGGAACAATACCTTCTCTTTTTGCTGCTATGTGTAGAAAATTTCAGATCTCAAATACTACCATTAACACCATAGCAATAACAGCCCTTAGGATCTATTAGTATTTTGAGAAACCATTTATATTCGTAAATTATGTGTATTTTAAGGCTGAATAGCTATTTTAATTATTTATTTTTAGTTGCGGTTTGCCCACTCTTCAGGTCTTTTATTCTAATTGATATGTATAAGATATATTTCATAGTTCAATACTTCGTAGCTTGTTAACCTTCTCTTATTTCTTATTATGATAGTTAAGCTTTGTATATTAGCAGCCTTGTAAGTCGAGGAATCATAAGAAATTAAAAATTAAATTCCTTCGGAGGGGAAGTAAAGCCGGCGGTCCCATGTCATAGATTTATGGCATGTAAAAGATCTTTCCACTGACTAAACTTGTGTGAAGCTAGATTTCGTTGGAACGCTCTATCAAAGTTCCAACGTTCACCACTAGGTATCATTGACATCTGGTAGCGAAAGTTGGAACTACTTGAAATTGAACGGAACTTGTAGCTCACCCATGGGTGTCCGCTAGAAGCAGCTACAGCCTCAGGTGAGCCGGATATGTCCTCCAACACTCCCGGCACTAAAAGCCATACGATAAATAAATAAGGGACAGGGAAGGGATGAGTGTAGAAAAAAACGTTAAAAATACTCTCTGAATAACCCCTGTCAGCGCCGGGATTAGGGGTAGATGACCTCGAAGTTCTGCCCCTTAAAGCCTCAATAACTAACTAACTAGCGCCGGGATTCAAACCACTGATCTGTTGCTCCCCATCGCGGTCGTGGTCAGTGCCGGCCCTAGGTCTTTTTGTAGTGTAAGCAAAGAACATTTTGGCGCCCCCTCCCCCTCCCTAAACTCATCAGAGTACCTTTACAATTTTTACTAAACGTGTTATATGACCAAATGATAAAAGGCAAAGGGATAGGCCTACACAAAAATAACTTAAAACCAAACATTTATTTACAGGTTATTATTATTACATAGAATGACAATTTTTGTTGATTTTTTGCACACTGTTGATATCCTTTTTTTCCTGGCTTTCACTTTAGAAAACTCGTTCAGCAGCAAATCTGTTTCCATTTCATTTAACAAATCATTTTCAATGGCCAAAGTAGCTAGTTCACTCAAGTGCTCTTGGCTTAAAGTTGATCGCAAGTATGTTTTTACAAGTTTTAACTTCGAAAAACTCCTTTCTCCGCTGGCCACTGATACCGGGAGCGTTAGCAGAATCCTCAATCCAACAAAAGCATGTGGAAAATGTCCACATAACCACGTTTGGTTATTAAAGACAAGGCTCCAGCTGGGTGACTTCCAGGGGGTAGCATTGGTGAAAAAATTTGCAGTTCTTAGAACGGATAATCTCCGTTCACATCACAGTCTCCTCCATCACTCAAAACGGTTTGAAGGTACTTACAGGCTTTCTTCAACTCTTGTACGTTCAAATACTTCTGGAAAGAAATTTGAAACTTTCACTATGGTGTTCCATTAGCTCAAATCTATCCCTTAATGAGGATGTTGCTGTGTCAAGTACGACAAAGAAGAAGTAAACTTAAAATGCATTTTTTCCAGAACGTACAGCTTCATCTTCACTCTCATAGGAGAATGTTTTTTTTTTTTTTACTTTTCTTGGCCGAAGTAGGGTTTCTTTTTCAAAGTTAGCATCAACCTCGATTTTTTCTACACGTTCTTTTGTATCTGTAATGACGCTGTTTAGTCCTTGATCTGATATCATCTTTCCCAGAAATGATTTTGCACTTTTAATGAGATCCATTGAACTTTGTAGGTCATTTGTGCCTTTTGGAACAGTTTACTATCCATATTGGTTTTATGCAGGATCTCCTGCCATGTCACTAAGCAGCATAGAAACTTGAAGTTTTGCAGTGTTCCTACCAAATGCATCAAGTTTCTGATCTTGAGAAGCTTCATATAAGGCATCATACACTTCTTCAATGTGGTACCTCAAAGGCAATAATGCCTCAATTCTACTTTCCCATCTAGTATTGCAGAGTGGTTTTACTGTCAGACTTGAAACATGTTTCAGCAAAATATTCCATCTTTGAGTGGACCTGAAAAAAAAATCTTGTATAGAGCTGAAAGAGTCCACGGCAATGTTGAACGACAGAGCTGCATCATTAATGACCAAGTTCAAGGAGTGGTTCCCATACGGTACATAAAAACCTCTAGGATTTAAATCAAGGATTCTCGTCTGGCCTCCAACATGTTTTCCCTTCATTGTGGAACCATTGTCGTACCCCTGGCCTCTCATGGCTTTTAAAAGAATGACTCGTGCTTCTAACTGTTTGAGCAATACCTCTGTGAGGCCTTCACCTGAAGAATCTGCAATGGGAACAAAGCCCAAAAATGCTCCTTAATTGAAATATCCTCATTTGCTAAAATTTTTACAAAACTTACAACAAGAGTCATTTGCTCGGTGTGGCTAATGTCTGGATCACAGTCTAATATAATAGAATAGTACGTTGCTTGCTGTCTCAGTTGTAAAATGTTAGCTTGAATCTTGGCCGGCAAGAAACTAACAAACTCATTTTGGATAATCGTGCTCAAGTAGGGTACGTGTGTTTCTTTTGAACTTATTCTTCTCACATGTTCAACCATAAAACCATCAAATAGGGTGTCTTTTTTCCTCTAAAGGCCAATCCTTGAGTTCCTAAAAGCCGAAGGCGCAAAAAACCTTTCCAGCGCTTTAGATTGCCTCTCATCTTCTTTAGAATGCTGAAACTTTCTTTTACGGTGAAATGCACCTGATGGCTTTTTATTACTGGACATTTCGTGTGTCTAAAAAATCATCTCCTCATGTAAGAAGGGGCAATAACACAGTGCAGCTTACGTCAACACATCAAAACACTGCAAACTACAACGATGAGTGAAGGCTCGTATGAGTCTCGCGGACGAGTCGAAGTCATTAGTGGAAGGGGTGTTCTCCCTTTCGTGAATGGCGAGCGGTCATACTTCGACCGAACGGCTCCAAGCACTCCGTAATAGTTCTAAGTTTGTTTCATAAGTAGCATCACCCGTAATGCGGCGACTCTTTAAAATGGTTATGCTGAATTTTTCAAATATTATTTCGTTTTGTTTGTTGGTGAAATACAGTTAAGTAAAACTGAAAAGACGGAACATAAACAGAATGGTTATGTTATCTGGTTACGTTGTTTATAATGTAAACATTACAGTTTGTTAATGTTGTAAAAATTAGAATTCATAATGTTTACAACATTAAAAACTAACTCCGGGCGCCCCTAACTTGATATTTTGGTGCGCCACGGCGCCCCCCGTCTCACGGCGCCACCCGCGGCCGCGTAGTTCGCTTATATCTCGCGCCGCCCCTGGTCGTGGTAAGAGTGTGTGTATCATGGTACATCCCGGGTATCGCTAAGCAGTGGATGCCGGATTCATCTAGGGTCCAGTAGTCGTAAAGCCATGTCCCACTAGCTGTGAGTTAGAAGAAGAAGAAGAAGAAGAAGAAGAAGAAAAGGGATAGAAAGTAATATCCTCAAATCTTGAAGAATGATAGACGAGGGACTTGGAAAGAGATAGGATCAGGAAGGGCTGAGAAGGAGCGGGTTGTATGTAAGGTAGACAATAGAAAAAGACGAAACAAGACTTAGCTCTAATACTCTGAACTCACCAGCCACGAGACCCTGGATGACATTCATAACTGTCTATCTTATTGTATGCTAGAACTTACGTTGGGAAGTGTCGTAGATGCGTCCATGGCCCTGGTTCCTATGGCATATCTTGTAGAAGTAGCATGCTGAGCAGAAACAACACATCCCTACCACCATCATGATAGCCACGGCCACTCCAAACACGATCCCGAATACGGCGCCGATGCTGAAAGATACGTTTCATCAAATAGTGGTGCTGGGGTTGTTTATATTGTTGTTTTAAAGGGAGGAACATGGAGGTTATCTGGCCCTAATGATAAATGAAAATCATGACTATAACACTATCAACAACTACTTACATGTTGTATATACAGTGTGTCCGCAAATTATCTTCGCAGCGGAGAGCGACGCGGATCTCGCCTTGCGGGACCAGCTCACCGCTGCGGAAAGAATTTGCTGACACGCTGTGCTAGAAAGATATATGGAAAATAAAGGATGATGATGATAATTGTTGTTTAAAGGGGCCTAAAATCGAGGTTATCAGCCCCTAACGGTTTGGGTGAGAGTGATGATGAAGTGTAAACTACTACTACAACTACTATTACTAACTACAGACTTATCACTAATCTACATACTACAAGAAAAAATAAAAAAAGAAATAGGAACATGGAAATAATGGACAGGAGAAGGAGAAATGCCCTAAATCCTCTAAAAGTCTGACCTCTCGAAGAATGAGCGTATCGGCAAAAATGATACAAGGACCAATTAAGGCGGGAAGGTGAAAAAATCCCTAGGCCTTGGGTACCCTAATACAATTGGGGTCGGAAGAGAACAAGAGTTGACCAAGGGAGGTCGACAGGAAAGATGAAGGAAAGAAGCTCGGTACAAGGAAGCAATGCCGAACTCAGCTGGGGTCCCGTGATCGCAAACCCACGTCCTAGCCTACTAGCTGTGAGCCTCTGGGGGTTTCGAAGGATATCGACAGGAAAGCTGAAAGAGAAGAACCCGTCACAAATAAGAGAACACAATGCTGGTCTCAGTTGGGATCACTAACCCACGTCGTGCTGGTTGTGATCCACTGTCCTTAAATGACAATATTGAATTATATGTAGTATTCATTTTTCATCGCACTCGTCCTTTTCTACCCCCGTGATCTTATATTCGCTAATAAAGCAAAGTAATGAATCTAATAAAATTATTGTGTGATATTATAGAGATTTGTTCTCTTTCTAATGATGTAAAATTAAGTCATAATAATAAAGAGAAATAATAATAAAAGTCAAAATAATAAATACATGGACTAATTTTCACAATTACGTTAGACTGTCTGCGTGGCTCAGCGGTAACGTTCTCGCTTGCTGTGCCCAGTACTGTAGGATCGAATCCTGCCGCGAATGCGAAGGAGACGTGTTAGTAGATTTACTGTAACATTAATGATCCCCTGTGGGCAATATTCCGGCACCCTGGCGTCTCTACAAGCCGCAGTAGTTAAAAGGGACGTAAAACCAATAACTTTTTTTTTATATTACGAAGCTTAAATTATATCCCTGGCACTTAACTTGTTCTTTATGTCGAACATTCACGTATTTTTTTTACAGAGCTACTTGTTTCATTCATTATTGAATGTGGTTGAGTACTTGCATAGAAAATGAAGCAGAAGAAGACGACAAATTTCTTCAAGTCATGAAAAAGTAGATAAAGACCCGTCTGCATTTTGTATGGTTAAATCTAACTTACTTATATAATTATGGTGTTTGAAGCCATTTTTCAGTGTCATCACGGCGTGTTGACCGACTGAAGAACATCAAACTACGTTTACTTATACGTAGTACAGCATGGCCGACTGGATGCGAGCTCTCCACAACCGGCCTAGACAATGAACGAGTGTCTAGTGGTAGTCCAGTCCGACCGTGTGAAACTTTATAGGATGTTTTGGTACCAACGCTAGCTTGCCTTGTAGTAGTACCTGCTGACAACGTTAAAAACGCTAGCTGTCATCGCGTACGACGATAAAGTTGAGTTGTACTTCTATAGATGGCAGCAAAATCGGAAAATTGGTGAGTATTCTTGTTAATGTTGTATATTTAATTAATATTTGAATATATATCAATAGTAAATACATATTGCAGTGCTTAGAAAGGAATACAATCGGTTTCGAACAATATTATACGAAGAAATTGAATTATATTGAATCACACGTCGATTTTAGTCGATACACTGCGCTCGAAAACGATATCAGATACTATCGATATAATTCAAAGTAAGAGCTGTTGGCTGGTTGTTCCAACGCTTCCCGTAATTCAAACGTGATATTTCTTAATTCGATTGATAGGAAGTACAGCACGGACAATTAAATAATACTGGTGTGTGATAAGTGCAGCTGTAATTTTGTCTTACAATTCATTTTTAATATTGTAGTATAGTAGCCTACTCTTTCTATTTGTACATATCTGTGGGGTAGGCCTATGTCATGCTATGTGCTTTGTGGAAACATCCACAACTATTCTGATAGAGCCTATGTTTTCTTCTCTACCTGATATCACAGGGGAAAAAATCGCCTATTATTAGACCAATTACTAAAATATGAAAGAAAGAAAGGAATATAAAGTAGAGGTAAGGGGATAGAGTAGGGGAAAAGGAGGGGTAGGCATGGGCCGGGAGGGGAGGGGAGAGGAGCGAGTAGGCCAGGTCGGGGACGGATCGCGCTCGAGAGTGCATCGTCACGCCATCTCATATTGTCAGTTGGAACTATTTGCGTCGAGCAATAGTTTGGGGTCAAAATTTTGCATTAAGTTGCAGCTCTACCCATATATCCTCCTTGGTCCAGTCCTTGCACCAGACAGAAAGGGCGCATGCGCTAACTCTCGCCTCTTCTTCCTGCGGTGACACATTCCCTTCCCCAGTCGTCTCCTCTACTCTTCTTCCTGCGATGAAACATCCCCTTCCCCTTTCCCAAGGTTACGCGCTAGAAATTTAAGAAGGAAATAGTTTTATGTATATCTATATTGCTAATTAGCATTGCATTTCTTCAAAATATTAGCTATTTAATAAACTTTCTTGTAAGATCGATATGACTTCTAATTTTATGATTTATTGTAAGTGTATGAAGTACAGGTACTTCAAAATAATAATGCTGTAGTAAGTTTACTGTTAGGGCGCGCGCATTTACTTATATTTTCCTTCTTAAGACGCACAGCTGAGAAAACACATGTAAATGGAACAAAATTATATAGTTACCACTGCCATTGTTCCGGTACGTACGTATCAAAATCTACTGGCAAAAGACATATCAAAAACCAAGGAAGCTGCAAGGATGACCGTTTTAAAATGGTGAGTGAAATTGATCAAATTAATTAATTAAATTATATTGCTCCTAAGTTGTATGTTTATCCCTCAGTCCCGTTTCCTGATACGAGGTCAGGGATGAGTTGATATGAAAGTTGTGTATGTTTTACGGCCAGACGCCCTTCCTGACGCCAACCTCAGTCGAGGAGCTAATGAAAATGAAATGAAAGAGGGAGAATAAAATTGGGTAAGAAGGTGGAGGAAATTGGCTGTGGTCTATGAATACGAACATTCCCGGCATTTGTCTGGAAGTGAAAATGGGAAACCTCAGAAAGCCATTCTCAGGACATCCGACGATGGGGTTCGAACCCACTCTTCTCCCGATTGCATAGCTTAGCTCCATCGCCGTACCACTAGGGACGTATATAAGGGGGGTGCTGAGGGGGCTCCAGCCCCCCCTCCCCCCCTCCCCCGAAAAGAGCCAATAAAAAGTAAGAAAGTGCTGCTTTGGTAAGAGCATAAAATAATTGTAAATTTGGTTGTACCCTAATCTTAAATTATCGGCAAAGATATAAACAATATTAAAATTGAAATTATACTAACTCGTGGTGTAGTGGGTAGCATTCTCCGCTGCCGCCCCGGATATCAGAATTCAATTTCCGGCTCTGCCAAGAAATTTTAATTCTAGTCTGAGGGCTGGAACGGGGTAGCCTACACTCAGCCCTGTGAGGCAAAACTGTGAATTCCACAGTATGTTTTTTGAGAAATACATGTAAAAAAAACTGTTTACCTTTCTGCTTAGTAAATTGACAACTATTTAGATATTTGCCATTCATACTCCATAGATCATAATAGAAAATTCATTAAGTATAAAATTTTATTTGTGTGTTGTGCTGTATTTGACAACTTTTTTGTGTTGCCAGTAATAATTGTAGGCTATATAAACTTTGAATCTTATCTAAAATAATTACACAAAGTTATATGCTCTAAGGTATTGGTTGATATTTCTGGGTATGTTGCGGTGACAATCCCCTGAGAATACTCACAATTTTCCAGGAAAGTCAGCCGCCCCCCCCCCCCCCCCCGATTTTTTTTCTATATACGCCCTTGCGTAGCACGTTAGGACGCGCGGCCACTCCGCTCAGCATTGCTTCTTACCTATAGTACAGTACTTTTAAAAATAGTATTAATCTGTAAACAAAATAGTGGTAAAACTATTTCCTTCTTAAATTTCTAGCGCGTAACCTTGGGAAAGGGGAAGGGGAAGTTTCATCGCAGGAAGAAGAATAGAGGAGACGACTGGGGAAGGGAATGTGTCACCGCAGGAAGAGGCGAGAGTTAGCGCATGCGCCCTTTCAGTCTGGTGCAAGGACTGGACTACCACTAGACACTCGTTAGACAATGAGACCTTTTACATGAAATCTTGTTAGTTACTCGACTGCTCACACAGCGCTGTTCACCAAGCACTGCAAGACGAAGACTTAGCTCTGCTTAGTGTAAAACAAAGTCCCCGGTTCTTGGATATCACGGGTAATCTCGAGAACCACTGGATGGATTTTGATGCGGCATTCACTATTCTGTACAGGTAATATCGAGGAACATTTCTGTAGAAAATAATTTATTTATGATCAAAGGGAGCCAAGCAGTAACGATTTCAGATTTCATTGAATAGGTCGAAACAAGAACCTGGCGTCCGTGCACTTTTTAAGCTTACGCTGGGCAAACCGTTAAAAATATCAATATACTATGAGTGTAAGAATTGTTCAGCATGAAAAATTCTGCAAAAAAGTCCGCGAGAGCATATCTCTATCTTCGATACATCGACCACTATAAGTGTTTTTAGTTTGGACGGCGGTGTCTCATGCCCCTCGCCATTCTTAAATTACGTCTGACAGGAATGCCTTGCACATTCATAACTGTTCACGGGCGAAGCCGGGGCGGGTTGCTAGTGACACTATAAGGGTAGAGCCCCATTTATGGCCCCGCCTCTATATATGGCCCCCTGTCATAATTCGCTTGACAGGTGGTGAACTCTGGCGAAGATCGGTAGAACTAAGTGAGACTACTGCTATGAGTGAGCCTTGACCGTTTCGAAGACAAAGCTTTCGTGTAGTGCTTCTGAATAAACGCTAAAATATCTCGGTAAAGGTGAGTTTTTTACAGAAATAAGTTCATAATATTATTTAAGCACAAAATGATTATATTTTAAATATATATTTATTTCTTTAAGTGCTCTCTGAATTGTACTTTCGCATGATGCCGTTTGCTTGTTAGCCTGCACCTCGTGGTTAGCGCTAGTGTCAACCATATTTCAAGTTATTGAGTTCTAAATATGGCCCCCTCCACGAACCTAAATATGGCCCCGGGGCGGTATTTAGGTATTGTACTGAACTCAAGTAGGCTGCGTAAACAAATTGATTCATGGCATTTTCTTATCTTTTCAGATGTCGAAACGAAAGTGTTGGGATAAGGAAATAATGATAAAAGCTATTGGATGGGCATTATTCCCACACTAGGAATGTAGACATAATCAATCTTGGCCGTGATCATGGTGTGTCGATAGTCTGCCTTCCTCCTCACTGTACCGATCGCATGCAACCATTAGATGTTGCTTTTATGTACCCCTTCAAGACATATTATGCTCAAGAGGTCGGAAATTGGCTAGACTCTCACGAAAATAGGGTTGTGAGTCACTATCAAATTGGCGAACTCATGGGGCGTGCTTATGTTAGAGCAGCCACCATGACAACAGCCTCCAATGGATTTCGGGCAACGGGGATTTTCCCCCTAAATGAGAACATCTTCACTGATGCAGACTTCCTAAAAGAGATGTCTGAGACAAACTCCTCCCATGGCAACAATAACGTGTTCGTTCTGCCCAGTGATATTCGACCTGTTCCCGTCATCGAACCCAGCACATCCACTAGGTGAAGTTCAGCAGTTCTGGTCACTGGTTCACCACATATAAATGGTGTTGAAGCAGCGATTCAGAGAAAGCAGGAAAAGGAGGGAGCGCTTTTGGCAGCAGCTCGGAGAAAACAAACACATGCCAAACGAAATCGTCCGGTGAGCTCATCAAGCAGTGAAGACAATGAAGATGAGGTGGAATATGTCTAAACAGACGAGGAGGATAACGCTGAAGATGAGGATGAAAGTAATGAAGAAGATGCCAGGTGTCCCATCTGTCACAAGTTCTACTCGGAAGACAAGAAGGGCCAGAAATGGATTCGGTGCACCAAGTGCTTCGTTTGGAGCCATAAAAAGTGCAACGGCAAAATTACAAATGCATTTACTCGCGCTCCTTGTGCAAAACAATGAGAAAAGAACAATGAGGATTGTTTTATTTAGTACAATTAATAATTTGTGTTACCAATTCTGTAATATTATGTATCCGTTACTCAGTAAAACACACTTTCCTGAAATAATTGACAGTGGGGCCATATTTGGGACCAACATTTGGCATTCAGAAAAATCTATCTTTTTGTAAAATTCCAATTCATTCACTTCGTGTACATTTCTAAATACAAATGTTACTGTTTGTGGATAGGGTGATCTCTAGACTAGAAGCAGTATAAATTTCAGTTTTCTATCACGTTAGATCTCCGGGTTAAATGTGAAAAACAAAAAAGGGGCCATAATTGGGGACCTACCCTTATATTATCATTATAATTCCCGCAATATCAAAATGCAAATTATAACACAAAATAAAATAGCGTGCTAATAAATCGAAGAAAAATTAGACATACCTTGCACCTCGTTACAGTTGAATTCGATGAGAATCACTCAGTTTTCATTAAAGTTTATGCATTTTCCTGCTGAGCGGTTTGTATAGGAGGCGTTTGGAAGCAACCAGTCTTTCAGTTTCAGTTTGCGCGATATTATCCAAAATTGGCGATACAAATTTCTCTCCAATAATGATGGCAAGTCCGTTTGGACCGGTCTCGTCGCAAATTGGACACTGTAGAAGTGGACTCTTAGACAAAACAGGAACTAGTTCCGAACATATAACATCTAGTACATTTCTCCCAGGAACACATGGCGCAGCTTTTTCAACGAAGAGCTGAATTACAGATAGTATTGACACAAAAGCAGGTTTAGGGTAACGCAGATGTCCTAAATCTTGTGTTTTGATAAGGCTCATGAGTGAAGAGGAGTTAGAGATCTGCGAAATGCAGTCCAAACATTCCGTACATGAAATTCTTTCTTCCACTGCGCGTACAATGTAGCCACCGACGTTAGCCAGACTTGCCGTTTTCATTGTCGGAAAAGGTATTGCTGAAAATGAAATTTAACTGAGTTAGTATGATTTAGGTGAATTACACAACTTACTAGTAATTATTGTTATGTGCAGAACTCAAATCATTAGTCCACTTTATAAAAGATAATGTAACATACCAGGCTCCTTTAACAGATCTTGTAGAATATTCAGAATACTTTGAGGAATGACAGGTCTATTCCCTGAAGCTGGTGCATTTCCAAGAATCATGTTCTGAACTGGGTTATCTGTGATGCTAGATGCAGAGTCCTCTACATTGCTGGAAGTTGATGTACTCAGAATTCCAGTTTTCAAAATCTTCTGCAAACTGAAACTCACTGATCTTGAGTCCAGCATGTCATTTGACCCAGACATACGGCGCAATGTACTGAAGAGTGATTCAACAGTATCGCTAGAGAATGTTCGAGTCAGAACATAATGATACCCATTTTTTAGAAGATACCTTATGCACTGCACAGTTGATTCCGTGGTTAAGTTTATAGCTTCGTAAGTCTCAGAAGTCAGGAAGTCCTTTCTAGCAGCGTTACTAGCAGCTTTCAAAGTTTCAAGGTAAGAAACAAAATATTCCTCTAGCCAGTTAAGGCGACTGTCATTTAATGAGAAAAAATGCCCTTTATCTGGATTTCTAGACTGAATATGATGATATGTGTTGCTTACGTCATGCATAGCGAACCATTTATTAACGTTTTTCATAAAAAGTATGGTTGCTTCTGCGTCCATGAATTTGTACGCTTCCGGATGCATGCCTACGTTTTCTTTCAGTGTACTAATGGCACCAATAACTTCTGATGAGAACACTTCCTTGGCACGCCGAACATTCATTTTTTCAAAGTTAGTGGGTTCAATGTGTTTTTTAGTGAGGTGTCTCACAGGTTTGACGATCTCATCCTTTTGCATTTTGTATAGTAAAGACAAGTATTTCCCTGAAATTATTCCAGTACCATCAGTCATCTCTCGTTCCAGAAACTGCGTTCTAATGTTTTTTAGAATGTGACACTGATCAAAACTATGGAATAACTTCCTAGACTCGTAGTATGGGTGATTAACCATTGGTTGCAAATTCCCTCCCCCTAAATGCCTCATCATTGTGGTGTCAGTTTTGTGATTATCAGAGACAATTCTTATAATTATGAAACCGCATTGTTCAACCTCGAGAATAACGTCCAGCACGAGTTTATGTAAGTCCCGTCCTGACAGCTGCTTCGTGAAAAAGAAGGCACACGGTATCTGATAATTTGTCGAAAGGCCTCTTAGCACAAAACACAACACTCGATTGGCTGCTACTTGTTCCCGGCTGTAATTTTCATCCTCTCTTTCCTTTTGATGAGACGGTGCTGTAATTGTGTCCTTGTACCCGAAGAAGCAGTCGAGTTTCCTATCATAAATAATCTTAGGATTTATTGCAGCCTCATCTACAACCAGGGATGAGAAACGTTCAGGAGTATTCAGTTTGTTTGCCTCTAATATAAGCCTGTCTTTAATCAATGTAGTAACACCTGTCGCACAATCACTAGAACCGGAATATCTACATAGAGTCCTCTTTGAGGGTAATTTCAGACAGCCTTTTTTCCTTATATGGGAATAACCCTTCGGTGAGATATATTGAAAAATAATACACTCCCTAATTGTATCTAAACTCCAACTCGGTCTGCGTTTACTGTACAAAAGTAGCTGCTCTAAAATGAACTTCGCTCGAATTTCTCCTTCAGTCGCATCTTGCTTCAAGTGCTCAATTTCTTTGTGAAATAAATCATCTTTGAATTGGTTAAGTGTAACTTTTGTTTCCATTAATTCCTCCTGTTTTTTCTGCAGAGAATTGTTCAGCCGTGTTACTTTCACTCGCAACCGATTAATCGTTTTCATCATTTCCTTGATCTCGTAGGCATCAGTCTGCGTGCTCGAGTGTCCTATATTCACAGACTGAGTGTAAGGCAAGGGCGATCTGGGAATTTCCACAGCTGGAGTTTCCTCATCATGTACAATACTCTTCAGTTTTTTGGGTGAGGGTAATTTGAACTTGACAATGCTCCTTCGGGGTCTCTTTATAACAGGTAACTTATAGACTGGATAATTAGCAAACACCGACGGCACAGCAGTTTTCTTTAGCCTTCTGGACTTGCCTACATGTGAATAATCATCTTCCTTAAAATGAAGACTACATACAACAGACGAAGGAGAGTTCGTGTTCGGAACAAACTTATCGCGAGAAATCACCCTAAGCCATTCATCACACCTATCTGTGTCACACGGGAACTCATGAAATGAAAGCACACCTCCGCTTTTCTTCCTATTTGAAGTGCAAAATGGCACACAACAGTATGACATGCTGGATTTGAGCAGCGGCGTTCAAACCATAGTTCATAATTTACCCCAGCATTTTACAACTTCATAAGCGAACACTCCAAACAACGTAGGAATTCAGTATATTAATACCGACTACTTACAATAATTGAAACTGAAACAAAACGTTGTTGTTCTACACGTAACACTGTGAGAAGAACGTACTGTACTGCTTTTTCCTTATCGCGCCTATAATGGGAGGGGAGTGCGCTCTACCGGCAACGAGTAGAAACTTTCCAATTACATGTTATACATGGGTTCTGACTGGGAATGTCAAGGCCGGTATAGAGCGCAGCTCGATTCAGTCGGCCGTGAGTACAGTCACTAAGTTCTGAGACTGACCGCATGACGGCGCTGTGGAGCACTATCGCGCATAAGTGGCGCCGTGGTATGGTACCATGTCAGTTAGTCACTCGTCCCTGCAAGAGACAGTTGAGTGCATGCTCTGGCAGCAGACGTACGGTCGTTGTAGTGACGGTGAGCTGAATGCGCCAGTCGGACATTGACAAGTCACAGTTGGAGCAAAGGGCAAACATTAAGCTCTGCTAGAAATTAGGCAAAACCGCTGCCGAAACGTTTGAAATGATGCGGCAGGTGTACGGTGAGGACGCAGTTAGTCGCAGTGCTGTGTTCAGGTGGCACCGACGTTTTGTGCAAGGACGGGACAGTTTGGAAGATGATGTGCGTACTGGTCGGCCACAAACAGATCGAACGGAACGCAATAATCAGGAAGTTGCTACGTTGATACGAGCTAACCGCGCCCAATCGGTAGACGCTCTCGCAGCAGCAGTAGGAGTCAGCCACGGTGACCTCATCAGTAGTGCTGACGATGATCCGACGTTTCTCAACCGGATAATAATGGGAGACGAAACATAGTGTTTCCTTTACGATCCGCAACTGAAACGACAATCAGACGCCTGGAAAACGCCATCATCACCACAGCAGAAAAAACCACGACAAGACAGGTCAAAAGGCAAGGTGATGTTAGAACTATTTTATGATTCAAATGGAATCGTTCACATGGAATTCCTACCAGACGGTGCAACGGTAAATAAAACTCGCTACAAGTAGATCCTTGGCCATTTACGCGATGCAATTCACCGTAAGCGAGCTGGACCTTGGCTGTTGCTACACGACAACGCCCCTGAACATCGCTCTGTCCTTGTCCAAGAGGAACTTGCAAGGCAACAGGTGACAGTTTTGCCCCACCCTCCGTACTCACCTGATCTCGCACCATGCGATTTTTTTTCTCTTTCCTCGCCTAAAAGCATTCTTACGTGGGTGCAGATTTCAATCGTCCGAAGAGGTCTAGACGGCCACAAGAGAAGCCATCCGGGACCTTCCTGCCAACTGCTTTCAGTGGTGCTTCCAGCAGCTATACCAACGTTGGCAAAAGTGCATAACGGCCAACGGCGACTATTTTAAGGGTGGATGTGGTTCTGTGTAGGTGTACGCCGGGTAATGCGGCAGCGTGTGCAACATACAGAGTCGTGTGGTGGCCTATCCTCCAGGCATCAAGTCTCAGAACTTAATGACAGTACCACGTATAATGTAATGAAGCTGTTATCATTGCCAACATACATTTTTATTACAGAAATTTAGACAACTATGTTGTAAACCAACATAGGATACAGTATTATTCGACCAGTCGATCACAGATTTAATTAACATTTTGCTACGTTTCTTCATAACTCGAATTTTCGATAAGTCGGATTTATTTTGACATCTGTAACGATTCGAGTTTCGACTGTGTTTTGGCGCGTTTCTATATTTTTGGAGACAAAAACATACGCCACAGATTTAAAAAAAACCTTATTGCATTGCCTGTTGTTGATAGAAGAAACTCTCTTTGCATGGGCAATATATTTTCCATAAAGGTACAATTTTTAAAATTAAAAACTATTTAAAAATTCTCGGATGGTAACGCAGAAAAGTTAGGTAGCGAATGTAATGCAAATCTATTCTTGTTGGTGACGAAGCAAGAAGAAATGTTTATCAATCATTGAAATAGTTTTAGAAACAATCCAGACTCAGTATCAGATAGCATTCTTTAGTTATTGCACTCCGTGCACTGCTTCTGTCTTAAGGTATGTCATGTATTTTGACTACTACTTTCCCAATTTATATACTCGTGTACAATTATTGTTATAATATATTACTATATTCGTAAAAAGTGTTATTATAATACAGTGGGACTTGAATAATTCGAACTTCCATAATTCGAATTCGTCGAAGCTTTGTGTCGGTCCCTAGACCTTCATATCAGAAGAAAAATCCACAGCCTGCTTCCAGTCGACTGACCGGGTCAGGGATGGAATGAATGCGAGTACCGTACATGTTGGAATGGACAGCCCTGACTGCCCAAGCACTTAAGGCCGGTGGGAAGGAGCCACACGCTCCAGTCAGCATATGCGCCCCGCCTAGCTACTACTCCGAGTGCCACAGGGATGTCCAGCTCCCCCAACTGTCATGCTTGCGTATCAGGATGTCAGGTACGATTTCGTAGCCCTGCAGTTCAATCTGGCGGCTGATTTTCAGCACGTTGTTCTCTTATAGTTCAACAATTGCGTCCACAAAGTTTCAAGATAGGTTTCGACCTGTCATACCTGATACTTCCCTTGTTGGGTAATTTCGTCTCTGGTTCTGCAGTGTCTTTAGAATATTTACCAACATTGGACTGGTCTTTCTCCAGGGTTTAGTTGCTGATGTGAAGTAACATCCTCGAGACAGGCGTTAGAGATCGTTGATACATTTGGAATTAGTCGCTGAATCTTACTACTTTCTGCTTTTTAATTTTATTATTCCACTTTTGAATATTTTGTGTATTAACCAAACACCTCTTACGTGTTGGCGGAATAGTGACACGTACTAAACTGACAAGTCATGGACACGAAGCGTCAGACCACATCCTTCGACGTATGTAGTTCACTAAATATATCACTACGAGCGATAGTGTTGACCCATACATGGTCAAATCAAAATCAAAATATCTACTTCCATGTTGACTGATAAATCATGCACACCAACAGTTAGACCACATCCTTTGTGGCCTAAATCTATCACTACGAGCGCTAGTGTCGACCCACACATGGTAAAATCAAAATATATACTTCCCCTTAGAGAAATTCAAAAATCTGCATCTCACAAATTGAAGATAAAGAATCGTTATTTCGAAATATGATAGAGCTTTTCAAAACACGCATCTGGACACTTTTCTAAAGGTCTATCCACAATGCGCAGTCGTTAGTTGGTAGCTGCAGTCATAAATTGGTAGTTGACAACCTAGCCATTCACAATGCGCAGTCTTAACGACTGCTAGGAGTAAATAATACAGTGACATCCTTTTATTCCCTGTGCACAGGGGCGTTGTCGATAACCTCAAAACTTGCAATATGGATGATTTGGAGATGTACGGACATTTTGTTATTAGTAACTGTTACCGTGTATTAAAGATAATATGGTTGCGAAGGTATTTCACTTATATGCTCTTTGCACACGACACAAAACAACAACGTGACGTCGGTTTCTGACCTTCTCTGATTGGCTATTACAATGCTGCAGTCGGGTAGTTGGCGGTCGAAGATGAAATTCTCGACTGCCGACTGTCAACTGCTAGCTGTCAACTACCAGCTACCGACTGCAACTGCATGCTGTGTATGGTGCCTATAGTATACACGGGGACGACCGTGACTGCCGACTGCGCATTGTGGATTGGCCTTAAATCTTCAAGCTTTTCAACGTTTGGCACAATTGTCAAAATAGTTTAACTTCACGTTTTTGCTAAACTGGACCCCTGTGGTCTGAGTGCTCTTAGTTCCATTTAAAAGATGGCTTCAACGTTAAAATTGTGGATACTTGGAAGTTTTAGCACACGGGTACTAAAATATAAGTCAAACGTTCCCGCACTTCACTGCGCGAATAGTGCGAGTGCCATTTCTCCCCTTTTAACCTTATTGTATAGAGGTCATCGCTCTGTTGTTGTTATTGTCCCCGGGTAAACCACACCATTGTCTAGTACGTGAGCCATTCCTGGAAATCTTACTCATTCTACCCCCACCACGTGGTGACGGTGTTTTCCACTTAGCTGTCACTTGAGCATCCGACTGTTATCTATTCTAATGCATCCTGTATTAAATTTGTTTAAGCTTGTATCGTGCATATTTCTTTCACACCTATCATTTCTCAATACATATTAACTTATTGAAAGATTTACCATTTCAGCCGTTTATAGTATCTAAAACTAAACCAAAAATATATAACTTACTAATTCAAATGTTTGGATAATTAGAATTTTTATTGGTCCATCCAGCTTCTAATTACCCAAGTCCCATTGTTGTACTAAACTCGAGAAAAAAAATTGTAATGTGTGCATTTAAATCGCGCTCTGAACTTTGACCTGACATACCTAAATATTTTACTGTCATTTGATTTATAGGGAGTGGAGTAGATTTATATACAACAGACAAATATTTAGGAATTGCCGAGGTTTTTCACTAAATCAAGCTTGTACGAGTATAAGAGTTTTGTCACATCATGTTCCTAACTTTATACATGCAATAGATTTAATGACTACTGTCTTTTAAGATAGATCTGCGCTATTGTTGTAGCTGATGATGATTGTTGTTTTAAGGGGTGGCATATCAAGTTGATCTGCCCAGATGCACTATTATACTGGATATAAAATTGAAGATGACTTTTTTTTATTAATAGGCATACCTGACGTCATCTCGGCAACAACCAAGCTCACAGCAATCATAACCTGCGTGACATTCATGTTGGCCATTACAACCTGAAACATGGCAAGTCAGTAATATTTATCAATACAATTAAGTTTTGTTTAAACATATCTCAAAACCAATAACATACTTTTTCTTTGTATTTCACGCCAAAGGAACGAACAGGGTTACGTCGATTCAGTTTCTCTCTTAATATCTAGATCATGGGTGGTTAACCGGCGGCACGCATTAAGTCACTATAATGCACTTTTAACCGCCCTTCAGTGTTCAGTGTTATTGACGAAAAGGTTCGTCGCCACGCGCTCGTCATGATTGTTCCACATTCCAGCTGTCTGAGGCGATGCTATTTGAAAGTAGACTTTTAATCTTTTGTTGGGCTACATGACCGCGTTGTCGCAACCCCTAAACTAAGGAACCACTCAAAAATCCTTCGTCATAGTCCATAGAACCATTCACTTTGTATTTCTAATCACTATGGTGATGCGAATTACGCTATTCCTTTGTTCAAAGGGATGGCGATGTTTGTCTTGTTTTGACTTCTGTACGCTGTAATGGCTGACAACAAACCAAGTAGTACGGTAGTCCGAGTAGAGGCGCATCTAGAAATCTACTATATCCAAGAGGGGCATAGGGGATATATCCCCCCTCCCCTACACCCCTAGTGAAGTGCCGTTAAGCCAGTCACTACGTAAGGCAATCTTTATCTACATACAGATTCACTATCCCACAATGAAATTACTTTTCGGGTACGTCCCTGAAGGAACCTTATTTGAATACATGTGTGTAAAATGTAACCCAATGTAATATGTAATATACCGTATATAAACAATAGGAGAAGGGAGGATATGTTGAATTGATTTAGGGCCAATGTACAATGGTTTAAGATGTGTGAAAATAACTCAGCACATGGGTGTTTATTGATGTTAATGGTTTATTCGAATCACAAAAACATATCTAAACCAATATAATTTTTTCAGTAGATAGGGAAGTTATTTGCAGCATGCATAGAAAACTGAACAATCAAATGAAAAAAATACAAAGTGAGTTAGGCCTACATCACATGTAATGGTGACTAATTCCAGATCGTCTACGGTGGATCTTGATGGGAACAGTATATGGTACAACAACAAAGATGTCGTATTGTTTGTATCCCTCCACAGCAGTGGCTCCTGGAGGGGAATGAGCTGAGTCAAAATTACATTGAGACATACTCAATGAAACCTACTAAGTATATATTTGTTTTCGTGTTTGATTTCATTAGCATCTGATACGTAGTATTTGTAATAATCAATGTGTAAATGATCGAAAATTAATAACTTTGTTGATATTAAAGTCTAGGTGAAATCATCTGGGCCTTTCTATTCCCCGACATGATGGCTATTATTAATACAACGTAAACATAAGTTTCACAATGAATCCCTACCTCTAAATGTCTCAATTGTACAACATCATCAGTTCCATGTAAGTGTTTAAGGTTCGTTTTATCTCTCTTCTCTCTAATTAAATATAAACGCACTTCTCATTTCAAATATTCTTACCTTATTGATACTTGACTTCACTACGGACTGTCTTTTTTGAAGAATTTGTTCATTCATTATTACCTTAAAACAAATGGTAACAGATCTAATTTTACAATTTTTAAATGTATTTTTAAGCATTTAGATAGTTAACATTTTTGGAGATATTTTTGAACTCATACTTTTTATAAAATTATATGTAGCCTAATCTTGCAACTTCATTCATATATACTACTATCTGCTAAGGAAAGTTATAATATAGTCGAAACCGTTACAGTACACCAAAATATTGGATTTTATTGACTTAAGGTATCTCTTGCTATCACAATTCAACTCTGTCAAAAATGATTTGGGCAGACATGGTCATTTTCATGTCCATTTCGTAATAAACTACAGCTTACAATTAAAGTTTAACCTAAAACAGCAATTAAACTTAACACAATATTGTACAGTACCCCAGGGGTATGCACCCCTTGGAGACCATCCCCCCAGCATCTATCTAAATATCCTAACGGGCAACCCTCGTAAAGCCAGGCCAACATCCATCAACACCGCAAGGACAGCTTGCCATTCTAGAAAGCGGCTCAATCCTTGCACAATTATTACACACAGCGACACATTATTAACTGGGGCAGCTATGCCATCACAATGCTGACAGCATAGCGCCCAAGAATATAAAAGGAGGCCTAAGGAGGTCAGAGGGATCTCTCCATTATCAGTCTTTCAGTGGTACGGCCGGAGGCTACGTTGGTGTCATCAGAGGTGAGTCAGTCGTGTTCAGATCTCCTACATTTGTAACCTTTACCCACAGCTTGTACTTTCACATTGTGACCATTATTACATTCCCTACAAGGGACTCATAATTCAACATCACAGACCAATAAACACTCGGTCAACACTCTACACTCGTCTTACTGTTTATACGCCTCTTTACGTCCCAACGCCCTTCCTTATTCCCGTCGCGGTTAGACGTGACATACGGTAGCCCATCAGTGCTAGCTCAGATATCATTGTATTTCTCGCGGCGGCCCGGCTGCTAGGAGCAGCGCGTGCCACTTAGCTGATACAAGCACGTTCAGTTATATAACAAGTCAGTCAGCTGGGCGACCAGCACAGTGACCCTTGCATTGAGTCCCATCCCCTAAAACACTACTACATTATTTATAGGAGCGCCCCCTAGTTCCTAGCACTAAACAACACTCTACACTGGTCAGCTTACCCTGCTACGGGAAGTTGCCCCTTTTTAGGCACAGCTTTATAAATTAACACAATAACTCTTCCTTTTAGATCCAATCACCCCCAAATAAGGGATCTAAAACACTGGTGGAGGCGGGGTACTACGCACAGTAGAACAGGACTCAACCAACGAGCCCTCGTAGTCAAAACGGTCCTAACCGCACGCAGCCAAGCAAATAGTGAATTTTTTTTGGACCTTATATTACGTCACACAGTTTTTATATACATATAGAAGTTTGTATTATTACGCCAACCCCCATTCGCCCCATAGTACAAAGTCAGGGGAAATTAGATGTCCACATTTAGAAACACACTAAGAGACTTTGCGCACCATTTGTCGGCTAGTACGACTCCACTCCTGCCGAAGCTAAAAATTAGGAACGGTGACTTAATAACTGACCAGACTGCAGTACAACTTCTCAGGGACCTTGAATTCAAAACAGCACAGATCCGTGCTCAACACCCTGCCGCCGCAGCACAAGTTATACATTTTACACGGTCCCAGGCCAGTGAACACACACAAGAGTCACCAGTATCCAGCGCTAGTGAAGTAGATTGCCTGCCAACACTCCATCCCCTATTGTTGCAGCAACTGCAGATCACAGAGCAGAAAGCCAGTAACCTGCTCGAGCGCATTACAGAGCTACTAGAGACAGACACTATCAAAGCCAATAATCACACGACAGAAGCGGTTCTTGACATCCACACTATTTTGGAAACAGTAAAACAGGATTTAGACAGGACCGTACACATAGTCAAATCCACACAGTACGACAACACACCATCCATCAGCACAGACATATCAGGTGACGAGCCACCTGGTAACGTAACACAGGTGTCATACACGGGAAGCGAGGCTAATTCCCCTCTAAACAACCCAAACACCTCGGCACACGACAGCGGGGTGAACGGCACAAACAGACCAGAATCACTACACAGCCAACGAGACACAGCCGAGAACGAAATGAACAGACACACTGAGTACCCCATGATCCACCCCACAAAGTTCACGGGGGAAGGCCAGGATCCCGAGGAATACCTCAAGGCCTTCAATAGAACGGCCCGGATCAATGGTTGGAGCGAGGAAGTTAGGAAACGGCTCCTTCCTGCCTATCTCACAAAGGCGGCCATGACATGGTATGAGCTCCATGAGGACACGCTAGAAGCTGCCACATGGGAGGAAACCGCTTTACTCTTGAAGGATGAGTTCCAGCTCATACCAGACGATGACGATCTCTATGACCAGATTAGACAGAGGTCACAGGGACCCAAAGAGAGCGCCCAGGCATACATCAATGTAAAATTGATAATGTGCGAAAAGTACAATGCAGCCATGACAAATAAACAGAAAGTCAAGCTGTTAATGCAGGGCCTCAGACCAGCCATAGTCGAAAAGCTATGCATAATGAACAACCCCACGGTCCAACACATGTTAAATAACATAAAGACCATAGAGGAGGGGAGAAAGATCACGGAAAATGCTACGGAAAAAGCCGTGGATCTGCACTTCCAAACACAAAAAGACAACACTAACGACAAAATGGACGAATTGGTGGACAGAATGGAGAAACTGACCATAGCTGCCATCCAAGCGGGCGGGAGACCGCTAAGGGATGAGCACGCAGACAGACAAGAACACTATTATACTGAGAGGGACAGGGGGTACACAGAGAGGAGACGCTACGGGAGGGAGGAAAATTACTACCCTCCACAGCGGCCAACAACACCTCCCCCACAGGATAGGCCACACTACCCTCCTCGGTATTCACCGATATCATACACGGACACAGAGCCGACATACCCCTCAAGGCGTTCACCATCCCCGTACACACGGGAGTACTACCCTGAGGAGTACGACCACGACATCCCCCGACGAAACAGCCCGACACCAAATAGACAGGCCTACGCTGCCCCACAATACAGGGCAGACAGGGAGTACCGGGAAAACTCGCCCCCACGCAGGCAGGGCTATGCAGCCCCGCAGTACAGGGGAAATGGGGAATATCGGGAGAACCCGCCCCCACGCAGGCAAAGCTATACACCCCCACAATACAGGGGAAATAGGGACAGGCGAGGAAACCCACCCCCGACCAGACAGGAGTATGCAGCTACCCAATATAGGGAAAAGGGGAACCGACGGGAAAACCCGCTCCCCCAGCATCAGACATACACCCCACCCTGGAGGAAACAGGAAAACAGACCCCCGGGCAATAATAGACAGGGAAGAAAACACACGAAGGGCCCGGAACACTACCCCCTCCCCGACGAATACCCGAGGGAGTTCAGGGATGAGACACCCCACAGGACAGACAGGGGGGCAATACTCCCTACGCCTAGCCACACACCGCAGGCGGGGAGCTGGCGCAGCCACCCCGAGGGGGGGCGCACATACATTACAGGCAGGCGTACACCCACATTTCCAAAAAACGCCTAGACGGGGAGGTTCGGCCAGCTGATGAAGCGGCTGAGGTTCCTCCCCCAACACAACACAAGAAAGGCCCTTCCCCCAAGCAAACTCGCAAGAGTAAGGGGAAGAAGCAGCCAGCTAAAGCTAAGGCTGACGATCCGCCCCCGGACCGTTTCCAAACACACCCGTGCAAGGAGACGGCAACTGTCTGTTTAGGGCCATGAGCTTCCTAATCCGGAATACCGAGGACTATCATGGGGACTACAGACAGAAAACGGTCAAACATATCCTGGCCAACTGGAAAGAGTACCGGGACTTTGTGTCGGACGAGCGGGAAAACCCATTCCAGACCGGGGCGGATTACCGAAAATACATGGGTAAGGACGGCACCTATGGCAGTGCCGTAGAGGTGACCGCTCTCGGCAAGGTGCTGAAAGCCAACATCCATGTATACACTGATGTGCACTCGCCTCCGCTATTCTCAACTGCGGGATTCGATAGGGACCTACATGTACTTTTTACAGGAAACCCTAAGGCGGGACATTACACACCCCTCACAATCATAAGCAAACAGCCTAAGAACACGCCCACACCCTCCAAACAGAAAACCCTACCCCCTTCACCACAACACAGGGGGGGAATTGACCACACACAGGCGCATGACGCGAGCTCGCTCGGCATGGGGAAGCCAGCAACAGGAGTCGAACTCGCGACCGCCTGGAACAAAAGACGGGGTAACAAGGGCAAGCTCAGGGTCACGTTCGCAGACACACCTTCCCGAGAGGAAGAAACCAACAACAACACAACTACACAAAGGCTGGGAACGATTAATACATTAAACGCTCGCCAGCAGACTCCTAGTCTAACAGCAAGACCGGTTAAAAGAGCTGGCAATGTACTTGGCAAACGCACTTTGCTGACCGGGGCAAAGTATTCAGGACAGGAAGTCAGCCGAGAGGCGAAGCGTGCCAGGTACGATAAGCGGACAGCTCCGTGCCTTCCCAGCACAAATGTCACTTCGGCAACAACAACAACAACAACAACATACATCTTACACAACACATCGGTGCAGGGCAGTGGATTTCAGGTATCGGCCCTCACGATACACGCCACCATAAATGGCCACAAAGTGCAGGCCCTAATTGACACCGGGGCAGCAGTAAGTTGTGTTAATAGGAGACACGTTACCGAAGCCCAAATACACGGTGTCACGAGGGACATCCGGCTGGTAACGGCCAATGCTCAGACGTTAGAAAACGCGGGGGTGGCAAACATACATCTTAGGATAGACCATTTTGCCACAACGAACCCCATGTTCGTTATCGAACACCTTTCTGCGTCAGCCATAATTGGCATGGATTTTCTCGCTAAATATGAGGCTAGCATAAATTTCGCTAGTGGTCAGATGCTTTTAAAGCACGACCAGAGGCTCACCACACATCCCATGATATACACCACGAACAAAGATGGGATTCGAGCGGAGCGAGAAAATCACGAGCAACAGGCCTCTGCACTACATACTATCAGCCAACACACACACACACAGATAAGGCGGCCAGCCAGAACCACAGGCAGGACCTGACTCCGGAGCAAAATAAAAGGCTCACGGAGCTCCTGGAGACCAACAGAGATATTTTTGCCCACTCAATGAAGGATCTCGCTGTGACAGACCTCATTGAACACCATGTCACACTCACTAGTGACCGACCAGTACACCAGCCTCCCTTCAGAGTGAGCCAGAAGGAGAGACATGCCATCGATGCCCAGATCTCAGAGATGCTCGAGGCAGGGGTCATTGTTCCCGTTATTTCTAACTACGGCTCACCAGTTCTGCTGACCAAAAAAAGGACGGATCGCACAGGTTTTGTACTGACTACAGGAGGCTCAATAAGTTAGTCGAAAATGATAGTTATCCACTACCAAGGGCAGACACCTATTTGGACGCCCTTGGCGGAGCTAGCTGGTTCAGTTCGATGGATTGCTATAGTGGATTCTATTCAATCCCCGTCTATGAACCAGATAGGCACAAGCTGGCGTTCGTTACAGAGAACGGGCTATACACCTACACAAGGTTACCCATGGGCCTCCGTAACGCCAGCCAAACCTTCCAAAAGCTGGTGGATAAGACATTTTCAGGGCTCAAGTGGCGTTCCGTATTAGTATACGTGGACGATATAACAGTTTTCTCCAACACCTTTGACGAGCATATCGTACATTTGGAGGAGGCTTTCGCAAGGATCAGAGAAGCTAAATTAAGGCTTAAACCTGCGAAATGTCAATTTGCCAGACAGCAAATTAACATATTGGGCCATATTGTCAACAGGGAGGGCATTATTCCCGACCCAGCTAAGACTGACGCAATAACGGGCATCCCAATGCCCACAAATTTGAAACAATTGCGCAGTTTTATGGGTTTGGCATCGTATTACCGGAAGTACATCTACAGGTTTGCGCACATCGCCCACCCCTTAACTGAACTCACACGGGAAAAGACGCCCTTCAGCATCAAGCAGGAGCACATAGATGCCTTCAACACATTGAAGCAACTATTGACCTCACCACCATTACTGCAACACTTCCACAGTGATAGGCCCACATTTTTACACGTGGATGCCAGCCTGTATGGGCTGGGTGCCGCCCTATTGCAGGAAGACGCAGAAGGGCGCATACGGCCCGTCGCTTTCGCTAGCAGGAAGCTAACGGCCGTTGAGACTAGATACTCTGCCACAGAGCGGGAAATGCTGGCATTTTCGTGGGGAGTGAACTATTACAGGGTATACCTCTATGGTATCAAGTTCACGGTAGTGACTGACCACGCGAGCTTGCTTTTTTGGGACAAATTTAAAAACCCAAATTCGCGGCTCAACAGGTTTATATTCCGCCTGTATGAATATGACTTCGTGGTCAAACACAAGAAAGGTGCTACACACCTAGACGCAGATGGGTTGTCTAGGCTGCCAGTAGCCGAGCCCCCGGATGACAGTAAGGACCACGACTGGGACGATATGCCCACCTTTGCCCTGACGGTGATTAACATCAAACAGGAGCAAGAAAGTGATCCGTACTTGAAACAGATTCTATTGGCACTAGAAGACTTGGATAAAGTGGACTCCAAGACAGCACGGCTGTCTAGGCGATTTTTCCTAGACAAAGACGGGGTACTGAAATTTAAGCCCACGGCCATGCACGATAGCGCACCTATAGCGGTTCCGGAATCATTGAGAGAAAATATCATGATCGGACACCACAATAGCCCACTGGCAGGGGCACACTTAGGTACGCATAAAACATACCTTAGAATCCGTGACAAGTACTATTGGGTAAACATGAAGGCCGACATAGATACCTTTGTAAAGACATGTCACACTTGCCAACGATTCAAAACAAGACCTGGCAAGCCTCATGGACTACTCAACCCAATTCCCGTGGGAGAGTTATTTCACAGAGTCGGGATAGATGTGAAAGGCCCCATTACGACAAGTCAGAAAGGCAATAAATATATCCTGGTGGCCACCGAGTATCTCACACGATATATGATTACAAAGGCTGTTCCCAAAGCAGACACGAACAGCATAGCCGAATTTCTATTTGATATAGTTACACGATATGGCCTATTCCGAACCTTATTATCCGACAGAGGTACTATTTTCACCTCGAGAGTGCTCCAACAGTTTCTGGAGATACTCAGGATTAAGGCATACACTACCACGAGTTTTTCCCCGCAAACCAACGGACTCACGGAGAGTATGAACAAAATACTTGGAATAGCGCTGGCCAAATTTACAGAGGACGCAGGAACAGACTGGGATGAATACCTGCAAAGCATTACTTTTAGTTATAATACCTCTGTATCCACGGCTACGAAACACTCTCCACACTTCCTACTGCACGGATACACACCCAGAAGTCCCATAGACAATATATGCATCCCACAGGACACCCACACAGACAATGCGGCCCGGCTAGAGCATTTGCAGATAGCCCGCATGGACGCTAGAAAAAACATAGCCGAGGCCCAGAAAAAGCAAAAAGAGCGGTACGATCGGAATAGGAAGACCGTGGAATACACACCCGGGCAATTGGTCATGGTCTCCAATTCTGCCCGTAAGAAAAACGTGTCCGAATTCCTCCTGCCACGCTGGTCAGGTCCCTTCAAAGTCTGCATAAAGGTATCTGACCTAAACTATATAGTCAGCGTGCGCCATGGGAGGAAACTCATTAAAGACATTATTCATGCCCGCCGTATGAAGGCATATCATACACGCCAAGCTCACACACCTTCACGTACAGGCGGGCACACTACTAAAAGAAAAGGAAATGATCCCGCTGGCAGACGTGGAAAGAAGGCCAAGAAATAGCCTTCATACCTCACTGACCGAACCGGGATACGATCCTAACACTCACCAGAACTGTCCCGGAGACACAACCTGAATAGTGCCAGAAACAATTACTCTGGGTAAAAAACGGTCTCAAAACCCGCAACCTTCTGAATACCAGGAATATAAGGTCGGGTAGCTATCCCGTTCTAGAATAGAAAAATAGGAGGCTAAAATAGATTGGGACAGTTCCACTAAAAGATGGTCATAAATGAAAAACAACAAAATCACCTCCGGCACATAGTCACCAAACACGCGACTAGCGCCCCGGAGACACTCGCATACAACGACATTTTGTACAATGGATAAGGAACATACTCGAACCACGTTACAAGTAACACAAAATAGGGAACACAAATGTAGTTAGTGAGAGGTTATTTCACAGTGCGGCCAATGCATGTGAAATTTTCGAAGTGAAATGCCATGGCCTGTGGTTTGGATTCCACGTAAAACGGAAGTCCCGTGGCGCATGATCTACAGATTAACGGTCATGTTAAACTACAAGTTTCCTTTTTTTTACAGTACGAAAAACACTGCTCACAGTCACAGAGAGCAAGCCGATTAGACACACACGTGCAGGAAACAAGAACGTGGGCAGAACATGAAACAAACGAAAGCCCACGACATCGTAATTCAACACCATCGCGTCAGCAGTAACACACTCCTCAATGAGCAAGACTGGTCGGTACAGACGAGCTAAGCCAACTCCTAGTAGACAGGAACAAACGCATCATTCACGTCCGATCCAAGGACCCTATAACTTCCAAAATTACACTACGAGGAGAGTTCAAAAATACGCAAACTCCTCACAGTATTGAGTACTTTCGTTTGCGCATAGCAAATACACAGTACACGTGCCATAATATATGCGGCACAGAGAGGGTCACACCAAGTCTTTACAGGCAACCGGGTCCGAACCCATGACCACACAACACGCTCGTACCAGAAACTAACTAAACAACGGTATTTTTGGTACGGGAAACACAATCAAAATACATCCAAGGAGCGCACAAAACATGAACAACGCAGACATAGTACACAGGGAATGACATAAAGTCACGGGTTCCAATCCCAGTAAAAATTTGACACCAGGGAAAACAATTATCCAGGTTGCCAACCACACCGAAATTGGCCCATACAAATACATGAACAGGGAATACTACATTTCCTCCCGCCAAAAAACCAGGCATAAAATTTCAAATTACACCAGACTTAGAAAATACATTTCCCAAACACAGGTAGGAAAATTTCGTAAGACAAAAGTCTTACGGAATAGTGGCCACACTACAGCATTAGCTAATTAGGATGAATTGCTACATTAGTCCGCTAGGAATCTAGGACAATGACAACACTTGCATACGTGCAGGAAAGCACTTGCCAGCGGATGACATACATAACATCCCAGCCTGCCATTACACATACAAACTGTTGATGTGCACATTTCGTCACATGGCAATATTGCTGGTGACAGACACTATTGTTTACCGGCATTGACAATGAAATTAAAAACGCAAAACAATCATAATAACATACATTTTTTTAACACTGCAAAAGCACTTGGCAATGGACAAGACGTTGACAGGCCACGGGCGCCTCCTGCCCATACACGCGATACATATTACGACTTAGCCTGTAACAGACCAACCGTCCGCGTGGTGTAGCGGAACATAGGCCCACACACACGCGCTCACTAATTAGGAGCGAACACAGACAGGGGCTCTGAGAAAACAAGACCTCCCCTCTAATAACTTCTTTTCTCGATTGTAAGTCATAGGAATCATTATAGGCGATTAGGACATGACCAGGCGCACTACGACCACTGGCCACATTTACACTACAAACGGCAGACCAGATTAGGTCGTGAAGCTTTACTATCCCAAGGCGCGGATAGAAAGCCAACATGGACCAAGGGAGGATGACAGGAGAACAGGCTACCAGTGTACCACCTTACTCCCTTCCAATAACCTTCTCACGTCCAACATAAACCAACGCAGACACATGAACACGCCCAAAACAGCTACACTACATTACAGAGTACACACAAGGGGTTGATAGACTTCATGCGTCTAAAGAGAAGGCTTGCTACGCCTTGGATCACGATGCTACCACCTGAGTATTAGGGGTGGGTCGGCAAACATTAATTAAGCATAATGCGCATCTCCAAATGAGAGATGAGGCCACAACTATATATATTAACCATTTTTTGTTAATTAAACACTCCCGCATGACAGGAATATATTGGTATTATGCCTCACCCTACACCTATCCGTACATGAAGGCAGACGCCTCATATCCAGATACATGCATGACTATCCCATCCATTCACCAGGGATATTAATATCAAACCTGCATGGAATTTTCATATCTTTGCAATCCCGTGAATCACCTGCCCCAGTCTACTCACTATAGGAGCATCCCAGCGCCATCACCGGTTCCAGGCCACCACTAACGTGGAACCCAAAGGTGCGCAACCCCTTCCTGCCTTGTCTCAGACCACTCAACGAATAACTACCCCCAGATCCTAGTAACAGGGTACCTGACGCCACAGACCCTACTAACACCTCCATTAAGGTAAAGAGAGCATTATTGCTGGAAAGCTGACGTAGCAATGGTAGACCAGAAGTAGTCTATGTACTTAGAAGATCTACAACCCCACAACACTGGAATTGTTTTACATTTTACACAGAGATTAAACTATTTACAAAGATTACGCCCATACTTTTTTTTAAAGGTAAAGGAATCTGTAACACTCTGATTGATGATAACGGCGTAAGCCGAAGGTCAGAGGGACCACACTGGAGCAGAGCTGGGGAAGGCGATGTGGACCCTTACCCCAGTTGGCTCAACAAATCACTGACCCGACCAAACAGACGAACCACGTAAGGTCAAAGCATTCGTGACCTGGCCGGGCAAGCTCTGGAATCCTAGGTGCGCATAAACTGCCCCTGGGAGGAAGGGATGCTACACCCACTTTGTGCCACGGTCGTCGAAGCCAAGACCTGCAGGGAGACTTTCTGGGAATGGCGGGAGAAATAGCTCACTCAGCGCCGGACTCGAGAGATATCCCTAGAGACGACCCCATTATGACTAGACTTCTAGTTAAATTTAAGTAGGTACGGCTTCCATAGCGGGAAGCAAGGCTCCTGTGCGTTGGAGTGAAATGTTACTCCGAAATACATAATACTGCGGCCGACAAAGGCGAAGAGATTCTTATAATGCGAAAAGCATACTACTGCGGCCGATACAGGCGAATATTACTGCGAAAAGCAGACCACGATTGCCGACGAAGGCGAAGATAATATTATGCCATTGGACGACAATGTCCAATGCCCACATAAATGGCGACGCAGCGGGCAACCAATGGGCATTAAGAGAGGGGCATTGCGGGCACCTCATAAGGGTTACGTGGGCGGCCCAACTACGACTACATACGCAATGGCAACGGTAAAGGACTGATAAGTACAGCGGGCGAAACGGTTTGCTCAGGGGCACCGTAAGCCGCCTGCGACTAGATTAGTACTAGTAATAGGCGTCGACACCTAGAATTAAGGGAACGGAATCCAGCGATCCTAGAGACAACCGGTGTTTCTAGGACTCGTGCGGGTGGTGTCCTGAGGAAGTAAATTGCCTCAGGCGATCGTTCTGGTCCAAATTTAGCTGTAAGACGGTTGCATTTGACACGCAACCTAGGATTAAGCAAATTTATTAACCACTGTCGCCAGGTAATGGCACAGCACATTTCGGCAGTAGATTAAGGCCACCCTTTCGGCTTAGAAATAGCATTTTTTTAGACCATAATTAAAATAGATAGCGTTAAGTAACGCCGTTCGGCGCCTGATGACCCACAAACCCGGCATCAGGGTAAGTCCGACAACTCATGACAACTCATGGCAACTCATGACAAATCATGGCAACTCATGACAACTCATGGCAACTCATGGCAACTCATGACAACTCATGGCAACTCATGACAACTCATGGCAACTCATGACAACTCATGACAACTCATCGCAACTCATGGCAACTCATGACAACTCATGACAACTCATGATACCTATTGATAATTCATTATAATACAGCATAAGTCTACATTTAAGGCAATTTTTTTCTATATATATATTAAGGTAAAATTTCGGCACTTGGTGACTAAAAATCCGTTACCAAGGTAAGCCCGACAATACTTAGGCTAAACTAGACTAACATAGGCTAACCTAGATTAAGTTAGACTTAAGTGGCACCATAATTGATTTTGTATACTATGCGCAGCGATGGAACTGCTATATGTATTAATATACTCTATTTGCAGGAAAGCAAGGAAGCGACGGAATGTACATGTTTCCAGATAAATGGCCATTAACACATTTTGTTTTGCAGATGACGAGGATTGTACACAATCCTGTTGTAAGTATATATCCCAACACAGAAATACCACACTCTCTCCCTCTTGTACAGACACATACACTCTTTGTCAATTTCAGTTGCACCTCCTAAAGGTGACAGCGTAGCGACCACCGAAGCACAGTATCCGTGGGATACTGGGCATCGATGAACGCCGAAAAACAAGATGACACGCAAATAAGGCGTGACTTCGGCATCTAAGGGCGGCACAAGTATTGTAAGGGCCGAACCTTCGACGCCAAGGTGGAATTTCCCAACCCACGGTGGGAAAACCACTAGTACATAAGCTCAATGGAAAAAGAATTAGCGGCCTAGCCACTAAACCACGGTAAAACGGCCGAGTAGAAAATGGCCAGGAAAGAATCAGTGAATGGTATACAAAGGCCAGGTAAAGAGTTCTACGAAACGAAAGGTACCAGGCTCATGAGCAAACCGGTCTAGTAATAAGATTCTTATTTTTTTATATATTATATCATGCTTGTAAATTAAATGTAAACCCAAAGCGTACACATATATATTAATGCTCAAGTGTACGCCTATGCACGTAAACTTACGATATGTCACGCCATTCAACACTGCCATAATGGCAACACTGAATACACGGTTTTGTTTTTTCCTTTCTACTCTACTAACGCCCAAATTTGTCAGGGTGTTCCGTTTTATCCCAAACCAATAAATACTTTGAATATTTCCCTTAAATGATACCCTGGAACACCCATTTTTTCTATTCTCTTCTATCTTTCTCTTAGCAGGGAGCACTTTTTCCCCAAAATAAAGCCAGACGGCACAATTCCTCGTCTAGCTGGGTTTTTCCTCCCTGCACAATTATGTAACGGATAAGTATCAAAACCATGTTTTTTTTTCTTTTTTTGAAACTCGCAATATGCCAACAATAGCAATGTCAATTTTTCTCAATGTAATTTTTTTTTCTCAATGTCAATTTCCATTTTTACAATGTCAATGTCAGTGTTATACATATATCTGTACATCCCATAACCCTCCCCTCTGAACACGGGCTGACCTCACGTCATCACCCATTCTATACGACGACGCCGACGACGACGAGGAAGACACCACCAGAAGACACGAGGGGGCTTCAAGAACAACTACATCAACATCCCAACCTCAAGTTCCGTTCCCGTTCGCGGGGACGCGAACTAAATAGGGAAAGAGGCTTGTACAGTACCCCAGGGGTATGCACCCCTTGGAGACCATCCCCCCAGCATCTATCTAAATATCCTAACGGGCAACCCTCGTAAAGCCAGGCCAACATCCATCAACACCGCAAGGACAGCTTGCCATTCTAGAAAGCGGCTCAATCCTTGCACAATTATTACACACAGCGACACATTATTAACTGGGGCAGCTATGCCATCACAATGCTGACAGCATAGCGCCCAAGAATATAAAAGGAGGCCTAAGGAGGTCAGAGGGATCTCTCCATTATCAGTCTTTCAGTGGTACGGCCGGAGGCTACGTTGGTGTCATCAGAGGTGAGTCAGTCGTGTTCAGATCTCCTACATTTGTAACCTTTACCCACAGCTTGTACTTTCACATTGTGACCATTATTACATTCCCTGCAAGGGACTCATAATTCAACATCACAGACCAATAAACACTCGGTCAACACTCTACACTCGTCTTACTGTTTATACGCCTCTTTACGTCCCAACGCCCTTCCTTATTCCCGTCGCGGTTAGACGTGACATACGGTAGCCCATCAGTGCTAGCTCAGATATCATTGTATTTCTCGCGGCGGCCCGGCTGCGAGGAGCAGCGCGTGCCACTTAGCTGATACAAGCACGTTCAGTTATATAACAAGTCAGTCAGCTGGGCGACCAGCACAGTGACCCTTGCATTGAGTCCCATCCCCTAAAACACTACTACATTATTTATAGGAGCGCCCCCTAGTTCCTAGCACTAAACAACACTCTACACTGGTCAGCTTACCCTGCTACGGGAAGTTGCCCCTTTTTAGGCACAGCTTTATAAATTAACACAATAACTCTTCCTTTTAGATCCAATCACCCCCAAATAAGGGATCTAAAACAATATTATTCACTTTACAAAATATGTAGAATACATATTTGTTTGTCAATCATGTAGATCATTTGCACCATACAAAAATAAATAATAAATAATTACTTTACAAAATGACACTCACACTAACTCATACTAACAGAATGGCAACTGACAAGTGGTGTATCTTTGGAAAGGGACGAGGAGAGATAATGTCACCCCTCTGGCTAACGGAACAGCTGATCAGTTTGCTCATTCAATGAGTGTTAAGTTAGGATAACACTGTAATGTTGCACGAGTGAAAAGAAATGCTTTCAAACACAATCCAATAAGTGGTCATTATTCTGAAGATTGGTTATATTCAACATTAAAAACTTCATCAAATATCATATTTTCATTTGGCTCTGAGTGGAGGAATTGAACCCCATGACCACCCTCCGTAATTACGCCACTGCTCCACAGTAGTATAATTCTGTATCAGTAGGGAAGCGCCACTTCTGTAGATTAATCCTAGGTCCGCCGTATAATCGGCATGTACTTTGTGATAGCCTACTGCTTTCCACTTCGAAGGTTCATTCACGGCTTTTATCAGTAAGGCACCGTACCCAGCGTTAATTTCGTATCCAACTGAAACCGTATAATCGGCATGTTCTTTGTACATGCCCGTATGACAGTTTGATGCATTCATGCAGTCACTTGTCGCTCACATGATTTTGTAAAGGTCTTGCTTCCATGTCGTCATAAATCCTGTAAAGTCGTTTAGGGTCATTGTGGCTTGGTTAAAGACGGGGAACTGTCGACCATGCTGGCATCGACGTTGGAAGTTTGGCCGAAAACTAAAAAAATAAGGGGCGGAAGACTCACCCGGTATTTTAGCAACATGCATATATCAATAAACAAATGCAGAGAATGTATGCGATTTTTATTCGTGTTATTATTGAATTGCATTTATTAATAAATCAATCGGTTTATTCATTCATTCATTTATTTGCAATGGGGGTGTGTCCCCCGGAGGCAATTTGGATATACATAACAAATAAATAATTATACAATTATTCAATAACAATTATACAACAATTAAACTGGAGTATGTAAACAAATAGTCACACACCTATATGTTTGGGAAAAGGCTCTAAGACTGCGGCAGGTAGAGAGTTCCAGTTATCAAGGGCACGGTTTACAAAAGAATATTTACCATAATTTGTTCGCTGAGGTCGGCCCTTAACTTTGAAAGGATGATCGCTCCTACCCATGTAAGTGGGCTTTCCCAATCGTTTGCTAAGCTCACTCCATGCTGGTTGATTTGTATACGTGTTGTACATAGGGCAGAGTCTAGATTTCATCCTCCTAGCCTCCAGTGATTCCCACCCAAGTTTCTTTAACATACGGCTCACACTGCTCCTGGTATTAAAGTCACTGAGCACAAATCTAGCGGCCTTTCTTTGTACCATTTCCAACTCATTGATGAACCCTACTTGATATGGATCCCAAACCGCCGAGGCATATTCCAGAATAGGTCTTACAAGTGACAAATAGCCTAGTTCTTTAGCAGAGGTACTACTTTCTTTTAATACCCTCATTACAAAGTGCAGGGATTTGTAAGCTTTTGAAACTACACATCCTATATGACTACTCCATTTCATATCATTCCTTACGTGAACGCCCAAATATTTGCAAGAATCTTCTTCTACAAGTATTTCCGAGCCAATGTTATGTTGAAAATCCTGCCTTTGCACTTTCCCTATTTTTAAGAGACTACATTTTCTTGTGTTTATTTTCATTTTATTTAAATCGCCCACTTATAGACCAGGTTCAGGTCCTCTTGAGGCACTGCATTGTCTTGTGAGTCATGTATCTTTCGATATATTACACAATCATCCGAAACAATCGACAGTCACTGCGAATCCCATTTGGTAAGTCATTTATAAACGCCAAAAATAACAAAGTTCCGATTACGCTGCCCTGAGGGATACCCGACGTTACGGTAATTTCATCCGAGAATATGCCTCCGACTTTCACTTTCTGGGAACGACCCGTCAAAAATTCTTGGATCCATAAAATTACTCTTCTATCAATCTTCGTCGAAGCTAATTTATGGAGTAGCATGTCATGCGGCACGACATCAAATGCCTTCGCAAAATCTATAACCACGGCGTCGACTGAAACTCCATGGTCTAACGATTCGCTAATGTCTTGAAAAATTGATAGCATCTGACTCTCGCATGAGTAACCTTTCCGAAATCCATGTTGCCTATCATTAAACCATGATAATGTTTCCCACTGTTCCCTCAAGTAGTCGCAAATGAGATGCTCCATCTGTTTACAAACGATGGACGTAAGGCTAACCGGCCTGTAGTTGCCCAATTCAAGTCTGCTCCCTCCCTTAAATATTGGGACTACCGTAGCTCTTTTCCAGTCATTTGGGATTTGCGCATTGTTTATGGACAAATTAAACATCACCTCCAAGTATCGTGCCACGGCCCTATCTCCTAGTTTAAGTACTTCACTAACAATATTATCAGGACCCTTTGATACATTGAAACGTAGTTTTTGTATTAGCTTTACAATTGCTGACTGGTTTATTTGGAACAGGGGAGCCCCTGATTCGTCGTTAAGGTCCAACACACAGCTATTGGATTTATTGAACACACTACCGTAAAAGACATTTAATTCATTAGCAATGGCCTGTTTCTCAGTAAATAATTTACCGTCACCGGACATTATCATCGACAAATTATTTGAATTTCCCTTTCTTCTCCTTACATAACTGTAATTTTTTTTCCACCCATCACCTCCCGAACCAAGTAATCCTTGCATATAACTGTCACGAGCAGCCCTCTTTTTTAAGACGAGCTCTCTTGATAAGGACTTAAATTTCAACATATTCTTGTCACTAACATGTCTTTTATTATTATTATTATTATCTTGATTGGTCACATTGGACCACTTGAGTCGTTCCACAATCACTTCTTCTTTGAAGGTAGTACTGCTTGGTTCTTGCGCTCTTTCCAGTACTTTTTCATTCTTTCAGATCGGGATTTTCTCAACTCATCTGAAATCTCCATAGGCTTTCTATGTGTCATTTCTGCAGAAAATTTGTGAGTTTTAAGAATGGTGTTAATTTTATTTTTCTCCTCGGCATCTGTTATCTTAAGTCCAACTGCTTTGAGATCTTGTTGGATTTCTTGGATCCATTTTCCTCCAGTTTTCTTTCCTAGATTTCTCATCACCAGTTGGCGTACAATTCTCTTTTCTGGAAGCCGTAAGATGTGAAAAAAATATGAAATTCTTTTCTTCTTCATTGTGCTGGTGATGGGATCAATCTCACGATAGACAGTTTCATTTGGGAGAATCCTCCAGACTCCCTCAACCTGATACTTTTTATTTATGCACGTTCTAATGATTCTTCTTTCCGTTTTGAGGAGCTGATCAGTTCTTTGTTCATTTTTAATTTGGAACAGTGTTTCACAAGCATAAGTGGCTTCTGGGAGAGTTACAGTTTTATAATATTGGATCTTAGTAGCTATTGATAGGCATTTTTTATTATATGATGACCAGGTTAGAGATTGTGCCTTTTTCATTTTATTTGTTCTATTTATCCAAGTTACTTTTTCGTTTAAGTTATGTGTTATAATTTCTCCAAGATACTTAAATTGAGGAACTAGGTTAATTTTATGATCATTTATATAGACTTCATTTATATCTAACGGTTTCATAGGCATGATCTCAGTTTTTTCAAAGGATATCTGTAATCCTATCCCTTGAGCAATTTCTTGGAGACTAGTGATCTGAGTACAAACCTCTTCCTTGTCTAGTGCTAAAAGAGCCAAATCATCTGCAAATCCTAAGCAGTTTATTTTTATTGATGGTTTTGTTCCAATTTTGATGTTAGGAGGGTTTTCCTTTTGCCAAACCTTCATGATATAATCAAGAGCCACATTGAAAAGCAGAGGGGATAATCCATCACCTTGTCTGAGACCAGTTTTTACTGAGAAAGCTGTTGATATTTCTCCCCTAAATTTAACTTTCGAATTTGTGTTTGTTAATGTTAATTGAATGATTTTTATCAATTTAGGATGGAGACCATATGATCTGAGGATTTTTAGCAGTGTCAGTCTATGAATACTATCATAGGCTTTTTTGAAATCTATAAAAGAGATAAAGAGTTGCTTATTTCTGTTTTTGTAATATTCCATTATTAATTTCAGGCTAAGGATTTGGTCTGGACAACTTCTGTAAGGGCGAAATCCTCCTTGATATTCTCCAAGTTGTGGTTCCAGAATGTTTTTGATCCTGTTGTAAATTATGCGAGAGAAAATTTTATATGTGCAGTCCAGAAGGGTAATTCCTCTGTAGTTATCTGGGTTCGTTTTGTCTCCTTTCTTAAATAATGGATGGATTATTCCTGTGGTCCAGTGTGCAGGAATTTCTTCAGTAATCCACATTTTAACTAGATGTTGATGAAGATTTATAATCGCAGGTTTACCAGCATTTTTCCAGATTTCAGCAAAGACTAAGTCTTCGCCACAAGTTTTGTAATTTTTTTGTTCTTTAATTGCGAGTTCTACTTCATTAATGTTTGGAGGATTTATTAAATCAGGTGAAGTTAAAATAGGTGTATCAGTGTTTACTTGCAGGGTTTCCAGTGGATCATCACAATTTAACAGTTTCTCGAATGCTTCTGCAAGGATCTCTGTATTTTCTTGGTTAGAATGTGCTAACTTCCCCGTTTGATTTTTCAACATTAATGTTGGAGCTTCAAATTTAAAAAAAAAAAAAAAAAATCCTAATTTTCCGTTTTAGACTCCTAATTTCTCGTGTGTAATACTCAGGATCTGGGTTTTGTTTCAGCAATTTAAATGGGCCCCCCAGGGGCTCACATCTAGTGGGATGTGGGTTGGCGACCACGGGGCCCCAGATGAGTTCGGCATTGCTTCCACTTACTTGTGCCGGGCTCCTCTCTGTCTTCTTTCCTGTCGACCTCACTTGGTCAACTCTTGTTCTCTTCCGACCCCGACGGTATTAGGGCATCCGAGGCCTAGGGAGTCACTTCCTTTCCCGCCTTAATTGGCCCTTGTCTCATCTTTTCTGATTCCCTCCTTCTGCGAGGGGTCAGTCTTCTTTTTCTTTTCATGTTATCTCCTGCCTTCTGCTTAAGGCCCTCAAGGAGGCCTGGTGTATGTAGCCCCACCACTTCTGGTGCACCCTAGATAATGCTACACCCTCAGGGGCTCACGGCTGGTGAGTTCGGGAGTTGGCGACCCAGAGGGATTCCTGAGCTGGGTCCGTTTTCCCTTTTTGTCCCTTACCTTTGGGGCGGACCCTCTCCTCTTTCACTTTCCTATCTGCATTTCATGGCTCTCCTTCCTTCCAAGTCCCTCACTCCGCCTTCTTCGAGGGTTGAGGGCATTTCTTTTCCTCCTGTCCTTTATTTGCCTTATTCTCCTTTAGTTTTCCATTACTTCTTCTAGTATGTAGGTTAGTAGTTAGTTTTAGTTTTAAGTTCGCTTTTCATTTTCATCTTCACGATCACCCAAACCATCAGGGGCCGATAACCTAGACGTTAGGCCCCTTAAAACAACAATTATCATCATCATCAATTTAAATGGGACAAGTTTATCAATAGCGCTATTTAAAATTTTCAAAAAGTTAGTCCACAGGATAATAATGTGATTCCCTTCCGATGCCCATCCTACAAATAGCTCATTCAAATACCCCTGAAACTTGCCCTGATCCGCCCTGCGGTACTGGAATATGATCTTTTTTGCTACATCAAAGTCTAATTTTGTAATGTCACCATATCTAATATTTAATTCAACCCCAGAATGGTCACTAATTCCTGGTACTTTCAGACAGTTAATATACAGCTCTACAGGCCTTACGAGATAAACATCTAAGGTATTATTGTCTCTAGTTGGGAAGTCAACTACTTGGGAAAATCCCCCCTCCCTTAAGAATTTATTTGCAGCGCTCTGAGCTTGACCACAGCTAGTTGACTCACCAGACCAGTCTTCTTTGGGGAGGTTTAAATCTCCAGCAATTATTATGCTCTTTTTCATAGCATTACCCGTACAAGTTTTATCATACAGTGTTTCGAGGAGAGAAAAGTTATCTTTCGGTGCTCTATACGCCCCTATCACCTGAAGAGGGAATTTATTTCCTTTATCCGATATTTGTACACATAACATTTCATGATCCATATCAGCCCACTTTAAGAAACTAGCTATATTTTTGCGCACACAAATAGCCCACCACCTCGCTTCCCCCGATCCCTTCTGTACATTTCGTAGGTCCCTTGAATTATTTCGCTATTATTTATGTCCTCATATAACCAAGATTCAGTTGCAATGACAATGTCCGGAGAATACGTCTCTACAAGATTCCAAAATTCAATTAATTTATTTCCTAAACTCTGACAATTAACCTGCAGTAATCTTAGAGTCTTACCTCCGCAGCAAATATCTCGAAATAGCTCCTTCTGTTCCCATCGGCTGGCAACCTCTGGACCTGCTTCTCCTCACAAAAGCCGGCACGAACCGATGACCCTATCATGTAGGCTCCCTAGGTTGAAAGCGCCCCGTCGATTTAGATGCAGCCCGTCTCGGGCGAAGTCACAGCCACCAATCCAGCAGTCAGCTTCTACATACACTAATCCCAGTTGTGCACATACCCAGTCCATGCGGTCATTTACAGTCTTAACTCGCCTTAACGGAACATCTCCCCGCCGAACAATGCCACTCATTATAATTTTTGCATTTCTAAACTTGCTTTTAGCTTTTCTGCCTAGTTCGTAGAGCTCCCCCATGATGTTATCAGCTGTAGCCCTCTTCTTCAAATCGTTCGTCCCAACATGTCGCAACAACACTTTAACTTTTTCACAGTCCTCTACATTTGATTCTTCAACTTGTTGGGCAAGCTGGTCAATTTTAATCCCCGGATAACACCTTACTTTCGCACCTGATTTCCTCGAGATATTCGCACTCCATCCTATCATAGAATCACCCATTATGATAACGTCATCCTCAGTTTGCTCCTCGGGGCGTGGTGGCTCAGCGGTCTAGCTGTATGCCTCTCACCAAGGCGGTCCGGGTTCGATTCCCGGTCAATGCATGTGAGATTTTCGAAGTGAAATGCCATGTCCTGTGGTTTGGATTCCACGAAAAAAGGAGGTCCCGTGGCTCATAATCACAAGATTCACGGTCACGAAAACTACAATCTTCCTTTCTTCCTTTCAGTTTGCTCCTGCACGCCCTCTTCCACACTGATCCCAGTAGAAAGCCATTCAGTCACATCCTTCACCGTTTCTTCTGATTCACGAAGCTTTGCTCTAAGTTCCTGTATTATTTGATTCCTTGCTTTGATTTTCACCCTCAAACAGTCCGGCGTGTCACATACTTTACAAAACCAATTTCCGACATCACAATCCTCCTTCTTGACCTTAATACAGCCGAAGTGAAACCATTTCTCACATAGTCCACACTCAACACCATTCTTCAATGTTTTACTGCACGTCGAATACTTTAAAGCTGCCACTGGATCATTTGTCTGATTCACATTTGGAGTAACAGGCCCTGGATTCACTTCCACTCCACCAATAACTAGCAATGCAGCTATCACTAGGGCTATGAACCACAAGTTGCTAGGTCCCGTACGCACACACAAACACCGGAAATCCCGACTACCCTTCGCATACCACAGTCCGATCCTCGCCCGATAACACTCCAGAGAACAACCCATTTCAGCACACCTGAGAGCTCGGGAAAAACACGACCTTTCACTTTGACTGCCAACTCAATACTAATTAATAAACAATCATTTTTCTGGAAAACGTGTGTAATTTGCATTCAATTGGCACGAATAGGTGTTGACGATCCCAACATAAATGTTCTTAATGAGGAATGTTTTGGGAAATACACTTCTATTCGTTATGAATAACGCACTTTTTGGCTTTAGTGGTGTCGTTGGTAAGAAATCCTGTGGTACATATTTCTCTTGAGTTACTCAGATGTAGGCTTTGTCGGTTATGCATGGGATTCGAGTGAAGGCAAGTATCCAGAGAGCATAAGACCAAATAACTATGAGACTGCTCCTAACATAGTACAGTATTTGGAATAATACTGTAATCATTATTGGATAATTATTATGTATGAATTGCAGCCAATGGCCACAGCAGGGTATTTTAATTGAACGCCCGTGAGCTCCCAGCAAGATCAATTCAAGTAGTTACAACTTTGGCTACCAGATGCCAATGACACCAAGCGGCGAACGTTGTTACTTGATAGAGCGTTTCTAACCATCCAAATATAACTTACAAATTTTGCTACATACTACCAATTGTAGTGATAGGTTCTTTTACATGCTATAAAAGCGATGACATGGGCTTAACTTCCCCTCCGAAGGAAGGCATACTGAAGGATTTTAACGCTCATAAAAATCCGACGACATCGGCATAGCAGTTCAGCATGCTACCGACCACGTTTTTTGGAAAATTGACCCTACTCTAAAAACTGAGAGTGATACGTAACACACAACTTAAGTCTGTAATGAAAGGGCTTTGAGAATTTGAGGTTAGAATTTGGAAGGAGGCGGCCGTAGCCTTAAGTTATCAACCATCACGTGGAGTAGAAATGGGAAACCACAGAAAACCACTTTATGGACAGCTGAGGTGGAATTCAAATCCATCTTGCGTCACGACACTGATTGTAATCCGTTCTAACACTCGGACCAGAATTAGGCTACATTCATTTACAGAGCTAGGGATCGACCGAGGGCATCTGGATCCAGTCTCAACACGTACCCCTCACCCTTCCACCCCTGAGATTACAGAAGGGTGCACACAATGAAAAGTGCAACACCTAAAGCCCCTCGATACATTTTACAAAGAAACGTACCGATTGTCAGACGCCTCATGAGCAACCATCCCTCATTATTTCGATTACTTCTGCCAGTAGTTTGACCTAGCCGCAAAAATAATGGATTAGGTTGCATTCACAGATCTCAAAGACTTTATTTCTTTTGTTGTGAAATGTGTTGGCAATCTGTTTATGAGGGGTCTTTCTGATCTCGGGCCTTTTATCTATAATGGTCAATCTTTGCCATTAGCAAGCATAGTTGTACGCTCCTAGACTGTCGATCGTCCTGCTGCACATCTAAAGCAGAGAAGTTGCCGATACATCAGGGGTAGACTGCCGACCTGCCCTTCCGGAGCGTGACAGTAGGTTTTCACAATCAGACACAGACACGCTCGGCGTGGAAAATGTTTTACGCTGCAGTAGTATACCGGGGGAGTGGGATGGGGAAGTTCAGAGCTAACTGCCGGTAATATCTCTTATAACCAGCTCTAATCTCAGAGGTGGAAGCTGTGGGATCCTGTCTGCAAAAGTGGCCACAAGTTGACTGGATCGCGTTTTCTCCAAGGGCAAACTCGAAATATGGACGTGTCTGTGTGTATTTGTAATCAAGGTGAGGATCGGGAAGGAGTCATCCGTGGTCTTAAGGTAGGAATTCCTGGAGTAGAAGTAGGAAACCAAGGAAATCCACTTCCCAGGTGGCTGACGTGGGAGTCGAACCCACTTTTCAGTTTAACCTCAAGAGATTGACTATACCCTGTTCCAGCCTTCAGACCAGAATTAAATTTCTCGTCAGAGCCAGGAATCAAATCCAGACCTCGGGGATGACAGCAAAGAATGCAAGCCGGACTTACTCTATTACCCTAGCTGCGCCTAGGTCCATACTAGGCCTAATGGTTCATTGTATCATAGTGAGTGACCGAAAAGCTCGCTAGTTAGAACAATGTATTAATATTACCATCTTATAGGCCTATTCCAAAATAATTGGGAAGAAATTTCACTCTTTTACTGAAATGAAATATCTTGACAAATAATTGTACTACGATGACTTGTTGGCTAGAGGCACGATGCACGTTACACATTATGCTTTGAGCATCAGTGTTCTGTAACACGCATGCGCCCAGGAGCCAGATGGCCTGCCCCGCTGCAACATGCAAACGCTGGCTGGAATTTCAGGATTCGTTCTTAGAGGTTGTGTCTGCTCTCAACACGATGATTCATATGACGAGTCGGAGGCGAACTCAATTACAGATGTTATAAAAATGAAAGGCTACGGCAACTGTCTGTTCAGGTCATTAGCATGAAGGAATGCGAACAGCACATGTCGTGAGGAAAGAAGGATTGTTAAAATGAATGCTGCGGAGCAGTACGGGTCTCCCATTTATAGATGAATAAATAACGAAGGTTCTCTGTAACTCTGTATAAAGTTTCACCAAAATGCACTCAACTAATTAAATGGTACAAGAATAGCATAAACAATGGATGTTGTGATACGGTACCTCGATTCGCTGTAGTCAAGTGGCACAGACACACAAGAAGGGCAGCTCCACTGCACAATGCGCCTACACTTCGCATGGATCTTAAAATTAGTCGTGAAACACTGACACTTGCCATGCACAATCTCTTCAGTTATCTTATCTCTCAACTATGCAGACTTATCTCTCAACTATGCAGAAGAGCCCACTCGGTTAATGTCCTGAACCCTGATCGACATCTTGGGGAGAAAAGATTATGATGAAGGGACGCTTCAGATTTGACATCAAGGCCAGATGTAAATCGAGTGAATGCCACAAGCTGCGGTGTCTACTTTGTATTACGTCTTAATAAACTTACATAAAACATTCGCGAAGTGTCGGTGAGATATCGCTACAATATTTGAGAAATAGGAACGTTCTGTTGTATACAATGTTTATTTTACCACTTTCAGCTGACCATAGAAGTAAATGTTATACTTTTGAGTCTGACTAAAGAAACGAAAAGTTCAGCGGCAAACAAACGTCAGTGTTACCATTTTAAACTACCAAACTTGTCTTTACATAAAATAGAAAATTAACATTGTAAGTCAATAATGTTAGTTTTATTGTAAATATTTATCAAGTGTGAGAAATAAAATACAAATCATAATCTTTTTAGGTACTCGTCACATGTCACGCGAACACGCACAGACTCGTCTTTTGTTTTTTCTTTATTGTCCATGTCTATTTCGCCAGGTGGCGCTCCTCTATTTTTCTTTCAAATATATATATATATATATATACATACACCGCGGACAGGCCAACAAGGACCACGCAAATATCACTTCTTTATAGGTCTAGTTTCCTTCTTTCTCTTCCAGAAGTCTTTCATCCTGGTCGACTGTGCAGCTCTTCTTTCAGCAGTCCATTCTCCTCTGTTGAGATTTTTCTTCTCCGACAAGAATTTTGAGACCAATTTTTTTTTCTGTACTCTATTCGATTTAGACAATCTTCTTCAGTAATTTTGAATTTTTTGAAGTTCTTCTTTCATTTGTTTTACAAGAATAGCATAAACAAATATTAAAACTCCCTCCAAAGAAAAATCAAATAAATAATAGAAATAATAAACAAGACGAATTATTGAACGCTTTTCAGCTTCTAAGATGTCATCTTCTGCACGCAGCATCTCGAATCTGATCCTCTCCAGAGGTTTAGTTAGTAGATCGGCTAATTGATTGGTCCCGTCGATGTGCTTCAGCTCAAGGTCTCCGTCCAAAAATCTTTGGTTGGTTCGTCCCTTAGTTTAGGGGCTGTGACAACGCGGTCATTTAGCCCCGTGTACTTTGGGTGTGTGTGTAGAATTTGTCTGATAACCGGTGTTAATTGTGATGGCTGTATTAGTGTGTGTTATCTGTTTTCAATTCAAGTAAGAGCTTGCCACTATGTGTGAGTGGTTAACGTGTCGGTCTACAAACCCCCAAGATTGCAGGTTCGCTCCTGGCCGTGGTGATTTTTGAAAGGTGGCAAAAATACGACACGCATGTCATACTATGTTGGCATGTTAAAGAACCCATTTGAATTCAGTAGGCCGTGTTCATAATGGCAAAATTAATCTCGGGAGTTTCCGCCAACACAAAGTTCCTCATTTCTCTACTAGAAAGCACTATAGTGTTCAAGGAGCTAAGATATCTAACCTCCTTGAATTTCATAGTGCTTCAAGAAACAACGAAATTCGACATGCAAGCTACCCTCTGGGTTTCAAATAACGAGGTTTGCACCCGGCATCCGAGGCCATACCATATTATTATTAATTCAAGTAAGGACTTCAGACATTTAATTTTCTAAAGTAGTTCCTACTTTTACCGCCAAACGCCACCGTCAACGACGACTAGTTCAGAACTAGGTTACCAGATGCCATCGCAGTCGGCTCCTGGCGACGAACGTTGGAACCTACGAGCGTTAGTCAAATGTTTAACCTATAATTTAGCTTTACACAGGTGTAATTAGTGGAAGGTTCTTTAACATGCCATAAATCTACAGTATGACATGGGACCACCGGCTTTACTTCCCCTCCGAAGGAAGGCATACTGAGGGATTTTTAACGCTCTTAAAAATTCGACGACTTCAGCCGGGTTTGAGCCAGCGATCTTGGGCATAGAAGCTCAGCATGCTACCAACTACGCCACCGAAGCCGCTCCAAAAATCTTTCCCTCACATAATAATGACGTACCTCAATGTGCTTGGATTTTCGATGGTACTCCAGATTTTTAGCCAACTTAACTGCACCAGCATTGTCGATGTAGAGTTCTTTCAGCAGTTCCCAGTAATTCATACAACAATCTTTTCAGCCAAATCAACTCCTTTGCTCCTTCACTTGCAGACACAATTACAGTATTTCAGCTTCAGTTGTCGACGTTGCCACAGACTTCTCCACGATACAGCTCCATGATTGTAGGTCGAAATGACACCCGTCGTTGAACGTCTCGTACTCCTGTCACGGCGTAGTCAGCATCACTGTAGATCTTCAAAAAGCCCTCTTTTCTGTAGACGATTCCACGGTTTACTGTGCTCTTTAAATATAGAAATATCCGTTTCACTTCACTCCAGTCTTGAACTGTAGGATTCTCTATGGCTCGAGCTGCTTTGTTGACCGCGAATGCGATGTCTGGACGTGTAGCTGAAGTCAGGTACATCAAGTATCCCACCGCCTCACGATAAGGAACCCTGGCCGAAACCTTTTCTCCGAAATTCACCTGGAGTAGACACTCCATTTGACTCGGCCAACACAATTTTTTCTGGGATTTTCCTCGTATAATCCACTTGACTGATTGCTATTGATCCATCATGGTTTTGTTGTATCTTCATGAACATGATTTTTTTTAGAGATTCTCTGGTCGTGTGAAATTCCTGCTGAAGTTCTTTCATGAACTCCTCGATGTCTTCTTCGTTGCCAATTACCAGACCGTCATCCACAAAGATTACAACAGCAAACCACTTTCCATTTTTGTTGCTGTAAAAGAGACAAGGATCAGCTTTGCTGTTTTTTAATCGAGCTTTCTCCATGAATATCTTGAAACGCTTGTTCCAGCAGCGTGCAGCCTGTTTTAAACTATATAAGCTTCTTTTTAGATGACACACTCGGCCAGTAACGTCCTGATGACCTTCTGGCTGTTCCATGAACACATATTCTTCAAGCTCGCCGTTCAAATAGACTGTCTTGACATCAAATTGACCAAGTTTCATCTCCTTTTCAACATCCACTGCCAACAGAGCTCAAATGGGGTCATACCGTGCAACAGGGTTGAATATTTCTTCATAATCGATTCCTTGCTGTTGCACATAGCCATTGGCTACCAATCTTGCCTCGAAGCGAACTTCTCCACTGTCCGTAGTCTTCTGTCCTAGAACTCACTGATTTTTCAGGACCCATGCACCATTTGGACGCTCAACCAAATTCCAGGTATTATTTTCCTTTAAGGACTTCAATTCTTCATTAATTGCTTTCAGCCACTGATTGTATCACTAGACCGCAGCGCTTCAGAGTATGGATCAGGAGTATTTTCAAAGATAGATGGTTCAGCCATGTACATGTAATTCCACTGATCATCCACTATGGCTTCTTACTTTCACGTTTGCTTTTCCTTCTTTCTCTCCTACTTCCTCCGGAACTGGACGCCGAAGCAAAATCTTCAATTTCACTTCAGTTCTCATCTGGCTTTGACCTCCTCTGTATATCCGACGAGGAATTAAGACTGATTCCTCTCCACAGGGTCTTCAAGCGTGACTTCAAACTTTCCGGCGTTGACAAGCAGATTGCAGACAACTTCATGTTTGAATTTCACATCATGGCTTAGAACAACCTTTCCCTGAGTTGGAATCCAGACTCTAACTCCATCTCTGTCGTTCACGTACCCAACCAGATGTCCAAAAACATCTTTGTCGTCGAAATTTGAGTGAACATTCTTGTTGATATGCACGTAGCATTCCGCTCCGAAGATCATCAGATGACTGAGACTTCCCACTGGTCGTTCATACCACAATTCATAGGGAGATTTGTTTTCAATGGATGACTTCCCAGTGCGATTCAAGAGGTACACCGCAGTGTTGCAGGCTTCAGCCCAAGATGTTTCGTTAACTTGCTGGGATTCAGCATAGATTTTGCACACTCCACAATCGTCCGATTTTCACGTTCCGCAACTCCGTTTTGTTGTGGTGTGTACGGCGTAGTAATGCTGTGTTCTATGCCTCTGCTTGCGAGCAGTTCATAAACCTTCTTGTTATCAAAGTCTTTTCCTCCATCACACCTGAACAGCTTCGCGACGTGTCCACTTGTTTTGGCTTCATTCAGGAATTGTTCCAGAACGGTGTAATCGGGACCTTGAACTTATTCTCTGGTTAAATAGCTTAGTTCATAGCTACTCATGAGTGGACTGTATTTGGCGTATTGAACACATAGCAATTCATAATTACGTAATGAATGGACTGTGCGGTAACTGACATGTTTTAACTTCATTTGTAGTATGAATAGAAATAACATACTTCATTTCACACATATTTTAGGTAGATTTCATTAGAAAGCTAACTATTGCAATGGGTCCCATGTTTCGACTTCCGGAAAATTTCGACATATCTTCGCGTTTCACATCCCCCAGACCCCAAAACCACCGTCAGTTCAAACGTTTATATATAATTTGTGTATGTATATATGTATAGATATAAGTTTCTTGTGGACATGATAACTGCCGTAATTTTGCACCAATCACTTTGAATTTTTTACATAATATGTATCCCCTTAAAATGTCGGTCGAGTTCGTTAATGGGCAAAATCGGTCAAAGGAGGTGAAAATGGGAGGCTTTTTTGAAAAATTGAAATATCGCTATAACTCTCTTAATATATGAAATATTGAATCCATTCAAAGTTCATACTATGTGTCGGATGAGGCCCTAAAATTTATGTTTGAAAAGTTTTTGATAGCACCAACCATTGACCAAAGGGGTGGGAAAAAGTGGGTTTTTCGGGAAACATTAATCATATCTCTGTTAATAGGCACAATATCAAAACCGTACAAAATGGACAATATTCCTCCAATAATTACCTAAAACTTTTGTCTGAAAGAATTTTTGATAAGACCCACTATTACGCCACGGGGTGAGCAAAATTATTTAAATTATAAGAAAATGCCAAGTGCCAAGAGAGGTTGCCATGACAACTTGACTTTTAATTCATAAGGGATGAACCATCAGCAGTCGCTATGACAACGCCATTGCACGAGATCACATTCAGTTTTCCATCAGTCTGTGGGAAGCGACTTCGGTATCGGAACTGGTAGCATGCTGAACTTCTATGCCCAAGGTCGCGGGTTCAAACCCGGCTGAAGTCGTCGGATTTACTAAGAGCGCTAAAAAAACTGAGTATGCTTTCCTTCGGAGGGGAAGTTCCAACGTTCGTTGCGAGTTGATGGTTCCGGTGGCATCTAGTAGCCAAGTTCACAGCTAGGTGTCGTTGATGGTAGTATTTTTAATTATGTAGCCTATTTTAGGTAGATTTCATAAGAAAGCTAACTATTGCAAAGGGTGGCATGTTTCGACTTCCGGAAAAATTCGACATATCTTCGCGTTTCACATCTCCCAGGCCCCCAAACCACCGTCAGTTCAAAAGTTTATATATATGAGTGTGTGTATATATATATCCATATATATCAGTTTCTTGTAGACGTGCCAAAAATTTATGTTTGAAAAGTTTTTGATAGCACCAAACGTTGACCAAAAGGATGGAAAAAAGTGGGTTTTTCGGGAAACATTAATCATATCTCTCTTAATAGCCACAATATCAAAACCGTACAAAATGGAAAATATTCCTCTAATAATTACCTAAAAGTTTGTCTGAAATAATTTTTGATCTGACCTACCATTACGCCAAGGGATGAGAAACATAGTTTCGGAATTAAAGAAAATGCCAAATGCCATCAGAGGTTACCATGACAACGCTTCTACATTGATGAGGGATGAACCATCAGCAGTTGCTATGACAACGCCATTGCACGAGATTACATTCAGTTTTCCATCAGTCTGTGGGAAGCGACTTCGGTATCGGAACTGGTAGCATGCTGAACTTATATGCCCAAGGTCGCTGGTTCAAAGCCGGCCAAAGTCGTCGGATTTTCTAAGAGCGCTAAAAATCCCTCAGCATGCTTTCCTTTGGAGAGGAAGTTCCAACGTTCGTTGCAAGTTGCTGCTTGCGGTGGCATCTAGTAGCCAAGTTCACCGCTAGGTGTCGTTGACGTTAGTATATGGTACAAAATTTGGAACTACTACTTAAAATTGACCGTCTGCAGACCTTACCTGAATTACAGACTAAAACAGTCATCACAATTAACACCGTTTATCAGATTCTACACACATCCAATGTACACGGGGTTACATGACCACGTAGTCGCAGCCTCAAAACTGAGGAACCAACAAAAATCTCTGCGGGAGATAAAATTTTGCGTGAAGAAGTAACAGACTGTCAGATAGTTACACATCAGTTCCAAACCTTGCATAAGGACAGTGTGATCACAATTATAAAAATGAACCCCAAATAACAAGAAGGTTACCATCCCCATAAGACAATAAAATGATAAAAATATGCATACAAAAACAAACAAAAAAGAGTTAATCAACCTCCAAATGTAAAATACTTTCTTGCAATCAACGAGGTCTGATCCTCCTACGAAAACCTGCATATTTTGCCTATTATAGCCTATCCCCTAGTTTGCACGGTGAAATCTACCTCCGCCTTCCGGCGTGCCGAGAGGACTTTTTTTTATATTTCTGCGGAGCCTTAAAGCCTCCGGGTTTGTAATGTTTTGTGATTGTTATAAGATTCCTCATCCTACAAAGTCTTGCAGTAAGAGCCAAAATCTCCTACAATTAATAATATCATCTCTGGAATACAGAGAAGCAATTATTACGTCAAAGTCTCCTTCTTCACTGGCTCCTAGATACTCAAGTCAGACACAAGAAGTGTGCTGCTATCTAGTTAAGGAGTGGAGAAAGAACAGTGCTGTAGTCACACCACAGATACATACCCCTCCAACTCAGAGAGATCGATAAATCTATGGCACAGTGACGTAAGATCAGCATAGCATTCTGAAGGGGCAATCAAGGAACATACCAAACATGAACACGGTGCACACTTCACTTTTGTGCTTAAAAAAAAAGACTCGTCGAAACTTGCTGAAATCATCCTTGAGACATACCGTACGTAGTGGCGTGCCTTTCCAAGAGATTCAGAAGACATTGGTCCATTCACATCGGCGTAGATTTGTTCGCCGGTGGCTGTTGGTCGATTCATTCGTGTCTTGAATGACAGTCGATGCATTTTTCCCAGTGCACATCCATCGCAGAAATCCTCTTTACACATGTCTACATTGATGTTCATCTGCTTCAGTACGCTACATTCTTGACGTGCGCTTTGTGTAGATGACCAAATCGTTCATGGTAGATCTGCAGTTTGTCCGACGATGTAGCTAAATTCACTTGAATGGGTTGCTCCGGTTTCACGACGCGCATGTCAAGTACATACAGACCATGAATCACACGTCCAGCCATCATCGCCTTTCCAGTAACCTTGTCTTCAATTCTAACAGTTTGGTCGTCAAGTCTTGCACAGAAACCTTTCCTTACAGCAGCTTTCACAGAAAACAGATGAGCCATTGCATCGGGAACATACAAAACTTCAATCATGTCAGCACTCAACCAAGCGTTGTTCAGACGCACTTGAATGTTTACAGTTCCTTTGCCGTGAGATAGCAAGCTCACACCTCGTTTTTCAATTGAAATCTTCTCTGGAGCAGCAAACTTCACGTATGTCGTAAAATACTGTTTGTTCGCTGTGAAGTGATTTGTGGCGCCACTGTCGCAGTACCACCCGTCGGATTGAACAAAGTCGCCGCCCAACGCACTCATAGCATATGTCAGAAACGAAGCATTGGTCTCCTTATTTTTGTTTCGAATGTCGCCCTCTTTCTTCTTCACCGGACATTCACTTGCCCTATTCCTTACATTTGAACCATGGAAACTTCTGTTTTACTCGTTGAATATTTTTCTTCGAGTTGTCATCACCGCTGCCTTTGCCACCGCCATACTTGGGAGCACTACGTACCACAAACGTAGTCGATTTCACGTTTCCTTGGTCACGCAGTTCAATCGTGCACAATTAGGTAGATTTCATTAGAAAGCTAACTATTGCAATGGGTACCATGTTTCGACTTCCGGAAAATTTCGACATATCTTCGCGTTTCACATCCCCCAGACCCCAAAACCACCGTCAGTTCAAAAGTTTATATATAATTTATGTATATATGTATCTATATATATATATATATATATATATATATATATATATATCAGTTTCTTGTGGACACGATAACTGTCGTAATTTTGCACCAATCACTTTGAATTTTTTACATAATATGTATCCCTATAAAATCTCGGTCGAGTTCGTTAATGGGCAAAATCGGTCGAAGGGGGTGAAAATGGGGGGCTTTTTTCGAAAAAGTGAAATTTCGCTATAACTCTCTTAATACGTGAAATATCGAATCCATTCAAAGTTCATAATATGTGCCGGATAAGTGCCAAAAATTTATGTCAAATAAGTTTTTTGATAGCACCAACCATTGACCAAAGGGGTGGAAAAAAGTGGGTTTTTCGGGAAACATTAATCATATCTCTCTTAATAGGCACAACATCAAAACCGTACAAAATGGAAAATATTCCCCTAATAATTACCTAAAACTTTTGTCTGAAAGAATTTTTGATATGACCCACCATTACGCCAAGGGATGAGAAAAATGATTTCGGAATTTAAAAAATGCCAAGTGCCATCAGAGGTTACCATAACAACGCTTTTAAATTGATAAGGGATGATCTATCAGAGGTTGCTAAGACAACGCCATTGACGAGATCACATTCATTTTTAGCCTACTTTTCACACTTTTCAAAAATGAGGAAAAAGTAGACTTATAAGATATATCCGGGAAAATGTGTCTGTCCTTCTGTCTGTCTGTCTGTCCTTCTGTCTGGCTGGCTGTGTGTGTGTGTCTCCCCCCTATCAACTCCTAAACGGCTGCAGAAATCGAAACCAAATTTAGTATGAGTAAAGATGTATACCGGAATATCTCAGGCCCATATTTGAAAAAGATGCCAGTGCTACCAACTGCTAAAAAAACGCACTAGAAATTTCAGCTCCATGTTGGATATCATGGAAGGTATACATGGGAGCTATTCTAAAATTGGCACACATGTAGATAATACTATTTCAGTTTAATTTCCAGGTGGCCATACATGACAGCGTTGCCAAAATAATTTTAAGCCTTCTGATAAGTCCAATTTTTAAATGCATATAACTTCTACACTATCAATTGGATTTCAATCAAATTTTGTATGTAATATGTGTACATAAACATATATGACTGAGTGTATTCTTAAGAGCCACCAGGGCTGCCAACTGTTAATAATTGCTCTCTATTTTGTATCCAAATATATCAGAAAGTATGCAAGCTGACAGCTTTAAACTATGCACACGTAAATTACCCGACATTTTACATTAATTTGGAGTAACTTATATACGTCAGTTCTACCAACATGATTCTAAGCCTGCTGATAGGACCAATTTTTAAATACATGTAACTTCTATACCAACAAATGGATTTCATCCAAAATTGGCACAAAAATATATAATATTTCAGATTATTTCTGACCAGCACTCGCATGACATTGTTGCCAACATGCTTTTACGTGTACTAATAGATCCAATGCCTAAATCCATGTAACGTCCTTTGGACTTCAACCACATTTTGTATTCTGTACCTTAGGAGATGGAAGTAAGAATATATTCAGTCACCAGAGCTGCCAACTGTATTTCTCTATTAGGCTACATTATGCCTAGTATACCTTATTTCGAACTAATTAAGACATTTCGATATTACCCACTTAATTTCGTCATTATTCTAGATAGGTTCAAATACTGTAGATTAATCTATGGCATGAATCTTAATTTTAAGAAAAGTAGGCTCTTTAGTTCGTCACGGAACTTCTTGTTCCATCTGACTATGAGGGAAGCGGCTAACTGGTAGCATGCTGAACTTCTATGCCCAAGGTGCTGGTTCAAAGCCGGCCAAAGTCGCCGGATTTTCTAAGAGCGCTAAAAATCCGTCAGCATGCTTTCCTTCGGAGGGGAAGTTACAACGTTCGTTGCAAGTTGCTGGTTGCGGTGGCATCTAGCAACCAAGTTCACAGCTAGGTGTCGTTGACGTTAGTATTTGGTACAAAATTAGGTACTACTACTTAAAATTGACCGTCTGCAGACCTTACCTGAATTACAGACTAATAGTCATCACAAATAACACCGTTTATCAGACAGATTCTACACACACCCATTGTACACGGGGTTACATGACCACCTTGTCGCAGCCCCTAAACTGAGGAACCAACCAACATCTCTGCGGGAGATAAAATTTTGCGTGAAGAAGTAACAGACTGTTAGATAGTTACACATTAGTTCCAAACCTTGCATAAGGACAGTGTGATCACAAGTATAAAAATTAACCCCAAATGACAAGAAGGTTACCATCCCCATAAGACAGTAAAATGTTAAAAGTATGCATAGAAAGACGAAAAAATGTTAACTAACCTCCAATTGTAAAATACTTTCTCGCAATAAATGAGGTCTGATCCTCCTACGAAAACCTGCATATTTTGCCTATTATAGCCTATCCCTTAGTTTGCCCGGTGAAATCTACCTCCGCCTTCCGGCGTGCCGAGAGGATTTTTTTTTATAATCAAGAAGTTCACAGTTTGATTTTCCGTCGGAATCGTGTCCCACACATCCTTGAAATTATCATATCCTTTTCCCAGCGTGGATAAAATTCGACCGTTCAAAATCCTCTCAGCCAACGTGCTTTCGTCGTTCAGATCCTGACGAAGCTTCTACAACTTCGCAACATGTTTGCTGATGTCCTCCTTGTCGTCGCGTGTCACTAGGAAAGATGACTCGATCAACATATTCAGTCGATGCGTACTACTTCATTCGAACCGTGCGCTCAATTTTGTCCAAATTTCACTGGCATTGGCGCACGCCAATACGAGCTCGGCAACAGATTTTCCTAGCGCACCTGCTAGCAAACTGGCCGCTTTCGCGTCTTCTCTCAACCACTGTTTATATGCCGCCTTTTGTCACGCAGTTGCATCTGCCGCCAAACACAGGAATCTTTTCGAACCATCAACAATATTTTCTAGTTCATACGACCACAAAACCATCAACACATGCCATTTCCTCATTGCCCAGTCCACTTGAGCTTTGTAATCACTGCCGGTTGTCATTTCGAGGTTATCCTTTCCTCACAAAAGGTCCAGCACGTATTCCACAGACGCTCAGCTTCGGATCCACTCACGAGAGAATACCATTTACACGCGGCCTGGGCCCATAACCTGTTAGTTTTATTGTAAATCTTTATTTATCAAGTGTGAAAAATAAAATATAATCTTTTGAGATGCTCCTCACATGTCACGCGAACACGCACAGACTCGTCTTTTGTTTTTTTCTTTATTGTCCATATCTATTTCTGCTTTTTTTCCTGTCAAATATTAACAAATAAATTATTATTTTTAAGTACAGTGTACCGGTTTCGGCCACACTGGGACCTTCTTCAGCAAAACGTAGGCTTAATACAAATGGACATACCTCACGGAAGGGAACATAGCTGAAATAGAGAGTCAAAGCGACTTACTTAAAACGCGCACTATGCCTATCACCATAAACCCCATCGAGACTGGTCTATGAACTCAATAGGCAACTATTTCGGGTGGAAAATTTAAGAACCCAGTATCTATTGCCATCTACCAGGACGATTACAGTGTTTTTACAGAAGCACAAACAGAAGAAAATAGACATTTGGACTGAATTTTACATTACCGAAGCGATGACATCAGACCTCTGGACGCAAAGGAACTACGAGTTGAGACACCTAGAAACGAGAATGGCAGTGCATGGTTTTCATCACAAGGTCTGCAGTAATACACACTTTCACTCACCAGATGAAAATTGTGTGTGTGTTGTGCACGAAAGCGTGCGATAGGTACCATAACAATTCTATCGTGTCCTGAAAGAACTAAATGAAATAATTAATAGCATATAGTGAAGACAATGTTTTTAGGGTATTTTTGCACAAACGTGCGCATTTTCTACTTTAATAAATGAAGTTACAAGTCTTACACCATATTTTTTAAAGGTTGATTTCATAACTATTATCTAAAATGTTAAATCTCATGGAAAACAGCTCGAAGTGGACATAATGCAAGGTCTATTAGTGCATTGACATTTTGAGGTTGTGATCAAATGTTTACGTGAAAATAGAAAGCTTTCTGATTACATTGCTGTGAATATAATTAAGTAGGTAATAATAATAATTAATAGTAATAATTTATTGATTTACGGTATTAATTTCCTAATTTATTAAACTTTGTCAATAAGGATTCTCGGGCAGACATGGTCATTTTCATCTTATCGTAGTCTTTACATGTTAATAATAGTGTCCCTGTGGCTTCATAGAAAGCCGAGTGCTGGTCTTCAAAAGTCGACACCCATGGGCGACCTGCGCACTCTAATGAAGAAGAAGTGATCATGAAGACATTACTTACACCCAGTGCTTGATTTGTAAATAAAGAGGTTCCGGTACTGTGGGCTACCGGATGGTGGTGGGAGTGGGGTGGGCTTTATGGAATATTGAAATATAGATTTTTTAACTATATTTTTACGCTTTTCTGAACAACTTTAAAATTAATCCGTTTTTTTCTATACCTAAATATCTAACATTCCAGCAAACCTCACATCCCAGCTTTTTGTTGTGTACAATAAGCCAGCTGTATTTTTTACAAAACTCGTTTTTTTTCTAAAGTCCAAATAGTCTGGCCACTGTTCATCACCTCCTTTTATGTCGTCATTAGAAGAAGATGAAGTAACGCTGGAGGATGTAGGCTGTGTTTAGTCCGGTTGATCTAATTCTATTGGAAGTGTCGTGCATTTTTCAGTTTCTTCGTCTAGCTTTGGTTTATTTGGTTTTCTGCATTGTAAAGGCAGGTACACGTACAACAACACACAATTAGCGACATTTACGCACTTTGATTCCAAAACATTACACGATTAAACAGAATAAAACCGTAAACCAGTGACAGGCCGTCGAATGTTCTGACTGCACTGACATGACGTCTAAGTGAAAACTGAACTGTTGCACGGCAAGGGAGCGGAAGGATGAGTCAGGACCTTGTGTAAGGCTAGAAGTACAGTTCAGTCAAAGACCAAGTTGACCTTGACTTACAACTAACGTTCCACAGTTCTATAAATTATGTTATATATTCGACTTTTCCCCCCGACCAGAGGTTTCGGTAAAGCGTACCGGTGCGTACCGTCACAAATCTAGCACTGCTTACACCCAGAACCCGGGCCAACGGTATTAACCCCGGCCCAGCCGGAAATCGAACCCGGGCCTTTCGGGCCAAAGCCTAGTACACTAATCAATTCGCCACGAGGACGGACAATACATTATAGTGTTGGAAGTTAATTGAGGACGTCTTTGCTCGTAACTTTGTCGGTCCAGGGTATTTCTTTTTAGAATTATTCGATGGATCCACATTTCGAATGCCTCTAGTTTTTTTTTCATGATTCTAGCATTCAAAGTCCAAGCCTCCATACCATTATAGGCTAAGAGTGTCAACCAGACATAAGTTCTAGCCATTCTTTGACGGAGGTTCAAATTTAAGTTGTCATCGTTGAAGCAAGATGACATTTTTCTATCTAAACTATTTCCATGCGTTGCCTTAGTAAATTAAATTTAAATGCCTTTCAGTCGGTCAACAGGATTGTACCGAAATTGTAATGGGTGTTGTTCTCTAAGACTGAAAAATATATAAAAAAATAGTCAAAATAAAAAAACAATCAAAATTAGTAAACATCAGCTCAATAAGTCCAAGTATACAAAAAAATCAGTCAAAATCCAAAATACTACTAAAAACAATCAAAACCCATACCCCCCCCCCCCCAATAATGAGTCAAAAACAGCTCGAAAAGTAAAAGAACAGTCAATGTCATTATACGAGATTAATTATTGCACTTGGATGAGTAGTTCCGATCGTCAAGCGATCATTGGATCCATGTTACACTCAGACTTCTTATTGGTTCCTTAGTTTAGGGGCTGCGACAACGTGGTCATGTAGCCCCGTGTACTTTGGGTGTGTGTAGAATCTGTCTGATAACCGGTGTTAATTGTGATGGCTGTATTAGTGTGTGTTATCTGTTTTCAATTTCAATAAGGACTGCAGACATTTAATTTTTTCAATTAGTTCCTACTTTTGCCGCCAATCACCACCGACTACTAGTTCAGAACTAGGTTACCAGATGCCACCGCAGTCGGCTCCTGGCGAAGAAAGTTTTAACCTAAGAGCGTTAGTCAAATGTTTAACCTATAATTTAGTTCACACAGGTGTAATTAGTGGAGGGTTCTTTAACATGCCATAAATCCATGACATGGGACCGCCGGCTTTACTTCCTCTCCGAAGGAAGGCATACTGAGGGATTTTTAATGCTCTTAAAAAATCCGACGACTTCGGCCGGGTTTGAACCCGCGATCTTGGGCATAGAAGCTCAGCATGCTACCAACTACGCCACAGAAGCCGCTAGACTTATTATTCTATGCCTACGAATATGTGGGTTAAGAAGTACAGTGAAACTCCTGAATTCCGAACTAATTGGGGCTGTAGCCTGTTCGGATTTCAATTTGTTCGGATTAGCCGAAAATATCCATAACATAATAACCAGCCCTCGTTACGGCATAGGACTGTACGTTGAGCTAGCGACAGTGAGGAAGAAGAAACTTCGACAGACAATGTGACTTATACTGAAGCTGCATCTGCTCTTGACATCGCATTGCGCTTCGTAGAACAACTCGCAATAGTCACGCCAAACGATGTCATGTTCATGCGACGCTGGCGCACGATTGCCACCGCGGAAATGTTTTCGTCGCTTCGACAATTGAAGATAACTGATTTCAAGTGAAAGATTAAGTGATATTTTGTGTTTTTCTATTGTTATTTCATTTGATTTTGCAAAGTGATTAACCTAAGGAATTACAATAAACAACTTTTCCGTTTTTCAATCCTGGATGAGATAAGTACGGTATGTATACTTTGTTAGGTATGCTAACTGTACTACTTTGTTAATTTTTCAACTACTTATTTAATTAACGTTATATTGTAGAATATATAATTGTTTTATGACTAACTTGAAATTGTCGAAAATAACTAGTTCGGATTACCCGGGATTTCAGATTTCTGGGGTTCGGATTTGAGGGGTTTCACTGTACTCTATTATAGTTACTTAAATCTATTGTTAACTTGTCAGGTTTGTTTGTACAGTATGCGATATTCAGGGTCTTTATATTTGCTTGGCAAGGACATTCTCGCTCACGCGCTCCGTTAGTGACGGCTCAGTTGCCGGTGACCGCGCGCGCATATGTACGGCAGAACACTGTGCTTAAAATCAGTATCATGCATTTTTATTCACCATGTTTACAGTAGATGCTGAAAATTTTTCCCATCCGCAGCCAAACATAATCGGCATCTCCTTATGAAGTTTCCGGTTACTCCGGTTAATTTAGCTTCAGTAAGGAAATAACGACCTTAACATCTATTTCTATTGCCTACTGAACCTGTACGTTTGAATCTCTTAGCCAGCTGTTTTATTGTCCGATTTATAGGAATGGATCTCCCTTTAAATTTCATTCGAAACTTTTGTCTTGTTCTAGCACACGATTTCCTGCACTTTATGTACGTATCCCGCAGATACACACGTTCAGGTAACGAATATTTCACACAAGGCATTACAGCACTATACATACGATATACAGTACTCAGTAGCTTTATAAAACACCCAATTAGCTCGGAGCTCATACGTCTACCGCAGCAAGAGCGTGGGAATACGGCTGGAGACCGCGCGCGCCAACCTGTAACAGCCGGCCGGCTATTGGCCGGGGACCGGCGGCCAAGGTCAAGCGGTATCTCCTTGCCAAGCAAAAATAAAGACCATGTATTAGCGGCTATTCAAGTTTACTTCTTTAAATGCGATAAATTGTAATTAGTAAATGGTGAGGTTGGTGTTTTGACGTAGCTGATTATTTGCAGTGCCGGGCCCTAGGTCTTTTTGTAGTATGAGAAAAGAACATTTTGCCCCCCCCCCATACTCATCAGACTACCTTTACTATTTTTACTAAACGTGTTATATGGCCAAAAGGTAAAAGGCAAAGGGATACACAAACAAGAAGTTCCGTGAAGAACTATACAGCCTACTTTTCATGCTAATGATTATTCTACAGAATATGAACCTATCTAGAATAGTGACGAAATTAAGTTGGTAATATCGAAATATCTAATTAGTTCAAAATATACCTGGTATAATGTAGCCTAATAGAGCACTACAATTGGCAGCCCTGATGACTGAATATATTCTTAGTTCCGTGTCTTAAGGGACAGAATACAAAATTTGGTTGAAGTCCAATGGACGTTACATGCATTTAGACATTGGATCTATCAGCACGCGTAAAAGCATGTTGCCAACAATGTCATGCGTGTGCTGGTCAGAAATAATCTGAAATATTATATCTTGTTGTTCCAATTTTGGATGAAATCCATTTGTTAGTATAGAAGTTACATGTATTTTAAAATTGGACATATCAGCAGGCATAGAATCATGTTGGCAGCACTGCCTTGTATTAATTACTCCAAATTAATCTAGAATGTCAGGTGCTATACGTGTGCAAAGTATAGAGCTGTTGGCTTGCATACTTTCTGATATATTGATATTAGGGTAAAAAATATAGACAGCATTTATTAACATCATGATGATGATGATAATTGTTGTTGTAAGGTGCCTAACATCTAGGCTATCGGCCCCTGATGGTTTGGGTGATCGTGAAGATGAAAATGAAATGTAAACTTAAAACTAAAACTAACTACCAATCTACATACTAGAAGAAGAAATGGAAAACTAAAGGAGAATAAGGCAAATAAAGGACAGGAGGAAAAGAAATGCCCTCAACCCTCGAAGAATGCGGATTGAGGGACTTGGAAGGAAGGAGAGCCATGAAAGGCAGATAGGAAAGTGAAAGAGGAGAGGGTCCGCCCCGAAGGTAAGGGACAAAAGGGGAAAACGGACCCAGCTCAGGGATCCCTCGGGGTCGCCAACTCCCGAACTCACAAGCCGTGAGCCCCTGAGGGTGTAGCATTATCTAGGGTGCACCAGAAGTGGTGGGGCTACATACACCCTGCCTCCTTAAGGGCCTTGAGCACAAGGCAGGATGTAAAAGGAAAAGAAAAAAAAGGCTGACCCCTCACCGAAGGAGGGTGTCAGGAAAGATGAGACAAGGGCCAATTAAGGCGGGAAAGGAAGAGACTCCCTAGGCCTCGGATACCCTAATACCGTCGGGGTCGGAAGAGAACAAGAGTTGACCAAGTGAGGTCGACAGGAAAGAAGACGGAGAGGAGCCCGGCACAAGTAAGTGTAAGCAATGCCGGACTCAGCTGGGGCCCCGTGGTCGCCAACCCACGCCCACAAGATGTGAGCCCCTGGGGGACATTTATTAACAGTTGGCAGCCCTGATTGCTCTTAACAATACTTATAGTCATATATGTTATGGTACACATAGCACATACGAAATTTGGTTGAAATCCAACTAATAGTATAGAAGTTACATGTATTTAAAAATTGGTACTATCAGCAGGTTTATAATCATGTTGGTAGAACTGACGTATATAAGTTACTCCAAATTAATCTAAAATGTCAGAATATACGGGTGCATAGTTTAAAGCTGTTGGCTTGCATACTTTCTTATACACACATCAAAAAAAGTTTTGCATCACCTCGGTTCCCAGATCTCCGGCATATAGACGTTGACTGTGTATATTGTATCCAAGATACAGTCCCTTTGACTGTTCATAGATGTCACTAAAACTGCTCAAAGATGTAAACAACCATGCATGAGCAGGGCCTATTAGACGGAGGGGGTACGACAGCCGATCAGTTCCAGTCATTCCACCAGGACGAAGGTACGCTGCTCATGTTGTCTGTAGTTCTACCATGCCTAGAAGGTCAATACCGCAGTTCGATCGCGTCCGCATTGTTACTTTGTGTCAAGAAGGGCTCTCAACAAGGGAAGTTTCCAGGCGTCTCAGAGTGAACCAAAGCGATGTTGTTCGGACATGGAGGAGGTACAGAGATACAGGAACTGTCGATGACAGGCCTCGCTCAGGCCGCCCAAGGGCTACTACTGTAGTGGATGACCGCTACTTACGGATTGCCGCTCGGAGGAACCCTGACAGCAATGCCACCATGTTGAATAATGCGTTTCGTTCAGCCACAGGACGTCGTGTTTCAACTCAAACTGTGCGCAATAGGCTGCATGATGCGCAACTTCACTCCCGACGTCCATGGCGAGGTCCAGCTTTGCAACCCCGACACCATGCAGCGCGGTACAGATGGGCCCAACAACATGCTGAATGGACCCCACGGAATTGGCATCACGTTCTCTTCACCGATGAGTGTCGCATATGCCTTCAACCAGACAATCGTCGGAGACGTGTTTGGAGGCACCCTGGTCAGGCTGAACGTCTTAGACACACTGTCCAGCGAGTGCAGCAAGGTGGTGGTTCCCTGATGTTTTGGGGTGGCATTATGTGGGGCCGACGTACGCCACTGGTGGTCATGGAAGGCTCCGAAACGGCTTTACGATACCTGAATGACATCCTCCGACCCATAGTGCAACCATATCGGCAGAATATTGGAGAGGCATTTGTCTTCATGGACGACAATTCTCGACCTCATCGTGCACATCTTGTAAATGCGTTCCTTCAAGATAACGACATCGCTCGACTACAGTGGCCAGCATGTTCGCCAGACATGAACCCTATCGAACATGCCTGGGATATGTTGAAAAGGGCTGTTTATGGACGTCTTGACCCACCAACCACTCTGAGAGATTTACGCCGAATTGTCGTTGAGGAGTGGGACAATTTGGACCAACAGTGTCTTGATGAACTTGTGGATAGTATGCCACGACGAATACAGGCATGCATCAATGCAAGAGGACGTGCTACTGGGTATTAGAGGTAGTGGTGTGTACTGCAATCTGGACCACAAATGCTGAAAGTCTAGCTGTATGATGGTACAACATGCAATGTGTGGTTCTCATGAGCAATAAAACGAGCTGAAATGTTGTTTGTGTTGATCTCTATTCCCTTTGTATTTAAAGGTTCCGGAACTCTTGGAACCGAGGTGATGCAAAACTTTTTTTGATGTGTGTATATAGGTATTTGGATGAAAAAAATAGAGAGAGCAATTATTAACAGTTGGCAGCCCTGGTGGCCTTAAGAATACGCTCAGTCATATCTGTTTATGTACAGATATTACATACAAAATTTGGTTGAAATCCAATTGATAGTGTAGAAGTTATATGCATTTAAACATTGGACCTATCAGAAGGCTTAACATTATTTTGGCAACACTGTCATGGTTCGCCTCCTGGAAATTAAACTGAAATAGTCTTATCTACATGTGTGCCAATTTTGGAATAGCTCCCATGCATACCTTGCAAGATATCCAACATGGAGCTCAAATTTCTAGTGCGTTTTTTCAGCAGTTGGTAGCACTGACATCATTTTCAAATATGGACCTGAGATATTCCGGTGCACATCTTTACTCACACTAAATTTGGTTTTGATTGCTGCAGCCGTTTAGGAGTTGATAGGGGGGGACACACACACAGCCAGATAGACACACATTTTCCCGGATCGATCTCATAAGTCTACTTTTTCCTCATTTTTGCAAAATGTGAAAAGTAGGCTAAAAATAACTTAAAACCAAAGATTTATTTACAGGTCATTATTATTACATAATGACAATTATTGTTGATTTTTTTGCACACTGTTGAAATCTTTTAAAATTAAAACTAGATTTTCCTTGCATTCACTTTAGAAAACTCGTTCAGCAGCGAATCTGTTTACATTTCATTTAACAAATCATTTTCAATGGCCAAAGTAGCTAGTTCACTCAAGTGCTCTTGGCTTAAAGTTGATCGGAAGTATGTTTTTATAAGTTTTAACTTCGAAAAGCTTCTTTCTCCGCTGGCCACTGATACCGGGAGCGTTAGCAGAATCCTCAATCCAACAAAAACATTTGGAAAAATGTACACATAACCACGCTTGGTTATAGAAGACAAGGCTCCAGCTGGGTGACTTCCAGGGGGTAGCTTTGGTGAAAAAATTTGCAGTTCTTCGAACAGATCATCTCCGTTCACATCACAGTCTCCTCCATCACTCAAAACGGTTTGAAGGTGCTTACAGGTTTTTTTTTCAACTCTTATTAGTTCAAATTCTTCTCGAAGCTAGCAATGTCATAAAGAAATTTGAAACTTTCACTATGGTGCTCCATTAGCTCAAATCTCTCCCTTACTGAGGCTATTGCTGTGTCATGTACGACAAAGAAGAAGTTAACTTTAAATGCATTTTTTCCAGAACGTACAGCTTCATCTTCACTCTCATAGGAGAATTGTTTTTGTTTTACTTTTCCTGGCCGAGGTAGGGTTTCTTTTTCAAAGTTAGCATCAACCTCGATTTTTTCAGCAAGTTCTTGCTTCTTTAATGACGCTGTTTAGTCCTTTGATCTCATCTTTTCTTGAGGGGTGCACGAAAGGAGCCTCCCCGAAGATTGTGACAGAAGAGCAATCGGGCGTACCCTGGGCAATGTCAGAAAATGATTAAAAATAAACTGACGGCTGATCCTTTCACTACCAAATCAATTAAAACCAGTGGGCCTTTATCAAGGCCAGCACTCGTAGTTATTTCCATAAACATCGAGGGACTATCCAGCCAGAAAGAATATCTACTAGCAGATCTGTGCAGCCAATGTAACTGCGATGTCATTGCTGTACAAGAAACTCATAGAGGACCATCGGGACGAAGACCGAAAATGAAAGGTATGAGACTTATTCTGGAACGTCCACATGATAATTATGGTAGTGCAATAATCTGTAAGAGCGGATTAAATATCACGTCTGTTGCTTTGTCTGAGGAAAACAACATCGAAATCCTCACTATCGAAACAGCACAGTTCTCTGTAACATCTGTTTACAAGCCACCCGAAGAGAGCTTTGTGTTTAAGGAACCTATCAATTTCAAATATAGTAACGTCAACTTAATTCTTGGTGATTTCAACTGTCATGGAACTACATGGGGGTATACATCTACAGATGAAAATGGTGCAGAGCTAGAAAAGTGGTCTGAAAATAATGGACTCAGTCTAGTTCACGACCCAAAACAACCGCCATCGTTTAACAGCGGCCGATGGAGAAGAGGATATAATCCTGATCTAATTTTTATTACCAACAAATTAGCTGAGCAGTGCACCAAAATTGTTGGTAAGGCTATTCCCCGCTCACAGCATCGACCCTTACTATGCAGAATCGAACCCATTGTTAAACCAGAAAATGCACCTTTCCAACGTAGGTTCAACTTCAAGAAGGCGAACGGGCCTAAGTTCAGTCGTGAACTTGATGTAGCCATAGGGGAAGTGGAACCACAACCAGAAAACTATGACACCTTTATTTCCATAGTGAAAAACGTCTCGCGAAAGTACATACCAAGAGGATGCAGAACAGAACACATCCCAGGTCTTTCTGATCAGAATATATCTCTTTTGGATAACTACCGCAACTTGTATGATATGGAGCCCTTTTCCGAGGAAACAATGGAAGCTGGGCATGCACTGATGATTTCTCTCGGTCAGACACGCGCAGACAAATGGAATAGCTTGGTTTCTAATATCGATATGAAACAGAATAGTTACAGGAGAATGATGAAGATCAGATGGGTAGATAGGGTTACAAACGAAGAGGCATTAAGGCGAGTGGGAGAGGAGAGATGTTTCTGGCGACTGCTAATGAAGAGAAGAGATAGGTTGGTAGGACACATACTAAGACACCCAGGAATAGCAAGCCTAGTTATGGAAGGAAGGGTTGAGGACAAGAACTGTAGGGGTAGACCAAGGTTAGAATATGTTAAACAGATTGCCTCGGATGTAGGGTGTGGAAGCTATGTAGAGATGAAACGATTAGCTCAGGACAGGGAGGCATGGAAAGCTGCATCAAACCAGTCAAAAGACTGAAGACTCAAACAACAACAGACAAGCATGGCGTCTTCTTAAGAACCTCAGTGGAGATCCGACTAGCCCGCCTTTTAACTTTACTCAAGTAACTGCTAATCAGATAGCACACCAACTGATCTTAAATGGAAAGACTTCAAAATCTAAGTTAAATACAGAGAAACTTGAACGGTGTATTGAAGAAGAGACTGATTTCCTTAAGGACTTGTTTACTATGGAAGAACTTATGAAAGCAATCGACGGTCTGAAATCGAACAAGGCAGCTGGGTTGGATGATCTCAGAGCGGAGCAAATAAAACAATTTGGACCAGCAACACTGCAATGGTTACTTTCATTGATGAACAACTGTGCATCCAGGCTGAAGATTCCTAAGGTATGGAGGAAAGCTCGCATAGTTGCGATCCTACTGGGAAGACTCCTGATAGCCCAAAGAACTTTCGGCCAGTTTCACTTCTGTGTCACACCTATAAGTTGCTGGAGAGAATGATTCTTAATAGAATATCTGATTCTATAGATAGCAAACTGATTTCTGAACAGGCAGGCTTTAGACCAGGCAGGTCATGCTGTGGACAAATTCTGAACCTTACTCAGCACATAGAGAATGGATTTAAGGAAAAGTGCATTACTGGTGTAGCCTTCATAGATTTAACTGCTGCTTACGACACTGTTAATCATAGCACACTACTTCGTAAGATTTATGAACTGACAAAGGACTACAGGCTGACCTCACTGCTAAGAACTTTCCTTGAGAACAGAAGATTTTACTTGTCTCTCCTTGGGAAAAATAGTCGTTGGCGCCTCCAGAAGAATGGACTACCTCAAGGTAGCGTCTTAGCACCACTGCTTTACAATGTTTACACCAATGACCAGCCCAGAACAGAAGGCACCAGGCGATTTATCTTCGCAGATGACACTGCAGTAGCCGTGCAAGGTCGTAGCTTTGAAGAAGTAGAACATTCTTTGTCCTGTACCTTGGAAGAACTTGGTCGATACTATCACAGAAATAATTTGAAGCCAAATCCAGCCAAAACGTAAGTTTGTGCTTTCCACTTACGAAATAAAGAAGCAAAGAGGACATTGAACATTAAGTGGCAAGGTGAAACAATCTTTCATTGTTTTACACCAAAATATCTTGGTGTCACCCTCGATCGAACTCTGTCTTTCAAGCAACATTGCTTGAACACCAAAAGTAAAGTATCTGCACGAAATAACATACTAAGATGCCTAACAGAAAGGACATGGGGTGCTCACCCCACCACTCTCAGAACTTCAGCCCTTGGACTGAGCTTCTCAGCTGCTGAATATGCAGCACCAGTTTGGCTTTCTTCTCCACATTCCAAGGAGGTGGATATAGCTCTGAATGAGACTTCCAGGATTGTATCTGGGTGTCTTAGAACAACACCACTTCAGAAGATCTACCCTCTTATAGGAATTTCTCCACCTCATGTCCGAAGAATGGTAGCAGCAGCATCTGAGAAGAAACGGCAAGAAACCGATTCAAGGCATCCACTTTTCGGCCAACAGAGGCTTAAGTCCAGAAACAGCTTTTTGAGGGGAGTAACAGCCCTTGAAGGCTCACAAGAAGCTGCCCGTGTGAAGATATGGAAGACAGAGATCACAGACCCAACTATTCCTCTATCAGAAAAAATGGCACCTGGTCACAACTTGCCATATGGAATTTGGAAATCATTGAACAGGCTGAGGACGGGGGTTTCACGCTGCAAGAACAATCTCAATAAATGGAACATGCTCGTCAACAATGATGAGTTCTGTGACTGCAGCATTTTACAAGACCCAGAACACCTGCTGATCTGCCCCTTGATGGAGGACATATGTTCAAAAGACGATCTTTTGGCTGCAAATGCTAATGCTATAACTGTTGCTACTTACTGGCAAAATCTAATTTGATTTGGACACGGAAAATAAATAAATCTTTTCTTGAAATGATTTTACACTTTAAATGAGATCCATTGAACTTTATAGGTCATTTGTGACTTTTTGCAACAGTTTTCTAACCATATTGGTTTTAGGCAGGATCTCATGCCATGTCACTAAGCAGCATAGAAACTTGAAGTTTTGCAGTTTTTTTAAAGTCCTACGGCAGTGTTCCTACCAAATGCATCAAGTTTCTGATCTTGAGAAGCTTCATATAAGGCATCATACACTTCTTCAATGTGGTAGCTCAAAGGCAACAATGCCTCAATTCTACTTTCCCATCTAGTATTGCAGAGTGGTTTTACTGTCAGACTTGAAACATGTTTCAGCAAAATATTCCATCTTTGAATAGAACTGGAAAAAAAAAATCTTGTATAGAGCTGAAACAGTCCACAGCAATGTTGCACGATAGGGCTGCATCATTAATGACCTAGTTCAAGGAGTGGTTCCCACAAGGTACATAAAAAGCTCTAGGATTTAAATCAAGGATTCTCTTCTGGACTCCAACATGTTTTCCCTTTATTGCGGAACCATTGTTGTACCCCTGGCCTCGCATGGCTTTTAAAGGAATGCCTCGTACTTCTAACTGTTTGAGCAATACCTCTGTGAGGCCTTCACCTGAAGAATCTGTAATGGGAACAAAGGCTAAAAAATGTTCCTTAATTGAAATATCCTCATTTGCTAATACTTTTACAAATCTTACAACAAGAGTCATTAGCTCGGTGTGGCTAATGTCTGGAGTACAGTCTAATATAATAGAATAGTACGTTGCTTGCTGTATCTGTTGTAAAATGTTAGCTTGAATCTTGGCCGACAAAAAACTAACAAACTCATTTTGGATACTCTTGCTCAAGTAGTGTACGTGTGTTTCTTTTGAATTTATTCTTCTCACATGTTCAGCCATAAAACCATCAAATTTAGCGATGTGTTCTACCAGCTTCAAGAAATTTACATTATTTCGTTCAAATAGGGAGTCCCTTTTCCCTCTAAAGGCCAATCCTTGAGTTCCCAAAAATTGTACAATACATAGTAGGCATTTTAGAACTTGATTCCAATGTTCAGTTTCAGCACGAATAAGTCTTTCATTTTCCTTGTCAATAGTTTTTTTTAAACATAAACGTAAAGAGAGTTCGCGCCAACATTTGCAGTTTTGAATATGAATTCTCATGACTGGTCAAAGTTTTTCCTCAAGTTTTGCCAGTCAGAATACCCTTGGCCACCAGCAAGAAGAGAATTATCATTTTCAAAAAGTTTGCAAGCAAAACTGCATTTTTCAATATGGAATATATTAACCAAACCCTGCGGACTTTCTCTCCGTTGCAAAGATTCCTTGTGTAATTCTTTGAGGAAAATAGCCTACCTTTAAGTTCCACAGGAAATTCTTGGTCTGTGACCTGCTGTGGTCCTCGCTCAACAAGAATTCTCCACAGTCATTTGAAAAAACTGATGACGTTTCTGCGCTCAGTTTCTGCAAATAAACCACCGACCTTAAAACTTTTATATTTAGCTATACATAGTTTAAAAGCCGTAATACATAGAGACCTTAAACTTTGCATTCATAATTATGGGTACTTGATGAGTACATTAAACCAAAATTTTATTTATATTATTAAAAATATTTCTGTTTTCAACAAAAAAATGGTAAGAAAAAATATTGAACATTTTCAAACTGTTAAAAATAAGTAGTATGTATAAACTTTTATAACAATTTTCGTTTATCAGGAAGATATGGATGTAGTAAGTTAATAAGTAAACGGTATAACATTTTGGAACAGTAGGTTTATTTGATATGTACTTTAACTTCGAAGAAATCTTCATTAAAAAGCATTGAATCGGAAAAGGCACAGTCTCCCCTTAATCCAAAAGTATAAGGTGCCCCTTTTCCTTCTCTGCCTTCTTTCCTCCCTCAACCTAACAGAGGCTAAACTAACTATGGACGACTAGGCCTAGTTATATTTTAACAAAACCTGTACTCCATTAACTAAGATTCAATTTACACCATTGTAAATCTTAAAGAAATACCTAATAAATAACCCATTGTATTGTATCAACATAATCTTACAGTTTCAATGGCTTGTTGACTTGTAGACGCCAGGTCTGCAAGTTCGGATGAATCCCCGTCAACACCTTCGGTCCCAGTTATGTCATAGCCAATTGGTAGTGCCAATGGTGTACCTGTAGTCAGTGTCAGATCCTCATCTAAAGCTACCCTCAATTCCTAAATTTATTTTCTAAATATACAACTTAAGTATAAATTAATATTAAGGATTAGTGCTATAATACTTTAAATAAATTACGACAGTATTCAGTAAAGTAATGCTATTAAATCAATAATATTATTATAATTTACGTTATAAGGGTAAATTGTTTATACAAATGCTCATCAATTTAGATTAAATTAATTTAGGCATTTAGAGTCATTAGCAAAAAAATATAACTTAAAATTATTTACAGTTACACTTACTTTTTTGAGGGATTCTTCACTCATTGACGGTCCAGGCAGCTCTGATATTGGTAACTTGTTGTCATCCTCATCGTTATGAACGGATTCAGTAAACTTAGTTGTTTCGTCGATCATTTTTGCACATAACGATGAAGCCTAATGCGCAAAAAATCTTTTCCGCGCTTTAGAGTTCTTCTCATCTTCTTTAGAATGCATGAGGAGATGATTTTTTAGACACACAAAATGTCCAGCAATAAAACGCCATCTGGTGCATTTTACCGTAAAAGAAAGTTGCAGTTCAAATCCGATAGTGAAGTGTAACAGAAACTGGACAAGAAAGAACTCCACATCGTCCAAATAATCAGGGGCGGTGCGAGATATAAGCAAACTACGCGGCCGCGGGGGGCGCCGCGGCGCGCCAAAATATCAAATTAGGGCGGCCCGGAGCTAGTTTGTAGTGTTGTAAACATTACGAATTCTAATTTTTACAACATTAACTAACTGTAATGTTTACATTATAAACAATGTAACCAGATAACATAACCATTCTGTTTATGTTTCGTCTTTTCGGTTTTACTTTACTATTTCACTAACAAACAAAACGAAATAATATTTGAAAAATTCAGCATAACCATTTTAAAGAGTCGCAGCTTTACGGGCGATTCTACTTATGAAACAAACTTAGAACTATTACGGAGTGCGTCTGGCTGCGTGGCTCAGGGGTAACGTTCTCGCTTGCTGAGCCCAAGGTTGCAGGTTCGAAACCTGGCGCAGTCAGCTCGCATTTGAGGGTGCGCAAACGCGAGGGAGCCGTGTCAGTAAATTTACTGGCACGTTAAAGATCCCCTTCGGGGCAAAATTCCGGCACCCCGGCGTCTCTAAAAGCCAGTGTAGTTAAAAGGGACGTAAAACCAATAACATTATTATATTACGGAGTGCCTGGGGCCGTTCGGTCGAAGTATGACCGCTCGCCATTCACGAAAGGGAGAACACCCTTCCACTAATGACTTCGACTCGTCCGCATGACTCATACTCCCGGCTGACAGCCTTCACCCATCGTTGTAGTTTGAAGTGTGTTGACGTAAGCTGCATGTGTTATTGCCCCTTCTTATATATGTATAGATTGAAAGTCAATATGATTTGGTCCCTTCGGTAATCTTAAGTTGTAGGAATGGCATCTCGCTCGCCAACATTCTATAATTTCAAGTCAGGTTTCTCTACTCTCTATAATTTGAAGTCTGTGATTACAGTATTGTTATTTATTATGCACAGACCTGTCGTTTGTTTACATCAATAATGAGAAGTCTTGGGTCTTCTTTCAAACGTTGAAGTGTGTTTCATTATAGGATGTTTGAATTGTGTAATTTTTAAGTATCAAAATGAGATCAAGAAAGAACAAGTTCGTGTCTTTCCATAAGCGGAAAAAAAAGCATATGATTCAAGCTGTGGAGGATGGACAGTCAAAAAAAAAGATGTTGCCAAACAGTTCGGCATTTTAGATGATTTTGAAAAACAAAAGAAAATTACAGATTTTTTTAAAATAAACATTTGCGTAAATAATCAGTAAATTGATGATACCGTAATTGTTGTCTTAAGGGACCTAACATTTTGGTTATCGGTACTGTGATTAAAGTACAACTGGTTATTGACTTTAGGTTTCAATTTACTGAATATTTAAACATCATCAATAAGGACAAGGGCCGCCATGGTCATATTCTTGGCTTTTCAAACATTTGTGTATGATTGTACAAATGTTGTGAAATAAAAATCAGTAAGTACAGTAATAAAATCACGAAAATGAAACTCTTGTTTATTTGAATTGAATCGCTCGTTGTTGAAAGACACTAAGTCCACATTTTTGACAAATCCTTTTTATCGCCATTTTGTGTCTTAGGAAGAAAGATGCATATTTTGGTGTTGAATGGAACCATGTCCTGGCAGCACTCGTGCTATTACCACAGCCATCAAGTAAGTTATTTCGTATTGAAAGGAACTTAGTCCAGCAGTTAGTGCGTTTCAACATGAAGAAAATAACAGTTATTACATTCTATTCATGTTACATCTTTTTCAGGCTTCCGGATACATATGTTCATTTAGAAATAAAGGCAGCTCGTTTTGTTTGTTAGTGAAATAGTAAAGTAAAACCGAAAAGACGAAACATAAACAGAATGTGAATGATATTCCTCCGTCAAAGGTTCTGCTCGTTTCATGTTGAAATGGACTTAAAGACCAGTTACGTATTTCGTCAATAAAATTGCCAGTAACATATGGAACAATGCTATTTTGGTTTTATTATATCACTGTTTGTGTGCACTTTCCACATACAAAACATTACGGCTCATATTTCGGTATAAGAGCGGAAAAACGTTTTTTTGTGTTTACCTCAAAACTATAAAAATTAGACCTACTGTAGCGCCTTTCAACAACGAGCGATTAAATTTTACCCTCCCTCCTGGTTATTTGAACTTTTCCTCAGGTCCCATAAGTTTTCAAATTATCGAGAGTCAACTGTAATAGCAAGGGAAGTCTTGGCGCCATATCAAGTACGCTAAGTTCGATCAACTGAGAGTTAATTCCAATATACACTCATTCTTTAATGATTACCGATATTCTGATGATAATTTGGCTTCTGTTAAGTACAATACCATGGCAATTAATATGCAATGAATTATTTTAAAACAATGATTTCCACTTTTAACCTATGTAACTCTACTTCTGACTTAGGAAAAGATGTGACAAGTGAAAGCTTGCAAAATCTCTCATATATTTCATCCAAAATCTCAATATAAATAATAATCCACTTTGCTCCAATGGAAGAACATGGATCTTGTAAAAGTTTGACTCCAAATTGTCTGAATTAACGACGACCCCTCAAGAAACTTAAAAGCTAATCATTCAATGATATGGAAAAACAAAATCAATTATCACAGAACAATACCTTCACTACACTAACATGTCACTCGCCCGTCATGTGATAGCCATATTTCATTTCATGGAAGGTGAATAGTATAATTATAACTATAAAATACTAGCTGTTACCCGCGGCTTCGCCCGCAATCACATTTGAAATCCCGTTATAACATTAGTTATATAGACAGATAAGCATGGGTCCTTGTGGAAAATAATTGATCACCTGAAACCAAAAATGCATGGGACGAAAAAAAAAAAAAAACATCAAAATATCATGTTGGTTTCAGACCCTAAAAGACGTGAAAAATTTTATAAAAGCATTAAAAAAACTATTTTTTGAAATTTCATTCGAATCAATTTTTTTTGTCATTCCTGGGACTTAGAAAATTCCGGCCAAAACGTACAAAATCATTAATAACTCTCTAAGTATTCGTCGTATGATAAAATAGCAGGAGACAAAAAAGATGTAATGTGTTATTGTCTACAACATAGGCCATGTATAATTTTCCACTCAGACATATTACCTGTTTTCCCCCAGTATTTTACCACTCCCCATGGGCCCCTTAAATTGGATTTATGAAAAAAACTGTCAAACACCTATTTACATATTTTTATGCTGAGTTTCAAACTCCTCACCTATGTCGTTTTAGAGATACACTCCCCGTTAGGAATCCTTCAACCCCCACTTTTCATCCCTTTCATTTCATAATATACACCACATCGAAAAACCCTCAGACACGTGTCTTTTTAATTTTAATGATGAGTTTATATGCCGAGTATCACATCCCCAATGAAACCAATCGAGAAATGCAGGTCTACCCCTTAACAACCTAAATATCCAAAAATCCTTTCTTAGTGGGCGTTTGCGGCCCTTGAGGAAGCTGCATACCAAATTTCATTCCAATCCGTTCGGTGGTTTCTGAGATTTCGTGATGAATGAATGAGTGGTATTTGAGATTTATATAATAGATATAGTGGGCGTTTGCGGCCCTTGAGGAAGCGGCATACCAAATTTCATTCCAATCCGTTAGGTGGTTTCTGAGATTTCGTGATGAATGAATGAGTCAGTGAGTGAGTGAGTGAGTGAGTGGTATTTGAGCTTTATATAGTAGATAAGCATCGGTCCTAGTGGAAAATAATTCTATCACCTGAAACCAAAAATGCATGAGACGAAAAAAAAAACCATCAAAATATCATGTTGCTTTCGGACCCTAAAAGACGTGAGAAATATAATAAAAGTATTAAAAAAACTATTTTTTGAAATTTCATTCGAATCAATTTTTATGTCATTCCAGCGACTTAGAAAATTCCGGCCAAAAAGTACAAAATCATTAATAACTCCCTAAGTATTCGTCGTATGATGAAATAGCAAGAGACAAAAAAGATGTAATGTGTTATTGTCTACAACATAGGCCATGTATAATTTTACATATTACCTGTTCCCCCCCCCCAAATTTCACCCCTCCCCATGGGCCCCTTAAATTGAATTTATGAAAAAACGGTGAAACACCGATTTACTTATGCTGATTTTTTTTCCGCTGAGTTTCAAACTCCTCGCTTATGTTGTTTAAGAGATACACGCTCCGTTAGGAATCCTTCAACCCCCACTTTTCACCTCATAATATAGACCACATCGAAAAACCCTCAGACACGTGTCTTCTTATTTTTAACGATGAGTTTATATGCCGAGTATTACATCCCCCAATGAAACCAGTCTAGAGATATAGCTATTCAATGAAATGCAGGTCTACCCCCTTAACACCCCTTTAGAACCTGAATATCCAAAAATCCTTTCTTAGTGCGCGTTTGCGGTCTTTGAGGAAGCGGCATACCAAATTTAATTCCAATACGTTCGGTGGTTTCTGAGATTTCGTGATGAATGAATCAGTGAGTGAGTGAGTGGTATTTGAGCTTTATAAAGTAGATTTTGTAACCAGAACCAGAACCATAATATCAAGCTATCGAATTACAGATATCTTACCTGTACATCCTTCTTCAAGTTTGCTGTAGAACTGCGGCTGCTCTGCATTTTTTTTCCACCTGTGCACACTTTACATTTAAGGTTGTCATTCTTTCCATCCGATTTTAAGAAATTAATAATACTTTCCCTTCTCTCTGCCTCATAACAATGGCATAACTCTAGACACAAACACATTTTAAGGGCAATCTCATTAGTACTGTAACACCTCACAAATGATTTTAATAAGATATTTGGCATATATCATAAAAGTGACAGGTTCGGTTGCAATCCTGCCCCCTCCCCCCACCAAACCCTTTAAATTAGTAGAACGTAATAAAATAATGCTTTGTGTTTTCAGACGCTCTAGTAAAAAGATGTGTTTCTCAGAATTGAGAGCAGTAAAACGTCTGAAACATAGCTCCCAAGCCTATTCCAGCCCTCAAACCAGAATTAAATTTCATAGCAGAGCCAAGAATTGAACTAGACCTCCGGGGCGACAGCCAAGAATGATCAACATAAAACCGATCGTGAATAGCACCGTACTGGCTACTGTATAGAGAGCTTTCAACCCACAACACTGATATTGCAACTTTTCAGCATGTTAACACAATATGTCATGCCCTTTGTACGGGGTGTGCTTCTGTACGGATGTGAATCTTGGACGATCAGAGGTCAGGATTGGAAACGACTTGAAGCGTGGAGATGTGGGTCTGGCGGAGAATGTTACGGGTTAAATGGATTGAAAAGAGGACTAACATCAGCATCCTGCAAGAAATTCAACGGAAGCAAAACTGAGACCAACGATGCATAAAAGAAAAGCTAAATTTACAGGCCACATCTTGTGGCATAACGCTTTCCTAACCAATCTCCTGGAAGGAAAAATCATGGGGAAGAAAGGCCGAGGTCGACAGAGAAAACTCTTCTTGCATGACATCACACCAACTCTTCATTATGGTTCCTACTATGAAACGAAATGAGGTGCTGAAGACAGAGAACAATGGTTGCAGAGACAAGGCATTGCCTTTAGAAGTTGATGATGAACACAATATAGGGACATGCGAACACAATCTATAACAAAAAACGAAAACAAAACATATAATAAAAAATAAATAAAATGTATTTGCTCATCGCTTGGCGAGCGAAACTAGGCATTCATTAGTTTTTTTCTTCTTCTTCACTAGTCCATAACAACATATATAAATACAGGGTGATTCTCTATGTAGTTTACAACTTAAATAATGTTTAATTATTTATTGGAACCACTTACAGACTTGGTTTATATGTTATTATATTGCAAAACACTTCAAGTTTTGATTCACATAGTTTGTAGTTGCACAGTTGTCCGCCATGTACGCCACCTGTCACTTGTTGGAAATGGTGTATTTCACTGGAGCGGAAAGAGCGAAGTGCGTGTTCTGGTTTGAAGAAACCAAGTCAGCAACGAGTGTACAGAGGAGGTTTCACACAGAATTTGGCAAAGACCCACCCAGCAGACCAACAGTGTACAAATGGCACCAGACATTTACCGAAACAGGTTGTTCTGTGCTACACACAAAGGCGCAGGCCACGCACCTGTGACTGGCGATGTGGTGGAAACAGTTAGGGAGAGGTTCGTCCACAGTCCGGAAAAATCGAAACTGGTATCCCTCAGACCACTGTTTGGCGGATGTTGCGTCGACATTTGGCCATGAAAGCATACCGATTGCCCTTGGTCCAAGCACTAAGTGAAGTGGATAAACATACCCGACATGAATTCAGTGTTGAAATGTTGGATCCCATCAGCCGTGATGAGTCATTCTTGAACATTGTGGTCTTCACCGATGAATCAATTTTCCACCTTTCTGGCCGAGTCAACACAATTGTCGTATTTGGGGCACCACGTGCAGTTGGTTCGTGACAGCCCCAAAGTAAACGTTTTCTGCGCTGTTTCGAGAGAAAAAGTGTACGGACCTTTCTTCTTTGCCGAGAGAACCATCACCGGCATCATTTAACTGGATGCTACAGAACTTCCTTATTCCACAGTTGGATGAAGATGACCATGATGGGCGCATGTGTTGGCAACAGGATGGTGCCCCGCCACACTACCTGTCAGACGTGAGGGAATTCCTTGATCAACGTTTCCCAGGTAAGTGGATAGGTCGTGGTGGAACAATTACCTGGCCGCCACGGTCCCCAGATTACACACCACTGGACTTCTTTTTGTGGGTCTTTGTGAAAGATAGGGTGTACATCCCTGCCCTACCTGCAAATCTTGATGAACTGAGACATCGCATCACAACAGCCATCGCCTCAGTTACCCCGGAAATGCTGATTCATACGTGGCGGGAAATCAACTTCCGCTGGGATGTGTCCAGGATGACAAATGGAGCACACATTGAGCCGTAATGGATTTGTCAAAATAACTTGAAGTGTTTTGCTATGTAATGACTAGGGCTCGGATTCGAGCATATTTGCATATTTTTTTCCTAAATAGTACACATTGAAAGAAGCCTTTCGGTGGTATTTTCACCTCTCTGGGACCAACAGAATTGAAATTTATCGAGCATATAAATGCATAAAACCGCGGTTTCCAGAATAGAAGCATATAAATGCATAATCTTGTGGTTTTCGTCTAAATAGTTTGTTTTTCTTCGAATCCCCCCCGAATTCGGGCCCTGACCATCCTGAAGGTTTGAAAACAGAAATAATTATTGAAAAGCCTATTTGGTGCGAATAATAGAACCGCAGGTTTTTAACCTTTAGCGAGGTCGTTCTCGTCATTTTAACTTTTAAGAAAATCATTCAAAACTGAAAACATAGAGATAAATCTTGTTGTACAGACCAATGCAGATCTACTTCATTGACTCGCCTAATTTTGTACATTTTGTAAATGAACTTTTAAACTGTAACTTTTATGAGAAAACTTCTCTTATATATACTTGAAACTTGAATGCGAGTATATTGCAGTGTATCATACATACAATTAGAAAATAAAGCCCGTATATAAAGATATGATATTGTTTTTTTTTTTTTTTTTCGTTTCACTTTCCTTTCTATAGTTTTTAACGGTGTTTTTTGAGCATATTTTGCATATTTAACCGCATATAATGGGTTTTCGTGCATATCTATCGAGCATAAAACACATGGTTTTCGAGCATATCTGGAGATCTTATCGAGCATATCGATCCGAGCCCTAGTAATGACATATAAACCAAGTCTGTAAGTGGTTCCAATAAATAATTACACATTATTGAAGTTGTAAACTACATAGATAATCACTAGGGCTCGGATTTTTAGGTACATACATACTTTTTTATGTAAATACATATTTTAAGCTTTTTTTCTATAAATACATAAATTCCTGCTTTTCACTTATTAGCACATAAAAATACATAATATTTACATTTTTTAAAGCAGTATGCTAGATCTTTCAGTTTATTGCATTTTTGTTCTGTGTTACTTCAACGGGGAAGAACCTGTGAGCTATCTTATCTTCACGCAGAGCGTATTTCAGCTTGCAACTGTGATATTCTTAACTTGTAGCCCCGTGCCACTCAGTGTGGAAGCCGGGGATTTCCTTGTCCATAGCCATATTGCACCACGTGCTAGACCTCCCCCTCCCCCAGCTACCTGGAACCAGTGTTACTCACATGCAGTTCATTTCTGGCACTGGGAAATGTAAGCAGGGTTGTTACAAGACCAAGTTTTCATTTTCCCTGACTTAAGATCCCATTTTCCCTCACCACCAATACTTTATTCTGATCACTGTATGAACATATTTTAAAAATGAAACCCGTCGAATTGATCAAACGATAGTTACTGATTTACATCTTCGAATCGCACGACATACGGTGATTAATTTTTTTTATTTTTCTTTAAATACATGTCCATGCTAACTTTTTTTCCAGCTACTGTATTACACGAGATATGTAAGCAATCTCATAAAGAAAAAGTGTTTCTTTTCAAAGATTGTAAAGAAGAGGCTTAAAGAAAGAATTTTAACAAGAAGCTAATTTTAAGAATTAGCCAAATTTTGGTTGCCGTGAGCATTCAGAAGGGATGAAAAAAACTGGCTTCATCTGACTTTTTTGGTAGATTTCATTAGAAAGCTAACTATTGCAATGGGTCCCATGTTTCGACTTCCGGAAAATTTCGACATATCTTCGCGTTTCACATCCCCCAAACCCCAAAACCACCGTCAGTTCAAAAGTTTTTATATAATTTATGTATGTATATATGTGGGAATCTGAAAATAATGAACGGTTTTGGGTTTCCCGCCAGCTTCGACACTGCCCGGTGGCGCCGCGTAGAGGAGTCAAGTGGAAGTCGCGAGAAACTAAGACGATCAGTTACAGTTCTTGTGTGGAGTCATGTCACGTCAAGTTCTGTTAAATCTCATCTTATGTATTCTTACGTTTAAATGCAGTTTTTATACTTAAAACCACTTGAAGACGTGTTCGGTTTATTCGCTTGCCAAAATTCATTCCCACATATATGTATAGATATCAGTTTCTTGTGGACACGATAACTGCCGTAATTTTGCACCAATCACTTTGAATTTTTTACATAATATGTATCCCCCTAAAATCTCGGTCGAGTTCGTTAATGGGCAAAATCGGTCAAAGGGGGTGAAAATGGGAGGCTTTTTTCGAAAAATTGAAATGTCGCTATAACTCTCTTAATATCTGAAATATTGAATCCATTCAAAGTTCATACTATGTGTCGGATAAGGCCCTAAAATTTATGTTTGAAAAGGTTTTTGATAGCACCAACCATTGACCAAAGGGGTGGGAAAAAGTGGGTTTTTCGGGAAACATTAATCATATCTCTGTTAATAGGCACAATATCAAAACCGTACAAAATGGACAATATTCCTCCAATAATTACCTAAAACTTTTGTCTGAAAGAATTTTTGATATGACCCACCATTACGCCACGGGGTGAGCAAAATGATTTAAATTATAAGAAAATGCCAAGTGCCAAGAGAGGTTGCCATGACAACTTGACTTTTAATTCATAAGGGTTGCTATGACAACGCCATTGCACGAGATCACATTCAGTTTTCCATCTGTCTGTGGGAAGCGACTTCGGTATCGGAACTGGTAGCATGCTGAACTTCTATGCCCAAGGTCGCGGGTTCAAACCCGGCTGAAGTCGTCGGATTTACTAAGAGCGCTAAAAAAACCTGAGTATGCTTTCCTTCGGAGAGGAAGTTCCAACGTTCGTTGCGAGTTGATGGTTCCGGTGGCATCTAGTAGCCAAGTTCACAGCTAGGTGTCGTTGACGGTAGTATTTTTAATTATGTAGCATATTTTAGGTAGATTTCATCAGAAAGCTAACTATTGCAATGGGTGCCATGTTTCGACTTCCGGAAAATTTCGACATATCTTCGCGTTTCACATCCCCCAAACCCACCGTCAGTTCAAAAGTTTTTATATAATTTATGTATGCATATATGTGGGAATCTGAAAATAATGAACGGTTTTGGGTTTCCCGCCAGCTTCGACACTGCCCGGTGGCGCCGCGTAGAGGAGTCAAGTGGAAGTCGCATAAGACGATCAGTTACAGTTTTTTTTGTGGAGTCATGTCACGTCAAGTTCTATTAAATCTCATCTTATGTAATCTTACGTTTAAATGCAGTTTTTATACTTAAAACCACTTCAAGACGTGTTCGGTTTATTCGCTTGCCAAAATTCATTCCCACATTTGGGGGCTCGTCCGAGATATTAAGGGTTTTGAGTGCGGAACGGCAATTTTGGCTAGGCCTACAGCGATAAAACCAAAGACGACAAGGCGCGAATTGACGGCATTTTTCTGGCAAGATTTACGACGAAGACGTGGGTCCGTGGAATATAGAAGACGAGCAGCTGTTCAACCTCCAAAGACGCGGTGGTTCGAGCAGGCTACAAAAGACGAGTTCAAGGATCCTGAAGCTTACGACGACGACAACGAAAAGAAAAGTGTTCAGCGCAAGTGCCGAAAGACAAAGAAAAATGGCGGACAAAGTGGCGTGTTTACAAGATATTGAAAAAGTGAATAATAACATTAAGACGGCGCCCACGGCCGTGATTAAGACGTTACATAACCTCATTTTAGAAAAACTGACACGTGATCGAAAGAACAGACTGCGCTTAAGAGAATTCCCAGGATTCGAGTTTGAACGTGACTCACCAGAACACCTGGTGAAATTGAAGTTCATTGAGACCGAATTCACCGAGGCTGACCTGATTGCCATGTGCACAGTATTAAAAATTGGATATACGGGAGAGAAAGCTGTGCTTGTGCAACGCGTCTGTGATAAATTAATGGACCTTTCGTGGCTGGGGATGCATAAAGACGAAGAAGGTGAAGAAGAAGAAGAAGAAGAAGAGACTGGTAAAAAGAAAGATGCAATGAGCAAGATGAAAGAGGAAAACGAAGCACTGGCGGAGGAATTACGTGAGTTAAAGGGGAAAATGGCTGGGATGAAATCCTCAAAACATTCAAACTCTAGCACGTCAGGATCATCATCAGATTCATCTAGCTTGTCCGAAGACCAGAAACTCTCCAAAGCAATAGGAGGTAAACAAAAGAAAATAACAAAGACCAAACACAAAGCGAAGACTGTAGAAAAAAGCTCAAGTGAAGGGGAAGTCGACCAGGACGTGGTGGACTTGCGGCACACTGCAAACAGTGGAGTCTCACACAAGTTTGCGTTGACTTTCCGAGATGTAGAGGGCTCTGTGAGAACCTATGACGGCAGCGAGAACTATCCGGTGCGACGTTGGATTGAGGACTTTGAGGAAACAGCAACGTTGATGGGCTGGGACGATATGCAGAAATACGTATTTGCAAAAAAGTCGCTGACAGGCCTGGCTAAGTTGTTCGTGCAGAGTGAACGGGGCATCACATCCTGGCACAAGTTGAAGAAAGCCCTGAAGAAGGAATTCCGAGATCATGCCAGCGCAGCAGAGATTCATCGACTGCTAACTACCCGTCGAAAAACAAAAGTTGAAACTCTTCACGAATATTTCCTGGTGATTCGAGAAATAGCCAGCAGGTCGACAATCGATGATGAATCACTGATACAATACGTCATCGATGGCATCGAGGATGACACTGGATCCAAGATGATTCTATATGGAGCAAAGGACATCAAGGAATTTAAGGACAAGTTGAAGATCTATAAGAGTGCTTACGCACGAAACTCCCAGAAGGTGACGATAAATGAGAGGACGACAAACAATCGTACACCAAGAGAAGACAACAGGCAGAAGCAGACCTCGTCTGTAAAGAGATGTTACAATTGTGGTCAGAAGAACAATCATGAGTCCAGAGAATGTCCACACAAGAATCAGGGTCCAAAGTGCTTCAATTGCAGCAGTTTCGGACACATAGCTTCCAAGTGCCCAAACCCTGAGCAGAATGCCGAGAAGAAGATAGTGAACGTCGCTTTGGGAACCAAGTCGAATATGAAGATGAAAGAATTGTTGCTCCAGGGCCAGGATCAATGCATTAGTTGATACGGGCTGCCCAATCAATCTGATCCGTGAAGACATTTACACAGAGATGGGCGATCCGGAGCTGAAGACTACCGCCATAGTACTCAAGGGTTTTGGAGATAGTGAGGTGCGTCCCCTAGGATATTTTCCAACCGACGTCCAGGTTGACGACACTTACTTGTCTGATTTCTATGTGGTGTCTGGAGATGTACTAAAGTTGCCAGCTATCATGGGCAACGACTTGCTGGACCAAGCCATAACTACCATCAGCAAAACCGGTGTCAAGATGTCCAAGGACATATCAGAAGCGTACTTGTACCGAATCGACGTGGTAGCAGCCGATGAGATGGACGTAGAAAAGGCATCGGAAGAGGCGAAGAGTACCAGCGTTGAGATGAGCATCACGATGACACAAGGACTATTGCATCCCTTATTTAAAGAAAGCACACCATTTCACACTTACCATGCTGACCATCTTGAACCCATAGATTCAATGAAAAAAGGATGCAAGCATATTCTAGCAGTAACGGATAGCTTCACAAAGTTTGTGTGGCTGTATCCCACTAAAACGATGATCACGAAAGAAACTACGGAGAAATTGGGCGTGCAAAAAGGAGTATTTGATAATCCTGCGCAGATCGTCACCGACCGTGGAACCGCGTATATTTCACATGAATTCGAAGAGTACTGCACTGCCATCAACATCACCCACTCGCTGATCACGACCAGACTCCCTCGTGCCAATGGCCAGATAGAATGGATGAACTCCACGATCATTTCCGTGCTGGCCAAGTTGTCCTTCGAAAACCCTGGAGATTGGAACAAGCACGTCGAACCTGATCGAAGAGCCATGAATTCCACTTACAACCGCAGTATCAAGCAGACGCCATTCGAACTTTTGACACGAGCCAAAATGCGCTGTGAAAATGACCTGAGAATAGTTGAGTTGATCAGTGAAGAGATGGTAGACGAGTTTGAGACCAGGAGAGATGAACACCGTGAAGAAGCGAGAGCACAAATCCAGAAAGTGCATCAAGAAAACAGTGTGTCGTTTGATCGAAGTCGACGGCCTGCTCGCCAGTACCAAGTTGGCGATATCAAAACCATCAAGAGGACCCAGTTTGAACCAGGCCTTATGATGATGATGATAATTGTTGTTTTAAGGGGCCTAACATCTAGGTTATCGGCCCCTAATGATCTGGGTGATAGCGAAGATGATAATGAAACGGAAACCAGAACGAAAATTAAGTGAGACGGAAAATACTTACAAAAAGGAACTCGGATTGAAACGACTCACAAAATGTTCTTACAAAAGGGAATTTAGAACGAAAAGATTCACAAAAGGAATAGATTGAAAAATACCCACAAAATGAAGGCTAGGTTCAAAATACGTACAAAATGCAATGTAGCGTCGAAATACTTACAAAATGCAACTGAAATTCAAAATACTTACAAAATGCAAATGAGATCGAAAATACGTACAAAATGCAATTGAGGTTCAAAATACTTACAAAATGCAATTGAAATTGAAAATACACAATGCAATTCAGATGGAAATAGGCCTTATCCCAGTTCCAATCCAAATTATTCACAAAGTGCAATCGAAATTCAAAATACTTACAAAATGCAATTGAAATTGAAAATGCTTACAAAATGTACGATGATTCCAACGACTCATGTGGATTGACAATACTTACAAAAAGCAATTTAGATTGAAAATACTTGACAAAATGTAATTTAGATTCAAAAACCCACAAAATGCAATTGAGAATCAAAATATGTGCAAAATGCCCCCAAACAAAATGCAATTTAGATTCAAAATTCGTGCGAAATGCGGTTTTGGTTGAAAATACTTACAAAATGCAATTGAAATTCAAAATACTCACTAAAAGGCCCCGCAACCTGCATTGAAAGACTTACTAAAAAGCAATTTAGATTGTCAATCTTTACAAAATGCAATTGAGGTTGAAAACAATCGCGAGATATAATTTAGATCGAAAAAACTTACAAAATGCAACAGAGATCAAAAATGCCTTAAAAAATCGATAAAAGGGAATTTAGATACACGGTGATTCGAGTAACAAAAACAGGGCGGGAATCTGAAAGAGAAAAGGAAATAGAAGGAAAAGAGGAGAGGGGAGGGGAGAGAGGAGAAGGTCCGCCCCAAAGGGAAGGGACAAAAGGGGAAAACGGACCCAGCTCAGGATCCCTCGGGGTCGCCAACGCCCGAACTCACCAGCCGTGAGCCCCTGAGGGTGTAGCATTATCGACGGTGCACCAGAAGTGGTGGGGCTACATACACCCTGCCTCCTTAAGGGCCTTGAGCACAAGGCAGGAGGTAAAAGGAAAAGAACAAGAAGGCTGACCCCTCACAGAAGGAGGGTATCAGGAAAGATGAGACAAGGGCCAATTAAGGCGGGAAAGGAAGAGACTCCCTAGGCCTCGGATACCCTAATACCGTCGGGGTCGGAAGAGAACAAGAGTTGACCAAGGAAGGTCGACAGGAAAGAAGAAAGAGAGGAGCCCGGCACAAGTAAGTGGAAGCAATGCCGGACTCAGCTGGGGCCCCGTGGTCGCCAACCCACAACCCACTAGATGTGAGCCCCTGGGGGGGAACCAGGCCTTAAATTGAAGAAAAAGTACCTTGGGCCTTACAGAATCTCCAGAGTCAAGCTGAATGACACTTATGACCTCTGTCGTGAAGGGAATCACTTAGGCCCCAAACGAACAACTACTTGTGCTGAATTCCTCAAACCCTGGGCTGAAGACTTCTCATCATCCGAGGCGGATGATCTGCAGGATGGCCGATTGTGGGAATCTGAAAATAATGAACGGTTTTGGGTTTCCCGCCAGCTTCGACACTGCCCGGTGGCGCCGCGTAGAGGAGTCAAGTGGAAGTCGCGAGAAACTAAGACGATCAGTTACAGTTCTTGTGTGGAGTCATGTCGCGTCAAGTTCTGTTAAATCTCATCTTATGTAATCTTACGTTTAAATGCAGTTTTTATACTTAAAACCACTTGAAGACGTGTTCGGTTTATTCGCTTGCCAAAATTCATTCCCACATATATGTATAGATATCAGTTTCTTGTGGACACGATAACTGCCGTAATTTTGCACCAATCACTTTGCATTTTTTACATAATATGTATCCCCCTAAAATCTCGGTCGAGTTCGTTAATGGGCAAAATCGGTCAAAGGGGGTGAAAATGGGAGGCTTTTTTCGAAAAATTGAAATGTCGCTATAACTCTCTTAATATCTGAAATATTGAATCCATTCAAAGTTCATACTATGTGTCGGATAAGGCCCTAAAATTTATGTTTGAAAAGTTTTTTGATAGCACCAACCATTGACCAAAGGGGTGGGAAAAAGTGGGTTTTTCGGGAAACATTAATCATATCTCTGTTAATAGGCACAATATCAAAACCGTACAAAATGGACAATATTCCTCCAATAATTACCTAAAACTTTTGTCTGAAAGAATTTTTGATATGACCCACCATTACGCCACGGGGTGAGCAAAATGATTTAAATTATAAGAAAATGCCAAGTGCCAAGAGAGGTTGCCATGACAACTTGACTTTTAATTCATAAGGGTTGCTATGACAACGCCATTGCACGAGATCACATTCAGTTTTCCATCTGTCTGTGGGAAGCGACTTCGGTATCGGAACTGGTAGCATGCTGAACTTCTATGCCCAAGGTCGCGGGTTCAAACCCGGCTGAAGTCGTCGGATTTACTAAGAGCGCTAAAAAAACCTGAGTATGCTTTCCTTCGGAGAGGAAGTTCCAACGTTCGTTGCGAGTTGATGGTTCCGGTGGCATCTAGTAGCCAAGTTCACAGCTAGGTGTCGTTGACGGTAGTATTTTTAATTATGTAGCATATTTTAGGTAGATTTCATCAGAAAGCTAACTATTGCAATGGGTGCCATGTTTCGACTTCCGGAAAATTTCGACATATCTTCGCGTTTCACATCCCCCAAACCCACCGTCAGTTCAAAAGTTTTTATATAATTTATGTATGCATATATGTGGGAATCTGAAAATAATGAACGGTTTTGGGTTTCCCGCCAGCTTCGACACTGCCCGGTGGCGCCGCGTAGAGGAGTCAAGTGGAAGTCGCATAAGACGATCAGTTACAGTTTTTTTTGTGGAGTCATGTCACGTCAAGTTCTATTAAATCTCATCTTATGTAATCTTACGTTTAAATGCAGTTTTTATACTTAAAACCACTTCAAGACGTGTTCGGTTTATTCGCTTGCCAAAATTCATTCCCACATTTGGGGGCTCGTCCGAGATATTAAGGGTTTTGAGTGCGGAACGGCAATTTTGGCTAGGCCTACAGCGATAAAACCAAAGACGACAAGGCGCGAATTGACGGCATTTTTCTGGCAAGATTTACGACGAAGACGTGGGTCCGTGGAATATAGAAGACGAGCAGCTGTTCAACCTCCAAAGACGCGGTGGTTCGAGCAGGCTACAAAAGACGAGTTCAAGGATCCTGAAGCTTACGACGACGACAACGAAAAGAAAAGTGTTCAGCGCAAGTGCCGAAAGACAAAGAAAAATGGCGGACAAAGTGGCGTGTTTACAAGATATTGAAAAAGTGAATAATAACATTAAGACGGCACCCACAGCCGTGATTAAGACGTTACATAACCTCATTTTAGAAAAACTGACACGTGATCGAAAGAACAGACTGCGCTTAAGAGAATTCCCAGGATTCGAGTTTGAACGTGACTCACCAGAACACCTGGTGAAATTGAAGTTCATTGAGACCGAATTCACCGAGGCTGACCTGATTGCCATGTGCACAGTATTAAAAATTGGATATACGGGAGAGAAAGCTGTGCTTGTGCAACGCGTCTGTGATAAATTAATGGACCTTTCGTGGCTGGGGATGCATAAAGACGAAGAAGGTGAAGAAGAAGAAGAAGAAGAAGAAGAGACTGGTAAAAAGAAAGATGCAATGAGCAAGATGAAAGAGGAAAACGAAGCACTGGCGGAGGAATTACGTGAGTTAAAGGGGAAAATGGCTGGGATGAAATCCTCAAAACATTCAAACTCTAGCACGTCAGGATCATCATCAGATTCATCTAGCTCGTCCGAAGACCAGAAACTCTCCAAAGCAATAGGAGGTAAACAAAAGAAAATAACAAAGACCAAACACAAAGCGAAGACTGTAGAAAAAAGCTCAAGTGAAGGGGAAGTCGACCAGGACGTGGTGGACTTGCGGCACACTGCAAACTGTGGAGTCTCACACAAGTTTGCGTTGACTTTCCGAGATGTAGAGGGCTCTGTGAGAACCTATGACGGCAGCGAGAACTATCCGGTGCGACGTTGGATTGAGGACTTTGAGGAAACAGCAACGTTGATGGGCTGGGACGATATGCAGAAATACGTATTTGCAAAAAAGTCGCTGACAGGCCTGGCTAAGTTGTTCGTGCAGAGTGAACGGGGCATCACATCCTGGCACAAGTTGAAGAAAGCCCTGAAGAAGGAATTCCGAGATCATGCCAGCGCAGCAGAGATTCATCGACTGCTAACTACCCGTCGAAAAACAAAAGTTGAAACTCTTCACGAATATTTCCTGGTGATTCGAGAAATAGCCAGCAGGTCGACAATCGATGATGAATCACTGATACAATACGTCATCGATGGCATCGAGGATGACACTGGATCCAAGATGATTCTATATGGAGCAAAGGACATCAAGGAATTTAAGGACAAGTTGAAGATCTATAAGAGTGCTTACGCACGAAACTCCCAGAAGGTGACGATAAATGAGAGGACGACAAACAATCGTACACCAAGAGAAGACAACAGGCAGAAGCAGACCTCGTCTGTAAAGAGATGTTACAATTGTGGTCAGAAGAACAATCATGAGTCCAGAGAATGTCCACACAAGAATCAGGGTCCAAAGTGCTTCAATTGCAGCAGTTTCGGACACATAGCTTCCAAGTGCCCAAACCCTGAGCAGAATGCCGAGAAGAAGATAGTGAACATCGCTTTGGGAACCAAGTCGAATATGAAGATGAAAGAATTGTTGCTCCAGGGCCAGGATCAATGCATTAGTTGATACGGGCTGCCCAATAAATCTGATCCGTGAAGACATTTACACAGAGATGGGCGATCCGGAGCTGAAGACTACCGCCATAGTACTCAAGGGTTTTGGAGATAGTGAGGTGCGTCCCCTAGGATATTTTCCAACCGACGTCCAGGTTGACGACACTTACTTGTCTGATTTCTATGTGGTGTCTGGAGATGTACTAAAGTTGCCAGCTATCATGGGTAACGACTTGCTGGACCAAGCCATAACTACCATCAGCAAAACCGGTGTCAAGATGTCCAAGGACATATCAGAAGCGTACTTGTACCGAATCGACGTGGTAGCAGCCGATGAGATGGACGTAGAAAAGGCATCGGAAGAGGCGAAGAGTACCAGCGTTGAGATGAGCATCACGATGACACAAGGACTATTGCATCCCTTATTTAAAGAAAGCACACCATTTCACACTTACCATGCTGACCATCTTGAACCCATAGATTCAATGAAAATAGGATGCAAGCATATTCTAGCAGTAACGGATAGCTTCACAAAGTTTATGTGGCTGTATCCCACTAAAACGATGATCACGAAAGAAACTACGGAGAAATTGGGCGTGCAAAAAGGAGTATTTGATAATCCTGCGCAGATCGTCACCGACCGTGGAACCGCGTATATTTCACATGAATTCGAAGAGTACTGCACTGCCATCAACATCACCCACTCGCTGATCACGACCAGACTCCCTCGTGCCAATGGCCAGATAGAATGGATGAACTCCACGATCATTTCCGTGCTGGCCAAGTTGTCCTTCGAAAACCCTGGAGATTGGAACAAGCACGTCGAACCTGATCGAAGAGCCATGAATTCCACTTACAACCGCAGTATCAAGCAGACGCCATTCGAACTTTTGACACGAGCCAAAATGCGCTGTGAAAATGACCTGAGAATAGTTGAGTTGATCAGTGAAGAGATGGTAGACGAGTTTGAGACCAGGAGAGATGAACACCGTGAAGAAGCGAGAGCACAAATCCAGAAAGTGCATCAAGAAAACAGTGTGTCGTTTGATCGAAGTCGACGGCCTGCTCGCCAGTACCAAGTTGGCGATATCAAAACCATCAAGAGGACCCAGTTTGAACCAGGCCTTAAATTGAAGAAAAAGTACCTTGGGCCTTACAGAATCTCCAGAGTCAAGCTGAATGACACTTATGACCTCTGTCGTGAAGGGAATCACTTAGGCCCCAAACGAACAACTACTTGTGCTGAATTCCTCAAACCCTGGGCTGAAGACTTCTCATCATCCGAGGCGGATGATCTGCAGGATGGCCGATTGTGGGAATCTGAAAATAATGAACGGTTTTGGGTTTCCCGCCAGCTTCGACACTGCCCGGTGGCGCCGCGTAGAGGAGTCAAGTGGAAGTCGCGAGAAACTAAGACGATCAGTTACAGTTCTTGTGTGGAGTCATGTCACGTCAAGTTCTGTTAAATCTCATCTTATGTAATCTTACGTTTAAATGCAGTTTTTATACTTAAAACCACTTGAAGACGTGTTCGGTTTATTCGCTTGCCAAAATTCATTCCCACATATATGTATAGATATCAGTTTCTTGTGGACACGATAACTGCCGTAATTTTGCACCAATCACTTTGCATTTTTTACATAATATGTATCCCCCTAAAATCTCGGTCGAGTTCGTTAATGGGCAAAATCGGTCAAAGGGGGGTGAAAATGGGAGGCTTTTTTTGAAAAATTGAAATGTCGCTATAACTCTCTTAATATCTGAAATATTGAATCCATTCAAAGTTCATACTATGTGTCGGATAAGGCCCTAAAATTTATGTTTGAAAAGTTTTTTGATAGCACCAACCATTGACCAAAGGGGTGGGAAAAAGTGGGTTTTTCGGGAAACATTAATCATATCTCTGTTAATAGGCACAATATCAAAACCGTACAAAATGGACAATATTCCTCCAATAATTACCTAAAACTTTTGTCTGAAAGAATTTTTGATATGACCCACCATTACGCCACGGGGTGAGCAAAATGATTTAAATTATAAGAAAATGCCAAGTGCCAAGAGAGGTTGCCATGACAACTTGACTTTTAATTCATAAGGGTTGCTATGACAACGCCATTGCACGAGATCACATTCAGTTTTCCATCTGTCTGTGGGAAGCGACTTCGGTATCGGAACTGGTAGCATGCTGAACTTCTATGCCCAAGGTCGCGGGTTCAAACCCGGCTGAAGTCGTCGGATTTACTAAGAGCGCTAAAAAAAACCTGAGTATGCTTTCCTTCGGAGAGGAAGTTCCAACGTTCGTTGCGAGTTGATGGTTCCGGTGGCATCTAGTAGCCAAGTTCACAGCTAGGTGTCGTTGATGGTAGTATTTTTAATTATGTAGCATATTTTAGGTAGATTTCATCAGAAAGCTAACTATTGCAATGGGTGCCATGTTTCGACTTCCGGAAAATTTCGACATATCTTCGCGTTTCACATCTCCCAGGCCCCCAAACCACCGTCAGTTCAAAAGTTTATATATATGAGTGTGTGTATATATATATGCATATATATCAGATATCAGTTTCTTGTGGACGTGCCAAAAATTTATGTTTGAAATGTTTTTGATAGCTCCAAACGTTGATCAAAGGGATGGAAAAAGTGGGTTTTTCGGGAAACATTAATCATATCTCTCTTAATAGGCACAATATCAAAACCGTACAAAATGGAAAATATTCCCCTAATAATTACCTAAAAGTTGGTCTGAAAGAATTTTTGATCTGACCTACCATTACGCCAAGGGATGAGAAAAATGATTTCGGAATTAAAGAAAATGCCAAATGCCATCAGAGGTTACCATGACAACGCTTCTACATTGATGACGGATGAGCTATCAGAGGTTGCCAAGACAACGCCATTGCACGAGATCACATTCATTTTTCCGTCTGACTCTGTGGGAAGCGGCTAACTGGTAGCATGCTGAACTTATATGCCCAAGGTCGTTGGTTCAAAGCCGGCCAAAGTCGTCGGATTTTCTAAGAGCGCTAAAAATCCCTCAGCATGCTTTCCTTTGGAGAGGAAGTTCCAACGTTCGTTGCAAGTTGCTGCTTGCGGTGGCATCTGGTAGCCAAATTCACCGCTAGGTGTCGTTGACGTTAGTATATGGTACAAAATTTGGAACTACTACTTAAAATTGACCGTCTGCAGACCTTACCTGAATTACAGACTAAAACAGTCATCACAATTAACACCGTTTATCAGATTCTACACACACCCAATGTACACGGGGTTACATGACCACGTTGTCGCAGCCTCAAAACTAAGGAACCAACAAAAATATTTTGCGTGAAGAAGTAACAGACTGTCAGATAGTTACACATCAGTTCCAAACCTTGCATAAGGACAGTGTGATCACAAGTATAAAAATGAACCCCAAATGACAGGAAGGTTACCATCCCCATAAGACAATAAAATGATAAAAATATGCATACAAAAACGAAAAAAAAAAGTTAATTAACCTCCAAATGTAAAATACTTTCTTGCAACAAATGTGGTCTGATCCTCCTACGAAAACCTGCATATTTTGCCTATTATAGCCTATCCCCTAGTTTGCCCGGTGAAATCTACCTCCGCCTTCCGGCGTGCCGAGAGGAAATTTTTAAATAAATTAATCGGTTATGCTAAAAAACACCACAAATAAATTTTAAAAATGGATTCAAGGAACATAATTTTTAACATCTATCTTTGTCAGTATTATTTATTTATTATTTATCGTATGGCTTTTATGCCGGGAGTGTCCGAGGACATGTTCGGCTCACCTGAGTCTGTAGCTGCTTTCAGCGGACACCCTAAAGGGTGAGCTTCAAGTTCCGTTCAATTTCAAGTAGTTCCAACTTTCGCCACCAGATATCTCTTTGTCAGTACACTCAGTTCACAATGAAATTTCTTACATTCAAAAAGTTATTGCAATTGTTATAGCTAATGACTTAAAAACTATGGCCTAATAGTCAAATAATACGATGGGTAAGTAACGTACAAGGCACGGATTCTTTCAAAATTATTGCTAAGGTAAGAAAGAAATTAAAAATAGATAATCAAAAAAATGGCACAACGAAACCATTTAATTGGACTCAAAAGCTATCGGACTTATTTACATCGATTGACTGCAAAAGCCCTTCTCATTGTCTAGGAAGCAAACAGGAATTGCACGGACCCACAGACAATGCAGAAATACATTTAACACTTTGTAATCTTTTACGTCTTAACTTACGACTGCGCCATGACCGACATCAATGGATAACAAAATCCATACGCAATCTTGGTGACACTAAGTCTGGTATGCCACGGATTCGTTGATACCTTATCATATAGTGATCAAAATTGAAGAACAAAAAGAATGGTTTGAAACTTAAAAGCTTTAACGGGCGCCTGACGTACACTAGAAAGACCATACATTGTGACACATGTTTTGTGCCCATAAGATCTTATTGCTATAATTACTAACACTTAAAATGCATATACAATACTGAGAAAAAATATAGGCATCGAAAACACAAAATTTAGTGACTGATACTGGTAAAGAAATCGATGGACTAAAACAGGAAATCCACGCATTTGACACCGAGTATACACCTTCATGCTACATTCTTAGCGAAAATAAGTACGATCACATTTTGTAAAGCTTACACACTAGCTTTAAAACTTTCATTGCATACATCAGGGCTTCCAGCGAGGTACGGTAGCAAAAAAATTACAAAAAGTAAATATTCCGTTTTTTTATAGTGAATAAAAGTAAATATTTTTTCAAAGAAAAAGTAAAGAAAAGTAAACAAGCAAAACTTTAAATACGAGCTTCCCTCAAGGTAACGATGCAGTGCAAAGACCTTTAGTAGAGAAACGCATGTTACTGTCATCGCGGCAGGAGATGGCAGTTGAACACGCTGTGACGGGGTGCGGGGGGTCTTGCAGTACGCATGCGCGGCTCGCATATTCCTAAGTTAAATATATCGGCTAGCCGCATGCCAATGGTTGTCATTGCTGCAGGCGACACTCAGCCACTGAAAGAAGGAATCTGCTGAGTGAAGCAAGTAGTGACCAACTGAATGTTTTTGGAATGCGCGATACGCAGTGAGCGGGAAGACCCCTGCAGTTCAAACCCGACTGCCAACTCCTGACGCGATATCAGCACTGTTACCCGTCAGAAAGCCATAAGTACTGTGGCGATCATAAGTAATGGGATACCCTCGCTACTTCAAACGCTTGTATATGTTAAGAGGCACAAAAAAGTTCTCTGCATCCAAGTAACACCTCTTAGCAAGATCTCTAACTTTAGTTCTTAACATTATTTTGTACGTCTTACTGTTTGAGAGTTACACGCGTTTGAAGTAGCGAGGGTGTTGCATTACTTACGATCGTGATAGTACCATACTGGACAAATTATAAATTACAAAATTGACCCATTACAGCTTACCACAGTCATATTAATAGTTGTTTCAAAGATTTAAAATACCGGTAGCTGCATATTTTTTTCCGTAGCTATTTGAAACATTTCTTAATTAATTTATAAACACTGTACAGACATAAACAAATATTTGAATGGTGTGGTATGCAAAATACACTCTTTCTATTTAAAACAAATAAAATATATACCTATATTCATGCACAATTCTTGGATAAACAACAAGGCGCCTTGTTAAAAGGCATGGAAAAACGGAGGGGAAAAAACACACATTCAAACGTTATACATATTTTATTATATAAAATAAAATAACTCAACTACAATCTTACACGATGAGAGTAGTCTCATACTGACAGAATTAAGTAAAACGTAACATTGGTTTTGGACTAGAATTAGTAATCAGTTGGACATGAGCCTGTCTTCGGTTTCTTCGCAAAAAATGATATGAGTGACGCCTTTCTCTTGTCCAATTTTTTCTGAAGAGCTTCTGTCTTTGTCTCCTTGTCTTTCCCTTCCTTCTTCAGAGCTTGCGCTCCTTCCAAAAGCCCTTGTGAAGCTCTCGCTCCTTCCAAGTCATTCTTCTTGATAGCTTCTTTTTATCTGTTCGTCGCTTCATCAAGAAGAGTGTCGGCCGCTTTTACCTGTTATGCGTCCTCAGTCTTCGCTTGTTTCACCTTTTCTTCCAGCTTTTTTATTTCCAATCTTCCTTCCTTCATCTTTTTGTTTGCTTCGATAACAAGTCTCTTTTCTTCTTCTGATTCTTTGATTCCTCTTTAGCTTTCCTCTCTTTCTCAAGTGTTTCCTGGTACTTCGAATGAGCAAATTTGGCTGCGTGTATCAAATCGGGAGCTATGGGAACGTTCTGTGGCTTGTCCTCAAACTGTTTCAATCCGTGGCAAATGTAAAGTTTGGCGTTGAGTGTTGCGCACGACATTGCTGAACGGTCAGGAGACAAAACTCTGCCGGACAGAGAAAACCTCTTTCCACTTCACTACTGCCATGAGCTCAAGACAATGAGGCTTTGACAAGGTGCTGAATCGTTGGATACTTCGCTTCGTTCGATGCGTTTTAAGGGAAAATACCTTTTTCCAATATTCCTCCCCAGGTAATTGTTCGTCGGAATTATCAATTTGCTGTTCTACCTGCAGCAATGTCCATTCATCGTCCATTCATCGTCAAGGCGACTTTCGGCCACCTCAAATGGCATGCAGCGGGCAACTTTAGCCACGCTACGAGAAGTGGATTTGGTTTTCTCGGAAGGTTTCAGAAATATGAAATGTTTCGCGGCATCGTAAGCTAGTACAGATTTCTGTCGTAAATATTCACCGGCAGCAATGAAGTGCTCCTGAACATCCTTCTTGAATTGCAGGGCATCGACGCCTGAGACGTTTCTCAGAGCTTCTTGTGTTTCCTTCTGCCTTCGTCCGAGGTCTTTTCAAGACTTTTAAAATACTTCTATAGCGGGTGCTCATTAGAAGCTGCTTGCTGCCGTATTTGGGCAAAAACTTGATGAAATAAACCTTGAGGGCAGCCCACTGTTCTATCAACCTTTTTGCTGCCGGTGCCAAAGTGAGCCATCGCGATCCCACGTACTTGATGAATCTGTGATTTGGCAACTGAAGCTTGGTTTGGATCATCAAGTCTTCCCAGCGACTAGGAAAGTCATTAAAAAAACAAATACACTTTCACTGCAAAATCACTTATGTCCGTGACGAATTTCTCAAGTCCTTACAAAAATGCATTGTGTACGACGTGCAGATTGCAAGTTCCAATATCGACAAGTTTTTTCCCCCCCCATTTTTTTTTACAAGCTCGTTCATTAGTCTTATAACAGCCTTATTAACAAAAGTTCCATCCCAGCTCAACATTAACAGTCCAGAAATGGCTAGATCTGCATTTTCTAAAGCCTTTACCAAGTGTTCAACAATAATTTCTGCAGTTGCATGGCCAATAAAAAAGTCTCTAAATGACGTCCTACGATCCTATCTTCCATTTTCGACCAGAAACGAATCAAAGTCTGCAGTTCTTTCAGTCCATCATTATTCGTTGTTTCGTCAAAACACAGGGAGTAGTCAAGATTGCATGGCATCCTCCAACATCATTTTACTAAAGTGTGGACCCAGTGCTTCTGTCATCAAATATCCTACTTTAGTTCGACCTAAACTGAATTCCTCGCCTACTCCCGAACCAAAAATGTTTAAATAAGTCCGAAAAATGATCACAAGAAGATGCGGAATAATTGGACACCACATTTTTCATAACCCACTGGAGCTCTTGCCTGTACGTCTTGTCCTTAAGGGAAACCACACCCACTTGATAATATTTTTCAGTCTAGATACCCATGGAAGCCGGAATCCCAGAGCTTGAAGATGTAGCTGAGTGCTTCATAAATCGTTGCTGGGTTGTATCCCATCTTACCTCTGCATTTTTTTTTTTTGGTGTTTTCCGGTCAGCGCATGTTGGTTGACAGCGTTTACTCCTTTCTTGGCACAGTCAATTGAGCACTCGCAAATTTCGCAAAAAGCTGTAGTTTTCCCTTTGATTGATATCCACACATCTTGTATCCCAGAGAATCAACCAACTCCAACCAGGAGCTCTTTGTGTGGCACGTCATGACCCTAAAAATAACAAGAAATAGCCATGAGAATATCCAAGCTCATAAAGGGGTCAAACAAAAATAACAATGGCTCTGGAGAACCACATTCAAATTTGTAACATGTCATTTGCAACGCTAGAAAAATCAGTTTAAAAAGTCGCAGTTCGACACGAAGCCCTCCAACACCCCCCGTAATGTATGCCTACAATGTCACTTTTTGACTCCCCATCCCTTTCCATCCTAGACAACTAGTAAATAAATCGGTAGCCATTGAAGCAAGTAGCCTAATGCGGGATTAGCCGACAATAATTACCGCCCCCCTTGGACAAACAATTTAACATAAGGAAATTCAAAAACCATTTTACATCTCCCTAATACGAAAAAGCTTTGACGAAACATAATGAGACTATGCTACACTATCACGTTTATCTTTAAACCAAATCAATTCCTCCCTCTCACCTACACCACAAGTCCAGCGTGGTTGGGGAAATAAAGTTAAAGCACGACGAAGGGAAGTGATCGTTACTAGAATATAATTTAGGATAGAAGCGTACTTACCTCGTAATAAAATTAAACTACAAAAATCATCGCTAGGTATGCCACACCATAATTTCTCTCACCAGAAACGAACCAACGACCCCACCTTTTCCCCCACCTCCAACGTTACAATGCTTAAAAGACAGCATGTAAAATTCGACCTAATGTTCTTAACGAGAATATAATAAAATTTAAATAGTACTACCCTAGACATATTCAAACTACACTAGGTATCCGCACCAAAACGAACCAAAGATCCGTCCCCTCCCCAACAGGATAAAATCCGGCCTGATGTTCCTTACAAGAATACTAACATTGTAGGGAACACTTTCTTTAAGAAATTACACAAAGCATGGATAGTTTGTACCGCATTATTGTCACACTATTTTTTTCTCTCACAGATAGTGAAACAACGACCCCTCCCCTCCCCTCCCTACCTCCAACAATACTTAGAAAACAGGTAAGAATTCAATCTTTAGGGTTCGTTACGTTCAACTTCACAAAGCATAGCTAGTACGTATTGCCACACCATTATTTTTCCAACAGATAACGAACCAATGACCCCTCTTCTCCTAAACGCGACAACGTTAAGAAACAGGTTAAAACCCGACCAAGTGTCCCTTACAAGAATAGAATATAATATTTGATAGAATTTCCTCACATTAATTTAATCAACCCATATTTAGTACATATTACACCGACAGGATTTCTCTCTCAGAAAACGAACCGGTGACTCCTCCCGCCCCCTTCCCCAACTCCAACGCTTAGAAAATAGGATAAAACCCGACCAAGTGTCCCATCGAGAATACTGTAATTTCAGGTACAGAGTAGTGTTGTACTAAGAAATTCGAAGTGCACAAAGCATCACTACGTATTGCCACAACAATGTTGCTCTTACAGAAAGCGAAATAACGACCCCTCTTCTCCCTCACCTCTACAGCTACAATACTTAGAAAACAGAACGACATATACTCGAAAAGCCCTTTGAATCACTGTAAACCACAAAGATGTGTTATAAAATAAATGGTATCTAATGCCACAGTTAAACTAAAGCGAATTCCCATGCAATGTAGGCCTAATCTTGACCCAGGCTTAGATTGTTCACCGACAGGAAGCATATCTTCCTAAACATAAGTCTTTGGTCCTAAACATCAGTCACTAATAGGTATCACATAAATTACACTTAAGTACTTACCGAGTTGATAATGCACTTGCCGCCCACACTTTTCACCTCACAAAACCACGCTTTTCCGTGTGCAACAACAAACACCGCGCTCGGTGTAAACACAACACGACTCGTCACGGTAAACGCAACGCCGTCTGAACGAGGATCGCGAACTCTATTCTACAGCCTGCCGGTAGATGGCGCGGCATGGTCCGAAGAGGTTCGAAAACCTTAGTCCGGCTGGAGAATCTCTTTCTTGATTTATAACTAGAGCACGTTGCATACGCGGCAGAAAAGACGCTATGGCTAGCGCGGCACAAGGTATGATAAGAATAATTGCACAGCAGCGATAGGCAAAAAAGAAAAAGGTAAATGAATTCCGAAAAAAGTAAATGAATTTCAAAAAAAGTAAGTCTTTAAAACAGAAGTAAATAAAGTAAATCGTTGGAAGTCCTGACATCTATTTGAATAACTCTCTACAAGTACCCGGTGTTTAGCACTTTTAAACGTTCTTCAATATCATTTAGTTTGGCTTCTTTTTCTAACATCAATTTGACTCTTTTGGTTTTCAACTCTTTTACCTCGTCTATAATTGCTCTCTTCTGTTTCTCTTTGGCCTCGTTTTCTTTTCTTTTCGGCTGCCCTCTCCTTGGACGCATTTTCATATTCTGAACGAGCCTGCCTCACATTAACGAGCATTTCTTTGGTGACAGTCACTTTAACTAACTCTCCCTCGGATTGAACACCATCGTACACTTGTCTTAGGCCTATGAGAGAACGTTCGAGATGATTTTCGACTATCATCTCTATTATCAATAAATGATAAAAATGGTCCGGTTAGCTCAAACAATGCCAGCGTTTCGCCCCAGTGTGCCATTGGGCTCGTCAGTTGGTACAGACACACCTACCAATACGCGTGGCTAGCACATACTGAGAAGGCCATGCAAGACACAAAATACAAGCAGTATTGACGTCACGAGCATGCCAATGTGCTACGGGAGTAAAACTCCCTTTCATAAAAGCACTCCCGTAGCACATTGGCATGCTCGTGACGTCAATACTGCTTGTATTTTGTGTCTTGCATGGCCTTCTCAGTATGTGCTAGCCACGCTTATTGATAGGTGTGTCTGTACCAACTGACGAGCCCAACGGCACACTGGGGCGAAACGCTGGCATTGTTTGAGCTAACCGGACCATTTTTATCATTTATTGATAATTCATCCGCTCAAATGGAAACTACAACATATTCCCTTCGGGAATATTCAAAACCTTATCATCTCTATATTAGTAGATCAAGCATAGGTACACGAAGCGAAACCTCGGCAAACCGAACATGGACGAGATGAAAGGGGACGCGAGGGGGATGGTGCATGTGGAGTTGAGGCTTTGGCCCCAAACAAGCACGATTCCCGAGGGAATGCGAACGACTTGGGCAAGGGAAAGTGGAGGAAAGATTGTAGTGGGGACAAACGACGAGACGAAGTATCGAGAGCAGCAGGGCTACCGGAATGTGTTCCTTTCTTGCGCTCTCACCTCTATTTTACAATTTTAGCATTATGCAGCCCTAACCCGACAATTCGAAGGAGCTTCGCGCTAAAGGCAAATAGACAGATTCATGCTCCAGCATGTATTTTATTTTTAAAAATTAAAAAGTTCCCTGACCTTGCAGAAAATTTCCCTGACTTCCATGACTGAAATTTTTTTTCCTGACTTCCCTGACCTGTAACAGTCCTGGTAAGGCAGTTCTACGATGCCTAAAGTAAAAACAACTACAAGTTATCGTCTGTTGCAGAATTAAGAGATAATTTTACTTCTGATGGGGGCGTTCTGTTCTGCCAACCATGTGGGAAAGCAATCAAGGTTGAGCAGGGATCTCAAGTTACACAATACCTCAAGGGCAAGAAGCATATTGCCACAGTTTCGTGCCTTCAGACTGAGTGTTTCGCGATAATCGACTGTCATTTGTGATGGACAACCTGAAGATGTATCTCGTTGTGTATTGTAATGCTTCAGCAGTCAGTGAGACATAGATTAAATTGCATTCGTGAGTACTGCATATTGTTTATATTCACATTATTAAACTAAATTATAATTACATATTTTTACTTTTTTGTCACATATTTCAGGTATTTTTAATACATAATATTTCCCCGATATTTAGCACCTAAAAATCCGAGCCCTAATAATCACCCAGTATTAATCACATTTTAGGTAATTTTTCATAATCCAGTAATTGGAATGATTTTGTGTTGACTGACTGAAAGCTACAATATTAATTGTTAACAAGGCAACACTGAAAATAGCTTCAAAGCTATCTTTAAATATTAGACCATAACCCACACAATACATCCTAGAAAATTCCAAGAGTTAGTCCGTCGGGTATGGGGGCGAGAGGGGTAGGAAGGCGGTTAAAAGCTATTGCTTGCCACATATCTATCAGATTTTGATGGAATTCTAAGGGATAACGCAGATTAGGCCTATGAATTCCATCGCTCGCCGATCAGTGTTAGCCTCTGCATATGCACAAACTAGAAACTGACCAACCTCAGTTTCTCACAACATAGTGGGAGAATTCCACCAAAATTTGGTTGTTTTTCATTGTTTGATATTTCAAAATAATAGGCTCGATCATTAGTACTATCAAGTAATTTACTCGATATGGAATGTGCACTGCAGCCATGCAGAGACAGAGGTGATAAAATAGTTGTATTAACTGAAAAGGGGATACAGAAGATTGAATGCAGTGAAAAACCCAGTAAATACCTCATTCAAGATGGCCATTGTCAGTGCAGGGATCTGAACCTCCAATCTCAGACTTGATGCAGCTCCCCATTATGTATCGCTAAATGCAGAAAGGGAACATATCCACTTTGACAAATTTCAGGGAAATGACAAAACAATTTCAAGCCCGTAGGGTACTTATTATTTTTGTGGATATGAGATATTAAAAAGCATGTTATCTGAATGATTTCCCATGGATATTCAGTCATCCATCTTAACAAACATAATCGATAGAAGTTTTGGACATGTTCCCTCCCTGCACTTAATAATTTAATTTTTCAATATAAATTGCCGGGGGAGTACAAAAAGCACAGATTAAGGTTTTGTGATTATTTATGGATAAAATACACTCGATTTCTGATTACATTATTATTATGAAATATTATATGCCATGGAACGTAGTGGAGGTTAAGGAAGTGTTCTCTTCTGACATATTATAATGATGTATGATGTTATACTAGTCTGTTGACCAATCAAACAATTCTCTCCAGAAGACTTATATGTCTGGAATGTACTGTTCACATTTTCTTAGATCTTTTCTCTTCTGCTTCAGGAAGGGAAGTTTCCCAGAGTAGGCTTCATCTGTCAGCAGTTCAAGTTCTCCATAAGCAGTATTCCTAAGTTTGAAATTATGGCTTATCAAGCCACCAATGAAATCGCTAGTCATCACGTAACCTGGTTTGATGGAACAACATTCAATATAAAAGCACTTAGAAACACCAAACGATTCCTTGTTCATCCTTGAAACATTAGTTCCCATTGAACAATCTGAGTAACATGTTTTCTTAAACCAACATGGCCACCATGCTTTCCAGTTAATAATAGTCTTGATTAACTTCGAAAATATTGAACTTGTTCTTCTTGGTAGATGCTCTTTGTATGAGCTCACAGTATTGCTGAATTGTGTAGATTTTATCTGCCTTGCGAAGAACTCTCAAGTCCCTATCAGGGCGGAAATGAGTGACCCCTCCGGGGAAAGAAGTTTTATTACCCTAAATCGACCTGTTTCAGCTAAAGCCATCAAGAATCTCACTAAAGTGTTGTTTTTATTCTGTCCAGGACAGTTATCACTGAACAAGTGAAGTTCAGATATGCTTGTGCATACTTCATTGTCAATGTAGTCTTTCAGAAAACTGCACAATTCATCTGGCGATTTCCTCGCTATCCCTTCATGATACACATAACATTTCCTATTGTGTGTTCTCAAATTATGTATGCCAAACGTATTCACACTTAACTGCCTCTAATAGTATATGTCTTGCACAGGAATATGTGGCAACGAAATGGTTGCCATGTAATCGGAACATAGACCAAGCACACTTTCCTCGTGTTCACATCTTCCAGTTATTTCTTTTAATGCACGATAGAATTTCTGGCTCCTGCGCTTGTGTATCAACAGATCTGCAGCAGCAGCAGCTCCTTTAGCACCTATACACAGAAAAGTATGGTACTCTTGAGTTTACAAGCGAGTTCTTCACAAGTAATGCAGGTATCCTTTTCAGGTCTGCCAAACCGCAGAGAAAAGTTCTGTCTAAAAATAATGCCAGCAAAACTGGTACTTTACTTTAGAATCTGGATACTTCACCATCATTCCATACATTTCTTTCACAGATAATCTTGCATCAATATATTTTATTTCTATTCCTGTGCAATGTGAAGACTCTGTGGGGAAGGACGATATACGATCATGAATTTGACGGCAAACATCTCCAAAAATAGCATTTGCGCTTGATGATTTACCACGTAAATCCCTCGGTGTTTTTCCGTTTTAGAAGTGTCGACAATCTATAAACCCTCTTAGGTGTTATACCATGTGCTTGCTGAAATGCAGTTTTACAAACTCGAACACGGTGCGATCCACAAAGCACGTGATACTTCGCAGAGAAAGATCTTGGTTTTTTAATGTTAGTGTCTTCCCTACAAAGTTTCCTGCTCACATCTTCCTGTTCTACGAGTCGTTGCAGGCGTATATCCTGCTCGTCTTTTGTGTTTATTCCATTGAATGTTCCCATGATTTGCAGCATTTCTTCGTCCGTAATGTCCACCAAACAACCGTGTCGACATCTGTTAAGAGTTCAATAACTTATGAGTCAACCTACAACAATATTACCAACAACAGGACTTGGAATAATATTATGAAGAATCATTTTTAGGTTATACATACCCACATCCCATGTATTCCCTTCTTCCAGGAACATTTTTGCCAGTTCACGTGAGGCTCGCCCTTCACTTCAGCAACTCGAATTACATTTCTCTTATAAGTACAGTGCACTCCCGATAATTCGCGTGCGGATAATTCGCTTTGCGGTTAATTCGCGGGTCTCCAAATATATTTTAAATATAAATTCTCACGGCAACTAATCATCATGCTAAGTAAAGCAATCTCTCGGTCATTTAAAAGAATTTTCGTGCGACGCAATGCGTAAAGACGAAATCATTGACATTCGAGAAGACTGAACTGCGTTTCTCTGTGATGGAACAGTAGGCCTACTTGCGCGATGTTCGAAACATACGAGCAGGTTGCCGCGAGTGGTACCATAGCCTAGATTTCCTTTATCTTCGAAGCCCAAACAATACAAGAGGAATGCGCTTTCACTGGGAACCTACCCTCCCTTTCCCAACAGCCACACTCCAAGGTCGCTGACCTGTGAGTTGTGAAGGGTGGATACGCGGACAGCGTATTGTAAACAGAGATTATTGCGTAATGACGTAAACTTTCGCGAGACCGAGAGCGTGTTTGTTGGATGCTCTTCATGCAGTCAACCAGTCATGAGAGAAAAATACCGCTACAAAAGCAAGCTCTTGCCGACATCTGTAACGACGATATTTCGAACGGGCAAGTTAGACGCCGATAAAGACGATTATGATTTAAGACATGAAAGCAAAGATGAAATAACACGGAGTTTGACTGTTGGTGAGGAAAACTGAGATCCAGTTGATATCGAGTGCGGGAGTGATGCAACGGAAATCCTGAAAGTTTCCCACAGAATCTAGTCACACTTATCTCTTATATAGAAAAACGAAATGAATTTTCGTTCTCTTATAACGTTTTCTTCGGAAATGTGCACTCGAAAATTAGAATAAACGATCTAAGAAACACAACGGGATGACTTAAAAAAATATATAGTCTATATATTGTAGGCATAATCCACATAGGCCTGCCTCTAGCCTAGCATGTCTTATAAGACACTACAAACAAGTGTTTTAATTATTATTTTGCGTTTCAAGCATATTTCAATATTTTAATCAATAGTTTTGTTTTTACTAGGCTTAACAAAAATAACTGCGGATAATTCGCGGTTTTCAATAATTCGCGGAATTTCGTGCATTAATTACCGCGAATTACCGAGAGTGCACTGTATCAGGATTCCTTACACCTTTCCTTCTTTTTATGTTTGGGGAACTATACTTCCATCATCACTTGAAGTATCCATATTGCATAAATCAATAAACCTTCTTTTGTTTTATAACAAGGAGCTGCCTAGATATGACAGGTCTACCAATCGTCCAAAACTGTCCGCTGCAAAAAGGAAACATGTCCACGACATGCATCAAATGTATATCCCTCGTGCTTATTTCATACACGACCACTTATGGATTCCCTTTCTGCAGAGAACGATGCGAATTGGTCCAAAGACGCCATCTCCGGTATAAAACAAGTTTCGTGAAAAAGTGGACATGTTCCCTTTTTGCATTTACTGTTTTAGTCCACTAACGTTCATGGCAATGCTGCAGGGTTGATAATAAAAGAAAACTAAGTACAGAAGAGTCCCGTTGACCGACCTTTGCTTATCCGGTGTTATCTGTTACTGGTAGACTTAATTTGAACATTTAATGGAGACTACATTCTGGTAAACTTAGTGTGGAGGTTGTAGCTGTGGGACAAGCACTGATTATTGCTGGTGGTAGGACCGGTTATTTGCTTTAAGACAGGTGCAGCGAGCCTTCAGTCATTGTTCAGTTTTGTATTGCTTAGGTGCGGGAGTTATTGTTTTCATATCCTCTGTGAGTATTGCGAGTAAACAAAAGAAAGTTAAAACGAATCAACATGAAAGACGTACCGGTAACGTACTGGATCGCAGGCTTGGGAAGAAGTTAAAACGACAACATTAACAAAGTCTTCGAACGTATTGTGGAAGCTGAACATCAAGAGGAGGTGCTACAAGAAGCCATGAACTACATTGTTCCCTTACTGAATTGCAATCCTGGCTGTGAGGATGCTACGTCTTAAGATGCGAGTAAGTGGTGTGCACAAGATCAGCTGTTTGAACTAACTGACCCCGATACTGATTTTGTGAATGCTATTGAAAATGATGGTGAAGGAGATATTGCAGAACAAAAGGATAATACGATGTCTCAAGGTGAAGGATTAAGTGCATTGGATATGGCATTAAACTATGTGGAGCAACAGCCAGAGGTGTTGATTCTTTTTGTCGATGGCGAGATCTCACAGCAACAGAACGTGAATCACCAGGCAAGCAGACATTGTGACAAGTTTCTTTACTGCATGTACAATTGATAATTCCGTAAATAGAGTACCGTAAAACATGTCATTGCTTTAGTAATACTGTATAGCCTACCTATTTGTATTAGTTATTTTCTAAATTATTCTGTATTATCAGACATTTTCGGTGATCCAACATATTCCAGATCCAGTTTAGGTCGGATAATCGAGACTCTACTGTATGTACAAATGAAGGGTCATTTTCAATCAAGGATTCTCGAAATATTGCTGTAGTCTTTATTATTGTGCAATGCTGATGGAAATGTATCCAGAAGATGTAAAATGATACAAAGAAAATAATAATAATAAAAAAAACTTGAATGAAAAAATGACGTATGATGAATGGTTGAATGATCAACAGGATGTCTGCAATTTTTATACTTATCTTCTAGTAGATAATTGGAGAACAAAATCTCTTCCACAAAAATCCTGGAAGAACAGTCGACTACAATGTTTCAATGGATAGTTGTTTTGTTATTGCACTCGCACAGTTTAAATGCAATTCAGTCAGAAATGCAATGAGACTAAAATTGGATTAAAATCTTCAGTACATGCATACCTACTAGCGGATGCATATCTCATCCAACATTTAATGATTCAATTCACTCCTTTTCAGAAGTAAGCAGAAAATGTTGGGAACCCCTAACATTAGTACTGGCAAGGGCTTATCAACATTTTACTGGAGGGATATAATGCATTAACCACACCTGACCCCGATGGCATCACAACAAAAAACACCATATTTATTCACGTATGGGCTGGACTCTTTACATCAATTTTAAGATTCCTAAAATACAGGTGGTACATAACCTGTGTAAAAACTTGCAAGCATCACATTTTAAAGAGATCTGAGATCATCTGGAAGCCATTATGATCTACCTAAAGAGGCACTGTGATATTTCTTATAATTTTATTAATGCAGCCAATGGCCATGTACTTTTCTTTTCAGGACGGGTCAGGGAAGGGATTTTGAAAGGAAATCGGCTGTGGACCTATTGAAAGGAACCGTCCCGGCATTTGCCTGGTGGTGAAAATGGGAAACTACGAAAACCATTTTCAGGACGATCGAGGTGGGATTTGAACCTACACTCTCTTAATGCCAGCGAGGCACGAGGTAGCGCTGTCGCCCACCGCGGCCGGTTACACACAGTGATATTGCAATAAGTTCAGATTGAAACTAGTGGACACTGGTACTGACAGGAGCTTACTTGTTTGCGAGTGGGAGGTGATGCGGTGAATTAGGAAAAGGGGCTTCCCTACACAGAACTTTTCTTTCGTTAGTATGGCAACCTACTTACTGCTCACCAGAATGCATTGGATCGTTGAGCACTTGGTAAGAAGAGTAGGAAGTTAAGGCAACTACATTCCTCTGCCTAGCATTCAAGTGAGCTCCCATGAGAACACAAACTGTACAATTGATTGCATTATAAACAAAGGAGATACCATTAAAAAGGTGGTGTTACATGACAGAAAGAGGGTTATCAGAAATAACATAATTGACAAACTGACTGTGTACAGCAAGAACAAATGCCCTTGCATGGAGTTATCATGCTGCTAAGTAAGCTTGTTCGGCATGGTACAAGTTGAGGCATGGCAAAAAATGTGGATGTAGCACTGAATAACACCTGCCGCACTATCACATGTTGCCTAAGACTTACACCTGTGCAGATTCTCCATTGTCTCCTCCCGAGACAAGGCTTAAGATAGTGGTGGCTAAGTGTGAGAAAACTAAGGCAATAACCGTCCCGACCCTCCATTTACATGGCTGTAAGCCTGTACATCCATGGCTGAAATCAAGAAAGAGTATTTCAATAACCACTGAAGCTCCCACAGGAACACCACAGCAAAAATCTCAAAGTGGCACGCAAGATGCTAGAATTTTGGAGAATGGCACATCACAAAGAAAGAGCTTCATCCCGATCATTCCAAGAAGTGGCCAGCACGGAAGGATCCCAACAGACTACACTCCAATACCACAAGATGCAAGCCAACTTGCAGAAGTTCCCTGGGGAGTCAGTGCTATGTTGGCACTGTGAAGTTGGATGAATGCCTACTGCAAAATGCTCCATGTTCATTCACAATGAAAAGGTGACACCTGATGCACTTCTCATGGGGAACTTCTGATTGATTAAACCATGAAATGCTAAATTCTTCATTTTAAACTGATTTCCTTTTTATCCTCATACTTCTGACATAAATAAAAAATATATGATGAGCTTACTTTTGTATTTATTCCTTGCTACAAAATCGTTGTATTTATAATACAATGCCAGTCAGACTCGCTCATTTGCAGGTAAGTGCAAGTAAGTGTGCCACAGAGTGCTAACAACTGACCTATGTGGTGTTCCCCTATATCTCTGTGGTACTACATTTTTTATAAGTACGGGTCTTTAACAACAACAACAAATAATAATTATTAGTTAAAAGAACTTGATCTTCCTAGAACCCTGTCATTGGTCATAATATGTTAATGTTTGTTCTTCCATGCAATTACTTAATCTTCCAGTCCTTGCTTCACCAGAATTCTAAAGGCTCATACACTGTGTCCAGCAACATTGCATTGGCTGCCGGGGAGGGGAGAGGGAGAAACCATTTAGTCATGCCTGAACAAGCACACAAGTGGGAGGCTTTTTACATTTAGTCGTGCAATAAGTGTCAGTTTTGCAGTACCACTGTGTAAATAGGTGACAATGGTCGTACATCGAAGACCGACTACTGAACAAAATACTATTGATGCCATAAACAAAATTTTCGATGAGCAATCTAAAGGAGAACCCTTAGAATTCTCATCTGGCAAAGGTACACACCTATTCGTACTTTCCGATCGGAAGGTCACATACCGTGTCATTAGCATCTATAATAAATCCTGATAGAGCAGGTATGCAAAACTAAACTTTTATATAATTCACTTTAACAAAGTATAAATATAAACTTCAAAGTTGTAAATTATCGCCCAAATAAATGCTTTGCACTGTTGATTTTGGCACTGGCGGCACTCTTTTCAATAATACACGCTTTTACAGACTCTGTGAAAAGTGACATCACTGTTGTGCCACAGCTGACAAACCTAAGATATTATAATAGTGTCAGGTACTGTAAGGTACTTATCGGTATATTTTCTCCTCTCATCTTGAGTTTGATGTTCTACACATATTCACTGCCGGCCCCGTGGTGTTGGGGTAGCGCGCCTGCCTCTCACCCGGAGGCCACGGGTTCGATCCCCGGCTCCGTCAGGGATTTTAAAACTGACGTGAGGGTTGGAACGGGGTGCACTCGGCCTCGTGAGGACAATTGAGTAGCTGTCTGACAGTGCCCCAATCACGAATACCAAGATTAGCGGCCGATGGGACCTGACGCGCTGATCACGCATCACCCCAATGTCTGCAGGCCAAATGGCTGGGCAGCGGTCGCTTGGTCGGCCTTAGCCCGTCATGGGCTGTATAGTGCCAGGGTGTTTTTTTTCTTTTGTTGACACATATTCACTTGAGCTTACAATATGAAAACATGGTACAGACCTAAAGTTTATTTTACAATTTCCAAGCACTGTGATATTTATATTGAGTCTATTTCTATTGTGTTTGTATGGCCTGGTACATTCTCACTTGCTGTCAATGTTATGTTCATGAGTAAAAACTAAGAACAAACTTCGCATCTGATCGGCTTGCAACGCCAGGGGCTTCTCGTGTCCATCAATGGGCGCGTGGCCAAAAGGACTGTTCACTTTGCTCATCAGAAGAGAAGGCCACCACTAAGTCAAGAGATTGGACAAATTGATAAGATAGAGGATGCACGGTCAATGAAATGAGGCAGGTTTTGTGTTGAGAGCATGATTGAACTTCTACCAGGTACATAAATTGAACCTCCAGATGGTGCGATATGGAAAGTTGGGGGTAATTGGTGATGTTTATCCTAGTAGACATGGGGCTCAGAATAAATAAAAAGATCTTGTTGGACCTAGTGCACATGCTTAACGTAAGGTGAATGAAACTTACATCAGTGCTAGGTGAATCGTGATCTCTGATAAGAATTTGAAACTGAGTGGCATGACCGAGACACAAGGCACAGTGTGTACTGGAGTCAGATGATCGGTCTCTGAAAATTGAGGAGTTGGAAACCTTTCTTGCTATACTGTACGTCTGTGGAGCAATAGGAACTAGGGCTTCGAATTGGGCTTGTGGTCAGCAAAGTGGGGCAATGCTCTTGTGAAGGAAACTATGGCTCGTAATAGATTCAGAGAAATAATGCATTTCTTGAGATTTCACGTTGGATGTTCAAGGTCAGAAAGACTAAGAGAAGACAAATTTGCATAGGTATTAGAAGTCTGGTATGCCTTCATTGCAAATGCTCAATATAGCTATATACCTGGACCATATATAATTATTGACAAGCAGCTCTTCCCTTCTAATGCCGCTGTAGATTTACCCAGCAAATGGCCTCGAAACCAGATAAATACGGACAGAAATAATGGATGGCGGTAGACGAAGATTCCAAATATAACTTAAACGCTTGCCCTTTTCTAGGAAAAGATGATGCTAGGCAAAATAACGAGCACCTTGGTGGTTCATTCTGCAGCAAAGTGGAAGAGTGTGGTGAATCATATCCCGCAACTAAGATTGCAAATGCCCACACCATCATTCCAGATGAGTTTCCTGAAAGACAGTTGTTAGGTCAAGTCCAATTACGGAGGAAACTTATTGTTAGCCATTCCTGCAAAAAAACTATTTGCAGCAAATGTACAGCCAGGCTATTAAGTGTGTTCGTCGTATCAGTCGATAATTCATTCCCACACACTTCACTCAGCATGATAACGACGACAATCCACCTAATGCCGCAGTACTGTATACGTATAACTTTGTAGAATTGATCGTAATCGAAACGTATTTGATAGAAACTTGGGATATTTATACACAATTCAATAAGATTTAACATGTACAGCATATCACAAAAGATACTGTTTGGATCGTGTAGGTTGTCAAAATTATATTAAAATTTTCAATTAAAATTCTTTTAAACCAAAATAATTTTGTAAAGAAATTTTTAATAACACATATGAAGCAAAATATTAATTATTTAGCTTCTAGCACATTAAAAATATGTTTACCTACTACAGAAAATATATCAACATTACCTTGAAAAATATAGGTAGGAAAAAGTTTTAATCAAACACTCGTAATTTCACTAAAATTGACGAGGCAATTTTTTCATAATGGCTCATTTATTGCTTGGCATCAAAAGGGTTAAGCTGGGATGTGTAAACACAATACGATTTCAATATCTAGATTCACCTTCCTTCAAACAGGATTAGTCCAAACCCAATTCTACAATGAGATAATCTTGTATATGCAGATCATTGGTATTTGAAAGTGGCACGGTGTATTTATGTTACAGTAGTTGATATCAGATATATGAAGACTGTGGGACACAGAACTGAAGGGACGAGAATAAACACCAATATTTAAATATGGATTAATTCCTAGTATTGGGGGAAGTAGTTTAGGATGAATAATAGAAAATATATTTATTGTCTAAGGCATAGAAGGAATTTGGACAAGACAAAACGACAAACAAAATCAAATTTGGATATAAAGATAATTTTTTGATAGTAGCAGTATGCTTACCTACAGTACATATCTGCTCAAGTTATTGAATGAAGAACATACACTAGCAGGCTCAATTCAGTAAAAATTAACTTGAATACTACAAAACTGGAAGAATCATGAGCTTCTATGCTTCCTACAACAATGCACTTAGAATTCCAAAGGAGACTAAACATAGTGACAGTGATTTGCCTGTTGTTTCATTGGAACTTATAAACATGTGCAAATAACAAGTGACGTTGATTCGGAATTGTCAATATTTAAATCTGAGAAAATCCAGAACGTGACCATGCCACCTAAATGATGTATTAATCCATCTTACTCATTCCTAAAGGTCAGCCAGGTGACTACAAATCACACTTCTCGTTAGAAGTTGGCTTACTGTAACCAGCAGGCAATGTATACGACGTAGCAATATTGTTGCTAGCCCTACCAATATTCAAATATCTTTTAGCTCAATGACAATACAACATATCTATTGCTTAAATAGTTATGTAGCAATGACTAGATATCTTTTTAGTGATAAAAATGAATAGTTTTGCAATGAACTTGGTAATTCTATGGCACTCAGAGAGAGAAGGGTTCAAATGAGTAATATACATCACTCTACTGAACAAGAATGAAATTATAAACCTAGTAATAGCTCAATACCAATGGAGGAAAAATAGAGACACCCAGCAAATTAAAAGGACGGCTTGGAAATTAGGATAGTTGTGTCGCTCTGAAATAGGTAATAAAAATATCAAAATTTTCAATAAAAAAGTAGTATTGTGGCTAGATTACAAGAGCCACCCATACATGAATAAATATGGAATGTTTAACAATTGTGCATGATTATGGAATCTAAGAATTATATTCCATCATTATAAGTCCCTCAAATACTCTAATTATTTAACCCCAAACTGAGTAAATGAGCTGAGTTACAAACCCAAAGTCTGTTTCATTTTTTGTTCCAGCAGTACTGCCAGGATAAAGAGGGCCAGAGCCAACTTTAGCAGAATCTTTGAAAGTGAATGTCACAGGTGGACATTCTTCGTGAGAATTCAACTTCTGACACAAATAGTATGCGTTAGTAGTATACACCTGAATTTTATATACAACATTCTTCTGCAAGATAATAGCTTCTTTAAGAACAATATCCACAGAAGATCCATAGGAAACCTTTCCTGTTAAAATCGTGTGGCTCACAGGAGCTCCAGAAGGATCGAGAACACTAACAATGAAAGATTCATCATAATCTTTCGCTGTAATTTTTGGTGCTTGTTGGGTAGGAAACCATAAAGCTGGAACTTGTATGCCATAAAGAACTACAGGATTGTCCACTTTGACCTCCAAAGTAAAGTTCTTACCCCCTAACGAAGCACTGAGAGAAGGTGAAGAAAGGGCAACTACGCGATCCATTGCACTGAATGGGGTGCCAAACAATCCAGGCGGGGGAGTCGTGAAACCACCAGGGAAAACAGGTGGAAGCGTAGGAGGCATCATGACTTTTCTCATGCAACGAAGTCTTGATAATTTCCGAGGTCTTTTATCGCTACTAAACCCCCCTGGCATGGGGTATGAGCCAAATGATACCAGATTCATTAAAATGGAATAACTCTCATCCATGCTGAGAAGACAATTTGAAGCATTGTCTTGTGTAAACGCCACTGTTTTCACAAAATCTTCTTGAGCAATGGCCAAGAAACGGAGCTTCATGATGACCTCAGAACCAATCGCTGCTCTCTTGTTCTCTCTGTCAGGAGGATAGCTGACATCCAGACACTTCTGCTCGGCCCACTTATCAATTGCAGCAAGGAGTTGTACTTCAGGAACATCCATGCAATCTAAGTCCACCAACATCATTACCACGAGCTGGTCCACTTTCAGGAAGTTTTCGTGTCGAAGAACAGCACTCGGATTTTTCCTGATGAACTGTAAGAAGCAAATGACAGCAAACTGCAAACACCAGATTCTTTCCAGGTTAATAATTGTAGATGAGGAAAGTGTTCAAAAGTAAAATTAATTCATCTAATTAAAGGTAACAATTTGATATTATGATACTAATTACCCTGGATACTTATTTCATCCCGTTGGTAAGCTACCCAATTACAGTACAATGTGAAAACAAAAATACTGGTAACTCCTAACGAGACAACAGCTATAACCAACATTTTGAAATAATAATAATATTGTATGGCCTCGGGTGCCAGGTAGTGATGTGGACCGGGTAAATACCCAGTGGGAAGGTAAATATAAAATGGGTATTTACCTGGGTATATACCCAGTGGTCATTTAAATACCCAAAATGAGGGTATTTTCAGTTTTTTGAGCTTTGTAACATACTTTCTGATGTGTTGATGAAGTGTTGGACAAACAAGGACTGAAACACAGGTATTTGATGCCTTAAATTGAAATCAGGAACAATATTGATTCTTCAAAACTAAAAAGGAAATGGACGTCAGGGTATTTTTTGGGTACATATATATGTTTTGGCACTGTGACCTTGTCTTTAAGTGTGTTTTATCCTTAAACTAAAGTAAAATATTGGATAAAACCTTTTGGTTGTTTTGTGTTTTAAATTTTTAATAAATACCAAGATATTGAGAAGGTGGAGTTTTATTACGGTACTGGAAATGAGCAACTAAGATGTGGGAGGGAGAAGCTACCTAAGTAGTAATAAGAGTAGGCTATAAGCGCATTAATTGAAATAAAATGTGTATGCCAAAACTCAAAAGGTAATAAAATATATTCAAAAGAAAGGACATTTGAAAGAGAAAAAAAAGAGCTTAGTAAAAATGCTTTAAGTTATTTTTCATTCAATTTTAAATATAAAAAAATATATTTTATAACTTTTTTAGTGTAACTGTTAATTTTTTATATACTAGTCATTTAGGTTATTTGATTATTTATTTTATATATGAATGATATTACAAACTGTTCTGAAAAACATATACAGTGTGTTGAAAACTGTATATTACACCTTTTGTAGAACTTGGCCAATGCTCGGAATAAATTTCCCCCAACTTTTATCTCAATGTTTGCAAAAAGGCCTAGTTCAATTCTAATCCTGAATTTTTCAGGTTATAACTATTGAATTTTATCTCCTGATCAAATTCCCAATTCTAATTCTGTTTTTAAGTCCCAATTCTAATTAAATTTAATTTTATTAACTATCTAATGTTGTTACATTTCTAAAAAGTTAATTTAGAATAGTTTGCATACCGGTACCATTTTTCAAGGTTCAACTTACCACGACGACACAGGATTTTTAATGACAAATCTAAAATACCCGGGTATTTACCCAAGTATATACCCTGGGTATTTACCCCAATTTATAAATACCGAGCATTTTACATCACTAGTGCCCGGTGCAAGCTTTGTTATTTGACACCCAAAGGGTAGCTCGCATGTCGAATTTCGATGTTCCTTGAAACACTATGAAAGTCAAGGAGGTTAGATATCTAAGCTCCTTGAACACTATAGCACTTTCTAGTAGAGAAATGAGGAACTTCGTGTTGGCGGAAACTCCCCTGATTAATTTTGCCATTATGAACACGGCCTACTGAATTCAAACGGGTTCTTTGATATGCCAACTTCGTATGTCATACGTGTCATAATTTTTGCCACTTTTCAAAAATCACTTACCACGGCCAGGAGTGAACCTGCAAGCTTGGGGTTAGTAGACCGACAAGATAACCACTTATGCACTAAGAGGGGGATAGGTTTCACCTGATCAATACAACGTAATTCACATTTAAAGGGTTGTATTAACACCCTTGTGGTACATGTTTCGGGTCCTTATTATGGCCCCTTCATCAGCCTCAAAACAACAATAGATATCAGTATCATATAGGATTCAATAAAGGTAAAATCTAACATGAATGAAAATGAAACATATTAAACAATTATGGGTAATGTGGTGAAACATATGAAACATTACCCATAATTGTTTAATATGTTTCATTTTCATTCATACATTTAATGTTAGATTTTACCTTTATTGAATCCTATATGATACAGATATCTATTGTTGTTTTGAGGCTGATGAAGGGGCCATAATAAGGACCCGAAACATGTACCACAAGGGTGTTAATACAACCCTTTAAATGAGAATTACGTTGTATTGATCAGGCGGAACCTATCCCCCTCTTAGTGCATAATTGTTCAATCAATTCGGAACCATGACAAATACGAATATAAGATAACCACTCACCCACCATGGCAAGCAATTTTGAAATTAAAGTAATAATGTATTAATGCATATGACAAACAGAAGTTCTCCCTCTAAGAAATGGTATACACTGTAATTTTATATACACATTTTATAACCCATTTTTTCAGTTGGTCATCACGTTAATGTGTCCAATTAAATTGGGTGGAGAATAACACTTATTAACCTGGAAAAATAACAAGGATTAATTGAACAGTTCTCGAAATAAGTGGATGATATTTTGTTTGCCAGGAGAACGTCATCAGATCCTGTTCAGTCAAGGCCTTTTTCCTTTTAAGATGAATTGTTCAACAAGCTCTTCCACACCTCAGAGGAAAGAATGTTATAAACCGACCTTAGCACCTTGTGGGACAGCCTTGGCAGGCATGTATATAATACTTTTGTACAACAATATATACAATTAATTTCTTCATCATTTTTCTTTCTCACTTGTATTTCACTTGCTTATGGCACTCCTATGATTATTGAATTACTGTAGTTATTTTATAACACTTTGTACTGGTAAATACTGTATACTATAATTGCATAAGCTCCTACGTATAGCTTGCTGTCACCATCAAAACCATTTTTCATAAAACAAATATTGAAGTGAACCCCTTATCGGAATGCTGGAAACACATTTTGGAAGATCCGTAGATCAACACCATCCGGAGGGGTTCACTTCAGTATTAAAGAGCGGTATCAACGTGTTTATATGTCTAACTAATGCAATAGAAGAGCCATAAACTAACAAAACACAAGTGAGAGGAAAAAAAATTGTATACCGGTATATTGTTGTTCGCAAGTGTTATATACATATTGTTTCTTAATCTCTCATCCTCCCAGGTCGGCTTCACCAACGAATTCTGAGAGGGTTCATTCATCTACAGTCGCAAGGATGGTGTCTGGAAGCTCAGCAGATACAACATGGGGAGGTGAAAGGCCAATCGCCGGGGCGACCTTTAACTTTGGTCTAATTATGGAAGGGAATTTGGAACGATGTCGGCCATGGACCTTTTGAAAGGAACTGTTCCGGCATTTACTTGTTGGTGAAAATGGGAAACCTTGAAAATCTTTTTCAGGAGGTTGGAATCGAACCCACTCTCTCCCGATGCCAGTGAGACACGAGATAGACCTCGAGTGCTCTCGGCCAGTGTGGCTGGTTATATAAACATACATACCTGCCAGACTTAAAAACGGCCTGAAGTGAACAGGATTTGATGATGTTCGTGCGACAAATGAAACATGCCATCCAAGTAAACCTCTCCTGTTACAAGAAGTGTAGAAAAGTTAATCCATGTTATTTTCTCCAGTTTAGTAAGTATAAGTAGATTAAGTATTATTCTCCGCCCAATCCAACTGGGCACATGAACATGTTGATCGACTGAAATGCAATTCTGTTCATCTCCTGATTTATAGTTAGTTAGTTATTGTTGTTTTAAGGGGCGGAACTACGAGGTCATCTGCCCCTCTTAACACAGATTAAAGAATACAAATTTTGAATTGAATTTAAAATTTTGAGGTGGACATCTAAATTTAAAAAGACCAAAAATTAATAAAACAAAAACAAACAATTAAGTAAAAAATAAAAATTATAAAAATAAACAAAAATTACGGAAAAACAAAACATTATCATTCAAAAACGAACAAGTCGTTGAGTCAAAGTTCACTGGAAAATTTAGATTGCTGGCCCTAACCCACTCTCACTTATAAAGCGGATAACGCGATCAGCAGCCACCGCGTCATCGGCTAATATAAGTTTGAGTGTCGTCTGCAAACCAAGGTTTCTTCGTAAGTCAGCAAGATCCACACACTCGGTGAAAATGTGGGCCACGGTGAATACGGCTCCACAGGTACAAAGTGGGGGGTCTTCCCTTCTCATTAGGTACGAGTGGGTGGATCTTGTATGACCTATCCTTAGCCTACACAAAATGACGGACTCTCTCCGGGCCCGGAAGGAGCTCCGCCACACGCGAGTAGTTCCCTTGATCGCTCTCAGTTTATTGGGCAGTGGGTCAGCTAGCCACTGACTCTCCCAAAAAGCCAGAACTTGTAGGCGTAACTGAGAGCGAATATCTCTAGCGGGTACCTCCATTAGTCGAGGTGGTAGTGATACCGCCTCTTTTGCAGCTTGATCCGCTAACTCATTTCCCGCAATTCCCATGTGGCTTGGAAGCCACAGAAAGGTGATTCGAGTGTCAGCGTGGCACAGCCCGGCTAGTAGGTCGTGGATTCGCTGCACTAGGGGGTGTTGCGGGAAACATGTAGCAATTGACTGCAACGAACTCAAAGAGTCGGTACACACGAGAAAGTGGATTCGAGCATCCTGCAGTGCAAACTGCAGAGCTTCATAGATGGCAACGAGCTCCGCAGTAAACACACTACAGGCCTCAGGCAAAGAGATCTTGGTATTTGCACCATCAATAACGTAAGCACAACCCACCTTCTCGTCCACCTTCGAACCATCCGTGTATAGAATGCCAGCGTCCGGAAACTGGTGAACTATGCTGTGGAACTGCCTCCGGTAAACGGAAGCATCAGTGTTCACCTTAGGACCTCGGTGCAGATCTAACCGAATTTCCGGACGCGGGACTTGCCACGGAGGCACCTCGCTAGATGTCCGGATCATACAGGGACCTACAGCCACTCCTATTTCAGTACACGAGCTATCAAGTCTAATACCAACCGGCCGAGTGGCACGAGGCCGGTTGGCGTACCCCTGGTGGTTTTGGGTACCGAAGAGAGCTTGATAGGTCGGGTGTTGCGGCATTTGACGCACATTGGCAGCATATGCTAAAAGCATATGTTGGCGTCTATAATTTAAAGGTGGAACACCCGATTCGGCGAGTAGGCTGGGTATCGGGCTGGTCCGGAAGGCACCGGTAGCCAGCCTAACGCCACTATGGTGGATACTGTCCAGCATTTTCAAGGTTGCCGGCCTTGCTGAACCGTATGCCGCAGAACCATAGTCTAGCCGGGACAGGACGAGGGCTTGGTAGAACCGTAGCAGCACCGCACGGTCAGCTCCCCACGTAGTGCCACTAAGAAACCTGAGCATGTTCAGTTTCCTGAGACATGTCATTTTCAATTGCCGTATATGGTGCTGCCACGTTAACTTGCTGTCAAAATGGAGTCCCAGGAAGCGATAAGTGTCAACCAACGGCAACGCAGCATCCCTGAGATGTAGTTCAGGGTGTAAATGTAGCCTCCGTAGCCGACAAAAATGGACGACGGAGGTTTTCGCTGCTGAAAAACGAAAACCCCGGTCGTGAGCCCACCTGTCGACCCGGTTGATGGCTAGCTGCAATTGCCGTTCCACGACTGCCATACTTCCAGAGCTGTAATGCAGAGCTAAATCGTCTACACACAGCGATGGAACTACCGCGGACCCGGCGGCGGCAACAATGCCATTAATGGCAATCGCGAACAAGGTGACACTCAGCACTGAACCCTGAGGAACTCCATTTTCTTGGGTATAGTACTGCGATAATGTCCTACCGATCCTTACACGGAAGAGTCGGACGGACATGAAATTCGCAATGAAAGTCGGTAAGTTACCACGGAGTCCCCACTTGTGAAGGGTGGAAAGGATCCCGTAGCGCCATGTGGTGTCGTAGGCTTTCTCGAGGTCAAAGAAAACCGTGACTAGGTGCTGCTTCCGGAAAAAAGCCTCCTGTATGGCGCTCTCAAGTCGCACCAGATGGTCAGTGGTGGACCTATGAGAGCGAAATCCACATTGGTACTCAGACAGGAGACCTTGATCCTCCAAGAACCACACCAGCCGACGGTTCACCATCCTTTCGAGCAGCTTACATAGGCCATTTGTCAAACAAATGGGCCTATAGCTGCTTACAAACTTGGGATCCTTTCCAGCCTTGGGAATCGGTATCACGATCCCCTCTCGCCATTGAGATGGAAACTCCCCTTCAATCCATATACGATTGAAGAGGATCAACAGTCTTTTTATACTGGATTCGCACAGATGTTTTAACATTTGATTATGTATGTTATCCGGTCCAGGAGCCGTATCCCTGCACAGTGCAAGCGCACTGCGCAGTTCCCATTCAGAGAATGGTACATTATAGGACTCCGAAGCAGCAGTGGCAAAGGACAAGGGGTGAGTCTCTGCCTCCCGCTTCAGAGTCAGAAATGTAGGATCGTAACTCCCGGAGGAGGATACATCGGAGAAGTGCGAGCCAATGCTGTTGGCAATGGCGAGATGGTCCGTGATGATGTCTCCATTGATGGACACTCTGGGTATCGATAGTGATGTCGGGTGTCCGGAGATCCGACGAAGCTTAGTCCACACTTGAGATGAAGGAGTATGCGCCGTCATGGACGACACATACTTTTCCCATGTCGTTTTCTTACTCTCCCGAATCAGATATCGGGCTCTAGCACGCATCCTTCTGAAGGTGATAAGGTTGGCCATAGTGTTTTGCCTCCGATAGCATTTGAAAGCACGTCGACGATCTTTAATGGCTGCTGCAATCTCGGCTGTCCACCAAGGGACAAGCTTCCGGCGTGAGTTGCCGGATGAGGAAGGTATTGTTTCCTCAGCAGCAGTCAAAATACCATTCGTTATGTGAATGGTATGATCGTCGACACTCTCAAAGGTATCTTCGGCAAACACCGCACGTGCCGTGAAAGTTGGCCAATCAGCCCGACGGAGAAGCCATCGACTTGGTAACTCGATGGCTCTCTGGTTCGGAAGAGTAACGATAATTGGAAAATGGTCACTATTACAAAGGTCATCGTGTACACCCCACTGTAGCAGGGGAACCAGCGCACGACTGCACAGGGTAATATCGATACTTGAATAAGTACCGTGTGCAATAGAGAAGTGCGTAGGCTCCCCTGTGTTCAACAGACACAGGTCCAGCCGCCTGATCAGCCTCTCAAAATCTCTCCCTTTACCGCTAGTGGTAGCGGAGCCCCAGATGGTGTTGTGGGCGTTAACATCTCCCAGAAGGAGAAAAGGAGGGGGGAGCTGAGAGACTAGATCCACCAGCTGGTCGTAATCCGGCTGAGAATCAGGCGGGATATACACGTTACATACTGTTGCCATTACTGGCAACGAAGTACGAACTGCAACTGCCTCTAGCTGAGTACGCAACGGCACCTCTTCACTAAAGAGGCTAGAGTGGACGAGAGTGCAGACGCCACCAGCGGCCACAGCTCCGTCCATCCGGTCTTTAGAGAAGAGTTTGAAGTGACGCATTGTTGTCTCATGTCCAGGACGAAACCTGGATTCCTGAAGACAGACAATGGTAGCCGAAAACGAAGATATTAATTGTCGTAACTCAGCGAGATGAACAGAATAGCTATTACAGTTCCATTGTAATAGTGCCATGGTGTGGACTTAAGTAGAAGTGGGTCTTCTACTTATGCTTGACCGTTTGCCACCCTTCCCCATCTCTAGTTGGAGATGATGGGGCAGGAGAGCACACCTCAATCTCCACATCTCCGTCCGAAGACGAAGAAAATGGAGCGGGCGCTCTCCTGGGTTGCGCGCGGTCGTCGTCGGACCTCACGAGTCTCGCTCTTGGGGAAGAGCGAGAGCGGTGTCGAGGGACTTTCTCCCGGTCCGAAGACTGGGTGTCTGTCCCCGACACCCCGAAGAGATTTCTCCTGATTTATATATAATAATAAAATAAGTGACTAATGCCGAACAACAGAAAATAATTTTATCTCCAAGGATTAAATCTGTGGTGTTTGGTTCACTTTATATAGCTACGGTCCATACTATGTTCATATGTACCTTGGCACATTCTTCCTTCAGCACTGGTTCTTGTGTCTCAGCTACAAGGTTTAATACTGGCCAAACATTTTCAAGGCTCATATCCTGTGCCACGTATTTAGCAGTGATTTCACAAAGATGGGGCATCTCGTATTTGACAGCCGCTTTGAATACATCACATGCATCTTCTGCTGATTTCAGCTCAACTGTATCAAGATACATGTAACTGAAAAGAAGAAACATTATTAATTCCTATAAAAACACAATGGAATATCACTGAACCACAAACGTTTTACTTACTCCAATATAAGATGGAAAATTCGAGGTTCAATATCAGTGACTTTAATAGAATCCTGAGTTTGAGATGTTAGCATATCCTCAAACTTAGGACTAGACATACACAGCACCATTCCATGAGCTTGAATAGTCTGAAAGAACAAAGTTAACACAAATAAAATCAAACCCAAGATCAGGAATATAATTAAGAAACATACTGCAATTGACAAGTGTAGATGCACTTAAAACTAATACTCATTTGAAGAAATAGCAAATTAGGGAAATATGTTACTCCTGATTTTCTTTTACAACAGACTTCTGCTGGATGCTGCACAGGGAGGAGGTGCAAGTGGTTAAAAAATAAATTATATTTAAAAGATATTTGACTCTGTGGTAACTTTACTGGGTATTCAGTCACATATAGAAAAAAAAATAAAAAAATATATAGTTTATTTGTACAAAATTCTGCTTTCAATAAAAATCTTCGTAAGTTCCAGCAGAAATGCAATAACAATATTAATAAAACAGTTAAATGAATCCTGCTTAAAAAAAAGGCTTTTATTAACAAATCACACCTCGTTTCAATGAAAATATTCAAAGTGTGCATATCCAATTGTAATAATATTTTGAGGGATGCAAGCATATTCCATTTTAACGAAAATATTGGACACTCAGAATCTTTTACAAATAATTTTAAGTGGTTATTCCACGTTCGAATAGACTTCAAAGAGACACGCTAAAAATTATTTGTGGATGCGCAAATGCGAGGAGATGAGCTAGTAGATTTACTTGCATGTTAAAGATCAGCTTTAGAACATAATTCCGGCACCCTGGTGTCTCTAAAAGCCGCAGTAGTGAAAAGGAACATTAAACCAATAACATTAGTACATTAAGGACAAATAACATATACACTCTGCGGCAGGTGTCTATGCAAGTCCAAAGTTGATGTGGACAAGTAAAGAGATAACCTTGAAGTCCTGTCCTTAAACAAGAACACACTACCTAATGGAGATTGCCACCTGACTGAAGGAGTCATTGGTCATCTGGCATTCCCTTTACTGGCTACGATATACGTTGTTAAGATGACAAGTGTACACTCAATTACGTACATTACTACATTCACAAACACACCGACAGTAGTGGCTACGCTGGCTAACGCGCAGCATTAGGTCATGGGGCCAAGATCTCTGCTGACTCGGTCGACGCGTGGGTTCGGCCGTCCTTGAAATGGTTTTCCGTGGTTTCCCATTTTCAACACCAGGCAAATGCTGGGACGGTACCTTCTGACAGGCCACGGCCGCTTCCTTCCACATCCTTGCCCAGTTTCATTCACCATCATTCATTTCATCTCTCATTAACTCCTCTCATGAGGTTGGCATCAGGAAGGGCATCCGGCAGTAAAAACATCGCCACAAAGACTTCCATCGCATCTCATCCCCGACCCCGTTGGAAAACGGGAATAATAAGGGGTAGACATACATCCATACATACTACATTCACAAACACGCCAACAGTTTTAACAAAGCGGAATCAGAACGTGTCAATAATGCCTGGAACTCCATCCTCAAATTAAAAAGCAGTGAGCAAAGTGCACTAAAGAAGAGCCAGGTACATCCATTAAAACTTGACAATAGCTACTCCTGGCTTTTATACTTCTACCTGGCATACCTTTCTGGGAGTCCTTAAGAATTGGTACCGTCAATTATCACTGCTGCACCGGAAATATTTGTTATATTACTTAAATGTTTTTATTTCTTGCTCATTCTGTGACGGCAGCCATGCTTGAGGCGCACATTTAATGTCATAACACTGTTGCCAACATGTCCGATACAAAATACACCACACAACACACGTAATGGTGCAATTATGTGAAAAAAGAAATAATTGGCAAAACCATTTACCTGGATAAAGATCATTGATGCGTGACTACCCCCACTGTGCGTGCCAAAAACCAGGGATAAATCAATTTATGAGGAAAACTCCGTCAATCAATACTTATGTATTAAAACATAATTACATTGGGTACATGTTTCGAACCTTATTGGTCCTTCTTCAGCCCTGAACTTTTATAAAGTTTGCAAATAATCATAATACACCTAACATTGTACCCGATACTTAGTTGAGGCTATCGGCTACGCCAGCTGACATTGAGCCGTAGTTGAGATTTATGGGAAGAATTGTAAAGATAGCGCTCACATTGAGTCGAGAAGAATGTTAGGAAATGACGTAGAAGGCCAAGGATCAAGAAGGCACTGCCAGTCAAGCAGATGGAATTATGGGAGGAATATTAAAGTTTTATTAAGATCTTTATGAAACATAGTATTTAATCATCTCAGAAGAGAAGAAATGTCAAGCAATATATATGATAATAACTTGAAGAAAGACAGATAATCCCTTAAGTTATTGTATAACTTAATAGCCGAGATGATGGTGGTCGAGATTATAATTGTGACGAAAGACCGCATCAAGTGGGGGAGCCTCACGTGACAGCGCCAGGTACGAGCTCCTTAACGCAGTCCAGACACATCAGTCGAGTTCAGCCAGCGAGCTGAGTAGTACACATGCGCGGAGCGTACGGCAAAGTCGAGCGGTGCACAGCACTTGTTGCGTGGCGTGAAAACGAACAGTATTACTTAACCAAGCAGAGAGTGAAAGTAGGCCAGTGAGCCAAGGCGAGCAACGCACGGTAGACGGCGAGAGAACCGGTTACGAGGCAAGTTGTACGGGCCGTGTAGGCAGGAGAAAAGCCGGGGTCAGAACAGCATGGTAATACGAGATTGAGAACTGTATTTCGAGCTGCATTTTGTAACGCAGAACAGCACAGCGAAGCGGCATGGCGAGGCCGGCTTTAAGCGTAGATCATTCTGGAACAGTGCAGTAGATCCGAGCGGGCTGTTTCCGATTTTTATACGCAGGCAATATTAAAGAAGCTGAACTTCATTTCAACATTCAGTTACAACATTGAGTTGGGACTTGTATTCAGTAATAGAATTGTGCAGGCGGATGGTTGTAATATACTGCAATTATGAACTTAGATATTCAAATGACATTACGATTATGCATTTCATAACGGAACATGTAGAGCGACCATGGGGTCAAGCTAACATTAACGCTTTTAGGCAAATGAAATGTTACAATTATATGCACTTATGAACATTGGCATGTGCATTAATACAATTCCTTTTTATGAATTATTATAAAATATCGAGTACGAACACAGCTACAGGGTGTTTCAAAAACTTATACACTCTCATAAAGAAAATTTATTTTCTGCAAGTGAGACTTAACCGCTGTGGAGATTGAACTTTTAACAAGCAAACCGAACATTGTATGGGACAGTGGCGTAACATAGAAGAAGAATATGGGGTACGCTGCTTTTATGAACATTTACGTAAGGATTTGGACAGTATCCGCTATGGATAACATGCAGTTCATCATGTCGGAGTAAACGAAGACCGAGACGCCATGGCACCGCGGAGCGATGGATTCGATTCCTGAAGAAGAGGAGGTCTAACAGCTGATTCACTTGGGATATGAAGGCGATCGTTTTTGCGTGGGTGAAACGATATTCACGTCGATCTTTCGAGAAATTTATTACACACGAAGATAATCGACGATCTTTGAAATATATTAACAGCTGATATGAGAAGGTACTGTAAGAGTTATGACTTTCTGATATGATTTTTCCATGAACACTGGGCATACTTGTATATTTTTCTAGTAGGGGTTCTACGATTATTTAGACATGGCTTAGACATTATTTGCTTCAATTTGCTAGAATATGGCGTTACCATATGATATGGCAGGCACCATTATACGAGATTCTCACCGTTGGTTGGCTTTATTAAGCAGATGTTTGGTCTTTTAGACATTTTCCAGTAAGGATAGCTTTTCTTGGATAGTTATTTTTTTGTGACGAGTATTTCGAACTCGTGATCTGCAATTGGATTATTTAAATTACTTCGTCAGTTCATTACATACTAGCGAGTGTGTATTATTCATCAGTAGGGATTTTTCCATTGGATTGTTTGGAGATGTTAAGATGTTATTCACTCAAGTGAATGAATATCGCTTTTATGTGACAACTAGAGACTTGTTGATTCCAATCTGGTACATTCACTCATGAGACGACGAGATGGGGCCTTTCGTATTTATACGATTGCGTGGTGGTACACATCTTTACCCATCGTTCAGGGCATTATCATGTTAGCCATCGGGGCGAGGCCTTTCGTATTTATACGATCGTGTGGTGGATACTCATCTTACTCGCCATTGAGGGACTCATTTTTATCATCCAAGTGTACTTGAGATTGTAAGAGGATCAAACAAGAAACTACCAGTCACATATCAGTCGAATTTTGTTAAATTAGAAATAAATGTCAGCAGGGTTACATTTGTAATTCTTGTTTGCCAATCCAATATTTTGTTGCTATACTCAGAGAGTACTTTCAGTTAACAGCTGTTACAGCTAAAGCTTTTGATAATTTTTATGATTGAGTTTGATACCTTTGAGAAGGATTTAAAGTAATTGAATCTTGTAAGATGAATCATTAATGGTCAGATTTATTTTAAGGCAGATCAGTATTGCATATTTCGATGTGAGAGATTATAGCACATTGGTGTTTTTCTGTGAAGTGAATTATGAGAATTTTAAGAGAATTTATGCTATTTGAAAGCAGATTTTGAATATGATTACGATTACTGAGGTAATATTTTTCCTAATTGTTTAAGAAGTTGTCTAGATGTGATCAGATTAATTACAGTTATTGGAGATTGTGTGCGTTGATAATTTGAAGCCAGTTATATTTTTTGTAGAGCATGCAACGTGATTAAGTGAAGTTTGTGATAGGCATTTTGTGGAAGTTGCCAAGTGGAAGTTGCTATATTGCTAATGTATTTTGAAGCAGACATGAGGTTGTCGAACCCAGTCTAGCATAATTTTTGAGATTCATGCTGTGCGCTGAATATTTATGAAGTTTTGTGGAATAATTGTGGTATTCAAATGTGATATTTGATAAAGTGAAAATATATAATGTAGTTGTGGATAGTGAGATCCAACGTGAATTTGTGAAGGCAATAATATTTTTTGGCATGATAATTAAATACGAGATATAACTTGGAAGTGATAAAACTGTAAGACAACGTTCTATAACCCATATTAAACAATTTGTTAGGAAATTAAACAAATAAATTAATGTTGATAATACAAGAATTTCTGATAATAATAATTAATGAAATAATAATCTGAAGTTTAAGCATATTAATGATCTGACCTAATTAAATAAAAATCAGAATGACTAGATGAAATAATAAAAATCCAAATAACCAGATGAATAAAATTTAAATAAGTTGATAAATTAAATTTTGGAATAGATCAATGAATTAAATAAATGGATGAATTAAAGATTGAATAAATAAGCTGATTTAAATAAATTAATAGATGATTGAATAGGTGATGAATAACTGAATTAGAAGATGATAATTAATTAAAGAAGCTGATGATTAATAAATTTAAATGAATTTAAATAAATTTAATTGAGATATGATTTGAAGAATTGCAACTTGTGTTGATGAATGAAACAATTTATATTGATGATTTAAGATCATTTAATCTGAAAGAGATGATGAAGGAAGGAAGGAAGGAAGCTTGTAGTTTAACGTGACCGTTAATCTCGCGATCATAAGCCACGGGACCTCCGTTTTACGTGGAATCCGAACCACAGGACATGGCATTTCACATCGAAAATCTCACATGCAGTGACCGGGAATCGAACCCGGTCCGCCTTGGTGAGAGGCATACAGCTTGACCGCTGCGCCACCACGCCCCTGAGAGATGATGAAAGGAGAGTGTGTGAATAATTAGAGAGCATAAAGAATGGATGATTATAATATTCATTTAAATGATTTGATAATAATGAATTATTTATTCTGACTTGAATATATTGAATTTTGAGATGAGAACTAAAGTGAGAAATATTTAATTTTGATGATGATGATGATTATAACCAATGATTAGTGGATTTCCTGTGATTCACGAACAAGCAATTATTAATGACAGTGTAAATAGTGTAAATTGATTATTCGATGTTTAGGAGCATTTTACTAATATATTCAGCATTTGAATAATGCCATGCAAGCCATAAATTATGTGATATTTAAATATGTGATTAGAATATATGTGTTTAGACAGATTAATTAATATTTTTACATCCACATTCATGATGTTAATTTAAAGAGAAGTTAGGTCTCAGTTATCACGAATGTCAGTGACGCAAAGACATAGTGCTACGGTGATCCTGAGAACCCAAGAGAACTTTAGAAATTTTTCCTATTTTATGTGGATTAAATACACTTTGAGTAGAATGGAGATGGTTCAATTTTCTGGACAATGACAATTTAACGTTGGCATTCGACCATGCTCTCAGGTAGGAAGAGTGTTTAATATGTCTGTCTGACTATCAAAGTTGAATAAATTTGTTTTTATCTTAGTTGTGATCTGATGATGATGTGATTTTCCTTTTTCTTTCCTTGTCTTAATTAAGGCTTAACTAGGAAGGATTGTGGTTTGCTAGGGATTCAGTTGATGGCGCCCATTTATATTTGCATTTTTTTATTAAATTTAAACCCGTAACGACCCTGGAGATACTTTATCTCGTGTTACCCTCTGCTTTTGTGATATTTCAACTGAATTTCCGACACATTCCTTATTTGACTTCATGTTCATTTAACTCCGCTCTGTCCTGGAAATCCAGGAGTGCGATGTAATAGCAGATGGGTCATCGCATCCCCAGGACGAATGGGTACAACATCAACATAATGCTTGCAAAGCATATTAAAATAAATAAAATAAAAAACATACATAAATCCTGAAAATGACACAAGTTAAAACAATGAAAACACATTAAAACACTGTTAAAATTGACTAATGTTAGTTGCGTCGTAGTATGACACTTTAGTCCAGTTGAATTTGGATGATTGACCAAATAAAGTTTTTTCTAACAGACTTGACATTGAGTTGTGTGTGGGCAGTGATGAGTCAAGTTGATATTCTAATGGGATTGTCCCATGCGGCAATTTGACGGAGGTTTCTCCTATGAATAAAATCTTGGCGAGATTCATGAATTGATCTCTTTATGCAGAGTGCTTGCAACCTCCACACGGACCATTTCAGTTCACTTCAAAGACAGATGGGCCTAGGGACATCGGCCCACGTTCTTTCCTTCCCGACAAGCACTCTTCATAAAGAGATCAATTCATGAATCTCGCCAATATTTTATTCATAGGGGATACCTCCATCAAATTGCTGCATGGGACAATCCCATTAGAATATCAACTTGACTCATCACTGCCCACACACAACTCAATGTCAAGTCAGAAAAAACTTTATGTAGTCAATCATCCAAATTCAACTGGACTAAAGTGTCATACTACGACGCAACTAACCTTAGTCAATTTTAACAGTGTTTTAATGTGTTTTAACTTGTGTCATTTTCAGGATTTATGTATGTTTTTTATTTTATTTATTTTAATATGCTTTGCAAGCATTATGTTGATGTTAGGTGTATTATGATTATTTGCAAACTTTATAAAAGTTCAGGGCTGAAGAAGGACCAATAAGGTTTGAAACATGTACCCAATGTAATTATGTTTTAATACATAAGTACTGATTGACGGAGTTTTCCTCTTAAATTGATTAGTTATTTGTCAATACGGACCTAACAAGATCCATTATGGATTTGAATGAAACAAAGAAAAACCAGGGATGTTTATATTGGCTAATGCAGCCCTTAGTCTAGGCAAAAACCATTGGTCTGGATGAAACTATTGGGCTAGGCAAAAACCATTGGTTTGGATGAAAATTACTGATGCGTTATGACATTCTTGAAAAGGAGATCGCTAACTCTTAACACGCACAATCCATATCTAACTTAAAACCGAAACTTCGTACACTTTCACATTAACTTGACGGCAGTCTTTTGTTTTACGATATCAGATATGAAATAGTATCGAATGCGTGGGGTTGGCAATACTGTACTTGTTGCAAAATCAGGCGTATAATGGCGGACCCAGCTGGAATTTCATCTACAGTATATAAGTCATGATCAAATTTGGGACGGCAGGTGGGTTATAGACAGCGGAGGAGTAAACTTATATTACTACATCATCTCCAGATTTTTCCCAGACTATTACCTTAGATCTTTTGGCTAATTTCGGTTTTAAAAAAATCCTAAGGAGTAGCTATCGTCAAGTACTACTTCCTAGTACATCCTTCCCCCTGCCATGGACTGCTGTTTAGTGGTGCACCGTGTGTAGAGTGCCTAGTCATCTGCAAATATGAGTAGCAGGGAGACTCTGCTCCAATTCACTGCTGACTGCTGTCAGAGACAGAGGACACCCTGAAAATGCAGAATGCAGTAGGTTTCAAGAGAAACAACTGAAATATCCAACTGCACTGGACTCGAGACATTAAGCCCAAGAACTTGTTCAACCATTCTGGGTCCAGCAGTGAAGTTCTATGACATTGCATAACTCGCTCAGGAAGTAAAAGAAACAAAAGAAATGGAGAAAAAAAAACAGAACAAAAATACCAACCATAACAATAGCAAGTAAATGTAATTTCATTTCTGAAAAGAATAAAAAAAAGCTTCTTAAAATACACAAGATGCAGTGCAATTAAATTCCAGCATTTCTTAACTCTTCCGCTGCGGCAATCGACTTTAGTCGATTTACATCGATACTGTGTTCGCTGCGGCAATCGACTTTTGTCGACTTGGCACTTTCCCGCTGCTTCTTACATGATCTTTGTTAACAAAGTGGCTCTTTAATAATGCGTACATGAATATGCATATCTTGAGCGTGTACTGGGAATTGTTGAAAGCAATGTCGTGAGTATTACAGTATTTCCTTTGTTGTCTCCCGCCCGGCTGCATTCCTCTCTGCTCTCTGGTCGTCAGTGGCCTACCACACTAGTGAGAAGCCATGAGCGCGCGTAATATAAGCAATGACAGTGATGAAATCTACCAGATGTGTCGATAGATGGAGACGAGAGTAGTGATGACAGTGGTGATGATTCGAGTGATAGTTCGTTAGTAAATAGTAACAATGACGATCGTCAAGTACCTGACTGGCGTGATATCAGTAATGACGAAAGAATAAAAACATTGAATTTATGTGACGGTGCTGATTTCGATTTGAAAGTGAAAAGTGATGTTTCAAACTTTCAGGACCCTTACAAATCATTTCTTCAATTCATGCCGCTGGCAGTGTTTGAACATACAGCAAATGAAACTAATAGATATGCTGAACAGTGTTTAGATAAAACGTATGACTTTCCACCACGTTCTAGGTATTGTAAGTGGTCTGGATGTACAATGGAAGATATTCAAGCAATGGTAGCTCTTGACATTGGGATGGGATTGTGCCGTAAATCAGTATTACAGTCTTATTTTTCGGATAAGCATTGGCTCACTGCTACGCCTCATTTTAGTGATGTAATGTCACGAGATAACTACTGTCTCCTTCGCAGCTTCCTACATTTCAATAATAATGAATATCAGATTCCTAGGGGTTCACCTGGTTATGATCCGTTATTCAAGGTCAGGCCTGCAATTTCTATGGTAGAAAATACGTACCTACAGAATTTTTCACCAGGAAAATGCTTATCAGTCGATGAGTCTATGCTAAAGTTCACAGGGAGGTTTGGTGTAAGCAGTATATGCCTTCAAATCCATCGACAAAATGGGACATAAAGTAATGGTCACTGTGCGATAGTTAAAGTGGTTTCCTCTGCAGATTTCAGACTTACGTGGGAAAGAACAGTAATGAGACTGATCCAGGGGACACATTAGGGGAGAAAGTTGTTAGGAGCGTGTCAAAAGACTTTGAAAATACCAGCAGAATATGCTCACAACCGTACACTCGTCTGAGGTTGTGAAGATTAGGAAGAGATCAAAGACGGGTCCAACAGGTTTTATTATCCGTGATAAACCTAAATTAGTTGTGAATTATAATCATGAAATGAATGGTGTTGACAAGTTCGATCAACTGAAAACGAATTATGCATTTGTGCACAAGAAAATCAAGTGGTATCAGGTCTTGTGGTATTTCATCATAGAAACAGCCCTAGTCAATGGAAGAATAGTGTACAATAAGGTCCAAAACAAGAAAACAAGTGCTCATGACTTTAGAGATGATGTAATAACGGGACTTCTAGAAAAGTACAAACTCGCTCCACCTGCGAAACGCGGCCGAAGATCTTCTGACTGGATACCGCTCGCGCGTCTCACGGAGAGGCACTTCATTGGAGAACAACAGGACAAAAGTCACAAACCCAACTGTGTTGTTTGATCCATATTCCCGGCACAGTGTTCAAAGAAAGGAAAGGGGCTGTGTAAGAGTAAACAGACAATATTTTATTGCAAAAATTGCCCAGGACAGCCCTCAATGTGTCCAAGTAACTGCTTCGAAAGTTATCACACCAAGGTCACATGCCAGTGTTAGATTCCATTGAACCAAGGACCACGGGATATATATCAAGGGTAAAACACACACTTTGTGAGTTTCATGTGTTATCCGATGATTCAAAATGAATGAAAATACTCAATAAAGAAAACTACAAGGTCACGTGTAAGTTAATGTTTCATCGAACCAAGGACCACAGAATGGATCACAAAGGCCGATATATATATTTTTTTGTTTCATGTGTTATGATATGTCTTATAATAAATGAAAATCCACATTAAAAAGTTTTTCAATAGCTTCATTAAATTACGCAGTCAGGGGTTTTGTGATGTCAGAAATGCAGCAGCGAAAGAGTTAAACTGAGGAACCAAAAGAGAGGGAGAAAGATAAAGAAAAAACAGATTACAACTTTACATAGGCTAAGTGCTTTAAAAAAATCATGTGCTCAGACCTCAATGATATCACCACCTCCAACAATCAGCACACAATCGGTGAAGTTTCGGTGTTTACGCAAGTGTTGAAGTCTTTCTTTCACACCAAACTTCATCAACTGCCATTTGCCATCACCTAAAATAAAATCGAAACATGAATAATAATATGGGGCATATGACATTGATATTATGCCCTCTTAAAACAAGCACAAAATTAATATTAGGCCTACATGACATTTCAATTTATTTAGAGCCAAACAGTGTCTAAAATGCTGAACGTAGCCCACTAAATAAAAGAAACTATGCCTGTGTTTCTCCATGTACAAATTTGGACATGCGCTCTCTAAAACGTTGCATTTCTTGCTGCGTCAGAGTATGGTGAGATGATGAATGTCTTATGCTGCTATTTTGTTGAGGAGCGGAAATTAAAACTAGTTCGAGTGTGGAAATCTTCTTGAATAAAACAGCACGATAGTTGGCGACATCTTTGAAAATGTTGTGTGTTATCCCCTAATATGATGCTATCTCACGTCAGGAGATTTTCTCAGATTTGCTCGCTGTTCATGGAGAAACACAGGCATAGTTTCTTAACCTTTTAACAAATAAGAAGATTTTAAGTTATCAGGAGAATATTGGAGGCCTGTTCCTGGTTTGAAGAGACAGGGTGAGGAATGAAAAGGTCAGGGAAATGGTGAAAGAGGAGCCCTTGCAAGGTAGGATTGAGACATCAAGATTGAGGTGGTATGGACACTTAAAGAGAATGGATGAGAAGATTCCCAAGAGGATACATGAGATGCAGATGTAGAAGAAACGACCAAGGGGAAGACCAAGAGATAGATGGCTGAAAGGAGTGGAGGAATGTGTCAAGAAGAGAGGCGAGGACTGGACCAGAGTGACAGCGGAGAGGTGGTGGGAAGAAAGAACTAAGTGGCGAGGGGGTCTGGAAACTGTACAAGATGATGATGAGGAGAATATTGGACCGACGGACCAAGTTCTATGTGTTTTAACCAATTGTAACGAAACATCGTATTTTAACGTGTAGTATCACTGTTTAGTCTGTACTATGTTTATGTCGGGTTAATTTCATTGTATGTGATTGATAGTGAGCATCATACTTGTTTATGTCAAAATATGTATTTGGGCTGAAGTAGTACAGACAACTGTACGACACATGTACCCAGTTGGATAAATAGATTATCAACAATATTGTATTGAAAAGATGGAAATTATTAATAGTTTTGTTAGTGACAAGGCACTTATCCGGCATTTACCTAGAGGGAGCATGGAAAACCACACTCATGATACGAGAAGTTAGTGCCAGGATTCGAACCTCCGATCTTCCAAACGCCAGCTTCTTAGTTCAGACTGGCTGGGTGGCGCAGAGGTATGGTTCTCGCTTTTTAATCCAAAATTGCTGTTTTTTTGGTGTTTGAAGGTGCTTAAATGCAAGAGATGTAAGTAGATCTACTGGTAAATTAAGGATCTTCCTTGCTGCAAATATCCGGCATCCGGGAGTCTCTAAAGCAGAATATGTCAAAAGAGACGTAAAGCCCATCAAATTTTTATTGTTGTTCTTTATTTTCTTATTTTAATAATCTACTCTTACCTATTATTGCAGCCGCGGAACATGTCTACACTGATAATTTGGCTACAACTAAAATTGTATTGTGTTAAATACAACCTGTGACAATCAAGTTCGGTGAATAGTCGTGTACTATCAACATAGATGAACAATGCACGACAGTGACCCTACTCTCCTTCGAAGTAGTCCCCTCCTGTAACTATGCAATGCTGAGATCGGCGATACATGTCCTGGAAACTTTGCAAGAAGGCAGCCTTTGGGATGGTGTTCAAAAGCCTCGTCTCGTTGCGTTCGGTGAATAAAGTTAGAACAGTCTACCTGGCAACATTGGCGACCTGTTTGACACAGTGCGAGTTTAGAAGGATGAATTTATGCAACCTACCATGCACACCTCTTAGGGGGTGGCAGTGAGAAGGATGAATTTATGCAACCTAACATGCACACCTGTTCGGCGGGTTGCAGTGAGAAGGTTGAATGTTCTATGGAATGGAATGGCTCTCAAAACCATCGTCAAGGGCGACGAGACCTGGTGCCTGAGGTTAGCTAAGTTATTGTTGTTTTAAGGGGCGGAACTACGACGTCATCTGCCCCTCTTAACACAGATTAAAGAATACAAATTTGGAATGGAATTTAAAATTTTGCGGTGGACACCTAAATTTTAAAAAAATCTAAAGTAATAAAACACAAACAAAAAATTAAATAAAAATTATAAAAATAAACAAAAATTGCGGAAAAACAAAAAATTATCATTCAAAAACGAAAAAGTCATTGAGTCAATTTACACTGGAAAATTTAGATTGCTGGCCCTAACCCAATCTCACTTATAAAGTGGATAATGCGATCAGCAGCCACCGCGTCATTGGCTAATATAAGTATGAATGTCATCTGCAAACCAAGGTTTCTTCGTAAGTCAGCAAGATCCACACACTCAGTTAAATTGCGGGGCACGGTGAAAACGGCTCCACAGGTACAAAGTGGGTACGAGTGGGTGGATCTTGTATGACCTATCCTTAGCCTACACAAAATGACGGACTCTCTCCGTGACCAGAAAGAGCTCCGCCACACGTGAGTAGTTCCCTTGATCGCTCCCAGTTTACTGGGCAGTGGGTCAGCTAGCCACTGACTTCCCAAAATGCCAGAACTTGAAGGCGTAACTGAGAGCGAATATCTCTAGCGGGTACCTCCATTGGTCGAGGTGGTAGTGATACCGCCTCTTTTGCAGCTCGATCCGCTAACTCATTTCCCCCAATTCCCATGTGGTTTGGAAGCCACAGAAAGGTGATTCGAGTGTCAGCGCGGCATAACCCGGCTAGTAGGTCGTGGATTCGCTGCACCAGGGGGCATTGCGGGAAACATGTAGCAATTGACTGCAACGAACTCAAAGAGTCGGTACACACGAGAAAGCGGACTCGTGCATCCTGTAGTGCCAACTGCAGAGCTCCATAAATGGCAACAAGCTCCGCAGTAAACACACTACAGGCCTCAGGCAAAGAAATCTTGGTATTTGCACCATCAATAACGTAAGCACAACCCACTTTCTCGTCCACCTTCGAACTATCCGTGTAGATAATGCCAGCGTCTGGAAATTGGTGAACTATGCTGTGGAACTGCCTCCGATAAACGGAGGTATCCGTGTTCACCTTAGGACCTCAGGGCTAAGGAGGCAACTGGTGCATACCCCCATTGTATATAATGTCTGTCTGTCTGTTAGGTAGTCAGCCCGAAGGCTGGTTGGATCCTCAAAAAGTACCGCCGTTACGTTATGTGAGTAGATACCCACAAAAACCCACGGCAGCGCTATTTTGAGGCGTTCTAGGCAAGAAGAGGAGTGAGGTAGTTTGCCATTGCTTTCCTCACTGAGTCAGAACAGTAGTCCTAACCCTATGAGTAGAACCTTTCACAGCATTCACAGGCACTGACTGTGCCCCGAATGCCATTACTAAGCACCACCCATACCTCAGTAGCTTCCATATAATCACAGCCATGAGTGAGACTGAGACCTGTATATAATACGTGAATAATAAGTAAATAATACTCCTGGAAAAATTCCATGTACATGTAACATTGTAATTATGTGAAAAAAGAAATAATTGACAAAACCATGGCCTGGATATAGATTATTGATGCACGACTAACCCCACTGTGCGTGACAAAAACCAGGGGCGATTATATTGGCTAATGCAGGGCCGCGCTACCTAACAATTGTTGGTCTAGGCAAAACTATTGGTCTGGATTAAAATATTGGACTAGGCTAAAACCATTGGTTTGGATGAAAATTATTGATGCGTGTCCAACCCCCCTTTACGTGACAACAACCAGTGGTGTCTATATAGGATTATGCAGTGCAGCGCTACTTAACAATTATTGGTCTAGGCAAGAACCATTGGTCTGGATGAAAATACTTGGCTAGGCAAAAAGCATTGGTTTGGATGAAAATTATTGATGCATGTCTACCCCACTGTGCGCACAAATACCAGGGGTGTCCATATAGAAACATATCACACTAATATTAAAATACTATAAAAACTAATTAAACACTTTAAAACATGACAAGCATATGGACAATACAAACAAATAAAACAATAAAACATTCCTGCTGTTAATAGCCACTTAATTATATAATCACTATTTTTGGTCTATGTAATGATGTTCCTAATATGAATTATAAAGGGCTGAAGAAGGAATTGGAACAAATTCCGAAACATGTACCCAGAAGACGCTAACTAAAATAATAAATGAGTGTTGATTAGGCGGAAACTTTGAAATTTGTTATACTGAATGATTTATTTTAGTCATTAGGAAAGGAATTTTGGCTAATTTCAGTCCTTTAGAAAATGTTATTGTGCGAGTGATGGATGAGCCATCATCGCATTGCCACATACCAGCCTTAATAACTTGGTGACTTGTTTTGCGTCAGTTTATTACTGCAAAGCTAAAATGTACACAATTTCCTTATTGTAGTGTGAATGTGGTGTCTCCTAAAAACAGTTAGCTGCAACAATATGGCACAATAAGTACAGGGTGATTCTTTTGCTGGAGTGGGACGGGCAACCGGCTGCCGGGCGACCACTCGCCGTCCGCCAGCCAACCGAGCATGCACCGTGGATTGTGCGCAGGTGGAAACCATAACAAAGTACATTAATTAATGGTAAATTCACCAGAAAATCATGACTAAAGAACTTACCTTTTCATAGAAGATGATGAAAATGTTCTCCTTCAACTGACAGACAGGCGTTGTACCGTGTAAATAAATTAGCGTATACACATTGTAATTCCTTTCTGTTGTTAGGGATATCTGCTGCCGTATATTTTCTCCAGCTCCACTAGAGTGCGGTTAATTGATCTGCACACTTTGAATGTTAAATTAACCCACAATTAAACAACAAACGGGCTTAGGTCCGTGCTTCGAATTATTAAAGTAAACATGCAGGGGGGGTGCACGAGTAGCGACATAATGTAACAATGTCTGTCAGCTGAAGAAGAACAATTTTAGTATCTTCTGTGAAAAGATAAGTTCTAACCTTAAACTGGTGACGTGAGGTCATCCAGATTCCCAAGAAATAAAAGAGCATCTGTGCTTCTTTAATTAAATCTTGCAGTTGTTGTTTATGCTACCTTCTTATCTGTGCGCTGACACTACACACCCTCTCTGATGAAAGTTTAGTGACTTAATGGACTTTAATGACCTGGTTAGCTCTCCTCCGCCTCGCGCAATTCCGCGACCTGAGCTGGGTTGGATGGCGGAAGGCGCGCGCGCCAGCTGGTCCCGCTCCAGCAAAAGAATCTCACTGTACAAACAAGTTTCAGAGTGATGCTAACAAAATGGCTGTCACTGAAACACGGCACCTTACAATGCACGAGAGCAAATCCTGAACTAATTCGTCTCGGTGAAATTACCTATCCCTATCATAAATTGTTCAGTTTTTCATGGTGGCCAGCTACCTTTAGTACCGGTAGTCTAGTTCTAAATTTCACTGCGCTTGCAGACAAAAGTGCACATATTTCTCAAATACAATTTGCAATGGATATGCTACTCAATATGTAGACAAACCTGCACTAATAACACCCAACCAAAAAAAAATATATATGTATATCCGGGAAATGGCTGTTTCAGATTTCTGCAACCCAAAAAATACTTGAAAGATCTACAATAATAAAGAGGTTATATTACAGTAATCTTAAAAACCCTTGCTCTTATAAATGAGACTCATGTTTTAAGACTGTTTATTGAGTTTATGGGTTTTCCCTGTAGACGAGATTAAGTCAGTAATTGGAAAGATTGATCAACGACTAGTTCAATAAGAAATCCCACAACTAAGCAGGCAAACGAGATAAACAAATTTCGTAGTACAGCAAGAAACTCTCGATAGAAGGGAAACCTACCCTGACATAAGATGACCTCAACCGGTCGTGAAAGCATACACCGGTACCGTATATTAACTGTATAATTACTTACCAGACCCACCGTTGCGGTCCATGATTTCCTCAATATCACTGGAAAGAAAAACAGTAATGTAAACTTGCTCGAATAATAGTCTACGAGTGCGCCACATCGCACAAAAATTGTTGAACATTTGAAACCAGACTTTAAAATACAAACCTCGATTTGGCCCTTTTGGATGGTTGGGTACTATCATTCGTTTCACCGTCAGCCATATCTCTCTTAGAACTGGCGAACATGAATAAAAATATAAAACAGTGTGTTATGATTTCAATAACATTTGTCAAGACACCAGGCAAATTTAATCACATATCACCACCGGCTTCAATGCTTTCGCAGAAGCTTCTTCAGAGAATCTGAGCTTGTATTCCTCATGGAGTTTCTATATGTCTATATACTGTTTATGTCACATATTCTTTCAAAGATTTCCCAATGATCAAACAGGGCACAGAGAATTAAGTTGGTAGGCATGAGTCTACTCTCAAGCAGTGTCAGAGGGGCAGATGACCTCGTAGTTCCGCCCCTTAAAACAACAATTAAAAAAAAAAAAGTTTGGCAACACCGCCCATCTGTCATCTGGGAGGCCTAGCGCAAGAACATGGTAATTGGCAACTCAAACTAACACTTGGGGCGCTGCGGTCGGTCTGAATAAGTAGGGTTTAAAATACTCAATAACACGCGTTTGATATGGAACACTTTTTATTTTTCGGTTATAATCAGTAAATATGGTCTCTAAAGTAATGACAGTGTTATTTTTAATTGTATATATGTATAACTGTGCGATACACGTGATCTAATTTGTGTGTTCCACTGGATTTTTTGGTGTCATTTGCACATTATCAAGCATCAGTTTTTATGGGTGATGTAGATCAGCTGATTCAAATTTACACAGGGCTACACTTTGGACATTATTTCGGTACTATTATGCGCAATATAATGTAAATGTCGATCCTGAGTCAACGCCGAGGACATTCAAATGGAGAAATACCATACATAAACAAATAAATAACACACCGAAGCTGTGCTACTTTTATCATTCCGAGACTAGCATCCACGCAAACCAGACGCCACTGTTCCAAGCTCCGACTTATATCGTGAATTGATGTCAAACTGATGATCAGCCAGCCTTTCCGCCAAGCCTACACCTCGTAATCGCTAAGTTCTTCGATATTCGAGCTATTCCACTACGAGTCATATAGGCCTAATTTGCCTCCCCGTGGGCACTGTAGAATGAGTGATTCCGCTACCATTCAAATATTCAACACCAAACCCACCTTTTAACCATCCAAATCAAGCAATTCCTGTCGCCCCCCGAGTTTTAATACAAGTTAAACTCATCCCTTCCCCCTACCAAGCAGCCAATAATTAATTATTTAATTAATTATTCAAGTAACTTCAATCTTACCAGCGCGCCCATCGTAACAGCTGTTTTTAAACTGAATAACCTTCGCTGGCTTTACGTCGCAGGTCTTCTGTCTGTCTACCTCGACAAGTGTTAGATCCTACCCGGGGTGGAAAGGTATTATTATTAGGTATTATTAGGTATCATCACATTTCGGCTATTGCTATTTGCATCTTTTGGAAAGCGATGAAAACGTATGTCCGCAGCCCTCTTATACATCGACTTACAGCCGTAAACTGAGCAATACACTTTGCTTTTACTCATTTTTCACTCTATCCACGAGTAAAACTTATTACTTATGTATAAAGACACGAACAATTTACCACGATCTGTTTACCAATACAAGAAACCATATACAGTCACCACGTGACAAATGTACCCTACTTGGTAAGTTTCTTATTTTTACCGCTAGATGTCATATCAGATAGCTGGAGTTGCCAATTGCTAAAACACTGCGTCAACACATAGATTTTGACGCCAAATGTTTCCGAAAATTCAACAGAACATAACGTCCGCTAAATCTACATACAAATATCACAAATAAAGGATACAATGACCAATATGTCATATTATCATGCCATGTGCTGCTCGAGTCCAAGCTCTGTGAACTTGAGGGATGAGGTGACGCGGGAGGCGGGAAGAGAAGGGCCTGTCAACAGCCCACCGTGTTATCTGAAATTCCTGTCTATTCCAATACTGCTTACATAGAGCCGTTGCCTGAACCACTGTGGTGTTGCGAATGAGTGAGTCATCGATCAATGAATTTGATTCTGTTACTACGCACGGACCGGGAATCCCCCACGTTTCTCGTCGTCATCCGCGATCCACGTACCGGCACCGCTCAGATTCCTTAGTTAATTAAAAGGCACACGAATTTATACTTGAATACTAGATGTATTTTGCAGTGGCGGCCGACAGACTCTTAGGCCGGGAGGGCGATCACAGTATTTTTCCCCGCACCTCTTCATAAATTGATAGAGGACAAAAAGAGTAAAATCGAGTTACTTTTATATGCAATGAAAATATCGCGTTTTTATCATTTAGTATTACAAGTATGATTTCATATGGTAACAACACTGAGAACCTGATGTGAAAATTACATATAAACGAAAACGCAAAACGTGAATCCCAGGGAGCTTGTGTTTTGGGTCTTTTTCTTTATCATAGCATTATCCTTGTGAGCTCAAAACTTGACAAATCCCAGTTTGCATGAATACACGAATTAAACAGCGATTTATCCAGTACATAATAACATAGAATACCGTATACAATATTATTCTTTTAATAACTCCAAACTCAAGCCTAAAGCGTTGGCTGTTAAAATGTGGACATTGGATTATCACTTGAATTCGGCATAGAACAAGAGTTTTTTTCTTTTAATATTCAAATTTGGAAATATACTTTAATATGCAAATTTGGTTGTCTGGCTGCGTGGCTCAGGGGTAACGTTCTCGCTTGCTGAGCCCAAGGTTGCAGGTTCGAAACCTGGCGCAGTCAGCTGGCATTTGAGGGTGCGCAAATGCGAGGGAGCCGTGTCAGTAGATTTACTGGCACGTTAAAGATCCCCTTCGGGGCAAAATTCCGGCACCCCGGCGTCTCTAAAAGCCAGTGTAGTTAAAAGGGACGTAAAACCAATAACATTATTATTATTATTTATATATGCAAATTTGGAAATATACATGTGCCAGTAACAATCAATGCCAGTGTTCGAGCTGACAGATGAATTTTAGGAAAATGTACCTCCCGAGTCACATTATGTTTCATTTTCATTCATTACTAAACTGTTGAACTGCTTTTTACTCTGATAGATCACTTAACTTTCTAGCAGAGAGTGAATTTAACTGCAAATTAAAAACGGGAATAATAATAATAATAATAATAATAATAATAATAATAATATTAATAATAATAATAATAATAATAACGTGGCAGGAGTTTAAGCGTAACATTTATTACACATTGACAGAGTTTGAGAATTCTTGCCCAACTCTTTACTTTTACAGTTTTTAGTTTTAATACGGTTATGAATGCAATGACCTAAAACATACTGGTTATGTCAGGAAATAAAAGAAAATCTTGCAACAATGTTTTTCCATAGGATATATCATTGTTGGCAATACACAAACTATGAAAGATAAGAAAATTACCAGGACAGGAGAATGTTCAAGTAAATAGACCTACCTTAATTGACTCTCTTGAAGATGAAGTCCATTCGCCGCTCTTTTTGCTCAGCAAAGTGGTTTATTACAAGCTCATTGAAGTCATTTGTGACCAATAGGTTCTTCTCAATAGAGCACATAGCTAAAGCGCACAGACGGTCTTCTTTCATTGTATTCCTACTAAAAGTTTTTATTCTTTTCAAAGTTGAAAAGCACCTTTCACTCTCTGATGTTGTCATGGGAATTGTGCATATAATTCGCAAGAGTTTTACTGTCTCAGGTAACACTGTCGCAAGATTGTTTTCACAAATGCAGGAAAGAAGTGTTAAGGCACCAGATGCAGTTTCAAACTCATTTCTGCTGTATAAAACTATTAATTCCTGCCTGAGTTCAAGTGGATTTAAAGTGAATAACTTAGCGACCATTTTACATTCAGAGTCAGGAAACGACACTCTAAATTTTGAAAATAATCTGGGCTGGAATAGCTTCGCTGCTGTTAAATGCTCATTAAAACCAAAACGATCGGCAATCCCAGTTAAAATTACGTCGCACACCTCTTTTGCCACGACCCATTTGCTGCTGTCAAATCGAGCACGCTTTTCACTAGTGCCCGGGTTTGAACAACACACGCTATGCTCTGCACCCCACTGATCGAGAGAATTTCTAATATTCTGAATCGAGGACTTGAAGGTAGACACGTTCTTCAGAGCCTTTACACTGTCAATTTCCCTGTGCTGAAGTTCATTGAATAAAATATCAGCATGTGGCATAATTTTACTAAAAAGTTCGAGCCAAAAGAGAAAGTCCTGATCTTTTAAAATGTTTCTCAAACCTGTTGCTTTTCTGGTTGTCGAATAGTCATTACTGTCATCGTCCACAATCTTCTCTTGACACTCAATAAGTTCAGTTTTGTAAATGAAGACAGTTCGTACGCATCGTGCCCTAAAATTCCATCTAGTGGCGGCATTTTTCGGGATCCGTTTCTTGACGATTTCATCTAGTACGGCTGTCCGTTTGGAAGATTTGGAAAAAAATGAGGAAAATCCCTCTAAATTACTAAAAAATATTTTTACCTGCTTATTTTGGATTGCACAACGCTCGATGATCAAGTTTAATTGGTGAGCATAACAATGAACAAAGTGCGCATTTTTGTACACGACCTTCATTCTTGCCTGTACACCCGTGTGTTGCCCGCTCATAACACTCGAACCATCATAACTCTGAGCTATTACTTTTTCAGGGAACGTATTCACCTTCAATTTCTCTAGTTCGGCAAATAAAGCTTGACTAATTCCATCTGCAGTATGATCTCTGGGCAGCACGAAGCTAACGAACCTTTCGTTAATTTTGCCATCCAGTTCATATCGCACAATAAAAACAAGCTGAGACAATGTAGCACAGTCAGTGGTTTCGTCAGCCTCGATCGCTAAATATTCTGTCCGAGATATTTCGTCACTGATCAACTGAAGGCACACAGAATAGATTGAATCGAGAAGCTCGTTCTGTATGGTTTTAGAAAGTCCCAGAAAAACACGATTATTTGTTTTTTCTATGTGCTCTTTCAAGGTAGAGTCTAACTCGGCCATTAAACTAACCAACCCACGAAATATTCCAGGATTGTCGGATGAATCGGTTTCATCGTGTCCTCGCAGTGCAAGCACAAATTTTCCACAAAACTTAATGCAGTCGATCAGTTTACTGAGTATGTAACGGTTTTTAGAGACGTCCTCATTGAACTGCTTAATTTTCAGTCTATACGCACTGTCTAACTGACATCTGATGTCTACCTTACCCAGCATCGCAAACTCAATGCTATTGTTTATATGCTTTTCACTAGATTTATGTTTCTTAACTTTATCATTCAAGTGTTTCAAGTCCGTAACACCAGCTGATGTCCCCACAGGATCGCCAGAATTCATAGCCAAGCATGTGAAGCAAAAGAACGCGTTTCTTATCTCACATCCGCACAGCCAGTCTGCATGATTGTACAATGTGCGATTGAATTTTCTGGTATAACCAGCTTTGCTTTTGCAAGGGTTCTGAACCTGTGAAATGACTAAATCAGGTTTCGGAGGTCTTAACCTTTTTAGTTCTAATTTACTCTCAAAAGAAAGTTTTCCGCGATTTAAAATAGCGTCCACAGAATTCATTTTGAAATGAAGAAATACTTAATCACGCTGAGTTTCAACTCTAGAGCACAGCCGTAACAAGAATTAAAAATAATTACGGTGCCGTATTATTATTATTATTATTATTATTATTATTATTATTATTATTATTATTATTACGGTATTATTTTTTTTTTTATTTTTTTTTTATTATTAAGCACCGATAGAGAAATCACAGAGTATCACTTTCGCCACAAGCACTTCCAAACCACAGTCGCACCGGTAATTTTAAATAAAGACACTACGTACAAAGTATAATGACTTACCAACACCGAGATTGCAACTGCTGAATATTACCACCGCTTTAAGACTTTCCAGCACGAAAGCGAAATAGCTCACTGGTGCCAACCTTCACTAACCGCAGGATGCTAACGAGAGGTCCGTGTTGCTTCATCCTTGCAATTTGAATCGAGATCCCTGGTCTCAGATGCTGCAATTTAATATAATTATATATTTTTTGTGTTCAAAGATAAAGATAATGATACTACATCATAGATTATTGTTATTTAATTTTAATTTTTATTATATTCAACCATGGAGATTTCTTTTATTCATCCATCTACTTTATTTGCTAAGGGGGTAATTCCCCGGCTGGGCGCATGCAGTAGAGGAGTGTGAGAGGAAATGCTGCTGCTGTTCACTGTTGTCAAACCTGTGTCACAGCGGGTTGGGATCAGGCGACAGTGCTTGTCTAATGGAAGTTCAGCGTGCGGAAGCTGACAGCTGAATGATAATAATGACACATCTGACAACCCTGAACGACCTACTTCTTATTGGCTTCTGATGCTAGTCACAAGTTTTCTTACTAACCAATAGTAGTAGATACTGTTGCATGACGTCTAGAGTAGCGAGGGGAGATGACGTATTTACCGGTGCTACAGAGCTGTTAAGGACTCCGCCTGGCTTCAAGACAACTGCCTGCACACCACGCCCACAGATTACCCCTCTGGCAGCCTGAAATCGCACCAGTCTCCATACTCCCGCACGTCTCAACCCCCCTCGCCCGAGCACAATCTTAGGGCGGAAGGCCAAGAGTCCGTAACTCCATACTGACCAGTGTGCTGTGGTGTGCTGCGCGCTGACAAAGCGTGATACCACCAACACAGTCTTCCTGATTGATAGAGCTACATGTAATTTTCTTAGCATTATTAGAATTCAATTTTTGACTTAAAATATCAAGAGAAAATGTAAATTCCTTTTCGTTCTCTAGGAAGGACACCGTCCTGGAGTCCTTATGGGCCAGCCGCTACTGGTATTTTGGCACATTTCTACATGAGTGAGTACATACGTTGTGACAGACAGTTGGCAACAGTTATTTTTGTTTTTTGTGAGAAAAGAAGGACAAGGAACAGTGCATCCAAGATGGAGTCTTTTGAGTGTTATTTGTAATGTGTGTGCATTTTTCTTGTGAATAAATATCTTTTCATTTTCCCGAATAAGTACGAAGTGACGTTTCTGTTCGTAACATCTGGCGACCGTGACAGGACATAGAAAGGAAAATGAGCGATATTCGAAGTTTGATAAGAAAACGTGGTGTATACCGTGCATCGTTCACGAAAATTGTAGCTTCACTTCAAGTTTTGTTGGAGAAAGAAATAAAGGACATAGTCGCTATCCGAGGAGATTACGCCTTAGTGGAAGAGAAGGCTAACCTCATAAGTAATCTGGACCAGGAGATCTTCCAACACCTCATGGAAGATGCGGTGTTAGAAGAAGACCTGATCACAGAAGTAGACGGAGTAGATGACTATAAACGCAAGTTTCATATATGTTAGCAGCGGCTGTTTCCGATGCTCTTGCAATGGAGAGAAAACGTAAAGACGAAGTCCAGTCAACAGTAAGCACCAGTAACACTCATAACCTAAAAAGTAAATATCGCCTTCCAAAGATCGAATTCCGAAAATTTGGTGGAAATCTACGAGATTGGTTAGGTTTCTGGAATCAATTTCAAAAGATTGATGAAGATGGAGGGTTAGATAATGGCGGTAAATACGAATATCTTATCCAAGCAACATTGCCAAACTCCAAAGCTCGCGACATCGTTGATAGTTCTCCAGCCACAAGTGGAAATTACCCTAAAGCAATACAGAAACTTAAATCACGTTTTGGCAAAGATTCTTTGTTGGTGGAAGTCTACACTAGAGAACTATTGACAATGATGAATTCTTGTAGTAGTCTTGACATCTCATCATTATATGACAGACTCGAAACTCAACTTGGTGCTTTGGAGAGCCTAGGTGTAACTTCCGAGAAATATGCAGCAATGTTATTTCCTATGATTGAATCATGCTTGTCTATAGATGTGTTACGTGCCTGGCAGAGGAGTGGCGGTGGGAAGGAATGTGAACCTAGTGAACGTCTTAAAGGTTTGTTGAAATTCCTGGAGAATGAAGTAGAGAGTGAGGAAAGGATCAAACTGGCCATCCCAAGTAAAGGTAACATCAATGTGAATCCTGACAAGTCAAAAGGTACGAAGAAAATTGACATTTACAGTGAATCGCCACCTACCGCAGCTGCACTTGTGGATTGTAATCTTAAACTAAACTGTATATTTTGTGATAGGTCCCATGCTAGTTCAAACTGCTCCGTGGCAAAGCAGATGGCTTTAAAGGAGAGAGTCTCAATTGTGAAGAATAAGAGAGCATGCTTTCTCTGTCTGAAGAAAGGACATGTTTCAAAGATGTGCAGAAGTCAGTTAAAATGTGATTCCTGTAGCAAAAAACATAACAGCCTAATATGTCTAGGCCCAACACATTCCTCTGAAGCTACCAATGAGAAACTTCAGTCTCATTCTTTGATTTCAAATGAAGAACGTAGTGGTGTGCTAGGTGTTATTTTGCAAACATTAAAGGTGAAGGTCATTGGAGAATCCTCTGCAATGGAGGTAAGGGCTCTACTGGATACTGGCAGTCAGAGATCTTATATGCTTGAATCAGTGGCACAGAAGTTAGGTTACAGTAGTCATCGCACAGAAATGCTACGCCATTCACTATTTGGTGGGGTAGTCACCGAAGAGAGCCAGCATATGTGCTATAGGATCTACATAGAGAGTTTAGGAAAGCCTTATGCCTGCAATTTTGAAGTCTTAGGGCAACAAGTAATTACAGGGTACAATACTATGTTAAAGGGCCCATGTTTGCAAGAACTAAGAGCAAAAGGGATACAGAATTATGATACTGAAGGTCCCATTGAACTATTAATAGGCGCTGATGTCGCTGGAAAGTTAATGACTGGACAAACGTGTACACTAAGCAATGGTCTTGTATGTATTGAGACTCTGCTGGGGTGGACTGTGATGGGTAAAGTAGTTTCCGGAGATCAATCAAGCATGACCAACCTCGTCACTTCTCTCTTTATCAGAGATGCTTCAGTTGAAAATCTGTGGGAACTGGACGTGCTAGGTATCAGCGATCCTGCCGTAAAGAAAACTAAAACTGAAGAAAACTTTGCAACAATGGAGCACTTTCAGAAAACCGTGTCTATTAATGGAGAATTTAGGTATGAAGTCCATTTACCCTGGAAAGAAAATAAATCATTTCTTGTATCTAACAGGGTCATGGCTGAGAAGAGGTTGGTCAACACAAGGAAGAAAGTGGAAAATTTTGGACTAGGCGAGACGTATGAAAATATTTTCACCGAGTGGGAAAGGAGTGGTGTTATTGAACCGGTTCAGGAGGATGAAAACTTCAGACACTATCTACCGCATCGAGCTGTTGTGAAGGAAAGTAGTTCAACGACACCTGTTCGTCCTGTATTTGACGCCTCAGCGAAGGAAGCGGGAACCCCTGCTTTGAACGATTGTTTGTATGATGGCCCCAACCTGATTGAGCTAATCCCTGCTATTCTTCTTAGATTCCGAGAGAGGAAAGTAGGAATTATTGCAGACATTCAGAAGGCCCTTCCTTCAGATAAGCATACGGAAAGAAGATCGAAACTATATCTGCTTCCTGATGTGGCAGGACGTTGGGAATAATTACAAGATCTTTAAGCATGCCAGGTTGGTTTTCGGCTTAACTTGTAGTACGTTTCTCCTGGTGGCTGTCTTGGAGTATCACCTGAAGAAGTACCGACAGTAGTGGCTACGCGCGCTAAAGCGCAGCGTTAGGTCATGGGGCCAAGCTCTCTGCTGACTCGGTAGACGCGTGGGTTCGAGCCCCACCGTCGGCCGTCCTTGAAATGGTTTTCCGTGGTTTCCCATTTTCAACACCAGGCAAATGCTGGGACGGTACCTACTGACAGGCCACGGCCGCTTCCTTCCACATCCTTGCCCAGTTTCATTCGCCTTCATCAATTCCATCTCTCATCCCGACGCGCAGGTCGCCCACGGGCGTCACCTAGAAAGACCTGCACTCGGCCTCTCAGGAGGCCACACGAAAAAAAAAAAAAAAAAAAAAAAAAAAAGCTGAAGAAGTACTTGGAAAACCCGCAATTCAATCCCCTATTCATCGAGAGACTTCTACAGAGCTTCTACGTGGACAACGTTGTCACTAGCCTTGACAGGGAATCGGAGGTGGGCGAGTTTATCAATCAAGCTAGTAGGGTATTATCAGAAGGCAGTTTTAATTTGAGCGGATGGCAGTTCTCTCAGGATAATGACCAGTCTGCTACCCTTTCATCTGTTTTGGGACTGTTATGGGATCGACAGGAGGATACACTTACTTTAAATTTGCATAGGTTGAATAGCCTTCAGGTGGGAGAAGTGACGAAAAGGACAATTCTGTCACTCGCACATCGAATTTTTGATCCAGTTGGTGTGACATGTCCTGTCACCCTCTGTGTTAAACTGTTGATTCAAAGGACCTGGAAGACTCATATAAGATGGGATAGTGCAGTTGATGAGAAGTCCAGAGACGAGTTTCTGGCCTGGGTAAAGGATCTACCTCACCTGGTAGAAATCAAGATTCCTCGATGGTTTGGAAGAAGTGACCATGTGCAAATTCATGTCTTCTGTGATGCCAGCCAACTTGCATACGCAGCAGTAGTCTTCATAAGATGCGATTCCAACAATCAAGTGAGTGTACAGTTATTTGATGCAAGATCTCGTGTGGCCCCCCTCAAGGAAGTGACAATCCCCAGATTGGAATTGCTGGCTGCTACAATTGGTGCACGGTTGCTTAAATGTGTGTTGGAATCTATTTCACTGGATGTTCATGAGTTTTTTCTCTGGTCTGACTCGTCCACAGTTCTAGCATGGATCTGCAGGACTGAGAACTGGTCGGTGTTTGTCCGCAATCGTGTGAATGAGATCAGGAATTTGACCAATTTAAACTGCTGGCGACATGTTCCAGGTTCATTGAATCCAGCTGATTTACCGTCACGTGGCTGTTCTGCTTCGCAATTAGTAGCCTCTCGATGGTGGGAGGGACCTGCCTGGTTGTACGAATCTCCAGATTGTTGGCCTCAAACAAAAGTGGTGTATGACGAAGAGAGTATCGCAAAGGAAATGAAGAAAAACCCTGTGAATTCTATGACTGTAACCAATGAAGGTCCCCTCTGGTATGCCAGGTATTTTTCCAGCTATCACAGAATAGTTCATCTAATCTCATGGATTCTTCGTTTCTGTAAGAATTGTCTTAGACGTGAGAGGATCTCGCAAGAAAATCTGCAAGTTGAAGAGTTAGAAAGGGCTGAAATTAGACTCATTTCTATAATTCAACGAGAAAGCTTCCACGGATTAGTTGATAAACGTCTATCTTCACTACATCCATTCCTGGAAGATGGTGTTCTCAGGGTTAAAACGAGACTACTACTGCGAGAAGATTTGAAGCAATTCAGGTTCCCAATGATTCTCCCGGCGAACCATGTCATCACCTCTCGCTTGATTATGGATGAGCACGTGAAAGAAAATCACATTGGAGTACAACTTCTTCTTAATCATCTGAGACAACGCTTCTGGATCATCGGTGGAAGGAGGACAGTTAGAAAAATTATAAGAAAATGTGTCAAGTGCCGGAGGCATGATGGACAACATACCGAAATCGCTCAGGCCCCTCTGCCCCTGGACCGCATACGGGAAGCCTGTGTATTTGAAGTGATAGGAGTGGACTTGGCAGGTCCGGTGTTCCTGAGGGATAAAAGTAAAGCTTGGATTGTAGTTTTCACATGTGCGGTGTATCGCGCTGTTCATCTCGAAATGGTTACTTCTCTCTCCACAGAGGCGTTTGTGCAAGCGTTCCGGCGGTTTGTAGCAAGAAGAGGACGCCCCTCTGTGATTTACTCAGACAATGGTACAAATTTCACGGGTACAGATAACGCGTTTCAAAGTGTTGACTGGGAGAATATTTCCAAACACCATTCGGTTGAACGTATTACTTGGAGATTTAATCCCCCTAGTGCTCCTTGGTGGGGAGGCTTCTGGGAAAGGTTAATACGTCTAATTAAACAGCTTCTGAAACGAGTTTTGGGTAAAGCCTGTCTAACTTACCAAGAAATGCTTACCCTTCTCTGCAGTATAGAAGCCACCATAAATGCAAGACCGCTAACATATCTGACCGATGGATGTGAAGGTATAAGTCCACTCACCCCTGCCTGCTTTCTACAAGAAATTAAGACAACTGGAGTTCCAGAATGTGATGCATTGGATGCTATAACCCTGAATCAAAGAAATCGTCATCTTCTGAACCTAAGAATGGCATTGAAAAAAAGATTCCAGCAGGAATATCTGGGACTTTTGGCACTCGGTAAACCGAGTTGTAAACATACTCTTTTGTTCAAGAGAGGTGACATTGTCCTAGTTGGATCAGATGGCACTAAGAGGATAGATTGGCCCCTTGGAAAAATTGTGGACTTGTTCCCTGGAACTGATGGTAATACAAGACTTGCAAGGGTTGTTACATCTAAAGGAGAACTCTTGAGACCGATACAGCGATTCTACCCACTAGAAGTACCTGATGAAGACAGCACACCTTTAAGGACTGGCTTGAATAAGAAAACGGCTACTGCTTTAGGAGAGCCGACTGGAACTGGTGTTCAACCCCCAAAGACTACACGTTCGGGTAGAACTGTCAATGTTCCTGCAAGATATGTGGAGTAGTTGAGGATGTCTTGTTGAGGATGTCTTTCCTCAACGGTGGGAGGATGTGACAGACAGTTGGCAACAGTTATTTTTGTTTTTTGTGAGAAAAGAAGGACAAGGAACAGTGCATCCAAGATGGAGTCTTTTGAGTGTTATTTGTAATGTGTGTGCATTTTTCTTGTGAATAAATATCTTTTCATTTTCCAGAATAAGTACGAAGTGACGTTTCTGTTCGTAACATACGTGTTGACCAAAGAATACATACAGGAACAGGAAGTCACAGTCTGCTCATCACAAAGTCACTGTAAATAAAACATTACCAACATACTTACTAACTAAAATTAAAAACTAAAGTTGTACAGATCAATTGATTATCTTTATGATAGTAAGAAATTCTAAGACCCTCACGTAATCGATTGTTTGCACACGCAACACATGAATTAATCTTCCATCCCCATAGATGCAATGCAAAAATCGTGTTTTGCTGTTTAAAGTGCTTTGGTTAGCACATCAGCAATCATCTGTTCAGTTGACAAGTATTGTACACTGACAACACCACATTTCACCCAATGCTTTATTTGATGGAACCTGACATCAATGTGTTTACTTTTGCTGCCAGATGACTGGTTCAGACACATATTAATAGCTCCTTGGTTATCATTAAATATTTTAATACATTTGATAGGGACTGATAATTCCCAAAGAAGACCTCTTAAATACACACCATCCTTAACACATTCACTAGTAGAAACATACTCTGCAAAAGTTGTGCTGTCTGCAATAGTTCTTTGTTTTCTTGCCTGCCAACTAATGGCTCCACCTGCTAGCTTGGACACATAGCCAGTAACAGATTTTCTATCAACAGCACAAGAAGCAAAATCAGCATCTGCATAACCAGTTAAACTACAATCTCCTTTACAATATTTCAGCCCTAAGCCCATTGTACCCTTCAGGTATCTAACCACTCTCAGGGCAGCATTGAAATGTTCATCATCATTGCAACTGTTCAACTGGCTTAAATAACTAACAACAAAACATATGTCAGGTCTAGTCCCTACCGCCGGATAGCCAACATAAGGGCACCTATCAATTTTTGATACAGTGGGGATGATTAGTAGAATTCATTGGCTTGACAACTTTTACACCAAGTGCTAGAGGCGTGTTCACTGGTTTACACTCCTCCATAGTTTTTGACAATGTCGAGAGCATAGGTCTCTTGATCCAACTTAACTGAATGAGATTTCCGGTCTCTTGTCACTCTCATACCTAGACATTCACTTACAGGACCCAAGTCTCTTATTTTAAAACATTTAGACATAGTTTCCTTAAATTTCTTAGTTTCCTGCTTACAGTTTGAGAAAATATAGAAGTCATCAACATGCAAGCCAATCGCTACACATGTTTTACCTTCGTTCTTAGTGTAGACACAAGCATCATACTCTGAATTCTGGAACTTATGTTGAATAAGAAAATCATGAATTTTATCATTCCATGATTTGGCAGCTTGCTTGAGACCATATAAAGCTCTTTGCAATCTGCCCTTTTCCAGAAAACCTTCCGGCTGCTCCATGTAAATTGTTTCAGACAAATCACCAGTTAAAAAGCAGTTGTTACGTCCACATGGTCTATTTCCCAGTCTGACTTGGCAGCGAGGGCAAATAGGACTCTTAGCGACGAGAGCCTGACAACAGGTGCAAAAGTCTGATCATAGTTTCTACCTGGAACCTGAGTGAATCCTTTCGCCACAAGTCTTGCTTTGTAGCGCTTGGACCCATCCAGTCCTTTCTTTAGTTTATAGACCCATTTACACTGAATAACATAGTGATTTGATGGTCTATCGACCAATCTCCAAGTTTGATTGTTAGTTAATGACAACATTTCCTCTCGCATGGCATTTCTCCACAGCTTCTAATCTGACCTCGAACAAACTTCTGAATAATTTTTAGGACCTTGTGACCAAACAGTCAGAAAAGAGTATTCATAATCCTCATCCCTCTTGGCTGCTCTGGTAGGCTGGGGATATCTGCCTCCCATCATATCAGGACGGTCATGCTGGGGACCAGGCCCATGACTAACAATATCCTCAATTGAGCTATCATCACTACCTATATAGAGGTTAAAAATGTCAAAACTACTATCACTATCAGATGATTCAGCTGGTGTAGTGTCATTGGACACAGTCACAACCCTTTCAGTTTCATCACTCATAACATCAACATTGTGGTGATCAACAAAAGTATTAATTATAGGCACCGACAATATTGACATGTCATTTACAGCATTAATTACTGGATTATTTGCATTCACTTGGAATGATGGACCTTCAAGAAAAACAACACTCCTAGCTACAACAATACGCTTGGGCCTCTTTTTCTGAAAAGGCGGTATCCTTTTTGTGTTTCACAATAACTTACAAATATCATCTCACCATATTTCTTGTCAAACTTCTGCCTTTTAACATCAGGGACATGAGCCTGTGCTTTACAGCCAAACATTTTAAGGTGGGAAATACCAACTTTTACTCCAGACCATGCCTCCTCTGGTAGAGATCCCTCACTGCAGCTGTGGGTAATCGGTTCTTGAGATAGATGGCAGTGTTCATAGCCTCTGCCCAGAATCTCTTTTCTAGACCTGACTCAAACAGCATGCAGCGAGCTTTCTCTGCCAAGGTCCAGTTAGTCCTTTCAGCAATACCATTTTGCTGAGGACTATATGGAATACTGGTTTCGTGAATAATTCCGTTGTCCTGTAAATACAACTCAAATTCCTTACTAGTTATTATGTATCTAGTTTATGTCTTCTATGGAACTTGGGCGGAGTGTATATACGCTTTTACTCTGTGACGATGTTAGTTGTAATTGCTCAATGTGTTAAGATGTAGATTGAGATGTGTGTGCATATTAAAGTGATTTAAAGTGCTTTATTCAAAACATAATAGCTATAATGTACTTTATTCAAAACATAATACAGGGTCTTTATTTTTAAATCGGTTATCTTGAAACATTTTATTATATTTGAACAGTGATTTTAAAAATTATATCCACGTTCCGTCAAGATGGACGCAAATCAGTTTCAACAATTACTGAACATTTTTACCGATTCTCAAGAGAAGTTACTTGAAAGATATCAAGCTCACCGGTCCGTCGGAACCCCACAAGCCACTAACATCACACCTTTTGAAAATGTTGATGCTGAAAAGGAAAAAATTGTGTCGTATTTAGAACGATTTGAGAATTGCGCAAACTTCAACAATGCCACCGATCCAACAGAGAAAGCTCTACTCTTGTGTACATCAATAGGGGCAATTCGTTATAACAATCTCTCCGCATTTTTAGGCCCTGATAAACAAATCAAGTTTCTCAGCTATAATGACCTAGTAAAACATTTCAAGCAAATACTGTCACCTCAAGCCTCAACCGTGGTTTCCCAACACTATTTTTGAACGTTGGGTAGATTATTAGCTTGGGAATAAACTAACCCCCAAGGGAAGATGATGAAGAAAAAGGAAGTGGGTTTCGGACCGGAGAAAAAGGATGGAGAAATAGGAAGAGAGTTTGACATAAGTTATAACTAAGAGTTCTTGCTCAAATGCAACAAAAAGTGGACACCCTATCAATAGATTTATTTTTATTGAATAGGAAGAGTCATGGAAGACAGGATCTTGCCTAACCGCTATATTAGAGAAATGATAAAGCGAAAAACAAATATTTAATATATTTAACAATGCAAAAGGAAGAAGTTTTGTAACAAATATATAATTTTGATTTCTATGAACAATTGGGGTCGCAGATCTCCGAAAACATCTAAAGCTTGCGCCAGGCAATTGATAATTCTTTTGGTTTCAAACCTTTTATATGCTTTAAAATCTTCGTAAGATTTTGAAATAACGAAGATAAATAAATGAAAAATTTAAAGATAACTAACGTAATTAAAGTTAGACAATAAATCAAGTACAAGGTGTGTACTTTAAGGATTTCTAGATAAGTATCTTAGAAATAATAACAACTTCGAAACTAACAACAACAAAAAGCAGGAAGAATAAAATAGAAGTTTCTATGACTTCTTATATTGATACAGAAATACTTGGTTGGATTATACAAATAGGGCAGGTCACTTATTGTGAAACCTGAAGAGAAAAATCGAAAGGAAGTTTCTAGAATTCCTATGTTTAAGTAGGGATCACGAGAAAAATGGGGCAAGTTTCCCTTTCGTGAAACCTAGAAATAACCCACTTATGAGTTGAAAGAATTGTATACCCTCATTAAAAAGGGAGAAACAATATAATTTTAGGCTTGTACTAGACACGAAGTTTTACAGAAATTAATTCGTTGTACGTGGAACAAGAGAGGGAGGGCACTTATTGAGAGTGACACCTCATTGAAAAAAGACCTAAAGTAACAATTTTATTATTTTGGTTTGTTAGTAAAGGGTTGGGAAAGATCAAATGGGATTGTGGAAAAGTGTTCATGGCCGTATTTATTATACACGGACGAGCGCGACGCGGATGAAAGGTTGAACAAGCACTGTTTTCACTATAGTCTGTTGATATAGTTGAAAAGTTCACTGTAGTAGCACAAAAAGTTGATGGCAAAGAAAGTTATTGCAATGGTGGAAAATAACTAGTTACACTAGATTTGCGAGAATCTATTGCTTGAGAAACTTGTAAGTTATAGTTGAATGCACCAGAAAAAATCCCAACGGAGGAAGAAAAATTAGATATTGATTAGCAGTTCATAAGGAAGATTCCTTAGGTTGAAAAAGTATTCCCATATGTGAGTGGAAAATACATGACAGTATAACTGGTAGATAGAGTGCAGATTCTGGAAGGTTCCAGAGCAATCATAACTGAAGGATAGGGCAAAAGTTAGTCCAGCGGTGGAACGAGCTAAGTATTTTATAGACAGTGGTTAATTTAATGGTATCCCACGTTGTGAGAAAATCTCTCATTTAATAAGCATAAGAAATGCTGCTTCATGCTAAGATTGGCTTAGATAGAAAAAAGCACAACATAGAAAATCCCGCGAAGGATGATTATTGCCCCAAATATAGAAATCTCACACTGCCTATAAAATGATCATTAAAAAGCATGTAGCTATTTAAAATCAATTAAAATAAGTTGAAGAACGTAGAAGTAGTACTTAGCTTTGCTTCATGACGAAGGCGATGTTCCTGTTGACGGTTGATACTAAAATTCTAACATGGCGTAGAATTTTAAAAGTTTGCCTCTAGAGTTGAGGAGGCGAGCTTTAGTTAAGCTCTAACTGACTGGGTCGACTTCCGACGTACAAGTGAGGGCTGCTAGATACAGAGAAAGTACACTGGCCTAGACGGCATTTCCAACTAGAAGTTGAGTGCGCTTGAGGGTGAGCGGTTGCTCACAGCTCGGAGACAAGTCGAGACAAAGTTTAGAAGTGAAGTGACCGAGCGAGCGGGCTGCGCGCGCGGAGAAGAGAGCAGTAGGCGGGCGAGGAGAGGGGGCAGCGGGCGAGTAAGGGGAAGAAACAAAGAGGTTACACATAAACATGAAAAAACTTGACAAAAATAAAATTCTTCTTTGAGCGGTGTCTTCACGGAGTAGTAGATTGGTGAAGAACACGACGCCCCGCGGATTAATATAGATGTCTTCATGGTTTGAAGCAATGGAAGTTCGGAAGGCAGCGATGGGACGCTGTCAGGCTGGTTCTGCGGAATATGCGTTTCTGTAAAAAAACTGACAGAAAAAATGAACAAATGCACGGGGCAACGGGAGGTAACAGTTCGATGTTGGTGTGTGCGGGAAAAATGTAAATAAATGGACTGATATAAAGTGATGAAGAACAGCAAAAGCTAATTCTTTCTTTCCGTGTATTTCCAAAAATACGCCATGTTGGGGGACAACAGCAAACACCAGCAAAGAACAAGAACACAATATGAAAGAGGTCTTATAATAAACACATTGGTAGTAAAGATGATTCTTTCTCTGACTCTTCCCTTCCCTCCTGGGTAACAATTGGTCATTACGCCAAAGATCTATGCTAGAGGAAGAAAGGAAAAAGGGGGAGGCACCTATAAGGAACTGACTAGGTGTAAGTGGAAGCAAGTTATCAGGGTTATTAGAATGCGGGGCGACGGGCGCGAATTAACAACGCTGTCAATCACAAAGTAGCTAGAAGCTGTGAGAAATAAAGCTCTAGTGAAGATCGCGACAAGATGCGAAAGGAGAGTTAACAAATGTTAACAAAGCGTATAGAAACAAGTACATCGATTAAGGATAAGAATATACCAAATAAACAAAGGAACTATGCGAGTAGAAGGCAAAAACGCCATAGGTAACAACAATCTAGTAGCCATAAACAATGACCTTCAGTTATAATAAGCATCAAAAGGGTTAATCAGAAAAATACTTAAGTCATCAAGAAACGTGACGTAACAAGTATAGATGCAAAAACGCATCGAGAGTAACGACGAGAAAAAACAAGTTTGTTCAAAAATGAACAATAAAAGTGCAAAATATGTAAGCGGGGTGCAATAAATGAGCGCATAAAAATATGCAACTATGTTATGAAACAAGGATCGAAACAGCTATAGGATACGAGTGTGAACAAGTGGGAGAGATAGGTAAGAACGACCTTGACCCACATAGTACAGCGAGATAACGAATATAAATATCTGAAAGGGTCCTTGACCAGAACAAGTTTACTTTGGCAAGGAGGTGAACAGCTTCTGAAATTACGGGAGCAACTCGCAAGACAATGGTTGGCAGTCAGCCAAAGTTGAGATAAGGAAAACTTGCTCTGGCCTTTGTCAAGCATAGAGGAAATAAACGGCAGCTTGGCCTTACCCGAGCTTGTATACAAACAAGATTGACAAACAAGCAGTTCAAAATAAATAAATAAATAAATAAATAAATAAATAAATACATAAATAAATAAACAAAGCGAGTGCAATCAGCCGAGACTTAAAGAGGAACTTCAAGTAACACGTCATGCAGTCATCCGTAGCTTGGGCGTGAAAACCAATTTAAAGACATATGAAATAAAGCAAGTAATCAATTTCGCATAATTTTGAGGAACACGGAATCCGACAATTTTCAAAAGAAAAATACTTAATTCTTCTGAACAAAGAAGAGAAGCTGGGACATTGAGAAGGAGTTTATGCGTAAGAATAGTTATTCTAGATGCTAGAGAACTCAGATTTTCAAGTGGTTTCAAAAGCGGCTTCCGAGTGTGAGGAAGAGGGAAGGAGGCGGCCATGGCGTTCCTACTAAATAGCGAGAAAGTGAAACATAACTTACAGCGAAATGATGGTGACTGATAACCATGGATTTACGCAATGGGAAGATAGTTTTCGACAGAAAGTTTAAACAATTACCTGCTAGAAAAAATGACATGAGAAGGTAAACTAAGTGACCCAAGGCGAGGCGAACTTGAATTGCCATTTTGTGCAGAAATAAGGCAAAACCATTTAAACAACTTACAAAGGTGACGTAGTCGTTTACAATGAGACATCATTTCGGCAAGTGTTTTTCAAATGTATTGAGATCAGAAACATAAGCGTCCTCTTTTTCAGAAAAGGGATTTGAATCGGCAGTAACAAAATGACATTGCGATTTGGTTTGAAGACTGGGATGTTGTATTTCACCAGTAATGACCCAACCAAAATCGGTGTCTCTGGCGACCACGTTTGAAGATAGCCTACGGGTTTGTTTACGAAGGCAGTTCCAGAAAATATTGGCACTGAAAAGTATATCAATGGGACCTTGAGCATTAAACTGAGGATCAGCTAACCTTAAATGCGAAGGAATCTTTAAACCGGAAGAATTAATAGAGCTGCTAGGAGTGTCCTTGCCAATACTGGTAAGAATGAGACAGTTTAAGTTAAGATTGGTGTTTCTTTGACAAATGTCTCTGATTTTCAATTTTGAAGACTGCAAGGCTTGAGTTTTCAAATTGTCAATGCCGGATACATTGATGGAAGTAGGTGATGAAGAAAGACCTAGTTTTTTAACTAACGATTGCGAAACAAAGTTGTGAGTTGAAGCAGAGTCGAGAAGACCGCGGGTTCGAAACCAATTTCCAAATTTATCTTGGATTTCGAATTGTACAGTGGACAAAAGAACTTGCGCACTGTGAGAAGTTTCGGCGTTAGAAATGCAGGAAGAAGCATTAGTTTGTTCGGAGCTGCTCTGCATGGAGTTTGAAGAAGCAGGTACTAGTGACCTCGATTGATCATGAAAGTGCAATAAAGAATGATGCGGTCTTTTGCAATGAAAACAGAGGTTGGAAGACGTACAATTAGAAGAAGAATGCTTAGATGACAGACAGTTATGGCAATATTTATTATTGAAGACAAACTTCCTTCTGTCTTCAACAGACAATTCTTAAAGGGATTTGCACGAGTACAAAATGTGAAACTTTTTACAGAGCGTGCATTTTAAAGATTTGTTGAGCGGCCTAATATGTTCTCTTGGATGGTTGAAAGAGGCAGAACGAGTTTGCTTGTTCTCGACAGATGGGTACTGATGACCATTTGAAGAGACAAGTTTTTTTATCCAGAATGTGACACTGATGACTCGTTTCGACATTTTCGCACTGGAATGAGAGTGCTGTAAGGACTTGGCACCAGCTGTTCAGAAACGAGATGAGGTGTTCGAACGAATGCTCATCCTTGAGAGTGAGTTCGATTTCCCAAGCCTTTAATGTTGAAAAGTCGAATCTGGATGTAGCTAGATGAATAAGGATGGTGTCCCAAGTTTGAACTGGTTGCTTAAGTTGGTATAATGCTCTAACATGTAATTGCATGGCGTCTAACAGGTCTCTTAAAGAGGTGACGTCATTAGGTTTTACGACTGGCAAGTTGAACAGGCAGCGAATGTGGCGAGCAACACACAAACGTACATTACCATATCTCTCTTTAAGGAGATTAAAGGCGATGTGGTAGTTATCTGCGCTTAAAGGCAGTGACTCAACAAAGGCCAAGGCCTGGCCTTCCAAGGACGAACGCAAGAAATAGAACTCGTGGATATCGAGAATGTCTGTGTTTTCATGAATAAGGGAGCAGTAAAGTTCGTAAAAGGAATACCATTCACCTTCCTGGCCTGAGAAGTGAGGTAGAGTTAACTTAGGAAGTAACGGTTTCGGTTTGTCCTTATGAACTGAAGCGGGTGCGAACTGGGCCGGATTGATGACCCTAGTGTCCGGTTCTGAGATACTGCGGATCAGTTGGTGGGCCTTGGCAATCCCTTCAAAATATTAGGGTTCTACCTCGTCCCGATCCGATTGAAGTTCTGGGCAAGCGGATTCAATGTAGGTTTGAATTTAATCATAGTAATCGTAGGACCGTTCGTACAACTTAAGGCGTTGTGTCAAGACGTCTAGATCACAATCGGCGGGATTTATTTTATTAATGAAATTTCTGAATCTGGTGAGCTGTCCTTTGTAGGAAGAACGTCCGGCGAAGAGAGTTTCATCCTTTTCAGTTGGCATAATGAAATGGGTAAATTGAAGTGTAACTTACGAAACTGTAGCGAGATTTTGAAAATGCTGTCAGGTTGGCAGCAGAAGACACGTTGCAAGTAAGAAAGGCTGAAGAAGACAGGAACGACCTCTATCACCTTCACCAGCTTTGCACTGCGGAGTTATAGCTGAAAAATTCAAAGAAGATATTAATGATTTGCAAAATATTGTCAAATAACCCTTGACAAATAGAAAATGTCATAAATGGACTCTCCCGGGTTTCTGGGACCAAAATTTGGGTAGATTATTAGCTTGGGAATAACCTACCCCCCAAGGGAAGATGATGAAGAAAAAGGAAGTGGGTTTCGGACCAGAGAAAAAGGAATGGAGAAATAGGAAGAGAGTTTGACATAAGTTATAACTAAGAGTTCTTCCTCAAATGCAACAAAAAGTGGACACCCTATCAATAGATTTATTTTTATTGAATAGGAAGAGTCAAGGAAGACAGGATCTTACCTAACCGCTATATTAGAGAAATGATAAAGCGAAAAACAAATATTTAATTTATTTTTCAATGAAAAAGGAAGAAGTTTTGTAACAAATATATAATTTTGATTTCTATAAACAATTGGGGTCGCAGACCTCCGAAAACATCTAAAGCTTGCGCCAGGCAATTGATAATTCTTTTGGTTTCAAACCTTTTATATGCTTTAAAATCTTCGTAAGATTTTGAAATAACGAAGATAAATAAATGAAAAATTTAAAGATAACTGACGTAATTAAAGTTAGACAATAAATCAAGTATAAGGTGTGTACATTAAAGATTTCTAGATAAGTATCTTAGAAATAATAACAACTTCGAAACTAACAACAACAAAAAGCAGGGAGAATAAAATAGAAGTTTCTATGACTTCTTATATTGATACAGAAATACTTGGTTGGATTATACAAATAGGGCAGGTCACTTATTGTGAAACCTGAAGAGAAAAATCGAAAGGAAGTTTCTAGAACTCCTATGTTTAAGTAGGGATCACGAGAAAAATGGGGCAAGTTTCCCTTTCGTGAAATCTAGAGATAACTCACTTGTGAGTTGAAAGAATTGTATACCCTCATTAAAAAGGGAGAAACAATATAATTTGAGGCGTGTACTAGACACGAAGTTTTACAGAAATTAATTCGTTGTACGTGGAACAAGAGAGGGAGGGCACTTATTGAGAGTGACACCTCATTGAAAAAAGACCTAAAGTAACAATTTTATTATTTTGGTTTGATAGTAAAGGGTTGGGAAAGATCAAATGGGATTGTGGAAAAGTGTTCATGGCCGTATTTATTATACACGGACGAGCGCGACGCGGATGAAAGGTTGAACAAGCACTGTTTTCACTATAGTCTGTTGATATAGTTGAAAAGTTCACTGTAGTAGCACAAAAAGTTGATGGCAAAGAAAGTTATTGCAATGGTGGAAAATAACTAGTTACACTAGATTTGCGAGAATCTATTGCTTGAGAAACTTGTAAGTTATAGTTGAATGCACCAGAAAAAATCCCAACGGAGGAAGAAAAATTAGATATTGATTAGCAGTTCATAAGGAAGATTCCTTAGGTTGAAAAAGTATTCCCATATGTGAGTGGAAAATACATGACAGTATAACTGGTAGATAGAGTGCAGATTCTGGAAGGTTCCAGAGCAATCATAACTGAAGGATAGGGCAAAAGTTAGTCCAGCGGTGGAACGAGCTAAGTATTTTATAGACAGTGGTTAATTTAATGGTATCCCACGTTGTGAGAAAATCTCTCATTTAATAAGCATAAGAAATGCTGCTTCATGCTAAGATTGGCTTAGATAGAAAAAAGCACAACATAGAAAATCCCGCGAAGGATGATTATTGCCCCAAATATAGAAATCTCACACTGCCTATAAAATGATCATTAAAAAGCATGTAGCTATTTAAAATCAATTAAAATAAGTTGAAGAACGTAGAAGTAGTACTTAGCTTTGCTTCATGACGAAGGCGATGTTCCTGTTGACGGTTGATACTAAAATTCTAACATGGCGTAGAATTTTAAAAGTTTGCCTCTAGAGTTGAGGAGGCGAGCTTTAGTTAAGCTCTAACTGACTGGGTCGACTTCCGACGTACAAGTGAGGGCTGCTAGATACAGAGAAAGTACACTGGCCTAGACGGCATTTCCAACTAGAAGTTGAGTGCGCTTGAGGGTGAGCGGTTGCTCACAGCTCGGAGACAAGTCGAGACAAAGTTTAGAAGTGAAGTGACCGAGCGAGCGGGCTGCGCGCGCGGAGAAGAGAGCAGTAGGCGGGCGAGGAGAGGGGGAAGCGGGCGAGTAAGGGGAAGAAACAAAGAGGTTATACATAAACATGAAAAAACTTGACAAAAATAAAATTCTTCTTTGAGCGGTGTCTTCACGGAGTAGTAGATTGGTGAAGAACACGACGCCCTGCGGATTAATATAGAAGTCTTCATGGTTTGAAGAAATGGAAGTTCGGAAGGCAACGATGGAACGCTGTCAGGCTGGTTCAGCGGAATATGCGTTTCTGTAAAAAAACTGACAGAAAAAATGAACAAATGCACGGGGCAACGGGAGGTAACAGTTCGATGTTGGTGTGTGTGGGAAAAATGTAAATAAATGGACTGATATAAAGTGATGAAGAACAGCAAAAGCTAATTCTTTTTTTCCGTGTATTTCCGAAAATACACCAAACGTTAATCAAAAAGAAAGTGAAAATATTGCAGGATTTGTTGCCACTCTTAGAAGCCACTTACTAGTCTGTGACTTTTATATTCAGTATACATGTGACGCCAAAATTTCAATCGCGGATGTTTTCTTCGTGCTCAATTTATACGTGGCTTGCGAGATAATTGGATCAAAGAGAAACTTCTTCAATCTAATGACACGAAATTTGATGATCTCCTGAAGAAGGCTATAGCCTTGGAAGCATCGTGGAATGAGAGTAATCAGCTGTCAAAACAGCTCACTGCACCGTCAGACACTGTAGAGGACACAAACAAAGTAACAAAAGCCACAGGTTCATATAATGACCGAAGTATGAATCAATATAGCAGTGATACTCAGTCACGTTTTGTTCAACAGCCTAACCCAGGCTCTCACTCACGTTCACAGTCCAGGGGCCGCCGTAGTTCTGTCAATTATAGAGCACTAGGTATTGATGGATTATGCCTGAATTGTGGAAATTCAAACCACAGGTCAAGAGATTGTCGCACAAACAGAAACTCTCTTAAATGTAGGTCATGTAGGAAAGTGGGACATGTTGCAAAAATTTGTATCACTACACTTCTTCAACAGTCAAATACACACAACATTGCAACTGAGAACATAGATGACAACTTGCATGACCACCCCGAAACCAATTTCTGGATGGGACAACTAGAATCAATCGAAGATCTCTTTGACGTAGGACAAGAATCAGATAAATATTTTATCACTGTTAAACTCAACAATAAATCGCAAAGATTTGAAGTCGACACGGGAGCAAAATAATCACTCATACCAGAGAACGATTGTTCAACCTTGGGTCTTGGTTTGCCATTGCAGCCAACAAATGTCTGTTTTCGATCATATTCTGATCATGTTATCAAACCGAGAGGAAAAATTGTTGTCACAGTATCATACAAAGAAACAGAAATTGTTGCAGATCTGTTTGTAGTTCCGCAAGGCCATGCCACATTGCTTGGTCGTGTTTGGATCAGGGGCCTCGGCCTTGATCTGAAGGAAATTGATGAAGACACAAATCAATCTCTTCACACTGAATCTGCCAACTCAGTTCAGTCAATTCAAGATATTTTACATCAATATAGTACAATCTTTGAAGAAAAAATTGGATGCGTTCCCAATATTGAAGTAAAACTGCAACTCAGAGAGGGGGTGAAACCTGTCTTCAATCGTGAACGTGATGTCCCTTTTGCTCTTCGGGAACGCGTCGAAAAGGAACTCGCTTCATTGGAATCAGAAGGAGTTATTTCTCTCACAGCTTTAAGTGATTGGGGATCGCCTCTTGTTGTTATCCCAAAACCGGATGGGGGAGTTAGGTTATGTGTCGACTAAAAATGTGGAGTGAATTCAAGGTTGACTTCTGCAAACCATCCCATAAGACCAGTTAATGATGTTCTACATAGTCTTAGAAACTCAAAATTTTTCTGCAAGTTAGACTTATACAAGGCATATCTACATCTGAAGGTTGATGAAGAAGGTAGTGTGATTCAAACTATATCCACTCACAAAGGAACCTTCAGGATGCACCGACTGAGTTTGGCATCAAAACTGCTCCCTCAGAATTTAATAGGATATTATCATAGATCCTTCATGGTCTTCCAAAAGCTGAATCTTATTTTGATGACATCATAATACATGGATCAAATACCAGGAACTTAATAGCCTGTCTAGAACGGCTTTCAAAAATAATCTGCATTTGAACAAAACCAAATGCTCATTTTTTTAAGGAAAACATAGACTACCTAGGGCATATTGTATCATATAATGAGATCCGCAAGTCACCAGAGAAAGTTCAAGCTGTGTCACAAATGCCACGTCCTAAAAACATTGAAGAAGTGAGACGCTTCCTTGGTATGGTGACTTATTACGCAAAGTTTATTCCTAATTTTTCAACGCAGTCCCACCCATTACGGCAGTTATTGCAGAAAGGTGAACGGTTTTTCAGGTCTGCAGCCTGTGAAGCAGCTTTCTTGAATCTCAAGTCCGAGTTATGTAGTGAACGTGTCCTTACCCCCATTCAATCCATCACTGCCTATCATCTTGTCAACCGATGCCTGTCCTACTGGTGTTGGAGCAGTATTAAGTCATGAGATGGATGGCCAAGAAAGACCCATCGCCTATGCATCTCGTGCCCTAACACCAGCAGAATTTAATTACAGTCAGCTTGACCGGGAAGCGCTGGCAATAATTTTCGCCACAACACACTTTTACAACTATATTTTTGCAAGAAATTTCATTCTTGTGACGGACAATGAACCTCTGTCTCGTATTTTTCATCAGAACAAGGGCCTGCCACAAATGACATCCGCAAGGCTCCTAAGATATGCATCGTCTCTCTCCGGGTTTGAGTACACGGTAAGAGTGAAAAAGGGAAAAATAACGAAAATGTTGATTGTCTATCCCGAGCCCCTGTTGCTTCTACCTCGCCAAACATTGAAACATCAATAAATGCAGAAGTTTCACAACTCTATGCTGAAACGATTCTTCAAGTGTCAAGTGAAGCCATTACGTACGAAACTATCCGTGATGAGACTATGTTAGACCCATAACTTAGAGCCACCCTGCAACGTCTTCAAACTCAATGCTTGGATGAGCCATATACAGTTGAAAATGGTATTCTATTCCGTCAAGACCAAATTGTTATTCCAAAGAAACTACAAAGAAAAATTTTGGAAGAGTTACATTTAACACACCTCGGCATTGTGAAAACGAAACAGTTAGCAAGACGATATGTCTTTGGCCGCAATTAGACAAAGGCATTGAGAAGCCTATCAAATCTTGTGAAGAGTGCGCACAGACACGTTCAAATCCACCAAAAGCTCCTATACACCCCTGGGATGAACCAGAAGAAAATTGGGAACGCATACACATTGAGTATGCGGGACCATTTGATAACCAAGATTTCTTGATGTGTGTTGACGCGAAATCCGAGTGGGTAGAAGTCCGAATAGTAAAAGACGCTCCATCCACTGCAACTACTATCAGTCTGCTTGACAATATCTTTACCATACATGGGTACCCGAATGTCCTTGTGTCAGATAATGTCACTATCTTTACGAGTGATCTATTCAGATCCTATTGCAAGGAGCGAGGTATTTTTCAGAAATACATTGCACCAGGGCACCCAGCAACCAATGGGCTAGCCGAGAGAAACATCCAAACTTTGAAGAGACGACTTCATGCTGCTGTAAATGGCCCGGCACCATTATCGACTAAGTTACAGATCATCTTGTTTCAATACAGAGCAACGCCATTGGCATGTGGACAGTCTCCAGCTGAACTATATTTGAAACGTCGGCTACGTATCCGGTTGGATGCTCTACTTCCAAACCAAAAGAGCTTGACTACATCAAGTTTCTCACCCCCTGTTCACTCTTTCAAACTGGGGGAGAGAGTGCAAGTCCGGATTCACCAGAAAAACCGTGATATTTGGCAGTTTGGTGTTATACAAACTAAACTCGGCCAGCGCCACTATGATGTGAAATTGGATTCGGGACGAATTTTATAGCGGCATGATGACCAGTTATTATCGAATCTCGTGCCAAAGAAAGATAAGCATGTCACTTTTGCTCCAACAAATCCTCCAGTGCTTGGTGTTCCAAATATACCAACACCAACCCAGCTAAGACTAGAGAATGATGCTATACCTCCTGCAACCCACACTTCAGATGATACAAGGCAGACCATCCTGAAACCAGATGAACACCCTGATCGAAACAGCATTCCACCACCTTCTGATAATTATTTAAGAAGATCAGTTAGAGATAGGCGACCTCCTCAGTATCTGCAAGACTATGTGCCCAAATGAATATGAAAAGATACTTTATTTGTTTTTATATAAGTGGGGGAGACTATTATGTATCTGGTTTATGTCCTCTATGGAACTTGGGCGGAGTGTACTGTATACACGCTTTTACTCTGTGACGATGTTAGTTGTAATTACTCAAAGTGTTAAAATGTAGATTGAGATGTGTGTGCATATTAAAGTGATATTAAGTGCTTTATTCAAAACATAATAGCTATAATGTGCTTTATTCTAAACATAATATTAGTATATTCTCCTCCATTGTCGGTTCTTGGACACTTAATTCGTTTATTGAGCTGGTTCTCTACCATCCCCTTGAAGTGGCGGAATTTAGAAAAAACTTCAGATCTAGAAGCAATCATATATCCAAAGACTTCCCTAGTAAAGCCATCGACAAACATCAAACAGTATCTGGCTCCGCCCCACGATTGCACCTCCATGGGACCTTGTACATCACTATGAATCTAGAACAGATTTAGCTTTGCTCCCCTTTTTAGGAAATCGCTTTACTGTTTGCGTACCTTCCACGCAGGTAACACAAGCATTTTGATTTATTTGATTACACTTCATGCCAGTGACCATACCTTTACGATTTAAATGACCCAGCCTTTTGTGCCACTGTTCCCCATCAGAGATACCTTCAGCGGACAACGCCCTCACTGGTTCCTGTGAACACTCAGCCATTGAGTATATACCATCTTGTTTTACACACTTAAAACTCTAAATTTCCATCAACAGAAAAATTTGATCCTTTAAAGACTTTACAGGACTCATTGTCAAAGACAAGATTGTACCCTTTTTCTGTCATTTTATGTACTGAGAGCAAGTTGGTAGATAAATATGGAACATAAAGTACATCAGTCACTGTTTTAATATTATCATTACCAAGATTTAGCACAACCTTACTGACACCTTCAGACAATATCTCAGAATCGTCTGCAACGCTGATTGACGTACGAACACTTGAGTCAACATCTTGCAGTGATGCCCTTTCCTTGGTCATGTGGGACGTTGCACCTGAATCGATGACCCATGCTGAGGAAGCCACCTTGGTGGTCAACGCCTTGGTGAGGAGAGTCTTCTGCCCGCCTGATGTTTGGTCAGCAGTTGATACACGGTTCGCTTGAAATTTCTTGCTTTGCTTTAACTTCGGACAAATGGGTCGACCATGTTCAGGGCTGCCACACTCGTAACATTTAAATCCTGGATCGCCTGGCTTTCTCTTGTTAAAATTTTTCTTCTTGCATTGATTGGAGAACAAAGCAGTGACGATTCACATTCTCCCTTCACTCTTCTCCTCTCGCTTTCACCCAGAAGAGCAACCTTTACATCTTCTGAAGTGAAATCTTCCTTCAACTACTGGTTCAGCGCCGAAATATTCATATTCGTTTGAGACACCATTCCTCATAACGAATGAGACCCATTTATCTTCAATAGTTCCACCTATATCGGCGAGTTTCTGCACGGTCATCATGATGTTTGACACCGCACTTCCCCTCAAGAAAGATAGATTGGAAGGACCACCCATGAATACCCCAGAGGATGCTACCATCTGAACCAATTGAGACCCCTAAGTTTAGAAAGGAAAACAATGTATACGTTTCACACACATCATCTATTAAAACATATAGTACATTAGAAAACATTAACAAGCATGTATATCATATCAAAGGTGTAGTTTTCACAGGAAGTAAGCATTTACTTTTCGATATGTAGTACTAAAACATATAACCTCCATGGAAGCCTGTGACATTCCTTATAATACGATATCTCTTGAAAACTGTAGCTCATAACCTGATTATCAGTTGCTTGATTAATAGGGGCTGCTAACTTGAAGTACGTAGCCTAGGCCAACTCCTTAAAATGTAGAATCGTCGATCTGATTAAGTTTACCAAATCCGAATATCATATCTAATATTCTTCCACAATGTAATTCAATATCTCACTAATGTAGGATAATGTCGTATTCGACAAAGAATTCATCGTTTCCAGAAACCAGGTATCAAATAAGACTTAACTTCTTGACCAACGTAAAATATCAACTTCTCCCTGACATGGCTGCCGTCGTTCTTCTTCTTTTCTCAACAGCTGACTATTGGAGCTTAAACAACAACAACAAGTTTCAATACTCATGACAAATGCCTAGCGTTTAGTAGCCGACTACTTCTCTTGACATTTCCATTCTAAATAATTATATAGCAGACCATAACGGTATTTTACCAGTGAACAGGATTGAGAAAGTTACAAATAAAATATTAGTTTAAAATCCCTATCCACTGTTCCAAGATGCGGTGCCAACTTCGCGCAAGAAATCATGGGCTGAGCACATAAAATAACCTAGCAGATTTAGAACGACATATGAACCAAAATAAAGATCACTTTCATTACCTTTCTCTTAGAATCGGAACGATACTTACAAGTACCTCAGTAGTGAAATATAAGGCATGGCCAACACAAAACGATGGCCTTTCGAAGATTTCCAAAACTGGCATGTCGCCAATAAATAATTATTATTATTAAATAGGAACTCCAAAACAGCACAAACACTTCATATCAGCCCTCCACATAAATCTCCGATCACTAGTCATCTATCAATTGGTACACACGAAGTACTAAACATAACTGCTTTACCTTGCACATAAAATATTAATTTTAAAACAACTATTCCAATGCGTTAACGTAGTAGGCCATATTCTTCATATTTCAAGTAAGTGGTGACCACCCGATAGCTCGAGGCTATTGGTTTATAGCCTAGATATCTAGCAGCTACATTTTTACGTCTCTCTTTGCCTCGTGAAAATCTAACACCCCATGTTATTGATAATAATCAACGTACTTCTTTTTTACCTTTTTCCCAATTACCGCAGACAAGTTTAAACAGGTACCAAAATGTCACACAAGAAACATCAAGTTGTCAAGTCTACACCAGATAGTGCAGACCACGAAGGACTCTCGGCGAATCCCAGCATCTCCTGACATCTAGCGCCTCAACTATGTATTACGATCTCTGTACCAGGACCTTCTATAATACCGGACCTGACACTGGCGGCGGGACTGATGAAAGATGGCTGTCGCTGTTGGTGATTACATGCTTTGTTTATTAGTTGAGTCGTTTTGTTTACGATGTGATAGTGATGTGAATTTCGGTTAGCAATCGTCTCCCTTGATTATCTGTGCTTATTGATTATTGCTTAATGATATTACACGTTCGTGTAAGTAAATGTCTGCAATAGTGCTTCTTAAATACGAGATACCGGTGACTTCTGTTACGCTTGTGATACCATCAATAGACCTACTATTGCCAATCAGTGGGTAAGTTTGGTCTACTTATTATTCTGTTTATAGTTTATAAATTATTAGTAATGGTAATTCATTATGAGCAAGCATAGCAATAATTTACGTATTCCAATTCAAGGTTTAAGAAGATCTGAAAATTGATTACCGTACGTAGGAACATAACCTACTTTTTAAATTGTCTGCAGTGTTCTCTCGTCCAATTATACGCCTGCTTGTCCAAGGATATCAATCTTATCACGTACTTGGTGTGGATCCCGTTTTAATAAACTACCAGTAGGCTTACTCATACATAGGTTATGCTAAAATTGTGGTGATATGCCTTGAAACTGTTGTGTGACTGGATCCAAATCCAATTATTATGAAGATAAGCCATTGGTGCCTATTTTCTAATTTCCCATCAGGGGAATTCAACCCACACCCAACTTCACGGGGTTGATGACCAAGAAGTCCCAAGCCCATAAAATGAATTAACAGCAGACAAAATCACGTCATGATGTTATTTTTGGTTGGGTTGGATTCTGACACACGTCATGCCTTTGACAGAGTTTGGTTGGTTCTTAAGTTTAGGGGCTGCGACAACGAGGTCATGTAGCCCCGTGTACTTTGGGTGTGTGCAGAATCTGTCTGATAACCGGTGTTAATTGTGATGACTGTATTAGTGTGTGTATCTGTTTTTTAATTTAAGTACGGTACAGACTGCAACTTAGAATTTTTCAAATAGTTCCTACTTTTGCCGCCAAACGCCACCGTCAACGACTACTAGGCCTAGTTCAGAACTTAGCTACTAGACGCCACCGCAGTCGGCTCTTGGCAACGAACGTAGAAACCTAAGAGCGTTGTTTACATTCTTAACCTATCCAATTTAGCTTCACACAGGTGTAATTAGTGGAAGGTTCTTTAACATGCCATAAATCTATGACATGGGACCGCCGGCTTTACTTCCCCTCCGAAGGAAGGCATACTGAGGGATTTTTAACGCTCTTAAAAAATCCGACGGTTTCGGCCGGGTTTGAACCCGCTATCTTGGGCATAGAAGCTCAGCATGCTACCAACTACGCCACCGAAGCCGCCCCGTTTAACAGAGTTCCATTTAATCTCATGAATAGGAATGAATGAATACGACTAGCCCACTTGTTGACGGATTTACAGGAGGCAGTCGTGACCTTATGATAGGAATTACCTAGGCATTTATCTTCAGTATGTGTGGGAACCCATGGTAAACCACTTGCTGGGTGGCTAAGCGGAGAATCGAACCCAACATTTCTCGGTTTACCTCACTAGGCTGTGTGTAGCCCGTTCTTACCCTCAGACTAGAATTGAGATTTCTTGACAGTCAGGAATCAAACTTGGACCCCAGAAGTGACAACCAAGAACTACACCATCTGGTTGGTTACATTTATTTTTAAGAATAATATGTATGTCTGTTAGGTAGTCAGCCCAAAAGCTGGTTGGATCCTCAAAAGGCACTGCCGTTAGGTTATGTGGGTAGATACCCACAAAACCCCATGGCAGTGCTATATTGAGGCGTACTAGGCAAGAAGAGGAGTGAGGTAGTTTGTCATTGCTTTCCTCACTGAGTCAGTACAGCAGTACTAACCCTATGAGTAGAACCTTTCACAGCATCCACAGGCACTGACTGTGCCCTGAATGTCATTACTAAGCACCACCCATACCTCAGTAGCTTCCATATAATCACAGCCATGGGTGAGTCTGAGACATCGGTGATACTCTAGCCTGTGCCAACAGGCACTTACTGTGCCCTGAATGTCATTACTAAGCACCACCCATACCTCAGTAGCTTCCATATAACCACAGCCATGAGTGAGACATCGGTGATACTCTAGCCTGTGCCAACAGGCACTGACTGTGCCCTGAATGTCATTACTCAGCACCACCCATACCTCAGTAGCTTCCATATAATCACAGCCATAAGTGAGACTGAGACATCGGTGATACTCTAGCCTGTGCCTACAGGCACTAACTGTGCCCTGAATGTCATTACTCAGCACCACCCATACCTCAGTAGCTTCCATATAATCACAGCCAAGAGTGAGACTGAGACATCGGTGATACTCTAGCCTGTGCCAACAGACACTGACTGTGCCCTGAATGTCATTACTAAGCACCACCCATACCTCAGTAGCTTCCATATAATCACAGCCATGAGTGAGACTGAGACATCGGCGTAAAGCCTCATTTTACTCTAGCCTGTGCCAACAGAAAAATGCAAATGTACTGCATTCATCAAGAGATGGCAAACATGCCCCGAATAATATGTAATTTACTAAAAAGGGATTGAAATTCCTACAGGAACATTTACTACTTTCCTGTTCACTCAGCCAAGATATTCTGCAAATCTCTCCTGTGGGCCTCAACATTATTTTATTTTATTCCTTTCCTGATGAAACTCCGGTGGTACCTTAATTCAACTCCTAGGGCACCTCCCCATGCCTGCCCATACACAGCTACACACAGTACTACATTCATCACGTAATCGGAGGAATTCAACCCACACACAACTGCACGGGGCTGATGACCAAGATGTCCCAAACCCATAAAATGAATTAACAGCAGACAAAATCACGTCATGATGTTATTTTGTGTTGTGTTGGATTGTGACACACGTCAGGCGTTTGATGTCCGACCACCAACTACGGCGGCCATCTTGGATTGCAGTGTCAGGTCCGGTAGTATAGAAGGTCCTGTCTGTACTCGTAAACCAGCTGATTCTTCCTTGGGACAAGGAAATAGGGTACTTACTGATGTGGCGGATAGATACGCCACAATGTTGTTGACGAACTCTTCCACTGTGCTGCTTTCTTGCCTCATGTTGAAAAATGTCTGGGTCAGCTCGAACTTTGTGGTCATACTACATCCCTCGAAGGCCTTTTTGAGGTTATTCCAGGCATCCTTCGAGTTGGTAGCGTAATGCACGTGAATATAACAAGAAGGTTTAACAGGCATATTTTTGCCAGCGCAATCTGGTCCATGTGTGAAGTAACGGGAATTGTTCCATCGACATAACCAAACAATCCCTCCAGCATAAGACACATTCTCATTGCGAATTTCCAGCTTCCATAATTTGGCTGTCCTTCTAGTTTCTCTATATTAGGCACTGATGATGAAACAGTGATCCCAGAGATAACAGAAGTCGATGCGGAAAACGTGTTGAGGCATTTGATTCACTCGTTGTTGCCATAATGTGTAAATAGGCTACACCGTTTCTAAGTATTCAATGAGCGACGTTGAATATTAGTTTCAAACACGCACTACTAGTCCGTTCTGGGCTCATAACCTGTTAGTTAATTAAAAGGCACACGGATTGATACTTGAATACACAGAACACCAAATACTAGATGTATTTTGGCACATTTCTACACGAGTGAGTACATACATGTTGACGAGTTGACCAAAGAATACATACAGGAACAGGAAGTCACAACCTGCTCATCACAAAGTCACTGTAAATAAAACATAGTGCAAAACAAGCATTACCAACATACTTTCTAACTAAAATTAAAAACTAAAGTTGTACAGAACAATTGATTATCTTTATGATAATAAGACATTCTAACACGTCTCTCATCGTCGTCCGCGATCCACGTACCGCTCATATTCACACAGCTTGGACTCGAGCAGTACTGTCGATTCCCGATAAGGTAATAATAAAAGTATGTACTGTACCTCAATGACCCAATGCCTGAAGTTTTCTTTTATTGCTACTAAGCTCACTGCCGTAATTGACGAGCTCAGAAAAAATATTTAAGAATATTCTTACGAACTTTGATAAATATTCTTCACCTTTTGTCCACACTTGCACTCGTCATAGTCACAATAGGCCTCCGAGCTTAATGCTGAGAGTCTAGCAATAATGCTCCACTCGTCACTTAATTTAAAAATAAGTAGCTTTCTAATGAAATCTAATAAAGGCACTTGCCAACTGAGTCCAGTTCATAATGCACTGGAATATAGAGGCCACATGAAGATATATACCAAAACTAAATTACTAGCCACTGAAAGTCCACCTCCCTGTAGTGATCAAAACGTAGTGATATAACCAGTTATTTTAATAGTGCTGCCATAATTTGACTTACAGTCAGACACACAACACTTCCTAGGCATCTGAAATAGTTTAAATGAAATATTAGTGAAGAATTTGTTGGTTAAATTCATTAGTATGTATTAGTTACACATGTAACTTAATACGGGAAATACTCACTTCTACAACATTCAGCAGGTCTGATTTACCACGAGGAATTTCACGGGTGTTGACATAGTTAGTACGAACTGCTTTTAGATGCTGTCATATCAAAATAAGCGATATTTATGGATAAAACTTAGCATGTGGTCTTACGTGTTTATAGAACTTACGGACTCTAAACGTTGCAAATTCTACCAACCAGTGGCGTAGCCAGAGGGGAATGGGAGGGGGGTCAGAGGGGCCACCTCTCCCCCCCCCTCAAAAAATCCTGAAATTTCCAAGAACAGTAGGTGCCTCAGTACTGAGGATACAACCAGGTGCTGATGACAAAGTCTACCAAGAAATTAGGAGATTGCTAATTAGCAAGGGACGTCTCTGGAGGGGCCACTTATAGCTTGTCAGCGTCCACTCTCTTGTTAGCTTTTAATTTTGATTTCCTGGAAATCGCAGTGTTAAAATGTTCCAGGGTACAATACTGACACAGCGTGGTTGATTGTCGCCATTGTCGGGATTTACGGTGCTTGTGTGTCTGTGCGAGAGGAGAGATTCAGTTTGTAAGTAGTAGTATTGGAGAAGAGTCAGTTGTTTGATAGTAGACTGGTCCACTTTTCGACCGGTTGCAATTCTAGCGGCATTTTGGGTAACATTTTTCCAAATGTGTTTTTAATACTAATTCGGACCTTCTGAACACGAATTTCGATGTTGGCACTCCCGAATTTCGACCGGAAGCTCAGAATTCAACATGGCGCCCAATATGGTGGACGTTTTCTTACTAGTACGATATTTCCACTCCCGAGGCCGATTTTCTTCATTTAAAGACCGTTTTAGGGTTATTTGTGTTGTAGAATGCGATAGCAACTGTAACATATTGTGCAAGCAATTATTTAGCCTTGGCTGGAAGCTCAGAATTCAAGATGGTGTCCAAGATGGTGGACATTTTCTCAACTTCTCGACTCGGGGGGAGCTTTTTACATTTTAAGACTGTTAATCTGGTTATGTGTGTATAAAAGTACTATTCTAATTGTTACAGAGTGTTAAAGCAACTAGTTGACCGTATTAGAACGAAAAAATACTGAGAAAACATGAAATTATTTTGAGTGGATTGACCTTGCATTTGGCAAAGTTCATGTCTTGTTTTGATATTGCATAGACATTATTTTTCCTTTTATTGTATATTTTTTGCCGATATGTCTGTTTTGGCTTTTAGTTTGGCGTTTAGTGAGTGACACACGGTTGTTGAGACTATTTATTACTTTGTGGTTAAATGCAATAAAATACTACATATGTCGCAAGAATAAGTAAACCACGCTTCCCGAAGGCAATGACGAATGGCATATTTATAGTAATTATACTAGACTTTTGAAAATTACATTAATAATTTAATCTACATCCTCGTCACATTTTTTCGAGTTTGTACAAGATCCGGAACAGAAACACATTGAGGTACAAATTAACTTAGCCTTGTGGCATTTACAAAGCGTTGTAGAACAATCTTTTTTGCAACCGCAAAGGACAATATCGATAGCAGCCTTTGGAATGGGTTCAAGCGTGGTGAGAGTGGGGATGTAGCTGTCTGTTTCTTCCTTCCATCCGCAGTCTGTGATTGGTGACTGGACGGGGTCAGGTAGGTGATCGTTCTCTCACGCTGAAGTTTGGTAGTGACTACGTTTAATATGTTCCAAAAGCGCTGCGCTGGTCGGCGGAAGAGATTCTGGGGTTTTTACCTTACCAAACAAGGCATGACGCGCAACGTTTAAAGTATCTGTAATTATGTCGATATTATCGGCAGTCAGGTGGACTAGTGGCTCTTGATGATTATTTGTTTGATGTAGGTTTTGTGGAATAACAGCACCGGGAGCTTCATCAAGAGACTTGACTGTCAGACTTGCTAGCGTGGAATCCACTTGCAGTACCTGTCGTTAACTCCCACAATGGCCAGCTTTGTGAAATAGAGTGACTAGGTTTTTTCGAGCGGGTACCTGATGCAAAGCAAGGCCTAAGCCTATGTGTTTTGGCGTAAGTTTCTTTCCTTTGCTGACTGCATGTATTTGCAGATGAAGCTTCGAGTGTTGCTGATTCTGATTCAGAGTCGTTGCTTTGATTATCACCCGGATCTTCAAGGTATTCACAAGAAAAATTGTCGATTGCATCTTTCCCTTTGGTCAGTATGCTTAAGAATAAATACAAGCTGGAACAATATCGTCAATGTTTTCATTTGACACGTTCAATGAGGTGTGCTCATCTAACTCTCCCAAATCATGACGTATTTTGAGCGCTGCGTAGATATTTGCGTTAAAATCTGAGCGAGTATCTTGACTAGGGATGTTACTGGGATTGTCGTCATCTGTACCAAGAGCGGAAGAAGCGCTGAGCTTGTGCTGGAAGGCGGAGGGTATTAACAACGTCTGACGTTCCTCGATACCCCCATCTAACGGCTGGTAGAATTCATAGACATCACGGACAACTTCTCGTTTTTTTTAACGTGGCTTGACGTGAAACGAAGGAAGGAGGAAGAGGTGTGCCTATGGCATCTGATAGGTTAGAAAACCTCGTCCACACATCGCAAAGTTTTAACACCTGGAAAAGGAAAAGAACGTACCCGTAATAAAGGAAAGGAAAATATAAAGATAAAACCAAATTTCTTGCAACAAAAGGAATAAAGAAACAAAAAGCAACAAGAAAACAAACGTTTATCTGATTGAAAGGGGGGATGGGCTGTTCTTTATGTGCGTAAGCGTAAAAGTACATATTTTTTACTTCTTTTATAAAAATTAATTTTTGAAATCAAAATTGCTTCTACAGAGCAATTAAATATTATTTAGCTACTATTGAGTCAAACCAATGTAGCTTTTTTTTTTACTAAGGTACCGACTTGATATTTCCTGCTGGAAGCCGAGCGGGGCTTGATTATAATTTAACATGGTCCCCCATTAATGGTTAAATATAGTGGAAAGAAAGAAATGATCAAAAATACCTGTCCCTATGAAGCACCGACCCGCAACTCTCTGCAAGTTTGAAGGAAAGGCGAGGTTTGAAACAAACCGCTAGAGTCATATAGGGACCCGTCACCTTGGTTTGCCCTATCACCACCATTTTGCCCTCCACCTAACTGGGAACGCAATTTCTTCTGTATTTTTTGACATTTTAACAGGCAGACAGAGTGGTACGCAATTAAATCTTCTATGCCCGATAATCTCAAATTAAGGTTATAATTAATAGACGTTAATTCGTTTATAGTTGCCTGCATGGCTTTAGTCAGCTCTTGCCGCACGGGTTCCTTTTTCGAATCATCCTGACAAAATATACACTTCTTCCAATCTGTTTTGACTCTATTTCCAGTGTGCTTTTTATCGTGCTTGTCATGAGAGTCTTTTGAGGTGGAGGCATTTTGATTAACCTCCTCTCTGTGTCTCTTTTTTCTCAAACTCTCTATATTCGTTTTGTTGGTAAAATCAGAGTAACATTCTCTGTGATAAGAAAAAGAGACGTTACTTGGCAACTCAAAAAAAAAAACTGTTTATAGCAAAACTGTAAATTTCGTCATACAGATCCTTTCGTTCTTCCGCACATGACTTCAGTTTCTCACAACGCGCTACTGTTCCTTTTTTCAACGTAAATACTCCTTTCTTCTTGGATTTCGAACAAAGAATGCACAAATGACTTCGACTGTCACCATCACCGTGTAGATTTACTTGAGGTTCCATCGAAAACACACGACACCATAACCTCAAGGAATGGTACACTTGCATATTCTTGCTCAGACGATAAAACAACTGCTTATAAACACTTACCGTTAGCACTTTCAGACACAATTCTACAAAAAAAAAATATCTAAGAACAGTTATTGCACCAAACACAAACAACTTATCAATTTTCTAAACTGCGGCAAGATGCCCACAACACATAGAAAACAGCTCAGGGACGCCGCACTCAAACTTGTCTAGACAGGCGCGCGCTCTCAGGGGAAGGGGTCGCGCAGTCAGGTGGCGTGACTCTTGCGCTTGCGCTCACGACTCACGGCCCCTTAGACTCGTATTTGAGTATCTTTGAATGTATTTAAAAGATGTTAATACAGTATTATCAATAGACAACAAAATATTACAACAACAACAAAAAACACACACAATATGTATTTTCCTCCCAGGATAATTTGTTTTATGGAGTTTGTTAATACTAGAAACGGTTATATAATTGTTTCTAACCGTCTAAGACAATTATTTTTGCATTCTACGACAAAAATAACCTTGAAAAAGGCATTTAGATCAGAAAAATCGGTCCCGGGAGTGAAAATAACGGACAAGTAAGAAAACGTCCGCCATCCTGGACGCCATCTTGAATTCTGAGCTTCCTAAGAAGACACTTAAGTTAATTATACGCCAAATCAATACTAATAATAACACACTTAAATGTCTACAATTTATAGATCATTTGAAGTGTACATGTTTCGAAACAACAATGGTTTCTTCTTCAGCACAATTGAGAGAGAAAAAAACTTATTCTAAGGAAAAACTTAAATTAAAAATGGATATCCTTACAATACGTCTTAAAAGAATAATTTTGAAAAACATTTATAAATCCTTAAAATTATCTATGAAAATTTAGGCAATTATATGGTTAATCTTCTGAAAAATATATATGAAAAATATTTTTGCTTATTCTGAGCTTCCGGCCAAAATTTGGGAGTGCCAACATCGAAATTCGTGTTCAGCAGGTCTGAATTAGCAAGAAAAAGCATTTGGCCAAATGTTACCCAAAATGCCGCTAGAATTGTTAAAATGGCAATTATAGAGAAAAGTGAACCAGTCTATAGTTGCTCTTTTCTTTCATCTTTTTGACACATTAGCGAGTGCTTGGAAGATCGACCACTTTGTCACAAAGAAGGCAAAACTGGATACATCTTCGGTAAGTTTTTATTGTAGGTGTAGAAAATTGAGGCCCCCCATTTCATTATATAGGCACAGCTTTTACAAATAATTTTCTCTGCACGAGAAAGACGCATTGCTCACTGATAGAATGTGAAGTTATTAGATTTTTAAAAAGGTTCGTATTTATTTATTATTATTTAAAGGGTATTGCAGTTTTCTCTGAATAATGATAATAATAATAATAATAATAATAATAATAATAAACAAGAATGAGGTCCACGGCGACCGTTAAGCTTACCTTAAACCAGCACTGTAGACTAACAATAATAGACCTAAATGTTTTGCAACGTACTGTACCCGAACTGATGGAGATAGCCAAAATCCGAAGAATAAAAAGATAAACCAGGACCGTAGCAACTTGTGGTACCCGGCTAAAAACTACGAAGAACTACTGACAAAAGCATCAGGAAGGGTATAGTTATCCTACATTGTGCTACAGGACAAACTACAGGTTCGACTAGGATATCACGGAAAATTGGAGAGTGAGAAACCCTCCTAACACTCGAAGATTGGGTAAATGGTGGACCCAAGAGTCCTATCTCCACTGTAGCACAATATAACCCTAAATAAATGCAAATAAAAAGAATCTAATTTAGTTAAAACACCAGCAACACGCAAATACGTGCCTGTATAAAATTTATTTACTCAAAATTGAACAACTACAAAATAAATAACACCTAACTACTACCCGTAGTCTCTTAGTAAAAATCAAATTCAAACTAGATTGCCAATTAGAGCAATGATTATTAGCCTGAATCAGTAGATTAGACTACAAGCGACCTATACACTAATTTAAGGAGTCAAAGGAAAAATATTTAATATCGCCCAAAATAAATTAAATTTCGATATTACAAAACATCTTTGAACTCAATACAAGATTCCTTAAATCCTTCCAACCCTATTTCAAAAATATTTTAAAAAAATAAACTAATACCTAAATTAATAATAATAATAATAATTTGCAACAATATTACGGTAACTATCGGTTCACGATCATCTCCCCTATTTATATTACAATTATACATCCTTGGAATCAAGCTTTAAACCAAGCTTTGAATCAAGCCTTGAATCAAACCACCAAATGTATGTCAATACCATTCTCAAAGTTGTAAATCAGCTTTAATAATCTGTGCTGTAAAGCCTAGATCATATATATGTCCACACCATAATTTACTGTTTTCTTTTTTTAATTTAAAATAGAAATTCTCATATAAATAAATGTATCTTAGCTTGATACAGTTATCAAATTGTGTTAGCTTTGAGCACGACCTTTGATCAGTGAATCAGTAAAATGAGGATCAGAGCAACATCATATCTACCCCTGGGACCAGCTTAAATTATACGCGATAGCCACCCCGAATTATCACTACAAAATGAAGATCGATTCTTCCAACTTACAAGTATTATCACAATCATTATAAAAATCACAACGACGACAAAAATAGCACAGTATCGTTGTTTAGAACTGTTATATCTTTCGAGAGAGTGAAGAACTTTGGTCACTACCCTTTGTTTTTCTTTTTATTCCAAGCTGGCTCTGTATATTATTCTGTGGTCTGTTTTGAAGGACATGGCTGATCATTGTCTGCTTTGGTTTATTGAAAATAAAATAAGTACGGTATTAAAAAAGAACCTATAGGCCTACGCCGGTTAGGCTTTCGAGAGTTACTATTTTTTGTAACATTGTGGCGACCGTGACAGGACAAAAGAGAAAATGGATTCTTTAAGTAAGAAAAGAAGTATTATTCGGAGTTCATTTACGCGAATATAGGTACAACAACGTGGACAATGATACGAGTATAACGAAGAATTGTGATGAGATGCTTGTGGAGGCAAACCTGGCTGTGTTCAAGAACAAAGCCCGAGATCTAGCAAAAATGGATGAAGAAATTATAGATGTTATGCTAACAGAAGACTACGCAACTGCAGATCTGGGAAAGGAAATGAATTCTGCGAACGAATATGCAAGTAAGGCCAAACTATTGGAAGTAAAATATGAAAAATACACGAAAAGTAAGATAGCTGACATGTTAAATGCTTCACCTGACCTGACGCCTACAAACGAAGCCCATGCAAAACGCATGTTTAAATTACCTTTGTTAGAATTTAATAAGTTTGGAGGGGATGTAAGGGAATGGTTGACGTTCTGGGGACAGTTCCGAAAAATACATGAAGATCCTGATATAGCCCATGATGATAAGTTTCAGTACGGTACTTATTACAATCAACATTACCTAACTCTCGCACCCGCGAGATAGTTGAAAGTTTCCCACCAATTAGTGAAAACTATCAAAAGGCTCTCGATAGTTTGAAGTCTAGATTTGGACGTGATGAATTACTTGTTGAAGTATATGTCAGGAAGCTTCTGAAACTAACCCTTAATTTAACGACCAGAAGTAGCGATAAACCTGATCTTTCGTCCATTTATGATCACATAGAAACACAACTTCGTGCTTTAGAGACGCTAGGAGTGACATCAGAGAAGTATGCTGCAATGTTTTTTCCACTTGTGAAATCGTGCCTGTCAGAGGATCTGTTACGTGCTTGGCCGAGGAGTTCATTCGCCTCGGGGGAGTCAGCACAAAATTCAAAGCTGGGTAACTTGATGGCATTTTTGAAGCAGGAAGGGGAAAGTGACGAAAGGATATCGATGGCTATAGAAGGATTTAATTTAGATTCAAAAGACAAGAATGTTAGTGAAAGTAAGTTACCAACTGTGGCCTGTCTAATTAATGTTAAATCTTCCAAACCCGTATGTATCTTCTGTGATGGAACTCATAACAGCATGGACTGTTACAAAGCTCGTAAGTTTAGTTTGAAGGAGAAAAGGAAAGTTTTCAGAGATAAAAGATGCTGTTTCGGCTGCTTGAAACCCACCATACCAGTAAGAAATGTAAAACTTTTTAAAAATGCATTGTTTGTGAGGGTACCTCTCACGTGTAACAAAGCAAGTGTGTCTGTCAAATCTAACAAAGTTGATATTCCTTCAGTTGAGAACAATTTGTCAATTGTGAATTGTGGACAAGTTCATTTGAGAACTATGTTCCTGGACATCCATTGTATAGCCTTCAACCAGCCCACTCTCGACTGAAGTCCAGAAGAAGGTTTCTTCACACAACTGAGTGCCTAACTGACAAACCTCAGGTTTTGAGGATTACATCTCGGTTGACCAGAATCCCCCACATTACTCAGTGAATGGCTCCATCTGAAAGGCTCCCAGCAGGACATACAGAGGCTTGGACAACTTGGAAGTCTCTCAACAGATTGTGATCTGGGGTTGGCAGATCCAAGTCCAACATTCATAAATGGGGTTTTTGCTGCGACTCGGTCCTTTGTGAATGCGGTGAAGAACAGAGTATGGGTCATCTGCTTCAGTGCAGTCTGTGTCCTATACTGTGCAAAATGGAGGATCTGGTGAAGGCTACACCAAATGGACGTGACATGACAAAATATTGGTAATGCATTATTTAGAACCTTAAATGTTCAAGTTTTGCCATTTTTGTTGCCCATTTTGTACATAATTTCTTATGTAATATTTTTGTTCCTGACACGAGTAAATAAATAAATAAATAAATTTGAAAACATTGACTGCTGTAATCAAGGGTGTTGCTGAAAAACCAATACGTGTTCTGTTCGATGACGGTTCTCAGAGATCCTATGTTAGGAGTGACTTAGCCAAACAGATGGAATACCAGTATATAGGCAGTGGTAGTGTGGTACATGCACTCTTCGGTGGTTCCCATTCTAAGCCATATGAACACCAGTGTTACAAAGTAAGGTTAGGTAGTATGGATGGGAAATATGCATGCAACTTTGATGCTTTGGATCAGGACGTTATTTGTTCAAATGTGCCCACTTTTCGAGAAGGTCCATGGTTGAGCGAACTGGAAGACGAAGGAATAAAGCTTACTAGTGATAATGGGGATCCTATCGATGTGTTAATTGGAGCAGATGTTTGTGGTAAGCTGTTGACTGGTAAGAAGAAGAATCTTAATTGTGGTCTTGTGGCTATCGAAACACACTTGGGATGGACAATCATGGGGAAGAACAAAAATGAAAGCTCGGGGAACTTTAACTGTTCAATGATGGTCTTGTCAATGTTGTCCACTGATAAGTCGTTAACTACCTTGTGGGACTTAGATGTATTAGGAATTGAGGATCCAATAGTGAGAACCAGCAAGGCTGAGATGAAACGCCTAGCCAAAGACCATTGTGAGAAAACTGTTTGTGTAAATGAAGATGGAAGGTATGAGGTTCAGTTGCCCTGGTTAGAAGATCACCCACCCCTTCCTGGGAATTTCAACCTGGCAAAGCGCAGATTGGACTCGACAGTGAAGAAGATGGCGGGCAGTAATTCTTTTGAGCGTTATGATGGTTAAGGGATGATGTTATAGAAGAAATACCAACAGAAGAGTGGGACAATGGACATTATCTTCCTAATAGGCCTATTTTTAAAGAAAATAGTACAACCCCCATTCGGCCAGTCTTCGATGCTTTAGCAAGAGAGCAAGGGTGCCCATCTCTAAACCAATGCATCGACAACGGCATTAACTTGATCGTGTTAATTCCACCACTTTTGCTTCGCTTCTGACTTCATGAGTATTATGTATCTAGTTTATGTCCTCTATGGAACTTGGTCGGAGTGTAAATATGCTTTTACTCTGTGACAATGTTAGTTGTAATTTGTTCATTGTGTTAAGATGTAGATTCAGATGTGTGTGCTTATTAAAGTGCTATAATATCCTTTATTCAAAACACAATAGCTATAATGTGCTTTATTCAAAACATAATAGTTGGCGACGAGGAATTGGGACTTGATTCTCCGGTTCAGATATAGCTTACATCAATGAAGTACGGTATTTACGTCGTCTGTTTCAACGGCCACGTGAGTAAAATCAAGAATCAGGCAAATCGACATGAAATGTACACAGAGTACTTGTAAACGATCCTAAGCAACTCATCGTATATTCAGCTACGTGTGCCTGCATGCCACATATTCAAAATAATATGTATCGCAGTTCGAACTTTGAGGTTATGCAATGTTTTTTTCTTTCTTTTTCTCAAGCCCAGGACAATATTCGGTCACCGATCACTACCCAGTGTGTTTTAAATCTGTTATCTTGAAACATTTTATTATATTTGAACTGTGATTTTTAAAATTATTTCGAAGTTCCGTCAAGATGGACGCAAATCAGTTTCAACAATTACTGAACATTTTTACTAATTCTCAAGAGAAGTTACTTGAAAGGTATCAAGCTCACCAGCCCGTCACAACCCCACAAGCCACTAACATCACACCTTTTGAAAATTTTGATTCTGAAAAGGAAAAATTTGTGTCGTATTTAGAACGATTTGAAAATTACGCAAACTTCAACAATGCCACCGATCCAACAAAGAAAGCTCAACTCTTGTGTACATCAATAGGGGGCAATTCATTATAACAATCTCTCTGCATTTTTAGGCCCTGATAAACCAATCAAGTCTCTCGGTTATAATGACCTAGTAAAGCATTTCAAGCAAATACTGTCACCTCAAGTCTCAACCGTAGTTTCCCAACACTGTTTCTTGAACGTCAATCAAAAAGAAAGTCAAAATATTGCAGGATTTGTTGCCACTCTTAGAAGCCACTTACTAGACTGTGACTTTTATATTCAGTGTACATGTGACGCCAGAATTTCAATTGCGGATGTTTTTCTTCGTGCACAATTTATACGTGGCTTGCGAGATAATTGGATCAGGGAGAAACTTCTCCAGTCTAATGACACGAAATTTGATGATCTCCTGAAGAAGGCTATAGCCTTGGAAGCATCGCGGTATGAGAGTAATCAGCTGTCAAAACAGCTCACTGCACCGTCAGACTCTATAGAGGACACAAACAAAGTAACAAAAGCCACAAGTTCATATAATGACCGAAGTATGAATCAATATAGCAGTGATACTCAGTCACGTTTTGTTCAACAGCCTAACCCAGGCTCTCACTCACGTTCACAGTCCAGGGGCCGCCGTAGTTCTGTCAATTATAGAGCACTAGGTATTGATGGATTATGCCTGAATTGTGGAAATTCAAACCACAGGTCAAGAGATTGTCGCACAAACAGAAACTCTCTTAAATGTAGGTCATGTAGGAAAGTGGGACATGTTGCAAAAGTTTGTATCACTACACTTCTTCAACAGTCAAATACACACAACATTGCAACTGAGAACATAGATGACAACTTGCATGACCACCCCGAAACCAATTTCTGGATGGGACAACTAGAATCAATCGAAGATCTCTTTGACGTAGGACAAGAATCGGATAAATATTTTATCACTGTTAAACTCAACAATAAATCGCAAAGATTTGAAGTCGACACGGGAGCAAAATATTCACTCATCCCAGAGAACGAATGATCAACCTTGGGTCTTGGTTTGCCATTGCAGCCAACAAATGTCTGTTTTCGATCATATTCTGATCATGTTATCAAACCGAGAGGAAAAATTGTTGTCACAGTATCATACAAAGGAACCGAAATTGTTGCAGAGCTTTTTGTAGTTCCGCAAGGTCATGCCGCATTGCTTGGTCGTGTTTGGATCAGGGGCCTCGGCCTTGATCTGGAGGAAATTGACAAGGACACAAATCAATCACTTCACACTGAATCTGTCAACTCAGTGCAGTCAATTCAGGATATTTTACATCAGTATAGTACAATCTTTGAAGAAAAAATTGGATGCGTTCCCAATATTGAAGTAAAACTCCAACTCAGAGAGGGGGTGAAACCTGTCTTCAATCGTGAACGTGATGTCCCTTTTGCTCTTCGGGAACGCGTTGAAAAGGAACTCGCTTCATTGGAATCAGAAGGAGTTATTTCTCCCACAGCTTTAAGTGATTGGGGATCGCCTCTTGTTGTTATCCCAAAACCGGATGGGGGAGTTAGGTTATGTGTTGACTACAAATGTGGAGTAAATTCAAGGTTGATTTCTGCAAACCATCCCATAAGACCAGTTAATGATGTTCTACATAGTCTTAGAAACTCAACATTTTTCTGCAAGTTAGACTTATACAAGGCATATCTACATCTGAAGGTTGATGAAGAAGGTAGTATGATTCAAACTATATCCACTCACAAAGGAACCTTCAGGATGCATCGACTGAGTTTTGGCATCAAAACTGCCCCCTCAGAATTTAATAGGATATTATCACAGATCCTTCATTGTCTTCCAAAAGCTGAAGCTTATTTTGACGACATCATAATACATGGTACAACGAAGGAGGAGTGCACCAAGAACTTAATAGCCTGTCTAGAACGGCTTTCAAAAAATAATCTGCATTTGAACAAAAGCAAATGCTCATTTTTCAAGGAAAACATAGACTACCTAGGGCATATTGTATCATATAATGAGATCCGCAAGTCACCAGAGAAAGTTCAAGCTGTGTCACAAATGCCACACCCTAAAAACAATGAAGAAGTGAGACTCTTCCTTGGTATGGTGACTTATTATGCAAAGTTCATTCCTAATTTTTCAACGAAGTCCCACCCATTATGGCAGTTATTGCGGAAAGGTGTACGTTTTTTTTGGTCTGCAGCCTGTGAAGCAGCTTTCTTGAATCTCAAGTCCGAGTTATGTAGTGAACGTGTCCTTACCCCATTCAACCCATCACTGCCTATCATCTTGTCAACCGATGCCAGTCCTACTGGTGTTGGAGCAGTATTAAGTCATGAGATGGATGGCCAAGAAAGACCCATTGCCTATGCATCTCGTGCCCTAACACCAGCAGAATGTAATTACAGTCATCTTGACCGAGAAGCGCTGGCAATAATGTTCGCCACAACACACTTCTACAACTATATTTTTGCAAGAAATTTCATTCTTGTGACAGACAATGAACCTCTGTCTCTTATTTTTCATCAGAACAAGGGCCTGCCACAAATGACATCCGCAAGGCTCCTAAGATATGCATCGTTTCTCTCCGGGTTTGACTACACGGTAAGAGTGAAAAAAGGGAAAGATAACGAAAATGTTGATTGCCTATCCCGAGCCCCTGTTGCATCTACCTCGCCAAACATTGAAACATCAATAAATGCAGAAGTTTCACAACTCTGTGCTGAAACGATTCTTCAAGTGTCAAGTGAAGCCATTACGTACGAAACTATCCGTGATGAGACTATATTAGACCCAGAACTTAGTGCCACCCTGCAACGTCTTCAAACTCAATCCTTGGATGAACCATATACAGTTGAAAATTGTATTCTATTCCGTCAAGACCGAATTGTTATCCCAAAGAAACTACAAAGAAAATTTTTGGAAGAGTTACATTTAACACACCTCGGCATTGTGAAAACAAAACAGTTAGCAAGACGATATGTCTACTGGCCGCAATTAGACAAAGACATTGAGAAGCTTATCAAATCTTGTGAAGAGTGCGCGCAGACTCGTTCAAATCCACCAAAAGCTCCAATACACCCCTGGGATGAACCAGAAGAAAATTGGGAACGTATACACATTGACTATGCGGGGCCATTTGATAACCACCATTTCTTGATGTGTGTTGACGCGAAATCCGAGTGGGTAGAAGTCCGAATAGTAAAAGACGCTCCATCCACTGCAACTACTATCAGTCTGCTTGACAATATCTTTACCGTACATGGGTATCCGAATGTCCTTGTGTCAGATAATGCCACTATCTTCACGAGTGATGTATTCAGATCCTATTGCAAGGAGAGAGGGATTTTTCAGAAATATATTGCACCAGGGCACCCAGCAACAAATGGGCTAGCCGAGAGAAACATCCAAACTTTGAAGAGGCGACTTCGTGCTGCTGTAAATGACCCGGCACCATTATCGACTAAGTTACAGAACATCTTGTTTCAATACAGAGCAACGCCATTGGCATGTGGACAGTCTCCAGCTGAACTATATTTGAAACGTCGGCTACGTATCCGGTTGGATGCTCTACTTCCAAACCAAAAGAGCTTGACTACATCCAGTTTCTCACCCCCTGTTCGCTCTTTCAAAGTGGGAGAGAGAGTGCAAGTCGGATTCACCAGAAAAACCGTGATATTTGGCAGTTTGGTGTTATACAAACTAAACTCGGCCAGCGTCACTATGATGTGAAATTGGATTCGGGACGAATTTTAAAGCGGCATGTTGACCAGTTATTATCGACTCTCGTGCCAAAGAAAGATAAGCATGTCACTTTTGCTCCAACAAATCCTCCAGTGCGTGGTGTTCCAAACATACCAACACCAACCCTGTCAAGACTAGAAAATGAGGATATTCCTCCTGCAACCCACACTTCAGATGATACAAGGCAGACCATCCTGCAACCAGATGAACGCCCTGATCGAAACAGCCTTCCACCAGCTGCTGATAATTATTTAAGAAGATCAGCCAGAGACAGGCGACCTCCTCAATATCTGCAAGACTATGTGCCCAAATGAATATGAATAGTTCCTTTTATTTGTTTTTATATAAGTGGGGAAGACTATTATGTATCTAGTTTATGTCCTCTATGGAACTTGGTCGGAGTGTAAATATGCTTTTACTCTGTGACAATGTTAGTTGTAATTTGTTCATTGTGTTAAGATGTAGATTCAGATGTGTGTGCTTATTAAAGTGCTATAATATCCTTTATTCAAAACACAATAGCTATAATGTGCTTTATTCAAAACATAATAATGAGATAGGAGTGATAGCAGATATAAAAAGGCTTCGTTGCAGATCAGTCTTGCTAGAGAGGACAGAGACTTCCTAAGATTTTTGTGGTTATCGGTTTGACAAGTCGGGTAACTTGAGAATATTTCGACACACGCGAGTAGTGTTCGGTGTGACTTGCAGTCCCTTTTTGTTGTGTGCTGTTATAGAACACCATCTAAAGATCTGTTCGATGCCCAGAAAAGATGAAAGTTCTCCCTATTCGTCAACTACTATTACTACACTGCTGAAGTCTTTCTATGTGGATAATTGTGTATCAAGTGTTCGTGACGAAAAGAAGCTAGATTGCTTCATAAAGGAATCCACTGATATATTTACTAAGGGCAAGTTTGATTTAAGAGGGTGGGAGTTTACCAATCCTGAACTTCCATTGAAAGGCATTAAGCCTACTGCAGTTTTAGATCTTCTTTGGGACAGGAAAGAAGATGTCTTGTTTGTGAACACTGATTTCTGGAAAAGTGAAGACATGAACAGGATCACTAGAAGATCAGTATTATCTTTAGCACAGAGGTTATTTGATCCCATTGGTTTTTTTAATGTCCAGTGACACTCTTCCCCAAGATTCTCCTCCAAAAGTCTTGGATAACAAAAAAGAGGTTGGGATGAAGAGCTGGAAGAGGATCTCAAACACTCTTTCATGGCTTGGATGGCAGACTTGCCACTTCTGAAAGATATTAAGATTCCAAGGTGGATAACAATGGTCGACAGTGATAATGCTTTGAGTTCTATCCATTGTTTTTGTGATGCCAGTCAGGAAGGCTATGCTGCTGCAGTGTTAATTAGATTGGAGAACAGTTCTGGGGTAAGAATTCAGCTCATTCAAGCAAAATCACGCGTGGTACCGATAAAAGACGCCAGTATACTTAGGTTTGAATTGCTTGCAGCAGTTATTGGTGCTCGACTGACCATTTCCATACCGGTACTACAAGAGATGGAGTTTAAAGGTCTTCAGCTGTTCTTCTGGAGCGACTCGTCTACCGTGATAGCATGGATCAAACAAGAGGAACAATGGAAAACCTTTGTGAGTACCGTAACCGAGTACATGAAATTAGGAAACTTACCCCAAAAGAAGCATGGAGACATATACCTGGAAAAGAAAATCCAGCTGATCTTCCTAGCAGAGGGTGTCCTATTAGGAAGTTTGTAACCTCAAAATGGTGGGAAGAAGCTGAATGGTTACAACTTGCACGAGATATGTGGCCAGTACAAGAGAACCAGATGGATGAAGAAGAAGTCATTGTGGAAAAGGAAAGGTATATTATATCTTTGCTGTGCGAGAATGGTGTTGGTGATTGGTACCACCCCTACTTTTCAAGATTTAACAGGATCGTGAGAACAATTGGGTGGATTCTTCGATTTGCCTTAAATTGCCGTCTGAATCGAGAAGGATTTGAACTTGTGAAAGGTGAACTTGTTGCAAAAGAAATGGAAGAGGCGGAACTAAGGGTCATAATAATAATAATAATATCGTATGGCCTCGGGTGCCGAGTGCAAGCTTTGTTAATTGACACCCGAGGGCAGCTTGCGTGTCGAATTTAATGCTCCTTGGAGCGGTATGAATGTCAAGGAGGTTAGATATCTAAGCTCATTGACGCTATACCACTTTCTAGTAGAGAAATGAGGAACTTTGTGTTGGCGGAAAATCTCGAGATTAATTTTGCCATTATGAACACGGACTATTGAATTCAAATGGGTTCTTTAACATGCCAACAACGTATGACATGGGTATCGTGTTTTTTGTCGCCTTTCAAAAATCACTTACCATGGCCAGGAGCGAACCTGCAAGCTTGGGGTTGGTAGTTCGACACTATAACCACACACCTACCGTAGCAAGCACTAAGGGTCATGAAACTTGTCCAGAAGGAGTCGTTCATTGGAGTTCAAGATAAGCAACTTGCATCACTCGCTCCTTACGAAGACCATGATGGAGTAATCCGCTTAACTTCGAATGTGACAGAAAGGAAAGATTTGATGGACTTTAGATTGGCTGTACAGCTTCCCTCTAAACATGCAGTCGTTTGCCGATTGATTTCTGACACACATGTGAAAAAACTGTCATGTTGGTGTTGAACGACTATTAAGTACTGTATCTTACGAGAGAAGTATTCGATTTTACAAGGGTTTCGGAGTGAACTGTAAATAATGTGTGGGAGTGTGTTTAGGACTGTTATATCTTTCGAGAGGGTGAAGGACTTTGGTCACTACTCTTTGTTTTTCTTTTTATTCCAAGCAGGCTCTGTATATTATTCTGTGGTCTGTTTTGAAGGACATGGCTGATCATTGTCAACCTTGGTTTATTGAAAATAAAATACAAAGTTCGGTATTATAAAAGAACCTATACGCCGGTTAGGCTTTAGAGAATTACTATTTTTTGTAACAATCGTCCTCAAAATATAACACAACTCGTGGAACAATGCCAAACAAGCACATTGTCACGCCCCTCAACAGCAACTAATGCAAAACCCAGCTGGACTATCATACTGTATTACAGCCTACCATTAATCTGATCACGATTCAACTTACAATCCAGCTTCAAAACACGATAACTTCGACAAAGATCCACTGTCCACGTTCAGACAATATAATTATGCTCAAATATAATTTCGCTTCACTGTTCACTTCACGATGATCTCTAAATAATGCACTATATTGCAACTTGATTCATATTTAACAGTATTAGCTTTATCATTAATGGATCTATAATGTCATTAGTGCATTTCGACTTCATTCTTCAAACTCAAATTTGGCCGAATATTATATTTCAACTCGTTCACAAATGTTCAATTACCATGAATAAATTATCCACAACGTAATATATATCTCCACTGAGATTCATAACAAATATTTCTTGATACTAAATTTCACATAATGTTCCACATGAACATATTTTGCAAAAATCTGATATCCGCCGGAAGTTGCGTCAGCTCTCGAAATTCAGAACATCTAACCGATCACAAACGATCGTCACCCATAAAGCCGATGAAAATCCGACAACATTAATTTAAACCCCAGGTTCCAAAAATTCTGGAAATTCCAAATATTCCAGACGTCACCAAAATTCCAAATATCACCATACAAATTCGAAAATTAAAAAATAAAAACTTTAGTAAAATCACCACTTGAAATATGAAAAACATTACGGAGCTAAATTCAAAATTCCAATCCAAACTGAAATTCCACAAATAAATGTTTAAGTATAAATTTAAGTAATATCAAAATACGACGAAAATAATTAACTAACTTTCAAAAAAAATGTCTAAATTCTACAGCCAGATATTGAAAATGTTACTTCAGATCTTTTCAAAGCATGCTTACATTCAAATACTACGTATATGGATTGCTTCTACCTTTAGCTGCAGGCTGCCGTCAAACTGAGATCTATATTCCTATCTGAAGAAGACAGGAATAATGTTGGAATCGCACCAATTCCTGTATATTCTTAGATCGACGATCTCTCACCAGAAAATTCCCCAGACATCGGCGTGTAGAACAGGAAAATTGTTCCCCATCTGAGCAATGGCCCCCCTATGTTCTCCACCACCAACCGCATCCAGCCATCTACCTTGGCGATTTTAACAGCCACCATGAACAATGGAGATACACTTCTAGTGATGACAATGGAGAATCTTTGGTCTCATGGGCTGAGGAACACAACCTCCATCTTACTTTTGATGCTAAAGATCTATGCACTTTTAGATCAGCTGCATGGAGACGAGAGTCCAATCCCGATCTGTGTTATGTGTCTACCAACAACTGCACACCTCTGCCAGTTACACGGAAAGTTCTCTCCGACTTTCCCCACAGCCAGCATCGCCCAGTTGTAATAGAGATCGGAATAAAAGTCCCTATTGTATCAACAACTCCCCATCCACGCTGGAACTTCCGAAAGGCAAACTGGCCTGCCTTTACTGAACAACTTGATAAGGTCCTGGGCTGGATTCCCCCAACAAGTGAAAACTATGAGAGACTCACAGGTGCTGTAATAAGCACAGCAAAGAAGTTCATACCTAGAGGATATCGGAAGGAGTATATTCCTGGATGGAGTGATGCTAGTGAAAAACTGTATCAAGAATTCGAAACAACTGGGGACAAGAATACAGCTGATCAACTATTACACAGCCTGAACACTGCTCGCCGTCAGAAATGGACAGAAACTGTGGAAAACCTCGACTTCAAACATTCAAGCAGGAAGGCGTGGTCCCTATTAAGGAAATTAGGAGATGGAAGCCGAGTAGCTCGAGACATTATTCCTATAAACCCCAACAAGGTCGCGTCCCACATTGTGTCAAGTTCGAAAGCTCCAAAAGATCGTGACCACACCTCTGCAATCAAAAGGGAACTCAGAGCAATGAAAACAGACAGTCTTGAGGTCGGCAGATTTTCTTATCCCTTCACCCCAGAGGAAGTTGCTACAGCTTTGAAAGACGTCAAATCAGGGAAAGACCCTGGTTTTGATGGCATTCATCCAGAATTTTTATTGTATGCAGGGAATTATGCAATTACCTGGCTAGCAAAGTTCTACTCCAACATCTTAGAGGCAGGGTCTATCCCCCGACTTATGAAACAAACAAAGATCATCGCCATTCTCAAACCAGGTAAATCTAGTAAAAATCCTCAAAGCTATCGTCCAATTGCTCTTCTGAGTGTAGTTTACAAATTACTGGAGAGGCTTCTCTACAACAGAATCGGCTCAGTAGTTCTTGACCATCTACCCATCGAACAAGCGGGCTTTCGCCCAAACCGAAGTTGCACAGACCAGGTTCTCTCTCGGACTACACACATCGAAGCTGGATTCCAAAAACAACTAAAGACTTCAGTTGTGTTTGTGGACCTAACTGCAGCATACGACACAGTATGGAGGCAAGGACTCATCTGCAAACTACTTCGAATAATACCCTGCAAGAAAATTGCCAAGCTCATTGAAAACATGCTTACAGACAGAAGGTTCCGTGTAATTATGGGAAACAAGACCAGTAAGGAAAGGACTCTTAATAACGGTCTTCCTCAAGGATCGGTACTAGCACCTCTGCTGTTCAACTTATATATATATCAGATTTGCCGAAAACAACCTCCACACCATTTGGGTACGCAGACGACTGGGCATTTGCAGTGCAGGACAAATTTATGGAGAATACCGAAGATACGTTGACAGCTGACCTCAACATCTTAGATCAGTATTTTCATAAATGGAGACTTAGGCCAAGTTTGAGTAAAACTGAAGTCACATGTTTCCACCTCAACAACAAACTGGCCCACCGTGAACTTAATGTTAAATTCCAGGACACTAGACTTCACCACAACAGATACCCAAAATACCTCGGGGTAACCCTTGACAGAACTCTGTCCTTCAAGGAACACCTGAAGAGGACAACAGCCAAACTCCAGACACGGAACAACATCCTCCATAAACTGTGTGGTACCACCTGGGGTTCTTCAGCTTCAACCTTAAGAACTTCAGCTCTTGCCCTTGTCTTCTCAGCTGCAGAATATTGCTCTCCAGTCTGGCTGAACAGCTGTCATACAAAACTGGTTGACTCGCAGCTAAACTATACTTTGCGCATTGTATCAGGAACCATAAAATCTACCCCCACTTCTTGGCTGCCAGTTCTTAGCCATATTCCTCCACCACACTTACGGAGAAAGAATGCCCTGTTGCAAGAGTACCAGAAGTTGTCTAGAAATGCCAATCTGCCAATCCATGGAGACATCCCCAACGCCATGATCAGCAGGCTCCGTTCCAGAAATCCACCAGTTAGGACCGCCAGAAACCTGGTTGATAATTTCAACCTACAGCAGGACTGGATGCAAGAATGGACATCCACAGCTCCACCTGAGTATCGGAACTTTCCCTGCATCACAAGAACACCAACAGGATTTCATCTACCCCGCAGTACCTGGACAACTCTCAATCGCATCAGGACAGGCCATGGCAAGTGCGCTGACTCCCTCGACAAATGGGGCAAACTTTCCTCCCCGGAATGTAGCTGTGGTGCCCCAAAACAAACAGTCCATCACATTGTGGAACAGTGCCCCCTGAGTGCATATCAGGGCAATTCAAAAGACTTCCAAAATCTGAATCCGCCTTGCATAGACTATATTGAGAGCTTGAAGTTAAGACTGTAACCTACTGTACATAGTGTATATTTAATTCGTGACTGTGTTTCTTTGCATTTTTATGATGTCATACGCTAAATAATAAATAAATTGTTCCCCATTGTACCAATTTCCCGAACATCGTCACCTCCTTTCGTCTGCATTCTCTGGTTTGATTTCGCTCTCCGTTCTTCCTTCATCTTCACTGATTGGGACTGCAAGGAACTGCGTGTTGTAGTCAAATCGCCGAAATCCATCGTAATAACTTGTAATAAACATTTGTGTCCTATCTGCTGCATTTTAAATATTGTCACGACTTCCGTGTCCAGTCAAGTTATGTCAAATGCCTTCTGCATCTACATGTCACATCCCCTCAGTGAATATAGAAATCCATTCCAACATAGTTCCTCAGCATCTCTCCCATTTCCAGTCTATTAATTTTCATTGTAACACCATTGAATATAAGCATCGTGGCTAATTTGACTATATCTCCTCACTAGTTTTATTATTCATTCATGTCATTACATTTTCTTAGTCCACTGACTGGTATCTGGTTCTCCATTTGCACGATAAAATGTCCGACCTACGGCCGGCACATTAGCTTTCCGAAAATAAATAATTTCTAGTGTAAATTCCCTGGCCACAGTTCACATTTATCCGCAGTATTTGCTGGTAAAATATCCGTTAAAGCTCTTTAAAACACTTCCTTTCCGAGGGATACAACACTTCGCTTACATGTCCGCAAATTAGCTTGTTCACGGAAACACTTGCCCACAAATATAAGTTCAATGCCGACATCATTACATTCGTCTCCGCATTACTGATACAATCTCCCGGCTGTCAGCAGGACCTTCTATAATACCAGACCTGACACTGGAGGAAGGACAGAGGAAAGATGGCTGTCGCTGTTGGTGGTTACAAGCTTTGTTTATAAGTCGAGTCATTTTGTTTACGATGTGATAGTGGTGTGAATTTCGGTTAGCAATCATCTCCCTTGATTATCTGTGCTTATTGATAATTGCTTAATGATATTACACGTTCGTGGAAGTAAATGTATGCATTAGTGCTTCATAAATACGAGATAGGCCTACCGGTGACTTCTGTTACGCTTGTGATACCATCAATACTATTGCCAATCAGTGGGTAAGTTTGGTCTATTGATTATTCTGTTTAGGGTTTATAAATTATTGGTAATGGTAATTCATTATGAGCAAGCATAGTAATACCGGTAATTAACGTATTCCAATTTAAGGTCTAAGAAGATCTGAAAATTGATTATCGTGCGTAGGAACATAACCTACTTTTTAAATTGTCTGCAGTGTTCTCTCATCCAATTATACGCCTGCTAATTCAAGGATATCAATCTTATCACGTACTTGGTGTGGATCCTGTTTTAATAAACTGCCAGTAGGCTTACGCATGCATAGGCTAAGCTAAAATAGTGGTGATATGCCTTGAAACGATTGTGTGACTGGATGCAAATCTAACTATTATAAAGATAAGCCATTGGTGCCTATTTTCTAATTTCCTATCAAGGGGATTCAACCCACACCCAACTCCACGGGGCTGATGACCAAGAAGTCCCAAGCCCATAAAATGAATTAACAGCAGACAAAATCGCGTCATGATATTTTGTGTTGGGTTGTATTCTGACACACGTCATGCGTTTGACAGAGTGTCATTTAATCTCCTGAATAGGATTGAATGAGTACGACTAGCCTACTTGTTGACGGATTTACAGAAGGCAGTCGTGACCTTATGATAGGAATTACCTAGGCATTTATCTTCAGTATGTGTGGGAACCCATGGTAAACCACTTGCTGGGTGGCTAAGCGGAGAATCGAACCCAACATTTCCCTGTTTCCCTGACTAGGCTGTGTGTACCCCATTCTTACCCTCAGACTAGAATTAAGATTTGCTGACAGTCAGGAATCAAACTTGGACCCCAGAAGTGACAACCAAGAACTACACCACCTGGTTGGTCACATTTATTTTTAAGAATAATAAGTCTGTCTGTTAGGTAATCAGCCCGAAGGCTGGTTGGATCCTCAAAAGGTACTGCCGTTAGGTTATGTGGGTAGATACCCATGGCAGCGCTATATTGAGGCGTACTAGGCAAGAAGAAGAGTGAGGTAGTTTGTCTTTGTTTTCCTCACTGAGTCAGTACAGCAGTACTAACCCTTTGAGTAGAACCTTTCACAGCATCCACAGGCACTGGCTGTGCCCTGAATGTCATTACTCAGCACCACCCTTACCTCAGGAGCTTCCATATAATCACAGCCATGAGTGAGACTGAGACATCGGTGATAACTAGCCTATGCCAACAGGCACTGACTGTGCCCTGAATGCCATTACTAAGCACCACCCATACCTCAGTAGCTTCCATATAACCATAGCCATGAGTGAGACTGAGACATCGGTGATACTCTAGCCTGTGCCAACTGACACTGACTGTGCCCTGAATGTCATTACTAAGCACCACCCATACCTCAGTAGCTTCCATATAATCACAGCCTTGAGTGAGACTGAGACATCGGTGAAAAGCCTGATTTTACTCTAGCCTGTGCCAACAGAAAAATACAAATATACTGCATTCATCAAGAGATGGCAAACAGGCCGCGAATAATATGTAACTTACTAAGAAGAGATTGAAATTCCTACAGGAACATTTACAACTTTCCCTGTTCACTCAGCCAAGATATTCTGCAGATCTCTCCTGTGGGCCTCAACATTATTTTATTTTATTCCTTTCCTGATGGAACTCCGGTAGTACCTTATTTTAACTCCCGGGGCACCTCCCCATGCCTGTCCCTTACACAGCTACACACACTATTACAGTCATCACGTAATCGGAGGAATTCAACCCACACCCAACTGCACGGGGCTGATGACCAAGATGACCCAAGCCCATAAAATGAATTAACAGCAGACAAAATCACGTCATGATGTTATTTTGTGTTGTGTTGGATTCTGATACACGTCATGCGTTTGATGTCCGACCACCAACTATGGCGGCCATCTTGGATTGCAGTGTCAGGTCCGGTAGTATAGAAGGTCCTGCTGTCAGTAAGCGAACTGCCGTGTATTTCACATACCCGGAAAAAGCGATTGAGAATCACGTATCACTCCGCCGCATCGTCACAGAGACTTCCACTAGCTTCTCTTTTCCTCCCCTTTTTCAAGTCCGAAAATGGCGACTTTCTCCACAGAGCGCGTGTGCTTCCAAACATATAATTGACCGTCTCAATATCCACTTCCAAATAGAAAATGTTGTCCCAATAATTCTCATTATGGAAATTTCTCATCGTTCCACTGCACAAACTTCCTGTAAATGCGCTTGTTATAAAAACATGAGTAAATTACTTTTTTACTGGTCTGCCTGTCATGGAACATTCATAGCTGTGCGGGTTGCCCTCTGCACCTGGCTCTATACCATATGTATTACGAAGCCTCGCTTCTGTCGGGACTTCATCCCTGAATCATTTGACTTTGACCGGCACTTGATGCTTTCAGAATACCTTGTTCTTCCTTCCACTCCTATATTTGAATACAAAAAATTGACATACAATCCTTCTTCTTCGATCTGTCAGACATGCACATTATATCACAATAAAATTCGAGTACAGTACCTTCTTTGTTTGATTCCTTTATGGGTGTCCCTTCTTCCTGTTATCTACTCATAGTGGGCATTTTGGACATATTATTCATTACACTCACTAAAACATTGCTGGTAAATAAACTATTTAAAAACACCAAGACACAGTGCGATATTAATGTAAAGAACATTCTGAACTGAAACGTGTGAATATGCCATAATAGTAGTACGGTATTCTACTTATTTTATTTATCGTACGGCTTTTAGTGCCGGGAGTGTCCGAGGATATGTTCGGATCGCCAGAGGCTGTGGATGCTTCAAGCGGACACCCATAGGGTGAGGTACAAGTTCCGTTCAATTTCAAGTAGTTCCAACTTTCGCTACCAGATGTCACTCACGCCTAGTGGTGAACGTTGGAACTTTGATAAAGCGTTCCAACGAAATCTAACCTAGAAATTTAGCTTCACGCAAGTTTAGTCTGTGGAAGGATCTTTTACATACCATAAATCTATGACATGGGACTTCCGTCTTTACTTCCCCTCAGAAGGAAGGCATAATGAAGGATTTTAACGCTCTTAAAAATCCGACGACTTCGGCCGGGATTGAACCCGCTATCTTGGGCACAGCAGTTCAGCATGCTACCAACTACGCCACCGAAGCCGCTTAGTAGTATTCTGATAACTGATAATTGAAAAATCTAAGCGACAGAGACCAATATAGACACTGGCACATCCAGTAGCGTAGCCAGGATCGGCCAATGGGGGGTTATAGGTACTCAAGCCAAATTGTACAAGCTCGTCAAACGTATACCATGGCCGCGAGGGCAGCTGTGGTAAGTACGCATATCGTAGGTTCGAAACCCGGTGCTGACAGCGGTTATCCTGAGTTTTTCCCCCCGGGGTTTGCCACTCTCCCTACAGGAAATTGCCGGGATAATACCTTGCTCAAGTCCCGGAGCGTCTACTCCATCCCTGTCCCAGATACATTTACACACACAACTACAATCATCACAGCAATACAGGTTGCCAGACAGCTTCAACACACTCCCAACTACACGGGGCTGATGACCAAGGTGTCTCAATCCCCTAAAATGAATTAACATCAACTCTACAAGTATTTCCATTTCTCTATGAAATATTATTACACAAGAAAAGTTTCATGTATTTTGATCCCGAATTTTTTGGGTAATACAATATGCTCAAAAGACAAAAACAAATCAGTTCTTTACAAAATTAAGTTAATTTTTGACTAAAATGTCTTACCTCAATGGTAAATCTAGAACATTCCTGTTCTCCTGACAGGAACAAAATAAACTCAAATATATTTGTGCTACTAACATGAAGACTACGTATCTCTCAACAAGAGAAATTATTTACAGAGGTCTCAGCAAAAGTGGGCATGTCCTCTCACGATGTATCATGTTGATTTATGAGTATTCAATACCGGTACTCATTTTCATGTTTATTCATTTTTTCAACAAGATCCTGTGCTCTATATTGCAATTAGCCCTGAATGCCTAAACCATCATTTTCGAAGATTTTTGTCACCTACCAAGGTCCTTCTTACCTTACAAATGCTACATGCAGCCGGAAAAAGGTTTAATTGCTTACACTACTCCGGCGACTCACTCATTCGTAACTGGGAGATAACCGTAATTCGGGGAATTGCTGGACATATATTTACGTAATATGAATCAACTCGGCTGACGCTTATCTCATGCTCAAGATGTTAATAATGATCCCAAAATTAGTGTTAATGTACCCATAGAATTTTCTAAGTCTTTATTAAATCGCGTTATTTTTAATAAAAACTAGATGAATTAACATATAAATTTTCTCCCGCCAAGAAAATAAAAAAAGCTAATATTGTCCCGCTGTGTGGGATTCAAAATTATTTGGCGCTAGCCTCAGTTTGAAATAAGCTATAAGTTATTTCGCGAGGAAAAAGTTAGATGGGCAACCCTGGGAGGACGGAGTTGAATTACCACAGTCTAATATAGGCTACACAGTTGCGGAGCTCGTTGCGCTACGAAATTCCATCCTCTTTGTAGGTGAAGCGACTCTAGCGCTCACGGCGGCCAGCAAGCTGGCAACTGCCTTGAGCACGTTATTCGCGGGACAGATGATTTCACTTTTGCAAGGGTTTTTTGAATTTTAACTCACCTGAGTGATTATTTCCATTGTAAACATAAGTCACGTTAAATCACCAACTACTACAGAAAAAAGCCACAATATCGATATAGTGGACACTTTTAATTCATAGAAACATAAAAAGACTGCTTTGTTTTTATTAGTTCAGTCCTCTATAGGTATCCCTAGGTACAGTTGTATGACGTATTTTGAGTCTTACGTAGAATTCATAGTCCATACTAGTTATAAATTAATGTATTTGTTTTAATGATAGTCGCTGGCATCTGTACATAAAACCAAGTCCATGATTCCTGGATGAAACGGGTAATCTCTAAATCCACTGAATGGATTGTGATGCGGTCTGTCTATAAAATGTTGTTAAAAGCATTCAGCAAGGATTAAAAACATTAAAAGGTGTTTAAAATCATTGAAGATTTGTACTTAACTTTTTCATAGCCGCTGAAGGTTGATGGCTCCTGGTAGCCGCTAGCTTACATCCGATACCACAACATGGCGGCGATTTGAATTTCTACCTCGGTTGAGAGGAGGAGCCTCTGAAAAACGCCGAACTCACACGTTGACGATTCGATAAGAAGTGAGAACGAGCGGATAGGCACACGATAGAGCTAGCTAGGCGAGGAGGAAAGGGAAGGAAACAAAAGAGCATATATCAGAATGGGAAACGTAAAAAAAATAAACACTCTTTATAAAATGTAATTTTCTTCATGGAGTAGTGTCTTCAAGGAGATGTTAGCTGACTACAGCGGCGAAGCCTAACGGAGTGGTATGCAAGTCCTCTTGACCCAATGCACCCGAAGAACTTCGGCGTGTTGCCGCAAGATGCCGCTAGGTAGATTCCATAGAAGATACACATCTAGAACAAACTTATAAACAATTTAAGCGCGTGTGCAGAGCGAATAGAATACAGAGGATCACTGTTGGTGTCTGTAAGGAGGGAAATTAAATAAATAAAACTAATGAAAAAAAAGCAAAGAGCAGCAAGAGCTAACTCTAACTGAACGTGTATTCCAAGGAATACAAGGAATACACCAGTGCTTCCTCTTTCGGAAAGAAGTTAATTACCTTGGCCATGTTGTTTCCGGAGAGGGGTCGCTGCAGATCCAGAGAAGATAAACGCGGTGAAGGAATGGCCAGTACCGAAGGAAAACGCAAAGTCAGGAGTTTCTTCGGTCTATGCACATATTACCGTCGATTCGTGCCAGGATTTGCTAACATCGCGAAGCCTCTGACCCAACTTAGCGAAGAAGGTCAGAGTTTTGCGTGGGACACTACCTGTCAAAAGGCTTTCGAACAATTGAAGGAGGTATTTACCAATGCTCCTATCCTGATATTCCCACAACCGGAAGGACAGTTCATTTTGGACACCGATGCTAGCAATGTGGGCGTCGGTAGCGTGCTCTCCCAACTACAATCTGGGGAAGAAAGGGTGAAGCTTACTTCTGCAAGGTTCTTTCTAAACCGGAGAGAAACTACTGCGTGACTAGAAGGGAATTGCTCGCTGTAGTGAAGTCAGTGGAGCATTTCCACAAGTACCTCTACGGGAGGAAGTTCCTTCTACGGACTGATCATGCAGCACTTACGTGGCTTCTGAGTTTCAAGAACCCGGAGGGACAGGTAGCCAGGTGGATCGAAAGGCTCGAGAAATACGATTTCGACTCTGTACACAGAGCTGGTCTTAAACACCGGAATGCTGATGCTCTGTCAAGGAGACCGTGCGCGCAAGACTGTAAGCACTGCAATCAGATAGAAGACAAAATTGCAGCGGTGAGAAGGAACACTGTGACTGATGACCACTGGCAGGATGAGGAAATCCGTAAGGATCAAGGAAACAACACAGACTTAAAACACCTACTGCGTTGGAAGAAGTATGAGCAACGGCCGACCTGGGAAGAGGTAGCTCCCTTCTCGCGCTCTGTAAATGCCTACTGGGCTCAGTGGAATTCCGTGATTTTGGAAAACGGCGTGCTAAAGAGGGTACTAGAGAGTGAGAATGGGACTCAGGAGAGGCTAGAGGTTATTGTTCCAAGAAGCAGAGTATCCGAGATAGTGCAGTTGCTGCATGATGGAACGTCCGGAGGGCACCTTGGAGTTCAGAAAATCATAGAGAAAGCCCGAGAGCGGTTTTATTGGTTCAATTGCTCAGATGACGTTCGTGAATGGTGTAGAAAGTGCGTGGTTTGTGCCACTGCGAACGGGCTACAGAAGAAGAAAAGAGCAGCGAGTACACGTTGGTGCCCCGTTCGAACAGATCGCCATCGATGTAGCGGGCCCCTTCCCTACGACTGAGAGTGGAAATAAATACATCCTAGTAGCAATAAATTACTTCAGCAAGTGGGTAGAGGCATATGCATTGCCCAATCAAGAAGCTGTGGTGGTTGCCGAGACGCTAGTCAAGGAGCTGGTGAGTCGATTTGGTGTACCTTTGGAATTGCATTCTGACCAGGGGTGAAATTTCGAGTCGTCGGTGTTCCAGGAAATGTGCCAGATTCTCGGGATCCGGAAAACGAGAACGACTGCCCTGTATCCACAGTCCGACGCAATGGCGGAGTGCATGGACAGAACAGTAGAGAAATACCTGTCCAAGATTGTATCCGACCACCAGCGAGACTGGGACAAGTTTTTCCACTTGTTTCTACTGGCATGCCGCTCTTCTATCCATGAGACCACAGGCCAAACATCAGCTAATGTGTTGTTTGGCCGAGAGCTGCGGTTGCCGTGTGACCTGGCGTTCGGCTGCAAACCTAAGGATGACGTTCGCGCAAACATCCAGAATGCGAGCGACCTGATGGAGGAGCGTTAAGACGTAAGAGACGAATCAGGAGGATACCAAGCAGGAGATCTAATCTGGCCTTTCGACCCAAAGAGGCAGTGAGGGTTCTCTACGACGCTGCAACGCTCTTTGGACGGACCATATGAGGTACTGAAGAGGATCAACAACGCCGTTTACCGTATCAGGACGAGACCGAATGGAAAACCCTGAGTGGTCCATTTCAATCGGCTGGCACCGTTCCGGGGCGACAATCATGACGAGGAGCACGTGCAACATTCCCGTATCTGTCGATTGCTAGAGCGGAACGATGTTTCGAAGAGTTCATGGCTCAATGTGGTACTGGCCGAAAAATTCATTATGGCGTCAGTACTGAGCCCGTTAGACGAGCTGTTAGGGTTGCCACTAACCGAAATGCCTTCTCGGACAACTCATCGCCCGAACACATATGCCGAAGAGGATTGGATGTACTTCCTATAGGTCAGTGCGCACGAAAGACGCAGCATCCCGGGGCGATCGGGCAGACAAGGTACATCAAGAATGACCCAAGAAATACACCGCAGAAACACTTAGACTACAAAATAATAACATCCAGACTTATGTAGACTCGTGTAAAATTTATTAAAAATATAACAAACACCTAGCCTAGTTCGGAGGGTTTGTTTCGGGCTAATCCCGCAAGCTAATAAAAAAGAAAAATAAAGATCGAGAAACCTAAACTGATTGAAGTTTAAAACCCTCGCGAAAGATCTAATTACAAGAAAGCAAAACAGCAAAGCTAGGGTAGTGGCACGAAAAGTACGCCCTACACAGATGAAACGGGCTACTTATAAAAATTAGTTAAATTAACAGCAATAAAGCAAAAAAAATACGATGGTACCACTCCCAAATTTACATTTAAATAATTAATGAATCTAGCTAATTCCTAACAATTACAACAAAGTTTACGGCGAATGACTGCCGTAACAAGCAAACAATTATAGCAAAAGCTATGTGACAACCAGTAAAAATAAATTAAAGCACTTCTTACTGGCTAAAGGTACATTGGGTTATTATACAATGTTATACATAATAAATAAATAAATAGAACACAGCATTCATTAAGTTTCTTATTAAACACCTGCGTACACGCAAGAATACTGTTTGTATCCTTGGGTCATCTATCGTGTAATTCTGTGGCAACGGCGCGATTACAATCACGTCTTATGTCGCATGAGCGTCGTGTGCCACCAGTTGAAAACTAATGGTCCGAATGAGCTCCGTCGTCCCAAAATAGTGTATCAAAAGTCTATCAGTCATCTCCCGTTTGAAATGTGACAAATCCACAGAGTCGGCAAGCGAGCGATAAATTGCAAATCAAGCTTAATTCACAGTCATTATAGGCATACTATTTAGAATAATGAGTTATAATTATTATTATTATAAGCATGGTTTAAGTTGTCGTAGGTTTAGGACCAATGCTGGCGATTCTAAGTGGACACCTAGGCTTAACAGTGTGAAGTCTTCTAAAGAACAACACTAAACAACCTCGGCTCAAACCTGGCCGGAAAACACAATAACACGAGTTAGCTAGACTCGGTTGCAACAACAACAATTACTGTAGGGGCGCAAAGCTCTCCTAGTCAGTCTTCAGGCTAAATCCTGGAAAAAGTGGTCGCAGGTCTATCACCTGTACGACAGCGCGTCACGAGCGCTCCAATCTAACATAGAAGCCTTCAACAGGGTGTCAAAATCACCTCAAATAATAGAAAACAGCTTCTTTTCAAAATCATGCAATCTCCCATAGTGCTCCAACATCTCGCTTTCTGAAGCGTTTACCTAAGTTACAAGCTCATCCAATGTTGTAAGCAAAATATATGACTGCAATATAACACTACTTAGCCTTGACCTATAAATGATCATACCTTCCAACGGTAAAATACTTTAGTACGCATGCGCGTCTCGTCAAACAGTAAAAGTGTCTCGCTGTGAGCGGGACGGATCCATTGTTTGGCAAAGCCGTTAACACTGGTGTGTCATAACACACTCCTCATGTATCGCATTAAGCGATGAATTACATTATAACAGGCGTTAATTCATTTATGGAAGTCCAAATATGAATTACGCTGGTTCACTAATCATAACAACTAACAGTAAGTGGTTTGTGGCTTCACTACCACGTAAAAATACGAAGTACAAACATATACTATGTTACAAGATTTCAAAGAACATATCCTAAAGGCATTCCACTGTTAGCGGAGTACTTTGGAGTCGGATAAACATATGTCACTCCTCTCCTTTTTACATGTTGGCAATTGCAAAATTTTCATGTGTCGAAAGACTTGACACAAACAAAATATAATGACATTTGACAATCCTACAGACTGCTAGGATGTTGGAAACGATACGAAGTGTATCTGGGGTTCGATGCTAGAGTAGCATCTCTACTACAATTTTCCAGTCTGTTCTTACTCGAACATATGTGGCGTCTGAGCTCACATTAACAGCATAAATTAATGACGTTTATAAAGAGTAATGACTACTGTTGGTCAATAAATGATACGGCCATAAATAAGCCCAAAATAAAACAGTGGCGTCAATGGAAGTGTCGCTAAAAGGGGTCACAATAAAATGACGGAATGATGGATGTCCATCGTTCAAAACTAATCTGGCCCATTTGAAGGGTCGACCAAACCAAACCTAAGTGGTTCGTGGTCTTGTCTATCAAAGAAATCTAAGGACATAACATCCTGCGGACACCTCCAAGATGCACCATAGAACATGGTGTCTCACATTCACTGTGAAGAAAAACAACATCCTAACTACAAATTCCTACCTATCTGGTTGTCACAAGTTCGGTTAAATTCTACTAACTACTCTACCACAAATCAACCCGTACAAGAAAGAGAATTGTGGACTCACATTGCAGTCACCATTATGTTAAATCCAAGGTAATCATGGTGTTTCAGAGACCTGGATAGTTGACAATAATTCCAGAAATGACTCGGGCATCGAGTCTACCTCGTTCCATTCTCCTGCTTCTGCTATTGGTCTCACGAACAAAGATCTCCTCCTCATGGTCAGCTACTGGGTTGATGGGTTCCTGGGTTCCATTTCCCAAAAAGTAGATGGTCAGATCTCCTGCCATGATGTAGTCGTCTTCGTAGAATATTCCTCTCACATGATGGGGTTCTTACTCCATGACACTGACTGATATCAGTGTGGCAATCATGATGTACACGTGGTTGACGTTATGATGCATAGTGATTAAATTCACACGTGTTTTTACAGAATCTATTGCGTTAACACAGTATTGAAAATATTCACTAGCTCTAATTTTGCAGACTGTTATAAATTGGCCTTCACTGGTCTGCTTCACTGAAGCTACTCGACATGTGGTGTCGGTAATCACTGATTCTAGTGGTAAATCTTCATCACAGAAAATCACTGTAATCTTGCACTGAATTTTACAGATAATGTGCATCGAAGAGTATTACTAATATTGCGTGCATGTTCACTCGTGGATGGTTGTGAATTACAATTATTTAACTGTATTTTGTGCACCTCGTGGACGTTAGTCTGACTTGCCACGCGACGAAATGTGGTGTTCCTAATCCACTGAAAATATTCGTCAAAATTCACAGAAAAATTCAGCTCTTGCACTCGTGCACTTGGTGAACAATTATCTAGACAGATTTGCATTTACAAATGAAATTCACACAGAATTCACTGTCGATGATTGTAGATTCCACCATCGCCTCGTGGACGGAATAGTGTGGTCATCACCTTGCAGACGGAAATTCACTAATAATTCACTTTTCACAAATGTAAAAGTACTTTCCACGTTCGTAGCACTGCACACTTTGTGCAAAATAATACTTCTCTACGACGATGGTCGTTTTAACAAATTTCCTTCACCCTTTGGGTGGACTTGTAGATTTCCTCGTCTCTAGGACGGACAGCAATACAAGCACGTCCGGTCATGATGGCTTTTCAACTGGTAGTCAGTGAGCATAGATCTTCCCTGCAGTGTGCGGACAGACACCTAGTCGTTGATAGTCTACTTCCTCCCGCCAATCTGCGGTGTTAATACCTTTTACCTTAAAAATGAAAATCGTCAAACATCGTAAAGTTTCCTTTATGCAGAGTTACTTGAAGGAATGGTCTGAGACTTTCAATAGCGAGAAATGTAATAGTCAGTGCTCAGAAAAAAATTATACAGGTGAGTGTCCAGAGTCAAGACATTATCCAATTTTTATCACATGCCGCGCGCTGCTCCAGGGCGCGTTCAGTTACAATGCATGGCATGCTCTTCATGATTTCCATTAAATATCACCAAGCTCAGACGGGCTCATATGCTCTCCCGTCGGTTTAAATAAAAATGTAGGGATGAATTTTTATTTACCCAACAGTTAATCTATGCTTGGTGATATTTCTGCATATTCCCTCGGAGGTAGTTGTCTTAATTCGTCGTTCGTCCTCGTAGTTCGTCATCCTCTTCATTCTTCTTCTCACTATCCTTCTCTGTCAGCTCTTTCTCTTTCTTCGAGACGGCGTTCTCGGGCAGTGTCCATTCTCCTGGTGATCTCCTGGATCTTCTCGTTAGACATCGTCAGCGCTACATCGATCTGGTGAATGTCAGCGATGACGGTCCTCTTGTTCCCTCATTGTGGTGATTTGTCCCTCGGCGTTTGGTTTCTTTCCGCCTCTTCCTTTGGAGTTCGTAGTTGTTGGATATACTCGCGGCTTTCATCTGCGCGTCCTCGCCAGTCTCTGTCGTGTTGGTACCTGGGGTCACGATTCCTCCTATATCCCCCAGCGTATCGGTAGTCTCGTCTGATGCCACCAGACTGTTGTGCTCAAGGTGTGTCTCGATTCCCTCTACGGTCCTGGTTTTCGTAACCTCGGTTACCATTCTCCCTTTGGTTGAACCGGTTATTCCAATACCCCTGGTTCCATCGACGGCCGTCTCTGGAGTATGGCATTCCACTCCATTGGCGTCTGTTGAAGTTATTATTCCCAGTTTGGTACTGCCGGTTATTTCCACCATCGTTTCCACAGTTGTTCCTGCTTGACTGCGTCAATTTAGACGTCTGTGAGACCTTGTCGACAGTCGTCAGGTTGACATGTCTAGTCTCGCCTTTGGTCGGCTTGTGTGGAGTGAATTGCTCGGCGCTAGAGTCCAATCTCCTCAAGATCTGGTTACACTCCCAGAAAGCCTTCGCTCCCGTGGCGTTCAGTACTTTCTGTACATCGGCAGGGTACTGCCAGACGATCGTGTTGATCAGGTCCTCTTCAGATAACGGGGGTTTAAGGCATCTCAACTTAGCTAACTGCGAAGCAAAATAGTTCGCATAGTGAGTTTGCAAGTTCGAGCTGTACCTTTTAGTATACATTTCGGCTCGGGTAGATTGTTGGATGTCGCTGGACCAATGTGTCCTCAGGAGCGCTTCCTTGAATTCATGGTACCCGGTAAACGAGTACCGGAAGGTCTTGTACCACGCACTGGCTTGACCATCCAAAAGACGTTCAATAACTCTCAATTCCCTTTCAGGGGTAACCATTGTATCCCTTAAGTAACTTTCCACATTCGCAAGAAATTCTACGGGTGTGACACCACTTCCTGTCCCCGTAAATTTCTCTGGTTGTTCCTCTCGTGATCTAATAATCATCACGTTGCTTTGATTACTAGGCGAGTACTGAGGTTTGAATTGTTGAGCATTGTAGTTCAAATTAGCACCGAAATTGTTTGTTGTAGCAGTAAAATTTGACTGCGCCGTCGGCGTCTGAGTAAACATTTGATGTTGCATTCCAGATAGAGGCTGTATCTGGAATTGCATAGACATGCTTTCGCTAGGTTGTGCAACATTACTGAATTGTGGTGGTTGCATCACCTGTGATACGTTTACTTGACCAGATGGTGACATTCCATCTGTCATGTTACCCTGATGCGAAGTGTTTTCATGTACAGTTGTTGGATTACTTATGTTCTGTGACTTAGTCCCGGTTACATTTTTTATCCTCCTGTCGGGCTCTTCCCATTCTGGGATAGTAGTATCCTCCTTTTGTCGACTTAATTCGTTGACCTGAAGTTCGATCCGTTCGATCTTACCTCGCAAACATTGATCAAGTTCACGGACGGTAAGTAGTACGTTTGCGCTTAATTTCTGCCTTTCGTCCTGCGCAGCCTTTTCCAATCGTACTTGTAGAGCATCGACGTCTTCTCTAACTCGGTAAACATCGTCTTTGGCGACGGCGACGTCTCCCCTAAGTTCAGTCACCTCGTCTCTTACTCTCGCGACTTGGGTTTCGACTACAACTGTGTGCTCGTTGAAGTCGCCCCTAAGAAGCATGATACCTGTGCTGACCTCCTCCTTATTCGTGTCAACCGTTTCTCGTAGCTCACAGATTGTATGGTTTAAGTCTGCGACACCTTTTTTCGTGACAGTCATTTCGTGCCTGAGCTGTACCACTTCAGCTCGGATAGCCTTAACGTTTGTGTGTACTGCGTATGCAGCTCCCCGCATCAATATCAATCCTGCATTTACTGTGGCCACCTCACTCTTGACTTGTTGGATGAATCCCTCGACGTGAGGAACGCGACCTCCCAACTCTTCCCTAGTATGGTCGAGATCGGCCCTCATGTCAATTTGAATCCTAGTCATAGTAGCTTAAATCTAGTCGTATTATCGCGTGCCCTGGTCTCGTTGGTTTCGTCCAACTCTGTAATGCGAGTTTGCATTTCTTCCCTTGCACGGTTGATGTCGTCGTTAAGTGCGTCTAGCCTAGTGTTGGCATCCTTCTGGTGTCGCAGAACGTCAGCCCTAACATTAGCTAAACCTGCAGTAATATTATTGTTTACCGCCTCCCGGTTAACTTCCATTTCTGCCCTAACATTATTTACATCCTGTCTTACATCTGCTAAACTAGCATTAACATTATTTACGTCGCCCCTTAGAGCGGCAGTATTGTTTTCAAGATCGCCTCTAAGAGCGGCGGTATTGTTCTTGAGGTCGCCCCTAACATCATTGAGGTCGCCCCTGACATTGTTAATAGCGGCAGAGTTATTTTCAAGTCTCTCGTTAGTAAGGTTAACTTCACCCCTAAAATTGTTCAATGTAACTGCATTGGCTCCTAAATCATCCCTAATCTGATGGAGATTAGCATTTACTCCAACATTTCCTCAAAACGGCGGATCATCGCCTCGTCCATTACAAGTTGATAATATGTGAGAAACAGAGAGAAATATCCATCAGAAGAGAGCTTACATGTAAGGCAGGGAATTACTGTGGTAGAAAGCTTGCTTTCTTTCAATAAATCACCCGAGTACAGCTGGAGTACACAACTAAGTGATTCTACATTTACTGACATCACAAAGAGCAAAGCAAAGTATTACATTTACTTAAGATGAAGTGTATGCAAAGAAATATCCTGATCTGATTTTTAATAAGTTAATTACACTTCACCTTCGTGGTCTTAGATCACAAGAATGCCACACAGCTTGCTGAACAGCAGTACGACCTTCTAGAATTCGTCCCAGTCCAGTCAACTAGCCTTTAAATAGTGTTATCATCCTCTTAAAAGAAAACGACAGGTGCTGATGGCTACCTTGCCCAAAATCGGCAACTCTAGTTGGGCGTCATTTTAAATTGATGTATATGAGCCCGTTAGACGAGCTGTTAGGGTTGCCACTAACCGAAATGACTTCCCGGACAACTCATCACCCGAATTCATATGCCGAAGAGGACTGGATGTACTTCCTACAGGTCAGTGCGCACGAAAGACGCAGCATCCCGGGGCGATCGGGCAGACAAGGTACATCAAGAATGACCCAAGAAGTACACCGCAAAAACACTTAGACTACAAAATAATAACATCCAGACTTATGTAGACTCGTGTAAAATGTATTAAAAAGATAACAAACACCTAGCCTAGTTCGGAGGGTTTGTTTCGGGCTAATCCCGCAAGCTAATAAAAAAAGCAAAAAAAGGTCGAGAATCCTAAACTGATTGAAGTTTAAAACCTCGCGAAAGATCTAATTACAAGAAAGCAAAACAGCAAAGCTAGGGTAGTGGCACGAAAAGTACGCCCTACACAGATGAAACGGGCTACTTATAAAAAGAAGTTAAATTAACAGCAATAAAGGACTCCCAAATTTACATTTAAATAATTAATGAATCTAGATAATTCCTAACAAGTACAACAAAGTTTACGGCGACTGACTGCCGTAAAAAGCAAACAATTATAGCAAAAGCTATGTGACAACCAGTAAAAAACAACAACATTAAAGCACTTCTTACTGGCTAAAGGAACATTGGGTTATCATACAATGTTATACACAATAAATAAATAAATAAATAAATAGAACACAGCATTCATAAAGTTTCTTATTAATCACCTGCGTACACGCAAGAATACTGATTGTATCCTTGGGTCATCTATCGTGTAATTATGTTGGCAACGGCGCGATTACAATCCCGTCTTATGTCGCATGAGCGTCGTGTGCCACCAGTTGAAAACTTATGGTCCGAACGAGCTCCGTCGTCCCAAAATAGTGTATCAAAAGTCTATCAGTCATCTCCCGTTTGAAGTGTGACAAATCCACAGAGTCGGCCAGCGAGCGATAAATTGCAAATCAAGCTTAATTCACAGTCATTATGAGCATATTATTTAGAATAATGAGTTGTTATTATTATTAGAAGCATGGTTTAAGTTGTCGTAGGTTTAGGACCAATGCTGGCGATTCTAAGTTGACACCTAGGCTTAACAGTATGAAGTCTACTAAAGAACAACACCAAACAACCTCGGCTCAAACCTGGCCGGAAAACACAATAACACGAGGTAGCTAGACTCGGTTGCAACAACAACAATTACTGTAGGGGCGCAAAGCTCTCCTAGTCAGTCTTCAGGCTAAATCCTGGAAAAAGTGGTTGCAGGTCGATCACCTGTACGACAGCGCGTCACGAGCGCTCCAATCTAACATAGAAGCCTTCAACAGGGTGTCAAAATCACTTCAAATAATAGACAACAGCTTCTTTTCAAAATCATGCAATCTCCCATAGTGCTCCAATATCTCGCTTTCTGAAGCGTTTACCAAAGTTACAAGCTCGTCCAATGACGTAAGCAACACATATGACTGCAATATAACACTACTTAGCCTTGACCTATAAATGATCATACCTTCCAAACGGTAAAATACTTTAGTACGCATGCGCGTCTCGTCAAACAGTAAAAGTGTCTCGCTGTGAGCGGGACGGATCCATTGTTTGGCAAAGCCGTTAACACTGGTGTGTCATAACACACTCCTCATGTATCGCATCAAGCGATGAATTACATTATAACAGGCGTTAATTCACTTAATATAAGTCCAAATATGAATTACGCTGGTTCATTATTTATAACTGAGCCGGTACAATTTTAAGATCTGTTCGACGTTATTTCCATCTAGCGGTCTCTAGTAATACATCTAAGAGATCATAATTTCCGCACGACTGAAAAAGGAATGCGCCCGCGTTGGAGAACTAATCCTTGTCTAAGAAACACGCCTTCGGCGATTGTTATCGTGACTAAATTGTTATAACGGGGGGACAGATAAGATGTTGAGCCGACATAATGCCTACTACCGACATTTCTATTGAAAATGTTACGTGTTAATTATTCCTATTGATCTTCGAGGTTATAAACGCTGAGGAAACATGGCGGGATTCAGGCCTCTGCCTAGCAGTGGAGATTTCTTGTCATATGAGATAATTATTAAATGAAATATCATCAGAGACCTTCCAGAACGTCTCGGAGACTCAGCTAAGTGAAATGATGCCTTTGTAGCTCTGTATAATCGTGTTTTGAAGAAGATCATTATTCAATGCATTTTCCCCAAGTTTCAGTGTTAAAAGTTCCTTAATTCAACCTGCTAAAGTAGGGTTAAACTGGAGACCGTTCGTGTTTTTCTATGAAGTCATTTGGTGTTTATTTTGTCCCCAGTTTGTTTATATACGCACGTAGTGGAGAATCAAATTGCTTGTTTATGGGTTTATTAATTTAAATGGGTGCTTGTTGTTGTTGTTTCTTTTCGTATCTAGTCGAGTTTTATTTTAGTGCGTGTTACTTGCGTTTGTTTTATGTTGGGAAACGCGATTGTATTTATGAGAGATGTTTCTTACCAGTTCCTAACCCCTTGCAAGAGTATGGGATCTTTCAGGGACCTTTAGGGACTGGTATTCTTTAGGTTAGTTCGCGATTTTAATTATGGTTTTTTTTATGCTTGTCAATTGTGCACTCCAAGGATGGCCGATTAGGTTTTATTTTTATCCTTGGAGACTGGGCAAGCATTATCTATGTATGTTTCAGAAATATGTTTCATTTACAATCCCGGTTCTAGTCTTGATATTAAGGGTTGGGTTTATGTCGTTTGTTTAAGTGGGAATTTGACTGAAGGTCGAGGGTCATGTTTAGTGTTATTCTGTTTTGTTGTGGCCTTCAGTCAGCAAGCAATGCGTGATCCCATTACGTTATTAAATCAGGTGTATTGGTTACTCTTCCGAGATGATGGAATGTGTGTTCGTTGTACGTGCCCGGGACTGCAATTGACGCTTATTTGGCATCCCGCAAGGTAACTGAACCTTGTGCTTTCGTTCGAAAGAAGTTTTATTCTACCAGTTCATGAAATCGTTTGGTTTTATCTTCATTTGGGATTTGCTTGTTTTAATTCTACTGAACTGATCTATTTTTATTTGCTGAGTTTGTATGTCACGGCACGTCATGTGTAGTGTAGCGCCTTGTGAAGTTGTGTAATTATTCTGTGTTTATTGACGGGTCATTTAAGGGTCGTTGCTGTTGTTGGTTGTTTCTTTGGGTAGCTTGGCGTGACATACAGTTTAATGTAAGGGTGGTCGGATAGACAGTTCGTGGGAGACACCATTTCATGTACTTCTAAGAATGCTACTTCTGACTACCTTCTTATAGTCAGCCTGTGGTTGAACGAAACGCACTATTAACACTATTGTTAATTTCTGTTCCTCTACTGAACGATCTCCAGCGACTTAGGCATTCTCCTCGTCGTCGACATTCCCCTTTTATAGATCTTCATTGTGTGTTTTACGTTTTATTGTTTTACTGTTTTATAATACCATGTACATATGTTATTACAGGCCCATCATCCCTCATCTTACCATTTCATGCACCCCTCACGTCCCCTTTTGCAATGTCTTGTCTTTTTGATATTAAATTTTATTTTATTTTACAACCTCTACTCGAAAGGTGTAGTCATTGGATGGTCGGTGCTCCATCTAGTTCACCATGTGTTAAAGGTCTCGACTTAGGTCTCTAAGGTCCACGTCCTCGACAACTTGCACGCCTCCTCACTATTAATAGCATGAAAACAGAACTAATCTCTCCAAACACCAAACCAGTTACATGGCTGCCTACATTTAACTACAGTACTATATTATCAGCTGTTCGTCATTAATGGCAGTTCGTTACCTACAGAAAATCACATCTTTAAAGAACCTAACACCGACGTCATCACCATACCTCATAACTATACTCCGTACTGAATAACATTTAAAACAGATCCAAACTAGGATATCCTACAGTGATTCGAGTGAAATGAAAACCTTTACGTTACTTTACTAATTGAAACTACTAACCACATAACAAAATGATAGTCAACCCTAACACGGTATCACAATGCCGGTGACTCAAAAATTATAAATAATTGTACTTCAGGCGCAGACCTCACATATGAATAAACTTCAACACAACATGACGTACCTTTCAGTAGACCACTTGTTCACCCTCACAAACTGTAACAACATTTCGTCGAACACAATATTGCTTATTTCCTCCGTCATGGAACGTGACATTCTACAGTGGTCAGTATCACAAATAAGAAGCAGAACATCTTTCATACGGCAGATCATTTCCTCAACAAGATGATCTTTTCCAGGATACCAAATGTTAAATCATCGCTTCTAATACATGAGAGGTCCAATCCAGTCTTCCTGATTTCTTCAAAGCAATATAATTTTAAATTGAAGGTAGTTAATTCCTTCTTACATTGGTACTTGTCATTACTCCGAACTAAAGGAAATAGGGCAGAAGCTAGTGAATAGCCCCAGGCTATTCCAGCCTCCTCGGGAACTCCAGTTATGTACACTACATCTTATCGCCTTGATGATTTCAACATATCTACCCTTGTAGATCCTCAAAAGTTAACAATTTTCGTTGTGACGACGGATAACAAGGCAGACCTACCATCTTGTCAACAGACGACAGGAACACACTCTATAGAGTATCGCACAATTAGAAGACTTCCTTCTTACCTGTTCGGTGGAGCGCTCTGACGAGAGTCAGCATAAACATCATACTCGCAGAAGCAAATTATACAAATCAGATGGAGGCGAGAGCAGAGACATGTCTAGAGCCGTAATAACGGCTCAAATAGGAGTTGGATTTTAAACAAATTATCCACACTATGATAAACGTTTGTTTATCGGCATTGATTTCCAGTTCGTAACGAAACGCCATTATCGACGAACAGCTGATTACGTAGTACTATACTTGAAAGAAAGCAGCCAAGTCACTGGTTTGGTGATTGGTATGACTAGATTTGTGTTCATGCCTTTAATAGGAGTTGGATTTTAATGTAATTATCCACACTATGAAAAATGTTTGTTTATTGGCATCGATCTTCAGTTGGTAATATTGATCTAGATTTCTGAAGTGTCGTGTTAGTCGTGAAGTAAGTACCTGGCATGCGAGATATGTAACTCTGTCATCTGGTGTCAGCTGAATATTTATCTTATTTGAGGAAGAGATCATGTCAGGAATGTTTTAATTGACTATTGTACTATACTCCGACAAGTTCTGATGGGAACTGGTGTAGGCTATTGGGGGTGATTTCCATGTCTTATTTTGATATCCCTTTACTGTTTATTGTGTTTTTACTTTGTAAATGTACTCTGTTGGCCAATAGAATGTTTCATACCAGAGTAACTGTGTTTTCTTTTAAGCTTGTACTCGACAGCACGGTTCTAATAAGTGTACCTTGGGTTATGTTGGCAGAAAGGCTCAGTCCTTCCACTTCCAACCTAAAGTTATACAATTCACGGTAGCAGAGGTTCGGACCTCGTTTGTATTGTACTTTAGGGATGTTTCACTGGTAGCAGAGCGTGGTTATTGTTTTCACGTACATTATAATAAGTTTAAAAAAATTAATCAATTAAATTCTTGAACACAAAAGTCGCTTAAAGCTTGGGTATTATTAATCTAATCCTTGTGGAAATTTCTGTTTCATGTCCCATTGCATACACAAAATGGAACCGAGGAATACATTATCAGCCTTCTACAACCTCAGGAAAGAGGAAATTGAATATGAATTGTTCATTAGAAAAATTCCTTCTAACAACAATCGTGAAAAGGATTTGTTACGTCTGAAGGATGCGAAAGATGTGCCTATTATAATTCCTGACTTGGAAAGTTGCCATCAAACGTTTGTTGAGTCTAATAACATTGTACCTGCTGTAACAAATTTAATTAATTTATCTATTTATTTGATAGGTGCTAGTAACCCTTCTACATCTCAATTAGGGAGATTTAAAACTCAAGCATGCCATTGGTTTTATAGACTTGGTGATCTCATTTATATTTGGGAACTCGAGGATTCTATTTTCGGTTCAGAATTAATGTCATTTCAAGGTAAGCTTCTTGATGCTTTTTTAAAATTATTTCCTTCTGAGTGTGGTGATATTCAGGGTTGCGTCAATGGTGTTAATGATAATCCGTGTGAAATTATGGTGCCAAATGCGAGTAACTCTCGTGTGATTATAGAATCTGAAGGTGACGCTGACAATTTACCTAATAATCTTGAAAGTTTATCCTTAACTGATCATAATGCAAGCATGGAGAGCAGAATTACTTTGAATAAGAGCTTACAAGGGAGGTCATCAAGGATTTCCCAACCGACCTTATTAAACTCTAATAATATAAGTGTTAATGAGCATGGGGAAATTGATAATACCATAACTTGTCCCTTGCCAAATATTTCTTCGTCTGGCGCTTCAAATGATTTTCCTAATGATAACTCTGCAAATTCTAGGTTATTACCTAGAAATGAAAGCCAATTTGGGTTACCCTGTACTAATGTTGTCACCGATTTTCCATCACGTTTGTTGCATAACGCTAATATTGGGGGAAATATGTCATCGATGCCTAACTGTGAAAACAGTTTAAGATTTAACGGTATTCCTCATCCAGTAACCTCTTGTGTTCAGAATTTACAGGTGTGTTCGGGTAATGACACTATGGAGTTGATAAAATGTTTGAAATAACTAGTAGAATTAATGGACAATTCCATTGTTTTTGGTTTATCAGATACTATGATTTTCCAATTAATTTTTCCTTTCACCTGTGGCCTGTTGCGTGATAAGTTGATCAGCGCTATGTCATCTCACTCTTCGTTATCTGAGTTTCATGTCGAAGTAATTGATTATTTTATTCCTGAACGTGCAATGAGTTTACTGAAACATAATTGTTACTATCGTGGTCAGAGGGTAGATGAATCTTTGAATGATTATATTAAAGAAATTAGGTGCTACACTAGGGTTTTGAATTTAAATTTGAGTGAATCTGCAATTGTTACTACTATAGTAGAAGGTATTAATCCAGAATATAGGTTATGTATGGCTATGGAAGGTAAACCTAAGAGTTTTCTTGAATTATATGATATAATTAAATCTGCAGAAAATGTCAAAAGCATTAACGCTGTAAGAGTGATTAACTCTCCGCCTCCCTTGGTTAATATCCCTGTTAATCCTAATAATCATTTACAACAAACTTCTTTCCAAAGAAGGAGATTCAATTACACCGAAAATACTCGAACTGGTAAACGATGTGACAGATGCGGGTCTTATGATCACATAGCCAAGTGGTGTGATAGAAGATTTAATCGTAGGCAATGACTAGATGATAGGAAGATCTTGTCGGATTATCAAAAATCTGATGGTATTGCAGGTAACCGTAAAACAGATTTTGATAAGGATCTTCAGACAAATCGTAAGATATATGACAAATTTTCTCGAATTGGTAAAGCTAATTATGAAACGTGTAACCGTATCACTGATGCGACAAAAAATAATTGCCCATACATTGATGTTAGTAAAAATAATGAACCTGTCTCCGCTCTTATTGATTCGGGCAGTGTTAATTCATTTCTTGATAGTAAATGGTTCAGGACGATGTCTTCAGTTTGTAAATTTGGCAATTTGGTAGAGGAACCACATAACTTTATAGCAGCCAATTCTTCTTCACTCAGTATTTTAGGATATGTAAATGTAAAGGTCAGCATATTTAACTTTTCTTGGATGTTTAGATTCTGGGTGGTTGACAATTTGTCGTATCAAGTGATTATCGGGTCGGATTTCATAACTCATGTTGGGTTATTGTTAGATTTAAATTCTAAATCCTTTTGGTTTCATTTCAAACCCAATATCAGATGGAAATTCAATCATTCGGAGTGTATTAGTGGAGTCAACTCAACTCAGGAAGAGAAAAGGGTTATAACCATTGAAGATTTAGAGTTCGATAACTTAAGCGAAGATCAAGCTAAACAGATTAAAGACCTGTGTTATGAATTTCCTGAGGTTCTAACTGACAAATTAGGTGTTACTAATTTAATAGAATATGAAATTGAACTTTCCGACGACATTCCTGTTCGTGCGTCTCCTTATAGATTGGCTCCTCCTAAGATGAAAATTTTAAAAGGTATTGTGGACGAGATGCTTGAGGAGGGGATTATTCGTAAATCTACTTCAGCATATTCTTCGCCTATATTTCTAGTTCCTAAACCCAATGGTCAATTCAGACCCGTGATCGATTACAGAGCATTAAATAAGAAAGTCATCTTACAATCGATTCCTCTTCCGGACCTTCAGTCCTGCTTTTCGTGGTTCAAAGGAGCGTCCTATTTTACGATATTAGATTTAAATTCTGCTTATTTCCAAATTCCCCTGGCGGAGAAGTCCAAGAGTGTGACGGCTTTTGCCACGGATTGGAATTTATTTGAATTCGAACGTTTACCTTTTGGGTTGTCGACCGGTGCTGCTGTCTTGAGCAGATTGCTAGATAACGTATTTGACGGAATTAAGTTTAAATTCGTTTACCATTATTTAGATGACGTAGTCATCTTTAGTAAAAACTTTGAGGATCATGTCCAACATGTTCGTGAGGTGTTGTCTCGATTAAAGAATAGTGGTCTTACGGTCAAGTTATCTAAGGTCTCTTTCGCTAAACCCCAAATATCATTCTTGGGACATGTGATATCGTCATCCGGTGTCTCGGTAGACCAAAGCAGAACCCAATCTATTAGGGAATTCAAACAACCTAAATCGCCTAAAGAAATAGCACGTTTTATTGGGATGATTAACTACTTTCGTAGATTTATTCCTAATTTTGCTCACCGTGCAACTCCTCTTAACATGCTTCGAAAGAAAGGTACTGTATTTTCGTGGGGTCCGTCGCAAGAATCAGCTTTTCTTGACCTTAAGTTGGCTTTAACCAATCCACCGATTTTGGCTATTCCTGATTTTGGCAAAAGGTTTATCGTCCAAACCGATGCATCTAACAAGGCTGTTGGTGCGGTATTGTTACAAGAGTACGATGAAGGAAGGTTACCTGTAGCTTATGCTTCGAGAACATTAAACGATGCTGAGATAAAGTATTCTGTGTATGAATTAGAAGCGCTAGCAGTTATGTTTGCTCTCGAAAAATTTAAAATATATATCGAGCACGTTTCCTTTGATCTCGAGACCGATAACCAGGCATTGAGTTGGGTATTGGGAAAACCCAGGAAAACTGGAAGAATAGCTCGTTGGGCCACCCGTATTTTAGCCTTTCAATTCAGCGTTCGTCATATTAAGGGCACGGACAATGTCATTGCTGATTGCCTTAGTAGAATGTACGGTGATGAGAAAATAGAGGATAAGGGTGAAAATAAGTTGGATGAGAGTAACAAGGTGAACACTATCCTGTCTAATTATCCTAAATTGTTTAGGGAGGTATCCGAATATCAAAGAAAGGACCCTGGCTTGAATGAAATCATTGAGAAATTAGAAAAGGGAGAAAATTTGAAGCCGTATTCGATGAACAGCACATTATGTTGTTCCGCTAGGTACGATAGGTTGCCTAAAATTGTACTACCTTCTCTTCTTATACCGGAGATTTTTAAGTATTTCCATGAGTCACCAATTGGTGGACATCTTGGGGTATTTAAGACAAGGCAGAAAATTAGACAGAATTTCATCTGGAAAAATATGGATAAAGACATCAGGAAATTGGTGAACGGATGTAACGCTTGCAACGTAGCTAAACCTACTAACAATTCTAAAATTGGGCTGTTATCCTCGGAAATCGCTACTAAACCTATGGAGAGATTGTTCGTCGATTTCGTAGGCCCTCTGCCCTTGTCAAAGCATGGAAATCGGTTTGTATTTGTTTGCACGGACGGTTTTTCTCGTTTTAGTTGGATCATTGCTACTCGTATGGCAAACACTCAAACCGTTATTAAATGTTTAAATCAAATATTTGCTTCTTTTGGCCCTTGTCAGTTTCTGGTGTCAGATAACGCCAAATGCTTTTCATCTAATGTATTTCGAAATTATTTTCTATCTCTCATGTCACGAGCACCCCATACTACCCTAAAGGATCATATGCCGAAAGGGTGAATAGGAATTTACGGGCAGCACTTATTGCGTATCACCACAATGATCACAAGGGTTGGGACAGTTGCATACATTTGATAACTTATGCTTTCAACACGGCTATTCATGAATCTCACCGAAACACTCCTTTTAATCTGATGTTTTCATATTCGCCTAATTCTCCGATTTCAAATTTATGGTCTCTCAACGATCTATTGCCTGAGAACATTTCTAACTTGGATGTTCAGGCGGTTTGGAAGAAAGCTAGGGAAAACATGAAGATTGCTAATGAAAAGTTGCAGAGAAGGTATAATGTGGGTCGTAAACAGTGTTCATTAAAGGTTGGTGATGAGGTATATGTTCGAAACTTCTCGCTAAAAGAAGCTGGTCCCAAAGAATCCGGGAAATTACTTGTTAGATTTAAAGGTCCTTGCAAAATTCTTAGTTTCATCACTCCAGTGACTATGCTAGTGAGTGATCCTCAGAAAAAACGTATTTTCAGGGTGCATTTATCACAAGTGAAGAAAAATTGTGATATTTCTGAGTAATGTTTTATTTGGTTGTAATTTCTTCTTTTTGCTGTTTATTGGTAGATGTTTTGGTTTGTCCTACCTGTTGTGATTCACTCACCGTAAGTATTATACTTAGCTTGTAATTCTTCTAAATTGTGTATGAAAAACTGTGTGTATCTAGAATGGTTGTGTTTAGTGTGATTGCGGTAATTTAGATTTGTATTAAGGGGTGGGAAATTGTTGTTTTGTTGTTCAAAATAAGGTTAGGTTTGCGTTAGTCAAAATGTTCATTGTTGATTGTATAATACCGAGTATGTAAATAAATATTTCGTTAAAATATATTGCTACTTAAGTGCACTAGGTAGTGATTTGAATGATTGCGTTGTTGAATGAGGACAGTTTCTTATTTTGATTCTTGTTATATCTGGTATGGAACTGGTATAATTAAGATGAAGGAAAGGAGTCATTGGTATGAAAGGTAAGCATTCCTTACAAAAGATCCCAAGTTGATCCAAGTTGGTATACATTATGTCGCCTTATTTGCTTGTTTCATCAGATATGTAAAAGGTATTGAATGTTATGTTTTGGCTGATAGTTGTTGAAAAGGTAAGTAATGCTATAAGGAAAATACCCGTATTGTTCTTTCGAGATGCGTTGCTTGGGTTCGTTAACTGCCAGTCTGAGCAGGGTAAGCATTGAGTGAAGTATGATATTGAATAATTGTAATTGTGAAAGTGATATGCTAAAAGGGCTCAATAGGTTCATGTCATGTGCATTCTGTGTACGTTTCATTTATTGTGTATGTTCCGAGCCTGCATACATGTGAGTGAGTGTTATGGTGGGTAAGTATGTTGTATAATTGGGTTATCACGAACATTTATTTATATACTGGTAGGTATTTTGGGGCATTTACCTTGCGGGTGGTAAATAGTAATCAGTAATTGTGGGAATTTTGCGGTTATGTACGAGTGTGTGAAAGATTTTGTGTATTTCTGTTTTTCTGCACGTGTGATCTGATACTAAAATATTTTCTGGTTTTCCTTGTTATTTTTTCTGGTATTTGCTTTGCCTCTCCCCTTTTGAACTTTGTTGGTACTTCTCTATTTATTTATTTTTTCCTCTCGTTTCTGAGGTTCTCATATCATGAGATTCACTCATGATTTTTTCCTTCCTTGTTTTCGTATTTTGCGTTGCTTCATCGGGTATTTGTAAGGGATTCTTGTGCGATGTTAGCGTCGGGTTTCCTCTTAGTTTTTTCTCGTTATGCTCTCTTGTAAAACTTCTTTGAGCCTCTTTTATTTATGAAGTCTATAAAACTTAATGGTAATCTTCATTTATTTACGATGGTACAATGTTAGACTTAACCTACGTCATTTTCATTTTTTGTGATCTTCGGTTGGCTGATAATTGTTTCAAAGTCCGTTTGTTCTTATTTTATCTTTTCTTTCAAATAGCTGTGGAATTACGTCCCACAAAGTTATGATTTAATTAATAATACTCACATAAAATATAATTCTGTAAAAGATGTAAACCGTATGGTTATTAGATGAACTAACTTACGTTACTATGTTGTAAAAGCAAGGAATCTTTGAGATGGGAGGAATTTTTTTGGGGGTCATTTGGAAAATGATACTCGGTTGTTCATTTATTACTTATTTGGATGATTGTGAACTGGTTGTAAGGATGCATTATCTTAATATGTCATGAAGAAAGAACATGGAACCTTGCTGTCGGAGTACAATTTGGTTTCAGATCTAGAGCTGATATTGTCATCCTGGTTGGCGAGTTGGCGACTGTGGCGAATGTTCTGGGCCCGGACTTCGTCGAGTAAAGCCGTGTCCTCTACATAGAGATGGAGTGTGTCTTCATCAGCCAAGAAAACTTCTAATTTGTATTTAATGTTAAAAAAAAAGAAAATCTGTTTTGTTGCCAAGTAAGGAATTGAAACTCTAAGCATGTTGGAAATGGTTAGGTGCATGAACGCTTTGGTGTGTGCCTATTTTGAAGTTGGTAAGATTGGCGAACCTTGGACTATTATGAAAGAACGAACTGATATTCATATGCAGCTCTATTTACTCCCTCTCTCTCTCAACACATAGACTTGGTGTACATTTGTGCTCTATCGTCCTGTATAGTGGGGAGGAGAGGTGACGCGTTTTAATTTCCCTGACGTGACCTTTATCCTTTCTAAAATGTAACCGAGTTGGTCGTGCTGCCGTGCTTTTGCTTGAGATAAACAGACTTGCCACGCTACCTGTTGAGCACGACTAGAAACTCGTTTGTCGCCGCGGGATGCTGTCATCTGACGGAGAATATTAGTACTAATCCTATTGGATTTGCCACTTGGAGCGCTGTACTCTCTATCTACGATTTCCTCCGATGGCTGCCGAAGTCAACAAAAGGCTGTTACCTTGGATACAGCAATAATAAGAAAAATTATTCTCTATTGGAATTCTTACAAGCAAGATGCAAAATTTATAACTCCGATATTAAACCGGGCTGGTTAGCCCTGAAGGCTAACATAGCCTCTATTCTGGAATATGTTCATAATCCTACTTGACTAGGAAGTACTTCCGACATCTCCCTGAAGATATTTTGACTTGGTGTAATAATATTTTGGACTTCTCAACCAGTATGTTTTAGAAAAGGTTTGTAAATATTGTGAGATATTTTGGAAGCTGTTTTATTTCTATCGATATGTTTTTTTTATCTTGGAAGTATTGTAATTTCTTACTTGTGTTATTTTATGTTGGCGGTCTGTTGTTCACTCGTGTTTTGGCCTAGCCTCGTGGTCGGTGTTACGGTAAAGTATCTGTCGATATATTTAAAATAGTACCTTTTGGGGGAATGTGGTTATTTAATTTATTTTCTGAGCTACAAGCCATGTAGAATTCAGTCTTCATTTTTGTCTAGTGCAAGGACTTTCTTAACCTAATTATCTTAACGTAAATTTTTCTTTTCTCCTTGTATCTCGTTAGTATGCCTCATATAGGCACTGTAACTTGTGTCGAAGATTATGGCACTTATTTTATTCTGTGTAATGGGTTGCCTGGTGACAAGCTAATCTATTGTTATCGTTTCTTCCTTGCAGAAAAAAACAATAGTTTTTTTTGTTTCGTGTCGATAAAAAGAGAGACATGTTTGTAGATTTGATTGCGATCAGACGTACCTAGAATTTGCTCCTGTTAACAAACTAACTTAATTGATTACTTTGAGTTGAGACCGTATTTGAACTTGAACTATTTCGGTTCATACCTTGAGTATCGTTTAAAGGTAATTTATCTGTTTTTATTTTATCGTTGGATATTTTTTCCCTTGGTCTTTGACTTGTCTTTTGCTCATTTTATATGATTAATTCAACCCTTTTTCTTCTCAATCGATATTTAACCAAATCAGTGAAACATCCCTAAAGTACAATACAAACGAGGTCCGAACCTCTGCTACCGTGAATTGTATAACTTTAGGTTGGAAGTGGAAGGACTGAGCCTTTCTGCCAACATAACCCAAGGTACACTTATTAGAACCGTGCTGTCGAGTACAAGCTTAAAAGAAAACACAGTTACTCTGGTATGAAACATTCTATTGGCCAACAGAGTACATTTACAAAGTAAAAACACAATAAACAATAAAGGGATATCAAAATAAGACATGGAAATCACCCCCAATAGCCTACACCAGTTCCCATCAGAACTTGTCGGAGTATAGTACAATAGTCAATTAAAACATTCCTGACATGATCTCTTCCTCAAATAAGATAAATATTCAGCTGACACCAGATGACAGAGTTACATATCTCGCATGTAAGGTACTTACTTCACGACTAACACGACACGTCAGAAATCTAGATCAATATTACCAACTGAAGATCAATGCCAATAAACAAACATTTTTCATAGTGTGGATAATTACATTAAAATCCAACTCCTATTAAAGGCATGAACACAGATCTAGTCATACCAATCACCAAACCAGTGACTTGGCTGCTTTCTTTCAAGTATAGTACTACGTAATCAGCTGTTCGTCGATAATGGCGTTTCGTTACGAACTGGAAATCAATGCCGATAAACAAACGTTTATCATAGTGTGGATAATTTGTTTAAAATCCAACTCCTATTAATAGCATGAAAACAGAACTAATCTCTCCAAACACCAAACCAGTTACATGGCTGCCTACATTTAACTACAGTACTATATTATCAGCTGTTCGTCATTAATGGTAGTTCGTTACCTACAGAAAATCACATCTTTAAAGAACCTAACACCGACGTCATCACCATACCTCATAACTATACTCCGTACTGATTAACATTTAAAACAGATCCAAACTAGGATATCCTACAGTGATTCGAGTGAAATGAAAACCTTTACGTTACTTTACTAATTGAAACTACTAACCACATAACAAAATGATAGTCAACCCTAACACGGTATCACAATGCCGGTGACTCAAAAATTATAAATAATTGTACTTCAGGCGCAGACCTCACATATGAATAAACTTCAACACAACATGACGTACCTTTCAGTAGACCACTTGTTCACCCTCACAAACTGTAACAACATTTCGTCGAACACAATATTGCTTATTTCCTCCGTCATGGAACGTGACATTCTACAGTGATCAGTATCACAAATAAGAAGCAGAACATCTTTCATACGGCAGATCATTTCCTCAACAAGATGATCTTTTCCAGGATACCAAATGTTACATCATCGCTTCTAATACATGAGAGGTCCAATCCAGTCTTCCTGATTTCTTCAAAGCAATATAATTTTAAATTGAAGGTAGTTAATTCCTTCTTACATTGGTACTTGTCATTACTCCGAACTAAAGGAAATAGGGCAGAAGCTAGTGAATAGCCCCAGGCTATTCCAGTCTCCTCGGGAACTCCAGTTATGTACACTACATCTTATCGCCTTGATGATTTCAACATATCTACCCTTGTAGATCCTCAAAAGTTAACAATTGTCGTTGTGACGACGGATAACAAGGCAGACCTACCATCTTGTCAACAGACGACAGGAACACACTCTATAGAGTATCGCACAATTAGAAGACTTCCTTCTTACCTGTTCGGTGGAGCGCTCTGACGAGAGTCAGCATAAACATCATACTCGCAGAAGCAAATTATACAAATCAGATGGAGGCGAGAGCAGAGACATGTCTAGAGCCGTAATAACGGCTCATCCTCCCCCTCCACAATAGTTGTCGTAGGTTCGAAGGACCAAGACAACTCAAAACAACAAATTCACACCATGCAGAGTCATGCAAATCTTCACCCAAAAGTTTTTTTTTACATATCCATCACCGTATCATTCTATAATATGAGAAATCCTCCCTCCAGAAAGTTCTTTCTCCTAAATCCACATTAGGTAGTACATCATGCTTAGAATTACAACTTCTTACAATAATCCAAACAGTCAAATCCATGATTTTTCACAGTACAAATACAAATCTTCTTGTATCTACTAGACTTTCTTGTATAGTGAAGACAGGTTCCAGTCCGCTTTGAGGTTCGCAGTTTACCGTTCAGTCATCCGGGCCCTGGATTCCCTCACAAGTGCACCACGAATCTTCCACGCAGAACAGCCTACACCAGTTTGCAGCTGAAAACAATTTCAACTGGGCCAGTACCATAGTATAGAAGTCTTAACAACTAAGATTGGAGATAGGAATCCCTAACGAAACAGAATAATACCCAAGTTTACATGAAAATAAGACCTTAGACTATCAACAGAATACTTCCCTTTCAGTAAATTTCCATGTCTTTTACTGTTAATAATTCAGTTTTACAAAATTTCAAATCATTATTTCAATATCAGACTATGTACTCTAATGTAATCAACAATAATAATTATTTACAGCTAAAATTCACAACCGATATGCAGTAAAAACATTAATTCTCAAGGAACATGAGCTCGCTAACCTTAAAATTTCAACTAATTAACATGAATACCGATTTAAGTCTTTCACATCCCAACCGTTTTCCACCAAATAACCCAAATAAAACCAAAACAAGAACTGTCTCAACAAAACACCCAATAAATGACCACAGAAGACCCTTAAATAAATAGAAGATCAACTGACCACCGGTGCAAACCGACAAGATACAAACATTCCCAATCTTTCATTCATATCACATAACCTCACAATTCACACCATAAATAAAACCATTAACCACCCGCAAATAAACCCAAAAAACAACCAACCAGAATACAAATTAGCACTCGTCAATACATCAACACAAAACACAATTACATAAATACTTTTTCATATACATACCCAGACCCAACAGAAACTAGTAAACGAGTCGAAGCACGCATTTCATGAGGCCTATAGTGAGTCCCAGTATATTCACCAAACAACACAAATTAATTCATCATATCTCATCACACATAATCACATTACTTACCCTAAGTATTTATTTCTCAGCCTACCAGCAAATAGGATTGAACCCACTCAATCATCTGGAGACTTCGGAGAATGGTTTATAAATACTTACCTGAAACTATTATTACTTTACCTCACCTGAACCAAGTCCCATTCCTTGTAAATGTTGAGGATCATAAAGTAACACTCAACTGAACTCTAACCAAACAAACCCCCATAAAATTCATTTGGCAGACTCAAGTTGACAGATATATAAACAAATGCCAATTTATATACACGGTCCCAAGTAAATCCATGACGTTAACCTCTTAAATGAATAGAAACCCACACTTACATTGACACCCACAAACAACAACAAATCCACCCAAGTTGTAAGAGCAAAACAAAATCGCACAAAACATTCCTACACATTTATACATTCTGTATGTCCTGTCTGGTAAAGCACAATTTAGAAAATAGACACACACAAGTCCATATTATCAGTAACAGAAATAGTCAGTCACATCATTGACTCAGAAGAACATATGATCCACAAGATCACAACTCCTACCTTAGTTGCTACCTCAAATAGGTCACTGGAAGAACACCACTGGGATATCAATTTGCAACAGGAACAAGCATGAAATCTTTACTGCCCTGAAAAAAAAATACAGGAGTAGAACCGGATTTCAATAGTAGTCAACTGGCTGCACAGGTCTTCCCTTCTGAAAATAAGTGTTACCAACTAATGATCAAGATGGAGAAAAATATGAGGAGGAACACGACGATAAGAACTACACATGTGTCTAGAATCAGCAATACCTTATTAGGGTAGAAATGAATAAACTATGGAAGGAGATGACACACCATCACTTACCAAAGCCCCAAGATCATAAAATACACCATCACCCTTCGGCACAGATTCAACAACATTAGAAAAAAATAAAATTTAAGTTACGGGCAGAACAAAACCCAGAATTACCAGGATTTGATGTAGGAGACGTGGTACATCTTTCTTAAAATTACTTTACTTATTTGCTTCACTCGAATTACTCGCACTATATTCTTTGACGACCTTATAGAAGACCCCACCCTTCAATAAAATTTCGAAACGCCATTACTGTCAATAATGTCCGAAACATTTTGCATACCATGCAACGACGCATGCCCAGAGACCTCGATAACAACAACACAATCACTAAATTCACACAATGCATCACCGTAATAATTAACACTTTTCGAACACTCCAGACACTCGGTTGGGTCATCATGAATCATTTCAGAAAAATACGAACGAAATTCACAACTAGGTTAGAACGTTAGAATACCTAACTCTTCAGCAAATATCACAACATAAGATTACCACACTCCCATTTGATCATGTAATCACAGAATCAAAAGAATCGACCTAACCCTAATTCGAATCACACGCAAAGCAGATAATTTTCAACACACCAATTAAGGTAATATAGAATACATCACTTCAAAAACAGCTGGTAATATGTCAGACTCACCGATATCCAATAGTTGGCTTCATGGGGAGAGAACTCTACAGGAAAATTCCCCAACTCACAAAATAATCACGTCCAAATTGCGATGATGTTTAGATTTTCCTTCCTTATAATGAGCTCATATTCTATCACATCTTTGGTTAACATATAACAGCTTCCAAAACATTTGCTCCATATAATTCATTGACATGCCCATGGAACAGAGAAACACAAGAATTAGAGGTTAAGTCAAAACACACAAATATAATTTCACGTAATTTGATACTAGGCCTAATATGATATCCTTCCAAACATGCCCTCAACAACACAAATTCCAACAAATGTAAAATGTGGTATAACACGAAAAACCACGCTCTGCTACCAATTGCTACACTGGTAGTACTGAGAGTTAACCTTTTTTACAAATAAAATAAGAAAGACCCCCAAAATCTACCAGAGATGAAAGTGGAAGGTATTGAACAAAACCATTTACCCAGGCAGTTAAATAGTATGAACATAAGAGAATGACAAATTATAATACAAGAACACAGAGGTCACTTTTGATATATATATATATATATATATATATATATATAATTGACAATCAATAATATTACATGCCTTTAAAGAAGGAAATAATATTTTAAAAGAAATTAGTTCTTAGTATAAACAGCTAATGAAAAATAGAAGCAAGGAATCCCATCGATTGAGAAGAAAAAGGGTTGAATTAATCATATAAAATGAGCAAAAGAAAAGTCAAAGACCAAGGAAAAAAATATCCAAAGATAAAATAAAAACAGATAAATTACCTTTAAACGATACTCAAGGTATGAACCGAAATAGTTTAAGTTCAAATACGGTCTCAACTCAAAGTAATCAATTAAGTTTGTTTGTTAACAGGAGCAAATTCGAGGTACGTCTGATCGCAATCAAATCCACAAACATGTCTCTCTTTTTATCGACACGAAACAAAAAACTATTGTTTTTTTTCTGCAAGAAAGAAACGATAACAATAGCTTAGCTTGTCACCAGGCAACCCATTACACAGAATAAAATAAGTGCCATAATCTTCGACACAAGTTACAGTGCCTATATGAGGCATACTAACGAGATACAAGGAGAAAAGAAAAATTTACGTAAAGATAATTAGGTTAAGAAAGTCCTTGCACTAGACAAAAATGAAGACTGAATTCTACATGGCTTGTAGCTCAGAAAATAAATTAAATAACCACATTCCCCCAAAAGGTACATAGAATATATTAGATAATTGGAAACTATTTTAAATATATCGACAGATACTTTACCGTAACACCGACCACGAGGCTAGGCCAAAACACGAGTGAACAACAGACCGCCAACATAAAATAACACAAGTAAGAAATTACAATACGTCCAAGATAAAAAAAAACATATCGATAGAAATAAAACAGCTTCCAAAATATCTCACAATATTTACAAACCTTTTCTAAAACATACTGGTTGAGAAGTCCAAAATATTATTACACCAAGTCAAAATATCTTCAGGGAGATGTCGGAAGTACTTCCTAGTCAAGTAGGATTATGAACATATTCCAGAATAGAGGCTATGTTAGCCTTCAGGGCTAACCAGCCCGGTTTAATATCGGAGTTATAAATTTTGCATCTTGCTTGTAAGGATTCCAATAGAGAATAATTTTTCTTATTATTGCTGTATCCAAGGTAACAGCCCTTTGTTGACTTCGGCAGCCATCGGAGGAAATCGTAGATAGAGAGTACAGCGCTCCAAGTGGCAAATCCGATAGGATTAGTACTAATATTCTCCGTCAGATGACAGCATCCCGCGGCGACAAACGAGTTTCTAGTCGTGCTCAACAGGTAGCGTGGCAAGTCTGTTTATCTCAAGCACAAGCACGGCAGCAAGACCAACTCGGTTACATTTTAGAAAGGATAAAGGTCACGTCAGGGAAATTAAAACGCGTCAATAACAACTAACAGTAGGTGGTTTGTGGCTTCACTACCACGTAAAAATACGAAGTACAAACATATACAATGTTACAAGATTTCAAAGAACATATCCTAAAGACATTCCACTGTTAGCGGAGTACTTTGGAGTCGGATAAACATATGTCACTCCTCTCCTTTTTACATGTTGGCAATTACAAAAATTTCATGTGTTTAAAGACTTGACACAAACAAAATATAATGACTTTTAACAATCCCACAGACTGCTAGGATGTCGGAAACGATACGAAGTGTATCTGGGGAATAAAATGACGGAATGATGGTTGTCCATCGTTCAAAAGTAATTTAGCTCATTTGAAGGGTCGACAAAACCAAACCAAACCTAAGTGGTTCGTGGTCATGTCTAACAAAGTAGCATCTCTACTATAATTTCCCAGTCTGTTCTTACTCGAACATATGTGGCTTCTGAGCTCACATTAACAGCATAAATTAATGACGTTTATAAAGAGCAATGACTACTGTTGGTCATTAAATGATACGGCCATAAATAAGCCCAAAATAAAACAGTGGCGTCAATGGAAGTGTCGCTAAAAGGGGTCACAATAAAATGGGGGAATGATGGTTGTCCATCGTTCAAAACTAATTTAGCCCATTTGAAGGGTCGACCAAACCAAACCTAAGTGGTTCGTGGTCATGTCTAACAAAGAAATCTAAGGACATAACATCCTGCGGACACCTCCAAGATGCACCATAGAACATGGTGTCTCACATTCACTGTGAAGAAAAGCAACATTCTATCTACAAATTCCTACCTATCTGGTCGTCACTAGTTTGGTTAAATTCTACTAACTACTCTACCACAAATCAACCCGTACAAGAAAGAGAATTGTGGACTCACATTGCAGTCACCATTATGGTAAATGCAAGGTAATCATGGTGTTTCAGAGACCTGGATAGTTGACAATAATTCCAGAAATGACTCGGGCATCGAGTCTACCTCGTTCCAGACTCCTGCTTCTGCTATTGGTCTCACGAACAAAGATCTCCTCCTCATGGTCAGCTACTGGGTTGATGGGTTCCTGGGTTCCATTTCCCAAAAAGTAGATGGTCAGATCTCCTGCCATGATGTAGTCGTCTTCGTAGAATATTCCTCTCACAAGATGGGGTTCTTACTCCATGACACTGACTCATATCAGTGTGGTAATCATGATGTACACGTGGTTGACGTTATGATGCATAGTGGTTAAATTCACACGTGTTTTCACAGAATCTATTGCGTTAACACAGTATTGAAAATATTTACTGGCTCTAATTTTGCAGACTGTTATAAATTGGCCTTCACTGGTCTGCTTCACTGAAGCTACTCGACATGTGGTGTCGGTAATCACTGATTCTAGTGGTAAATCTTTATAACAGAAAATCACTGTAATCTTGCACTGAAATTTACAGATAATGTGCATCGAAGATTATTACTAATATTGCGTGCATGTTCACTCGTGGATGGTTGTGAATTACAATTATTTAACTGTATTTTGTGCACCTCGTGGACGTTAGTTTGACTTGCCACGCGACGAAATGTGGTGTTCTTAATCCACTGAAAATATTCGTCAAAATTCACAGAAAAATTCAGCTCTTGCACTCGTGCACTTGGTGAACAATTATCTAGACAGATTTGCATTTACAAATGAAATTCACACAGAATTCACTGTCCATGATTGTAGATTCCACCATCGCCTCGTGGACGGAATAGTGTGGTCATCATCTTGCAGACCGAAATTCACTAATAATTCATTTTTCACAAATGTAAAAGTACTTTCCACGTTCGTAGCACTGCACACTTGGAGCAAAATAATACTTCACTACGACGATGGTCGTTTTAATAGATTTGCTTCACACTTTGGGTGGACTTGTAGATTTCCTCGTCCCTAGGACGGACAGTAATACAAGCACGTCCAGTACCGACTGCTTTTCAACAGGTAGTCAGTGAGCATAGATCTTCCCTGCAGTGTGCGGACAGACACTTGAGTCGTTGATAGTCTATTTCCTCCCGCCAATCTGCGGTGTTAATACCTTTTACCTTAAAAATGAAAATCGGCAAACATCGTAATGTTTCCTTTATGCAGAGTTACTTCATGGAATGATCTGAGACTTTTAATAGCAAGAAATGTAATAGTGCTCAGAAAAAAAATATACAGGTGAGTGTCCAGAGTCAAGACATCATCCAATTTCTATCACATGCCGCGCGCTGCTCCAGGGCGCGTTCAGTTACAATGCATGGCATGCTCTTCATGATTCCCATTAAATATCACCGAGCCTTGAGCTCAGGCGGGCTCAGAACCGAGATTCGACAGGATTTATTCAAAACCTCCAGAGAGTATGCCTTGGCTCACTGTGTGGCAAAGGACCTGAGGATGAGCCAGGGAATCGCCCAGGTTTTCCTACGGAAATACGACGGGCTTGAAGAGCTACAGCGCCAAGAGCCTCGCGTGAGGGACATGTTGTGCATTGCCAGGAACGGGCGATCGCTATTCTATCTGGTGACGAAAGAACTGTCCCATCTGCAGCCCACCTATCGTGCCATGAGGGATAATCTACTTGCTATGCGGGAGCACCTACTGGAGCGAAGCATATCAAGATTAGCTGTACCCAAGTTGGGCTGTGGGCTAGATGGTTAGGACTGGAGGATTGTAAGAAGCATGCTAGAGGAAGTCTTTCGGCGCACAGGGATTGAAATTCTGGTGTACTGCTGGCCCCGAATAGACGTGGTGTCTCGGAAAACGGTGGACTGTTATTTCTTCGTCAACTCACGATGCCGTGAAAGACCGAGCTGTTCCTACCGTCACCCTGTTGGAAGTGTCTGCTCCGAGACGGAACAGTGTTAAGGAGGGGGCAGTGTTAAGAATCGCGTGATTGCCCGGTGGCCGCCATCCTGTTCTCGGGGTGACAAGCGGGTGGGATGTGTGAAGAGTGCCGGACAGCCAATCCGGCCAGGGCTAATTAGGGTAGGCCCCTCCTCGCGCAACGTTGAATAGAGTCAGGTAGATCATTGGCGTACGGGCTACCAGACTGTTCTGTATCTCGAGGCCACTAGATGAAACGTGAAGTTCCAGAACAGCCAACTAGAAAGGACAGGGGAGAACCCACTAGAACATACTCAATGCCGAGAGAGGGGGCGACGTCCGGAACTTTCCAGGCCAGGGGCTGATTGGATAGATACTAGCGAGTTGCAGCGAGAGAGTCAGTCTTAGTCTGCGCTGAGTTGAAGCAGTGTGCCGTGCCGAGCGCGACAAGTGGAAATAAATGTGAAGTACTGTAAATACTGAAGACAGTGGTGAGAAAATAAATGTGAATATAAATAACGTAGACAGTAAGAGTGGAAAATAAATAGTGACTGTAAGAGATACTGTCTTGCAGAGATTAGTACAAATAAATAGTGACTAGTAGTTGTATGAAGGGAGACTCAGTGTGTGTGCGTGCGAGTGAGTAGGCCTAATTTGTTTTATTGTTAATTAGTGTAAATAAAGAATTAGTGCACCATAAGCCTCACCACTTATTTTACGAACCCTAAAAACGTAACACTATTGTATTATTTCTGAGTTTGGAGTTCGGTGGCGGATTCAAATGAATCATCTGGGTATGGTCGAAAATGGCCTGGTAGCATTCACTCATCGCCTAAGCATAAATCATTTTATTGTTATCTTGTAGAGCGAAGGTGTCATTTATCATTATTGGGATTCTGCCCGAAGGCAGGTCCGTGCCTCCGAAGAGGCTATCCTCAGCCGGAGTGTACGTGCGGTAGGGTGGCCAGGGCCTTTCCGCTCCTCTTTTCCCCACCAACAGCGAGTGATCCCACTGAACTGGCGTTCCATCCAAGGTCCAACCACGCCCTATGCTGCTTAACTGTGGAGTTCTCATGGGATCCGGTGTTTCAACATGACCAGGTCATTGGCATTACCACCTTATCTCGTTTAAAGAAAATATCCGTAGAAAATCAAGGTGATTTAACACCCAATAGGCCTATCCTTGTCATTGACCTGTCTCACAATTAAATTCCACTACTTGCTTTCTCTCTTTCCCCAGGTTATCTATTAGTTTCTTCCGCTGCTGGTGTCTGGTCATAATAACAACCTGTTGTTCCTTCACAGCTAACTGGTCTTCCTATATTTCGGATGGAGGGTTTGGCGCAGTGTAATAAATCTCTGGTGTCCCAGACAACCACTTCTCAGTGGTTTAACGTCCCATGGTGTGACTGGGCTGAACTTCTCTCTTTTGTTCAGCTGTGTTTCGACCTCATTAATCGCTTTGACACTGTTCTCCTGCCTAAAATTCCTACCACACAATATGTTTTGTATAACCAGTCGGTATTCTTGAATACGCTCTCGATTTTTCCATACCAGTTTAATCTTTCCCTTCTTTATACAGCGTTTTTTCATAACACATCTCAATTGTGTTAAATACTCTTCTTTTAACACTGTAAATTTTATGTCCAGACGGTGGCTTTCTCTCAGGGCTCATATTCTTCTGGGAGATTCATATCAATTCGCGTTCCGAGCATTATATTCCTGAATTCAAGCTGAATAAAAATTCTGCTTCCTTTCTCTCCTTTTCTTTCTAGGATTTGACTTCTTTCTTGCACTACATTTCTTTCGCTTACATTGTTTGTGCCTACACCAACAGGTTTCGCGATCCTTTCTTCCTGTGGGTTCCGAGTCCGCTTCTCGTCTATCTTTTTTTTTCTGTGCCTTTCCGTGATTCGAATTCCATCTTAATTTCCTGTATTTCTTTCTTTAATTCTCCTTGGGCCTTCTTCGTACCATTCTTAATGGATTCCTTCACCGTGTTATCTTTCAACGAGCGAATTTCTACTTCATTTCGGCTTATTCGGTTTGCGATTTCTACAATATTTCCCGAAACAGTCTCTATGTTTCATCCTAAACCATCGATATTCCTTTCATTCTTGTCAATCAACTCTCCTTACTTCGTCAACTTATTACTCCAGATATTCTGATCTTTCGTGAGCCTTTCTCCTAATTTTGCTTCCGTTTTTTTTTCAATCTTTGATCCACGTCATACACAAGATTTGAAATTGCTCTTTCAAACTATTACAATTACTTTGAGCTTGTTGGCTAACATCATTAAATTTTTTGGAGACGTCTCCGAATTTTGTCGCGATCTCGCTTTGTGTTATCTCATATTTCTCCTGATCTTTCCTTAATACCCTTCAATTATTTTAAAGTTAGCGTTTGTGATCATTTGTCTTTCTTTCAAAAGAGTTTCTGTGTTTGTGAGTCAATACATTTTCTTTCGTAGTTTTCTTTACTTGCTCTAAACTAGCTTGTATTTCGCAAAGTTGTCTTTCAGTATTAGCTTGTGTTTCACGAAATCCTTCATGTAACTTACGGAACGGTATACTAATAAATTGTGTTTCAGAATTATTATTTAATTCCTGAACTTGTAATTCAAAAAATTCTTTTAACTGTTCTTCTGACCTTTCTGGCCTGAAACTGTACTTTTATGTCTTGTATCCCTCGGAGTATATCCTCCATAGTAGACATTAGAACACTACAACTTATTAAATAGGTCTACTAGCTACAATTTATCCATGAGTATTAGATCAAACAATGTATCAAAATTCTCACACACCATTGCGTGTTTTTAGAATTTTAAAAAGCATGATAATACATCTAAATAACATTCAAGTTGACAACATTTCTACTTAGTCAGCCTGGTGTAGCTTGTGTTCAATCGGTTATGATTCATTTCAGTCCTTCCTCTTTTATTAAAAAAATCTTTTTCGTTATTTTATTACAATCATTACTTGATCTGACCCTAGTGATTTATGCGCAGTTGCCCACTTGTAATGCCTTATGTTCTTCAAATTTCCAATGGCCTCTAACAAATAAAGAACGTTATCTAGAATATTTAAAAAATCAGGAGGTTTTCCAATAACCAGGAATAACGTAGCCATGTTTTTCTCTAAAACAACCATCCCCTAAAGTCTTGGGTCAATTGATGTACCCTTCGTAAATTACCGTATATGGGGCTGATGGACAGTGTTTATACGGGATTAATCAGTCATTTATCATCCCCACGGTGGGAAACGTCATTAAAGTGCCCTTTGTACATAATGGCCCCCACGTTGGGTGCCATGTTTGTACATTATACGGGGCTGGTGGAGAGTGTTTAAGGAATTAATCAGTTATTAATCATCCCCACGGTGGAAAACGCCATTGAAGCTTCCTTTGTACATTATGTATCAAAATTCTCACACATCATTGAGTGGTTTTAGAATTTTAAGAAGAATGATAATACACCTACTGTAAATAACATTCAAGTTGAGAAAATTTCTACTCAGTAAGCCTTATGTAGCTTGTGTTCAATCAGTTATGATTCATTTCAGCCCTTCCTCTTTTACTTAAAAAAATCTTTTTCGTTATTTTATTACAAACATTACTTGATCTGACCCAAGTGATTTATGTGCAGTTGCCCACACGTAATGCCTCGTGTTCTTCAAATGTCCAATGGCCTCTAATAAATATAGAACGCTACCGAAAGACTGTAGAAGTTACTTTGTGACACGGCGGCGCAAATTCTAGCTTCCCTGGCCTCAAGGTCGAAGCTCGAGATTCAAAATTCCAAAAATTATCACTGTGCCACAAGGTAACCTCTAGAGTCACAAAGTAACCCCTTCTTACGGTATCTAGATTATTTAAAAATATTCACGAGTTTTTCCAATAACCAGGAATAACGTAGCCAAGTTTTTTCTCTCTAAAACAACCAGTCTTGGGTGCAATTAATGTACTTTTCGTACATTACCGTATATGGGGCTGATGGACAGCGTTTATAATGGATTAATCAGTCATTAATCATCCCCACGGTGGGAAACGTCATTAAAGTACCCTTTTTACATAATGAACCCCACGTTGGGCGCCATTATTGTACTCTTTGTACATTACCGTATATGGGGCTGGTGGTGAGTGTTTATAAGGCATTAATCAGTCATTAATCATGAATGCCAATATGTCATGAAATTAATTGCTGTAACTCAGCGAGATCTCGAAAGTAGCTATTTTATTTCCATTTGAAAAGTGCCATAGTGTGGATTTAAGTAGAAGTTGGTTTTATACTTACATTGGACTGTTTGGCATCTGACCTCAGCTGAGCTGGAAGAGGCTAATGCAACTGAATATCATCATCTTCAAAGACTCTGGAGGGGGCGACCTCCTAGTTGGCTTTGGTGCTTTTCTTGTCTCAAGCGGTGTTGGTTGACCTTCTCCCTTTCTGAAGACTGGGTGTCAAGAACAGATACATCTTGGGGGAAATGCATGAGTGACAGGCCTCTGAGATCTCTTCCTTTTTTTCCTCAGAGAGATCAGGTAATAATAAGAGTAAGAATGATCAGGAAATTGTCATTATTACAAAGGAGGTAGCTATTGTTGGCATCGTTCCACTAATGGTCATTGAAGTTGAATGGACAGCAGATGCAGAAGAAATCCTGTCAGCAGGAGGGTAAGGGAGGAGCTGATGAAATGCCTCGTACTTTTCCCTCAAAGACTTGTCTTGTTTAGAAAGGCTGGAAAGTTATCTAGGCATGGTTTCTTCCTCGAACAAACTGGGGAAGGCTTCTTAGCTGGCTTATTTGGAGGAGAGGAATCAGAATGATTTTTCGATGATGCCTGTTGAGATACCGTAGCTTAACTGATGCCTTCTGTGTTAGGGCTGAATAAGTTCCCTGTGCCCCTTTGGGCTGATAGTTTTTGGTATGGTACAACAGTGGAGGAAGATATTAGAGCAGTAGTATAATAGAGAGTAGAGAGTACTGCATGAGGAAGAAAACTGGCAGGGGTGACAACAGGTATCGTCACTGCAGCAAATTGTACTTGAACTTTTGGGGCATTCATATCACGATACTTCTTTCGAGAATTGTGATATAGAAGTTTCTTCAGTGTTCTGAACCCCTAGATCTAGGGTTCTTTGGAGTACATTACTTGGACTGCAGAGCTCTCGCCCTGGTAGTTGAGGTGTACACCTACCACCTTTGTGAACCTCCGGTGCCAGTTGGTATGGTGGTCATGCCAATATAGCTTGAGGAACCATTCACCGACAAGCTGTGAACCTTTTCCTTCACTAAAAAGATTTTTCTTGCTGGACGGATACTAATTAAGATCTAATTTTAAAGTGCCAAGTGTTTCGAAGTAGTTGTAGACAATATTCCACAACTTATGCAAGGTTTTTTTTCCTCACTCCGGCAATGCTAGCAGTGGCTTCCAATCCGAGATCTGCCAGGTAGAGCACGTACAGGACGAACATTGACAGACATCTAACAGTATCCTGTCACTCGCTGGTTCTCAGTTCATTATGTCTAACTAGGTTAGTTATTTATAGCCTGGTGAATATCCCTTGAAATAAATGACCCTTTCCAGATGGAGGCAAAGCACACCATAATTTCAAGGCTCTATCCGATAGCTGTTTATGTAGAGGCAACAAATGTATATATTCAAGCATTTAAAAAAACACAAAGGCACTTATGAATTATTATTCACACATGGTGAGTTTATGTAGGATATTTATTCCACCCTGATGGTTTCCATTCAGAACAGTCAATTAATTTTACATGCGTTTCTTCATGACCATTTAACTGTAAGTTAGTGACTTTCTTTGGCAAGTAATAATAACTACAGTATATATTTTGACTGAAAATGTCTATTAGCTTAGCTGATGTGGCTGACACTTTAATCAGATGACCTCGTAGTTCCGTCCCTTAAAACAACAATACCGGTAACTAACTAATCAGGCCCACAGCAAACCAACAGTTAGAAAGGATTGTGCTAGCACAGGTTAGCTTGACTGATAGTAAACTTGCCCTGAGAACTAGAGGTATGAAGAATAATATGTCGGCACCGGCTTTGGAGCAATGTCACGGGTCTTCAGCTGATGAGCTATTGGCTTTACACTGATGTTTTTAGATCATGAGAAGGAAAGGCACAATATTAAACATTAACTTAGAGGCAGATGACCTCGCTGTTCCACTCCCTTAAAACAACAATGACTAACTAAACCTTATCTTAGTTATTGGGATCTAATTACCCAGTGCTTATTTATCTCCCATACTTTGGAATTCATAGCTACCGGTACATCTTATAAAGCAATCTGCCACATTGTTGGCTAGGAATCTAAGTTAACAACCCTCATTCGTCAGGCGTCTTTCATAAGCGGCTTTTACTGTACACAGTACAAAGAAGAAAGTTCAAATGTTGAATGGGTAATGGCACCACTACTGCTGCCATATTGTTTAGGTCGCCACCCTTGGTGAAGGGGTAGTTGTGTAGGGAGGTTGCTCAGGGAAGGGTGACTTCCTTATAGGGGGTTGTGTCGACTAGTGTGTGGGTGTGTTGGGGGAGTGAGGATGGTTGCTTATGGAGACTAAGGCGTGAAGCAATACAGGACTGGCTAGGACATAATTATGAGCGCCAGTTGCTATCCTTGTATCGCGTGGCTGAATACTGATTCAGGGTAAAGGGTTTCTGGCTGCACGTGGAACAAGGTCGCCGAGCGCGGGTCAGGAGTTCTATTCAAGTCGCGGGGAGAGTTAGGGATCATAACAATGAGAAAGAGATTCCTTATGCGAAATGTACCAGTTTTAATGTACCGTAAGCTTAGAGTTAGGGCAAAGGTGTTGGAAAACATGTAGGAAATGAGGAAAGCTTCAAGCACACTTACCTCTCCGGAGGTCTCGAAATCCTGTGGGCTCCTTCCCTTTCAGGATATTGGGGATACCAATTGAGTAAACAAATACATATCAATGAATCTTTTCACAGAGATTCTAGCAACATATCAATCAATAGTTCATAAGAGAGTGATGAAGGAAGAAGAGGAAGCTTCAAGAAAGTGATTTCAGCCTCCTTGAACATCATCGAATCATGTTAGTAAATAAGGAATCTTGAAGGGGGTTGGCAAGACATGTGTAGGTCTCACTGCTTGAGCCTTGACTGGTACAAAGGCAAGCAATGCAGCTCAGGCAACCATGCCTCTCGGTTGTATTAAATAGTGAAGAATAGGAAGCTTAAAGTGCCACGTAATGTGTATCTACTGCCTGTCTTGAAAATATTGTGTCAGCTTGAAACATATTAACGGCCGCGGCTGGATAAATAGAGATTTTTATTTTATTTTTTTATTTTTATTATTGATTGAGGTGCTAAATACCTATTATAGAATATATATATTTTAAAAAACTTTCCTGGAGAGGCTCCACCTCGAAACCTTTAATGATCAGCCATCCTGATCAGTTAAGTTCCAAGGTAATCACCCAAAACCCCTAAGGCCCTCTTAAGGACTTTGGTTCAATGTGCGAGTTTCGTGGGTTCAGATTGAGTCAGGTGAGTATTAGTCCATGCTAAATATTGCCACTTGTGTGTTTTTTTTATTTTATTTAAATATACGGTGAGAAACTGGCCACGACCTCAGTCGTAGATTAAACTGCAATATTTAACCACAGTACCATACGCAGATTTACAGAACTTATGTTTTCAGGCTAAGTACTGCCCCGTCTTCTCATCTCTGGCGGTGGTGATTGTTGTTTTAGGGGGCAGAACATTGAGGTAATCTGGGACTCGTAGCACAGTTCCCCTCCATCAAGGAACTCTATTCCAGGGTCTAGTTAGAGAACAATTTGTCGGCTCCTTTTAGTACCTTTTGTCAAGTCAAAATACTGTATTTCTCCTGCAATGCTATTCCTACTGAAACACACACAGAGCACCTTACAAATTAACTGCTCCCAGCTGGGATGGAAGGTAAAGAAAACATAATGATAGGAATGATTTGAGTTTGGGAGCTGTGGAGTTTTGAATGGTGACATCATTCTTATAAAGTTGTTATATTATCATCTGCTGGCATTATAGCATCTAACATCATTGACATGTCGTTAGCAGTGACATCCATAGCACTTGAGTCATGTTTGCTGGGGTAAGTTTCAGAAATGTTCATATCACAAGGAGCCTTTAAATTCTGGTCTCCTAAAGCACCATCTACCTGAATTATACCAAAGTCATTCTTGGGATTGGTGATTATTTCAACATTATCAGCTTGACAGTCCCCACTAGGCTCTTGTGAAATGTTATCAGTTTGTACTGCAGTTTCAGTCATCATCCCAGGCTCTTTGTGCTGCTTTGCCTCCTCCTGCAGAGTTCTGGAAACAAAAATAAAATAAAGAGACACAAAGGTAATGGTGATTGTAGATTTTAGGAGTGGAACATCGATGTTATTTAACCCAAATATAAATAATAATAATAATTACTAGGGGACCTGTGAGATAATTCTTGCATGTGAATAAACAATGCTTCTTGTTTATTTGTTTAAATGCAATTCTTAAAGACATTGTCTATATTGTTTTTAATTTATTTTATGCCCACATTGGAGCACTATAATCAATTTATATACAGTCAAGTCTTAGGAATATTAGTTACAAATTTGGCTTCTTCTTCTTCTCCTCCCAGAACTGTTCCTTCGTCCGTTAAGGTGTATTGTTTGTATGTAGAAGTTTTTAGACTAAGTGTCATGTCTTTGTTTCTCAGGATCCTCTTCTCTTCCCGGTGTTCAATTTGTTGCATTGTCAATCTTAATTCATCTAGGACTGCTTTGAACCAATGACTTTTGGTTTTACTTTTCCAAAAGTATTGAAATAGCTGTTTGAGTATCCTGGTCTCTGGTATCGTGATATGTGACAGAAAAAAGAGCAACTCTCCTTTTGTGTCTATTATTGACTCAGTTTCCTGGTATACAATTTCATTAGTAATCACCATCAGCCTTGGTGTTTTTTGTTTAAAATTGTTCTGAGGATTCGTCTATCTATCTTCTGTAATTTATCTGTAGTTGATTTTGAGTTCAGATTGAATAGGGTTTCACTAGCATAGGTTGCTTCAGGTTTAATAACATAGTTGTAGTGTTTAAATTTTGCATTTATCGAGAGAGATTTCTTCTTGTAGGTTGGCCAAGTGATACGCTGGGCGTCTTTCAATTTAGTTATTCTATTTTCAACTGATACTTTCTCGTTTAAGTTCCAAGTTATAGTCTCCCCAAGATCTTTGAATTTATTGACAACCTTAATTCGTTTGTTATTAGTCAGTGTGATAGTTGGTATTTCTACCTTGAAGGACGGCATCATTTCCGTCTTTTCAAATGAGATTTGTAGACCCACATGTGCTGTTATTTGTTCTAATTCTTCAATTTGTAATGTCGCCTCTTCTACACTACTTGCCAGCACTGCAAGGTCATCTGCAAATGCTAGACTATTGAGTGTTATATTTTTGCCAATCTTGATGTTTGGTCGGCATTTCTTAGACCACTCTCGCATGATTTTTCCAATACGCAGTTATATAGTAATGGTGAGAGACCAGTCCGGATTTCAAATGATTCAGACAACTCCCCTCTAAATTTAACTTTTGATTTAGTGTCCTTAAGGGTAACACCAACGAGATTGATAAGTTTCTGGTATAATCAAAATTCTTTATTGATTTTAAGTAATGACTCACGATGGATACTGTCATACGCTTTCCTGAAGTGTACAAAAGTGATAACAAACTTTTTGTTTCTCATTTTTTGATGTTTCATAATCCACTTAAGACTGACGATTAGGTCGGGACAACTTCTTCCAGGTCGAAATCCCCCCTGATATTCTCCTAGTTCTTGGTCAAGCTGTTCCTGAATTCTTGAGGATGGTTCTAGACAGGATCTTATATGCGATATCAAGTAAAGAAATCCCCCAGTAATTATTTGGATCCAGTCTATCACCCATTTTGTGTATTGGATGAATTATTCAGGCAGTTTTTCAGAATTCCAGATGTCTATGATGTGTTTGTGTAGGTTTTGAAGTGATTGGTTATTTGCATTTTTCCACAGCTCTGCAACTACTTGATTTTCTCCAGCTGCTATGTAGTTTCTGAGCCAATCAATTGCTTGGAGTACCTCATGAAAATCCAGTGGTATGAACTTGATTAAACGTGTTTTATTTTTTGGATCAGGCGCAAATTCTAGGTATTCTTTTGGGTCCTCACCGTTTAGTAATTCTTTGAAGTAATCTGCTAGAATTTTGGCATTCTCCTGATTGGTGTGTGCTAGTTGTCCTTGTTTATTTCTCATCGTGAGTGTGGGTGGAATATACTTTGATTGATATTGTTTAAATGTCCTGTAATAGTATCGTGTCTTATGTTGTTTGAATGATTCCTCCATGATGTTTAGAATCCTGTGTTGATCCATGATATCAGTCAAGTGTTTCAACTTTCCAACTTTCATTATTGAGTTAATGTTTAATGTTGCAAAGAAAGAGAATTTTTCTGGTTTACTGAATTTAAGTCTGTGTCTGTATCTCTCGTTTGTCTGTTGAGCCTTCAGACGCTCCGACTCGCCATGTTATTCCGTGTGACACCATACTGAATCCGAGAGGTGTCTTCGCTTGGGCTTAGAATGTTGGATGTCCAAACTGCAATTTTTCACTGTTGCAGGTAATTCTGTCTCTTTTGAAAGCACAGTCGCAATCGGTTACTCGTGAGAACGGTATGTGTATAGACAAGCCGGTTAGCTCTATTGTTATGCGAGCTGGACCTGACACAGTTCTTCCAGGGAATATCGTCTTGTTTATTTGTATAAATGCACTTTTTAAATAAATAAATAAATACCTAGTCTTACCATAAATACTGTTACAAAGTTTTCAATAAATTTACACTAAATGGTTTGAGATATATTAATATCCTAATGATATTAGTTAAATGGATGTGTAACAAATCAAAATCACATGTAATTATTCAAAATGGGCACCTTTGGCACGAACACAGTCCTTGAGTCTTTGAGGCCACTCATCAATTGAATTACGCACCACTTCCATCGGAAAAACTGCTGCTGCCTTCTAAAGAGAACACTTAAAACTTTCAATAATTGGATGTCTCATCTTGCAAGCCATCTCCTGAAGCTTGGACCACAATTTGTAGTCCAGGTTGTTTAGGTCCGGATTTGCAGAAGGGCAATTTGAGGTCGAAATAAAGTCCGGAACAGGGGCCCCATGCCACTCCTGAGATGTGCGAGCCTTATGTGTTGGGGCCGAATCCTGCTGGAAGCTCCCAGCATTCTCCATGGAAGGGGGTGTTGTCGAGTTTCTTGACTAGTGGCTCCAACACTGTCTCCTGTTACACTTTGGCCGATGTTTTGAATCCTTTCTCACAGAAATGGAGGCCCGTGGTACCTTCGTTGCTCACACCCCACCATACCACAGGAAATGAACGATGATGGCCCCTCTGGATCCTTGGAGCCTTTTCAGCAGCTTGTGCAGAGCATGTGGCATATACCCTGTCATTTTGGGCATTAAAAGTCTCCTCAACACTGATTTCTTTTTCATCAGTAAAAACATTTTTCGGTGACCATATGCTGCATAAGCGACAGTAAGCGGATTGATTTTAAGAGCCTCTGTTCCTTCAGCGTATTTGTGAGGTGAGGTCCTTTCCGCTGTTTGTAAGCACGAAGTCGCAGGTCACTGCTCAATGTGCGAGACAAAGACATTTTGGAAATTTTCAGTTCATAAACCATCACAGACTGTCTCCGCACAAGATTTTTTCACACACGAGCCGCCATTGCTTTCACCAATTCTGGAGTCCGCATATTGCGTGGTCTACCTACTCTGTCTTGGTCTTTTACAGTTAATGTCTCAAGGAAGCGCTGGATAGTGTGGTACACTAACATTTTGCTTATTTTGAGTTTCTGGAGAATTTTGAAAATATTACCTGGGGATTTGCCTACCTTATGCAACGCGACCACAGCTACGCGATTTTCGTGATCGCCCCATTCCATCTTAAACACGAACACACAGAACTTTGCACTACTGCAGCTGTACTCGGAATGACTCATAGCTGGTGCTACAACACAGGATTGTGGAGGCCCTTACAAGGGGGAAAGTACAGCCACCCTCAAAAGTTGTAACAGTATTTATGGTAAGACTAGGTATATTTCCGTTGACCTTTCAAGAAATCCAAGATATTTCCTGTACTATTGAGATGATTAGGAAGATTTTGGCACAAAGAGCACCTTCTTACTCCCTCTGGTTTAAGAGCTTAAGTATTTTGAAACATACCTACTGTAGTTCTCTGATGGTTCCAGGTCCAAGAAGTAGATTTTTATCGTCAAAGAATTGAAACATTGTTAGAGCGTTCAAACTGTGGGTGTCTATTTGGAAGAAAAAGTGTGGGGTATATGTATTACTTTCTAGTCTGCTGCATCATCACTCAATAAAAAGCCAAATAACCTGTGACAATCATGTGCAACTTACTTTCTGAATGACCTAAGTAGACTAATTACTTGACATTACATGCTCAACTTCAGACAGTGTTACAATATTAATTTCAAAATATTATGTTATACATATCTCATCTGGTAGCAGTATGTATAACCCAATGCTCACTCTAACTGGTGCTGGAGACCTGCATTATCAGCTTCCAAGTGATTAGCTCGTTCACGTTCCTTCTCAAGCTCTTCTGACAGTTCGAGATTCTTCTGACGTGCTGCTGCCTCGTGACGCTGCGACTGAGACACAGTTTTAAGAGCCTCTGCCAGTGCTGCAGTAAGTTTGCTGGTGCCTTCATACTCTGCCTCCAGACGTGCCTTCATCTCAGCCACAATAGCCTAATGAAATAAAACAACATCCAACTAAAATCTAACAGGGAACCTTGGTCACCTGTCCTTTCCTCTGGATATTTTTATCAATACTGAAACCCATACTTTTCAATCTATACATTGAACAAGCAATAATGAAAATCAGAGAAAAATTTAAATTAGGAGTAAAGATTTGTTTCGTTTGTTTCTTTTCGTAGTCAGTATACCCTCCAGGTAGGCTTTTCCCACGGACTCAGTGAGGAATCCCACCTTTACCGCCTCTACGGGCAGTGTCCTGCAGCATGACATAGGGTTGGGGGATACAACTGGGGAGGAAGAACTAGCACCTTGCCCAGGCGGCCTCTCCTGCAAAGCGAACAGGGGACCTCATGAGGGATGGGACAGGATGGGAAGAATGGGAGGGATAGACAAGGAAGAGGAAAGGAGGCGGCCGTGGCCTGACGGTAGCTACCATCCAGGCATTTGCCCGAAGACGAAGTGGGAAACCACGGAAAACCACTTCGAGGATGGCTGATGCGGGAATCGAACCCCCTCTACACAGTTGGACCACCCGAGGCTGAGTAGACCCCGTACCAGTCCTCATACCACTTTTCAAATTTCGTGGCTGAGCCGGGAATCAAACATGGACCTCCGGGGTGGCAGCTAAGCATGCTGACCACTACACCACGGAGGCGACTAGAGGTAAAGATTCAAGGAGAAATAATCCCAACTCGGAGATTTGCTGATGACATTGTCATCTTAGCCGATTCACCAGTGAATTTTAATGAATTTTTAAATAGTATGGACTCCGTCTTGAGGAAGGAAATCATGATGAAAATCAATAAATGTAAACCAAAAATAAAGGAATGCTGCCGAAAGAAATCAGAAACTCCTATTGACTTCAAATTAGCAGGAGGCTTTTGCTACTTAGGAAGCAAAATAACCAATGATGGACAAAGCAAAGTGGATATGAAAAGTAGGTTGGCTCAGGCAAGGTAAGCATTTCTACAGAAAAGATTTAGGTATTAGAAAATCATTTTGAAAGCCTTTGTAAGGAGCATGGTAGTGAAACTTGGACTATTGGCATAGTAGAAAAGAGGAGAATGGAAGCAAGCGGCTTCGGTGGCGTAGTCGGTGGCATGCTGAGCTTCTATGCCAAAGATAGCGGGTTCAAACCCGGCCGAAGCCGTCGGATTTTTTAAGAGCGTTAAAAATCCCTCAGTATGCCTTCCTTCGGAGGGGAAGTAAAGCCGGTGGTCCCATGTCATAGATTTATGGCATGTTAAAAAACCTTCCACTAATTACACCTGTGTGAAGCTAAATTGGATAGGTTAAGAATGTAAACAACGCTCTTAGGTTTCTACGTTTGTTGCCAAGAGCCAACTGCGGTGGAGTCTAGTAGCAAAGTTCTGAACTTGGCCTAGTAGTCGTTGACGGTGGAGCTTGGCGGCAAAAGTAGGAACTATTTGAAAAATTTTAAGTTGAAGTCTGTACTTAAATTAAAAAACAGATAACACACACTATTACCCCCGTGGCTTAGGTGGCAGCACGCCAGCCTCTCACCGCTGGGTCCGTGGTTCAAATCCCGGTCACTCCATGTGAGATCTGTGCTGGACAAGACGGAGGCAGACAGGTTTTTCTCCGGGTACTCCGGTTTTCCCTGTCAAACTTTCATTCCAGCAACACTCTCCACTATCATTTCATTTCATCTGTCATTCATTTAATCATTGCTCCAGAGGAGTGCGTCAGGCCTCGGCAGCCGGCACAGTTCATATCCTCGCAGCTAGATGGGGGCTTCATTCATTCCATTCCTGACCCGGTCGGAGACTGGAAGCAGGCTGTGGATTTTCATTTCATTTCATAACACACACTAATACAGTCATCACAATTAACACCGGTTATCAGACAGATTCTACATACACCCCAAGTACACAGGGCTACATGACCGCGTTGTCGCAGCCCCTAAACTTAAGAAACAACCAATGAGAATGGAAGCATTTTAATGTGGTGTTACAGTAGAATGATGAAGATCAGATGGGTATATAGAGTAACAAATGAAGTATTAAGACGATAGATGCTTCTGGTGACTGCTTATTAAGAGAAGAGATAGTTTGGTAGGACACATACTAAGACACCCAGGAATAGCAAACTTAGTTATGTAAGGAAGGGTCGAGGATAAGAACTGTAGGAGTAGACCAAGGTTAGAATTATTAAACAAATTGCCTTGGATGTAGGATGTGGTAACTATGTAGAGATTAAACTATTTGCTCAGGACAGGGAGTCATGGAGGGTTGCATTAAACCAGTCAAAAACTGAAGACTCAAATAACAACAATCATGTGTAACTTACTTTCTGAATGACCTGACTAATTGTTTGACATTACATACTCAACTTCAGAAAGTGTTACAATATCAATTTCGAAATGTTAGTTACACATATCTCATAGCAGTGTGTAGACTATAACACAACGTTCACTTTTGTATCAAGAAAGAGACTTGAAATTTGTCTATGTAATGCTGTAGCAGAGTTTAATATGGGATGCAGTGCACCAACAGACTTGAAGTCGGACATCAAAATAACTTCAGTTCCTCATGTGACAGAACAGGCAATCATTAGGCTTGACGCTCACAGGAAGTATGAAATTCAGCAATCATCCTCAGAGAAGTAGAAAGCAACTCGACAGAAAACAAAAGTCACAAAGATGAAGAAGAAGGCCTGCAAAAGAGAAGAAGGAGGGTTTGACTTATGCTGCAGGACCAAATGAGTACCGTATATTAAAATATATGCATGTTTTTAGAAAAAAAAAGTCATTTTCTTAGTTTCATATTTTGAGATATATAAAATCTACTATGCGTCACAGATGTAATGCAATTTTCTTGTAAATTCACATGCTTGTTCCTTAGTATTTTATCCATAAATATATTCATTACTTTTAGGATTGCAGTTCTGGTTTGCCTGAAAAAAGAATTCTAACTTTCAAATTTCAAGAATTTTACAAAAAATAAACTTCAATGGGGAAGAAAAATTATATCTTCATAGTAAATAATACAATCAAAAATTCGATGCACAATTTTATTTGTATAAGAATAAGGTACTAGGAGATTAAAAATAAATTGTGCTATCTAGATTGGTTTGACGCGCATGACATTTAGAATATTTGAATAATTTGCATCTAAATATTGGAAAATAATTAATATCTATGAAACTAGTAAAGCTACATTGATCAAATTGGGCAACATTAATTATACTAGCACATACTATGAGCAAACAAAATATCAATATTGTACCATAATATTTACAGAAATTAGAAATTTCAGTCTCTGTGTCCCATCTAAAACACATACCATGTGTTAGAAGTGTCTTTACTTGCAACTTGCTCAAGGCGGCAACCCTACTCAGAGGATGCTATTTTGGTCCATGATGATGCCCAACTGCAGAAAGTAATTCTGTCTGTGTTAAGTTGCAGGAGTTCTGGTGAGAAGTCCGCAACCTTCAGTCCTGATATGTATAGATTTAATTCAATTAATTCCAAAGAGCCATAGGCTCGTACAGTAGGCTAATATGTGTTTACACACCAAGGAGGAAAACCCTGAAGGTAACATAAATTGATTAATAAGGACATAGGCCTAAAAGTTGACTTATCTAAGATTGTTGAGACCAAGGTCCCTTAAAATGATAACCACTTTGGATTTTTAAGCTTATACAAAACTTATTTGTTGTATTAAGATGCATAGAATTTTCTCCACAATATTTTCATAGTTTTCTTCTTAAATACTGACAACGTTGGTGCACTCTTCACTTCATCAGGAAGTTTATTATGTGACTGTGATTCAGAAAACTTGAAACTATTTCTACCGTATTTAGAAGAGTGAATGATAATAAGACTACGTCCTTCACATGCCTAGTTTCATAAGAATGATTGTCTGCGTTCAAGATGTAGGGAGAGCTATAAAGTATTGTGTTATGTTTAATCTTGTATAATATTAGCATAGCTGCTTGGAGCTCTGCACTTATGCTGAGGGGTAGAATTTTACTTCTGATGTACAGATCTTTTATTGGAGTGTAGCAAGGAAGGTTAAATATGTTTCTAATAACCCTATTCTGAATAGTCATTAAATCATTCAGTGTGGATTTTCTGCAGTGAGTTGCAGTGCTATGTACAAGTGAATAGTAAATTTGTTTTACAAGGTTTAGGGGAATAAGATACGGTACGGAAGTTTCCTTAGGATTCCTACTATAGGTGAGAGTTTCTTTGCAATTTGTTCAACGTATTCAATCCAGGTCATGTGTTTGTCGATGATTAGACCTAAATACTTTGCCTGATTAACCTCTTTTATTTCAATATTATTTACATGTATTTTGTCAAGTGTGATTTCTTTCATGCTTTGTTTCGTATTACTATGTAGGCCTAATTGGTCTTCTGTAGTTTCATTGTTAATTTATTGGCCTGGAACCATTGTGAGAGATACTTTGTTGCACATTTTGTATGATTTCAATTAAATCTTTCCCAGTATAGAAGATATTTGTATCATCTGCATACAATTTGATATGTCCTCTCAAATTACATTCCACAATATCATTTATATAAATTAAGAATAATGTAGGTCCAAGTATAGATCCTTGTGGAACTCTATGAGTTATATATTTTCCTGAAGTTATGCATTTATTCAGAGCTAAATGGTGCTTTCATCCAATAAGGTAGCTTTCGAATGATTTTAGAGCTATACCTTGGACACCAGCATTTTCTAATTTTGATAACAGTATTTTATGATCTACTGTATCAAAGGCTTTTGTGAGATCAATAAATAACCCAACTGCCATATTGTTAGGGCCCCTAGGAATCCTACACACTTTAGGGACCCTACGCATCCCCGGGAGGGATGTTCACATCAACCCTCAAATCCAATACACGCCAGACGGCCATACTTCTACAAATTACCCCTAAAACACGGCCACGCATCGCTCCAACCCACTACCCTAATTTCACCCCAAAACTACCCTCAGGCCAGAACCAACAACAACAGCCGGCGCACACTTCTATTACACACAGCCAGCAGAGCTGAAGCCTCAGCTGTTGCGGCAAGACTTGCATCATACATGAACACATACACTGGAGCTAACTGGGACAACAACAAAGTGAAGAAACACTCGACTTAGCAGTTCGGAAAGGTTTAAGAAGGACACCCCCAAAGGACAAATTGTCTGTTCTTGCCGGAGGCTCTGTCCAGCTGCGTTACGACGTCACACCTCGAGGCAAGTGTGTCTAAAGCCGCGTTCCCACGGCCTGTGACTCTGCGGGCTTGGTCTGTAGTTTTCTAGACCCCGCGCCGTGAAAACGCAAAGACTCGTTATTACTCGGGTTGGCGCGAGGTGGCGCGGCCTTTCCCACATATTGTCGGTACCTCAAAGGCCTGTGGCTCGACGAATGACGGGCCGCAGTACAGCTCTAGAGCCGCGTTCCCACGGCCTGTTGTGGTGTGTGGCAGTTTGTACTGGCTTGTTCCTTGTTTTCATCCCATGGCCTGTTGTGGTGTGTTGCAGTTTGTGCTGGCTTGTTCCTTGTTTTCAGTGCTAGATTATATTATATTACAGTTAATATTTACGGATAATTATGGAGTGGTCCAATTTAGTGATCATGGAGTTCTTAGATCTTTATGAGGGAGTACCTTCTATCTTGAACCCGCAAAATGCCGATCACAAAGATAGGAACAAGATACACGATGCTTGGAAGCGACTCCAAGCGAACATCAGCATCGAGTGCTCGTTAATAGAATTAAGAAAGAAGAAAGACAATTTGATGTCGACTTACAGGAAGTTGGCGTCGAAGGTAAAAAGCAGTAAGGGAACTGGGACTGGCACTAAAGAAGTGTACAAGCCAGAATGGTTTGCATTCGAGAAAATGGCAATGTTTTTGCACTGTATCTACATACCAAGGAAAACGACAATGTCGGATGAGGTAAGCAATTTTATGGGTATTTAAAAAATAAAAATTGTATATTGTTATATTGTTATATTTTCTCTATCCAGGTGTATGGTGCAGTATGGTTCTCCCTCATGTAGAATACCGGCAAAATGCTTTAAGCCTTCGAGATGTTGTGCTATAGACTCCTGCTCAGAATATCATGGATCAATGAAGTACATAACAATGAAGTGCTCGACCGCCTGCACAAAGAACTGGGGGTCTTACATAACATCAAAAAGACAAAACTTGAATACCTTGACCATATCATTCACAATGATAAATATAAACTCCTTCAGATCATCATTGAAGGAAAAATTGAAGGTCGGAGAGACCGAGGAAGGAGGAGAATATCTTGGCTGAAGAACCTTCATGAATGGTACGGAATCAACATTCATGCATTATTATGAGCTGCTAAAAATAAGCAAGAATTCGCCCTAATAACAGCCAACTTCCAATGAGGATATGGCACAAGGAGAAGTTAAAGTATGTCCTATGAGACTAACAATTCACATCAGACATGAAGGTCGCAATTAAGGTTTCCAGATAAAACTCAGGGATTCTTTACAAAGTTACTTTCCTCACTTCGTTTTACGATGGGGAAGGAGTCTCAACAGGTGCTGAGACTACATGTACCTGACTCGAGGATAGTTTGATTTATTAATGGTATAAGTGCTTTTTGCGAATTAATCATTTCTAGTAGGATTAACCAGCCTGCACGTTCCTACTGACTCACACAGTACACTTCGGGGATATTATCTAAATGCCAAATTCCATTAAACTGAATCAAATCAATCAAACAATCAATCAATCATATGCACAAAACTGTACAGTGCAGAAAAGCAAGAGTAAGTAGGCCTATCTCAAGTTTGATGCCTATTATTAATTCTTTTTAAAATTAAAATATTTAATGCCAGTTGAGATTTTTCAAATGATATTATAGAAAATATCAAAAACTGAAACCACTTACCTCCATCCCACTGTTTACGTATTCGTAGCTCTTCTCCATGACTGCTGACTTCTGGGTCTCTTGGAGTTCATCCAATTCAGCTGTCAAAACAATATTAGAGATTAGTGGCATTTGACCCAATACAGTACTTCCAAAAGTCAGTAAATATGGATCCGAGTGTTGATGGCAGGATGAGTGGCTCTCCTTGTATTTGAGTCAGGCTTCTCTCATTATACAGGTATGTTGGTTTAAAGGCCAGGATAGGGATGGCTAACATAGAAGATCGGGGATTAATCTGCACAGATGGACTACATTAAGGAAGATAGCACCAAGTGTGATTGTAGAGAATGAAACAGACCAGGGGTGTAAAATTCCTCGCCAACATAGGGAGGGCAAATGTATAAACTGCGGTTGCCTACCTACCAGAGAAAGCTTTCTTTTTTTAGTTTAAGGCTTTAAAGCTTGAAATAACTCGGTAATGTAGGCCTAACACTACATTAAAAAAAGATTATTTTTATTCATCATTTTAAATTAATATACAATCAGAATATGAATACAAAACATTTGTCAATGTTTAGCAAAAGACTCAACACTGACTGCCGTCGATCTTTGTTAACAATATGTAACGTGTTTTTCGAGGGTTTTTTATGCCACTGGCATAAGTCAGTAGGAAGCCATTCTATAATTATTTACGCGGCAAATTGTTCAGCCAAGAGGATTGTTCATGTTAATTTATTATTATTATTAATTTATTATAATTATTATTAAGGTATTTTAGGAGCATTTTATAAAAATTATTAGCATTCAGATAGGTTTTCTATGTCTTAGAAAACGCTATCAAGCAAATTATTACGAACGACAATATCATAGAAAATTATGTGATTGCGGAATTTTACGGAGTTTTCGTCAGTTAGGATATTTTGAGAGACATGAGTCACTGAAAATTCATATACAGGATTAATCTTGTCGGGAAGCATGACGCAATCTTGGGTCGCAGCGTCAAGAAAAGGCGAATATATGGAACGGAAATCGTCATCATCATTCGCGCGCCGTGTGTAATGAGCCTGAGAAGGGGAAGTAGTGGGGTGCAGCCAATCAGTGGAGACCACGTAAGCTAGGAGTCGGCTGAAGAGTGGGGGAGCCGACAGGTGCATATATCGTTCGACGCGCCGTGGAACGAGGACTATCTGTGTAGAACTTAACGAGTACGCTTGCACGCGGGAGTCGCTCCGATGTTCCGTGGAGTGGAGGACTAACTTTTGTAAAACTTAACCAGTGTGGTTGGACGAGTGTTTGGGTCCGATGTACGGACCATAGAATTATCTAATCTACCAGAATATCATCAAATATTTCGACGGAGATGACGACGTCCAGGAGACTGTGGGAAGCACACAGCATCATCAAGTACGAGGGAAATGCTTTGGCAATTTCCAGTGGTAAGCGCAAATGACGCAGAAATACGCAATCTCTCATTTCTCTTTGTTTTACATTTCATATTTCAGTAACTTCATAGCTTGGAAATAAGAGTAAAATCAATTTATCAGACTCCGTTTTCACGTAATTTTCTATCGGTAATATTAAATCGCAACGCTCCAATTTAAAATTTTATACTTATTGTTATTATTAATTTTGCTATACTTGTTTTATATAATAAATTCATTTCTTTTACAATGCAATCTTTGCTTTCAGTAGGTAGCATTAGATATAGACCAATTCCTTCTCCTGATACAATTGTTTGTTGGGTTAATGATCACATCATACCACGATCTGAGTGAATAGATTCTTGAAGGTGTTCTACCAGAGCTAGACGTTGTTAAATACAAATTTAGATTTCAGCATTGCATTGAGGTCTTGGCGCCCATTAAAACAACATAGCTTAGGCAAAGGTAAACAATTACACTTATCTCCCAACAGTGTGGGCTAGCAAAACTGTTACATTTCGCTACCAACATGGGGCATTAAAAAATGTTACATTTGTCGCCGACAACTTGGGGCTGAAAACCTAATAACATTTGTGGAAGGAGAAGGGTATATATTTCTGTGCCTGTATTTTGGGGGTTATTTGTCTTTATCAGTGTATATCATTATGGGGGATGAGAAAGAAAGACAGATGAGGTTACGTAGTGGTCATCAACTGGAGAGTGATGATACGAGCAGTATGTCGAGTGATGGTAGTACCGGGGTAGCGGAGGTAAATCCCGATACTGAAACAGGGAGTGTAGGCGGCCAACCAGAATTAAAAACTTTACTTCTCGAGTTCATGTATCAGAACAAAGTTAGTAGTGATGCCTTAAATGCAAAATTAGAACAGAATAATGCAAAATTAGAACAAAACAGTAGGGAAAATAAAGAAAGTACAGAAGCCTTAAATGCAAAATTAGAACAGAATAATGCAAAATTAGAACAGAATAATGCAAAATTAGAACAAAACAGTAGGGAAAATAAAGAAAGTACAGAAGCTTTAAATGCCAAATTAGAACAGAATAATGCAAAATTAGAACAAAACAGTAGGGAAAATAAAGAAAGTACAGAAGCTTTAAATAAAAAATTAGAACAGAATAATGCAAAATTAGATAAGAACAACAAGGAAATTAGTGTGAAAATGGAGCAGATTAGAGGAGAAATCAGAGGAGTAATGGAAGAGAAGGTTAAAGAGATCATTGCAGATGTAGACAAGAAATTAGGAAAAGTACAGGAGGAGTTAGAAATTAGAATCAGTACACAGGCTGAAAATTTAAAAGAACTAGTGCAACTGGAAACACAGCAGGTCAAAAAGCAATTGGGGGGAGAAATTGACAAAATTCAGGTAGCAACTAAAGAGGTTAAGGAACAGCTGGGGGGTAGAATTGAGAAAGTCCACTCGCAAATAGTTGCAGAAGTAAATGATTTAAGAGAGAGTAATAGAGAGAGCATTAGCAAGATTGAGGAGAAACAAGCAAAGCTATATGATAAAGTAGAAGAATCAGAAGGAAACATTAAATTAACAGTAAACAGTATTGAGAGGAAGGCTGAGGAGAAAATCGCAGAATTAAAATTAAAAGCTAGGATCAGGCAAGAAAATAGTCAGAATAGGCGAGTTTTTGTGAATAGCACACACAGGGAGGTAGAACTGGGTAAGTTCAGCAATCGACAGGGGTGCCCAATGGAGTTCATGAACACTATAGAAAATAAATTCGGGGAGAGGTTGGAAAATGGTAGTATTGAGTGGTGCCAGGTAGTTGAAATTTTAGAACAAGTGTTTGTGGGGGAAACGAGGAATTGGTTTGCTGTCTACAGAGACAAGTTTACTGATATTAATGATTTTAAAATGAAATTCTGTGAAAAGTTCTGGAATGAGGTTATTCAGTCGCAGCATCGTGAGGGAGTAGTGTGTGGTAAATATAACCCTAAAGGAAGCTCCACCATGACCGAATACTTTTTAGGGCAGGTATTAGTGTGTAAATATCTGGATGGCTTGAAGGAGGAAAGTGATGTGGTAAGGTTGCTACTTAGGCACTTTCCCTATAGGATCAAGGAGGCTGCTTGTATCCAGAATGTAAAGACTATATCACAAGTAGAACATTTGTTAAGCACATTTGATGCACTAGGGAGAGGGGGTTATGAGGACAATTTCAATCGGAACCAGGGTAATAATAATAATAGACCTAATGAAGCCAGGCATCAAGAAGTTCAAGGGAACGGTGGCGAAGGAGCCAACGCTCAAAATAGAAATAATAGTAATCAGCTAAATCAGAACAGAGGAAATGGCTATGGTAATCAGTATCAAGGGAGGAACAATGATTTCAGGGGAAATCAAGGGAGGAACAATGATTACAGGGGAAATCAAGGGAGAAACAATGATTTCAGGGGAAATCAAGGGAGAAATTATAATGACAATAATTACAACCAGAATAGGGGTCAAGGAAGAGGACAGCCTAGTGGTAGTAATATACAGCCAAACAATGACAACACAGCCCAGAACAACCAGACCAGTTCAGTAGTTAGTAGTACTACGGCCAGCTGTAGCGGTTCTTTAAACGCGAACCAGGCTGCGAAGTAAGGTCAGAATCTCAGTCTGTAGCATGCCCTGTCCATACAATTATACAGGAACCCTATGACCTAAATGTAAGAAATGAATTATTACATGAACTAAATGATGAAGGTATTATTCAGGAAGTGGTTAGTAAGAGCCCCATAGTTAAATTTAACGTGTCCGAGGCGTACACAGATGTTTTAATTGATAGTGGTTGTATGAAGAGTTGCATAAGTAGTGCATTTTATGATAAAATGAAAGGAACTGGAGTAAATTTTGAGGAGATGACAATTAAAAGCACTTTTGTTATCACAGCTGTTGGGAAGAGGTCTAAAGTAATTTCTAAGCAAGTTTTAGTAGACATTAAAATTAATAATCATGTAGAGAAGCAGATTTGTCTTGTAATTCCAAATTTAGTATTCAGTGTTATCTTGGGTTCAGAGTGGCTAAGTAGAGTGTCTGGTAACTTATGTTATGATGTAGGGAGTTTGAAATTTAAATGGGGAGATTCTGAAGTAGAAGTAGCGTTCAATGACCAAATTCAGAGAAGTAGTGTTGTAGGGGTGATTTATACTTTAAATGAGATATCGCCAGCCGTAGAGCGGGGTTCTCCATGTTTTGTGGGCAGTGTGATTACGAACGGAAGTCTAGAGGACTCGTTACGTGATGCTGCATTTCAGGGAGATATAGAGGTGGAACAATGTGTTAGGCTCTATGATGTGTTATGGTGTAATAGGAGAGTGTTTGAGGATCGCATTGGTATGGCCAATTGCTATACCCATTCATTGAACGTTATTGATAGGTCAGTATTCACAGGACATAGATATCCTGTACCTTTCGCTTATCAGAGTGCAGTTGAGGCACAAATTAACCAGATGCTTGAAGATGGGATTATTGAGCACTCTAACAGTCCATATGTTAATTCTTTGATCACGGTACCCAAAACCGACGGCACAGTTCGTATTTGTTTAGACGCTCGTTTGGTTAACAGTAGAATTAGTTCAGATCAGCTGAAATCTATGTCAATAGAGGAATTAATGCAAACATTTGAGGGGAAGAAGTATTTCACTTGTGTAGATTTGAGTTCCAGTTTTTGGCAAGTGCCACTTATGTACGAAGATAGACCATTTACAGCTTTTAGTCATAAATATAACCTATATCAATTTTGTAGAACACCTTATGGGTTAAAGAGTAGTTCAGCAGCTTTAATTAGAGCTTTAAACATCGCATTAGGAGATGACACAGGAGAGTTTGTAACCATTTACATAGATGATATGGTAATTAGTTCACGCAGTTTTGAGGAGCATCTACGTCATTTAGATATAGTTTTTCAGAAGTTAGATCAGGCAGGGTTCACTTTGAAGCTGTCTAAGTCGTCATTCTGTCAGTCAGAAGTGACATTTTTAGGTCATAGAGTGTCGAGTAGAGGTGTTACACCAGAAGATAGTAGGGTTAATAAGATACTTAACGCAGAGGTGCCACAGAATGTTAAACAGTTAAAAACTTACCTGGGAATTTGCAACTTTTTCAGGAGGTTCGTTCTTAAATACTCAGGGTTGGTAGAACCATTCAGGGAATTGCTTAAAAGTGGGACTCGGTGGAGATGGGAGTCCAAGCATGATCAGGCTTTTAGAGCGCTGAAGGAAGGTTTTGAGAAAGCTGTAGTGCTGAAATATCCGTTAAAAGATAAGGAATATGTGGTTATGACAATTGCTTCACATATAGGCATTGCTGGAGTACTATGTCAGAAAGATGATGAGGGTAATCTGTGCATTGTATCTTTAGCCTCGCGAGGACTGACAGCAGCAGAGAAAAGATACACGATTACTGAGTTAGAGCTTTTAGGTATTGTTTTCAGTTTAGGGAAATTTAGAATGTATTTAGTAGGGGGAAATTTGAGATCCACACAGATCACCATGCATTACTGTATATGAGGACTTGTAAACTCAGTTCTAACAGAGTTAGTAGGTGGATTCTTGCTCTGCAGGAATACGAATTCACAGTAAAATATATTAAAGGTAAAGATAACATTCTTGCAGACATGCTATCGAGGGACACTAATTTATGTAGGGATTATCCTGTGGTTAAAGCAGAGGACGGTATTTTAATATGTGCATGTGTGGACAGTAGCAACAGGGCATCGTTACAGACACTGAGAAATAGGTAGGTAGTGCAACGTGATGACATTCATTTAAGGAAGCCACTGGCAAGGTTGGAAGCAGGTGACGCAGAAACATTTATAGTTTCCAAACGTATTGGGAAAACAGCATATGTGCTGGAGAATAGTGAGGGAAACAGATTATACGGGACGTATAATATACATAGTCTACGAAAATATGTGTCATAAAGTGAGTGTGTTTAGCTGGCGAGCCAGCCTATCAAATGAGCAAGTGTGGTGTTTGGTGCGTGGAAGATCTGGTCTTCAAGGCAGGCGTATCAGAAGTCGCACAGGGGGGTAGTATGTAAGTAAATGAGAGTTTTTAAGGTACAGGGAAATATGACGGGATTGTCGGATGCTCTTGAGCACTAAAATGTCTCGATACACCAAGGCCAGAATTTGGTAGCGCTGGTGAATTCCCATTTGCCTCCAAGAGATGGGTGAGCGCTTGGACAGGGTATTTTTGCTTAAGGCGTCCACGAGGCAAAAGATGGGCCATCAGAATGCGAGACAGTCCTTCATGAAACTCATACATAACAGCACACGTGATTTCTGTTTACGGCCTCGCCATGTAAGATTTGTAAGTGTGTAATTTAAGGTAATTTGTACAAAGGTATTATTTGTGTGAGGAGAAATGGTCTGTGTTGAGAACTAGTATTAAGTAGAATATGGTCTACGGGAACTTAACAAGACGGCACAGAAATATTTGGTGTTATATGTAATGCGCATTTACTGTTTTTTTTTTTCAGAAGTCAATATTAATTTAATCTGCTTTAAAGAGAGATTAAGTATTATGGTCACGAGGCGCTGCCACAATAGTGTGATCGTGTGCTCAGTGATAAGTGGGATTAATTTCACAATAAGGAAGGAACCTCTAGTGAAATTAGGAAGTTCTAGGGAGATATACATATATCAGAACACCTTGAGGCGTGTGATGTGACATCTCATATACATAGTGCTCACACGATAATTATGTCTATTTTTCCAACATAGAGAAATTTGAGAGGCGGAAATATCCGTGGAACACTATTCTATATGTAAAACATTGGACTGGTTGCAAAGTGCAATCCATAGTGACAACAAACTTTGACGCAAAGTGCGTGAAGAAAAATTATGAGTGTATATATCTGTAATTTAGGGTGATTTCATTTATGTAATATGTATTTTGGATGGGGTTTATTAACGTGTCTGGGATAATCGGATAATGGACCGTCGTCACGGTAAATCATCCGATGATCCGAGGCGAATATGTAACGTGTTTTTCGAGGGGTTTTTATGCCACTGGCATAAGTCAGTAGGAAGCCATTCTATAATTATTTACGCGGCAAATTGTTCAGCCAAGAGAATTGGTCATGTTAATTTATTATTATTAATAATTTATTATAATTATTATTAAGGTATTTTCGGAGCATTTTATAAAAATTATTAGCATTCAGATAGGTTTTCTATGTCTTAGAAAACGCTATCAAGCAAATTATTACGAACGACAATATCATAGAAAATTATGTGATTGCGGAATTTTACGGAGTTTTCGTCAGTTAGGATATTTTGAGAGACATGAGTCACTGAAAATTCATATACAGGATTAATCTTGTCGGGAAGCATGACGCAATCTTGGGTCGCAGCGTCAAGAAAAGGCGAATATATGGAACGGAAATCGTCATCATCATTCGCGCGCCGTGTGTAATGAGCCTGAGAAGGGGAAGTAGTGGGGTGCAGCCAATCAGTGGAGACCACGTAAGCTAGGAGTCGGCTGAAGAGTGGGGGAGCCGACAGGTGCATATATCGTTCGACGCGCCGTGGAACGAGGACTATCTGTGTAGAACTTAACGAGTACGCTTGCACGCGGGAGTCGCTCCGATGTTCCGTGGAGTGGAGGACTAACTTTTGTAAAACTTAACCAGTGTGGTTGGACGAGTGTTTGGGTCCGATGTACGGACCATAGAATTATCTAATCTACCAGAATATCATCAAATATTTCGACGGAGATGACGACGTCCAGGAGACTGTGGGAAGCACACAGCATCATCAAGTACGAGGGAAATGCTTTGGCAATTTCCAGTGGTAAGCGCAAATGACGCAGAAATACGCAATCTCTCATTTCTCTTTGTTTTACATTTCATATTTCAGTAACTTCATAGCTTGGAAATAAGAGTAAAATCAATTTATCAGACTCCGTTTTCACGTAATTTTCTATCGGTAATATTAAATCGCAACGCTCCAATTTAAATTTTATACTTATTGTTATTATTAATTTTGCTATACTTGTTTTATATAATAAATTCATTTCTTTTACAATGCAATCTTTGCTTTCAGTAGGTAGCATTAGATATAGACCAATTCCTTCTCCTGATACAATTGTTTGTTGGGTTAATGATCACATCATACCACGATCTGAGTGAATAGATTCTTGAAGGTGTTCTACCAGAGCTAGACGTTGTTAAATACAAATTTAGATTTCAGCATTGCATTGAGGTCTTGGCGCCCATTAAAACAACATAGCTTAGGCAAAGGTAAACAATTACATTTATCTCCCAACAGTGTGGGCTAGCAAAACTGTTACATTTCGCTACCAACATGGGGCATTAAAAACTGCTACAAAACTCTTGAGCAAGACGTGTGTCATCTAGCTTGTCAACCATTTCCGATTAAGTGGCCAGTATACAGCAATGATTCAGTCTAATTTGTCCCATCGCAGATCAGAGGTAGTCTTTAACCCTTCTCATCACTGATAAAGTCTCTCTGTAGAACAGCTTGAAGCAGGTACGACGAGCAGATCACTGTCAGAAAGTCCTGCTCAGGTCCAAGCTCCGTGAACCTGAGAGGAATGTGGATCGCGGACGATGACGATATATGATGACAGACGTGCTGGGTTCCCGTTCCGTGCGTAGTAACAGAACCACATTGGTCGGTGATTCACTCACTCATTCGCAACACCACAGTGGTTTGAGCAATGGCCCTATGTTAGCAGAGTTGGAATAGAGAGGAATACCAGATAACACGGCGGACTGTTGACAGGCACTTCTCTTCTCGCTTACCCCTTCTCCTCATCCTGCAAGTTCACAGAGCGTGGACCCGAGCAGTACAAACTTCAAAAATTTAAACGAAATAATTAACAAAGATTGCCGGCTCCGTGGTGTTGGGATAGGGCACCTGCCTCTCACCCGGAGGCCCGGGGTTTGATTCTCGGCTCCGTCAGGGATTTTATAAACTGACGTGAGGGCTAGAACGGGGTGCACTCAGCCTCGTGAGGACAGTGAGTCAGCGCCCCGGTCACGAAAACCAAGATTAACGGTCGAGGGGACCCGATGCGCTGACCACGTGTCACCCCAATATCTGCAGGTCAAATGGCTGACCAGCGGTCACTTGGTAGGCCTAGGCCCTTCATGGGCTGTAGTGCCAGGAGTTATTTATTATTGTTATTATAATTAACAAAGGTTAGACAGTAACTGATGAAATGCTGGATCTTCATCGATTTGGGTAAACACGACACAAGCGTAGCACCAAATGTCAAACTTCTGTTGTCACGTGCATCATTGCGTTTTGAACTCTGTCAGTACAACGCAGGGCGCATGCGTAGGGTGTACTTAAAATGCGAGATGCGCGAGGGAAGAGTTGTGTAATTTTACCTTGTTGGTTTATAAAAAATAGCGCTGTTATTTCCCGGCAGGAATAATAGATTTGTGGGTTTGTGTCACAGTATCTAACCTCAATTTTAAACCGGGTCTCACAAAAATAGATCAAATATGCACTTTGGCGGATCGTCATGGTAAGGGGACAAAGCTCAAAGTACATTGTGAGGAAACGGGGGAGGGGAAAAAAAAGAGACTGTTGTTCGGTAGAATAAAGAAATTACGACTAAGCAAGGCAAGATGGCCATTCCGATTTTCCACCTAATGTAGTGTTATAGTACATTATGCAACGAGCCTATAATGGCAATAATTAAGACACGAGTATGTTTATAAAACGAGTGTACGCGAGTTTTATAATTTCCATACATCATCATCATCTTGCACAGTTTCCAGCCAGTTGCCGGGTTTGTTTGGAACACAAGCCTCTCCAAAGTTTCTGTCTTCCCACCATCTCTCAGCCTCCACCCTTGTCCAGTCTTCTCCTCTCTTCTTCACGCTTTCTTCCACCCCCTTCAGCCACCTGTCTCTCGGTCTTCCTCTCGGTCTCTTTCCTTCCCACTTCATCTCGTGTATCCTCCTGGGTATCCTCTTCTCCTCCATTCGTTTTACATGTCCATACCATCTAAGTCTAGATTTCTCTATACCATCCTGTAATGGTTCCTCCTTCATTAATTCTCTGGTCCTCTCTTTTCTTATTCTGTCCATCTTTGTAGCTCCATTACTGCTTCTCAAGAACCTCATCTCACTGGCCTGTATTTTGCTCTTCTCCCTTCCTTTCATAACCCAGGTCTCCGAGGCATACGTCAGAATAGGGACGTAGTAAGTCCGATATCTGATCTTTTTGCTGTTCTGAGGGACATCCTTGCTCATAACATGCTTCTCAGACTCCTCCGGAATGCTTCTGCCTGTCTCCCCCTCTCATTTATTTCTCTATCGTTTCTTCCATCATCCTGTATCAGGCTTCCCAGATACATGAAACTCTCCACTTTCTTCAGCTGTTCCCCACCAATTGTTATTCCCGTTGTGGTTCTTCCTTCTTCCTTGTTGTGATCACCATCTTACTCTTATTTATGCTAAATTTCATCCCATATCCTTGTATTATTCCTTCCCACACGTCCAACTGTTCCTGTACCTCCTCCTCCTTGTTTCCCCAAATCATCAAATCATCTGCTAACACCATTGCTTGCATCTTTCCTTCCCCAATTACTTGTGCCACTCGGGTCATTATGTCATCCATCACCACAATGAAAAGTAACGGTGACAGTGCACTTCCTTGTTTCAGGCCATTTCTCTGTTCCAACCAGTCCGATCTCTCTCCTCCCACTTTCACACAGCTCACGCACCTTGTACATCTCCTTTATCCTCCTTATAGTCCATTTTCCTACTCCTCTATCCTCCAGAGACTTCCATACTTTGTTCCTGCATACACTGTCATATGCTTTCTCAATGTCCAGGAAGGCCGTCAGTAGATCTGTTCCATACCCATAGTGCTGTTCTTGTAACTGCCTTACAACAAAAATAAAATCCACTGTGGACCTTCCTGGTCTGAAGCTATGTTGTTCTTCCCTCATCCCTCTTTCTATCCTTGTCCTAATTCTCCTTTCCAAAACTTTCTCAAACATCTTTGCACAATGACTCATCAGTGTTATTCCCCGATAGGTAGTAGAACAGAATGCAGAAACTTTCTTGAAGATCAGGACAATTATTCCCTTTTTCCAGTCTTCCAGGATCTTCCTTTCCTTCCATGCTGTCTTCATCACTCGGTACAGCCATTGTATCCCCAGCTCTCCTGCTGCTCTCACCATCTCCACACTCAACTCATCCACACCCGGTGCCTTCCCTCCTTTCATCTTCCTCACTGCATCTTCCACTTCTTTCCATGTCAAGTCCTTTTCTGTTTGCAGTCCAACTTCCTCTTCCCCGATTTCTTCCTCCTCGCCGTGGTTTCCATTTGGGATCAGAAGTTCTTCAAAATATTCTTTCCACATTTTCTTCAGTTCTTCCCCATTTTCTATCTCTTGTCCCCTTTTGTTCACCATTCTAACATAATCCGTAGGATCCTTCCGCCTCTTATTTTTTACAATCAAAAGTTCTCGAAAGGGAACCATCCCACACCATCCCATACAGGACCTTTTTTGTACCTTCACTATCCTCCTTCATCATCTTTGTCCACTCTTCCATCCACTTTCTTCTCTCCTCAGCCACTACTCTCTTTGCCTCCTTCTTTCTTTCCTGGTACTCTTCCCTTGTCTCTACCGTCCTATTTTGATACCACCTCCTAAAGGCTCTATTCTTTTCCCTTACTATATCTTTTGTCCTCTCATTCCACCATGGTGTTTCCCTCCACCTCTTCTTACTACTTGTCCTCCCACATACTGCTTCTGCTGCACCTACTAGTGTCTTCTTAAATCTAGCCCATTCCTCTTCCACCCCTCTTCCTTCATCTGTTGGAATTCCTTTACCATTTTGAGGTACTCTACCCTTCTATCTCCTTCTTTCAGCTTCCATATCCTTATACATCTTTCCTGGTTCTGAGTCCCTTTCTTCTCCTTAGTCCCTCTCAGGTTCATTACCAGCAATCGATGGTCGCTATCCAAGTTCTCCGATGGTATAACCTTGATGTTCGTGATGTTCTTAATTAGTTCTTTCTCATACAGTATATAATCGACCACCGACTTCCTGGTCAAGTCATCACTGTAACATGTGATTGTGTGGCTCTCTCTTTTCTTGAACCAGGAGTTCCCAATTAGCAGGCTGTTCCTTTGGCAGAATTCCAACAGTCTCTCTCCTTCTTCATTTCTTCTGCCCCAACCCTCTGGTCCAAGCACACTCTCATACCCTTGTCTCTCTCTTCCTACATGGGCATTCAGGTCTCCCATAACAATCATATTCCTTCCTCCCAGCTGCTTCTGCAATTCCTCTTCAAACTCCTCGTTCTCTTCAGAGGCGCAGCCTACTTGTGGAGCATACACTTGCACTATTTCTATGGTCTCTCCCCTCAGTGCTACTTTCACTTTCATCATCCTATCACTTATTCTCTTCACTTCTTCTTTTAAACCATCTCGTACTACTACTCCCACTCCATTCCTCTTTTCCTCTTCATTATAGTATATTCCAGTATAGTCTATAGCCTTTTCTCAGTTCTCTCCTTCCTTCCCCTTTCCACTTTGTTTCTGCCAATCCCAATAAATCCAACTTCCTTCTTTCCATCATATCCACTATCTCCCCACCTTCCCCGTCAGCGTTATTATGTTTAAAGTAAGGTTTTGAATATTCCCGAAGGGAATATGATGTAGTTTCCATTTGAGCGGATGAATTATCAATAAATGATAAAAATGGTCCGGTTAGCTCAAACAATGCCAGCGTTTCGCCCCAGTGTGCCGTTGGGCTCGTCAGTTGGTACAGACACACCTACCAATACGCGTGGCTAGCACATACTTGGAAGGCCATGCAAGACACAAAATACAATCAGTATTGACGTCACGAGCATGCCAATGTGCTACGGGAGACAAACTCCCTTTCATAAAAACGAAAGCCTTACCTTGGCATTCCAAATAAGGTTTTGTTTTTATGAAAGGGAGTTTGTCTCCTGTAGCACATTGGCATGCTCGTGACGTCAATACTGCTTGTATTTTGTGTCTTGCATGGCCTTCCCAGTATGTGCAAGCCACGCGTATTGGTAGGTGTGTCTGTACCAACTGACGAGCCCAACGGCATACTGGGGCGAAACGCTGGCATTGTTTGAGCTAACCGGACCATTTTTATCATTTATTGATAATTCATCCGCTCAAATGGAAACTACATCATATTCCCTTCGGGAATATTCAAAACCTTATTTGGAATGCCAAGGTAAGGCTTTTGTTTTTATGAAAGGGAGTTTGTCTCCTGTAGCACATTGGCATGCTCGTGACGTCAATACCGCTTGTATTTTGTGTCTTGCATGGCCTTCCAAGTATGTGCTAGCCACGAGTATTGGTAAGTGTGTCTGTACCAACTGACGAGCCCAACGGCACATTGGGGCGAAACGCTGGCATTGTTTGAGCTAACCGGACCATTTTTATCATTTATTGATAATATGTTTAAAGTTCCAAATCTTAGTCCATGAACACAGCTAGGTCGTCTCCATTGTATCCGTCCTGTCCGAGGCCTGTTCCCTTCTTGAATGCAAAAGTCTTATCCACTAATGGCTTGCTGGGCCTATCGTAGCTTCCATACGAGTGTCTTAATTACCATTATAGGCGAGTTGCATACGACTGTTTATGATCGACGATAATTATTATAACTATTTTATGATCAAACATAAATATTCATAAATATCTGTCGAGATTTCGCCAGTTTTATGTACTGAACAGAGCGCATGAGACGCAGAGAATGCCTTGTATTTACCATGGCCTCCTCGATTACCCAACTATGACACTAGGCCAGGCAGTGAAATTTAAATTAGAAGGCCGTGGAACTCAGCGCATCTAATTATATAATTGGTCAAACAACTGTTTCTTGAGCTCTGATTGGTGGGAGAAACTGTTTCATAATGAAAAATAGTGTTATAATGAGCCTCATTATAGTACAGTTTTCTGACATACCGGTATAATAGTCAGGGTCGAACATAAAATCATTTATAGAATAGTTTCCGGTTATATAAATATAATAATAAATATAGCCTAGATAATCCCATAAGGGCAAAGGCCTCCTGCAAGCAGAGATGTGCTCTGGTTTAAACTCGTAATGCGAGCAAATCCTAAGGAGTTGTGTACAAGTTTTCACTCCACTTGCTACACTTCACTGTAGTTCACTTCACTACACTACATTTCACTTCGCATTACATCTTCTTTTCTAGAAGGGAGGGGGGCAGTTGTCGTGTCTTTGCATGTGTTTATTTTTTGTCGTTTACCTTGTGCGTTGTTTGGCTTGTTACAGGTTGCAGAAGTGTATCTATCATGTCATAGGTGTGCTGTCTATTTCGTTGTTGATGATCTCCTTCTCTTCCCTTCTTATAGTTCCATACGTCTCCATTCTTGTCTCTCGCTTGCTATCCTCGTCCAGTGTTTGCCTGTCTTCCTTACGACTGAGTCTTTCCAGTGGGTCCTTTGTCTACCCACGTTCCTTCTTCCTGTCCTGGGGTCCCATACCGTTAGCTCGTGCGTCCATCGATCGTCTTTCATTCTGGCCACGTGGCCTCCCCACTCCCATTTTAGCCTGTCAGCTGTTGTCACGGCATCTTTCATGGCAGTCCTTCTTTTTATCTCCTCATTTCGTAATCTGTCCCTCAAGGAAACTTTTATGATCTTCTGTTCTATTTTGCGTTTTTGCGTTGACATTGTTTGCCTTTGCTTCTCTGTTAAAGCCCAGGTTTGACAGCCGTATAGCAGTACCGGTATTTCACACTTTTCTAGCACTTCTGACTTTAGACTTATCTTCTGGGATTTGTCCATCAATATAAATTTTAAGGACCAGAACTTCTTCCATGCTTGTCCAACTAATCTCTTGATTTCCTTCTCCTGGGAGCAGTCAAATGACAGGTTTTGTCCAAGATAGATGTATTCCTGTGTGTACGCTAGTGGCTTGCCATTGATGAGGATTTATACTTCAAGCGAGTTATTTTACTTTAATTTTTAAGGATACTGAAAAATGCACCTAAAACTTGAGGAGGGCAATGTCCATGCCCTCCCAGACCGTAAAACACATGTTCCACTGTTGACTGCCTACAACATCCTGTATGGAAAATGACCTACATCAGGTCTTGGAGAAAGCATTGACAATGGCCAAGTTTTGGTCAAATGTCATAAAATGTTTGTAACTGTGTACAAATGCATGAATGTTTCTGACACAAGAATGAATGAATGAATAGATAGATAGATAGATAAACAAATAAATACATAAATGTAGGTAGGCTAGTAGCTTAGTTTGAACTGCACTGAGACACCAATCCGAAAAATATGTTTCTTCTTCTATTCTTCTCTCAAATTGGCCTAATTAGGACCACGCTAATTCAACTGGAGGGTCTTGATCTTCACCCAGTATTGATGCATTCTCTGCCGGTGTAACTCCTTTCTTACAGTAACTTACCATAGTCCAGAGGGTAACTTTCTTCCGAGGTTTCTCCTGAAAACCATGGATTTCCTTCAAAGCACACCTCACATCCTGTCTGTCATGCCCTCCTTCAGAGGGGAAGTAAAGCCAGCGTGCCCATGTCATAGATTTACGGCATGTAAAAGAACCTTCCACTAACTTCACTTGTGTGAAGCTAAAATTTGTAGGTTAGATTTGATAACGCTATATTAGTTCCAACGTTCGCCGCCAGGTGCTGGTTGCGATGGCATCTACAGTAGTAGCCAAGTTTGCAGCTAGGTGTTGTGGATGGTAGCATTTGGTAGCAAGAGTAGAAACTACTTGAAAATTGATTGTCAGCAGTTCTTACCTGAATTACAGATAACACACACTAATACAGCCATCAGAATTAACACTGGTTATCAGACAAATTCTACACACACCAAAGTACATGGGGCTACATGACCAGGTTGTTGCACCCCTAAACTAAGGAACCAACCAGCCTGTCTGTCATGCAGATCTGATATTTCCAGTTCGTTAAGGTCCTTCTCAGTTTCCGTCAACCACGTGGTACGAACCTTCTTATTGTGCCAGAATCTGAGCTAACAATTGGTCAAACTTGTGGGAGATAATCTCGCTATATGGCCATAAAATATGTTTCCTTTAATAATGATACTTTTTATTTTCCACTCGTAAAGAAAAAAAAAAAAAAAACCAACAAGAATATTTTCCATCCAAGAAAGGGCAAGAAGATCAATACGAATGAAGAAGTACTGGGAAGACCGCAAGGTTCGTACTGTTCCTACAAGTCGACGAAATAATGGTTGGTTACAGTGATCCTTTGTGGTCTCAAAAGGCGAAAAATGATAATAATAATAATAATAATAATAATTTTTCTATCCTTTTTATGGCCTGATGCCCTACCTGATGCCAACCACATAAGAAGAGTTAATGTGAGAAAAAAATGAGTTAATATGAATGAAACAGGGCAAGGATGTGGAAGGAAGCAGCTGTGGTCTATGAGAAGAAACCATCCTGGCATTTGCCTGAAGATGAAAATAGGCTAGGAAACTACAGAAAAGCATTCAAGGATGGCTGACAGTGAGGTTTGAACCCAGCCTAGTGTTGTGAGTTAGCGAGCATAGCTCATAAATTAAACAGAATTAATAACAAAAATATGCAGAAACATCACAATCTGTATCATGAGTATAATGTGGGCAAGTTTTTATGTGTTCAAGAACTGCCAATGAATTGAATTTGCAATCAATTCTTATATAAAAGGTCAGTACAAAAGGTCTGCATTTTGGCTGTATGGTAATTTGTCGTCACTACAATCACCAACAGAATTAATTTTTAATTAACTTACTTTAATACATGGCATTCCATTTAATAGAGGACTTACTTGTTATAATTTTTCACTTGTGTATGGACTCTTGGCGAGCGTATAGGTACAATTCAAGTGATATGTTCGGTCATCAAAAATTTTGAGTTGACAACACTGTTCTGCTTACCTCTGAGGAGGACCACAGTTTGCTCCAAGTTCTTTATTTGATTGCGTTCCTTTTCTTGAATGCAGGAATAGTGTTTGACACTCAATTGTAGCCGTGAGCTCAAGGTATTAGCTGCCTCCACTGTCCTTACTAAAAACCGTTGATCTTCTTCTAGTTTCTGCAACTGACTAAAGATATTCAACAACTGACTCAACTTATTTAAGAAATAAAAGGCATATGGAATTATTTAATTTATGGGTACTATTCAAACTAATACAGTGCCTTCTTTCTAGAGGTATGCACAGCACATTGTACCGACACCCTTCTTTGTGACTAGTGGCTTAGTTTGTACCAGAATGCACCGACATACCACTTAGAATAGTAGTATTACAAGTTTGTCAGTTCATTATCAAAGTTATAACGTGCGTTCAAAAAGTAACGAGCCGGAGGCTGGAATGCGCAAACTGGTGACGACATCGGCTAATCATGGCGTGTGTAACGAGGTGTGGTTCTGACCAGAGCGTGGAAGGTCACAGCCCGTCGCTAGACGGCACGCGTGCATGTCACGGGACGATACAAAGCGAGCAGCAGCATGCATCAATCGTCCAACGCTGCCAGTAATGCTGACGTTCTTCTTTGACCAAAATGACCCCCTTCTGATATGCCGCACGGGACAACAGTGAATGTCCAGCGTTACTCGCAAACCTTGACCACCCTTCGCCAAGCGATCAAAACAAAACGACCAGGCAATCTCACCCGTGGGATCATTCTGCTCCACGACAATGCACGACCTCATATGGCACTCCTGCAGAAATTCAAATGGGAGGTTCTCGGCCACCCTCCATACAGTCCAGACCTCTCTCCCTGTGATTACGCAATGTTTGGTCCCAACGATTCACTTCGGATGCCGACGTCCAGCTGTACGTGCGGAACTGGTTCACATCGCAGCCCAGGGAATTTTATGAGACAGCCATTCACCGCCTCGTGTCACAGTGGGACAAGTGCCTCAACAGCCAGGGCCAATACTTCTAACATACAGGTACTGGTTTCTGTAATTATGCCTCTGGCTCGTTACTTTTTGAACGCACCTTATAATAGAATTCATAGAAGCAAAATGTTAACAGTAAAGAGGTTCCTTTGTTGGAACTTTTAACCATAAGTGCTCAGTTGTTGCTTGTGATTGCTTTTGAGTAAAATATCATGGAGTGTTCACGCCATGTCACATGTTTCATTTGTCAATAGAACATCATCAGATCCATTTCAACCCCCCTTGAAATCTGCACAAATAATTAATCACATGTAGATTGTTTTAGATGGAAACAAATATTTATACCCAATTTAATAGGGCATACATTTGTGTTGACCAACTGAAAGTTATTAATCAATTCTTTTGTTTTCAATCGCTTATCCTCCCAGCTCGGCCTTACCCACAGACTCTGTGGGCGATCATTGCTCTACCGTCTGGGAGCTGATCACACTTTAATTGCCCTGTTGACCGCTAACTTCGATCTAATTAACGCAGGGTCAGAGAAGGAGTTTTGAAAGGAAGTCGGCCGTAAACATGTTGAAAGGAACCTCTCTGCCTGGTGGTGAAAATGGGAAACTACAAAATCCATTTTCAGGACAGCTGTGGTGGGATATGAACCCATACTCTCCCGATGTCAGCGAGGCAAGAGGTAGTGTGTTAGCGCTCTTGTTCACTGTAGCTGGTCAGTTCCTAATAAGGAAACACTGAAAAATGGCTTCAAAGTTTCCTCAGTGATGACTTTTTGATTAAGTTGCTATGTTTGTTATACTCCATGTAACTAATTTATGGATGATATTCAAAGAAACAGTTTAATTATTAAATACAGTGTGTTTTTTTCTGATACTTTTTAGAAGTTGAACAAAATTTACGCGACCAAAAATATACTAGTGTGCCCGTATGGAGCTTTCACACTTTACTGACAGGGCAAAAATCTCATAAAAAAAAAAAAAAAAAAATTGCAGGTTGTTATTGGAAACACATTTAATTGAAATTGAGTACAAAGCAAAACATATTTACTGCAAACCAAGCAAGGTGGGTATATCCACAGCTGTGTCCTGGTGATTCTAATGAATGCTGATTTACGTCATTCCATGATGTAGTTTGATATTAAAACACAAGTCATGGTATTATATTGGCCCGCATAGTCAATACACAGGACGTTCCACAAAACTATTAATTCAACATTAATAAATTGACATAAATAATGGAAGTTAGCAAAGTTCCACTTTTATCCACCAGGCTATCTCCTTATTCCAGCGAACTACTCATAACTGGCAAGGAGGGCCAATATAAAACCATTACTTGTGTTTTAATATCAATTGTAGGTCAATACAAATCAAGAATAAATGAAAATTGTAGCAATTCATTACAGTAGGTTGCCACGGTGGGTGAGTGGTTATAGTGTCGGACTACCAACCCCAAGATAGCACGTTCGCCCCTGGCCATGGTAAGTGATTTTTGAAGGCGACAAAAATCACGACACTCATGTCATACGTTGTTGGCATGTTAAAGAACCCATTTGAATTCAGTAGGCCGTGTTCAATGGCAAAATTAATCTCGGGATTTTCCGCCAACACAAAGTTCCTCCATTCTCTACTTGAAAGCGCTGTAGTGTCAAGGAGTTTAGATATCTAACCTCCTTGACTTTCATAGCGTTCAGAGGAACGACGAAATTCGACATGCAAGCTACCCTCTGGGTGTCAATTAACAAAGCTTACACCAGGCACCTGAGGCCATACGATATTATTATACAGTATGTAGTTTCCTTAATACATGTTGCAAACCATCTACAATCCTTGGTGAAAGAATATTATAGGAGATTATGAAATATTATATGGTTTGGTATATTAGCTTTCACGGCTGGTGAATTAAAACTCAGCAATTCTTCTAGGTTTGTCCGTGTCTGGTGTGGGGTTTCGTCTAGGACACCAAGCTGGCTCATCGGCGGGCTCTTCGTGTCCCCGCCCGGACCCCCACAGGAGTAACGAACTGCGTGCTACCTCCCTTTATATAGAGTGCAACTGCACTACTTGACTGCGAGAACTAAAAGCTCAAGCAGCCTGAACCTCCCTATGAAGGCTTCCAAAATATCTACCTCCCTTTATATAGAGTGCAACTGAGCCCGCTGATGAGCCAGCTTGGTGACCTAGGCGAAACCCCACACAAGACACGGCACAAACCTAGAAGAATTGCTGAGTTTTAATTGTATGGTTCGTTTTCCATCTACCAGAGGACTTAGATAGATTTGTCCCCTGTGCAGTAATTTTTTATGCTGCTGTTAGTCGAGTTGTGTTCTTCATTCAAGTATTGGTGTGTTGGTATGCACCTTAAAAACCTATTCAATCAAAATCTCACGGTTAAGCAAAATCAGACTTCGTTTTCACTCTTCATTTGACTCAAGTACCAGAAATTCACAAACCTGTGCACTTCCTTCATAGTTTCCCTGACCTTGGTTTGACAAGTAATGCTGCTCTCCTGGAAGGCTTGATTACATCGCAGTTGGTCTTCCTGCTCTTCCACTGTGCGTTTCAGGGTCAGATTCTCTAACTACAACAGATAGAATGTGATAATTAAGGGACTGATGTTGTTGAAATGCTATCATTGCATTGTTAATATTAAAATGATGGCTGATAATAGGCCTATAGACATCCTTTCTAATTTATGGCGAAGGGAAATAATCCATCTTTTATTGAAATTTTTAGCCAAATTAGGGAAGAAAAGTCATCATTTCATCTCTTTTTGCCAACTTTAGGGTGTTATTTACGAATTTTGTGGATTTTTAGATCATGCCTACCATTGACAGTATTATTCCCGTTTCTTCAGAGTTTAGAGTTGTTGTTTATTAAGGGGCATATACATCGTGTTCATTTAAACCCCATGTACTTGGGTGTGTGAAGAATTTGTCTGATAATCTGTGTGATTGTGGTGTCAGTATTAGTGTGTGTAGTTGCAATTTAGACAAGGATTGGGATGGAGGTGACCCATCCTGTAATTCGCCGGCTGTTTCGTAGGTCCGGGTTTGATTCTCCAAGAATATTTTTTTCTTCTTCCTCCTAAAACTCTTGTGACATATAGGCTGTCACTGAACATTATACCCACAGTGGTGGTTACGCTCGCTAAAAGCGCAGTGTTAGGCTATGGGGCCAAGCCCTCTGCTGACTGGGCAGACGTGGGTTCGAGCCCCATCGTCGGCCATCCTTGAAATGGTTTTCCATTTTCAATTCCAGGCAAATGCTGTGAGGGTACCTTCTGTCAGGCTATGTTAGCATGTTAGCAGTCGCCTGTTACAACTGCCCGAGTGAAGTTGAAACTGCTCATTGCTGTAGTACGGAAGACACCCAAATCAGATAAGTAGCCTATATTATACAGTACAATCAAAATTGACCATTCACAACAACCATAGAGGCACTCCATACAGACAAATTCCGGAGTTCTATCACCATTTTTAGCATTTCACCAAACATCATATAGATTACGACTAACATATACCGACAAGTTGCATTACCAATACTGCAACTAAATAAGTGTACATATTGTAAATATCTTCACCCGTATTTTCAAACATAGATTTTATTGCCTAAGTGTAATTGATCTGATGATTATCGCTTCACGATCGAAACTGGTCATCCTAGTGTATTTATTAAGCTCACGTAATTTTTTTCAGGATTAGGGTATAACCCAACTCTTTTGGGTAAATTCGTGTTGACCGACTCAAAAGCACCAAACTTTTGTTTACTAAGGCAACACTGAAAAAATGGCTTCAAACCCCCCAATAATGTTTAAGGAATAATTGTAGTTGCTTATTTTAGGGGCTTGGGCATTGTGGTAGAGTGTGTATTTGTAATTCAAGTGAGGATTGGGAAGGAGATTTAAGTTAGGAACCTCCCGGTATTTGGGAAACCACAGAAAACTACTTCCAGAGTGGCAGAGGTGGGAATCGAACCCAATTTTTCTCTGTTCTGCCTCATAAGGCTGAGTGTATCCCATTCCAGTTCTCAGACCAGCCCCTATCTACACACTGCCACGAGCCCTCCTCTACTCGCACTCGCATCCCAGTAGACTATAATTCTACCTACTGAGCGCTCCCGCCACATGGCCACTGTTTGTGAAGGCATGAATTAGAACTAGGGCTGTATATATCATTCGATTAATTCGACTACTTGGAATATTCGCCAATTTGAATGTTCAAACAATGCGGATGTCAGAATACTGCAGTTAATTGAACATAGGAAGTACTCGAATATTTCGGAAAATCGATTATTAAAAATACACTGAAGAGTTCAAATATGAACAAGTAATGAAGGAAATTGGAGAAAAATTGAAAGTAGGAGTTAAGATTCAAGGAGAAATAATTTCAACTCTGAGATTTGCTGATGACATCGTCATCTTAGCCGACACACCACAGGAGTTGAATGCGTTTTTAAATGATATGGATTCTGTCTTGAGAAAAGAAGTGCTCATGTCCACAGAGTGGATACTCAGCTCAATGAGTCCTTAAGAATTATAACGGGTACGTTAAGATCAACCCCTGTGCCAGGGTTGCACGTCCTGGCAGGCATTCCTCCTCCACAACTGAGACGACAACAAGCAGCTGCCCACGCTTGGAAAACTTACACCTGTTCTGACTTCAAGCACATTCCGGTTCACTCAGTACTGAGTAATCCTCCACCCATGCGCCTGAAATCCAGGAATCCTATTTGGGGTGATGACATTATTAAGCAGCCAGGGCCTTACAACATCAACAAAATCTGGAAGGAAAGGTGGAGAGATTTTTCTTCACCTCACCAGATCCACTTAGATGATCCCTCCCAGCATATCCCAGGAATTGCTCTACCAAGAGCTACGGGGTGCCAACTAAATCGTGCTCGAACTGGTCATGGAAGGTGCAAAGCAATGCTACACAAATAGGGTTGGCTGGAATCACCAGCTTGTGACTGCGGAGCTCAAGAACAGACGATGTACCACATCATTCGGGAGTGCCCACAGCGTAGCTTCGCAGGCGAATGGGAAGATTTCATGAAAGCATCAGCTCCAGCGCTTTCCTGGTTGAAGAGCCTTGATGTTCTTTTTTGATTGTTATGTACATGGGTTGGTTTTTTAGTTTTGGCACCTTAGTTATAACTGGATTAATAACTCACTTAGATGGTTCCAAGTTTCACAGGCCCTCGATGTAGTCCCCACCGTTGCGTATGTGTTCCCAGCGATGCGGAAGTCGTTGGATCCCGTTGGCACTGCCCAATCTATTGATGGTACGTAGAAAGCGCTTGGCAGCGTGTTTAACGTCTTCAATGGTACGGAAGCGCTCCCCGCACATTGTCATCTTCATCTTCGGGATGAGATCATAGTCGTAGGGACTGATGTCGGGAGAATACGGGGGGTGATAGAGAACCTCCCAGCTCCAGAGATCCAAGAATGCCGACACAACGCCTGCTGCGTGTGCCCTAGCATTGTCATGCAGAACGATGGGCGGTGTAACCATGTGGTGGAGCAGTTTCCTTCTCAGAGCTCCTCGGAGATGGTCTTGCAGAAACGAACAATAGTACGCCGCATTAACGGTTTGCCCTCGGGGAACAGTATGGTGAATGATCACACCATCCCAATCATAGGCAAGAATCAACATTACTTTCACATTGGTGGGGGTTGGTCGAACTGTTTGTTTCCGTGGTGATCCGTGGTGCCGCCACTCGTTCGATTGGCGTTTTAACTGTGGCTCATAAGATCTGGCCCACGTCTCGTCAATGGTTATGATACGCCGTAAGAAGGCCTCTCCTTCGCGCTCATAACGCTGCAAGTGCAGACGACAAGCGTCATATCGCAGCCATTTGTGCATGTTGGTTAAGTCATGCGGAACCCATTTGGACGCAATATTCCTCATTTTCAGTAAGTCCTTCAGGATGTGGAGGACAGTTGAATGCGCCAGTCCGGTATCTTGTTCTAATTGACGAATCGTTACGTTCCGATCCACCTCTACTAACGCGGACACCATCTGTACATTGTCATCACTTACTGGTGGGTGACCAGATCGAGGCATGTGCTACACACGTTCGTGCCCATCTCGAAAGGCTGCAACCCATCTTGCTACCATTCTGAACGGTAACGCAGCTGCACCGCACGCTTCCTGCAGTCCTCGGTGACACTGTTTAGCACTGCGACCCCTAGCACACTGAATTTGTATCCACGTTCTCTGCTCCTGGTTGGAAAACATTGCGACTGTCTTTCGCGAGCGCTGGTCTCACACTACTCATCTAACAGGCGCGACTGCGCACGAGCGGTGGTGAGGACGGGCGAGGTCATGTGCTCTGAGGGAGGGGATGCAGGGCAGCAACCGTCGGTAAAAGTGGCAGCGCCCAACATTGTTGCAACTTGGCACTGAAGCATTGATACCAAAACTAAAAAACCAACCCATGTACATATATGTCGATCATTTGTACCATACGAAAATAATAATGATGAAAATTAATAAATGTAAAACAAAAATATTGGAATGCAGCCTAAAGATATTAGAAACCCCTATGGACATTGAATTGGCAGGCGAAAAGCTAAAGGAAGTAGGAGACTTCTGTTATTTAGGAAGCAAAATGGACGAAGCAAAGAGGATATAAAAAGTAGGTCAGCACAGGCAAGGAAAGCATTTCTACAGAAAAGGAATCTGTTGACATCGAATATAGATTTAGGTACTAGGAAGTCATTTTTGAAAGCCTTTGTCTGGAGTGTGGCGCTCAATGGAAGTGAATCTTGGACTGTTGGAGCAGCAGAAAAGAGGAGAATCGAAGCGTTTGAAATGTGGTGTTACAGGAGAATGATGAAGATCAGATGGGTAGATAGAGAAGAGGTATTAAAACGACTGGGAGAGGAGAGATGTTTGTGGTGACTGCTAATGAAGAGAAGAGATAGGTTGGTAGGATACATACTAAGACACCCAGGAATAGCAAACTTAGTTATGGAAGGGGGCGTCTATGATAAGAACTGTAGGAGTAGACCAAGGTTTGAATATGTTAAACAGGTTACTTTGGATGTAAGGTGTGGTAGCTATGTAGAGATGAAACGATTAGCTCAGAACAGGGAAGCATGGAAAGCTGCATCAAACCAGTCAAAAGTCTGAAGATTCAAACAAGAACTGTTCAAATATTTGAATTACCGTATTCAAAGATGATAAGTACCCGAAAATTACAGCAATTTGCGTAAAGATGTCCAGTGGACGAGTTGCTCGAAGCAGGGGCGAATTTAGCCTCTAGATCCTTATAAATAAATACTGTATCATTCAAAGCATCACTTGTTATCTTTCTTTTTCTTTTTATGCTTTCTTTTCTCTTTGTTTCTATGTTTATAATTATTCAAACATTTGAATGATTCGGTCGGGTTATTTCGCTTTTTTTCCCGCTATCATTTTACCTTCCTGGAGTGTCATGGAGCTTGAGACTGTGGGTCGGGGATACAACTGGGGTGTGTGACCAGCACGACGCCCAGGCGGCCTCACACGCAAAGCGAACGGGGGCTAGATGAAGGGATAGGAAGAGTGGGAGGGTTTGGCATGGAAGAGGGAAGGAGGCAGCCGTGGCCTTACGGGAGGTATCATCCCGGCATTTGCCCGAATACGAAGTGGGAAACCATGGAAAACCACTTCGAGGATGGCTGAGGTGGGAATCAAACCCCCTCTACTCATTTGGGGCACCCGAGGCTGAGTAGACCCCGTTCCTGTCCTCGTACCACTTTTCAAATTTCGCGGCAGAGCCGGGAATCGAACCCAGGACCTCCGGGGCGGCAGCTAATCATGCTGACCGCTACGCTACGGAGGCGACTAGGGTTATTTCACTAATAGAAATATTTCGAAATTCGAATAATTTGAAGTATTGAAATGTGCGAATAATTTGAACAGTCAAACTATTCGCATCAAATATTCGTATTCGAAATTAATGAAACAATTTGAATAATTCAATGTTCGAATGAGAACCTAGGACGATGCACGTGAAGCGTTTCTTGGCGCGCTCGACTGTGGAAGTGAGTGCACTCAGCTGTCTGGGTCTCACGTGACAAAAACAAAACTTGGGGATGAATGGATTTTCTATGGTTTCCATATAATACAGGTCAGTGATTTTAATACGTCAACGACCGACAAAAATGGATCAGTAGTTCAGGATATAACACGATTAGATCAATCCTATTTCTTCCGTAATTTAGTTACGCTCCACCTTAAATAAAACCCTGGCTTCGTTGAGGTTCGTCATTGCACAGCCTACTTTTTTGTTTGTTATTAATACGGCCAATATCCATTTTCAGGACAGGTCAGGGAAGAGATTTCGGCCGTGGAACAATTGAAAGGAACTGTCCCGGCCGTGAAAATGGGAAACCGCGAAAAACATTTTCAGGACAGCCGAGGTGGAAACCGAACCCACGTCCTCCTGATGCCAGCGAGGCACACTCTAGCGCGTTAGCGCTCCTGGCCACCATAGCACAGCTCACCTTCTGCTTGAGGACCTAAAGGGGTGGGTTTTATTGGCTAACTGAACATTACCGTATTTAATAATGATGATGTAAAGCCAGTCGCCTCCGTAGTGTAGCGGTCAGCGTGGTTAGCTGCCGCCCCGGAGGTCCTTGGTTCGATTCCCAGCTCTGCCACGAAATTTGAAAAGTGGAATGAGGACTGGAACGGAGTCTACTCAGCCTCGGGTGGCCCAAATGAGTAGAGGGGGTTCGATTCCCCCTCAGCCATCCTCGAAGTGGTTTTCCGTGGTTTCCCACTTCGTCTTCGGGCAAATGCCGGGATGGTACCTTCTTCACGGCCGCCTCCTTCCCTCTTCCTTGCCTATCCATCCTCACCATCCCTTACCTTCCCTCATGAGGCCCCTGTTCGCTTTGCAGGTGAGGCCGCCTGGGCGAGGTGCCAATCCCACCTCACCAGTTGTATCCCTTCCGATTCGATGTTCCCAGCTCTAGGACACTGCCCGTAGAGGCGGTAGTGGTGAGTTCCCTCGCTGAGTCCGTGGGTTCCACCAACCTAGAGGGTAAACGACAAATATATATATATATATATATATATACATTTTAGTTCATTTAGTTTCGTTTCATAAGGATCCAGCGGTGAGAGGCCGGGAGCTCACTAGTAGAATAATAATTGGGCAAATAACAAGAAGGGTAAACAGATCCTCATGTCCTCAACTTACTTGCACTGTTCTAGCCTGGTCCCTGAGAGCATCCCTCTCCTTGGTGACGGCCTCTAGTTGTACACGCTGTCTGGCTAGACCCTCCATGACGGAGGTCTTTTCCTCCTCACATCGCCGCGCCACGCCCATGGTCTGCTCCAGCTGGAGGCGCATCTCCTGAACGTCACGACGTTCCAGATCCAGGGTTCGCTCCAGAACATGTTGCGCCAGCACTGCCTCGTCCAGCTGTCGTCGACAATCCTCCAGCAGAGCCTGAGCAGGGCCCGGATAATTATGTGTTTAACTTTCCAGAAATTTGTATTTATTTATGTCCTTAAAAGTGGAAAATAAGTGAATAAGTTTCTAAAATATGTTCTTAAATCTGTATAATATTTATGTCCCCCAGCTACTCAAAAAATAGTTGAAACGTCTAGCTGCTTGAATAATTCATAATCCTGTCTACAGTACAAACATTCCCGCTTAATACGCCGGGGCTTGTCTCAGTTTTCGAATCCTACAATACTTACTGCAGAAGCGCGATACGAAATCATGTACGTGGTGTTCTCGAATTTCATTCTAAAGAGCATAATAAAAGGTCACTTCAAAAACTTTCATAGCACTCTGTCAATACTCACAAGTTTCGCAGACCACTGTAATTTCAAGTAAAATTTCCTGTAAAAGTAAGGACTCCAGCCCCTCTTCTATACTTAATGACCGGGGAATTTTTGTCTTGTAAATACTACTACGATACAGAGACAAGGGTGCATTCACGAAACAGAGAAGCAAATTACTGTAATTGCCAAGGATCGAAAATGTAGGCAGCAGTCATCTAACGAGTATAACAAACCACCAAATATAGGAAATATGTACTTATGAAAAACTACGCCATAATATATATTTAATTATAAAAACGGCAACAATGTGTCAATTAATAGAAAATATTTTGTTCAGTAAAGAACATATAGCCTACGTTCTCCTAAATGCATGGGTATAGTTATAACTCTTTGTCCTCTTCAAGGAGTATAATTGAATGTTGGTTGTAGTAACTTGTTGAAATACAACGTGCTATAAGGATATTATACGTTGATTGATTGAATCCTAATCTGAATTATATAGGCTACACACACACACACACACACACACACACACACACTAATACAGCCATCACAATAACACAGGTTATCAGACAAAATTCAACACTCACCCAAGTACACGGGGCAAAATGACCATGATGTCCAAGAATCTCAAATGAAACAACAACAGCTTCCTACCCAAATCCTTCCTTGTGTAAAAGTACACACACTAGTAAGCCTAGGTTATCAGACATCTTCTACACTCACCCAAGTACACGGGGCTACAAGACCATGATGCCACAAACCCCCTAAAGAATCAACGATAGACTCTACCGCGGATCAAGGACAACGAATTTTAATCCCTGTAGTCGAGTGTTGAAGTATGTGGTGTTATAAGTATATATCATATTTTTGATTGCAAATACAGACTATATATGCTTAACATTATAACTTGTGAGTAGTAATAAATCAATAAATACAAAGAAAACGAAGTTTTAAAAAATAAACCAGCTGGGATTTGATCAATGAACCTCCAAACTATGAATCCAGGTCGCTACCATTGAGCCACAGATGCCGTACGCTAATACACCAGTACAAACGGGGAGCCAAGTATAAGTTCCACTCACACATTCACAGACAGCGTACACATAAGCGCAGAAGATTTGGACCGGCCGTATTTCCGCCCTGTGAGTCACCTATTGAAGTCGCCTCCGTAGCGTAGCGATCAGCATGGTTAGCTGCCGCCCCGGAGGTCCTGGATTCGATTCCCGGCTCTGCCACGAAATTTGAAAAGTGGTATGAGGACTGGAACGGGGTCTACTCAGCCTCGGGGGGTCCAAATGAGTAGAGGGGGTTCGATTCCCACCTCAGCCATCCTCGAAAGTGGTTTTCCGTGGTTTCCCACTTAGTCTTCGGGCAAATGCCGGGATGGTACTGTACCCGTAAATCCGGAAAGTAGCCTGTTGGAATATCCATTGCCCCAGCTGGATCGCCTATTTCTAACAGCACCGGCCAATTACTACATTAGAAATCGCTCCAACATGGTCTTTAGGTATTTACATACAGCAGTTACAAGAATATTGTGGATAAACAACAAACTACACGGGGCACATCTACCTTTACTTACGCTCTCGGGGACTGGGAATTCAGCTTCGCCTACAATACATCCACAATACTCTACTCCTTATATTTAAAATGAATCACACGTGAACAACGACAGATAACGAACTGAATAAATTTATTAACAATGGTAAACTAACCTAAATAAACAAAATAACAATAAACTAATCTAATAACAAAAGAAAAAGAAAACCACACAATCATACACAATTCCTTACTACGACACATCTTACTACAATGCCGTGCAAAATATTAGCGTGAAAGCCTTGGTAGGTATAGGCCTACACTAGGTAACAAAAACGTTTAAGGAAGGCTCTTGCATTCATGGCATTCCTGACAACTGGTTACATTCACTAGCACGCTTCTGGAAAACGCACGCGCATCAGCTCGCTTTATCAATGAAACGCTAGCACCACGCTGCGCTCGGAACTAAATACAATTTATACAAGGCTGTGAGTCTTCACCTGTTCATATTATGTCACACCGCTCTCCAATCCTAACGGTGAATCATTCTGGCTAGCTTACATTGAGACTGCTTGTGTTCGTTTAAAATACAGTACACGTAAAATTAACATTCAGATCTTTCAAAAATGCTCATAACTTCTATGTTCCTTTAACAATCATTCTGAAAATGTTATACAATCTTTCATTCGCACCCCGAAATTGTTCTAGACCAATCCGGTTCAACAATTACTCTTAACAGTGGACAATCATTCATACAAAACATCTGCTCACAAAACACACGCTATTCCAAAACAATCGATTAATAAATCCTACCAAAATTATTTGACTAATTAAATCATTTCCGAAAAATATTTACATGTAATTTGTTCTATTTAGTGTTGCTAACACGTTACTTACGAGATTCTGGATTCTCGGTTACAACACAACTCTCAATTAATTATTTACACTGTTTTCCACATAATCATTTTCTATCACTCTGTAGTTTTGATATACTGCTCACACATCGTCTTATATAGGTTTCATTACATTGTCGGTCTAATACAGTCGACTGACTAAGGTTAACTGTACGTAATTACATAACTTCGGGTTTAATAAAATATAATAATTGTATCATTGCCATGAGTAGACAATCGTTCTCTAGTTGTATTTCCGCTAAAAACCCTTCTGTCAACACAGCTAAAACGTTAATTCACATGAACTGACTACTTGTATACAACGACTCTTATCATGATCCATGCCTTCTTATCAAAGAACAATAATACTTTGACTTCCTTTAAAATGCTGAACTTCCTTCGCATGAGCGCTTCATAGCTCTACAAATCCTCATATAACAATATATATGGCATAAACAATTATCATCTACTATGTTAAACAATAACCAAAATCGGATTAATTGTTATTAACATTTCTTCTGTAAGAACTTTTCTCAAATAAAGGCGTGACCCTCAGTATCGTTTCACATGACTACTGATCTACAATTATACATGCTTAAGTTCTTCAAACGAAACTTCCAATCGTAATGAACGATATTAGACTGTCGTGATTGACCTCCTAAAGTTTACTCCACAAAAAGATAACTGTTAACTCGTCTGTCGCAAATGCATATAATAAAAATAATACTCCTGTCTCACTTCACTGATCAAGCTTTAAATTGTTTATCGTTGTAATATCAGGTCGACATAATGACGTGATGTTACACAAATAGTGTAAAATAACACACATGTTATTTATAGTGTCAAATAGAATTCAATCTTCACCGGGATAAACTAGCTTTGAATTCCTAGCCAAAGATTTGAATAATCTTCTATTAAAAGGTATTTCCTCTAACATATTAAATGAACAAAGCTCTCAGCTTTACAAATAATAAAAAGGTTTGTCAACGTCGTAATGTTTTTCCACTCTACATAAAGAATGTTTATAGGGATTAAGACTTCGGTCTTATCAAACGACTAGTATTTCCTAGATCGTCGACAGTTTATCTACAATAATGATATAACAATATCATTCGATGTTTCCTCTGTTCTTGAAGTTAGATGTTGTTACATTAAAGTGCTAAAATTAAATTTAAAACGAATTTAATTTGAAGCTATGCCACAATGTCAGAATACTTGTTTTGAATAAAATTATTAAAATTCGAGAGTCGAAACGACTAGTCTTCTATGAGGCAATATGATTCCTCAAACAAAATTTTTAATGTCAGTTCCACAACTGATCCGTAGAATAAAATTGAAAAATAGATGAAAGGCAATCATCTCCTAAATAATCTTGCAGCATAAACATCTTAGCACACATCTGAAGTGTAAAATACATGAGAACACTGTAATACATGAAATGTGAAAATATGGAGTAAGATCGTTGGCTCAGGATGTCACTAATCAAGCTCTATACTAAAAATAAGAGACACAGCTACCTTATTTGGACGAAAACTTGAAGATCAATGTAAGTATTCACACAATACTTCAGATGTTTCCTCAGTTCAAGATACTGAGATGGATCTGCATTCGAACCTCGGATCTGCGACCTCAGAGATAGGAAAAACGTTCCCTCTCCGGAATTCACCAACATTCGCCTGCGCTCGAACGACATCCTTCTGGCAAATTCTTCTGTGGTTGCTGGGCTACCCCTAGCATCTTGACAAATCTCTTCTGTAGAATCTTCATTCTCCGTCGCAAATATGTAGGCTATCAGCCTCATCATTGGAAAGTAATTTATAGAAATATTCATATAGATGGTGAATGAAATATTTCTATTGCTAATTGATGTTACATTACGAGACATTGGGAGACAAAGAATCAGATGGGCAGACTGGTTCGTAAAATGGGAAGGACAAGAACAGCGAAGATGAGGCAGAGTGGAAAGACCTAGGGGGACTCGCATGCAGTGACCAATAAAACAATGCATCAACTAGAAAGACACCGTTCAGTGGACATGCAGCAAAGCGGTACATATCTCTGGTGTGCAATAAAGGCTTCTCACAGAGCGGTGACCTCAAGATGCACACTGTTGTTCATACTGGAGTGAAGTAATACACTTGTAGCACATGTGAGAAGTCATTTGCACGGCGGACAGAGCTAATGGAACATTTTGTCGTTCACTCAGGGAAGAGACCGCATTGTCTGTTTCTTGCGCCCAAAGCGATTCAGCTCGCGCTCTAATTTGAGGAAACATCATCGTGTTCACTAGGGAATAAATAACCTTACTGCATCACCTGTTACAAGGAATCCAAAAGGTTCGACTATCTTGCGAAACACTTTTAATTCGTTCCGGGACCACATGTGCACAACATAGTGAATGATTTGTGGGATTTTAAAGAACGTGTATAGGTATCTGCATCCAAACTAAATGTTAAAACTCCACCGGTAAGGTTTTGTATTGCATTTTAAACAGACCTTCTATTAGAAACGGTTCAATATACGTAGATTTTACTGAAGAGTGAAGACTTGGCAATTCCTGTCATTGTTCAAGGGCTTAGACAGGGCAAGCTTTGTGCTTAGTGGCAATGGGAAGCTCCCAGATATTGGTTGATGGCTATTATGATTTCCGTAATACTAATGGATATTTGAGGCCTTGATATCGCCAGACTCAGAAATGAAGATTGTTGTAGCGAATGTTATGCCAGCGTAATATAATTTACTTAATATTTAATCAGCTGCACATCTATATAGAAGGCCAAATCAGAAAGAATAACCCCGAATGCTCCTCAGGACTTGCTCACCTGATGAGTTAAAACTGAGCAATTCCCTGCAAAGCAGGAGGCCATAGCCCTTATGGGATTTGTAAGGCTATTTATTATTATTATTATTATTATAGTGTTCGTAGACTGACGAAAATGTACAAGATGGACCGTACACTACGTCTGTATTCAAGAATACGTCGTCTAACGAAGTTCCATCGTTGTATCTTAACTTCTGTTATCGAATATGTCTCTGGCGCATGACTATTTAGTTCATCATATCAACAATGTTAATTATGTTGAATGAAACCACTAGAAGAATAATGATAGTCATTATGATAATGTTTATTTGCTGCGCCAATGTTACAAGTTCTTCGCTACTGTTCACTTGAACTGCGTTCGCCAACTTCACGTTGCAATCTAAAATGATATTCAGCTTTATTTCCAACACATTTGAAAATCTGTCTTAACAGGCTTATATTGTCGAAACGGTAAATTTTAGAACCCTCGACTTTCAACAGAATGTAGTATTCGACCTGTTCTTTATATATATTCACTTAGTTGAATTCAAATCTCAATTATATACGAGATATACTAATTTCAATATTCCTCACAACTTCACTTAAAATGGAAGTGCGGTAATCTCCTACGATCTACATTGCTATCCTCGCGTCTCCGCAAGTCGACAGTCGTCGCACTCGGACAAAGCTTTGGGATCTCCGTTAACCCAGTAAAAACACTTCCTCGCTCTTCAAAGACTGCTGGAATAAGAACATCGATCCTTGGATCTCCCCCTCCAAGTCGAAATGTTGGCGGCCATATCAATCTCCCACCATAATTTTAGCGCGTAGATTACTAATGGTTATTACTGCGTAGATTAACCGATCTGCGGTTTCTAAAGTATCACACATAATTTCTTTTAATATTCTCTTCATTACCAAATAAGAAAATCTTCTTCTAAGGGCCTAAATGCATATTTTCACCAAATTATGTAGTTGAAGTTGATCCCGTCTTCAATAAGACCTCTTCTCATTGGCTCTGGGCTGGGATGCAATAGCATAATTTATAACAATGTTTATAATATTAATTTCCAAACTCACTGTTGCTATGGCAATTTTAGCCTTCTAGAAGCGTCTATTGTGCAATATATCACGTGATCGGGCTCTCCCACGGCCTCGAGCTTGTAACACTACCCTCCTGTGTCACACTTCCAGAATTTATATTTTCTGGTTAAATTTTATCATGGGGACGGAAAATACTCTCATTTTGTCCCAGAATAATTCAATTTTCGGGGGCAGTACCTACTGTAAGGCCACGGCCGCCTCCTTCCCTCTTCCTCGCCTATCCATCCCAATCTTCCATCCCTTCCCATCCCTCATGATGCCCCTGTTCGCTTTGCCGGTGAGGCCGCCTGGGCGAAGTGCTGATCACACCTCCCCGGTTGTATCCATTCCGACAAGATGTTCCAGGCTCCAGGCCACTGCCCATAGAGGCGGTAGGCGCTGAGTCCGTGGGAACCACCAACCTAGAGAGTAAATTGACTAAATAAAAAAAATGTGTAGAATCGATATATACTGTATCTAACATTTAAAGATAACATAAAAATATTGAATTAAACAAGTTTGATATACCGAAGTCCACTAGGTGACTCGTACAGTGGAAATAGAGCCCCTGCGCGTGTGTGTGGCACCCTACCGTATTCACAGTTTGCTAGAACTCTAGTGGTTTAATGGCTTTCATTCTTGGGTGTCACACTTGAGGACTGGGTTGTATTCCCGGCTCTGCCAAGAGGGTACACTCAGCCTCGTGGGGCACAACTGACAAGAGGTGGGTTCAATTTGAATTCAGCCATTCTAGAAGTGGTTTACCGTCATTTCCCACTTCAACTCCAGGCGAATGCCAACATGGTTCCTAGCTTATAGGTAGCTATGGCTTGGGGCGACTTGGTCATCAGCCCCATGTAGACTATATGCACAGCCTTACGGCGAACTTCAGTCACACGTGTTGTGTGTTGGTAAAGCTTTTTCGAGGCAAAGTTTTTCTCACTTTTGCAATAAGATCGAAGTCGCGCCAAGATCTGAGTAGTAGGGAGGCTTCAGGCACGGATCCAGAGAGAAGGCAAATGTTATTTCCCCCTCCCTCTCCCGTCGGTGTTCATGGTAAAACAATTACGATGATTTAAAAAAAACACACACACATGAGCCTTTTTCAATTTATTGAGCCAAATGTTAACACATTTATGTGCGTCAAAAATATAATGTATCCTTGCTGCCCCAAATTCATCATCATCATCATCCTGAACCAACTCCAGTTGCCTGGGTGTGGTATATGAGCCCCCTCCATTTCATCCTGCCCTTGTACCAATCCTCCTCCACCAACTTGTCTCAATCGTGACCTCTCTGCAGTACATCGTTCTTGACTGTATCTATCCACTTCTTTCGTGGCCTTCCCACGGGTCATCTTCCTTCTACTTTTCTCTCAAATTCCTTCCGTGCAGTTATGTTTGGTGGCATCCTCTTCTAGACATAAATCTACGTCTAAGAAGCTGATTCCTGCCCGTGGTGCCCCTGCTAAGGTACTTGGAATTTAATTTCCATTATCGAACTGAACGTCAGCATTTGGTTGCCAGACTATCTTTCTTAAGATCGCCTGGCATGACACACAAACCGATACAACGTAGCTCTTTTCAGAGCCAATCGACAAAGCCTTTGGGACCAATTCTAAGAATCCTCCAGATCAACATTGAGGGGATAAGTAAAGCCAAGAGTGATTTCCTGTCCAAATTGTTACTAGAGAACAATATTGATGTAGTATGTATTCAAGAAACTCACACTTCTGATGGTTCACAACTGCACTCAAGGGGCACAATCAATGGCTTCACGTTAATTGGAGCTACTTTCCATCAGTCTTACGGCACTGCAACTTATGTTCGTAACTCTGTTACCAATGCTCATCTAATCTCAACAAATGTTGATGATGATGTTTTTACCATCATAACAGAGATCAATAATGTGAAATTGTTAACATCTATAAACCACCAAGAGTCTTGTTGCCTGACTCAGTTCTTCCAAACTATCCTCATCCTGTAGTATATGTGGGTGATTTTTATAGCCATCATACTCTATGGAGATATCGGACTAATGATCAAAGTGGTGAAAGACTCACAGAGTGGGCTGATCTAAACAACATGCAGCTAATTTATGATCCTAAAGATAGATGTACTTTCACATCAGGGAAACCAATCCTGATTTGTTTCTAATGATCTTCTGGGACATAGTTTGCCAGTATTCCGTAAAGTGCTCTATAACTTCCCACACATCCAACATAGACCTATTCTTCTTGAAATAGGTATTCAGATACCAATCATTAGATCTTCAGCACTTCCACGCTGGAATTTTAATAAAGCTGACTGGGGTAAATATTCAAGTGATCTTGACAGTATAGTAAGATGGATCCCACCTTGTGCTAATAATTTCTGTAGGTTTATGAACGCCATAATTACTACAGCCAAGAAGCACATTCCTAGAGGAGTGAGAAAATAATATATACCAGGCTGGAATGAAGCTTGTGAAAAGCTCTACACTGAATATCAGAAGAATAGAGGAAATTATATTGCTGATGACCTCCTTCATAATTTACAAGAAGCTAGACGGAATAGATGGAATGAAACTATGCAGACCATGGACTTCAAGCATTCCAGTAGAAAAGCGTGGAGCCTATTGAAAAAAAACTGGGTAGAATGCCTCATAATCCTCAGCCCGAATCAGCAGTTACACCGAACCAAGTTGCTAGTCGAATTGCTAGCCTGTCGAAAGTAAAACCTGATGCACATCATAAGAGGTTAATAAGACAAGAACTGTCCTTTATGAAAAGAAATTGCACTTCAACATCTTTTACTCCTTTCACTGAAGATGAGCTTTTGGTTGCCCTAAAAGGGATGAAAAATGGAACAGCCCCAGGTATGGATGAAATACATCCTGAATTTCTCACACATAGTGGAAAGAATGCAAGGAAATGGATGTCTCAGTTCTTTTCTAACACTTACTTACTGGGAAACTTCCCCCAGAATTCAACTGTACTAAGGTTATAGACTTCCTTAAACCAGGAAAGCCTGCCGATCGTCCTGAAAGTTACAGGCCAATTGCTTTATTAAGTGCCTGTTATAAGCTACTTGAACGACTCATTTATAATAGGATCAGTCCTCAAGTTTTCAACATCCTTCCAGTTGAACAGGCGGGTTTCAGACCGCATCGAAGTTGTGAAGACCAAGTTCTGGCTCTGACAACCTACGGTACATCGAGTCAGGCTTCGAAAAACGATTGAAGAGTGGAGCTGTGTTTGTAGACTTCACAGCATCATACGATGCAGTTGGGAGAGATGGAGTTGTATATAAATTCCTTAAACTAACGGGATGCAAGTAACTGACGCAGTTGTTATTCAATATGCTCTCCAATAGGAAGCTACAAGTGCTAATGAATAATAAGTTTAGCAAACTGAAAGTTCTCAATAATGGGCTCCCTCAAGGATCTGTGGTTTCACCACTGTTGTTTAATTTGTACATCGCGGATATACCAGCTACATCCTCCCGCCAGTTTGCATATGCCGATTAGCACTTGCTTTTCAACATTCATCTGTGGTTGAGCTAGAGAGAAATATAAACACTGATCTGAACATTTTGAGTGCATATTTTAGAAAATGTGTTTGACTCCAAGTATGAGCAAAACAGAGACCTGTTTCTTTCATTTGAATAACGGGCAGTCCAAAACTACCCTAAATTTGTCACTCAGTGGGACTCCTCTACCTTACAACTCTCATCCTAAGTACCTTGGAGTTACTCTGGATAGAACTTTGTCTTTCCGTAAACATCTAACTGACAGTGCTGCTAAACTGAGAACGAGGAACAATATTCTTCACAAACTCGCTGGTTCTACTTGGGGAGCTTCTGCTCCCACGCTCCGCACTTCATCTATTGGGCTAGTTTATTCTACAGCGGAATATTGTTCTACGGTCTGGATGAACAGCTCACATGTTCGGAAGATCGATGTTGTTCTGAATCAGACTATGCGAATCATTTCTGGCACAGTTAAATCCACTCCTTTATTCTGGTTGCCTATATTAAGTCACCTCGAACCTCAAAGACTTAGAAGAATGAAGAACTTGGTCCGAGAATTCCATAAAATAACAGCGAACCAGTCTCTCCCTATTCATGGTGACGTAATTGGAGGATTTCATCGTCTGAAGTCCAGGTCTCCACCCATTCAAACAGCTCAAGAACTCATTTTAAGTAACTTCAGTGCCACAAAAGAATGGGAAAGTGAATGGTGCGTCAAAGTACCTCATGAGTGGCAGCCCTTATTTAATGCAAACCATCCTCCTCCTGGCTTTGACCTACCAAGAAAAATTTGGGTTGCTATCAACAGGGTTCGAACTGGCCATGGTCGATGTACATCATTACTTCATAAGTGGGGCTTAAAATCTTCCCCTCTTTGTGATTGTGGTGAAGTGGAACAGACAATTCATCACATTGTTACGGAGTGTGAAAGAAGAGCGTTCTCCGGATCCATGGATGAGTTCCTGAAGGCTTCAGATCAGGCTGTGCGGTGGTTGAACAATCTGGACATTAATTTATGAAATCACCTGTATATATATTGTCGATTGTCATAGTGTATGTTTGTACTTGTTATAATTTTATGTGTGTAATTCCATAAGCTAATAATAATAATAATAATAATACGTCTAAGATCAGTCATTTGCCTCTTTTTAGCCCGTCTCTTGAAGAAGGTGAAGATTCCGAGTATCTTACTCTATTTCTTTAAGCCAACTGTATGGCACAGTAATGAGAGGGCTAATGACTGGCCAGAATAGGAGCAGAGATACATTGAGTTCGCCCAGAACCTGTATGTGGGATCTCTTACGGACAAGCCCGACATGTAATAGGTAAATGGGTACAAAAGAAGCAAATGGAAAACTGGAAGAAGACTCCAGGTTGCAGATTTGCAAAGGAACTGATAATAGGACCAAACAAGAAGCACACCAAAGAACTGCTACAACTTAGCAGAGGAAATATAAGATGGGTAGTAGGACTATTGACAGGACACTGCCATCTTAAAAAGCACCTACATAGAATTGGAGTAATAAGAGACAATATATGTAGGAAATGCAACGAAGCAGAAGAATCAGCTGAACACATACTTTTTGAATGTGAGGCGCTGGGGAGAATCAGAATCTCCACACTGGGGCTACCGAGTGAAGAAAGAGAGAAAATCCTAGAAGACCCAATAAGATTGACTAGTGGGCCCGTGCGAGCTTTCGCAACGTGAATGTACGCCGCGCTCCTGCCAGATGGCTGCCGCCGCCGCGATGCCTTGCGCTCTAGCGGCAGGCTCGCACAGCAGTACGCCACGCTCCCGCCAGATGGCTGCCGCCGCCGCGATGCCCTGCGCTCTAGCGGCAGACTCGCCAGGTTACGGTGCTCCCATTGTAAATGTACATTTTTAAAGGTATTTATTTAATTGTGAGGCATTTAAAGAGGAAGTGAGTGCGTTTCGGACACACATGGGGTTATGCGGAACCTGTAGGTACCGGATATGTGTAGCTTGGTGTAAACAGGACCTTATTTTCGATACAAAACCGGAATGGGACCTTAGAAGATACAAAACCGGAATGGGACCTTAGAAGAATAATACAGGGAGGATCTGCAGCTTTGTGAAGGGAGCAGGGATATCCAGGAGGGAGTGAAGAAAACACATGGTAGCGAAAAATCTTGGAGGTCGACGCTAAACAAGAACTTGGAAACAAGAGGCCCCATGAATAAAAGAAGAAGAAGAAGAATGGCACAGTTGCAAAGACGTTTTCCCTCCAGTGTCCTAGGTTGCGACATCGAACTTCGGCACAATCAGTTGGCAATGCTTAAAATAAGACATCCATTTTAGTAGATTTTTTGTCACAAAAAGTACCAACACCTTGGCCTTCCATCATCTCAAAAAAAAAAAAACATTTAAAATGACTAGCGGACCCATAAACCACACTTTCCCCAATAGGTTTATAATGAGAGACCTAAGGAGAAAGGTTGTTACTCATAGTTGCAGCATGTTAGAGCATCAGTATTTGCAAATCACACACCGTACATTTTTTAAAAAATTTTGTTTTTAAGAAATTATTAGTACATTATGCAACGAGCCTATAATGGCTATAATTAAGACACGAGTATTTTTATAAAACGAGCGTATGCGAGTTTTATAATTTCCATACGAGTGTCTTAATTACCATTATAGGCGAGTTGCATACGACTGTTTATGTTCGACGATAATTATAACTTTATTATATGTTTTAACATAAATATTCATAAATATCTGTTCAGTCACTAGAATGTTGTGATCAGGTGCTGCGGTGGGTAGTATATCTCTCTTGTCCAAGCTCTCTGGACAACCAACGCATGCGCTCTGTGTGCTTCAATACCATATGTTCAGATTGCGCACCAGTATTCAGTAAAACTGTCACTGAAGTCGTGTCAAAACCACGCGCTGTGTAGAAATTGATCTTGGGGATATTAAGGTACAGTGCTATTTCTTGTCTCATATTCGCCAGTTTATTTACGCGAACATATGGACGGTGCGTATTCCATGTCGGTAATTTATTATAGTTCGATGTTGTGTTTATGTCCGACATGTTGGATTTTGAGCGCATGCGCGAAGGTAACGTTACCTAATTGGTCAATGAACGAGCTCTGATTGGCTGGAGAAACTGTATCGTAATGAAAAACGGTGTTATAATGACCATCATTATGATACAGTTTTCTGACACATAATAGTGAGGGTCGAACATAAAGATATTTATGAAATTAGAGTGCAATTCGTCACTGCTAATGTCTATTCTCTTTCATTTGAATGCTCATTTGTCACTATCGGTCGTTTGTGAGCGCCACAGGAGGGATCTCTACTACTGAAATAATATATATGATTATTATTATTATTATTATTATTATTATTGTTATTATTACCCTGCGGAGTAGCCGTGCGCATTAAATCGCTCACCATGGCTACGACGGGGAGTTACACTAAGTCCAGAGATCGGAGGTTTAAATACCGGTGCTGAAAGCGACTATCCTGAGTGTGGCTTTTCCTCGGGTTTTCTACAAGCTCTGCTGGCAAATGCCGGGCTACCGTATTTCGAGTCCCGGGGCACCTATCCCAACTCCAACCCTAATAGTTACAGCTACACACAGTAACCCAGATAATCAGAAAAAAATGAACATACACCCAAGTACACGGGGCTAATGACCAAAGATATTACAAGCTCCTAATACGAATTAACAGAATAAATTCTTCTTCTTTCCGATAAGGCATGCTATGGACCTCGCGCCAATTTCAATTCTTCACTCTTTGTTGTTTTCTCTTCCGCTCCTCCCAATATTTCTTCATTCTTAGACTATGCTGCTTCTTTCTGTCTGAGGACCACTTCGTCCCAGGTTTCCTTTCCTCTCTTCCCTGGAATCCTTCCATACTTAACACATTCTTTCGAAAAATCTCTCTGTCCACAGTGTCTTATATTATTTCTTTCTAAATCTTTCCTTACTTCTTGAATCCAGCTAGTCGTTGACCTTTTCTCCTAAAGACACTTTAATATCCTTAATGTTAATCTGGAATCATGCATTCTGTAAATACAGTATGTCCAAAACCAACAGTAGTGGCTACGCGCGCTAAAGCGCAGAGTTAGGTCATGGGGCCAAGCACTCTGCTGACTCGGTAGACGCGTGGGTTCGAGCCCCACCGTCGGCCGTCCTTGAAATGGTTTTCCGTGGTTTCCCATTTTCAACACCAGGCAAATGCTGGGACGATACCTACTGACAGGCCACGGCCGCTTCCTTCCACATCCTTGCCCAGTTTCATTCGCCTTCATCAATTCCATCTCTCATCCAGACGCGCAGGTCGCCCACGGACGTCACTTAGAAAGACCTGCACTCGGCCTCTCAGGAGGCCACACGAGAAAAAAAAAGTATGTCCAAAAATATGATTCTCCTTTTTCTTATCGTTTCCGTTATGCTTTCTATAGTACTCTATGGTATTTCATAATTAGATCTTAATTTCCATACTTCTTTAGTTTTCACTGGGCCTAAGATTTTTCTCATAATTCTCCTTTCTGGTACTTCAAGTTTGTCTAATGTATAACTCAAATTCACTCGCATATAGGGATTCGGGTTTTACCACTGTAGTGTAGTGGCTTATTTTAAGATTTTTAGATAGGCACTTTCTGTTTTAAACAAAATAAATTATTATTATTATTATTATTATTATTATTATTTATAACAAACATCGTCTTTTAGAGGTAGATAATCCACACATTTTCCACCCTCCTGACCTGTAGGCTGGATACGCGCCCGGAAGGCTGCGATAAAAAAAACTCATCCCTAATGTTGGCAAATTTGTAAGGATTTCATCCTCACTCAAACATCTGAAATTGTTACGGGTAGATCAAAATCCTGTAGCCACGATCAAGAAAGTGGATATTAACTGCGGTGGGGATTAGTAACGTTCACCACATGATCCCCAATATAGATGCATGAAAGACAGTCAACGATCAGAAGACCTTGACTTCAAAGAGGGCCGTTGTAAACATACAGTAAGTATTAGACTATGATGGAAAATTTACTTACTCTTTTAAGATTGAGCTCATGCAATATTTCTCGAAGGCGACGCTCGAAATCGAATATATCTGGAGCTCCCTTAGTTTCCTCTACAATTGTTCCCATATCCTGTCAAAAGAAAGAACAAAGGTAATTAATTATGTTTGTGATTTGATTAAGGGAAGGGTACATTCCTTCTGAAATTAGCCTTTGCAATGCCCATAAATTACTCTTGGGGTCAAAATATGAAGGTAGTATTAATAATTACTTTGCTTTTTACACGGTCAGTTATGCGTGGCCTGTAGTTCCCGAGTTTCTAGAAAAGATGATTTGTTCGTAATAGCAAGAGACAGAGCAACTAGCCAAGTTGTATTTAAAAAAATGAACTTCGTTAACGTGATCTCTTTTTTCCTTGGAATCGGAACCTTCGGACTTCACATTTCGAGGTGAAATAATAATAATATTATATTATTATTATTATTATTATTATTTCACCTCGAAAATCTCACATGTCCTGGTTCGCCTTAACCTGTTAAGGGATAAGTTAGCTATTTGCTAACCCAGTGCTGAGTTTTTCATTCAATTTTTTTTACAAAAAAAAGTGTAGAAGTCGTAATTTTTATATTATCAGGAGGGTTTAAAATGTCTATGGGCTTTGGGTCTTTATTAATGTAAATTCAAAATCCTTCAAGTGTTTGTACGTTTTTTGTACTTTCTTTGCCCCCGAAGCACCTCAGGAAACTGCAGTGTTATATTTGCTTTTACAGTAATTGATGTCTCTAACATTGTGTTTCTTGTTTCATTTATTTACACGGATAAATCGTGACGAAATCAGAAATATTATGTATCGCTATGTGATCACGTAATACAGGAGAGGAGGGGGGGGGGGGAGGGGGGGGGGTGTAAAAATCGACCAAAAAGTGACGGTCCTTTACTCGCACTTCAATTCAATATAGCATTGTTGTTAATTCATTTGCGGGGCTTGGGACATCCTGGTCATCAGCCCCGTGTGTGTTGAACATGTCTAATAATCTATTTCTGTGATGACTGTACTGTAGTAGGGTGTGTAACTGTATTAGGAGGGGACGTGGTGGTGCATTGGTCAAACTGCTTGATTCTCACCAAGGTAGACCGGGTTAAATTCCCGGTCAATGCATGTGAGATTGCCGAAGTGAAATATCTATGTCCTGCGGTTAGGATTATATGTAAAAATGGTCCCGTGACTCATGATCGCGAGATTTACGGTCACGTAAAACTACAAGTATCCTTTCTTTTAACTGTAGCCTATTAGGAACAGGTATGGAGTAGGTGCCCTGGTACTTGAAATAATGTATTATCCCGGCATTTGCCTTGAAGAAGTGTGGATAAACTCCGGAAATACCATACTCAGGATAGCCGCTGTCGGCGGCGGGATTTAACCTGTGATCTCTGGGCATGTGGCAGCTGCCCACACAGCCGTGGCGCATGATTTAACGAGCACGGCTACGCTGCTGTATGTTTAAGAGAGACAGGATCTGCTTTTTCTAGTGGCTTATTGCTGCAAGACTATACAAGGCTTTATCTCGCTGTAGGCGTTGATTGCTTACTCCAACCTATTTCTCTTTATAAACCCTCGGTTTGTACTCTTTATTCAATTACTGCGCTCAGCTAAGACTTTTCTTTGAGCAACGTCTGAGAAATTATTAACTTCTTTGTTCTTCGAGTCCTATGCAAATGATTCAACTGAAACTGTGAAGCAAATTTTCCTTCGAAATATAACTGCAAGAGCGATTCAATAAGAACTCTGTTCGCCCTGGTGCGTTGTAGCTAGCATTATTGGCTGTCACCGCGGAGGCCCAGGTTCGATTCCTGGATCTGCCGAGTAATTTAATTCTGCTCTGAGGGCTGGAACGAGGTAAAACTGAGGAGAGGCGGGCTCGATTCCTACCTCAGTCATCCTGGAAGTGGTTTTCCATGGTTTTCCTCACTTCTACACCAGACAAATTCCAGGATGGTACCTAACTTAAGGATACGGCCGCTTCCTACACAAATCCTATCTCAATTACAAATGCACACACTAGTACAGACATCACAGTGACACAGGTTGTGAGATAAATTCTACACAGACCCAAGTACATGGGGCTACATGACCACATGTCGTAAAGCTCGTAAAAGAATCAACAACAACAATAAGAACCCTGCTGAGAAGTGACTTGTCGATTATTATTATTTTTATTAATTATAGCCTAATTGTTGTTGATGATGATAATGATGTTTGTTGTTTTCAGGGGTCTCAGATGTAACTAATTGTCCCATAATTATGTTAATAATAATTATAAGAGGGCCTGTGCGGGAATCTCGCATATGTTATTTGTTTACGAGTAAACGCACTTTCTAAACAAATCGTCGATATAATCAGAGTGCAATTCGTCACTGCTGCGGGCAATAGACCACCCGCCTGGCTTTACTGTTATGCGGGTTCGAGGCAACACAGCTCTGACAGGGGCTGCCATCTTGTTTATTTGTTTAAACGCACTTTATAAACAAATAAATATAATTCCGTAAGTTTTTCAGAAAATGCAAGACTTTTCCTGTACAATTGAGACGATTTGGAAGACTTGGGCACAACCCGTACCTTCTAACTCCCTCTGATTTAAGAGCTTGAGGTTTGTTTAACATATCGTTTTTATACGGTATAAGATTTTACACCATTGTGTTTTGTTGTTGTTGTTTAATATTAGGGGCTCATCCACATGTACTTGAACTAAAATGTTTTATGTTTTCTGCACTGTTAGTAACTATAATGGTGCATTGTGCATAACCTGTACAATGCTCCACGCATTTAACCAAAAAAAAAAGGGTAGGATATCACACCATTAATTATTTAACTACTTCAACGTAGTATATTAGAAATTCACGTTTTTATGTGTAGTGTACAGTTGGCGTGTGGTGACGGTAGCTAATCTAGCGGAGCTAGACCAACGTTAATAAAACACATTCATATTCAACATAAATCTATAATAATTGTGCAGTCTGAATGCGCTAGCATTTCTAAAAATTCTACTCAAGACAGGAGAGTTGTGAGGAAAATATAGTCTGTCGGTTGTTGCTAGGGTTGCGCCTTGTCAATGGCAATGGGCGATTGCCTCTCTCTCTCTCCCTTTTCTTCCATTCACAAAAGCCGTCAGAACAAGCGAAAACATATCTGATAAGGGAAAAAGTAGTAGTTCTGCTGGTGGAGGCACCGAGTGCAATTTTTAAAAAACTCGCGTTATTCGACATTATTTCCCTCATATTATTATGATCTCAGGAAGGAAGGAAGGAAGGAAGCTTGTAGTTTAACATGACCGTTAAACTCACGATCATAAGACACGGGACGACTTATGTTTTTAAATGAAACCTGAACCACTGGGCGTGACATTCTCGCCCGACAATCTCAAATTCATTAACCGAGAATCGAGCTTGGTCTGCTTGATGGGAGGCAAGAAGCTTGACCGCTGAACCATCCCGCGCCGTCATTTCAAGTCATTTTGAATTATATGCTCCAGAGAATACAAATACCTTCTTAAATATTTTATTAGACACAAAACAATGATTTACGATAGGTTGTTGAAATAATTATACATATTTAGTTTGTACGATTTGTTTATTGTATTTATGAGTGAATCATAAGACATGAACTATATTACCTTATAGCAGAAGCATAGTACATATTTTAACACATGTTTTTATATTCTTATCTTGTCTAAAGACAGGCGACATAAAAAATATCTGACAGTAAATAGGTTATCATAATCTATTCATGGGCGTTCGACACAATTACTCTGAGGAGTCAAGCACCAGCATAACAATCAGGCGAAGCCCTTTTTAGAATATTATTCTGATAATGCGTTACAAAAGTTCCCTTCCTTGTAGGAAGTAGGCAATATAAACGACTCTAAACTTCTAATATAGAAGTTTGAGCAGCTGTTACTGAAGCCTTACAAAGGTTTCCTTTTCATACCAAGTACTATTTTGAACAAGTACTTAAGATCACTTCATAGAAGTGGAATTCATGATGGTTATAGTTTTAAAGCAAAATTGACACAAAGTACTGACATTAATAGTTATTGAACATACAGTAATCAAACTAACACATATAATTGTTTATCGAAATGCAACTGCAAACGAAGCAACATGAGAATCATTGAAGATTGGAAATAGTTTACGAAAACGTCGATCTCCCAATTTACGAGTATTTCCATTAGTCTTGTTTATTTATTTCACTCTTTGGACAGAAGTCAATCGTATGCAAGTTGCTAGTTTATCCTCTACGAGCAAAAAATATGACTAACACTTCTCTGAAGACATTCCAAAAAATCTGATTGCGGGGAGCTGTAATTATTTTCATACGTGTGTTAAGTTCTATTCTGGTGAATTTCTATTTGTTTATCTTCCATTGTAAATTAAGTTTTGGATCACAATTAGATAATCTTAAAAATGAACAAAATCGAGCATGTACTGTAGTCCAATTCTATATGAAATGTTGTACGAAATATATTGGACCAATCATTTGGAGTAATATTATTGTTAATCATTTGAGTTGCTTGGGACATATTGGACATCAGCCCCGATTTACAGAAATAACTGTTGTCAATGAAGTTTAGAAATTGTGGAACGTCATCAAAATCATGTTTTCGAACAGATTATATTGTCAAGAGCTATACCAAAGAAGTTGCACATATTGAGGTATGGTTTTGAAGTTAAGCAAGGTTATACGTCCAAGAAACAGTTAAAAATTATACGGTAGGAAGCGAAGACAGCCGGCTTACTTTTGATATTGAAGTATTTTCAGTTATTTTGCTGCATGATTTTCTTTTTCATGTTTCCCAGATAACCTATAGTGGTGTGGCAGCTGTTTCAGATGGAGCAGTCATTGATATTCAGTAATGGTAAGTGAAAAACTTTCGGTTAGCACGCTTGCATATAATACTAAATTGTCATACCAATAAACTTTCTCAGTCACTAACTGGCAGTGACAGACTTCTGGATACCGAGTTGACCTTGATTCGGTTCAAGTGAATGATATCCAACATGAGTGAGAAGTTTACAGGTGTCTTTCAATAATTCCATAAAAACACCATTACAGTAGATTTGTGAAACTTAATGAAGCTCCAAGGAAATATTTTCTATCAAGAAGAAACAATCATCTGTACGGACACTAAGTAGGCAAACCACACCAACTTTCAAACAAAACTATAACTCTCAGTAAGCAGTGCCTTCCTTCCAACTCTGTGAATAAATATAGAGAACTAATATTTTAATAGACTCGACATGTGCCAGTAGTATGCTTTCATCTCAATTTAACAAATTGAAAATTAAGAAGAGCATTTTACATTGACCCCAATTAAGTGTTCTTTCAACATGCAATCTTATTTTCTTACTCACGAATGCTCATGACCTGTGTTTCCTTAATGTTCACTTGTAAAAGTGGAGGTTGTAGTCCCCATCATTAACGAATGTTTTAAGTTACATGAATGAAATAACATATACATGTACACAGTACAATGTCAATTAAAGGGCTGACATACTGTATGTGTTGTTTCACGTTCAACTATTTTATGTTCTGGCAAAATCAATTGATGGAAAATGTTTCACTACTGTTCAATTTTACAGAAAGCAAATTGAAACACATCAAAGTAAAATGACACATATTTAATATTTTTGTTTATCTTCTAAATAAGTGACTACCTCATGCTCGGCAATTTATCTAAATCCTAAAGACGAAAAGTACCTTTAGCGTGTTCATAGGTTTCCAGAGAATAACACTCCCTTCATCTTTTTGGTCACTGATATTACGCACAATATTTTCAATTGTCGTCTTAGCAAGAATGTACCTACAAGTAAAACTAAGATCGATTCTTCTTTTCTTCATAAGCCAGTAGAGAATGTGGACTGTCTGGCCTTTTACTAACACCTCGTTCAAAGGTGAGAAGGACTGAAGGCCACACGGGGTCATTAGCATTCGTTCCGCCTACTACAACGTGTCTCTTACGACGATTCGTTTTGATACTGTTGTGACGACGGAAGCTGAGGAAACTTCGGAGTTCATTTGAGGCTTGCCTCCACGCCGCAACCTCAGAAATAGGATGCTGGTAATCCTCCCTGCTGCTGTCTTCCTGCGCCACATGTTTTCCCAGTTTTCTTATTGGAGTCGCCATAATTTGAATCAGCTTTCGGTGCTTGTCCAAACTACTTCTATTGTCCTCCAAGCAGTCTTCATTACAAAATGCAATCGTACATTTCTCACAAAGGCATTTACCTGTTGCACAGGTATCGTTCACGCTATTTCCATTTTGTTCATTCTGATAGTCAAGTTCAACGGAAGAAATGACTTTATTATTTAGTGCTATTTGAATTTTGGAGTGTGAAACAGCAGAACACGTTTCATAGTTGCCATTTACCTCCAAATTATCGTTAAAATGTGCATAATTATCGACATCCATTTCACATTTTATATTTTGGTGGCATGTACAGTTTGGTTCAGTGAATGATTCAGTCTTCACAGAATGTCGGTTAGGAGAGATATTTTCCTCCGACGAAACATTACAGTTATTTTGGTGATGAGATGAGGGATTCAAATGTCTTATTTCACAGTGCTCCATTTTCTTGAATGAATTTTGTTTGCCGCCGTTTTCACACAGAGAAGGACCATCCCAACTGCATTCCAATGAACCATTCTTGTCGTCGTCATCTTCCGATAGAGAGTTGCCGCTATTTTTCAACTTGTTGTAGCCTTGACATCGACTAACCCATTTATCCAGACGTGTGGCGAGCCAGTCTGTATCTCGAATCCAATATTTGTTGAGTAGTGACGGAACAGGTACATCCGCCAAACCCATCTTGCATACAGTTCTTCAGGAGAAGCACGGCAACTTGTCTTCACAATTCCTTTTATCTTCACTAATGTACACTGGACGTGGAACTTATAAAGCAACTTTATTAGAGAAAATATATAATAGTTATATAATAGCTTTCACTTCACTTCCCTAATCTCCGCTTCATCAGCTGGTACTGTTGTAAACACATGTATTCCCGACAGGGATTTTAGTGTAACTGGATGACGGTCCCCATTGCAGCCTTTTATATGCCCTGGTGCTGTAACCAGGTTACGTGACACTCACAAAATCTTGTTTGCAGGCAGAAAAGGAGTGGTAATCTAATTTACCATTACCCAACAAGTGACCTCGAGACCAATGGCCACTAGAGAAGCCAAACACAAGCTTGGTGTCAGTGATGTAACACACAAGAAATGCAACGTATTAAAATGGTTTACTTTCTCCTAAGAAGGATTTATTGAGGGAAAGCATCCATGTGCTGTCTACTTGACACATCATGCACTGTACCGAATTGTTTCGGTGGAGCAGATACTGAATGCTCCTACCACTACTAGCTCTGTAATAAATTAAAACTTACATACTTGAAGAAGAAGAAGAAGAAGAAGAAAAGAGAAGAGTAAGAGACATAAAAGAGAGAGACGAGCTGTTATCAAGAATACCACACTAAATAATTATGTACCAGAATATTTCGTCCTGCTGGTCCAATTTTTAATGACCGTTTCAATAGAACATCGAAACCTTTTGGAAATCAACATGCATAGTATCTATTTTATTTATAACAACACTTGAAAATTGTGGCAGATGACCTCAGTCCTCGAAGAATAAGAATTGAAGGCCTTGAAAGGAACAATGTGGAGCCATGAAAGGCAAATGGAAAGGAGAAGAGTGGTTGTCCCAAAAGTCAATGGAAGCCAGTAGTTCCGTAGAAAACTACTACCGTCTATTTTTGAACATTCTATTGGTCCCTTCCATCTCAAAACTTCCCTTTCAATTAATAATATTAGCTTTAGGTTTGTGGCTTACTTAATGATGAAAATATAAGACAATTTCAAACATTGCAGCAATTAAAAATGTTAGCCTAATATAGGAAAAGTGTCGTATATCTTGCCCCGCCTTAAATCAAAGCTGTCAACGTTGTTCAATATTAGGTATATCTCCCATCAACACACCATCCACCACTGGAAAACATATGCCCGAAGACACATGAAGAGCTCTTATTAAGAATACCACACTAAAGAATTATGTACCAGAATATTTCGTCGTGCTTGTTCAATTTTTAATGACCGTTTCAATAGAACATCGAAACTTTTTGGAAAACAACATTCATAGTATTTATTGTATTTATAACAACACTGGAAAATTGTTGCAGATGCCATCGAATTTCCACCCTTAAAGCTACAATCATCACCACTGTTACATAAGAACATTGCATACAAGAATATTTAATTCTCAGTTTCGGATAATTTTGACCACTACCGTAGAGATTGCATTATTCGGTAACGAGTCACCGGAGTTCATTTTAGGAAAATCCATATTCACGGTATCTATATCTTATGACATAAACTAGTGAATTCTGTGCCAGAAGATAACAGTTTGGAATTATTCATCACAAACATATTTTCAGCTAACGGTTCAATAACGTGCGAAAAGTAAATAGGCTACATACATGTCATCTATAAGCCAGTATTTAAATGGTTATTCCATAATAATGTATTTCATTCATCGTACTAGAATATTTTATAGAGACTCGCTACGATGTGATCAATATACACTGAGTAACAGGTATTACTTTTAGAGGATAACACATTTTTGGCTGTCACCGCGGAGACCCGGGCTCGATTCCCGGCACAATAAATTTAGTTATGGTCTGAGTGCTAGAACGGAGTAGCCTATATATTGGAACTCACTAGCGAGCGAGAATAAATTAGTTTTCCTACTGATGCTTCCTCAGATGACTGATCAGTCCAATCTGTCGGCGATACACAGAACGCAATCTCGTGAGGCAAAACTGGGTTCGATTCCAACCTCAGCCATCCTGGAAGTGGATTTTTCCGTGGTTTCCCACTTCTACTTCAGGAAAATGCTGGGATGATACCTAACTTAAGGTCACGGCCGCTTCCTACCCAAATCCTACCTCAATTACAAATACACAAACTGGTACAGACATCGCAGTGACACAGGCTATCAGACAAATTCTACTACACACACCCATGTCGCAAAGCCCCTGAAAGAATTAAAAACAACAAAGGATAACACATGCGGCATTTATAATTGAGGATAGCCACACTAGAAAATGATGTGCCAGAATGTTTCAGTTATGTGGTCCAATATAGGCTATCAAGTTTATCTGTGATCGGATCATTCCGTGGCGAGTAAGATGAATTCTTCTCCGTGAAATTTAACAAAGGCCATGCGCTATCTATAATTAATGAAAATTAAGCTACAGATATTTGTAGATGTCGGCTTAGATTGTGGCTGTGGCTCACTTGACTAGGTTTTACAAACTTTCTTCGGCTTTTCCCAATTAATTGGGGTCGCCGGAGCCAACCAGGCTCATTTTGGTTTTGACCGGGGATTTAAGGCCGGATGCCCTTCCTGACGCCACGTGAATTTTCAGGTGAAAATTCCACCCCGCTGTCACCGGGATTCGAACCCCGGCCGTCCGGGTGAAAGACGAGCAGCTAAGCCACTGCGCCATCACGCTCCCCACTTTACTAGTTTTCACAGAGATCGGATAATTCCTTGTCAGAGTTAGTCAAATGTATATACAAAAACTGGCATGCGCACCGCCTATAATTATGAAAAGTAAGATATATATTTATATACCTGTAGGTTTAGTGTATAATAGTGGTCTACTATTTCAAGTTTCACCTAGTTCGGATCATTCCGTAACAAGCTGCAGGAATTCATCAATGAAGGATTGACATGTGCACCATCTATGGTTCAATAAAGCCATAGATTGATGTACAACCTCTGAATTGAAAGCGAAAACTTAGCAGAATTATTTATGCTACCTGTCATGTACATCTGTTCGGCGGGTGGCAGTGAGAAGGGTGAATTTATGCAACCTAATCTCAAATTATAAAAGCCGCCTTGTCAAACACTAGAAAGTAGTTTAATAATCAAACTAACACGTACATGATTCGTTATATCAATGATAACTTCGTCAGCGTGAAAAAATCTTAGAAACTATCTTAACAAAAACCAAAAAGAAAATGGATATCCTTACAAAAATTCATTAATTTAAATAAATGAAAGGTCACAAAAAAGAATTAATAAATAATTATAGGATGTGTGAAATACTTGGACATTGATATTCCAACCGTAAATGAAACGATGACATTGCACCACATCCACCTGAGATATCAGTCACTTCAATACATTTTGCACATGGGAAAGTTTGCTTCAGGACATAGGCCTGCTCGAATCTGTTTGTTGGTTATCTCCGTCCGCTGTTCAGAATGGTTAATGTATATTTGCTAGGTAATTATCAATATCAATATCAATGTCCGAGTATTTCACACATCCCATACTTATTTAGTTCTTTTTTGTAACCTTTCATTTATTTAAATTAATGACTATTTGTAAGGATATACATTTTTTGTTTTGTTTTTGGTAAGATAGTTTCTAAGATTTTTCACGCTGACGAAGTTATCATCGATATAACGAAACGTGTACGAGTTAATTTAATTATTAAACTACTTTCTAGTGTTTGACAAGGCGGCTTTCATAATTTGAGAGTAATATCAGTCAACACAGATAATATTTAATACCATCTTCAAAGCCCACCCGCCCGTTAATGTCTATGCATTTTATGCAACCTACCATGTACACCTGTTTGACGGGGGGCAGTGAGAAGGGTGAATGTTCCGTGGAATGGAATGGTCCTGAAAACCATCGTCACGGGCGACGAGACCTGGTGCCTGAGGTACGACCCCGAAGGCAAGCGTCAAAGTATGAAATGGCGTGGTCCAGGGTCGCCGAAAAGCCCTGGAGGGCCAGAGGTTTTCGGACATCCAACGTAATATGACGACCCAACTAAAGGCTATCCCTAAAGAAGACTATGCGAGGAGTTTCCAGGACTTGTACAGCCGTTCACAGAAGTGCATAACCATTCACGGGAATTACTCCGAAGGACAGTAACTGCTGTTTCAGGTGAGCCAACAATCCGTTCGTAATATAGACCCATTCACCGAATTTTTGGGCTGATGTTACATACCATGATACGAATGCCGCTGAATTTGGCTGCGCCATCGTTTGTTGTTTATAGCAGCAGGAGCATTGCGGGATGAGGGGGGCTCAGCGATGTCGAAGTGCTGTCTGCACATAAGTACAGAAGCATTGCGCATGCTACTGAACTTGTGTTAAGACAGAAGTTTTATGTGAATTGTAAACGGAAAAAACTAATAACTTAAAAATAATTGGAGAATTAAGAATGGCGTGTTTCTAATTGTTTCGCAACAGCACATATGAGCATAACTGGAACACATGTCACTACGGAGAGAAGAACGATGACTGAGGCTACTGGAGCTGAGTCATATCCTACCCTCGCGACAGTACCTATCAACCAAGCAGGCAGACAGCGTGACACAAGTAAACAAAGAATAGTTCCCACCTCGACTGCCGGCACTCGTATCCTGAAAGGCTAATACTAGTAGAGAGATTATAGTATGGGTATATTGTATAAAGTTTCACTTCGATCACTTGAATAGGATACAGGAAATAAAAACATATTTTTAAAACTTCACAGAGCCACCAGCTTGCTTTTTAACAATTGGTGGTTGGTTCCCTAGTTTAGGGGCTGCGACAACGCGGTCATGTAGCCTCGTGTACTTTGGGTGTGTGGAGATTTTTTTCTGATACCCGGTGTTAATTGTGATGGCTGTATTAGTGTGTGTTATCTGTGTTTCAGGTAGAAGGACTGCAGACGATCAATTTTTAAAGTAGTTCCTACTTTTGCTACCAAATGCTACCATCCATGACACCTACCTGTGGACTTGGCTACTAGATGCCATCGCAGCCAGCACCTGGCAGCGAACGTTGGAACTAATTAGCGTTATTAGACTAACCTAAAAATTTTAGCATCCACAAGTATAGTTAGTGGAAGATTCTTTTTCATGCCATAAATCTATGACATGGGACTACCGGCTTTACTTCCCCTCCGAAGGAAGACATAACTTACTGAGGGATTTTTAACGCTCTTAAAAAATCCGACGACTTCGGGTTTGAACCCGCGATCTTGGGCATAAAAGCTCAGCATGCTACCAACTACGCCACCGAAGCCGTCTTTAACAATTGAAATCATTAGACACCTATATACTGAATTTAGTTTTAAATAAAGATTCACTATGCCAGTTTTCACTATGATCGGTTGACCAGCAAGGAAAATCAATTTAGATATTTGAATTTTTCGTAGCCGCCATTTTGGTTAAATACATATAAGGTTTCTGACAGTCACGTGTGTGAATTAAACTCGCAGTTCTCTATCACCATACAAAATTTTAGGTTGATTACTCTAATACAGTAGCTTTGGAGATATTGAGTCCTGATGAGATATCCGCGTGGCCGTCATATTGGATTGGTGACACATGTCAAATTTGAAATGTACGATCGGGGCCAGACGGAGCTAACTTCCCCACGCAGACAGACACACACATGGATTAAAGTTGATCATATAATAGTACATTATGCAACGAGCCTATAATGGCAATAATTAAGACACAAGTATGTTTATAAAACGAGCGAATGCGAGTTTTATAATTTCCATACGAGTGTCTTAATTACCATTATAGGCGAGTTGCATACGACTGTTTATGTTCGACGATAATTATTATAACTATTTTATGTTCGAACAAAAATATTCATAAATATCTGTCGAGATTTCGCCAGTTTTATGTACTGAACAGAGCGCATGAGACGCAGGGAATGCCTTGTATTTGACCATGGCCACCTCGATTACTCTACTATGACACTAGGCCAGGCAGTGTGATTTACATTAGAAGGCCGCGGAACTCAGCGCATCTAATTATCTAATTGGTCAAACAACTGTTTCTTGAGCTCTGATTGGTGGGAGAAACTGTTTCATAATGAAAAATAGTGTTATAATGAGCCTCATTATAGTACAGTTTTCTGACAGATAATAGTCAGGGTCGAACATAAACCTATATTTCATATGATGAAAGCAGGCTATATAGGATTTTATTAAACGAGCCCAGCTCTGAAATCCTTTGGATCACCAACTCCCGAGCTAACTATCTCACTAGAGGGTGTAGACTGCTTAGTATTATCCAGGGTGGGCTACATATACCACTTAGGGCCTGATACAATATGCAGGAAATACCGTGAAAAAAAAAGAAGGGGCCTGACCCCTTAAACATGAAGGTATTATGTAAAAGAAAACAAAAAGAGGACCAAGTGAGGCAGGAACATGAAAGATCACCATCGCCCTCGGATACCCTAATACTGACAGGTTCGGAAGAGAACAAAAGTTTACCAAGAGAGGTTGACAGAAAATACGAAAGATAATAAAGTAGCACAAGTAAGTGGAAGCAATTCTGTGCTCATCTGGTATCGCGAAGTCGCCAACCCATGTCTCAATGGTTGTGAGCCCTTAGAGGGAGTAGTATAGCAGAAATGCGGTTTGATTATTCCACTCAACACCAATGTTATATAACTTACATCTACTATAATTATTTTAGATTATTGCAATTTTTGTTTGTTATTGATTTCTTTGGTAATAAAAGCGTTCATAACATTAGCAACACCTGAAGCTGCAGCAAGCAAAAAATGTGCAGTAATCTGGTTAAACGATGTTTAAACGAAATTAAAACCTTACCTTATTAATAAAAGATTTTTCTAATGACGTGCAAAGGGAGAGAATCCTTTAATTTTAAATAGCCTATAGGCTATACATGTTTTGGAAAATGTTAGTAAAACATTCAACAATCTACTATATAAAGCTCAAATACCACTCACTCACTGACTCATTCATTCGTCACGAAATCTCAGAAACCACCGAACGGATTGGAATGAAATTTGGTATCCAGCTTCCTCAAGGGCCGCAAACGCCCACTAAGAAAGGATTTTTGGATATTCAGGTTCTAAAGGGGTGTTAAGGGGGTAGACCTGCATTTCATTGAATAGCAATATCTCTCGATTGGTTTCATTGGGGGATGTGATACTCGGCATATAAACTCATCACAAAAAATAAGAAGACATATTGAACCCTTTTATATGTCTGAGGGTTTTTCGATGTGGTGTATATTATGAGGTGAAAGGGGTGAAAAGTGGGGGGTTGAAGGTTTCCTAACGGAGCGTGTATCACTTAAACGACATAGGCGAGGAGTTTGGAACACAGCCGAGAAAAATCAGCATAAAAAATAACTAAACAGGTGTTTGACCGTTTTTTCATAAATCCAATTTAAGGGGCCCATGGGGAGGGGTGACATTATGGGGGGAGGGGGGGGGGGGAACGTAATATGCCTGAGTGTAAAATTATACATGGCCTATGTTGTAGACAATAATACATTACATCTTTTTTGTCTCTTGCTATTTCATCATACGACGAATACTTACGGAGTTATTAATGATTTTGTACTTTTTGGTCGGAATTTTCTAAGTCCCAGGAATGACATAAAAATTGATTCGAATGAAATTTCAAAAAAAAAGTTTTTTTTAATGCTTTTATTATATTTTTCACGTCTTTTAGGGTCCGAAACCAACAAGATATTTTGAGGTTTTTTTTTCGTCCGATGCATTTTTGGTTTCAGGTGTAGAATTATTTTCCACTAGGACCCATGCTTATCTATCTATATAACTAATGTTATAACGGGATTCCAAATGTTATTGCGGGCGAAGCCGCGGGTAACAGCTAGTTTATCATAATTATATGGGGCCACCGGAGCAAACCTGGCTCATTTTGGCTTAGGCCGCAGATTTGTAGCCGAATGCCCTTCCTGACACCAATTTTTTTTTTACCCTGTTGTCAGTAGGATTCGAGCCCCGGCCATCCATGTGAATGTCGAGCAGCAATGCATTCACGCAATCACGTTCACTGGTAGAAAGCGTTAATATTTCAGTATATTTTGTACACACTGTACTACGTTACGAATAACTGCACTTGTACGATTATAAGACTCTGTGTCCTCCTTCTAGGAATGAGATTACTCAACTAGTTTGCCAAAGGTTGTACATGGAATGTTAAGTTAGTAATTAAGTTTCAAAACCAGTCAAGTGCATTTGTAAATAAGGATCATCTTGATTCGTTCTTCCTTTAATTCGAAGCATTAAAACGAACTTTGTTGTTGATGCTTCAAATAATGCATTTTTCATGTACAAGGGTGAAATTTAAGAAACAAATTATTTTATTTATCGTATGGCTTTTAGTGCCGGGAGTGTCCGAGGACATGTTCGGCTCGCCAGAGGTTGTAGCTGCTTCTAGCAGACACTCATAGGGTAAGCTACAAGTTCCGTTCAATTTCAAGTAGTTCCAACTTTCGCTATCAAATGTCAATGATACCTAGTGGCGAACGTCGGAACTTTGATAGAGCGTTCCAACGAAATCTAACCTAGGAATTTAGCTTCACACAAGTTTAGTCTGTGGAAGGATATTTTACATGCCATAAATCTGTGACATGGGACCGCCGGCTTTACTTCCCCTCCGAAGGAAGGCATACTGAAGGATTTTAACGCTCTTAAAAATCCGACAATTTCGGCCGGGTTTGAACCCGCTATCTTGGGCACAGCAGTTCAGCATGCTACCAACTACGCCAACGAAGCTGCTAAGAAACAAATCAACAGCTTGGTTCGATACAGCACTTCAAAATAGAGGGAAAAGATAAGTTATAGTGTTGCAGAACCAAAACATAGAATCATTGATAGGTACAGTAGATTTCATGAGAAAGCTACTTATTGCAATAGGTACCATGTTACGACTTCCGGAAAAGTTCGACATATCTTCGCGTTTCGCATCACCCAGACTCCAAAACCACTGCTGCTAATCTGTTTTTAAAGCCGCTGGCTGCGAGCGGAGCGAGCAAGCCAGCGGCGCTATTAACCAGGTACCGTTGCGACTAAGCGCTACTCTGCCTGGTGTATTTTACTTTAAGGGCGTAACTTTTGGTTTATTTTAATTTGATGTTATTGTTTAAGTTAATAACAAAATTATAAAAACTTTTACCGCCGCAAGCGATGTGAAAACATTAATAAGATAGAATTTATGTCCGCTACTAGGTTAGGTACTGCCTGGTCGAAAATTAATGCTAGTACCACAAGCAAGGGGGTCTGGGGCGTAAGCCCCAGGTTAGGTCTGTTTTTGTATGTAAAACTTTATAAATACATAAATGAACACTGTAATTGAGTTCACTTAGTAATTTCATACATCACGTGCGAAATAGTACCAAACGCGTGGGGTTGGCAATACTGACTCAGTGAGAAAGATCGCTTCGGCGGCTCGTGTATAAGTTGATAATGGTTTGATTGTTATTTGAGATAAGTTGATAATGTAGTAGAGATTTGCTATTTTTAGTTGCGGGGGATAATTAGATGTCATAGCAGTCGGCTCTGTTTACTCTCTGACGCCTGATGTTCTGGCTCTAATATGTGTCGTGCGCCATGGCCGGCGTTGCAATAGCTTCAGCTTAGTAATAATAATAATTACTGAGTATGAAAAGTTAAGTTATTACTTTGACGTACTTTAGGAAGGAAGATAGACCTCTAGTGGGTTGGTTTGGTTAGAATGAAAGTTGATAGACCTTTAGTAGGTATTTTGTTAAAATAATAAATTGATATTAATAAGCCTCGCTGATGATTTGGGGTAACATAGATGAAAATGACTTGTAATGTATTGTAATGAGTTGGTAGTTGGCTGTTGCGCTGTGAATGGCTGGATTTTTGAACGAGCTGCCTGAGCGGGTAATTTTCCTGACCTGTTATCGGTCGTTGGGGTTTTGGTCAATTTAGAGTATTTTTAAGTAGTGAAAGTGGGATTTTTGATTTGTTTTGAGTAATTTGGTACTGTAACTTTGTTATAGAGTAGTTTTTGTTTTATAAAATACTAGCAGTAGTACCCGGCTTCGCCCGGTGGAAAGATGATAATCTTTCAGTCTCCTTAACACTCAACGTCATAAATTATATTTATTTATGTATTCATTTCTTACATTATCAAACCCAGTGACAATGTTTATACTTAAGTCACTATGGGAAGGCTCTATAAAATAATGATCATTCTCGTGATATTTGTCTTCAGTCCGAGTCGAGATATGTCGTTAGCGGTCCCAGAATTCGTGACATCTCAGTCGTAGAAGTCTTTATGTGGTGGTGATTAGAAATATAATGGACTTAAAATCTAGGTCATTTACCCCAAATGACATTGAGGGCGTAACATCTAGGTAATTTGCCCTACTGATCATGATGATATTGAAAATTACTACATAACTGACATATGAAACTTAGAAAATAATAGAAAAAGTTATTTTTAGGACTCACATTTCGGGAAAGACTTGATTATTTTTTGCCAAAGAGCTCCCACTTAGATCGCTATCTGGTTAAAAGTTTCGTCTTGTTAAGGTTTAAACTGTACGATAAATGTCTGAAGCAATTCATCAAAGAGAAGCTTCCAGATTTCGCAGTCGATATATCATTAACGTTCCTGAGCATCCAGTTGTCTTTTCTTCTGACGCAAAACATCTTCTACATAGTGATGATGAACATAGAAGCGACTACTGGCACATGTAACTTATCAACGAATGGGAATAATTGATATTTTAAAGGAATGAGAGGTCATTTGCCCTTTTGATGAGGATCACAATGAAGACTACTACTACTACTACTGAACGGGTATATCAAACTTACAAACTAATGGAAATACGTATTTTTAAAATCACAGGCTAGGTAGACTCTGGTGTTGCTTAGTAGTATAATGGACGTAACATCTAGGTCATTTGCCCCTTTGATGAGGATGATAATGAAGACGACTACTACTGAACGGGTATATCAAACTTACAAACTAATGGAAATACATATTTTTAAAACCACAGGCTAGGTAGACTCTGGTGTTGCTTAGTAGTATAATGGACGTAACATCTAGGTCATTTGCCCCTTTGATGAGGATGATAATGAAGACGACTACTACTGAACGGATATATCAAACTTACAAACTAATGGAAATACACATTTTAAAAATCACAGGCGATGAAGACTGTGGTGTTACTTAGTAGTATAATGGACGTAACATCTAGGTCATTTGCCCTTTTGATGAGGATGGTAATGAAAACTACTGTTGAATTGACACGACAAACTTACAAACTACCGTGATAGAAAGAAATATTTCAAAATTCACAGGCGATGAAGACTTATTGTGTGTGGTGATTAGTGGTATAAAGGGTGTAACATCTAGGTCATTTGCCCTTATGATAATAATAAGGTAATGAAAAATGACTACTAAACGAACATGGTGTAATTTTAAATCTGATATAGGTAATTCAGATTACTACCTTCGATGTCTTCCAAAGTCTGAACGTTATATTCAGGCTTAGGCCTATACTCGATGCGTGTAGTGAAAGAGCTTATCGAGTACTGCTCGGGTCCAAGCTGCACGTAGCTGAGAATATCGCAGATGATGACGATATATGATGACAGACGTTCGGGGGGGTTCCCGGTCCTATTCACATTGACCGGTGAATCACGCATTCTTTCGTAACACTACAGCGGTTTGAGCAAAGACCCTGTATGAACATCAGCATAGTCAGCAATAACAGGTAACACGGCGGGGTCTGCACATTTTTCTCATGTCACCTCGCGATGAATGAGCAAGCTATTCTCACCCCTGCCCCCTCTTCCCCCCTCCACCCACCAGGGTCACTACTTGTGGGACGTGGGTTTGCGACCACGGGACCCCAGCTGAGTCCGGCATTGCTTCTACTTACTGGTGCCGGGCACTTTTCAGTTCTCTTTCCTGTCAGCCTCCCTTGGTCAAACTCTTGTTCTCTTCCGACCCCGATGGTATCAGGTTATCCGAGGCCTAGCGACTCTTTCACTTTCCCGCCTTAATTGGCCCTTGTCTAATCATTCCTGATAGCCTCATTCTTTTCTTAATATCTCATATCTTCTGCTCAAGACCCTCAAGGAGGCAGGGTGTGTGTAGCCCCGGTGCACCCTGGATAGTGCTACATCCTCAAGGGCTCATGGCTGGTGAGTTCAGGAGCTGGCAACCCTGAAGGTTTCCTGAGCGGGTCCGGTTTTACCCCTTTTTTCCATTGCCTTTGGGACGGACCCTGTCCACTTTCCGGGAATGGAGTGGTCTGTCCGCAATTTCAAGCAGACAGTGTTACTCGCAGGGTACCAAAGGGTAAGTATACAAACTTTGGTTCTGATCGGTGAAACGGTGTAGATTTGGACAAAAGGGCCTAAATGCAGAGATTGGGTAGGACTGTCCGAAATTTCAAGTGGACAGGGTTACCCGCAGGGTTGCAAAGGGTAAGTATACACATTTTGGTTCTGATCGGTAAAACGGTGTAGATTTGGACCAAAGGGCCTAAATGCAGAGATTGGTTTGGTCTGTCCGAAATTTCAAGTGGACAGGGTTACCCGCAGGGTTGCAAAGGGTAAGTATACAAATTTTGGTTCGGATCGGTGAAACGGTGTAGAAGTTTGCCAAAGGGCCTAAATGCAGGAAATGGAGTGGTCTGTCAGACATTTTAAGTGGACAGTGTTATTCACAGGGTTACATAGGGTAAGTATACAAATTTTGGTTGAGATCGGTGAAACGGTGTAGATTTGGTACAAAGGGCCTAAATGCAGGGAATGGGGCGGTCTGTCGGAAATTTCAAGTGGACAGGGTTACCCGCAGGGATCCGAAGGGTAAGTATACAAATTTTGGTTCAGATCGGTGAAACGGTGTGGCTTTGTATACATAACAGACAGACAGACAGACAGACAGACAGACAAACATTGAGCTTTATATATATAGATTTTAATTTAGACGAAAAGTTAGTCGGACGTTGTAACAGGCCAAGGGAGGACTGTGATTGGCTGTCAGCGATTTGAGTATTCGGAGCTGTTTCCTTTAGTGAATTTACAAGTTGTGCTTCTATATGTTGGAAAAAGTAATTTAAAAACGTTTGGAGATGATTGATTTTATTTCTGTGTTGTGGAACTGGTGAATTAGGGTGTCTGTGGACTGTAGTAGTCCCGCTGGCCCACAGCGCACCATCCCAGGTGGCCAGGGCATTGCCTAGTCCCCAGGAAGGCACGCCATGCGACCGCGAGTCTTAGGTTCCAAAACCACTGTCAGTTCAAAAGTTTATATATAACTAGCAGTAGTACCCGGCTTCGCCCGGTGGAAAGATGATAATATTTCAGTCTCCTTAACACTCAACGTCATAAATTATATTTATTTATGTATTCATTTCTTACATTATCAAACCCAGTGACAATGTTTATACTTAAGTCACTATGGGAAGGCTCTATAAAATAATGATCATTCTCGTGATATTTGTCTTCAGTCCGAGTCGAGATATGTCGTTAGCGGTCCCAGAATTCGTGACATCTCAGTCGTAGAAGTCTTTATGTGGTGGTGATTAGAAATATAATGGACTTAAAATCTAGGTCATTTACCCCAAATGACGTTGAGGGCGTAACATCTAGGTAATTTGCCCTACTGATCAGGATGATATTGAAAATTACTACATAACTGACATATGAAACTTAGAAAATAATAGAAAAATTATTTTTAGGACTCACATTTCGGGAAAGACTTGATTATTTTTTGCCAAAGAGCTCCCACTTAGATCGCTATCTGGTTAAAAGTTTCGTCTTGTTAAGGTTTAAACTGTACGATAAATGTCTGAAGCAATTCATCAAAGAGAAGCTTCCAGATTTCGCAGTCGGTATATCATTAACGTTCCTGAGCATCCAGTTGTCTTTTCTTCTGACGCAAAACATCTTCTACATAGTGATGATGAACATAGAAGCGACTACTGGCACATGTAACTTATCAACGAATGGGAATAATTGATATTTTAAAGGAATGAGAGGTCATTTGCCCTTTTGATGAGGATCACAATGAAGACTACTACTACTACTACTACTGAACGGGTATATCAAACTTACAAACTAATGGAAATACGTATTTTTAAAACCACAGGCTAGGTAGACTCTGGTGTTGCTTAGTAGTATAATGGACGTAACATCTAGGTCATTTGCCCCTTTGATGAGGATGATAATGAAGACGACTACTACTGAACGGATATATCAAACTTACAAACTAATGGAAATACACATTTTAAAAATCACAGGCGATGAAGACTGTGGTGTTACTTAGTAGTATAATGGACGTAACATCTAGGTCATTTCCCCGTGGCTCATGATCTACCGATTAACGGTCACGTTAAACTACAAGCTTCCTTCCTTCCTTCATCTAGGTCATTTGCCCTTTTGATGAGGATGGTAATGAAAACTACTGTTGAATTGACACGACAAACTTACAAACTACCGTGATAGAAAGAAATATTTCAAAATTCACAGGCGATGAAGACTTATTGTGTGTGGTGATTAGTGGTATAAAGGGTGTAACATCTAGGTCATTTGCCCTTATGATAATAATAAGGTAATGAAAAATGACTACTAAACGAACATGGTGTAATTTTAAATCTGATATAGGTAATTCAGATTACTACCTTCGATGTCTTCCAAAGTCTGAACGTTATATTCAGGCTTAGGCCTATACTCGATGCGTGTAGTGAAAGAGCTTATCGAGTACTGCTCGGGTCCAAGCTGCACGTAGCTGAGAATATCGCAGATGATGACGATATATGATGACAGACGTTCGGGGAGGTTCCCGGTCCTATTCACATTGACCGGTGAATCACTCATTCTTTCGTAACACTACAGCGGTTTGAGCAAAGACCCTGTATGAACATCAGCATAGTCAGCAATAACAGGTAACACGGCGGGGTCTGCACATTTTTCTCATGTCACCTCGCGATGAATGAGCAAGCTATTCTCACCCCTGCCCCCTCTTCCCCCCTCCACCCACCAGGGTCACTACTTGTGGGACGTGGGTTTGCGACCACGGGACCCCAGCTGAGTCCGGCATTGCTTCTACTTACTGGTGCCGGGCACCTTTCAGTTCTCTTTCCTGTCAGCCTCCCTTGGTCAAACTCTTGTTCTCTTCCGACCCCGATGGTATCAGGTTATCCGAGGCCTAGCGACTCTTTCACTTTCCCGCCTTAATTGGCCCTTGTCTAATCATTCCTGATAGCCTCATTCTTTTCTTAATATCTCATATCTTCTGCTCAAGACCCTCAAGGAGGCAGGGTGTGTGTAGCCCTGGTGCACCCTGGATAGTGCTACATCCTCAAGGGCTCATGGCTGGTGAGTTCAGGAGCTGGCAACCCTGAAGGTTTCCTGAGCGGGTCCGGTTTTATCCCTTTTTTCCATTGCCTTTGGGACGGACCCTGTCCACTTTCCGGGAATGGAGTGGTCTGTCCGCAATTTCAAGCAGACAGTGTTACTCGCAGGGTACCAAAGGGTAAGTATACAAATTTTGGTTCTGATCGGTGAAACGGTGTAGATTTGGACCAAAGGGCCTAAATGCAGAGATTGGGTTGGACTGTCCGAAATTTCAAGTGGACAGGGTTACCCGCAGGGTTGCAAAGGGTAAGTATACACATTTTGGTTCTGATCGGTAAAACGGTGTAGATTTGGACCAAAGGGCCTAAATGCAGAGATTGGTTTGGTCTGTCCGAAATTTCAAGTGGACAGGGTTACCCGCAGGGTTGCAAAGGGTAAGTATACAAATTTTGGTTCGGATCGGTGAAACGGTGTAGAAGTTTGCCAAAGGGCCTAAATGCAGGAAATGGAGTGGTCTGTCCGAAATTTTAAGTTGACAGTGTTATTCACAGGGTTACATAGGGTAAGTATACAAATTTTGGTTGAGATCGGTGAAACGGTGTAGATTTGGTACTGCCCCCGTAATTGAATTATATAGAGACCACGGTGGCTATTTTAGAAATTATAGCGAAAGTTATGGCTGTCATAGTTATGACGTGGGTAGTCATGACGTAAGCACGGATGACGCAGACGATATGCCAGCAGGCTACTTGAGCTGAGATTCTCAGTGACGTCAGCAATTTATTCGGGAAGGATCCGAGATCTACGACGCAGTCGCGAGAAACGTGGAATTCTGCTGAGGAAGAAATTATGCTATTGGAGGGGAGACTTAAACCAATGAACGATAGTCTAAAGGAAGACGGAGATTGCTGAAACTATGGTATTTCTATTACTTTTTGGAATGCAGAATTGTGGAAATCCATTTGCACTAGAGGCATTGATCTGGAATTTTGGTGAAATTTATTTTCAGTTTTTGAATTATGAAAATCCGTCATGTATTGACGAAGTTGGAACTTCTAGCGATGACGCAGTAACACGCGATGGAAGGGATAGATACGCCCCTCATGAAGTTCATAAAAGGCCTTGCGCAGAAGAGAGGAGCCTCATTCCTCATTCTCAGATTATAAATCAATCGTCAGATTTCAAATAAGCATTTCAGTGAAACGTCGAGTGAATCAGTAGTGAAAAAGTCGTCTTTGTAACGCGTGGCGAAGCCACTAGTCGAACATACAAGCAGTGCAGGTTTACTGTGAAGTAAATCTAGGTGAAGTTGAAACGACACTTATAACGCTTCTACAAGATTAGCTGTGAACAGTTAGCGGTCGCCTATAAGCTAATTCTCTTGTGCATTGCTACAGTAAGGACTGTAGAAAAGCTGAACAATTTCGAGGAAGTATTTTGGAAGTTATTGACAATATTAGACGACTGACAAAAGTGATTTTCTCGCCACAGAAGAAACACTTTGTATAGCCAGACTCAACGCTACGGCTGACAGGGCTAGTGAAATAAGGAGACTTCAGATTGCTTTTGTGACACAACGCTATAATATAATGGAGCAATTTAATAAGGCAGTTTGTTCTTCTAATACTATTACCGAAGAGCAAATGGAAGGCTAAAGGACTTAATGCAATTGGGACATATTTCAACGGAGTAAAATAGCAACATGGAACTTCGCTAATTGCTATTCCATACAAGCGAACATGTGGTGAACTAACCATCTACACCCATGTTTCGTGAGTAAAGGCTGAATACTATCAAACAGCAATAGAAATGATTTCATACTTTCTGAATATGAATATTTCTTCGGAAATTTATACAAAAACTTCATGGCGATTTTCAACTGGAACTTCAGGGATTTTTCAAGAGAGGTCAGGGTTGTCCCGACTCACAAAGAAGATTATTGCCGGAAGGATGTCGTTCGTCTTCGTGAAGCAGTTCGATTCTCCGATGGTGCTGTTTCTGGTTTCGAGGATGGAGCTCAGCTTTAACTTGGTGAAATGGATCCATCAACAGTCTTCTTTGGGGAATTTTCCTCTGGAACGTCAATCGGCAGATAAGGTAGTCGTGAACGTTTATTGTATTTGAGTTTCTTAGCAATGTTTGAGCAACTATTTTTCCCATATTTTTGTCCTCATGTGTATTTTGCCCGATATTCTTGTTTGAGATTCCTATTCTCAGTACACCTTGATGAGTTAAGCCTTTTTCGACGTTTTATTAAGACATTGTTATGTCATGGGCATAGTTAAATGATTTTGAATCAGTTGAGACTGATATTTAGATTTTTCAGTAATTTGCTTATTTTTGTAGTCTCGATTTGACTGTAAGTTAATGATTTTTATGGCAGATTTAAATTCAGACAGCGTGTCACTTTATTAAAGTAATTCTACCCCAGTTTAATTACTTTGACCAATTTTCTGTCATCATCAAGAAGGAAGAACATTTAAATGATTTTAGAGCGTTAAAATCCAGTACGTTGTCGACGATCTTGGAAATACTAGTCGTTATTTGAATTGATTGCAACACAGACATTTATCGTCAGTCATGAACGACCATTGCATCTTAGGCAATTTTGTGAAAGATGAACATTAATTATGAATTATTGAATGCATTAAATTCGTGAAACTTGTGTTAGGTTTTTTCTCATATAGAGATTTATATAATGATGTTTGCATTCCCCAGTCTAATTGGATTCTATTCGACTATTTTGCTGTTAGTCGCACTTTGTTTGATGATAGTATTTTTATACTACAATTCTTTGAAGATGTTAATCTTAAATTTTGATAGACCAGACAGGCGTATATAAGCGTATTCACTATTAAATTTGTTTGTGATTGGCAAATTTTTATTTCATTTCGATTCATGAATGAAATCCACGAAGTTTAAATGACAACAGTTTTGAAACAATTATTGATATAAATTTTTTTAAGTGGAACTATGAATGTATAATCGATAGTGCAGCGGACATGTTGAAAGTCGCTGACGTATAATGCCCTTAAATAAATGAAGGAGATTCCCACTGTAATTAATAATGATAAAGAATTATTTGTGGAAGTTTTGTAAGTTCGGTGGAAGTTTTGTAAGTTCGGTGGAAGTTTTAATGCCATATAGATTAATATATGATGAATTTTGGGCTATTTTGAATGCAGTTTGTGCATTATTTTGTAAGCGAAGTATTTTCCGCTAGAGTGTATTGTCATAGTTCGTTGAAAATTTATCAAGTGAATTTACTGTTATAATTAACAAGAGTTTGAAAGAATTTGAGATAAGATTTTGAATAGAGATTACCGTCACAAATAATTAAATGTATTACAACCTTTATTAAACCAGATTGTGACATTTACATGTATAACTAACCTTCATTGGTCGATTATATTAAACACGATTTTGAATTTACCAACCGGATAAAACATGTGGTTCAACGTATTTCTTAAATTATTAATTTAAATAATTTAAATGTTGATAGTGTAAATAATAAATGTAAATATCTTTGACAATAATGTGGAACAAAAGTACCGGTAATGTTAAAGGCGTGTTTAAAAATTTTGTAATTATTTTCGACAATATTATAAACAATTTCTAATTGTTATAAATAATTTATGTGATTTTGTTATAAACATTTAAGAGTGTGTTTGATACTCTAAACTATGCTTTTTAAACATTTGGAGGATAACTTAACAAGTTTAAGTAATGTTAAAATAATCCAGTGGGATGGAAGTTAAACATTTGAAAGATTTGCGTCAATATGTATGAGTTGTCTTGTAGACATTTAAAGCTTTAAAAGGAGCTGAATTCTTACGCAAGTGTGGGGAGAGGAGTGCGCCCCATTTGACAGGTGTGAGCCAGGTTAAAGAGTAGACCAGCCGGCCAGACATCTGGTTAGCAGGCGAGGTCGATACTCCGGCCTTGTGCCTATTTATACAAGTGCAATGTTTATTAAAGGAAACCAAATGCTCTATATATGTCGTTCCCTGACTTCCTCATCCAGTCCAAAATGTGTTATAAAATGTTACGTTATTCTGAGCTCATGGGAGCTAACAGATTGTTTGATAAATTTGCAAGTCCTTTAGGAGGACGTAGTCATATTGACATAGGCTACTGATAGCCACGTTTATTTTGTTGAGTTGTGAAATTCATACTCTTTATTTGAAAATAAAGCTCTTGTACAGTTCAAAGTTCTCGTCTTCGGTCTGGTTCATTTTTAAATGTCATGGTGAAGGTTATTGTGAGAGCATACTTTAAGGATCCTGTTGTCAACCCAATCCCCGAGATATTTATGAGAGGTAAGTAAAAGTAAGTATGTAACCCCGTCTATTTTGGTGTGTTCCACAATAATTTTTCTTGGTAACTTCTGGGTTCAAACCTCGGTAGTATCTGTCAGTGCCATTTTCATAGATGTAGCTGAGCTGGTGCGATTGATTGTTGGCAATCCGATTGAGGGGGCGGATATCTGACAGCCTACTATCCGGGTAAACGGGGACAGTACAAAGGGCCTAAATGCAGGGAATGGGGCGGTCTGTCGGAAATTTCAAGTGGACAGGGTTACCCGCAGGGATCCGAAGGGTAAGTATACAAATTTTGGTTCAGATCGGTGAAACGGTGTGGCTTTGTATACATAACAGACAGACAGACAGACAGAGAGACAGACAAACATTGAGCTTTATATATATAGATTTTAATTTAGACGAAAAGTTAGTCGGACGTTGTAACAGGCCAAGGGAGGACTGTGATTGGCTGTCAGCGATTTGAGTATTCGGAGCTGTTTCCTTTAGTGAATTTACAAGTTGTGCTTCTATATGTTGGAAAAAGTAATTTAAAAACGTTTGGAGATGATTGATTTTATTTCTGTGTTGTGGAACTGGTGAATTAGGGTGTCTGTGGACTGTAGTAGTCCCGCTGGCCCACAGCGCACCATCCCAGGTGGCCAGGGCATTGCCTAGTCCCCAGGAAGGCACGCCATGCGACCGCGAGTCTTAGGTTCCAAAACCACTGTCAGTTCAAAAGTTTATATATAACTAGCAGTAGTACCCGGCTTCGCCCGGTGGAAAGATGATAATATTTCAGTCTCCTTAACACTCAACGTCATAAATTATATTTATTTATGTATTCATTTCTTACATTATCAAACCCAGTGACAATGTTTATACTTAAGTCACTATGGGAAGGCTCTATAAAATAATGATCATTCTCGTGATATTTGTCTTCAGTCCGAGTCGAGATATGTCGTTAGCGGTCCCAGAATTCGTGACATCTCAGTCGTAGAAGTCTTTATGTGGTGGTGATTAGAAATATAATGGACTTAAAATCTAGGTCATTTACCCCAAATGACGTTGAGGGCGTAACATCTAGGTAATTTGCCCTACTGATCAGGATGATATTGAAAATTACTACATAACTGACATATGAAACTTAGAAAATAATAGAAAAATTATTTTTAGGACTCACATTTCGGGAAAGACTTGATTATTTTTTGCCAAAGAGCTCCCACTTAGATCGCTATCTGGTTAAAAGTTTCGTCTTGTTAAGGTTTAAACTGTACGATAAATGTCTGAAGCAATTCATCAAAGAGAAGCTTCCAGATTTCGCAGTCGGTATATCATTAACGTTCCTGAGCATCCAGTTGTCTTTTCTTCTGACGCAAAACATCTTCTACATAGTGATGATGAACATAGAAGCGACTACTGGCACATGTAACTTATCAACGAATGGGAATAATTGATATTTTAAAGGAATGAGAGGTCATTTGCCCTTTTGATGAGGATCACAATGAAGACTACTACTACTACTACTGAACGGGTATATCAAACTTACAAACTAATGGAAATACGTATTTTTAAAATCACAGGCTAGGTAGACTCTGGTGTTGCTTAGTAGTATAATGGACGTAACATCTAGGTCATTTGGCCCTTTGATGAGGATGATAATGAAGACGATTACTACTGAACGGGTATATCAAACTTACAAACTAAAGGAAATACACATTTTTAAAACCACAGGCTAGGTAGACTCTGGTGTTGCTTAGTAGTATAATGGACGTAACATCTAGGTCATTTGCCCCTTTGATGAGGATGATAATGAAGACGACTACTACTGAACGGATATATCAAACTTACAAACTAATGGAAATACACATTTTAAAAATCACAGGCGATGAAGACTGTGGTGTTACTTAGTAGTATAATGGACGTAACATCTAGGTCATTTGCCCTTTTGATGAGGATGGTAATGAAAACTACTGTTGAATTGACACGACAAACTTACAAACTACCGTGATAGAAAGAAATATTTCAAAATTCACAGGCGATGAAGACTTATTGTGTGTGGTGATTAGTGGTATAAAGGGTGTAACATCTAGGTCATTTGCCCTTATGATAATAATAAGGTAATGAAAAATGACTACTAAACGAACATGGTGTAATTTTAAATCTGATATAGGTAATTCAGATTACTACCTTCGATGTCTTCCAAAGTCTGAACGTTATATTCAGGCTTAGGCCTATACTCGATGCGTGTAGTGAAAGAGCTTATCGAGTACTGCTCGGGTCCAAGCTGCACGTAGCTGAGAATATCGCAGATGATGACGATATATGATGACAGACGTTCGGGGGGGGGGGGGTTCCCGGTCCTATTCACATTGACCGGTGAATCACTCATTCTTTCGTAACACTACAGCGGTTTGAGCAAAGACCCTGTATGAACATCAGCATAGTCAGCAATAACAGGTAACACGGCGGGGTCTGCACATTTTTCTCATGTCACCTCGCAATGAATGAGCAAGCTATTCTCACCCCTGCCCCCTCTTCCTCCCTCCACCCACCAGGGTCACTACTTGTGGGACGTGGGTTTGCGACCACGGGACCCCAGCTGAGTCCGGCATTGCTTCTACTTACTGGTGCCGGGCACCTTTCAGTTCTCTTTCCTGTCAGCCTCCCTTGGTCAAACTCTTGTTCTCTTCCGACCCCGATGGTATCAGGTTATCCGAGGCCTAGCGACTCTTTCACTTTCCCGCCTTAATTGGCCCTTGTCTAATCATTCCTGATAGCCTCATTCTTTTCTTAATATCTCATATCTTCTGCTCAAGACCCTCAAGGAGGCAGGGTGTGTGTAGCCCTGGTGCACCCTGGATAGTGCTACATCCTCAAGGGCTCATGGCTGGTGAGTTCAGGAGCTGGCAACCCTGAAGGTTTCCTGAGCGGGTCCGGTTTTACCCCTTTTTTCCATTGCCTTTGGGACGGACCCTGTCCACTTTCCGGGAATGGAGTGGTCTGTCCGCAATTTCAAGCAGACAGTGTTACTCGCAGGGTACCAAAGGGTAAGTATACAAATTTTGGTTCTGATCGGTGAAACGGTGTAGATTTGGACCAAAGGGCCTAAATGCAGAGATTGGGTTGGACTGTCCGAAATTTCAAGTGGACAGGGTTACCCGCAGGGTTGCAAAGGGTAAGTATACACATTTTGGTTCTGATCGGTAAAACGGTGTAGATTTGGACCAAAGGGCCTAAATGCAGAGATTGGTTTGGTCTGTCCGAAATTTCAAGTGGACAGGGTTACCCGCAGGGTTGCAAAGGGTAAGTATACAAATTTTGGTTCGGATCGGTGAAACGGTGTAGAAGTTTGCCAAAGGGCCTAAATGCAGGAAATGGAGTGGTCTGTCCGAAATTTTAAGTGGACAGTGTTATTCACAGGGTTACATAGGGTAAGTATACAAATTTTGGTTGAGATCGGTGAAACGGTGTAGATTTGGTACAAAGGGCCTAAATGCAGGGAATGGGGCGGTCTGTCGGAAATTTCAAGTGGACAGGGTTACCCGCAGGGATCCGAAGGGTAAGTATACAAATTTTGGTTCAGATCGGTGAAACGGTGTGGCTTTGTATACATAACAGACAGACAGACAGACAGACAGACAGACAGACAAACATTGAGCTTTATATATATAGATGTATATGCTGCAGTCTCCATCTATATATACTAGCAACCCACCCCGGCTTTGCCCGGTATCTTTAACGGTTTTCCCAGCGTACGCTTAAAAAGCGCACGGACGGCAGGTCCCAGGAGACGTAATTCAGAAAAGCCGAGGTGAACAGCGAAACTCCAAACACAAATACTCTTCTCTGAAGTCTAACTCAACACAACTCGATAGTTGATGCTGGCCGAATCAGGGGTGATAGACTCGCACGCTACCTCGTAAACTCGCACCGAAGCTAGTAATTTAAATTTCAACTGAATGGAGATTGTTGGAAGATATGAAAACGTAAAATCACTTAGAGTGGGCGATGTATTAAAGATAGATAGATGCTGTCACGAACATTTTGTAGAACTTCTTATGCTGACCAATTCTTACACTCATAGTATGTAGATATTGTTAACGGTTTATCCAGCGTAATCTCTAAAGGCGCACGGACGGCAGGTTTTCTCTTCGACTCGATTCACTGAAATCGTTACTGTTCGGCTTCCTTTGGTCACAAATGAATGATTTTCTACAGAAACCTTCATCGAGAAATCTTTTACAGAATGGTGAAGACCGCATCAAAATTCATCCAGTGGTTCTCGAGATTACCGGTTACATCCAAGAATCGGGGACTTAGTTTTATACTAAGTAGCCTCACCAAGGCGGACCGGGTTCGATTCCCGGTCACTGCATGTGAGATTTTCGATGTGAAATGCCATGTCCTGTGGTTCGGATTCCACGTAAAACGGAGGTCCCGTGGCTTATGATCGCGAGATTAACGGTCACGTTAAACTACAAGCTTCCTTCCTTTTTTTTAATACTAAGTAGAGATATATACACGAGAACTACCGTCATTTTCCACCAATTTATACATAAAATATGACCATTTAAAATTTCAGTCGAGTTCGTTAATGGGTAAAATCGGACTAAAGGGGTGGAAATGGAGGTCCATTTTCGAAAAATTGAAATATTGGTATAACTTTCTTAGTATGTGAAAACTCAAATTCAATCGAAGTTCGTACTATTCTACGGATAAGGGTGAAAAACATACCTGCCTTAAGAGGCACAATATCAAAACCGTCTTAAATGCTCAATATTCCTTTTTTTTAGCGTAGGGGTGAGCTACAAGTACCGTCGCGTGTGAAGTGTTGTCTGGGGAGGAAAGTGTGAATGTAAGGACGAGGAATTGTAAGGTAACGGCTGTGGCCTATAGTTAGAGCCCTGCGCGGATAAACAAAACGTTATCCGCATCCGCCCCGCATCCGCACGACTCTTATTTGCATCCACCCCGCATCCGCAAAGCTATTATCCGCATCGGCCCCCATCCGCATGACTTTTTTTTTTCCCATTCCCACGTTTGTTCTCCAAATCTACTGGCATTACAATTATATTTTAATTAGATAAAGCATAAATTACTAAAGCAACATATTTAGACATTTGAGGAAAAAGTCGTTCCCTTAGGATTTGTATGTCATGTGCTATGTTTAAATTGAATGTTATACAGCCAGAATTGCAACCCTTTTCTGTTTGGAGTGTTAATTATGCTTAATGACAATCTGAATGAGATTAGCTTAAATCATCATTTTACATTTGTCATGAAAAAAAACATAACGAAAATAAATGATACCGGTATGCCATAAACAACCGGGTCCTAATAATGATATTAAACAAGTTCGGATTGTATTCTAAAACTATCCGCAAATTTTCTCCAAACAATAACCGAAGATATCCACTATCCGCACAGCCATGCAAACTATATCCGCATGGCAATAACTTATGCGGATATCCGCGGGTTTATCTGCGGATATCTGCATCCACGCAGGCCTTTACCTATAGTTAGGGACCAAACCCGGCATTCGCCTGGAAGGAAGATGGGAAACCACCGAATACTATCTTCAAGGTTGCCGGCAGGGGGATTCGAACCTCCTCGCCTCCCGGATGTGAGCGATTGCCTGCAGCCACGCCGTAACGACCATGGCTAACTCACCCGGTAATATTCCTCTGAAATTACCTGTAAGAATGTTTGATATGACCCATCCTTATGCCAAAGGATAAGCAAAAGTTTTCGTAATTATAAGATGCCAAATTGAAGACTTGAAATAAAGAAGGCTCTAAGTGCCAAAAAAAAAAAAAAATAGTTTAAAGTATAGAAGGCATTTATTGGTAATCATTTCAACTTTTTGTGTTTTAATTGAAAGATAAGCATTGTACGGATCTACTATCCAAACGATCTTACAAATGTGTTATTGTAACGGAATGGAAAACTCATTTGTTGTAAAAATTCAATGAAAGTCCCATAGCTCAATACATAGTAACATTATCATTATTATTATTATTATTATTATTATTATGAATACTGCTCTTCATTACGACAGTTTGCTTGCAGATAGCAATATCTGGCGCCCTGGAGGTTCGATTCCCAACTTTAGTAAAGAAATGAAATTCTGGTCTTAGTTCTCAGCCTGGAGAGGCATGAAGTGGTTTGCCGTGGATTCCCCACTTTTACGACAGGGAAATGCTGGTATGGTAACTAATACGTCAGGCCACGGGCGCCTCCTCCCCCCAAATCCTCGTAGGCTATGAGACCACGCATCCAAGTACTCGGAGCGAAATGCTCACGATGTTCAACCAAGATAGCTTGCCTCGGTAATGTGCGGAGTGTTTCTTGTTAAACGGATTCCGGGCCTCGTCGTTTTCTACAAGCGTGTTCTCCAGGGCTTCACTACTATTGAGACGTGGCTAAGGTACCATGGGGCCCCGGCTGGGTCCGGCATTGCCTCCACTTACCTGTGCCGACTACCCTCTCTCATGTTCCCTGTTCTCACCTGAGTAGTTGACTGCTTCTCTGGGTTCTTGGCAATTCTTCGAAAACATTTCGCCCTTGACGACTTACTTGTCTAGAACTCACCCAATTTCTTTTCTTATTCATAGAAATTTATGATCTCGTCTCGATCTTTGCCTACTTCTGTCGGGTCATTTTCGAAAATATCCTTTTTGAAATCGAAGATAAAAAAATATTAACATTTAATTATGCAGGTCCTACTTGTTTCTGAATGTCGTCTCTTGACTGATTCCCGAGAGAGATTGTCCCTGTGGCGAACAAGGGTTGCAACGTTCTCTTACTGTTTGCCGCAAATGCTAAGAAACTAGTCCTACTCCTTCCGAATAGATTTTAATTTTTAAAAATGTGTTTTTTAAATATAAATCGAAATCAGAAAACTCGCTATAAGAAAATGCGTTTGCACTGGCGCGCGGAGCATACATTCTTTCATTATGTTAACAGCAACGGCAGATAAACTGCATGCCATCTATTGATAGATATTGTTACTACCCCATCATTCGTGGCAGTTCGAGTCTTTTATACATTGTTGGGCTTGGCGAGTAGATTCTATTTCACACAATATCTCAAAATGTGTAACTTTGGCACTTAAGAGTCTTCTTTATTTCAAGTCTTCAATTGATGAAGGAAGAGCCAAACGTTACCCTGACAACGCTAGCTCACGAGATCACATTCAGCTTTCCACCTGTCTTTGCCCGTTGAAATCTATCTCCGCCTTCCGGCGCTTCCGGCGTGCCGAGAGGGATATTTTTAGCTTACTTTTCACGTTTTGTAAAAATGGGGGAAAATTAGATCGATGCGGGCAAATGTGTATGTGTCTGTCCTTCTAGACAAAAGTCTGACTGTGTGCCCCTACCCATATCAACTCCTAAACGGCTGCAGCTATCAAAACCAAATTTGGTATGAATAAATATGAATAAAGATCTATATCTGAATATTTCACGGCCATATTTAAAAATCACATCAGTGCTACAAACTGATGAAAATTTGAGATAATTTAAAAATTAGGAATTGAGCAAAGAATTGCATAAGCGAATAAAAAACATAATTCTGGTCAAATACTGCAACCAAGTCTCTATAATATCACCACTACAGAAGCACTCCCCTCGATATCTTCTCTAGCAGAAGTGATAATGTACTCCTGAAACTTCTCATTATGGTCCTCTATCGCATCGATGTTAGAAAGATTGGTCTGTAGGGGGTTCTGCTATTCGGGAGCAGGGGCTATGTATCACAGCATCCATGGGAAGGTTCTAAGAAAGTTTTCAGGATCCTTGAAGTAATTCATGGATGTTGTTTGAAATATGTTCAAGTTGTTCCCAAAAATGTAATATTTCACATGTGTGCAAGATCGCTTTCGCCCATGAAAGACATAACGGATAGAAAATCCACCACGTTACTGTGATCATATTTTACGAGCATTATAAAGGATGGGAAATATTGTTCATATTGTTTGAAGGAGAAATTCGTTTATGTTGGCTGTTTGGTAAGTGATACTGACTATTATTAGCCTACTTTCGATTTTTGCAAAAAATTAAAGTAGACTTATGAGATCACTACAGGGCGAAAAAAAGTGTGGCTGTCTGTGTGTGTGTATGTGTGTGAGTCTGTGTGTGTGTGTGTACTCTGAATGTCTGCCCCCCCCCTATCAAATCGAACACGGTGAGCGCAAATTGAACGAAATTTGGTACAAAGGTAGCACTAGCAAAGGACACCTCAGTGTCATGTTTTATATCGCCGCCATCTTGACGGAAACGTAATGGTGGCCACACAAATGTTCAAAGCTTAAATCAAATTACGACTAACCTAATCATCCAATCTCTACCAAATTTTGCAACAACATACCTTTATGGGGGCAGCATCCTTTGACCAAACTAATAGGTCATCAGCCTAATAGTTTGCGGATGGCGGCCATCTTTGCGTGAAAATCGATTGCCCCTATTAATTCGAACACGGTGAAACCGAATGGAATGAAATTTGGTACTGAGGTAGCAATAGCAAAGGGCACCCCAGTGTCATGTTTCATATCGCCGCCATCTTGACGGAAACGTAATGGCGGCCACCCAAATGTTCAAAGCTTAAATCAAATTACGATTAACCTAATCATCCGATCTCTACCAAATTTTGCATCAACATACCATTATGGAGGGAGCATCCTTTGACCAAAATAATAGGTCATTAGCCTAATATTTTGCGGATGGCGGCCATCTTTGTGTGAAAATCGATTCCCCCTATTAATTCGAACACGGTGAAACCGAATGGAACGAAATTTGGTACAGAGGTAGCACTAGAAAAGGCCACCTCAGTGTCATGTTTTATATCACCGCCATCTTGACGAAAACGTAATCGCGGCCACCCAAATGTTAAAGGCTAAAATGTAATTACGAACAACCTAATAATCTAGTCTCTACCAAATTTTGCAACAACAAATCTTTATGTGGGAAGCATATTCTGACCAAACTGCTAGATCATCAGCCCAATAGTTTGCAGATGGTGGCCAAGTATGTGTGCAAATCGTTTCCCCCTATCAATTCAAATACGGTGAAACCGAATTGAACGAAATTTGGTACAGAGGTAGCACTAGCAAAGGGCACCTTAGTGTCATGTTTTATATCGCCGCCATCTTGACGGAAACGGAATGACGGCCACCCAAATGTTAAAAGCTTAAATCAAATTACGACCATCCTAATAATTTGATCTCTACCGGATTTTGCAACAACATGCCTTTTTCTGGAAAGCATCTTATGACTGACTACAAGGTCATCAGCCCAATAGTTTAGAAATAGCGGCCATGTATGTGTGCAAATCCATTCCCCAGATCAATTCAAACACGGTGAAACCGAATTGAATGTTTTTTTTTTTACAGAGGTAGCACTAGCGAAGGGCACCTCATATTCATGTTTAATATCCCTATGTTGTTGTTGTTGTTTGAGTCTTCAGTCTTTTGACTGGTTTGATGCAGCTCTCCATGCCTCCCTGTCCTGAGCTAATCGTTTCATCTCTACATAGCTACCACACCCTACATCCGAGGCAATCTGTTTAACATATTCTAACCTGGGTCTACCCCTACAGTTCTTGTCCTCGACCCTTCCTTCCATAACTAAGCTTGCTATTCCTGGGTGTCTTAGTATGTGTCCTACCAACCTATCTCTTCTCTTCATTAGCAGTCGCCAGAAACATCTCTCCTCTCCCACTCGTCTTAATACCTCTTTGTTTGTAACCCTATCTACCCATCTGATCTTCATCATTCTCCTGTAACACCACATTTCAAATGCTTCAATTCTCCTCTTTTCTGCTACACCAATAGTCCAAGTTTCACTTCCATAGAGCGCCACGCTCCAGACAAAGGTTTTCAAAAATGACTTCCTAATACCTAAATCTATATTCGATGTCAGCAGATTCCTTTTTTGTAGAAATGCTTTCTTTGCCTGAGCCAACCTACTTTTTATATCCTCTTTGCTTCGTCCATCACTGGTTATTCTGCTTCCTAAGTAACAGAAGTCTCCTACTTCCTTCAGCTTTTCACCTGCCAATTTGATCTCCATAGAGGTTTCTGATTTATTTCGGCTGCATTCCAGTATTTTTGTTTTACATTTATTAATTTTCATCATGAATTCTTTCCGTAAGACGGAGTCCATACCATTCAAAAACTCATTCAAATCCTCAGACTTGTCGGCCAAGATGACTATGTCATCAGCAAATCTCAGAGTTGAAATTATTTCTCCTTGAATCTTCACTCCCACTTTACATTTCTCTCTAATTTCCTTCATTGCTTGTTCAATGTAAAGATTGAAAAGTATGGGTGATAAGTTGCAGCCTTGCCTTACACCTTTCTGAATACCAGCTTCTCTCTCATGTCCTTCAACTCGAATGACTACTGTCTGGTTTCTGTATAGATTGTATATCACCCTCCTATCCCTGTACTTTATTCCAATCGATTTCAAAATGTCAAACAATTTAGTCCAATCAACGTTATCAAAAGCCTTTTCTAAGTCTAAAAAAGCCATGAACGTTCTCTTATCTTTCCTTATTCTACCTTCCAAAATCAGCCTAAGACTTAGTACAGCTTCCCTTGTTCCTACATTTCTCCTGAAACCAAACTGGTCTTCACCCAACTCCGTTTCTATCTGGCTTTCAATCCTCTTGTAAATTATTCTAGATAGGATCTTTGAAGCATGAGTAATCAAGCTGATTGTACGGTAATCTTCACATCTGTCAGCTCCCACTTTCTTTGGTATAGGGATGATTACATTCTTCTTGAATTCAGGGGGTACCTCACCTGTCTCATAAATCCTACACACCAAGTGAAATAACCTGATCAGACCTTCATCTCCTATGCAGCGTAGCAACTCAATCGGTATATCATCTATGCCTGGTGCTTTATTCCTGCGTAAGTCTTCCAAAGCTCTATCAAATTCTGATCTCAATATTAAATCTCCTTTCGCATCCTCATCAATTTCCTCCTCCCTTTCCATTACATGATTCTCAATCTCCTTTCCCTGATACAAACTCTCTATATAACCTTTCCATCTCTCAACCTTTTCTTCCCTATAGCACGTTGTATTTCAACGAGCTACTACAACCAACATTCAATTATACTCCTTGAAAAGGACAAAGAGTTATAACAATACCCATGCATTTAGGAGAAAGTAGGCTATATGTTCTTTACTGAACATCTTGTTTACCTAGATATAAGCAGGCATATTGTACTGTACATTCTTGTGATGTTTTTTAGAATTAGAATTGGAATAGACTTCGAGTTATTTACTTTGAAACAACATATTTATTATACCCTTGGATAATGATAAGGGTTCATCATATTGTACACATCATTTGTAAAAAATAGGAGAGCGTAAATTCACTGGTGTACGAGTTCAACACAGATTCATAAATTGGTAAAGAAAGTAAAGAAAACCGGGGCATTTTTCAACGCCGATTTCTTACACAGGAGAAGGTGGACGAAATCCTTGTTAGCTTTGAATTTTCTTTTCGGAAATCAATCCGGCGTAGCCTACTACTCAGCAGACAGGAGTAAGTCCATCACGTTCACCACACGAATCTAGGACAGTTTTGTTGGAAGTTTTCAAAGCCAGATTAATTACGAATAGCTTCTGGCCAGCTCATTCTGATGACTTATTTTTAAAAATTCATGTTGTGATTTATTAATCTTACGGAGCAGGTTTTTTGTATTAGGCTGTGACTAATAATCAAATGTATTAGTTGATGGTAGCAATCAACTAAACGCGCGCCCCAAGCTATCTGAGATTCGGAGCAGAGGTAACTTCACCCGAAGGTGTCAGCAATGCTTCTTAGCCGAGGGACAGTACTTCCAACATATTTTGTCAACTGTACAGTAACTACGGCAACGTAAGCTTTCAAATTTGAACTCCATTAGAGAGCACTTTCATCAATGTTAGACTGAACGAATGGCAGATACACGGATCTTACACAAAACGGTATCCGCATCCGCTATGTATCCGCACGTCCTTCATCAGCAACCGCATCCGCTAATGTCTACGAATGTACACATCAGCATCTGCGGATATATCAATTATTTTTACCATTTATTGTAAGAGGCCCTAAAGGGGTAAAGCCCGCATAGTACATCCTAGGTTACACTAAGAAGCCTACCCAACTCAAGGGCTCACGGCTATTGAGCTCGGGAACTGGCAACGACCAGAGGGATTACTGAGCTGGGTCCATTTATTTAATTTATTTTGTTGGCTTTGGGACGTACCCTCCTTTCCTTTTAGGTAGATTTCATTAGAAAGCTAACTATTGTAATGGGTACCATGTTTCAACTTCCGGAAAATTTCGACATATCTTCGCGTTTCACATCCCCCAGACCCCAAAACCACCGTCAGTTCAAACGTTTATAAATAATTTATGTATATATGTATACAGGGTCTTTCATATAAAGTAAGAACGGTGAGCGGCGGCTTTGTTATCCGCTACTGTGGTGGCCTTGGCCGAGCTTGTGGCGCACCGTGGCCCCCTGCTTTAAGCGTGTGTACAATCTTATATGAAATATTACCTTATAAGAGATGCTGGATGTGTCGTCCTTCCTGGGTCATACAGGCATTGTATCTGGTAACCACATTCTGGCTGACGTGAGTGAGTTCTGCCACTATAATGTTTCTGATTTTTTAAATTTATGTATTTTATTGAGCACCGAGCCAGTAGTGTCAAACTTATTTTCAATTACACGAATCTGTGCTAGTGATGGTGGCACTTCATGGGGAAATTGCTGAACAAATGCATCACGTACCCGCCGAGCCGACTCGTACTTAAAATGAAGTTTACTTACAAAAACACGATGTTGTAATGATAACTGTCTCACCATGTTAACATCTGAGGTTCAGACTGGTGACTGAACAACTGCATGCTTATTGCAAGGTCAAATATGTACTATGCGCGCGCTTTCAATACTATAGCAGGGGGGCCGTGGCGCGCCACAAGCTCGGTCAAGGTCACTGCAGCAACGGCCAACAAAGCCGCCGCTTGCCGTTCCTATTTTATATGAAAGACCCTGTATATATATATATCAGTTTCTTGTGGACACGATAACTGCCGTAATTTTGCACCAATCACTTTGAATTTTTTACATAATATGTATCCCTATAAAATCTCAGTCGAGTTCGTTAATGGGTAAAATCGGTCGAAGGGGGTGAAAATGGGGGGCTTTTTTTCGAAAAAGTGAAATTTCGCTATAACTCTCTTAATACGTGAAATATCGAATCCATTTAAAGTTCATAATATGTGTCGGATAAATGCCAAAAGTTTATGTCAAATAAGTTTTTTGATAGCACCAACCATTGACCAAAGGGGTGGAAAAAAGTGGGTTTTTCGGGAAACATTAATCATATCTCTTTTAATAGGCACAATATCAAAACCGTACAAAATGGAAAATATTCCCCTAATAATTAGCTAAAACTTTTGTCTGAAAGAATTTTTGATATGATCCACCATTACGCCAAGGGATGAGAAAAATGATTTCGGAATTTTAAAAAATGTCAAGTGCCATCAGAGGTTACCATACCAACGCTTTTAAATTGATGAGGGATGATCTATCAGAGGTTGCCAAGACAACGCCATTGACGAGATCACATTCATTTTTAGCCTACTTTTCACACTTTTCAAAAATGAGGAAAAAGTAGACTTATGAAATATATCCGGGAAAATGTGTCTGTCCTTCTGTCTGTCTGTCCTTCTGTCTGTCTGGCTGTGTGTGTGTGTGTCCCCCATATCAACTCCTAAACGGCTGCAGCAATCGAAACCAAATTTAGTATGAGTAAAGATGTATACCGGAATATCTCAGGCCCATATTTGAAAAAGATGCCAGTGCTACCAACTGCTGAAAAACACACTAGAAATTTGAGCTCCATGTTGGATATCCTGGAAGGTATACATGGGAGCTATTCTAAAATTGGCACACATGTAGATAATACTATTTCAGTTTAATTTCCAGGTGGCCATACATGACAGCGTTGCCAAAATAATTTTAAGCCTTCTGATAAGTCCAATTTTTAAATGCATATAACTTCTACACTATCAATTGGATTTCAACCAAATTGTGTATGTAATATGTGCACATAAACAGATATGACTGAGTGTATTCTTAAGAGCCACCAGGGCTGCCAACTGTTAATAATTGCTCTCTATTTTGTATCCAAATACACACATCAAAAAAAGTTTTGCATCACCTCGGTTCCAAGAGTTCCGGAACCGTTAAATACAAAGGGAATAGAGATCAACACAAACAACATTTCAGCTCGTTTTATTGCTCATGAGACCCACACATTGCATGTTGTACCATCATACAGCTAGACTTTCAGCATTTGTGGTCCAGATTGCAGTACACACCACTACCTCTAATACCCAGTAGCACGTCCTCTTGCATTGATGCATGCCTGTATTCGCCGTGGCATACTATCCACAAGTTCATCAAAACACTGTTGGTCCAAATTGTCCCACTCCTCAACGACAATTCGGCGTAAATCTCTCAGAGTGGTTGGTGGGTCAAGACGTCCATAAACAGCCCTTTTCAACATATCCCAGGCATGTTCGATAGGGTTCATGTCTGGCGAACATGCTGGCCACTGTAGTCGAGCGAGGTCGTTATCTTGAAGGAACGCATTCACAAGATGTGCACGATGAGGTCGAGAATTGTCGTCCATGAAGACAAATGCCTCTCCAATATTCTGCCGATATGGTTGCACTATGGGTCGGAGGATGTCATTCAGGTATCGTAAAGCCGTTTCGGAGCCTTCCATGACCACCAGTGGCGTACGTCGGCCCCACATAATGCCACCCCAAAACATCAGGGAACCACCACCTTGCTGCACTCGCTGGACAGTGTGTCTAAGACGTTCAGCCTGACCAGGGTGCCTCCAAACACGTCTCCGACGATTGTCTGGTTGAAGGCATATGCGACACTCATCGGTGAAGAGAACGTGATGCCAATTCCGGGGGGTCCATTCAGCATGTTGTTGGGCCCATCTGTACCGCGCTGCATGGTGTCGGGGTTGCAAAGCTGGACCTCGCCATGGACGTCGGGAGTGAAGTTGCGCATCATGCAGCCTATTGCGCACAGTTTGAGTTGAAACACGACGTCCTGTGGCTGAACGAAACGCATTATTCAACATGGTGGCATTGCTGTCAGGGTTCCTCCGAGCGGCAATCCGTAAGTAGCGGTCATCCACTACAGTAGTAGCCCTTGGGCGGCCTGAGCGAGGCCTGTCATCGACAGTTCCTGTATCTCTGTACCTCCTCCATGTCCGAACAACATCGCTTTGGTTCACTCTGAGACGGCTGGAAACTTCCCTTGTTGAGAGCCCTTCTTGACACAAAGTAACAATGCGGACGCGATCGAACTGCGGTATTGACCTTCTAGGCATGGTAGAACTACAGACAACATGAGCAGCGTACCTTCGTCCTGGTGGAATGACTGGAACTGATCGGCTGTCGTACCCCCTCCGTCTAATAGGCCCTGCTCATGCATGGTTGTTTACATCTTTGAGCAGTTTTAGTGACATCTATGAACAGTCAAAGGGACTGTATCTTGGATACAATATACACAGTCAACGTCTATATGCCGGAGATCTGGGAACCGAGGTGATGCAAAACTTTTTTTGATGTGTGTATATCAGAAAGTATGCAAGCCGACAGCTTTAAACTATGCACACGTAAATTACCTGACATTTTACATTAATTTGGAGTAACTTATATACGTCAGTTCTACCAACATTATTTTAAGCCTGCTGATAGGACCAATTTTTAAATACATGTAACTTCTATACCAACAAATGGATTTCATCCAAAATTGGCACAAAAATATATAATATTTCAGATTATTTCTGACCAGCACTCGCATGACATTGTTGCCAACATGCTTTTACGTGCACTAATAGATCCAATGTCTAAATCCATGTAACGTCCTTTGGACTTCAACCACATTTTGTATTCTGTACCTTAGGAGATGGAAGTAAGAATATATTCAGTCACCAGAGCTGCCAACTGTATTGCTCTATTAGGCTACATTATGCCTAGTATACCTTATTTCGAACTAATTAAGACATTTCGATATTACCCACTTAATTTCGTCATTATTCTAGATAGGTTCATATACTGTAGATTAATCTATGGCATGAATCTTAATTTTAAGAAAAGTAGGCTCTTTAGTTCGTCACGGAACTTCTTGTTCCATCTGACTATGAGGGAAGCGGCTAACTGGTAGCATGCTGAACTTCTATGCCCAAGGTCGCTGGTTCAAAGCCGGCCAAACTCGCCGGATTTTCTAAGAGCGCTAAAAATCCGTCAGCATCCTTTCCTTTGGGGAAGTTACAACGTTCGTTGCAAGTTGCTGGTTGCGGTGGCATCTAGCAGCCAAGTTCACAGCTAGGTGTCGTTGACGTTAGTATTTGGTACAAAATTAGGTACTACTACTTAAAATTGACCGTCTGCAGTCCTTACCTGAATTACAGACTAATACAGTCATCACAAATAACACCGTTTATCAGACAGATTCTACACTCACCCAATGTACACGGGGTTACATGACCACCTTGTCGCAGCCCCTAAACTGAGGAACCAACCAACATCTCTGCGGGAGATAAAATTTTGCGTGAAGAAGTAACAGACTGTTAGATAGTTACACATTAGTTCCAAACTTTGCATAAGGACAGTGTGATCACAAGTATAAAAATGAACCCCAAATGACAAGAAGGTTACCATCCCCATAAGGCAGTAAAATGTTTATAATATGCATAGAAAGACGTAAAAAATGTTAACTAACCTCCAATTGTAAAATACTTTCTCGCAATAAATGAGGTCTGATCCTCCTACGAAAACCTGCATATTTTGCCTATTATAGCCTATCCCCTAGTTTGCCCGGTGAAATCTACCTCCGCCTTCCGGCGTGCCGAGAGGATTTTTTAGCCTATTTTCAATTTTGAAAAAATAGGCTTATGAGATCACCTTTTGCCCGCGCGCGCGCGCGTGTGTGTGTGTGTGTGTGAGAGAGAGAGAGAGGTGTGTGTGTGTGTGTGTGTGTGTGTGTCCTAATAAAATCTAAACGGCTGGAGCGATTTCAATGAAACTCAGTAAGTTCATAGCACTATTCCCGGCGACCTCGACCGTGCCCTTCAAATTTAGTTACGTCTCACCAATCCAACATGGCGGCTGTGCGAAATATTTCACTAGCATTCAATATCTCCGAAACTATTACCGATATCGCCCTGAAATTGTGTACGGTGATAAAGGGCACTACTAGAAGTTCACCTATGAGACTTTCAAAAACCTGGTGACTACAAAACCAACATGGCGGTCAAGCGAAGTTGAGACTTTTAAATAGACTTTTCTCGTGATTTAACTATCCAAACGTAATGAAACTTGGTACAGCAAATGTTTATACACATTGCAATGCACTGGAGTCTAATTTAGTTCAATTGTTTTCATAACCTCAAAATGGCGGCTGTGCGAAATATTTCACTGACATTCTATATCTCCGAAACTATTACAGATATCAGCCTGCAATTTTGTACGGTGATAAAAGGTACTGATACAAATTAACCTATGCATATTTCATAAACCTGTAAAGTACAAAACGAACATGGCGACCAAGCGAATTTGAAATATTTGAATAGACTTTTCTCGTGATTTAACTGTCTGAGCGCAGTGAAATGTGGTACAGTATATGATTTTGCAGATTGTAATGCACTGGCATCTAATTTAATTCAATTGTTTACATAACCTCGAGATGGCGGCTGTGCGAAATTTTAAAATTAAGTTTTTATTTCTTGTGTCGTAATCATGCGATCGAAGTGAAAGTTTGAATAATGAACCTAGGCAATAATTGTCCTTGAATGGTACATAACTCTATGGCCTATACATATAACTATCCTAAATGGCGAGTTTCCGAAATATTTTGACGGTTCTCAATATCTATGAATCTTTTACAGCAACCAAACTGAATTTTTTTATGTTCATAGAGACTATGAACATATGTTCACCTATAGGACTTCAGTAACCTGGTGAGCACAAATCCAACATGGTGGCGACACGAAGTATAAATATTTAAATGGACGTTTCTCGCGAATTAACTATCCGAGTGCCGTGAAAAGTTGCACGTTAAATGCTTATACAAATGTTGATCCACTGGCATCTAATTTATTGCAATTGTTTGCATAATCACAAGATGGCTGCTGTGCGTAATTTTAAAATCTCGTTTTTACTTCTTGTGTTCTAATCATGCGATTGAAGTTTGAATACCACACGTACACAATAATATTAATGTAATAGTACAAAAATAAAAATCCAACCTGGCTACCATCTGAAATATTTAGACGGTTCTCAATATCTACGAATCTATCACAACCTTCAAACTGAAATTTTGTATGTAGATAGAGGCAATTAACATGAGTAGGATATATGAAAATAGGCTGTAGAGTTCTTCACGGAACTACTTGTTACATCTGCATTTCATGATTCTACTTCCTATCAACGCCATCAAGAGATTTCAACGATACAATTTCTTTCACTCAGTACAACATGTTACTGTATGTTCTTTAAATTTATGTGTTTGTTAGTGGCGAAGCTGGGCTCATGGTCCTCTCTCTTGCATTTAACCAAGTGATACTGTACAGAAAGATTACATACATTTCATGATATCAAAATTATAATACTGACAATTATAAAAAATACGCAATAATTAGTTATGCAATTTATATTAAATACTAATAATAATAAGCAAAAATACATGATAATAAAAATAATGGTGGACACAAAGGCTAGCACGACATCGAATTTCTCTGCAGTCGAGTTGCACCCGCTATTTCAGATATAAGAGAACGAAGACACTAGCGCCTTTATAATACAAAATGACTATACATTTTATATAAATACAAAGGAAGAGGCGGCTAAAACCGCCCACAGACGAATTATCGCTTTTTTCGTTCTTTCCACAATATTGCAGCTGAGATGAATGCGAAATTAAGCAATATTTTTGTAGACCAAAACAAGAGGATTTTGCCGGCGTTGTTGATTGGCTCTTTCCTTGTCAAGGAACCCGCCTCTCTTTGATCCACGCCACTGTGAAATCCCCAGAGAATGAAGTGACGTCAAATTGTTATGAACTGAAGAGCAATAAAAGCAGCCGCATCCTGGATGGCACCAGACTCGACTCCGATAACAGCACCGATAACACCCCAGACCTGCAGTCGCTCCGGAGGTAAGGAACTAAACACGAGTATAAGCATTACTGATTATTGTTTTAATGTGTATTGAAGGCTCGTTGTGTTACTGATTGTTTGACAAATTGTTTCGAGACCACATTCACGTTATTTCACATCGACCGTGAAACTCGACTCACATTAAACAACTACAGAAGCAATTTGCGATTCCACCGTTTCTAAATTTCAAGTCTTCTGGTAGCCAAAGTTGGAACTACTTGAAATTGAACTTGTTGGGAGTCCTCGAGCGTTCAATCAAAAATACCCAGCTATGACCATTCAGCTGCAATTCATATATAATATGTTTCAATTCTCGTAACTCAGACAACGTAAGAATTTTAAACATAAATTTTAACATGATTAGAATTATGTATATTAAGGCTTTCACGGCCCATGTTGCTATATAAATAATGCATGTTTTTTGGGCTAATGCCGTGTGAAAGTAAATTAGAACCATACGTTTCGGAGAAACCTTGCCTCCTTGTTTGATTCCATTGAAAAAGGAGGCAAGGTTTCTCCGAAACGTATGGTTCTAATTTAGTTTCACACGGCATTAGCCCAAAAAAAACATGAATTATTTATATGATTAGAATTTTTAATTTTTAATTGATGCCTCATTCTTGTTTTAATTTCCGTGTCATTTAGCAGCAAAATTGAATGTTACGAGTTGCTGGCAACCGGAAGATTGACCTCTTCAAACAATACTCACCACCACACCCGTTTTTATTTGGATCTGTATGTCTTTGAAACGAACGATGATAAATCATTAACGGGTCATCCCATTTTTGCATATAATCTATTTGATTCCAAGGTAACATTACGTATTACGATCAGTGTTTCTTTCAGGGAATTCCCTCAGGAAAACGAGGGAGAGGGTACATTAAATATGTCCATTTTCCAATGCAAAACTTAACTACGATATCAGTCCGTGATTATATGCATAGGCCTACAGAGCCCCTCTGATGCGTAGTAGTTGTGTCGTAGATCGAGGCAAGGCTCTGTAACGACATTTTATGATAAACGATATGTCTTTTCATCTCTACATAGTATAAAACTAAGTCCCCGATTCGTTCCGCCCCCTAAAACAACAATAAGTGCCCGATTCTTGGATGTAACGGGCAATCTCGAGAACCACTAGATGGATTTTGATGCTGTTGTCACCATTCGGTAAAGGATTTCTCGAGGAAGGTTTCTGTTGAAAAACATTCAGTAATGATTTCAGTGAATCAAGTCGAAGAAAAACCTGCCGCCCGTGCGCCTTTTAAGCTTACGCTGGGCTAAGCCGCCCCGGGTTGCTAGTTATATATACACACACATCAAAAAAAGTTTTGCATCACCTCGGTTCCAAGAGTTCCGGAACCGTTAAATACAAAGGGAATAGAGATCAACACAAACAACATTTCAGCTCGTTTTATTGCTCATGAGACCCACACATTGCATGTTGTACCATCATACAGCTAGACTTTCAGCATTTGTGGTCCAGATTGCAGTACACACCACTACCTCTAATACCCAGTAGCACGTCCTCTTGCATTGATGCATGCCTGTATTCGCCGTGGCATACTATCCACAAGTTCATCAAAACACTGTTGGTCCAAATTGTCCCACTCCTCAACGACAATTCGGCGTAAATCTCTCAGAGTGGTTGGTGGGTCAAGACGTCCATAAACAGCCCTTTTCAACATATCCCAGGCATGTTCGATAGGGTTCATGTCTGGCGAACATGCTGGCCACTGTAGTCGAGCGATGTCGTCATCTTGAAGGAACGCATTCACAAGATGTGCACGATGAGGTCGAGAATTGTCGTCCATGAAGACAAATGCCTCTCCAATATTCTGCCGATATGGTTGCACTATGGGTCGGAGGATGTCATTCAGGTATCGTAAAGCCGTTTCGGAGCCTTCCATGACCACCAGTGGCGTACGTCGGCCCCACATAATGCCACCCCAAAACATCAGGGAACCACCACCTTGCTGCACTCGCTGGACAGTGTGTCTAAGACGTTCAGCCTGACCAGGGTGCCTCCAAACACGTCTCCGACGATTGTCTGGTTGAAGGCATATGCGACACTCATCGGTGAAGAGAACGTGATGCCAATTCCGTGGGGTCCATTCAGCATGTTGTTGGGCCCATCTGTACCGCGCTGCATGGTGTCGGGGTTGCAAAGCTGGACCTCGCCATGGACGTCGGGAGTGAAGTTGCGCATCATGCAGCCTATTGCGCACAGTTTGAGTTGAAACACGACGTCCTGTGGCTGAACGAAACGCATTATTCAACATGGTGGCATTGCTGTCAGGGTTCCTCCGAGCGGCAATCCGTAAGTAGCGGTCATCCACTACAGTAGTAGCCCTTGGGCGGCCTGAGCGAGGCCTGTCATCGACAGTTCCTGTATCTCTGTACCTCCTCCATGTCCGAACAACATCGCTTTGGTTCACTCTGAGACGCCTGGAAACTTCCCTTGTTGAGAGCCCTTCTTGACACAAAGTAACAATGCGGACGCGATCGAACTGCGGTATTGACCTTCTAGGCATGGTAGAACTACAGACAACATGAGCAGCGTACCTTCGTCCTGGTGGAATGACTGGAACTGATCGGCTGTCGTACCCCCTCCGTCTAATAGGCCCTGCTCATGCATGGTTGTTTACATCTTTGAGCAGTTTTAGTGACATCTATGAACAGTCAAAGGGACTGTATCTTGGATACAATATACACAGTCAACGTCTATATGCCGGAGATCTGGGAACCGAGGTGATGCAAAACTTTTTTTGATGTGTGTATATATATACACACCGCGGACAGGCCAACAAGGACCACGCAAATATCACTTCTTTATAGGTCTAGTTTCCTTCTTTCTCTTCCAGAAGTCTTTCATCCTGGTCGACTGCGCAGCTCTTCTTTCAGCAGTCCATTCTCCTCTGTTGAGATTCTTCTTCTCCCCAACAAGAATTTTGAGGCCAAAAATTTTCTTTCTGTACTCTATTCGATTTAGACAATCTTCTTCTGTAATTTTGAATTTTTGAAGTTCTTCTTTCATTTGTTTTACATAGCCTCCTAGCCCCTTATAGTTCCAGATTTTATCAAAAATTTGTTTGTTCAACCTTGAGCAATCCATGCGGACCATATGTCCGTAGAACTTAAGTCGCCGTTTTCTGATCATCATTTCAAGGTTGTCGATTTTACTATAAATTTCTGCATTGGATCTCAGTCTATAACCTTCCTGTGCTTTCCTAGGTCCATAAATCCTTCTTAAAATTCTTCTTTCTATCTTGAGCAAATTCTCCATTCCGGTTATATTTGTAGTTTCCATGCCGTACAAGATGATTGGTCTAACAAATGTATTAAAATGTCGCAATTTTGCATTGATAGACAGGTTCTTCTTATTGTATATATTTTTTTACAAAAATTTAATCTTTCTAATTTCCCTTTTTTGTTCTCAATTGCCAATTTATCCGTCCCATTGCTACTAATTATTTCTCCAAGATATTTAAATCGGTCAGTGACCCTGATGTTCCCATAATTTGTTTTTATCATTTTCTTAGTGTATTTCTGATCACTTGTCATCATCTCTGTTTTAACCAACGAAATCTGTAAGCCCGCTTTTTCCGCCGTTTCTTTTAACTGATCAATTTGGTTAATAGTTTCTTGTTCTGATTCAGCAAACAACGCTACGTCGTCAGCAAAATGCTAAACCTATGACTTTGAGGTTCTGATTCTTTGTACCAATTTTAGCACTTGAATCGTTCTTCTCCCAAAACGTCCTCATGACTTTATCCAAGACCAAATTGAAAAGCAGTGGTGATAGTTAATTATAAGCAATAAATTCTTAATTTTGTGTTATTAATTTACCGAAATTACATTTCAAATATAGAAGTTTCTCTCAACATTCTTTCTCTAATGTAACTGAGAAACGTAATATTCGTACTATACCAGTACCCGGTATATAATACATCTGACATTAAGCTGACCAATCGTGGTGTAGTGGCTAACATGCTTGGTGGTCAATCTGAGGTCCGGGTTCGATTCCCGGCTGTACAGAGAAATATAATTCTGATTTGAGGGTTGAAACAGGGCACACACAGTCTCATGAGGCAAAATTGGGTAGGTTCGATTCCCACCTCAGCCATCTTCGAAGTGGTTATCTGTGCTTTCTTATTTCTACTTCGCTGGGTCCAAGGTTGCAGGTTCGTATCCTGGCGCAGTCAGCTTGGCAAATGCGAGGGAGCCGTGTCGGTAGATTTACTGGCAAGTAAAATATCATCTTTGGGGCCAAATTCCATCACCCTGGCGTCTCATAAAGTCAGAGTAGTTAAAAGGGACGTAAAACCAATAACATTATTATTACTCTACTCTTGGCCAATAACCTACTGTAGATGTTAGGCCCTTTAAAACTACTATGCTACTACTACTCCAGTTAAATTTCGGTATGGTTTCTAACTTAAGGCCACGACCACCTCCTTTTCAATCCAAGCCTCAATTAAAAATATCTACGCTACCACAAACACCACAATAACACAGGTTATCAGACAAATTCTACATACATACATACACACACACCCAAGTACATGGGGCTGAAGACCACGACACCGAATCCCCTATATGAAACATCAGCATCAATAATTAAAACACGACAGTCTTGTGAAATGAAAAATGAAAAGAAACACTAAACTTCTTAAAGCGAATGGCATAGTACCGTACTCAGTAGGGCATCTACATCAGTAACATGCATTTGGCGTAGGAATTTATCATAGTTTATACCAGGGGCGTAAAACACCTAAAAAAACGTGAGGGGTCAAATTTATAAACTCCGGTTGCCTACCAACCACGGAATGTCTTCTTATCTTAGTTTAAGGATATAAAGCTCGAAATAACACGGTAATGTAGGCCTAACGCTAGTCTATATTTTTAAAAATGAAGATTTTTATATTTCTAATTAAAATACAAAATACAATCAGAATATGAATACAAAAATACAAAACATAAAATGATGAAATGCTGGGGCTGCACCAATTTGGGTCAACACGACACAAGCGTAGCACCAAATGCCAAGCTCGATAAAAAAGAGGTATGCACACCGATTTTCCCGGCAGGAGTAATGATTCCGTGTGTTGTGTTTTAAACCGGGGCTTAGAAATAATAATTCAAAAATTTACATTTTCGGATTGTCGTTGTTCAAAGTACCTCGGCTCTCGGCTCAGTTGGCACATCGGCGGGAAACGGGGTCGGGGGAAAAACAGACTGTTTGTTCGGTAGAATACAGAAATTACGGCTAAGCAAGGCAAGGTGGCATTTCCGATTTTCCGCCTAACGAAGTGTTAAATCATTTATAGAAGAGTTTCGGGTTATTTTAATTTATTCATTAGAGTGTACTTTAAAATTTTGTCCTACACCTAAAACTTGAGGGAGTCAATGCCCCCACACCCTGCCCTCCCCGTGTGTTACGCCCCTGGTTTATACAATAGTTTCTCATTAAACTAAGGCGGCTTCGGTGGCATAGTTGGTAGCATGCTGAGCTTCTAAGCCCAAGATCGCGGGTTCAAACCTGGCCGAAGTCGTCGGATTTTTTAAGAACGTTAAAAATCCCTCAATATGCCTTTCTCGGAGGGGAAGTAAAGCCGGCGGTCCCATGTCATAGATTTATGTCATGTTAAAGAACCTTCCACTAATTACACCTATGTGAAGCTAAATTATCTAGGTTAAGAATGTAAACAACGTTCTTCGGTTCCTACGTTCGTTGCCAGAAGCCGACTGCGGTGGCGTCTAGTAGCTAAGTTCTGAACTAGTAGTCGTTGACGGTGGCGTTTGGCGGAACAAGTAGGAACTATTTGAAAAATGCAAAGTCTGCAGTCCTTACTTGAATAAAAAAAAACAGATAACACACACTAATACAGTCATCACAATTAAAACCGGTTATCAGACAGATTCTACACACACCCAAAGTACACGGGACATGACCGCGTTGTCGCAGCCCCTAAACTGAGGAACCAACCATAATTTAACTAACTGCATTCCATTCCTTCACGCACAGTTGGAAGTTTATAAAATGATAGGCTGAGTTGGGGGCAGAAGCTTAAATCCAGTAGGGGCGCGGTGGCGCAGCGGTCAAGCTGTTGGCCTCTCACCTCTCGATTCCCGGTCACTGCATGTGAGATTTTCGAAGTGAAATGCCATGTCCTGTGGTTCGGATTCCACGTAAAAAGGAGGTCCCGCGGCGAGATTAACGGTCACGTTAAACTACAAGCTTCCTTTCCCTTAAATCCAGTAAAGAACAGATAAGACTACACTGTAAATTCTTTGCCGCAAAATGTTACTTTCATGTACGGTAGCTAAGTAATCACAAATGAGGTACTTTTCTGCGACAAAGAATTCATGTCAGAGTTGTACAGGACTTTAACTTCTAATCTCAATTTAACCCCTACTTTATAAACTTGAAACTGTACATAGAGATTGAATGGCCACAAATTGAAGTTTTTTTTCTCTCTAAACGTTTCAAATGTAACTTTCTCCTCAATGTTGTATGCCGAAGTTTAGTTTACAGTAACAATACATCCTTCTAAAATGTTGGTTGGTTCTCAGTTTAGGGGCTGCCACAATGTGGTCATGTAGTCCCGTGTACTTTGGGTGTGTGTGTAGAATCTTTGTGATAACCGGTGATAATTGTGATGGCTGTATTAGTGTGTGTTATCTGTAATTCAGGTAAGGAATGTACACGATCAATTTCAAGCTGCCAAATTCTTCCGACAACGACACCTAGTTGTAAAGTTGGCTACTAGATGCCATCGCAACCGCCACCTGGCGACGAACGTTGGAACTTTAATAGAGCGTTAATCAAGTCTAAACTACAAATTTAGCTTCACACAATTGTAGTTATTGGAAGGTTCTTTTACATGACATACATCTATGACATGGGCCCACCGGCTTTACTTCCCCTCCGATGGAAAGCATACTGAGGGATATTTAACGCTCTTAAAAAAATCTGACGACTTCGGCCGGGTTTGAACCCGCTATCTTGGGCATAAAGGCTCAGCATACTACCAACTACGCCACCGGAACCGCTCTTCTAAAATGTATTATGATTGAAACATCATTGTATGTCTACCCCTTATTATTCCCGTTTTCCAACGGGGTCGGGGATGAGATGCGATGCAAGTCTTTCTGGCGATGGTTTTTACGGCCGGATGCCCTTCCTGACGCCAACCTCATGAGAGGAGTTAATGAGAGATGAAATGAATGATGGTGAATGAAACTGGGCAAGGATGTGGAAGGAAGCGGCCGTGGCCTATCAGAAGGTACCGTCCCAGCATTTGCCTGGTGTTGAAAATGGGGAAACCACGGAAAACCATTTCAAGGACGGCCGACGGTGGGGCTCGAACCCACGCGTCTACCGAGTCAGCAGAGAGCTTGGCCCCATGATCTAATGCTGCGCTTTAGCCAACGTAGCCACTACTGTCGGTATGATTGAAACATCATTGATGGTAATTAATTAGTATTTTCACCCTTATATTAGTGATGAGGATACAGAAGACAATCTCAGGTGGCGGGGTCAGTGCCCCTATAAATGGTGCCTGAAAAAACACTGACTGCGTTCTATTTAAAAATACATTGTACATAAATACATACATATTAAATTATATTCACTTTTGTCTTTCAGTGTTCTGTCTCTTGTTGTTATTGATTCATTTAGGGGCTTTGCAACATCGTGGCCATGTATAGTAGCCTACTGTGTACTTGGGTGTGTGTGCGTATGTGGAATCTGTCTGATAACCTGTGTCTTTGTGATGGCCGCAGTAGTCAGGGCCGTAGAGAGCGATTACAGGCCCTAGGTCGAGAACTTCCGGGCCCCATCACTTTTATCAACCTGTGGTATTATTTTGGAAGTATTAAGATTGAATTTGCTTAACCAATAAAAACAAGAAGTTCCGTGACGAACTAAAAAGCCTACTTTTCTTAAAATTTAAGATTCATGCCAATGATTAATCTAGAATCTAGAATAATAACGAAATTAAGTTGATAATATCGAAATTTCTAATTAGTTTGAAATACTGTATACCTGGCATAATGTAGCCTAATAGAACACTACAGTTGGCAGCCCTGGTGATTGAATACATTCTTAGTTCCATCTCTTAAGGTACAGAATACAAAATTTGGTTGAAGTCCAATGGATAGCATGGACGTTACATGCAGTTAAACATTGGATCGAACTGTGCGCGTAAAATCATGTTGGCAACAATGTTATTCATGTATTGGTCAGAAATAATCTGAAATAATATGATCTATTGTTGTGCCAATTTTGAATGAAATCCATTAGTTAGTATATAAGTTACATGCATTTTAAAATTGAACCTATCAGCAGGCTTAGAATCATGTTGGCAGCACTGACGTATATTAGTTACTCCAAATTAATATAAAATGTCAGTTACTATACGTGTGCATAGTTTAAAGCTGTCGGCTTGCATAATTTCTGATTTATTGGTATTTGGATAAAAAAATTGAGAGCAATTATTAACAGTTGGCAACCCTGGTGGCTCTTAAGAATACGCTCAGTCATATCTGTTTATGCGCATATAGCACATACGAAATTTGGTTGAATTCCAATTGATAGGTACAATTTTTAAATGCATATAACTTCTACACCATCAGCAGGCTTATAATCATTTTGGCAACACTGCCATGTATGGCCTCCTGGAAATTAAACTGAAATATTATTATCTACAGTATACGTGAGCAAATTTTGAAATAGCTCCCATTCATACCTTCCAAGATATCCAACATGGAGCTCAAATTTCAATTGCGATTTTTCAGCAGTTAGTAGCACTGACATAATTTTCAAATACGCCAGTGAGATATTCAGGTATAGATCTTTACTCCTACCAAATTTTGTTTCAATTGCTGCAGTCATTTAGGAATTGATAGGGACACACACACACACACAGCAGACAGACCGAAATTTGCCCGGATCGATCTCATAAGTCTCCTTTTTCCTCATGTTTGCAAAATGAGAAAAGTAGGCTAAAAACCTCCGTGGAATATAGCATGTCCATATTGTATATCAATTTACTGGGTTTTCAGTTCTTCAATCACTCTTCTTTTTGTCTCTCATTACTTGTTTTACTTCAAGATTTTGACCACTGCGTTTTTCAAGTATCATTTTCGTTATGTCTGACTATGTTCGGGCTCCACAAGAGTAAGCCGTGCTTCTTTCAGAGATGTATGAAGCATAAGTGGAATGTTTCAGAGATTGAATTAGAAGCTTACCGCCTTATAAAGATTTATTTATTTATTTATTTATTTATCGTATGGCTTTTAGTACCGGGAGTGTCCGAGGACATGTTCGGCTCGCCTGAGTCTGTAGCTGCTTCCAGCGGATACCCTAAAGGGTGAGCTACAAGTTCCGTTCAATTTCAAGTAGTTCCAACTTTCGCCACCAGATATCAATGATACCTAGTGGTGAACGTTGGAACTTTGATAGAGCGTTCTGACGAAATCTAACCTAACAAATTTTGCTTTACACAAGTTTAGTCTGTGAAAGGATCTTTAACGTGCCATAAATCTATGACATGGGACCGCCGGCTTTACTTCCCCTCCGAAGGAAGGCATACTGAAGGATTTTTAACGCTCTTAAAAAAATCCGACGACTTCGGCCGGGTTTGAACCCGCTATCTTGGGCATAGCAGTTCAGCATGCTACCGACTACGCCACCAAAGCCGCTCTTATAAAGATAATCTTGAACTTCTGTACGTTATAAATTAAATGAACAACGCGGCTGAGAAGCAAAAGATACAATGGTATTTATGAAATTCATTCTAGTTCTCCGTGTAATGTTTTGGATACTACACTACTGTCCAAAAGTTAACCATAATCACTAAACGAGGCCACATCGCCTGATAGGAATGTCAGACGGATTGCTGAACAAACGGAAGCTGAATCACACACCATATGTCACACAACTTGTAAAAAAAAAAAAAAACACTGTCAGAAAGGGGTTCTGATAGCTAAGGTACATCTTCGACAACAACTAACAAAACTTGGCAATGTCTTCCACAACAAAATATGCTGTTAATAGGGTGTATGGTTATCCCTAACGGCCACACATGCTTCGCAGCGACGTGGCATGCTGTCTATCAGATGGTCCAAGAGCTCTTGTGACAGTCGATCCCATTCCTCCGAAAGGAAAATGCGAAGGTCTTGGAGGGTCCTTGGTGGAGGCTGACGGGATGCAATTCTCCTCCCCAATGCATCCCAGGCATGTTCTATAGGATTCAGATCCGGAGACCACGCTAGCCAGTCCATGTGATGAATCTCTTCCTCAGCCAGAGATTCATCCTCCAGAGCAGCGCGGTGCGGTCGGGATCGTCCATTAAGAGGAAGTCTGGACCAACCGCACCTCTGAAGAGTCGAACACGTGGTCTCAGTACCTCATCCCTGTATCTCCGAGCGTTCACAGTGTTCCTCGGACCACCCATGAAGAAGTGCAGATCCGTACGGTCATTCAACATGATGCCGCCCCACACCATGACGCCACCACCACCATACTGGTCCCGTTCCACGATGTTCCTGTGGTTGTATCGCCTACCCGGTTCTCTCCAGATTAATGTGCAACGGGAATCGTTCTGCAAACTGAAGCGGGGTTCATCTGTGAAGAGCACATGCCTCCATTCATTCATGGTCTAGTTTCGGCGTTCACGGCTCCACAGTAAACGGGCCTGTCTTTGTGCTGGAATGAGCGGGACTCACACCGCTGGACGTCTGGCAAACAGCCCTGCTGTTCTGAGCCCCCGGTACACAGTTTGCCGGGAAACGGCAACCCCTGAGACGGCTGCAATTGTCTTGCAGGTGCACTCCGATTTCGTCGGGCGGTTAAGACCAGATATCGGTCCTGCTGTGGGTTGGTTACTCTTGGTCGACCTAGTACTGGCCTACGACTAACATCTCCTGTGTCTCGAAATCGTCTCCAAAGCCTGGAAATGACACTTTGTGGCACATTTAAGGATACGGCGACTTCGGTCTGTGTCTGGCCTGCTTCCAGGCGGCCGAGTATTCTGCCCTGCAAAACGGGGTCCAAATGGCGTCGTTGTGCCATTATGTTGTCACGTTCACCACAAGGCTGCACTCCGCACACTATAACAGGGCAAACACAACTGAGGGAATATGGGGCGCAGGCACTGGCTGTGTTTACTTTGCGGTTACGCCGCTAGTCAAAGAAGGGAATACTCCTTTCCTATACAGAGCGAACACGTAAGGTTGGTAGGTGCGATTAGCGGTCTATTTCCTGTTGCCCTGCTTAATCGTAACTTATGCTTAACTTTTGGACACTAGTATATTATGTATTGGTTGCATTTGCATTCTTATCAAAAAATGTCAAAATGGTTTAGAAATGAATTTGAGTGAAGTTGTCAACTGTAAGCCATCACGGGGCCCTTTAGCAAGTCCAGGCCCCGGGGCTACTCGCCCCGCTTGCCCCTCCCCCTCGTCGGGCCCTGGCAGACGTGTGTCTATTTATAACTGAGTTAGGCTTTCGAAGGAGGCAGCCGGCAGCCGTTGCCATAAATTAGGAACCACCCCGGGATGTGATATTGGGAAACCACAAAACATTACTCTCTTAGGACAGCTGAGAGGGAATCGAGCGCATATCTTCTCAGTTTTACCTCGCGAGGCTGTGTACCCTGTTCCAACCCTTAGACCAGAATTAGAATACTTAGTAGAGCCGGGACAGCCGGCACCGTTCATATCCTCGCCGCTAGATGTGGGCTTCATTCATTCCATTCCTGACCCGGTCGGAGACTGGAAGCAGGCTGTGGATTTTCATTTTTCAGTAGAGCCGGGAATCGATTCAAGGACGTTTGATTCCAGAGTCTCAGTACGTAACTCGAGACTACAGAAGGCGTTTGCTTTCCCTACTTTGACACTACCGGTATGGTTTCTTCACAGTATTTATTTATTTATTTATTTATCGTATGGCTTTTAGTACCGGGAGTGTCCGAGGACATGTTCGGCTCACCTGAGTCTGTAGCTGCTTCCAGCGGATACCCTAAAGGGTGAGCTACAAGTTCCGTTCAATTTCAAGTAGTTCCAACTTTCGCCACCAGATATCAATGATACCTAGTGGTGAACGTTGGAACTTTGATAGAGCGTTCTGACGAAATCTAACCTAACAAATTTTGCTTTACACAAGTTTAGTCTGTGAAAGGATCTTTTACATGCCATAAATCTATGACATGGGACCGCCGGCTTTACTTCCCCTCCGAAGGAAGGCATACTGAAGGATTTTTAACGCTCTTAAATAAGCCGGACATTGTTTTAAGCGAATAACGGGTGGTTGTCGTAGGTAAAACCCGGTACATGAAGTTACGTAGAAAATTAATGACCATAATTACATTGAGTCACGCTCCAAGACTTAAAAGAGCAGTTGCATGAAGTCCGGAGGTTGGAGGTTCAAATCTCGGCACAAACAGTGGTCATCCTGAAAGTAGCTTTCCCCTGAGGTTTTCCACATTATCTCCAGGAAAATGCAGGGATGGTACTTTATATTAAATCCTGGAACACCTAGTCCAGTCCTATAGACCGATAAATAGCCGTCAGTTACACCACTACTGCAGTCATCACAACAACACAGGTTATAAGGCAAATGTAATAAACAAGCAGGGCGTCGCCACCGGGTGGACTTGGGTGGACACATGCCCCTCCAAAGTGAAACAAGGGGCAGATGAACTCGCTGTTCCGCCCCTTAAAACCCCAAATAATTAACTACAGTAACTAACTAACTAAAGTGAAACTGCCTGATTCCCACCCAAATTATTTTAGAATGATATTAAAATTAATTTAAGTAAATTTATAAAGAATAATAGAAACATACAATTCATCCTCACCACTACCGGTACTTGGTTCCAATGTGTACAATGAGCCATAATATTTAAATAGAGAGGTGGGAATACAGACTTCAATAACGCCTATAAGATTGTTAAGTAAATAGCTAATCAGACTATGATTTGGTAAACGTGTGAGTATGGCCATTGGTACTGTATGTTCTACTGATATGTTTTATTGAATCGTCTTTGTGTGACTGGAAAACTATCACAACCGGTAACAGTATGACTATTTCCTCAAACGTAAGAGCCAAGGTGCTATTCTTGGTATATCACGCTTCCAAGGGTCCCATTAACAAAATTAAAGTCTGTATCGCCAATTTAGCACCTAGATGATGATGATAATTGTTGTTTTAAGGAGCCTGACATCTAGGGTATCGGCCCCTTGCAACTAGATCTAGCGACTTTAGATTTAATATTATCGGTTTTACGTCCCATTTAACTACTACGGCTTTTAGAGACGCCGACCAGGGTGCCGGAATTTTGCCCCGAAGGTCAGGGCTCCCTCGCATTTGCACACTCTCAAATATCAACTGACTGCACCAGGATTCGATCCTGCAATTTTGAGCACAGCAGATAACAACGAACTTCCGTTAGATTTAATTCAGTGACAAGATATTGTACTGAACATTTTCTACTAGAGACACCGGTATTTAGAGTTTTATAAAATTCCCTATCTAGCCTATATTCCTACACCGATAAAAAAAAATCGGCTACTTTAGTTGGGAACCTGTACCGCATTTGATAATATTTTTAACGTAGGCCTACCGGTACCGTATAATATGTTAGTTAATGTGTTAATTTTCACAACTTCATAGGACGGCTTGCTAAATAGGCTAAATGCAGTCACTATTTTTAAACTAGCGATGCAGGATTTTGTAGCCTGTCTCTGCCCACCCTGTTTATTATCTTCCACCCAATGTACACCTCCCGCCACTCCCCACACAGTACATATTCTGGCGATGCTACTGAACACAAGTGCACGGGGCTAATGCCAAAATGTATCGTAAGCTCGAAACTGAAACAACTTTAGTTATTTGAAAGTTGGTGTTAATAACCATAGCACAGCAAGCAAGAACACAAAACTACATCATAACCTACAAATTCACAGTAAGAACACTTACCGAAAATTTGATGCTCTTTTCGTAGCTTCTTCAAATTAATTGCTGCTAACAGTTATTATGATGGGGAACAAGCACTTGTTTATGTCTTCTACGATAAAGTAATACGTAAGCCTTTATGTAAGAGCTATTAACAATGGCAAAACAACTAGTTAAGTCTCAAAATATTGTATAGGCACTTGACAGTCAGCGCCATTATATCGATTGTTGACTTTATCGATATTATCGACGTATGCGAATTTATAGATGTCGCTAGTCTTTTGTTTTTGGCCTTTACTCGTTCGTTAGTTATTGTTGTTTTAAGGGGCGGAACTACGGAGCAAGAATGGATACCTCGTCACGGAGAGTTAATTGATTGATTGTTGTTGTTTTAAGGGACGGAACCAGGACGGAACGAACACTTCGTTGCCGACAAGTGAGAGATGTTGAGTAGCACTGTCTTCTTGAGGTTCGGTTTGGCATCGGCATGTAAACCTTTAGCTATTTGAAAGCTGGTCTTAATAAGCATAAAACAGCAAGCAATTGTGATTAACACAAAACTACATCATAACCTACAAATTCACAGTAAGAACATTTACAGACAAATGGCTATAACACTCACCGTACAATTAATCGCTCATACGGAAGAATTTTAAAACTATGACTCATAGTGGTGGTAGGTTTACGGAAACTTTTAGTTATTTTTCACCCTGTTAGGCATAATAGTAAAGGCAGTTCCTTGCATATTGATTATGTTATATGGTACTTTCTTACGCACAAATCATATAGGTTTCTTTATTTTCAACTCTTTTTTACAATACCACATTATGATTACCGGTAGTCTTAATTTCTAAAGTTGGTCTCTGGCAGTCAGTAGCGTCACCAAAATACAAATATAAATTACAAATGGACACAAATAACTGCAGTCACAACAATAACACAGGTTATCAGACTCTCTCTCTCTCTCATCTATCTAAACAACTTTTATGGCTAATTGGGGAAAACGCATGAGTTGTGGCAATATGTTTGCTATACTTCATGACATTTTGTGCTAATCTTCTTTTAAAAAAATATCTCATTTTTTAAATAAAGGAGGGTGGCAACCGGGTGGGCAAACCCACATTCTGGGGGATGGGTGAGAAAGGGTTGATACCCACTCAAGTCCACCCGGTGGCGATGCACGTTCTGGCAGTTAGTGATTACAAGTTTTCAATTCTCAGGCCTCAAGTAAATGGTCTACGCAGAGACATGTCAGAATTATGGTGACTCAAAGAGCATTTGGAACGTTTATTGCAACATTGCGGGCGTACTTAAAGGAAAGGGCTATTATAGGAGCAGGTATTCCAGCCTTTTAATTCACGATTAGTTTATGGTTAATGTTTGTTTTGAAGATAAAGATGGGATGGTTCATAATGGAAAGTTGTTGGTTCCATTTCCGCGTGCTATTGACTACTAATTGCTCCATCTTGAAAAAGTAACGAACATTATCGTTACAATTAATCGTTACAGTTACTTAATTTACTAACAGTCATTCTCTTTGTGTCTTAGAGAAAATAAAAAGGCGCCGATACAGCACACCGCTCGTAATTTCAGAAAGACACTGTTTATCATGAAACCCACTTTCGGGGCGTATCATCAGTGGCGAACTTCGATCTAGGTAAACTAGGTACTGTCAGAGGCTCTATCCATTGGCCAAAAGGTATTCATTTAGAACACAGGATACCTAATGACTATTTTCCCGAGCGAAATATAATATACTTCGCTGTACTTAACTTTTTGACAATTCAAATGGCAAGCACCTATCAATCATTCATTCATTTATTTGCAATGGGGGGTGTGTCCTCCGGTGGCAAATTGGATATACATAACAAATAAATAATTATACATAACAATTCAATAACAACTATACAACAATTAAACTGGAGTATTTACACAAATAGTCAGTCTTTTCTTAAACACACCTATATGTTTGGGAAATGGCTCTAAGACTGCGGCAGGTAGAGAGTTCCAGTTATCAATGGCACGGTTTACAAAAGAATATTTACCATAATTTGTTCGCTGTGGTCGGCCCTTAACTTTGAAAGGATGATCGCTCCTACCCATGTAAGTGGGCTTTCCCAATCGTTTGCTAAGCTCACCCCATGCTGGTTGATTTGTATACGTATTGTACATAGCGCAGAGTCTAGATTTCATCCTCCTAGCCTCCAGTGATTCCCACCCAAGTTTCTTTAACATACGGCTCACACTGCTCCTGGGATTAAAGTCACTGAGCACAAATCTAGCGGCCTTTCTTTGTACCATTTCCAACTCATTGATGAGCCCTACTTGATATGGATCCCAAACCGCCGAGGCATATTCCAGAATAGGTCTTACAAGTGACAAATATCCTAATTCTTTAGCAGAGGTACTACTTCCTTTTAATACCCTCATTACAAAGTGCAGGGATTTGTAAGCTTTTGAAACTACACATCCTACATGATTACTCCATTTCATATCATTCCTTACGTGAACGCCCAAATATTTGCAAGAATCTTCTTCTACGAGTATTTCCGAGCCAATGTTATACTGAAAATCCTGCCTTCGCACTTTCCCTATTTTTAAGAGACTACATTTTCTTGTGTTTATTTTCATTTTATTTTCAATCGCCCACTTATAGACCAGGTTCAGGTCCTCTTGAAGCACTGCATTGTCTTGTGAGTCATGTATCTTTCGATATATTACACAATCATCCGCAAACAATCGACAGTCACTGCGAATCCCATTTGGTAAGTCATTTATAAACGCCAAAAATAACAAAGTTCCGATTACGCTGCCCTGAGGGATACCCGACGTTACGGCAATTTCATCCGAGAATATGCCTTCGACTTTCACTTTCTGTGAACGACCCGTCAAAAATTCTTGGATCCATAAAATTACTCTTCTATCAATCTTCGTCGAAGCTAATTTATGGAGTAGCATGTCATGCGGCACGACATCAAATGCCTTCGCAAAATCTATAACCACGGCGTCGACTAAAACTCCATGGTCTAACGATTCTCTAATGTCTTGAAAAAGTGATAGCATCTGACTCTCGCATGAGTAACCTTTCCGAAATCCATGTTGCCTATCATTAATCCATGATAATGTTTCCCACTGTTCCCTCAAGTAGTCGCAAATGAGATGTTCCATCTGTTTACAAACGATGGACGTAAGGCTAACCGGCCTGTAGTTGCCCAATTCAAGTCTGCTCCCTCCCTTAAATATTGGGACTACCGTAGCTCTTTTCCAGTCATCTGGGATTTGCGCATTGTTTGTGGACACATTAAACATCACCTCCAAGTATCGTGCCACGGCCCTACCTCCTAGTTTAAGTACTTCACTAACAATATTATCAGGACCCTTTGATACATTGAAACGTAGTTTTTGTATTAGCTTTACAATTGCTGACTGGTTTATTTGGAACAGGGGAGCCCCTGATTCGTCGTTAAGGTCCAACACACTGCTATTGGATGTATTGAACACACTACCGTAAAAGACATTTAATTCATTAGCAATGGCCTGTTTCTCAGTAATTAATTTACCGTCACCGGACATTATCATCGACAAATTATTTGAATTTCCCTTTCTTCTCCTAACATAACTGTAAAATTGTTTCCACCCATCACCTCCCGAACCAAGTAAACCTTGCATATAACTGTCATGAGCAGCCCTCTTTTTTAAGACGAGCTCTCTTGATAAGGACTTAAATTTCAACATATACTTGTCACTATCATGTCTTTTATTGTATAATTTCCTAATTTTCCGTTTTAGACTCCTAATTTCTCGTGTGTAATACTCAGGATCTGGGTTTTGTTTCAGCAATTTAAATGGGACAAATTTATTAACAGCGCTATTTAAAATTTTCAAAAAGTTAGTCCACAGGATATTAATGTGATTTCCTTCCGATGCCCATCCTATAAATAGCTCATTCAAATACCCCTGAAACCTGCCCTGATCCGCCCTGCGATACTGGAATATGATCTTTTTTGCTACATCAGAGTCTAATTTTGTAATGTCACCATATCTAATATTTAATTCAACCCCAGAATGGTCACTAATTCCTGGTACTTTCAGACAGTTAATATACAGATCTACAGGCCTTACAAGATAAACATCTAAGGTATTATTGTCTCTAGTTGGGAAAATCCCCCCTCCCTTAAGAATTTATGTGCAGCGCTCTGAGCTTGACCACAGCTAGTTGACTCACCAGACCAGTCTACTTTGGGGAGGTTTAAATCTCCAGCAATTATTATGCTCTTTTTCATAGCATTACCCGTACAAGTTTTATCATACAGTGTTTCGAGGAGAGAAAAGTTATCTTTCGGTGCTCTATACGACCCTATCACCTGAAGAGGGAATTTATTTCCTTTATCCGAAATTTGTACGCATAACATTTCATTATCCATATCAGCCCACTTTAAGAAACTAGCTATATTTTTGCGCACACAAATAAATAGCCCACCACCTCGCTTCCCCCGATCCCTTCTGTACATTTCGTAGGTCCCTTGAATTATTTCGCTACTATTTATGTCCTCATATAACCAAGATTCAGTTGCAATGACAATGTCCGGAGAATACGTCTCTACAAGATTCCAAAATTCAATTAATTTATTTCCTATACTCTGACATTTAACCTGCAGTAATCTTAGAGTCTTACCTCCGCAGCAAATATCTCGAAATAGCTCCTTCTGTTCCCATCGGCTGGCAACCTCGGGACCTGCTCCTCCTCACAAAAGCCGGCACGAACCGATGACCCTGTCATGTAGGCTCCCTAGGTTAAAAGCGCCCCGTCGATTTAGATGCAGCCCGTCTCGGGCGATGTCACGGCCACCAATCCAGCAGTCAGCTTCTACGTACACTAATCCCTGTTGTGCACATACCCAGTCCATGCGGTCATTTACAGACTTAACTCGCCTTAACGGAACATCTCCCCGCCGAACAATGCCACTCATTATAATTTTTGCATTTCTAAACTTGCTTTTAGCTTTTCTGCCTAGTTCGTAGAGCTCCCCCATGATGTAATCAGCTGTAGCCCTCTTCTTCAAATCGTTCGTCCCAACATGTAGCAACAACACTTTAACTTTGTCACAGTCGTCTACATTTAATTCTTCCACTTGTTGGGCAAGCTGGTCAATTTTAATCCCTGGATAACACCGCACTTTCGCACCTGATTTCCTCGAGATATTCGCACTCCATCGTATCATTGAATCACCCATTATGATAACGTCATCCTCAGTTTGTTTCTGCACGCCCTCTTCCACGCTGATCCCAGTAGAAAGCCGTTCAGTCACATCCTTCACCGTTTCTTCTGATTCACGAAGCTTTGCTCTAAGTTCCTGTATTATTTGATCCCTTGCTTTGATTTGCACCCTCAAACAGTCCGGCGTATCACATACTTTACAAAACCAATTTCCGACATCACAATCTTCCTTCTTGACCTTAATACAGCCGAAGTGAAACCATTTCTCACATAGTCCACACTCAACACCATTCTTCAATGTTTTACTGCACGTCGAACACTTTAAAGCTGCCAGTGGATCATTTGCCTGATTCACATTTGGAGTAACAGGCCCTGGATTCACTTCCACTCCACCAATAACTAGCAATGCAGCTATCACTAGGGCTATGAACCACAAGTTGCTAGGTCCCGTACGCACACACAAACACCGGAAATCCCGACTACCCTTTGCATACCACAGTCCGATCCTCGCCCGATAACACTCCAGAGAACAACCCATTTCAGCACACCTGAGAGCTCGGGAAAAACACGACCTTTCACTTTGACTGCCAACTGATAACTGAGCTAATACCTATTGTTGAATCTACTCGTGCGCTACCTATTGTAAAATGGATTTACTAAGTCAGAAACCTTCGCAGGAGTGTACACAATAACTCATCAAAGTTTCATCGCAATTGGATGAATGGTATATGAACGCATACGGGATTTTGTTGACAGGATTCGCACGCCGTTCTTCATTTGTTGAAACTACTCATGCGCTACCAATTCTAAAATGGATTTACCACGTCAGAAGCTTTCCCTGGAGTATACAAAGCAACACACCAAAGTTTCATCGTAATCGGATGAATGGTATATGAACGCATAGTGGGACTTGGTTGAAACGATTCGCATGCCGTCACTCATTTGTTGAAACTACCTATTGTAAAATGGATTCATTAAGTCAGAAACCTTCCCGGGAGTGTACACAACAACCCATCAAAGTTTGATCGCAATCGGATGAATGGTACATGAACGCGCATAAAGGACACACACACATACATACATACAATCACGTAACATTAATTTTTCGTCTACTTTTCTCATTTTGCAAAAATGAGGAAAAAGTAGACTTACGAGATCGATCCGGGAAAATGTGTGTCTGTCTGTCTGTCTGTCTGTCTGTGCGTCTCCCGCCCCCCTCTATCAACTCCTAAACGGCTGCAGCTATCGAAACCAAATTTGGTAAGAGTAAAGATCTATATCTGAATATCTCACGGCCATATTTGAAATTGACGTTAGTGTTACTAACTGCTGAAAAATCTTAATTGAAATTTGAGCTTTATGTTGGATATCTCAGAAGTTAAGAATGCGAACTACTGTATTCCAAAATTCGCACACATATAAATAATAACATCCCAGATTAATTTTCAGAAGTCCATACAAGCCAGTGTTGCCAACATGATTCTAAGCCTGCCGATAGGTCCAATTTCTAAATGCATGTAACTTCTATACTATCGATTGGATTTCAACCAAATTCCATATGTACTGTGTGTGTTACAACAGATATGACTGTGCGTATTATAAAGAGCCACCAGGGCTGCCAACTGTTAATAAATGCTCTCTCTATGTTTTAACCCTAATGTCAATATATCAGAAAGTATTTATACCAACAGCTCTAAACTTTGCACACGTAGGCCTATATTAAGTACCTGACATTCTACCTTAGTTTTGTATAACTTATATACATCAGTGCTGCCAACATGATTCTGAGCCTGCTGATAGGTCCAGTTTTTAAATGCATATAACTTCTATACTAACAAATGGATTTCAACCAAATTTCGTATGTGCTTTGTGTACCATAACAGTTATGACTATGCGTATTCGTAAGAACCAACAGGGTTGCCAACTATAAATAAATGCTCCCTCTATTTGTTTAATCCTAATATCAATATATCAGAAAGTATGCTAGCCATCAGCTCTAAACTTTGCACACGAATAGTACCTGACATTCTAGATTAATTGGGAGTAATTAACTAATATACCTCAGTGCTGCCAACATGATTCTAAGCTTTCTGATAGTTTCAATTTTTAATTACATGTAACTTCTATACTAACAAATGGATTTTATTCAAAATTGGCACTATACTAGATCTTAGTATATCAGATTAATTCTGAGCATCACATACATGACATTGTTCCCAACATGATTGTACGCGCACTGATAAATCCAATATCAAACAGCATGTAACGTCCATACTATCCGTTAGACTTCAACCAAATTTTGTATGTGCATTCTATACCTTGAGAGATGGAACTATGAATATATTCAGAGTCACAAGAGCTGCCAACTTTAGTAAGTTATTCTATTAGGCTACACTATTTCAGGTGTATTTCAAACTGCAGTACTTAGAAATGTTAGTATTACCAACTTGAGTTCATCATTATTCTATTAGGTCTATATAGCTTGGCATGAATCTTAAATTTTAAGAAAAGTAGGCTCCTTAGTTCGTCACGGAACTACTTGTTATGTATAGTATAGCGACAATCCCATGACATATAATATTTCGGAAGTAGTTTGTTATTGAAGGTTCTATCTACAGTAGATATTTCGATATTGTTTGGGTATATAAGGAGTGTGTTGGTGCAGCGGTCAAGCTGAAATGTCACGCCTGATGACTCGGATTCTGCATAAAAAGAGGTCCAGTGGTTCATGATCGCGAGATTAACGGTCACGTAAAACTACAATTTTCCTAGATTTATAGATAGACCGATATATTTATTTATTAGAAAAAGAGACTAAACGGTGGCAAAATTACAATAAAAATACAGTTTAGTTAGTTATTGCTGTTCTAAGGGGCGGAACAGCGAGGTAATCTGCCCCTAAAAATATACAGTTTAAATATATATACAAGAGGATAATGGATCAGCTTGCCTGAATTCCGCGGCGGCGTAACTGAGAGCGAATAGCTCTATGTTACCAGCTCCATTGGTCGAGGAGGTGGTGATACCGCCTTTTGGCAGACATCTCAGGTTCAAACAGCTTCCCATTTATAACCTACCGTAGCATGAGTCTTGAGTGTTTTGTTAATCACCATTTTCTTTCCAGGTCGAAAAATGGGTTGCGGTGTAACAACGGCGGTGTTCATGGTGCTTGGAGTATACTTCTCAATGCAACATCAACAGTCAGTTGCTGGCCATTCCGTCCCGCCGGCGTCAGACGTAGCTAGCGGACCAGCAAGCAACGGAAACAGCAACCAAAGAGGGAGGGCACGCTCTCTGGTTCTCGGCCCTCGCATTGCCGGGTCGCCTCAGTACATAAGAGCACGACTCTCTCCAATAGAACCAGCTGCAGAGCTTCTCAACGACTTCGTCATCGACGACGAAGATCTCAGCGATTTTAGTAAACGTCAGTCAGATGATTATGGTCATATGCGTTTCGGCAAACGCGGAGAGTTTGACGACTATGGTCACATGCGTTTTGGTCGTAGTGTTGAATAAGGTCCGACAGAACAATTTTCGTAGAGATTATTTGAAAATAAAACGCAGCTCATTTTTTAAAATGTATGTACCAAACTGGACTTGTAAGTAATAAAGAATTCTGGCAATCAATTAACATGGTCGATTGTAAATATCCTTTCGGAACACAGAAGGAATTGCTTCAGAAATGATCTTCCAAGATGACAGCTTTTAATGAAAAGCAGTTAAAGGCTTGGTTTCTCATAACCGATGCATGCGAGATGCGGGGCCTCGCACATATCCAGACTACACGTACACGAGGTTATGGCAGTGGTTTCTCACGCTGCTGCGCAACTTCGTACTGTTATAAGCAACAAGATGAGCTTTACGGACGAAATGGACGAGAAACTGATTGAAGAAGTGCGAATGCACCCAGTGTTGTACAATTTACAACACAAGAGCTACAATAACAACGTTGTGAAAAACACCTTATGGAAAATGATCGCACTGAAGTAGGAAGTTTAAAGACATCGCTGCCTTCTCCGCCAAAACAACGCAGAATAATTTCCTCTTCATCATCCACTTCCTCTTCCAAGACTAGCACACAGGCTGCGAGATCCATTGGTCAAGACATGTGTTCGGCAATTGATCTGCTTCGCAGTGTGGGAAACCACGAGCCTCGCAGTGTCATTGCGTCAAAAGTACCGGTACGCAACGTCGGCCTCACACCTCGGTTCTGAAAAACCAAGCCTTAAGCATGAACTCCGGCAGGAATTTTGCAGGGAACGCAGGACTGTTCCAGAGGTAGGAAAACATCAACCATACACTACAAATTGATTTATAAGATTACCATAAGGAATCAGCCATTTACTGTTATTATCGTTTCCTTATTTGTTGTTAATTTTTTGTCGTAATTTTAAGTTTGCTCTTAATTTTTGTTACCTAATTTGTTCTATTTTTTATTTTTGTCAGCCAAAGATTTGACATAGATAAAGCTTGGGCTCATCTTGTCACTTTTCGCCGACTTTAACCTTTGCTTCCATTACTACCACTATTTTATTGTTAAATTTAATTCTTATTAGCTTTCTCTGATTTTCATTTACTGTTATTATTGTTACCCTTATTTGTTGTTATTTTAAGTTTGCTCTTGTTTTTCGTTACCTATAATAGCTTTTTTCTTCTTGTTATTATTGTTAATTCAGTTGTTAATTAGTTTATCTTTCTTAGCTTTATGTATTAATTATTTAATGTTATCATTCTTGTTGTATTTTTCATGTATATATTGGCTTTGCCGTTGGGAATAATAAATAAATAAATAAATAAATAAATAAATATATAAAGGTCTATCTGAGCCTACTAGTTTAAACTTCAGCAACGATCTCAGAAGTTTAGAATCTGAAAAAAATATGGTGCGCTGTTTCTCCTCGGTCACATAACCTCTAGATCAGGGGTCTCCAAACTACGGCCCGAGGGCCACATCCGGCCCGCGGACAGATTTTGTCCGGCCCGCGGAGAGCTAGCATACTTGAAAACTCCTTTTAGAGAACAAATTTTTTTATAGCAAATTAAATTTAGTTTACTGAAGTATTCTAATTTTATGTTGAATAATTATTAATATGACATCTACATTGATATGGTCATGGGCTAACTACTCATAACGTTGTTGTAGGCTTATTGTTATTGTTTTTGTGATAAGTTGGATAAAGAAACACAGAATTGTAATGAGTAAAGACATGTATAACATGCAGACATATGAAATACTAATGAGATTTATGTAATTGAGATTTTCCACTGACAATAGTTTGTAGTTGTGGACCAATTATTAAAAGAGATTTAAGATGCTCATCAGTTAATTTAGATCTGTAAACATTTTTTGTGTACTTCATTTTGGAGAAGGTCTTCTCACACAAATAAGTTGTACCAAAAACAGAAAACAGCCCACGAGCAAATTTATGCACATTATCAAATTGTGTCAGTGGAAGACTCTTATAAAATTCCAACAAAGATGAGTTTTGATATTTGTTCTTAATTATATCACTGCACTGTAGTTCAATCATTTCCATTTGAAGTTCCGGGGCTAGGATTTCAATGTCAGTATCAAAAGGATCCTGAAAAATCTTAATTTGATTCGCAAAGGCATCGAAGTCCGAGAAACGAGTATCAAAATTTATTTTCAAAGCACTCAAAGTTTCGATTGCAAAATCGATAGGAAACTCAGTCTCAGTGGTGTGGCTGAATATTTCACATGTTTTAAAATGTGAAAAACATTTACTTCGTAGTTGTGATTGAAACAGTATCAATTTCTTCCGGAATGATTTGATATTAATGTATAAATCAGGAAGATGCTGGTTTTCTCCTTGCAATCTCAAATTCAGTTCGTTCACATGTTTTGTCAAATCAACATAGAATGCTAACTTCCACAGCCATGCGTTGTTTTGTAATTCAGTAAGAGGGCGATGCTTTTCATTCAAAAAAATTTCGATCACTGCTCGAAGTTCAAAAAAGCGCTGAAGGACTTTCCCACAACTAAGCCAACGTACGGCAGTATGATAAGGTAAGTCATTTTCTCCAATCTCTTCAATAAATTGTCGGAATTGTCGGTGATTCAGCCCAAAAGATCTCATAAAATTAACAGTTGATATGACTGGTTTCAGAACTTCAGACATATCCAAACATTTTCCGCACAAAGACTGTTGATGAATGATAAAATGTAAGACTAATGGTTTTGAACCACCGTCATTTTCTACAGCCTTTGACACAAGAGCGACCACTCCTTTATCTTTCCCACTCATGTTTTTGCCTCCATCAGTTGTAATACATTTCAAGTTTTTCCATCGAAGGTTCTTTTGATTAATGGCCATTTCAACTCCTTTAAAAATATCTGTACCAGTAGTTGTGCCATGAATACTATACATATCAAGAAGTTCTTCATGCACTTCATAGCTTTTATCTACTCCTCGAATATAAATCAACACCTGAGCAGTATCTGACACATCCGTTGACTCATCCAAGGCCAAAGAAAACCACTCAACATCTCCATTTTTGTCGAACAGTTGAGAGGGTATATTTTCAGCGATGTTTTCTACCCTTCGAGCCACAGTGTTTGCTGACATACTGACAGTATTTAATAAATTTACCTTTTCAGGGCACATTTCTTCGCCTGCTGCAATTATGCATTCTTTGATCATTTCTCCATCGGTGAATGGTTTTCCACGTTTTGCAATTTCAAGAGCCACACGAAAGCTGGCACGAGTTGCAGCCTCTTGTTCGGTTTTGAGTTTTGTAAATGAAGATTGCTGCGATTTCAATCCGCGCTTCATAGCTTCGAATTTTTCTGTCCGCAAACTTCCTGTATATTTTGAGTAATTTTGAAAATGTTTTGTTTCATAATGACGTTTAATGTTATATTCCTTGAGAACGGCTATGCTTTCATTGCAAATCAAACATAGCGCCTTGTTACTGGACTCAATTACGAAATACTGAATGTTTCACTCATCTTTGAATTTTCTGCATTCACTATCAATTTTTCGCTTCTTTTCCATACTACTAAATCACACACAAAAGCAACAATTCAAATCAAAATACTGTTACAAAGATGTCTTAAACTTAAACACGCACACACACGTTTTAAGGAGGTACGCACTATTTTATTTCACAACAGTGTCATAGGAACTGACTTGTGGTTGCGCAACTAGCCTTCTTATATATTCCAATTACTGCCATCTAGAAGTGCGTGGAAGACACCAGAACTCTCTCGAACCAACGAGATTACTCTGTACGTGCTATTAGCGCCATCTGTTAGCGATAGAAGGTACTACCTATTTCCGCTTGTGTCCACCAGATGTCGTGTCACGTTACTCCTCATGGCTCGTACTCTATGACTAATCTAGAAATTACAGATAATGACAGGAAAATTAATAATATGCAGTGTTGCCGTTTTGCGGACTTTAGTCCGATTTGCAGCCTTTTTTCAACGTTGCGTACTTTTTCGGACTTTTTTTTTTATCAGTGGACTATTTCACTTTTTACCACCGGCAATAATGATAATATGGTTTTGGCCCTCGGAACATACTGGAGTAATCAGTATGGCCCTAAGGCTGGAAAGTTTGGAGACCCCTGCTCTAGATAATAGATTGTTCCGAAATTTTATGACATTGGTCTGGAGTTGAAAATGGAAAGCCACGGAAAACCATTTCAAGGACGCCGACGGGGAGGTTCAAACCCACGTCTACCAAATCTCAGATAGCTTGGTTCCATGGTCTAGCACTAAGTCTTAGCGAGCATAGCTACCGCTGTCAGTAATTAGAAGGAACATCAACAGTACGATAACAATGAGATCCTTTGGCTTAGACATCTACAAAACTTACAGGTGCACTGGGCATTAAGCAACACATGAATGATCATTCAAACTGGTTGCTGTAGCATACAGTATTTTGATTCTCAATTGCATTTTGTGAGTATCTTGAATCTAAATTACATTTTGTTAGTATTTTCAATCTAAATTGCATGTTATAAGTATTGTCCATCCATATGAGTAGTTTGAATCTACCGTACATTTGTATTTTGTAAACATTTTGAATTTCAATTGCACTTTGTAAGTATTTTGGATCTGAAATGGGAGTTTTTCAATCTGAATTGCATTGTGTATTTTCAATTTCAATTACATTTTGTAAGTATTTTTAACCTCAATTGCATTTTGTACGTATTTACAATCTCATTTGCATTTTCTAAGTATTTTGAATATCAATTGCATTTTGTAAGTAGCCTATTTAGACTCTAAGTTGCATTTTGAACATAACCTACATTTTGTGCGTATCTTTCAATCTATTCCTTTTGTGAGTATTTTTGTTCTAAATTCCCTTTTGTAAGTATCACCGCTCTCCATTTTGTATTCTTTAATCTGTGTTAAGAGGGGCAGATGACCTCGTAGTTCCGCCCCTTAAAACAACAATAATATAACATAACACAGCATACAGTACATTGCATGAGTTGGTTTTCTCTTAACATACAATTAGGCTACTTTATCAATAATCAGGTAAAATACATTCTGTTAACATTTAAAATTCATAGGCTAGCCTATCTACACTGAAGAAAATGGAAATTGCAACACCTAGAAAGAGTGGTGATACATTGCTGCAATTGAACAAGCAGGACGAGTGTTCGATTGTGATTCGATGATTACACTTTCAGGTCCCTCTGACCGCAAGTTTGGACAACAATCAACACAGGATGTGCCCACCACGAGCTGCAATACATTGATGAATTTCACGAGGCATGGAGTCAATAAGGCCCTGGATCGCTTCCTTGCTTGCTGCACTACACGGGTCAGTTGTTCCAGAGTTGTGGGTGGCTGAGGACGGTTGGCCAGTTGTCGACCCATCATGTTCCAAACATGCTCAATAGGACTGAGGTCCGGGGATCTGGCGGGCCATTCTAGGGTTGTGATGTCGTGGAGAGCTTCTCTGGAGATGCGTGCAGTGTGAACCCGGGCGTTGTCCTGCTGAAACATCCCATTAGCAATGTTCGCCATCATAGGGACAACCGCTGGATTGAGTACCCTATCAACGTACTGTCGAGCAGTCATAGTGCCCTCAACAAACACTAATTGTGATTTCACATTAAAGCCAATAGCTCCACAGACCATAATGCTTGGTGTTGGCCCTGTGTGCCTCTCGACAATAAGGTCTGGGCGGTCCCTCTCCCCGGTACGTCGGCGCACACGATTTCGGCGATCACTGCGGGCAAGACAGAAGCGCGACCCTATGGCATTCGTCGACCCACGTTGATCGTTCTCGACACCAGGCCAGCCTTACACGTCGCTGTTGTGGGGTCAATGGAACACCTCCTTCAGGGATACGGGATCGTAAGACAGCTGCACGCAGGCGATTACCAACTGTTTGTTGTGTAACGTGGGGTGCCACAGCTGCTCGAAATTGCGCTGCTGTTGCATGGGGTTCCATCCGGGCCATCCAAATGATGCGGCGATCCTCTCTCACAGTTGTCTGTCGCACTGGGCCTGTGCCAGGTCTTCGAGTGTGGGTACCTTCATTTGACCACTGCTGCCATACACGTTGTACCGTAGATGCCTGTCGGCCAACACGTGCAGCGACAGTCCTTAGCGATAATCCAGCCTCACACAGCCCAATTATCCGAGCCCTCTCAAACGGCGACAGTTGTTGATAGCGTGCTCTTCTCTGTCGTCGAGGTGTGTTTGACGGAGAACACTTCACTGCACAGACTGCAAGTCAACTACGTTACACCAGAGTCCGTATACTGGAGTTGATTCCGCCGCGACCAATCACGTGGAGAGACCTGTAGCAACAATCCAATGGGTCTGAAACTTTGATCGTTTACATACCTACATGGCATCGTTCCATATCTTGAAAATCAACACAAACGACCAATGCCTTCATGGTGTTGCAATTTCCATTTTCTTCAGTGTATTCAGTAAGACTTGAGAATATGAGCCCATATCAATTGATTTATAACCTGCATCCGAACATAGAAACATGTTTCAAAATATAAATCAAGGATCAGGTTTTGGCGCACAGGCGGCTCTGTGTAGCCTATGTCGAGTAGGCGATCAAAGATATCACCACGTCATTCCAGAAGCTGCCGCAACAGCGCCTCTCCTTCTAAAACTTGGGAATGTGCCGTGGTCAGTGGCAAAACGCATCTAACTGGACAGCGAAAGTTTGGGTTCGAATCTGGACTGCGGTCACATTATCAAATTTTACTCAACGGATATGACCGCTCCATAAAGAGCCATCCAAAAGCCATTTCTAGATTTAAAATCCAGTTACGAGGAGGAGGGAGCGGCCATATCGGGCACCCATAGCCCTAGTTACCAATATGAAATGGTAACTAAGCTAGTGTAGCGGTATGAATTCCGAGTATGTTCATATCCATCATTGTCATTGCTAATACTAGACTATCCTTTGAAAATGTTCAATTCCAGATAATTTTTTCGATTATATTATGAAATGTGGGCAGTAAAGTCTTGGTAACTTACATTTTATGAAGTTTTTCTATTTTTGTGTGAACTCATCCTAGAACTTATAAACACTATTACAATAACATACGTAGTCCTACGCCACATCTGGAACCACATTTTTAATTAGGTCTAGATTCCGAAATACGGTGCAAGAAGTCATCCCAAAGAGCCAAGTACAATCAGTGGCTGGATTATCTAGTGATTTCCCAGTTTCTGTTGGCGTCCATCAGGGATCTGTACTTTCACCTCGCCTCTTAATTACAGTTATAGATACTGTTACAAGTTGCTATATGCTGACGATGTGCTTCTGGCTTCTGAGGATAAGACTGATCTGCAATTACAAGTTCAGGCATGGACCAATCACCACGCAGAATTTGGATTACGGCTCAACGTTAAGAAAACTGAGTATTTGACAACGGATCTAAATGATCCGACTACGATTCAAATTAATAGTGTTGACCTTCCAAAAACATTGTCGTTTAAATATCTTGGCTCGACTATTACAGCAGATGGAACCCTCAGACCTGAAATATCACATCGCGTGAGCAGCGCATGTCTCAAGTGGCGCTCTTTGTCCGGTGTCGTATGTGATAAGAAGATTCCAGACCAGCTAAAGTCTGAAGTTTATCGTTCTGTGGTCCTTCCGTTGCTCTGTATGGGGCAGAATGCTGACCTTCAACTAAGGAGTTGGAACAGCAACTTGGTGTGATGGAGACAAAGATGCTCAGGTGGGCATCTGGCTTGACACTCCATGATCATGTCAGCAATAATGACATTCGCAAGCGTTATGGAGAAGCACCAATTGTTGAATAGATGAGGGAAAACCGTCTCCGCTGGTATGGCCATGTCTTACGGGACTGCTGAAACAACAGTTGCACACACTGGATTAGCATTGCGGATAGATGAGAAGAGACCAATAGGACGACCGTGACAGCGTTGGCTTGACACTCTGAATGACGATTTAAAAATTGCCCGACTTCATCCTGACATGGCACAGAATCGTGTAATATGGCGACAGAGAACAAAAAAAAGCAGACCCTGCTAATTTGTGGGACAAATACTAAAGGAAAAGAAGAAAAGAGTGAAAGAAGTCACTGTCACACAAGCGCGGCTTCATCCTTTTCGCCTCCCGCCCCCTAGGCAATGGTATGACAAGATTTGAGAACTAATGGAGAAAGTAAATAGAATCACCCCAAACAAATTTCACATTTTCTGTTTCAGACAATAGCTCTCCCGTGTTTACGAGGTACTTAGCTGCTCGTCTTTCACCCGGACGACTAGGGTTCGAGTCCCGGTGACAGCGGGATGTAATTTTCACCTGAAAAATCACGTGGCGCCGGGAAGCGCATCCGGCTTTAAATCCCCGGTCAAAATCAAAATGAGCCTGGTTGGCTCCGGCGACCCAAATTAATTGCGAAAAGCCGAAGAAAGTTTCTTTGCATCAGAAATATAATCGACGTATTTCCTTAAAATAAAATGCATTATGTATTTACACCATTATGGTACGTATTTCTCTGTGAAAACAAACATCTTCAAAGTTTCAAAATTAAAATTATGTTAGGCCTACAGGTTACAATTGGAATTTTTCAGCTATTGTGTCATGTACTGCACAGAAAGTACACGACATTTACAAAACGCAGAGAATTGAAATGTCCAATCCAGTTTATGTGGAATGATTATAAAATGCCAGTATGAAGAAATTAAGAAATCTGAGAAAACCAAAGAAGATCACATTGTGTACAAGAACCTATGATAGCTACGAAGTGTTGTAGGCTATAGGCTATATTTTCATACTGAAAAATTTGTAAACTAAACATTGAATTGTAATTTGTCGCCAACCAGATAAAACTCTACGATTCCTTTGTATATGAGTCCTTGACTCGTTAAAGGATTAATCAAATGTATTATTATTATTACGATGCGGAGCACGAGCCCGCTATCTCGTGCTCTGTACGCCATTGTTCTGCTAATGAGGGAGACATTTAATAAGTTACTCACTAGCGAAAGGTATTGTGACGAGTTTCGGGGTTCACTCATTAATACACAAATCCTTCCCTGTTGAAGCAGAGGACACTTAACTATCTACAAGGACCTAGCAAATTACCGGTATATATTGTTCTCTTCTTAGAAGTAGGCCTGCTAAGATTTTTGTATAAGGGTTTGGAATTGGCAAATTCTTTGATTATGACACTTTCATAAACTCACTTTTTACCTACTGAATCCCACCACTTTTGCAAGCCTATAAAAATATTGAAACTTATCAAACAGTCAGAGGAGACAAACACATGGCATGACATTAATTAATTAATTTATTATAGCACAACATTGATTAGCGAGTCATTAATGAATAATGATTCACTTGATTCACAGTCCACCTCGTTGCGTAGTGGCTAGCACTCTTGGCTGTCACCGCGGAGGATCGTCTTCGATTCCCGGCTCTGCCAATACATTTATTTCTGATCTGAGGGCTGGAACGGGATACACTCAACCTCTTGAGGCAAACCTGACAAGAGGTGGGTTCGATTCCCACCTCAGCCAACCTGGAAGTGGTTATCCGTGGTTTCCCACTTCTTCTGCATGCGAATGTTGGGATTGATCCTAAATTAAGGCCACAGCCGCCTCCTTCCCAATCTCCATCTGAATTAAAACTACACACACTATTACAGCCATCAAAATTACACAGGTTATCAGACAAATTCCACACACACACACACACACCAAAGTACACGGGGCTACATGGCCCTTGGAGCTTGCTGTGATAGTGAGTGTATGTCTTCATTTGATCTCTTTTTCCAGCTTTGAGATGTAGAGTCAAAAAAGGTCCAAAAATGTTCATATAAAATTTATTTTCGAAAGCCTGCAACTGGTTTCTTCCTGTTTTGTTAAACTTTATGATTCTGCACTATAAGTTAGAACTGTTCTAATGATGGGGGAGCGTGATGGCGTAGTGGCTTAGCTGCTCGTCTTTCACCCGGACGGCCGGGGTTCGAATCCTGGTGACAGCGGGGTGGAATTTTCACCTGAAAAATCACGTGGCGTCAGGAAGGGCATCCGGTCTTAAATCCCCGGCCAAAACCATAATGAGCCGGGTTGGCTCCGGCGACCCCAATTAATTGGGAAAAGCCGTAGAGAATGATGATGATGTTCTAATGATAGTATTGTATACTTTTTTGTATTTCTCGTCAAAAATTTGGATCCCAATAAAAATTGCAGAGAGCAGTACACTTTGTTAGCATTCTGTGTTCTAACTTTAATTTCCACTTCTCTATGATTCTGCTCATCAATGGGAACACATATAATAATTTATTAACAGAATTGTTCTTCAATTGACCAACACGAGTGTAGAGTGTAGATTGGGCAGAGAGTGACGATTATTTTTTCACCCTATCATCTGAAAAAAATGTTACATGAATTATTTATACATTAACACACTTCTCTAACAAATTATGGGATTTTAATTGGATGACATATTTCGCTCGTCAAGCAATCATCAGATCTAAATACCGACAGCAGTGGCTACGCTGGCTAGGCCATGGAGCCAAACTCTCGGCTGACTCAGTAGACGCGTGGGTTCGAGCCCCACCATCGGTCGTCCTTGAAATGGTTTTCCGTGGTTTCCCCATTTTCAACACCAGGTAAATGCTGGGACGGTACCTTCTGACAGGCCACGGCCGCTTCCTTCCACATCCTTGCCCAGTTTCATTGATCTTCACCCATTCCATCATTCATCCCGACGCGCAGGTCGCCCACGGGCGTCGACTAGAAAGACCTGCACTCGGCCTCTCAGGAGGCCACAAGACAAAAGGAATCAATCTTAATATACAAGCTCTACAAAACACTACAAACCCACAATGCCTCGAATGGTCGCTGCCCTCCAGAGGAGCAAATTCTGGCTTTTACTCTTCTACTTGGCTTATGATAACACTATATCTTTCATATTCTGGGAGTCATTAGCAATTTAAATTACTGTCAATTATCACTACTGCACCGGAAATATGTGCTAAATTATGTAAACATGTGTTTTTATTTCTTGCTCATTCAACGACGGCAGTCATGATTCCCAGTCGCATGAGGTCTGTTCAACTCAGGCACACACATTAACGTCCAATGGCGGCTGGTGCAGAAAATCAGTTGTGTGCTGAAACCCATCCCCCTCCAAAAAGTACAATTATTTAGGAACATAATTTATAGAAACACTCACTCAAAAACATTCAAGAGGCTCTCCGCTGAGTTTTCCATACTGAACAAACTCAACACATTCCTCATAGAAAATTAACTAAACACACAATAATACATGCAATGACAAAATACAGTATTCACCTCATTTCGTGTGCCTTTTGCTGCCGCTCTGTGGTCGAACGAAGAATTCCTGTGGTGTCTTGGCTCTAGACCCAACAGCACAACGGAAACGTAGGGCACGCATGCGCAAAAGGAGTGTTCATGTTTGATGGCAATAGGCGCAGACATTCTCCCTGAGCTGCGATCTAGACAGCCCATGCCGGACGCGGAGTGAGCGCAGGATTACTGTAGATACCTCGTTGTGAGGGGGAGTTTAAATGATTCTTATTCTTTGACTGGTGTCTGTTCTAATACACTGAATTTAATTGTAGGTACGGTATTATTATTAAATTAATTATTTTTCAAATAAAACAATGTGCTGCAGCATTTCAGCACATAAGGTGCCGACGCCCCTGTATAACGCCACATTACTGTTGCTAACATGTGGGATACAAAATACACCACACGACACACTTAATACAGAGACACGTAATATAAAAAAAAAAAAAAAGTCAACCCCTGGCACTATCCAGCCCATGACGGGCTAAGGCCCGCGTGATCAGCGCGTCGGGTCCCCTCGGCCGTTAATCTTGGTATTCGTGATCGGGGCGCTGTCTCACTGTCAGACAGCTACTCAATTGTCCTCACGAGGCTGAGTGCACCCCGTTCCAACCCTCACGTCAGTTTTAAAATCCCTGACGGAGCCGGGGATCGAACCCGGGGCCTCCGGGCGAGAGACAGGCGCGCTACCCCAACACCACGGGGCCGGCGACACGTAATATTGCAATATGTAATGTGTGAAAATGCATTAATTGGCAAAATCATTGGCCTGGATAAAGATTATTGATGCGTGAGTACCCCCACTGTGCGTGACAAAAACCAGGGGTGTTTTATATTAGCTAACGCGAGCCGCTGCCAAGCAATTATTGGTCTAGGCAAAAATCATCGGTCCGGATAAAGATTATTGAGTGGTTGGCGATGCTGTATATGTTTATAATCCACGCGTACAATGGCAGACTAGGATGGGATTTTATCTATAATTGCGTAATCAAAGAGTTTCCGTTTGACGCCCGTCCAGTCTAGAATCGGTATGTCAATAGATCAAAATCACCACGAGCATTGATGCACTCTGCACTCATCCCATCGAGGCACCAGGTTGAAGATCCCCGTGTGGTAAAACACCATGTCCTGCTGCGTGAAGAAGTCCGTAACCGTCTGCTGCACGTCCTCGTCCGTCAAGAATCGTCCACCCCTCTAGGCCTTATTTTAAGGGACCGAAGGTGTGATAATCGCAAGCGAGGAGATCAGGATTATAGACCGGCTGCTAGAGTGTCTCCCACTTGATTTGGCGTACCTCCTGCGTTGCGTCCTTCGCGGCATGGGGACGAGCATTATCATGAAGCAGCAACATCCCTTGGCCCAGTTTTCCATGACGTTTCGCCTTAATTTCTCCAGTGTTGTGCAATACCGTTCCCCAGTGATGGAGACCACCAGGTTCCATGATTTCAATAAGCAATGGTCCCCAGTAATCAAGCTTCCCACGGTGGGTGAGTGGTCAACGTGTCGGTCTACTAACCACAAGCTTGCAAGTTCGCTCCTGGCCGTGGTAAGTTATTTTTGAAAGGCGGCAAAAATTACGACACCATGTCATACGATGTTGGCAAGTTAAAGAACCCATTTGAATTCAGTAGGCAGTGTTCATAATGGCAAAATTAATCTCGGGAGTTTCCGCCAACACAAAGTTCCTCATTTCTCTACTAGAAAGCGCTACAGTGTTGAAGGAGCTTAGATATATAAGTTCCTTGACTTTCATAGTGCTTCAAGGAACAACGAAATTCGACATGCAAGCTACCCTTTGGGTGTCAAATAACAAAGCTTGCACCTGGCACCCAAGACCATACGATATTATGCTATTATTATCAAAGATATCACCTTTCCAGCAGATGGTTGGTTCTTGACCTTTTTGAGACGATGACACCACTGCATCATCGATGCTTTCGATTCCGGTTCCCAATTGTGGCACCAGATTTCAACGCCTACAACAATGCGCTCCAGGAACATGTTGCCTTCAACCAGTGATTTAGTTGGAAAAAAATATTTACAGGAACTCACCTTATTAATTCAGCAATTTCCAAATGGACTCGTATTGGGTGTCAAAATCAGCGGCCTCGTGTTTCCGACAAGTTGTTTCATCAGCTGAACGTCCCGCCTTTCGTAGCCATGACTTGTCATATGGTTGTGGGTTAAATAAATGCACAGGAGGTCCTACGCAGCTTATGAAAATAAGTCCGCTTGATCTTTCAACCAGCAGCCTATTTCGCTTTTCGGTGTGGATCTCATTCATGGTACTGAAAGCTCTTTCAGCTTCTGCTGAAGAGATGGGAATGGTCTGTACAGTCTTGATTAAAGGCATCAGCTCCACTGGAATTTCCTTGGTCTCGACATACTTTCTAAAAGCATTAATGTACCTCCTCTTGTCTGACATGTGGAAAAAGTCACAAAGGTTGCCGACACACTCATCACCATAGCAGATATCCAAATTAGAAGTGGAGGGCCAATTATTTTTGTATAGTACCTTTGAATCACTGATAACTTTTGTCATTCTCTCATGTCTCTGCTGACTAAAGCTGGAACCAAGATGAGATGATGTGGACACATTTTCCATAAGCCTGTTATTTAAATTGTTCACAAGACTTCTGAAAAACTGCTTTCTGTCAGTTTTTACAACTTTTTTAGAATCATGTGATCCTAGGTTTCTAAACAATTTGTTTTCTGCTGCTTTAAGAACTGTTCTGTAGTATTCTCCAGAAGCTGAGTTACACATAGATTCAAACCAGTGGCGGATCCAGAAGTTCACCTCGGAGGGGGCACTCTAGGATTTCAGAGTAGCAACAGAAAATATGTAATAAAATAACTAAATTTTTATTTAATCTACACACACTACACATAACATCCAACCACCAGATTTTATAATTCTACAAGAAATTCATTATATTAAAATGGTTTATTCGCTTCAGTTTCAAGTCATTGTCATCATCATCATCATCTTGCACAGTTTCCAGCCACTGGCCGGGTCTGTTTGGAACACAAGCCTCTCCAACGTCTTCCGTCTTCCCATCATCTCTCAGCCTCCACCCTTGTCCAGTCTTCTCCTCTCTTCTTCACGCTTTCTTCCACCCCCTTCAGCCACCTGTCTCTCGGTCTTCCTCTCGGTCTCTTTCCTTCCCACTTCGTCTCGTGTACTCCCCTGGGTATCCTCTTCTCCTCCATTCGTTTTACATGTCCATACCATCTAAGTCTAGATTTCTCTATACCATCCTGTAATGGTTCCTCCTTCATTAATTCTCTGGTCCTCTCATTTCTTATTCTGACCATCTTTGTAGCACCAATACTGCTTCTCAAGAACCTCATCTCACTGGCCTGTATTTTGCTCTTCTCCCTTCCTTTCATAACCCAGGTCTCCGAGGCATAAGTCAGGATAGGGACATAGTACGTCCGATATATGATGTTTTTGCTGTTCTGAGGGACATCCTTGCTCCATAAAATACTTCTCACACTCCTCCGAAATGCTTCTGCCTGCCTCCCCCGCTCATTTATTTCTCTATCGTTTCTTCCATTATCTTGTATCAGGCTTCCCAGATACTTGAAACTCTCCACTTTCTTCAGCTGTTCCCCACCAATTGTTATTCCCGTTGTGGTTCTTTCCTTCTTCCTTGTTGTGATCACCATCTCACTCTTATTTATGCTAAATTTCATTCCATATCCTTGTATTATTCCTTCCCACACGTCCAACTGTTCCTGTACCTCCTCCTCCTTGTTTCCCCAAATCATCAAATCATCTGCAAACACCATTGCTTTCATCTTTCCTTCCCCAATTACTTGTGCCACTCGGGTCATTATGTCATCCATCACCACAATGAAAAGTAATGGTGACAGTGCACTTCCTTGTTTCAGGCCGTTTCTCTGTTCCAACCAGTCTGATCTCTCTCCTCCCACTTTCACACAGCTCACGCTTCCCTTGTACATTTCCTTTATCCTCTTTATAGTCCATTTCTCTACTCCTCTATCCTCCAGGGACTTTCATACTTTGTTTCTGCATACACTGTCATATGCTTTCTCAATGTCCAGGAAGGCCATCAGTAGATCTGTTCCATACTCATAGTGCTGTTCTTGTAACTGCCTTACAACAAAAATCAAATCCACTGTGGACCTTCCTGCTCTGAAGCCATGTTGTTCTTCCCTCATCCCTCCTTCTATCCTTGTCCTATTTCTCTTTTCCAAAACTTTCTCGAAGATCTTTGCACATTGTCATTATGTAAAAAAAACTATAGAATATGTACATTTCCACATTTTAATGCACATTACACAGTCTAAAATGTATCAAAAATATTTGCAATCCTAGTGACTATCTGAAGACAATATTCAAATCTACTACACAAATGTTACAAGATATGTACTGTATACAGTACCAAGATTGTCAGTCACTGAGTCACTACTAGTCACATAAATATAAATACAAAAAACAATTGTATTGAATACTGATTGGGATTCTATTTGGTGACTATCCTAGGCAAAATACATGCCTATTACAAAATAAAATCCAGGCGATCATTCGTTCACCTCCTTTAGAGAAACGTTCTACAACTTTTTCAACGTCAACATTTATATCATGGTGAACAAATAACAGACACAAGCCATTCAACCTTTCCTCTGTCATTCGCGTCCGTAGTCATGATTTAACAAGTTGCAGGCTGCTAAAAGATCTCTCTGCACTTGCACCACTGTAGATGTAGCGATTATATTAACAGTTTTGCCATTACATACTATATGATAACATTGACCACATTCATGAATGCAGGCAATAGAGCAAAGATTTTACTTACAGTGCAGTTTGGAGAAACAATCTTTTTTATCGGCAATATCAATGTAACAGACAACTTGTTTTTCGGAGGGGGCACTTGCCCCTGGTGCCCCCCTCTGGATCCGCCACTGATTCAAACACTTTTATAGTGTGCTTGATTGCATTTTGAGCCTCTGTCAGACTTGTCTCTCTTTTCTGCAACTCTAATGACAAATCAGCTAACTCAACAACATACATAATTGCAATATTTTCTAGAAATTCTACACAAGTTAACATATTTTCTAGACCTTGGAATTTTGCCCTTTCTTTGGAGTCTCTCTGGTGGTCATTTTTGGCCTCACTAAAATGTTTTACTAGAGCACTGTAGTTTTCCCAGACAGCTTTTACAGTTCTCTGGCTTGAAACTACCCATCTTATTGTAAATATTTTCCCAAACTTCTTAACTCTTTGTTCCAGTGAAGCAGCACAAATGTTGAGTTCCCTTTGATTTTTGGGAGACATGCTGTATAAAGAATACAATTTGTCAAAGAAAGAATGGAAATGGTTAACACCTGTAACTTCATTCCTTGTATCAGAAACGGCCAATTCCAAGCGATGGTTTAAACAGTGCCAGATTACTATATCTGGAAATAACTTTAAAAACGGTGCTCCAACTCCATTTTTTCTACCTAACATTACAGAGGCCCCATCACATGCTAAACCAACTATATGTTCTGCCAGAAAGTTTTCATTCATCCGATATGAAGAAAGATTCTTCAATATCTCTCGAGTAATAACATCTTCTGTAGTTGATTCAAGTTCTATCAAGTCCCAGAAAAAGGAAACAACTTCAGAGTTATCTGAAAGAGCACATCTCAAACATAATACTAGCACAGATTTTACACTAACTGTTGTTGATTCGTCAATCATAATACTGATTTTCCTCTGATTTTCTGTTATAGATTTTGCTATTTTATTTCTCATTTCCTGTGAAATGTGTTCAATAATATTAGCACAACTAAAATTTGTATGAAGAACTCGTCCCACATCTAAACCATTTAATTGTTGAAGTTCAACATGAGCCTGTAGGACTACGAAGGGTCTATTTCTTTTCGCAATTGAGTATGCTGTTCGAAATACTCGAACGGTGGTTTCTAGGTGTTTGACATTCATAGTGTCCAAGCAACTTTCAAATATCTTTTTATTGGATTCTGATTTTTGTAACATAGCTTTTTTGTGAGATTCTGAATTTTTGTGCTCAAATATTTTTTTCCTAAGGCTTGTTTGTTGTTGATTAATATTATTTCTGTTGGGATGAACCTTGCATTCTACCCATACTTTCATTAGATTAAGTCCTCCCCCTTTAGAAACTCCTAATCCTAATTTACTTTCCTCTTTACATATATTGCAGCCTAAATTTTTATTTCCTGCAAATAACCACTCGTTCTCTGACAAAAAAATAACGGTACTGAGACTCGTTCCAACAGTCTGGAAAATCTTGTTTTCGGTAGGTGGGTCCTTGAATTTCACAGTCGATGGTAGAAGGTGTAGAACCACAACCTAGATTCCCCCTTGAATCTGCATCACACGTTTCAGCAACATTTAACCCAGGATCTATCTCTATACTCACGTCTTTAATGAAACTAATGTTCTCGGAACTCCATTCAGTTTAGTTTTTACTTGAGCCATCACACACCTTTTTAGTATTCTTTGAATCTTCATCTTCATCCCCAGCACGTTTTTTTGAACCCAGCCACTTAAGTAAACTCATTGTCACAAGTTGTGACTCACAACTCACTTTCACAGTCACTGGAAAACTTGAAAGGTACTACAGGGCTACTGATGTTCATTAACTGCAGAGAGATTCCGTAATATCTGCTTCACAGCAACACATCGAGCAAAACATAAAATAAAACTTGGATTCACACAAACATAACGAGCGGAAGAAAGTTGTTGTGCTCACTTCCCGCTCTCTGTATCCAATAGCAGTGTAGCCAACCTTAGAGAACCAGAAAAACACCCAGGAGTGTAAAAGCGACCGTATTTTATGAACATAAAACCGTAAGGTTCGATATTAGTCCGCTAGAGTACACCCGTGACGTTTCAGCGCTATGTATAGATTATAAACGATTTTCTTACTGAATGTAAAATTGTTACGTCATTCTAAAGCGGGAAGATATTTTCCGGAATGGCGTTCCGGTCCAACTAAACCACTGCCTTCAACATTGAAACACATCAGATGCTGAAGGCAAATAGCCATCCGGTGTACTTTTTGACTGTCCTTCAACGCCCGGGGTATCCATATACGTTGCACTTACGCTGCAGCAACGTCCTCAAATGGAAACATTTTGTTAATGATCTAAAAAGGGGACGGAGGGTGGGTTACAGACAGTGGAGAAATAAACAACTAAATACTGCGGTACATCATTTCCAGATCCTTACAAAAAATTCTTTTTTTAAAATGACTAATTTCAGTAGTTTAAGATTCCCTCCCCCAGGATTTTGTCTCCTCCACTGTTACCATAATTCATGTAACATTTCTTTAGATAATAGGGTGATAAAATAATCATCAATTTCTGCGGAATCTATTTGGATACTATTATGTTGACCGACTGAAGATCAATTCTGTTAATTCATTGTGCAGGCAACACTGAAAAAATGAGATCTAATATTTCAAGAATAATTTAGGGAAAGATGATTCAGTTGTACAAGAAACAGCGTGGGACCAAAGAAGACGATTGTAACTCGAATCGCCAAAGAACAATCACCGAGCTGCATGGTTTGTAGCCAGGTGCCAACAAACTCCTGAAAAATTTATTTAGTAGAAGTGATTGCATTCTTCTTGTGTTGGTGGTGCAGTTTTGGTACAGAGAGTTTGTTTTATATGCAACGGGAACTCTCGCTTGCCCGCTCGCCCGCGTTGCGCGTCTGTCTCCCGCCTGGCACTTTGCCGTTATTCGGCGCTCGCACGGCACTGAGTCATTGTGTATAGGAATTTGTACTTAAATTTGTGGTACTTCAATGCGATCTTTGACCGATTTTTTGACGAACTGACTTATGGAGAGGGATTGTCAACTTATTTTCAACAAGATTCTGCCACTGCTCACACTGCCGAAGCATCCATGACAGAATTGCGTTGCATTTTCGGTACTAGGATTATAAGTCAGAACGTGTGACCCCCGCGAAGCCCAGACTTATCACCATGTGACTTATCTCTGGGGGATGCTTAAAAATAGAATGTATGCGAGAAACCCTCACACTATAAATGAGCTTAAAAGCTATATTACAGCTGAAATACAGTCAATCGGTGCTGAGGATCCTCAGAAAGTTAATGACCATTTCATAAAAAAAAAAAGGTGCCAGCGATGTGTAGCAGTGAATGGCGAACATTTTCATCACCAGCTGTGAATTAGGTTAAGTACAAATTCCTATACTCAACGACTCAGTGCCGGGCAGGCGCCGCATAACGGCAAAGTGCCTGGCGGGAGACAGACGCGCAACGCGGGCGAGCGGGCAAGCGAAGGTCCCCGTCGCATATAAAACAAACTCTCTGTATTAATAGTGAAGGAGACGATAGAACCTTGCTTTGACTCTCACAACTTCGTTAATAGTCCACGGATAATACATGATTTTCATAGCTTTTTTTTCATAATCTGGGGGACAATATCAATTGAAATTACTATCCATTATCACTTGTGTACTAGAAATATGTGCTAAATTACGTAAATATCTATTTTGTTTCTTGCTCATTGAATGACGGCAGCCATGTTCCACAAGCGCATGAGGTCTCTTCAACTATTACCTAGGCAAATTTGACGTCATGTTAGTGTTGCCAACATATAATATATAAAATACACCACCACATGAGGTCGGTCATCTGCGAGACTATTTCTATTGAGCGTGACAAAAAGCAGGGGTGCATATACTGTATGACTTATGCGACCTAGTAAAATACCACCTACCGTATGTGTGTGGTTGGCAACACTGTACTTGTGCATAATTTACCCGATTCATATGGATAATGGCCGCCACAGCTGGAATTTTACTATGTAAGTTGTGATCTAAAAAGGGAAGGTGGGAGGGTTATAGACAGGGAAAGAGTAAACTACATCTTTTCCAGATCTATTTTAATCATTACAGAAAATATTTATGGCTAATTTTGGAAGTTTAGACAATTTTATCGTGCTTTCTAATCTTCTTCACTGTTACTCAACGATTGCCAGTGGCCGGGGTTGAAACTATTCTTTGTTCACTTGTGTCATGCTGTCAGCTTGCTTAGTTGACAGGTAGGTACAGGTACTGCTCGGGTCCAAGCTCTGTGAACTTGTGGGGTGATGTGAAGTGGCATGCGGGAAGAGAAGGGCCTGTCAACAACCCGCTGTGTTATCTGGAATTCATGTCTATTCCAATACTGCTATCATAGGGCCGTTGCCCAAAACACTGTGGTGTTGCGAATGAGTGAGTCACAGACCAATGTATTTGGTTCTGTTATGACACACTGACCGGGAACCCTCATCACTCGTGACCATCACTCCTCATAGTCCGCGATCCACATTCCTCTCAGGTTCATGGAGCTTGGACCCGAGCAGTACTATACAGACACATGAAGGTTACTAGCTCATGTCCAGTAGCATTTCATCGTTTTACTCTCCGTAGTGGCTTGAGCTATTAGGCTTAACTGTGCTGTTGAAACACACCATTCTCAATTCGCCCTTCATTGTTATTTATTCCATTCACAATTCACAATATAACTACTGTCTATCGCAAATAATGCACAATGCTTATTTGCAGACTGCACTCTGTCGTCACTGTATCCCCCTGCACGTCCCGCAAGGCTCTGGCTGTTATTATCAACAAACTCTGGCCAAGTTCAGTTGTATCTTGAATGGATAATATTATTTAATCTCAAATAAGGTTTTAATGTAATGCTTCTTGCTTGTTTTAATCCCATCATTTTAACTTCAGGCAGTGAGTTGTTTTAGCTTGACAGACACTTTTGTTTTATTAGGGACCAGCAAACTAGATGTTAGGCCCCTTAAAACAACAACTCAGTGGTGTCCCAATTCTTCACAATCATTTTGAGAGATTAATATGGACCCACCCACACCTTCTTCTTTCTTCTAAACCACGAAAATTCCATCAGTGTCATTGTTGAAGGTACAGTACCATACTCGCACTTCTCAGTAGAGATGTGTATACAAATCAATCTTCAATCAGTGAACACTTAATAGGGAAGACCAGAAGACCAAGAGTGGTCAAAGACTAACAAAACCTGAATTAAATTAACATTTGCTAATTGTACACTCCACTTCTAAAATAATTAGGGGGCGGAGACATATTTCATTCGTCAAGCGAGCATCATCAGATTGGTTTGATTAAGTTAATATGTGCAATCATTATCCTGTTGGAAGCCATGCCTTAGTAATCAAAATTTAATGTTTTTCAGTTGGTCAACACAATTGTACTTAATTGTAATGCGTGTTCCTAATCCTGAAAAAAGAATATTACATGAGATTAATAAATACTCTTGCATGACGAGTTTTGATCACAGTAGTAGTAGCCACACATTCATGCAATAGCGGTGGCATGCTACGATCGTTTATGAGTGGCAATGTGGCTATATGTCATTGATGAGTTGGTAATGTTCTGCTAATGCTAGTTAGTTATCTTCTATGATGGCACATATTAACTTAATTAAGCTGGATCTGTTTCACTTCACGAATGATATAATAATAATTAGTTAAATGACATTGTAAGTAAGAAAGTGTATATATTTTTTTTTCTCTTAGGTATTTGTGAAGGATACATTAACTTTAACTGCCTAAGAAATTGGGCTTTCCTTTTGCATGTTGGCCAACTGAAGAGCATTTTGGATAGATTCTAAAAGGCAACACTAAAGAATAGCTTTTAAGCATTCTATCAAAATAAACATTTTAAAAAATAAAATAAAACAACAATGGAGCTTTGAAACGAGATGAAGTGTTATAAAAAATATCCCGATCAGACCTTTTATAAATTTAGATCTAGGCCTACACATGCAGGAAAAACTACATTTTCCTGGCCAAATAAAATTAACAATATTGAAAAAGTGAATATTGGCATTCATGTCTTAAAGATACAATAGTGCAGTACGGTACTAGTAAATTACTACAGTAATTATATGAGTTCTTCATTCAAACTTCCCATTATTGGTCATCCAACTCACTCATCATTATCCAGTGGCGTATACTGGTCTGAAGATCTGGGCTACCGCTGAGCTTAATATTACACAAAACATGCTTTTGAACTGCCGTGCGAAAAGAGTTCATATTTGAAAACCCTTCCTTTCACGACTAAATAACAAACACGGCCAGCAATACAATTGAGACAGTTTAGAACTGCCAGATAACCTATTCCGCCTAGCATATAGCCCATGATGTGAAATGACGTGTATACATTGGCACACAATAATTATTGCAGTTCAGGTGTAGGCCTTGTCATATGCATAATATGAACTTTCTCACTGTATAGACGACGGCTGAAAGGAACTTCTAACAAACTCTCTATTATACAGTCACTGGCATTTAAAGCCCCCGCATGTGTTTGTTCCGTAATTTTCTCACAAAATCACAACTGGCACAGTTAAAACAAAACACTACATAAATATTCTTCAGCATACACACATTTAAATAAATCACACATCGAAAATACTACAACTTCTAAAACATATTCACATATATGAGCCCGATAATGTATATTTATTGTAGGCTATTTGTTCCATTAAACGCTTTTAACTTCAAAGAAACCGCTGGAACTCAATTAAATTAGCCTCTGGCTGCGCGAGCCAGCGGCGTGTGGGCCAGATATGCGGGGCGACTAAGCGCTCCTTAGCCTGGGGTTTAACTTGAATTGGGGTTAAAAATTGGCGGTTTCTTGCGTGGTTTCAAGTTGTTAAGCGAATAATTTTTATTTGATGTTGTGTATGCAATCATTTAAATATTTGGTAGTTTGATGTTATTTTGCGTGGTATACATGTGTTAGTACCTATTTCCCTCCGTGTTACTCAGACCATCGCCGCTCCAAGCTGTGTTTATTCTTGTTAGGCGCTGTCCAGTATGGTAAGAAACTGCTGGCCGTAGCGGCAACTCAGTCGCTATGATCGCTGGGCCTGCACGGAAGAAGGGTGGGTGCGGAGAGATGGGGAGGGCGGCGTGAGGCTGCCGATTTCTCGAACGCTTTCTGCTGCGTTGCCGCGTTGACTAGTCACTAACCATTATTTATTTCGATAAAGAAGAATGTGCATGAAAGTCACGATTGTTTGAATGCTTTGTTGAACCTGTAATAAAGTGTTATTTATTTTTAATGTAATTTTCTTGGGCTACCGCCGGTAGCCCTAAGAATACGCCCCTGTCATTATCCCACCATCGAACACATCCCCTTGCCCAATGATGCCCTTTCTCTAGTCAAACTCCTCTCAAGATGCCATTGCAACAATATGGTCATCGTCGTCAGCACCACCACCTAACTGAAGTGAGGGACTGAGGAGATGAGGACAAATACACTGAGAGCCTTCCCTATAGAACGGAGTTTCGCCTGCGCCGTGTGATGGGCGAAGTGCGTTGAATCAGTACCAGTTGACTAGCATCTACAGTTACACAACATTGCATTGGGAAGCCCCGCATGTGGTCATAGCTTGATTACATTTCCAGCTGGCAAGATACGTTAGTTGAGAGATTTAAAACTTTGGAAGCACTGTATACAGTGAACATGTTTAGATAAAAATAGAACAAAACACCAAATTTTCCTAGTGAAAACTTATCTTGTGAAGAAGAAGTCTTCCTGTACAGTTCACGCCACGGTTTTTGGCCGGTGAACTCTGATTGTGGAGTCGTACAGAGGACAGATGGCGAACCTCAGACATGTGCAGTTGTTTCGTGAGTTTTTAGTTGCGCGGTAAGCAACTCTCGTATCAGTTGCACATGTCTGAGGTTCACCACATGTCCTCTGTACGACTGTGAAACCGGGACTGACCGACCAAAAACCGTGGTGTTAACTGTAAATGTGTTCGTACGTTTCAGTGCCGTGCGATTTTTACTTGTGGGGTAACCTCAAACAAAAGGTATACAGAAACAATCCGCATACTCTGGAGACTCTTGAGAACAAAATAACTACACCGATATGAAATACGGTATCAGTGAGGATGAATTACAGCTACTGTACCAAAACTTCCTACATTGGTGCAATGTGTGTTTAGAAATTGAAGGACAGCATTGACTGCCTAAGATAATTGGGCTTTCCTTTTGCATGTTGGCCAACTGAAGAGCATTTTAGATAGATTCTAAAAGGCAACACTAAAGAATAACTTTAAAGCATTCTATCAAAATAAACATTAAAAAAACTCTGAAAGTGGTGTAATTAATGATGATTATTAAATACGTCAAAAAGTGTAAATGTGTTGAACTAGTTGGGCAATACGTTGCTGCTAGCGCCAGTGCCCCGGTCATCACAAGGCCATTCTATAGACAGGGCTCTCATTGTATATCAGGTTCATAATAAATAAACACCGTAATTTTGTTATAGTGATTGATAAAAAGTATTCTTTTATTTACAAATGGTTCCAACAATTGGATATCCGTGGCAAAGGAAATTTATAAAGAGCTCCTTATAATAATCACCCTCATCACACCCCACTTACGTATTTTAAAAATTCAACCAACCGCATTAATAGAATTATGTTGAAAACAAGTTTAACGTGGTTGCTATGAACTTTGAGGGTGGGACACAAAATGCTAAAAAAACAAGTATGTTCCCTATATTAATCTTCATTGAGACACGCATATCCGTACATAGAAACATTTCCCTCGATTTCCTCTTGCAACTTCACATATATAATCATTGATTTAAAAAAAACTATGACACATTCATCAACAATAACAATACCATTCCACTCATTTATAATACGTAATGTGCTCTTCAACTAAACAACATCTCATAATTCATCTTCAAAATAATCAACATTAATGTCTTCCGAGATCAGAGAAGTGATCAAAGGTGCCCAAGGAAGAGTCAAGACGTGATTAATGCAGACTCAGCAAAGGAGTATATTGCCTTCAAATGCATTTGTGAGATATCTTAACAATATACTGTCAACTGGAGATACTTTGTGTCACAACGACTTATTTCCCAGGGTTTTACTTTTACCTCTATATACAAAACGGTATTTCTATCTGTACATATTGAATTTCTGACTAATACTTTGCATTTATATGAGACGGGGTGTATACAGGTGGAATACACCCTCAGTTTAATTGTTGTCTGTTTATTGTGAGTTAGCAACAAAACTACTGTAGCAAATAATGGCAGTTGGAAACATAAGTGCTGACGAGGATAATAATGACCAAGGCTACTGGAGCTGAGTCATATCTTAACCATTCAACTGTGTCTGCCAACATTTCAACTATTCTCTCAATCCACATCCATCCCTTGTCCTCAGGCATGACAGCGCTTTCGTAGCATGCTCTTGGTGACTCACTACTTCTACTATTCTCACAATAATGATTATAAGCTGGTAACTATTCTTTGTTTACATAGAAAATGTAGTCAACTTGAACTGTTGACAGATACAGTTGCATGGGTAAAATATGACTTGGCTCCAGTAGCCTTGGTCATCATTATTCTCTCCGTAGTGACATGTGCTCCTGTGACTCTTAGCAATGCTGGTTTATGGGGACACTACTCCATCACCGCTATGTCCCCCTCCTCGTCCCGCAAGGCTCCAGCTTCTACGATCAACAAATGCTAGCACAGCCAAGATCAGCGTCGTCGTTTTCTCAAATATGTAATAGCATGAAAATTTAAGTTGGAGGCATTCCTGAAAGAAAATTAGACAACAAATATGTGTAATACCAAGGGGTGAAGGGATTAAGAAGAAGACTTGAATGGAATTTAGTTTATCCAGGGAGGAAACAAATGCGCAATCCACATCTGTCTCTTGTCTTCAGGCATGACAGTGCTTTCGTGACATGCTCTTAGTGACTCACTACTTCTACTATTCTCACAATATTGCATGTGATGAGGACATGTTCCTGACATAGGTATGCTACAACCAAACTCCATAAAATTTACAAGAAGTCATTCACTTCACATGAACATAGATGTTGGTGAAACAAGAGCTGCTATGCCTGACATCCTAGCCAAGACCTACCTCCTCCTACCAGTCTCAGAATCATTGAGGTCAGATCAGTAAACAATTTTATTTACGATCAATGAGACTTTCAACTATTACCTCGCAAATTGACAATGACTACAAGGTAGAGAATTAGAATGTTCGATGCATCCTACTATATCAGACCTTGTCAATTAAATTTTCACGAGGGCCACATAGATTAATTTTACGATTATTTAAGGTACTCAGGGGGGCCGGAAGTGAAAAAAAGAATTCACAATGTACGTCATGTAACCAAAGTTGCAATAGCAAAGTATTCCGTCATTACCTAAAAAGCAGCAAATTTGAACACGTAATAATGTTATTTGTTTTTCAAGCCTTTTAACTACTGCAGCTTTTAGAGATGCCGGGGTGCCGGAATTTTGCCCCGAAGGGGATTTTTAACATGCCAGTAAATTTACTGACACGGCTCCCTCGCATTTGCACACCCTTCAAATGTCAGTTGACTGCGCCAGGATTCGAACCAGCAACCTTGGGCACAGCAGGTGAGAACGTTACCGCTGAGCCACGCAGCCAATTTGAACACAAGATGGGATCTAATTCTTAACCTCTTAACCGGGGAGTTTCCACCGACAAAGTAACCTTCGTATTGAGGAATATATTTTGACTGAAAACGAGTTAATTCGTCACGCCCATTACACTTCTGCGAATGACGAAGGAACTCGTCCCGCCCATTATGAGTGCAAGCATGAAAATTTATCTAGTCCTTCCTGATTTTATTTGTTTTAAAATTCAAACTATAATTAATGTTTGATTAGACTTCTTGGAACTACATTACAAAGTAACATTCGTAGTGGGGAATATACCTCGACTGAAAACGAGTTAATTCGTCACGCCCATTATAAAGATGTGGATGACGTGTTTTCACGTCACGCCCATTACACTTCCGCGAATGACGAAGGAACTCGTCCCGTATTGAGAAATTGGCGTGCATTGTGGCACAGCAAAGCTGAAACCTACTGACATCTACGGAGCAATCATAGAACTACACTCAACAGCGTAAGAGACACGAATACTCGTCCCCCCCAGCAGATAACAATTTTCAAGTGCTCTAGACGAGTTACCTCGTCATTACCCGATTGAGTAGCAACAGGTAGTAGACGAATTAACTCGTCATGCCCGGTTAAGAGGTTAAGGGTAACATTTTTTAGAATAACTTTTTTTTAATTATTCAAACGTAATTTTTCTCGCTTCTCATGATGAGCCAGCAAAAATCTCTATTGAGAAGGCCTGTACTATATGAACCTATTAACAATGGGAGAGCAAAAATAGTTTATCATATAAATAATCACTTAGAATAGCTGCTTAAAATTCTACGTGCTCATAGGTTTTTTGGCATGGTAAGGAATTCAAAAGATTTCAGGTTTATTGAAAGATCAGTAATGAGGTAAGGCTAACTTTTGTACCGATTGCTTCTTTTACTTTCTCTTAAGTAATGATTTTAAAATGGAAAGGATTATAAAAGAAGGCTTGTAAATCAAAGATTCTCTAGAAGTGTTACCGAAAGATCCTGTTCAAGCAACACCACTCTCAGTATGGTTACTATCAATGCCAGGTTTTGAACCATGGATACATATTTAGCTACCGGTACTCCAAGCTCAGGACTAAACAAAAGTTTAATATGGTTTTTGCATAGCACCAAAGTTTCAATTACTTTACTTTAAAGCCATTACAGAAAAGCACCAACATGTTTTCTCTCATGTCTTACAGTCATAAATTAGAGGTGACAATATGTTACGGTACTATTTTTACCCTGTTGCAAATACCAACCTAATTGGACATTTCTTATTAGGAAGAATAAATCAAGTAGGAAAAAGAAAAAAGAGAAGCAGCTTGTACATTCTAGGAAACCTGGTAATTTGTCAATGACATACAGCTCACTCCAATGGGCAAATCTCTTTTCTTCTTACTACAATGATGTTCTTGTTAAATAAATGTCCAAGACGTTTTGGAGGGGGCTCAAAACCCGAAAAACCAGTAAACAGCTATGCTATGTGGAGTGTATGGTATTATGGCAACCAGATGTAAACAAAAGTGATATGTCCTAAAGCCATTTATATAATCCAGAATCCTGAAGTTTAGAAGGTATTCATGATATTGAACTTAAAAAGTCAAACTTAATATATAAAAATACTTATTAAATGAATTGCAGCTACCTAGCTACACCAGAAAAACCACTATTGAAAATGAAGCTAATCTTCACATGAATGTGCTCTTGGTGATACTAACAGCCTTTTGGAATAACAGGGAAGATCTGGTGTAAATGTAAAACTATCTACCTTGTGAGATAAAATTAATGACTAGTATTAACTCTGCAAAATTAATCCTTTGGAAATATATCTGGACTCATGACCTTTAAATCACCCCAATTGTTTTCACCATGCTTCCATCGAGACTGAATCCTTTGGGCACCCTCGGTAATGATACTGGAATCAGATGAAACAACAAGCACTCATCCAACTCTTTATATCACACACACAGTATTTTCTGAAAGGCACTGGCATTTGTGCCTCCATAATCTAAGAACTAACGAACTTAATTGTATCCGGTGACTCGAGTTACAGAATACACTGGGCAACTCAGTACCAATATATAACATTAGTATCAAATTCATACCTGCTTTTGGAGATTTCATGCTGTATGCTGATCCTGGTATCATTGCATTTTAGTAATGATTGATCTCAGATAGTAACTTAACTTATATCTAATGAGAAGGAGATGAAGGAACAGAGATTACCCAAGACACACACATACAGCTGAGAAACACAAAATATAAGTTAGCACATTGAAAGCTCCCTTCATCAGTGAGAGGAAACTACATGCCTCAAATCATTAGAGCAATCAGTTTGCCAAGCATTAAAAACTGACAGATATATGGTATCATTGTTCCTTGCAAAATTGAACACTCAAGAAGTATATATCTGTCGCACAAGTTAGCACCGGGATAGTTAATACAAGTCATGGATGTTAGTGTGGGGACAGGGCTGTACCGAGGCGATTCTACGTTCCTGCACTCTTGGACCCCCCCCTCCACTGTGTGCTACATTCTTGTTAATTTTTCATCTCCTTCGTGCAAATTTTTCCTAGTCATATTTAGAAAATTGTATAACTTTTTAAGTTGGTTTAATAAATGTGATATGTTCTTGAAAAATAATACTTAATGAACAATACTGATGAAAAATATTGTACATAAATAAAATGTATCACTGCAGTAAATAAATGACAGAAAATATGTACAAACGAAAGTAATAATAATAATAATAATAATAATAATGTTACAGGTATTGATTTTACATCACTTTTAACCCTCTAAGCACCAACATCCTTTTGAAAGCCCATTTGTGTTTTGTCTGAAAAACACCAACACCCTTTTTGAAGGATGTTCAGTATTTATTTTTTATTATTAAAAATAATAGTCATTTCCTTTCAGAATTTCCCAATATAGTTAGTTAAGGATTTAATATTTTAGCAATAAACAACCTCTTTTATTTTCAAGACCTTAGTTTCAATATTTCAGTCCAATTAGCAGACATGTTTATTGCCGCGCTTTTCTTGGCGTGGCATCAACACTAGCAGTTTTGCTATGCATGTGCTCCACTCTGTGTCTCGCCACTATCTTTTATTTTATCTATATTTGTAAACTATGCAATAAAGCCGTCCATCCATTGTGCTTGACATAAGATACGCGTTTTTAAGGCCCTGGGAAATACACTAATAATAAATAAATTTGTAAAGAACGTTTTTTTTTTTAAATTATTAATCCATACGGACCACAATTGATATTAATACTAATACTCCCAATACTAATAATAATTCATATACCGGTAAGCAAAATTACCAAAAATAAAAAAATAAAATTAAGTTTCTATCTACAATAACAGCTGACCCCCGAGTGATCAAACAAAAGCTTGCAAAAGGTATAAACTGGGCTTGGCACTCAGAGGGAAGTAAACACTAATAGCACATGGCACTCAAAGGGTTAATACGGAGACTGGGGTGCTGGAATTTTGCCTACGAGGGGATCTATAACATGCCAGTAAATCTACTGACATCGCTCCCTAACATTTGCACACCCTGACTGACTGTAGCCTACGAGGATTTTGATCTAGCAACCTTGCGAACAACAGGCTAGAACGTTACTGCTGCACCACGCGACCAGTTCCAAACGAAAGTAAAACACATTCTGTATCTTATAGTTTACGGCAACTACTGAATTGTCTAATGTATAATAACTAGGGCTTGGATTTTTAGGTAAATAAATATTTATTATGTAAATACATATTTTAAGCATTTTTTCTATAAATACATAAATTCCTGTTTTTCACGTATTAGCACATAAAAATACATAATATTTTCATTTTTTTAAAAATCAGTATCTTTCAGTTCATTGCATCTTTGTTCTGTGTTACTCACTCACATGCAGTTCATTTCTGGAACTGTGAAGTGTAAGGCAGTTCTACGATACCTGAAGTAAAAACAACTACAAGTTATCGTCTGCAGCAGTATGTTGCAGAATTTAAAGACAATTTTACTACTGATGGGGGCGTTCTGTTCTGCCAACCATGTGGGAAAGCAATCAAGGCTGAACAGCGATCTCAAGTTACACATCACCTCGAGGGCAAGAAACATATTGCCGCAGTTTCGCTCCTCAGAAGAAGTGTTTTGCAGTAATAGTCTGTCATTTGTGATGGACAACCTGAAGATATATCTCATTATGTATTGTAATTCTTCAGTAGTCAGTGAGGCACAGCATAAATTGCATTCGTGAGTACTGCATATTGTTTATATTCACATTAATAAACTAAATTATAATTAAATAATTTTACTTTTTTGTCACATATTTCAGGTATTTTTAATACATACAAAATAAATATTTTCCTCATTTTTAGCACCTAAAAATCCGAGCCCTAATAATGACGAATAGATTTTAGTTGCCTCATAATTACATAAATACATACATTATTAATAAAAAATAAAATTAGAAGAGGGCAATTTTTAAGAGTTGAGAACATAATGACAGGCTTGATAACCACGAATGCGTGCAACTCATTAGCAGTGCAGTGTTGCCAACTTGAAGTATCCTTGTCCTGAAGTGCACAACAATTAACAAGTCCTGTAATATTTTAAATCAGACACAGAAGGTTCATTCTTTCTTATTTACATGGTAGATCATACCAATATAATTCTTAAATCTTTGTCTTTTTATGGTAATTATTGTACCCTATGCACCGTGGATGGAGGCCAATCTCGCCATCCCCTCAGTACGGCCCTGTGTTGAATGGTCCCTTTAGCCCTGTTGGATAATAATCATAATAATACCAAGGACAATAATAACAATAACAACATCCAGATTAACTACTATAGTTTTGAACCTATGGGGTATTTGAAAATTGCCTTGGTAAGTTTCTATAGCAGGTACCGTAATGAACAAATCCTGGAAGTAAACAACTGTGCTCCACAATTCAGTCTTTCCTCCACTCACTGGTGAGGGCAATGTACTACACATGTTTGTAACACAACGTCTTGGTAAGTCTCTCCTACTTCTCCCCCTTCTCTAAGCTTCCAGTACACTGTCTTTATAATATGAACCTTTAACACACCTTAATATTCATGCACTCTTAATACAATTTTACTAGCCAAATAGTAGGTTATGATGCATCATCTCTTACAAAGATGGAAACCTAGTTCATTACATGGTTTATTTAACACCAGTAATCCATTCCACACAGGAGATGGGTTGAGTAAAACACATCCCATTCAGTCAATTTTTTACTCAGATTAGAATATTCTTGGTAATTACAGTGCAGGAAAAATTGTTAAATGAAATACTCCATATACGATAGCAAACTCCCAAGTATCTGGTTCAATAGGAATATCTTATACGAAACTTTTCTGCCAGATGTCAAGACTGTTTTATGTGGGACTCCATTATTTTCCATCCATTTGCATTCTATACACATCAAATTTGAGTAATGACAAGTTGATAATACAATGAATTTTTGATTCTGAAGTGTACTATTGTGTGTTATTTGCAAATTATATTTGAACTGAAGAACAAAGTGATCCGACGGTGTTATCTATTGGTGCTGGGTACTGAACAATACACAGATAGATTCATTTTCACTTGATATCATTCAAGATTTAAAACAAGTACCAGTATGTAGTATTAGGTGGCAATCGCTGTCTTTGACCACGATCACTAAGCACCCAACAATAGCGATCTTAGAGCCATTTCCTCTGTGTGGACATATGGAGCTAATTTATTTACACTATCGATTGCAACTATTTTTTAAGAAAAATTAGTCCCAAAACTATAATGCAGCAAACCAACATGCATTTTGAAATTGATCAACATTCCATTATATTACAAGATTCCAACGTTCCAAGACACTCTTCAAGAGTTACTTCACAACATGTTCCCTCACCGCAAGAGACATGTCAGGAATACGGGCATCGGAGATGACGTTCCTTAGGTCCACTATCCACAGGACCAAATTGGACAAGATAAGAAACGAGAAGGTAAGGAGAGAGAGGCTGGGATCACGACAACAGTTCTACACAGGATCAGGACATGTAGAGAGGATGGAACCGTCAAGAATAGCCCGAGTAAACTTGGAAAGGGACCTGTGGGACGACCTAGAACCCGTTGGATGGACATCATACTTATGGGAAGAACACCTGAAGACATCATGGAGAGCAAAGTGTTTATGAACAGAATGGATTGGAGGCGGCTTATCAACAGTACCCGGGAAACTGTAACCTGATGATGATGATGATGATTTTAATATTGAACACCATTCTTTATAACTAACAAGGGAACGGATTACAGTGTAAGATTCTAATCTGGTTGAAATTTAGTACACAATATTCCTAAAAAGTTGTACAATGACTTAGTGAAAACCGCACGGGCCTTTCAATTTTGAACGCCAATATTGGACGCCGAAAATCTGCCGGGCGACGGCATGAGCGAGGAGGTGGGAAGAGGTAAAGCTGACCTTGAATCCTAGCAGCACGCGATGGCTCTCGGCCACCCGCAGCAAGCTGCTTTGCATTCCCCACCTTAGACGATCCCCTCACTCAACTACCCTCTCGATTAGAGTATGCAATGCTACAATAATGTAAAGTTTTGCGCTTGGCCTTACTGTAAATAAATAAAACGACCTTTCATTTTTTTCCTCTTTTACTCTTTGTAATCCTTGCAATAGTGGATGCGAACTGATAAGGGAGTGACGGATAAGGGGAAGGTGGAAGGTGGAGAATGTACCGCAGCATAACAGGTCAATGTCTAGTGGCCGCCAGCCATCGCGTGCTGTTACGATTCAAGGTCAGCCTTACCTCTTCCCACCTCCTCGCTCAGGCCGTCGTATGGCAGGATTTTGGCGTTCAATATTAGCGTTAAAAATTGAAAGTGGCCCGTGCGGTTTTCACTACGTCATCATACACCTTTTCAAGAATATTGTGTACTAAATTTCAACCAGATTAGAATTTTACACCGCAATCCGTTCCCTTGTAAGGTATGTACTGTATGGTTAAGTATAGAAATATTCTTTTAAAACAGAATACCCCATAGTTCACCTCAAAGTTATTACTGTGAAACTTGGACACACTATCGCCATGATATCAAAACACATGAGCACTTCCACCAACAAAAGATGAGATACATCTTGAATATTAAGTGGGAGGACTACGTGACCAACACTGCAGTTCTCGAGAAAGCACATCTAAATAGCTTGAAGGAACCATCGCTCATCAACTGAGATGGTTAGGCCATGTTCACCATATGAGTGATATCAGGCTTCCACGACAATTCCTTTATGGTGAACTTTGCTTTGGCACTAGATCTCATGGGGCCCCTCTGAATCTATTTGTCCCAGCAATCGTTTGTTACACCCTCATATAAGATAGGGGTGTCCATTAATTACGCGAGGCGTCTAGGGGGGGGGGGGGGGGGGGGGGGGAGTCGAGCTGAACCTCACCCAATCTCACGTGGGGGAGGAGGCAAATGTCTTGGCAAATATCACGTAATTGTTTTCCCTGCAAGAAACAGTGTAAAATTGTGACAAATTAAATTAAGTAAAAAATGTTTCTCCATTAATATTTGGCTAAATCATATATAATAAGATTTATTGCAGTTATGTGAATGCCACGAAGTAGCCACCGGCTATCCAAATGCGCGACCAATGATTAGAATAATATCATCCATTTCAGGTCCGTATTGAATATGTTTACTAATAAAACTATCAATTCTCCGTCTTTTCAATACAATATTAATAGTCTATTTATACAATTGGGTACATGTTTCGCACAAACGTTAGTGCTTCTTCAGCCCAAATATGCATCAAGACAAACAAATATTACGCACTTATCAAATACATACAATGAAAATATTCCATAGATAAAATAAAATAGTATTAATAACTAGTCGTAACTAGTCTTAAATAAAAAGAACTAAGCATTGTTTTATCTATGGAATATTTTCATTGTATGTACTTGATAAGTGCGTAATATTTGTTTATGTCTCAATGCATATTTGGGCTGAGGAAGCACTAACGTTTGTGCGAAACATGTACCCAATTGTATAAATAGACTATTATTATTGTATTGAAGAGACGGAGAATTGATAGTTTTATTAGCAATGATTAGAATGAATATTCTTTTAAGAATTTTAGTAGTTCCCACTTGAGTATTTTATTGTTCAATTTTCTCACTGTGATTCTACACTACATTCTTAGAAGTATTAATAACTAGTCGTAATTAGTCTTAAATAACAAGAACTAAGCATTTTTTTAAAATAAATCCAACGCAATCAATCCAAGATTAACTCATTTACATTAAAAATATGCATTTTGAAAAATCTCATGTGGGATTAGGGGTGGGGGAGGGGTTAGAGCAAAATCTCACGACATCTCACCAAGGGGAGAGGGAGGGTCGAATAATCGCCCCAAATCGTCAAAACTGCATCACCTAATTAATGGATGCCCCCTTAGCTTATGTAGGCCTATCAGATATCCTGAATCTACCCAGCTCTCACTTCTATACAGGTACCATAGTCATATTTCCCAACCCAATATACTATAATAGGTCATAAATACAGTTCATGTTGATTGGCTGAAAAATTATCAGTTACGGTAGTTGAATATTTCAAGCACAGATAATTGAGAGTTTGCTGTTGCACTTTATTTCTAACTGGTGTACACTTATCATAAAAGAAAACTCTTATAATGGATAACTTTATCAAGATTGTTTCCTACCTTGTCAATATTAATTCAACATTTGGGGATTCTTAGACTCCTTTTAGTACATGGGCCTACATGTATTGGGGTTATGATGTTACCGGTACACCCTTTCATCAGCCTGACATTGTATCTTCACAAAGCATTAATCAATAGAAATATCTTGAACATAACTCAACCAATAAATCACTTGATAAACATCCTGGAGTACCTACGGTACCGGTACCTACTTTGTCTTTACAATTTTAGAAGTGCTCCAAGATGAAGTGTTCCAGTATAATCAATATAGTAGGATTTACCAAGCGATTTGGACCTATTGGTTGAATTATGTTGTATTTTGTTGAATGCCATCGATTTATATCTTTTAAAGATACATTGATGGGCTGATAAAAAGGTGTAGCCTACTTGTACCATAACCCCAAAACAAGTAGCCTACCAATACCTTACAGGATAAAAACAAAAAAAGAAATATTGACAAAGTCAATCAAAATATTAATAATGTTTAACTTTATAAAATTTAACATTAGCAATGTGAATCTAAAAACAACGATTAATTATTAAAAGGTAACTGAAAAATAATATTTTTACTACTAGCTGGATGCTGATCTACCTGGATTATTTAAAAGACAATCCTATTATTTTTTAAACTTTAATATTCAGTGAAGATGAGGTAAAATGTCTATTTTTTGATGGCACTATGGTCTTACTAGGTCTATGCAAAGTTTTTGTTCTATTTCAACTCATTATCTTACAAAAATCTCTTCAGTTTCAAAAGGCAGTGTTCTTTTTTTACACCAAATATTAAAATGCCAAAAAATAAAAAATAATATATAATGTTATTGGCTTTACGTCCCTTTTAACTACACTGGCTTTTAGAGACGCCGGGGTGCCGGAATTTTGCCCCGAAGGGGATCTTTAACGTGCCAGTAAATCTACTGACATGGCTCCCTCGCATTTGCGCACCCTCAAATGCCAGCTGACTGCGCCAGGTTTCGAACCTGCAACCTTGGGCTCAGCAAGCGAATAAAAAATAAAGGACTGTCTATACACAATCTGTGATATGATAAAGAAAAACAATCAAAGTATCATATATTTTCTTATTGACACACACACAGTTAGAAATTGGAGGGAAAGTAAGTATTTCATTTAAAGAAATGTCCTTCAAGATCTTCCCAACACTGTAAGTTACTTTTAACCACAGTTCATTTTCAATTAGAATAATCCATTTCCTTAATGTGTCCTTAAAAACTAACTCCATCAAAACTTATGGGAATACCGTATTTGTTCGGCTATAGGACCCCCTTTTTTTCTCTCTAAAATTTGTCCCGAAATTGAGGGGGGAACTATAGACGCGAACATTGCAAAAATCCATTATTTTGGGAAAGAGAGAGAGTAAAAATAAGCTATTTTATTTTGATGCTACATACACAACAGAGTACGTATTATTCACATTAATATACCAATAACGTGTCACACTACCAACGGTTCTTGCAACAAATGATGTGTGTTTAAAATAAAACTGAGAATAAGGCTGCTGCGAACACCACTTCGAAGGGCAATACATCTTTGTATACAAAACAAAAGAATGAAGCAAGATATTAAACCATAACTTTCATTGGCGGATTTTAAACTTGGAGCTTCTACGCGGTCAATAGTGTGGCATCTTCTATTGGATATTGGGTAAAGCCTATTGGCTACACAATTCGATATCCTGCCCAATCGTGTATGCAGTATATGCATGTAAAATGGCAGTCATATCGTCTGAATAACAAAATAATGCAACAAGAAAAATATTTTTGTCATTTCAGTTATAATTTAAAAAAGGTTTAAGAATTTGTCAATTTCCAATTTTGACTCTCAATAATTAAGGAGGGGTACTATAAGCAATTTCCAAGAATATTGTATTTTGGTTCTCGAAAATTAAGGAGGGTACTATAGGCGAGGGGGTCCTATAGCCGAGTAAATACGGTAATATTATTTGTTCTCCAATATAATACAAATCAAATAAAAATGGAATATGTTGAAGCAAATGAAGGTAACATCTGCTCTCTTTCCAATACACTGCTCCCCTCCGTCCCTAATGCATACCATGACATAACTTAAGTGATACCATATCTTCTTCACTAGATAAAGTGTCTCTACTCAAGTAAAAGTCAGAAATGAAGCACTCTATATGAGAGAGGAAATTCAGTTGAAATTTATCTTACATGATACCGTACCTATCAGTACCATCCAAAGGAATGCAGGGGATTCAACACATGCAGCTACATTTGACTTTAATGTGGAGGGCAAAAACATTGGATAATAAAAAGCAAACAAATGTCATTATGATACTACTTACATATTACTTCCAATAATTATGTACAGCTCAGTGATAGATGATATTGGTGTCAAAGAAATAGATTGAACATGTATATTATACAAGAATGGAGGAGTACTGCTAAGCAGACTGGTACGTATCACTTCTTAGGTCGGTAAGAGCCAAAAGACATGTAAAAATGATAGTTAAAGTTGCATGGTTTTGGTGAAATAAGGAGAAATTGTGTGCATGCATTTGAAATAGAACCAGTTGTCAGTTATTTAGTTAATACCATTTTTGGGCTGTAGGCCTATATATCTCTAATGAAACAGTAGGCTAGGTAGTTTTATGTAGGCTATTTAATATTATCTTAGAGGAAGCTGAACTTAAATCAAGACAACCTACAGTAGAGCCTAGAAGATGGCACAGATCTAAGAATATTTGACAGGACCACCCACCATATGGGCATGGACAGTGCTTACAAAACAGATCACTTGGCAACAGTGTTGCGAATATACGTGTGAATGCTCCAAAATCGTTGTATCTTTGTGTTAGGCATCACTCGGAGTGGCAACTTACAGTATAATTTTCCTCCATACCTCCCTACTAATGAAAAATATATATTTTTATAACATTCAAAGGAAATGTATAAATACCATGCAGTAAAACTTGCCTAGAGCGGAACACAATCGTTCTGGATTTATTTTTCCGATTTCACTGGTTTCCGTTTTACGAAGGGTTGTGTCAATAAGACAAAATACACTACAAAGGAATACAGTATTATCGCATAGTAATACAGTAGAACGTCGTTTATCCGAACGTCAAACAACCGGAACGTCAATTATCCGGACGCGCAAAAAAAAAAAAAAGTCGTGCAGCGCGCACTTACTGTTATGCGGAAGTGCGCGCTTCCTACATTAGTGAGTCGGTTCTCGTTTTCAATTGTTGTCTCCTACCGTTTGTTTGCTCTATAATGTTTCAACGTGTTACATTAGGCTATGTGACTGTGCGTACTGTACTGTATTACATTGTGAAAATGACTTCTACGAGTGGCAAAAAGGAAACACGAAATTGCAACGTTTTATCGATTGAGAATAAGGCGGAGATCATTAATGAACTTGATAAATGTCGGAGTGTGCAGTGTCTAATAAAAAATTACAGTGTCGGAAAATCCACAATAATTATTATTTGAAGAACCGAAAAGGTGAATTCTGAATTATGTATCGAAGTTAGATAGTGAAGAAGGGTCTAAAAAGAGACAAACCATGAGATCAGCTACGGAAGAAAAATTGGAAGATGCGGTGTACTTATGGTTTATACAGACAAGAAGTAAGGAATATCCCATTTCTGGACCTGTGTTGTTTGAGAAAGCGTTGCACCTAAATGAGAAGCTTGGTGGTTCTCCCATGTTCAATTATCCAGAAAAATCGTTATCCGGAACACTTTCGGTCCCAATTAGTCCGGATAAACTAAGTTCTACTGTACAATGAAATAATTTAAAATATAGGTCTGTAAATAAAAGAGGAAATAGTTTCACATGTATTACACTGTATTTTAAACTTACATACAAAAATTTCAGTTTCTCTGCTCGTTTCTTTGTTTCCACATGTCTTTCAAAGTGCATTGTCACGACTTCCTTACAAGAGAACATTGTATGATCTCCTTTGCATCCTGGAACATTCTTGGAAGCTGCAAATTCCTGAAGCTCACTCACAACAGATAGTGCTTCTCCAAAAGTGCGTATTTTTGGCTCCCTTTCGTTGCCTTCATCGTCATAGTCGTCCATTTCTTCCAAGACTTCACACGTGCTGTTTTTGGCAGCAATATCAGCTGCACTTTGAATGTCTTCAGTCGTTTATGTTTCCTAGAACTTTGGTGCAAGTTCAGTCGTGCTCAAAATTTAGTACTGTACATATTATCTTTGTATTATGGAAAAGATAATCCATCTTAATCAGGTTATTTACGCCTAGAGTTCTGGAATTTCTTTCCGTTTCCGCATTAGGCAGTTTTCCGGTTTACAGTGTCATTTTACATAGGAAATACCTCTGTTCCGAATTTTGTTTTCCGTTTGTCCAGGTTTCCGGTATATAAAGGGTCCGGTTTAGGCAGGTTTTACCGTAATAATAATAATAATAATAATAAATCCAAACATATTTTTGGCTGTGTTTGCAACTAAACCATATTTCTTGTATTGTTTGGGCAGCAGAAAATAACCAAACAAAATACTGCACATTACTTCAATTATTATAAAAGAATGGTAACTAATATCTTAAACCAATCCCAAGATTTCACTTGCTTGCTTACTTACAGAAAAGTTTAACAAGATCTGACATCAAGTTATCTTGAATCAGCTACAATTTCTTATTTAGTGAATGAGCACTTTCCATAAATTATTAATATACCGTAGTTTAATATTCATTTTCTATAACTTCAATCCTTTTAATTTCAGTGGTGTCACTTAAGTAGTACACACCTCACCCCTCTCCTTTCCAACCTTGTTGGTTCTGCCATAGCCTATTTTAATCGTCACTGGAGGGAGATGGCGATGATCTTGTATGTGCTCCTAGAAATTTACAGTATATGAATAATTCTGGTGGCATTTGAGAGTGACACCAATGCTCTTCAACATAACCAAAACTATTCATTCCTGCTTGACTGCATTTTTTTGTACTTCGGCTCTTACTGGCCTAAAGAATCATACGTACCGAACTACCAAATAATACATCTCCCATCCTGTATTTACCTATATATACATATTTTCGATATATTTGTTGTAAATATCAACAGCAGCCTTAATTTTTCATTCTTTACAATTGTTAAAAAAACTGACAATCTTGCTGTAACTGTTTTCATTTTGCTCAGGCAGGTCACTTTGAAAACAATCTGTAGAAATCACCCACCAAATGTCTTCATTACATCAACAGTCTTATACAAGTCATACATAGAAAAGTTAGTAGTCTTCCGTTTGCACAGTGCCTATTATGGATTATGTTCTTCCCTTTCCCCCCTTACTGCCATACTGAGAATGCGGGTTTGAGCACTCAACACTGAACACACCCTCAATCATCTGCATTTATTTTAGAGAAACTCCTGTGAAAAAATTAATCAGCTGCATTACCTCAAACATATTTCTGAATGACAACTCCTGACATCTGTTCCTTATATTATCATGGAACTTTAATATATCTTTAAATTTATACAAACTATTTTACGTATATTAAATAGTATGCATTTTAAAACTATTATCAGGACTGCATTTATGTTCGGGTAAACCTGTGCAAGCATTCAGAGTGGCAAAACATCAGAGGCAGCAAGAATGCGCTTGCTAAGGATGACCAAAAGAGGCTTTCAGCTAGTGTTAGGATGAGCTATTATGTACACAATGTACACAATATACTACTCTACCAGGGAATTGTTACTGCTAGACGTGGAGTGGGCCTATAGTGTACACATTACGTCATCTCGCCTCGTTATGGCTGCAGCGAGTGGTTGCGGTGCAAGAGGGGAATGCATGTACAGTCATACAATGAGAACACACCGCACAGCACACGACCCAGCATGAATCATGCACACAAACGGCATGCCAAGAGGTTTCGCTGGCTACGACTGCACGTCTATCGCATGCGTGTGGCAGGCCGGAGCGCATTAGTAGGGCAGTACATAACGTGACTTGCAGTAGTACTTGAAAGCTTCACTAAATAGTGGGCAGTTTTGCTCAACATTTTACACCATCATCTGCATTAGGCTACTCATGACCGGTTTCAATTTATGAAAGACTAAAATCTCACTGTATTTGACATTCATCTTTGACTGATCAGAGGAATTCAGGATCCATGTGTTATTTTACTATTTATGTGAACTAATGCCCTTTTTTTTTTGGTATTAAATACGACAATAAATAATAATAATGCAGTCATGTGGTTACAAAAAGTCACTTTTGGAATTCAGCCCAACAATAAAGAGTGGCTTTGTAGGGAAATTTAAGCTCCACTCGTCTCCTTGATAAACGTTGTCCTACACTAGCTCAATGAAAAAGCACTGACAACCCAAACCAAAAGTTGTGGGTTTGACTCCAGCATGCATCACGACATTTAAACTCTCTACCTTATATCTACACGGATTGAACTCAATGCACATAATACAACTTGATAACTGAAAGCTTCTCAGTCATTACTGCAATCAAGAAAATCCAATTTTTGATAAGAATGCACGTGCGCAACAATACACAAGAATATGCTTCCTAGGGGCAGATGACCTCGTTGTTCCACTTCATAAAACTAGGACAATAATCATCGACAAATACGCTTCCTTTATTCAATCTAATGAAACACTAGAACCTAGCAGCAATCATTACTCTTGGATGCTATCACCGAGTTCAGTGCCATCCACCGCATGAGGAAATGAAACTTTCCATTACAAGTTGGTTTATTTTGATAGTCACTGATACAAATGAAGTAAGAATTATTCTAGTTGCAGATTAATTAAAATTCTACATGAATATTTTTTTCATGACGTATTTACGGTACTAATGCATAATGTTACGTCAAGAATTATTTTGGGTATTCTTGCATCGTATTGTATAGGCAAATTTTTCCCCACCCAAACTCTATTTCTGATTAGTCACATTATAATCTTTTGGATTTATGCAATGTGAATAACTTTTACTAAACAGGAATCTTGAGCTTTCGTACAGATCCATGCTGTATCTTGTCAGAAGATAACATCGGAAACATGTTCTACCTCAACAGAAGAGAACACAACCACTGGTAATGTTAAGAATATTTTTACTTGTAAATGCAAGATAAAAATATTTTTGCCTAATTCGCACTTATTAAATGAATGACACAATAGTGGGCCATGTTTGAGATATTAATCACATCCTTTATCAGCTGTGTCAGTACATCAGTAGTTAAAAGATACACCACTCCTCAACATTAAAAAGTCCAGGCAAAAGTTTTATAGTTGCAGCACCTCACATTTCACACCAGCACACAGCCCAGATCTACACTGTGAAACTTTTGCCTGGTCTTGATATTGTATATGTGGGGTGTACCTTTAACTTTTGATGTACTATGTGGCTGATCAGAGACACGATTTATCTTCAGAATGGCTTTTTGGGTTTGTTAGGCCGTTTTAAAAAGTTTCTTGATATCACTGTCATTTCCCCAATACGTGCTGAGATTTGAGGGCTTCAATCTTTCAAAGATTTGTTCTGAATGGTTTGAAGTGGTGCTTGTCTGAGGTTTATACTAGTATTGGAAAGTTCTGGAATTAACACAAAACATTGAAAGATTCTGGTAGTTTATGATTCCCTCGTTTCATTCCCATGTGGAAATGTTATTAATACTCTCTACATGATTCGGTGGCTGCTGTGGGATGCTCTGCCTGTGTGTATGGGAGTGGGGAGGCCAACCATGATGTTCGTTCCAGGAATTGTGACCTGGAACAGGCTGGCTGCCAGTTTCCATTTTTGGATGTTTACAAATTTAAATTTCTGTAAACTTTACAGAGAAGCCCTCAACATAATTTTTTAAGTACTGTAAGTTAGAACACAGTTAAATTTGTTGGAGGGAATGGCAAGTTTAAAGGTCATGTTAAATACTTTTAATGCTGCACTTGCGCTATTATGGAGCATAGAAAGTTTTTGCCTTTTGGTTGCACAGGCACAGGTCACATACTAAATAAATACAGGCCTGACTACTTTAATCAATTTGAATCAGTTCAATCAAGAGAGAACTCTGAAAAACAGGAATTACTTTAAGTCTTGGTATAGCACAAATGTTAATCTAATGCAAAAGTTGTTTTGAATTTTTTATTTTTAATATATTATATCAGGCTGCTGGTATTTTTTTAAGAGAGCAAGAACAAAATGGGAAACTATTGCAGTAGAGAAATATATCAAAGCATAACATGTTCTGTAAAATCACAAAAGAAACTGAACATAAATGGGTGGCTCTGTCTTTTAATTATTTTGGGGTTCTCATCATAAAAGGATTACCTATGATTTTTCATTACAATAGTAAAAACTGTACTATAATAAAAAGATTGGTTCATTTCCTATACTTCTATCTGCGAGGACATTAATACGTTGTCAGGTATCACATTAACATTTTGAGATGTATGTCACACAATCAAAGTGATGCCAGAATAATCTATTATGCAACTTGACTACTAAATTGTAATAACAATCATTTGCAATTAATGTTGGTGTATGTGTCATTTTCGTTAGAGTGCATTATCATAATATGAATGTGAAATTTACATTTCAAACTACCACTATCTCAATATGGCAATTCAATGTAATGTAATTGTTCACCTATGGAAAGCTGTGGTGAAATAAACCCTCTATACTCTCTTCATTGACAAGTAAGTCTTATCTATTTATTGTAGAAAGAAAGAAACTGGTCTGCCACAGCTCAATATCCCAGAGTTTTGCACAAGATGGGATGTGGGGTTAGATAACTTTACTCAGTGTCTTTCATGAGAAGACATCAGAGGGAAAGATTAAGGAACACTTGAAAAGAAGTGATGTAAAAATATTATAAAATAATCGGCTGGAATCGATAGCTAAGGCTTATAGCATTTTCTTCCTGAAATTACATCTCATTACTGAATATAACTGGTTGCAAATCAGATAAATTGTGCCTTATATGTAACCTGCCGCATTGCAGAGATAGAAACAGTTGCCATCATAATTTTTGTCTAATTTGTTAGCATGAAGTCTATCTCTGCTTTTTAGCAGGTTGTAATGCCCTGAGGCAGGGTATTTCATACAGAATCTATGCGTGGCAAAATACTAGGGTGAAGAGCATTCTAAGTTTTAAGCACAAAAACTTATGGGGAAATATAATTTCCAAAAACCTTGAGTGTAAGTGATAATTTGATGGATCTGTTAAAAAATCATTACTAGAGTGAGTGGTTTTCAAATTTGTCAATGACTCGTCATATCATGTTACATGACCTCTACGAGGAGATTTTGGCAGCATTCAATTAGCAATGATATGCAAAATGCTTTTAATTTTTAATTTACTATTAAATCAGGCTGCTATGACATTTTCCATGAAATAAATGTGGATTTCTTGATTTTTTTTATAAAATAAACAAATTTTAACAGTGGTGTATACCTTCATAAGGATAGTAGGAAGGCTTGAGTTATTTGTTGGTTAAAATTAGCTTTCTTTTGGGTGGATTATCTTTGGATTTTTTCAACACAAAGGATTTCTTTCACAATCAACGACCAGATTGCATAATTTGTACTAAACTGAATGTTTGTATGTCATTTACAGGGTAAATTTGCATTTTTATTTGAATTTGCAAGTGGTTGTTACGTTCTTCTGCCTTAGTTTTTTGTAATATTATTATGAGAAATGTTGTATTATTGAATTACATTATTTCAGTCCTAATTTCTACATATAATATTGCATAAAATCTTAATTTGCAACAAATTTGCTATAAAATGCTCAAGATGTCAGAATTCAAAATTTTTGATTTTTAAATGCTAGGAAACCAAACTTTTAACATTATCAAGCTAGAAAGGGAAAAATAGAAAAGACGAGTGACTTGCTTGGGTAAGTAGATGAAGGAAGGAAACTTACAGTTTTACGTGACCGGCAATCTCACGATCACGAGCCACAGGACCTTCTCTTTAAGTGGATTCCGAACCACAGCAAGTTACATTTCAACTTCGAAAATCTTGCACGCATGAACTTTGGAAATTTGAAGCCATTCTTTTTTTTTTTCCAGTGTTGCCTATACAAATTGTCTTTGCTGCTTTTCAGTCGGTCAAAACGATTGTGCCCAATTCAAAGACGAAATGCATTAACTGGGAATGGAACCCAGTCTGCCTTGGTGAGAGGCAAGCAACCAGACCACTGTGCCACCTTGCCACCCGCGGTAAGTCGGTAAGTAGGTAATTGGCACACATGTAAAGAAGGATGTCAAAAAATGACTAATTCGAACCAAGTGATGAAGAGAAGACATAAGCTTATATTTTTTGTGATTTCCTACTTTACTATTTATGGGTCTATTGCCTTCTTACCTCAAAAGTTACTCTATATTTTTATATTTCCATTTCTAGCTTGATAAATTCTGTAAATGATTATGCTAGATTCTATTCATAACAGAATTTAGCTGTAAAAACAAACTTCTGCCACTTTTGACATTTTATCACATGAACCCAGTCACCATATTGTTGCTTATAACACTTTGGGTTTCTAGGGATGAATGTTTGAAAATATACACCCAAGATGTATGATAAACCATACATCCAGAGAGCATTCATCACAATGATGACCTGTTCCATATAAATAAGACAACCATATTATCATACAAACATCCACTTGTTCAGTAGCATGCACATTAATCCGAACACAGTTGTTTTTAAGATATTTGATAACATTGGCAGAATCATGCTTTCCCACTAAATATTGTTCCTGCTTTGAAAAGAATTTGCCCGCCCCGTGGTGTTGGGGTAGCGTGCCTGCCTCTCACCCGGAGGCCCCGGGTTTGATTCCCGGCTCCGTCAGGGATTTTAGAAACTGAGGTGAGGGCTGGAACGGGGTGCACTCAGCCTCGTGAGGACAATTGAGTAGCTGTCTGACAGTGTGGCAGCGCCCCGATCACGAAAACCAAGATTAATGGCCGAGGGGATCCGATGCGCTGATCACCCATCACCCCAATATCTGCAGCCCAAATGGCTGGGAAGCAGCCGCTTGGTAGGCCTAGGCCCTTCGCGGGCTGTAGTACATTTGTACATTTTCACTTTTGTTACATGCCAAAGTACTGCAAATTGATAATAATGTTCTTGGTTTTATGTTCCTTTTAACTACTCTGGCTTTTAGAGACGCTGGGTTGCCGGAATTTTGCCCCGAAGGGGATTTTTTACGTGCCAGTAAATCTACCGACATGGCTCCCTCGTATTTGCGCACCCTTAAATGCCAGCTGACTGCGCCAGGATACGAACCTGCAACCTTGGGCCCAGCAAGCGAGAACGTTACCGCTGAGCTACGCAGCCAGTCGCAAATTGATAATGGATTCCATTGAGCGAAAACTTTAAATATTTTGACATTAGCTAAGCATACCCGTATGACAACAAAAAATTGCTTCAGAGTGTAGTGTTCGTATGGCTACAGTAAATTCAAGGTCTATGCAATACTGAGAAATGGGGTCCTTTTTTTATTACTGAAGGAATAGTAAAATACCTTGCGTGCCTTGGTTTTTTAGGGTTTCTAGCCATATAACCTTTGGCAGTGCTTTTTGAGGAACCAACAAGGTTGACTTGACAAGACTTCTCTACCAATTATTCCTCTACAAAGTTGTTGAAGCAAGATATTTTGGCCATTTTCTCTAATGAAATGAGCGATCGAGATAAAATGAAGAGTGGTAATGGTAACAGTGATCAAAAATCTTCTGCCCATTAGAATTGTCTTTTCCGTACAGTGATGGTATATAAAAATATTGTTGCCTGATTTAAGGCGAACTAATCATCACTTGGATTCTCTCTACATTCTACTTTTAATACTTCAATATTTTCTACTTTTAATACTTCAATATTTTCTATCATCTGAAATTTTTGATTGTACTGTCGCTCAAACCAAGAATGAGCACAGTATTGGTATCGGTAACTATATATTACTTACTTTAACAGATTGAATTCATAACATCCATCATTTCATCGCCAAGAATAGTCTAATATCATTAGTCATACAGCCAAACCATTTGTAAGAGCACTTGATGGACTCCCACATGTGCAGATGTGCCAATGGGAAATCTATAAAATAACATATTATACATGATACATTCATTCTTCTTTTTAACTGACTGTACAAGATCAAAAGTTGACCTATTGAGTTGTGTTATATTCAGAATGGCAGTGATGAGCCCGAGGCTTTATTGAAATAACCGAGGCTTGCTTTCTGACAATACATGACAAAGCGGTGTACTGGGACCTTGCCGTGGAAACAAAAGTCTTAACGGATAATTAAGAGTACTAGAATAATGTTTAGTTAAGGACATTTTGCAATTCTTTCACTAAAGATTCTTGAATCTTCTTCAATGTTTGAGAGACTCTACAAACATTTTCAATGCAGTTTCTTTTAGAATTCAAACAGTAAATTAATCAAGTATCAGGAAGATTCATGTCTTTTAACAAAGGAAAAAAAAATCTCAAGATGCCCTGTTCTCGGAATATAATAGTAATTTCTTCTAGTGAATGTAAAAGGGTTTTTTCTCAGATGAATCTGTTATTCACTCCACAGAGCGTCTTCCTATCACTTAATTTCAAAAAAAAAATCATTGCATGTAAAAATTGCTGGACCTCTTTTATGTATGTAGGGATTTGAAGCCATTCTTTTCAGTGTTGCCTACACGAATTTTCTTTTGCAGCTTTTCAGTTGGTCAACAGGATCGTGCCCAATGAATTGGGCGGGGCACACGTTACAAATAGGTAAACACACCCCTGGAAAATATTACATGTAATAGTTAATTATCACACTTAAATGGGCAAATGTGATAATTAACTAATACATGTAATTTTTCCAGGAGTGTGTTTACATATATATAACTTGTACCCCGCCCAATTCATTGGGCACAATCGTGTTGACCAACTGAAAAGCTGCAAAAGGACCTCTTAAGAATTTCTAATTCAACTGTGTTAATAGAATAACATGTTTGAGTAAGGGTCCATATTGCTGTGATAATAGGGGAAACATTAATTCATTGGCCTGCCTAGTCAATACTATGGAGAAGATGAAATGATTATGTATTTTATCAGAATGTACAACTACAAGAGTTCTTCATCAGCAATTTCGAGTAAAATTAAATAACATCGTTCCACCTTCTCCTTTGTATGGACTACGAGGACCAATCAATTTCTTTAGTGTGTTAAATGGAAATGGATTTTAAGTTTATGAATTTCTGTAGAACATAAAAGTGATATTGTTTCAAAGAACCGTACTCCCATGTTGTAAGTTTGGCACCTCTTTCTTCCACAGTGTGTCCTGGTGATAACACAAATGATAATATATGAAAAGAAAACCAGAACTTCATTGGTTCATGAACCTTGGAGTTCTAACAGAGGGGGATCCTTTGACCACCAGCACACTGAAGGGTACTATTTTTGATCTTCATTTTAAGGTTACTCCTTTGGCACGGTCAAAGACTAACAGAATTCGACTGGTTACTCTTCACCTGTTCTCAGCTCTTCAAGTACAATACCAATATTTTTATTTTGTTTTGATTACCAGCAAACATTTTTTTTTGAAGATGTCAAGATCTTTTCTGTGACAAGGCTGCCAATTGTATTGTTAATGTGAACAATTTTATAAATATATACTAACAATGCAAAAAAGTAAATCTCTTCATTCTTAAGAAGGTTCTGTTGAAAACTACAGCTTCAAAAATAGAATTGCAGTAAGGAATGAACATTAATTAAAGACAACTTCATTTATAAAAATGTTCGGTTTAATATAATAGGGTATTCTAATTTTGGTATTGATTAAAGTTGTCAGTTTTTCCCCTTTCTAGAAGTCCAGCTTTTTGCAATGCAATACCCTAAAAGGTTTCAGTTGATAACTCGTAAGTACCACAGACTTTGGAAATCCGTATATGTTCATGCAGACAAAAATGAATCCACTTCTACAGTGATGTTTAATGTAACGATACGAAATTAATCACACCGTACCTTGTTCAATTGCGCCCTTATTGACAATCAAGTCTAATTAAATACCAAATGGTATATAGAAATTTATTTTCCACCAAATGTCAATGTTAAGTTAATTATATAGTAGGCTACTAGTCTAGTTTCTGCCATGGTGTGGTTTTCATCAGCTAGGTGCTTACATGCGATTATAATAAACACGTTCAAGATGTTTAATATAAAAGTACCTCCCCATATTAAAACTTGTATGACATACAGTACCGTACGTAATTAATAGGGGGCAGATGTTGTTCAGAAATGATGTATTAAATGCACTAGAAATATGAAAAAGAGATGACTTTAAAAATAACTGAACTTGGTTGAATGTATCACAGTAATATTGTAAGAAAAAAATCCAACAATCTTATGTTCTATTCACAATGTGACTAATGCCATCCAATTATAAGAAATGCCTAATTAACTTAAACATAGAAATTATGGTTGAGATGCTACTTTGAATATTATATTTCAAACACGAGTTACAAAACGAACTTTCCTGGTAGCAAAGATAAAATCAAACCATAACAGGAATTTAAAATCACAATACACTGTAATTAATTAAATTCACATCAAAGTAAATTTAAATGGAAACTACTTGCTCACTAAATGTTATTTGTTGGATGCACCTATCAAACAATTTGCGAAACTAATTAAACCTCAACTCTTTCCTTATTCAATAATAAGAGCCGATTGCTTTTATTGACTATAATGATTTTTTAACATCGTCAACGGTATTAACATTTTTAAATAATGCTCCAAATTTGTAAAAAAGATGAACAAATGACATATCGACCCAAATTGAAAAAAAAATCCTGATTTTGGTATAGAATGAATTTGGGCAATTCTTTTTTCTTTAAAAAATAAAATATATGACATTTCAACACTATCCGCCCCTTATTATCGTGTAGGAAACCATTCTTTAGTGTTGCCTTAGTAAATGAAATTTTATAGGTTTTTCAGTCTGTCAACATGATAGTACCGTACTCAGTTGTAATAGGCGTTATTCACTAAACATGAAAAAAATCCTAGTGAACTTATTAATCTCATGTAATTTTTTTCAGGTTGTAGGAATAACACCCATTACAATTGAGTACTATCATGTTGACAGACTGAAAAGAATTTAAAATTTCATCCAATCCTTGGTAATTAAATATGGTAGGTCTACTGTACTTTGTTAGTGAAGTGGTAAAATGCTGTTTAATTCTATGGATGTAACACTGTGGAACAGAATGAAAAGAGTTCAATGAAAAGAACAGTGGTGTAGCAGTCCATGTATTTGTACACAAAAATAAGCTGTAATTGTAATATAAATCTATTTATCATGCACAGGAATGATTCAATTTCAGGAAAAATGCTATATAGTATTATTGAGAAGAAGCACTTAGTTTTAATTGCTTTATGAAAATAATGTTGCCAATTGCATTGATTGGATTCTCAAGCAAATGTTCTTTTAAATTCCTTTAGCATTATATATAAAGATTGTAAGATTAATTTTGTAATTAAGTGTCTCCAATTTGGTTCACTTTTTTATAATTTAATTTCTCTCATAGCACTCACTGATACTTTATTAAATACATACGTATGCAAGTTTATCGACGATCGTCGACACCGATGGCTAGAGTTGATGAGAAGATAAGATGCTTCTTTTTTTTGGACATACAATGAAGAAAAGATTACAATTTGATGCCTTTCGAGTTACATGTGTGTATACAAAGAAATAATCCGGGATATTCTCAGCTTAGATCGAGGTTCATGGCCTAAATATGATGTCACTTTTATATTTTAAATAATACTATTGAGGATCTCAAAACCATCACTCAGAAGTCTGATACTAGATGGCATTGAGTGCTCGCCGGGAAGAGGCTTTATGTGGAGAATGATAGTCGTCTGTTTCTCGCATAGCACTACGGGGAGGTTGCTGCTGCGAGTGGTATTTCTCTTCACTTCCGATGGGTCCTCGCGTGTGGGGCGGAGCTCCAAAGTGGGCATGAAGAGTTTGCTGTTGTGGATGGTGATGGTGGTGGTACATCATCCCATCACGTGGCACCACACTTGCATTATAATCGTCGTAATCTGATCGGTCGCGTTCCAGCCGCGACCTCCCTCGTGGATGCTGATGATACACGGCAGTAGCTGAAAGAAAGATGAACCATAATTAAATGAAATACTTTAAAGGTTCCCTTAACAGTAGCCTAGTATGCTATAACTGTCATGACAAAAGAGTGCTTTAAAAATATTAAATCAATTTTATTGTAATTTTTCTATAAACCAATCTTTCATGTAGGGATGGTATAGAGCAAGCAAGCAGGCTTGTAGTTTTAAATGATTTTATATTTCACCATCACAGCCACCGGAACAGCATTGCCAGGCTGTAATAGAGTGATTACACTAACTGAGGGTCTGAGTTATGCTCGATTCCTCCAAATTACTGTATACCAGAGTTCCAAATATTAGTTTCCTTTTTAGAAAGAAATATGCTCCTTTTTTTTTAAGAAAAGTTATACAATACATTTTTAATAAACATATAAAATAATAGGTTTATTGTATAAATCAAAACAAATACAAATCTATTTAGAAAATCAAATTGTTGGGTCTTATTTTGCAGTAAACAATTTTGAGACACCTTGTTGTGGTTTTCTATATGCCTGTACTGGTAGATTTATGTAACATTAACATGGTTCTTTATCCTTTCATGTTGATTTCCTGTAATGCTACTTCACTCATCCTGTTATCTTTTTTACTTTCCCTATTTTTCACTCCATCCTTCATCATCCACTTCAAGATAACAGATCTCTCTGAAGAATTCCCTCTCTCCCCCCTCTATGCAATAGTTTGAGTAGCAGAAAAACTTGTGATAAGACTGGAGAAGGTCGGAGAAAGTTAGTTGGGGCAGGAGTATTTAAGAGCTGTTGATTAAATTGATGGTGTGATGTCCTCCTTTGAAGATAGAGATGTGGTGATTAAATTTGTCCCCTGTGTGTGTTTTTCTCTAATTTTCCCCATTATCTATCTCTCTCCTCCTGCACCTTGGGTTTGGTATATTTGTGTATTTCTACCCTCCTCTTTCTGTTCATTGATTGTTAGGAAGCTACTGAGAAATGGGTGGTGCTGCGTACTGGAATTCTGGGCTCAGCTAGTGTCTCTGGATCCTATGAAAGATTCTACTCATAGGGTCAATTCTGTTGCATTGGCAGCAGAGAAAGCATTGGAAAATTATTTCACTCCTCACCTTGTCTAGGATGCCTCATTATGGCCTCATTCTATCCACATACCCCTGGGCTGATAACCGAACAGACAGACAAGGTGTGTACATGAAAGGAAGCAGAGAGTAGTTGTTTGTTGCTTCATTTAGGATGCCGATCTGAGGCTCTTTCTCTGCCTGAGGATCCATCCGGCATCGAATCCAGGCCCAGTCAGTTGGCATTTGAGGGTGCTTCAATGTTAGAGAGCCGTGTCAGTAGATTTACTGGCATGTTATAGATTGCCTTTGTGGCAAAATTGTGGCTTATTAGCAGTGGGAAAAAGATACCCCATGAAAGTGATGGTGCTTGCCCTCCTTCGGAAAGAAGAATAAGAGGGGTTGGGGGCGCTAGATATTTCATGTATCACAACTGAAAAAGTTTGAGAATCCCTGCTCTAGATCTTCCTCATCCTCTCTTTCCAGTCATCCATATCTCCATCAGTTTTTTGGCATTCATCCTTTTCACTTGAACATACCATCCCAATCTGTTCTGCTCCAACTTATCATTCACTTTCTTTTGAATGTCTTCATTTCTCATTCTCGCTCTCTACCATACTCCACAGGACTTTCATTTCGGCTGCCTGTATGCTACTTTTATCTCACCAGAGCGGCTAACTGGTGAACCATGTCTTAATTCCCCGTACAAATACAAACCGATATAAACTAAGTGAATTAATTTACGTATTTCACAGTCATACAGCATAACTTTTTGATGTATAAGGATTATAACGCAACCAAGAACTACATTTTCCAACGACCCCGAGCCGAGAAAAAGTTACCTTACAAATATGATAACTTTCGTTCTTGATCACACAAAATTTTGAAATTAATAATCCAGTTATACAACATTCCAATGTATATTGTGTTAAAATTTGGATTCGATCTGATGACAGGTTTGTGAGATAATAATTCTTAAATGTGACGCATGGTTGAAACACGCTTAAAAACTGGCACTTTGTGTTTCAACTGCGATAAAAAATATTAAAATATAAATTAAAAATTCCAAACCTACACAAACTAACGTAAAATAGACGACGAAAATGATGATGTTATTGGATTTTATGTAGGTCTATTGGTTACTTCACAAACAACCTTCAAACTCTAGTGCACATAATATTTTGGTCGACAGTAAGCAGTGCCATCCTTGACGGTTACCAGCTTTTCTTACAGCCTGTTGAAGAAGTAAACCAGTGATCTTCATAACTTGGTCAATACACTGCTTGTCTCTGGCCCTGAGGGTCCATGTTTGGCAACCATATGAGAAGATTGAAAACAATTGTGTTTCAACACAGTTGAGTTTTGTACTGTACGTAATTATGTATAGGCAAACCTCTCTAATTTAAATTGTCAACAGAATTTTAAACAAGACAAATTATTAAATATAAGCAGAATTTTTATACAAAATAACACTTAACTGAATTTTATTTACCGCTCAAAACACTGCCCATTCTTATTTTTTTCACTGCTAAGTTGATTTTTTCACTTACTAAAAAAGCATTGTCTCAGCAATAGCAAAAGTAAGCATTGCCCTTTGAAACTTAATATACCGTAGCGGGTTCAAACATGGCTCAGTCTGATGCCATTTAAGAGTGTAAAAATGTGAATCTCATACCAGTAAATTTACTGGTATATTAAAGAGAAATATTCCGACACCCTGGCATCTCGCAAACCACAGCAGATAAAGGGATGCAAAAACCATAATATAGCATATTAATGTACGAGAACATGCTACTGTAATTATTGAAAATCATTACAAAAAAACGCATTCTCATTGGAACGAGACTATTGCTTACTTCCTGAACTAGGCTTCTTCCAACCGCCATACAGAGGGAAATAATCATTTTATTTTGGGCACTTTACTTGGTATGGAGGCGATACAAGTATGGGCACAAAAAATTTAATTTTGATTTCATCTAATAAAATTTAATATAGATGTAGGTTTTTGAATTTAATTCAATAATGCAGCCAAATGGCCAGTTGATTCAAGTTGATTCACAACAGAATTGAGACAATGATAAAATTCTATCTGTACAACCCATCACGTGATATCTCTCACCGAGTTTGCCACACATACGACAAACACAGTCCGTGCATGGCTCATGAAAACGTATGGTCCTACAACACTTGTGATGGAAACCATGCACTGCAAATCAGGTAACATGATTTCTTAGCTGATAATTTGCTTCTTTCCAGTCCGTCGTTATCATGGCATCCGTGGTGTAAAATTCCATCCTAATTTCTTTTTTCTTTGCTGTGTGTTCTCCGACTACCTCTTTGAAGGTCGGCGTGGGCGCAAGTAGCATTTTCAAGCGTAGTCTCTTTAGATAGTTCGTAAACTAATCTAGATCTTTTGTACCTGGATACTCCCATAGTTGTTTTAAAAAATCGTGCTTTAACCCAATGTCTATAGACATTTTAAGCCCAACACCTCCTGATAAGTTAAAAATCAGGGCTTCTACAACCTTTCTCAAATGCAAATAAAAAAAACTCAGCACAGAAGTAGCAAACAGCTGATTGATAACTCAGCACTTAAAAGAGTAAATTAAGTAGTGTTCTCTTTTCCGGGCCCAAGGGTTGCAGCCCTGTTTGCTTCCCCTCTCCCATCTTCATTAGGCCTGACCATACACAGCACTGCCATTGTTATAGTGGCAAAAGCCACAGAACGTTTGTACAAATATAACGCAAAAATATACCATCCCTACCTTAAAGTACTACAATAGCAATAAACACACAATACTGTACAACACTTAAAAACAATAATAAAATAACAAAAAATATATATTAGATAAACAATAATAAATATACAGAATGTGATGTTAGCTGAAATCTCAGTTTTACAGTAAAAATGGAGTGTAGAAGTAATCAAACTCGAATACTCCAGAAGTTTACCCCAGAATTATAAAAAAAAAAAAACCAGACAGACACACACATAGACAGTCTAAACACAGAGAAACTTACAACATCGAGATATTGAAAATAAAAGTAAAGCACACCGACAGTGACCTGAGCTAAGAAAATAAGTGTTGTGACTTAGGAAATAAAGCTTTTATTTTCCTACCAACATTGAATAATGAAATAAACAACACAAAATACAAATGAAAACACAAATAAACAAGAAAATGAACAAAGTGCTCATAATGTAACCTCATCTTACTTTTCTCACACCCAATCTGTCAATCTACTGTAGCTGGAAAATTGGAAAATTAAGGTATCATAATTGCATAAATAGCTTTTTATTCTAGGCCGCATTGATGACCAAGTTGGCTTTCAGCTATAAGGTTGTGTGTTGTACAAAGGAATACCAGCCATTTAACCCTTTGGGTCTGATAGCCCAATGGGTTTCTTGGGTCGTAAGATCTCGCTAAGGAGAGAACTTTATTATTAAAAATACAATATTACCATATGTTAGGTTGTTGTAAATATTCCAACCATTTAAATACCGTACTTATTGGTACCGTATAATAGTTCTGCATCACGAGGTTTACAACTAATCATCCTCAGCAAAATGATAGGGTATCCAAATATTAATCTACATATTTTTAAACTAACATAAATTCTGTATTTTCAATAAACCGATACAAAATATAACATCCTTAAATGGTGCTGGACACCTGTGCAATGGAAATGAGTAAAAGAAGAATACATTGCTTATTTTAATAAGTTTCTCGAAATGCAACAAGAGGAGCGCATTTTTAAAGTGTTTTCTTTTTAAATTAACAGAATACATCGTCTGCAACAGTGTTAATTAATACCTAACAAAAGAGACATCAGAACCCCTCTGTATGGACAATAAATCACAGGAAAAACTTTGAACTACAAAATAGAGTAATTTATTGACCATTTTTACTTCATAAAATAGATGCATCGAAAGTAACCCCATTATACTTATAAGGCTTGTTTTGTTATGACGTTATGTACAAGGTGCGGCAGAAATAACTGACGAATTTGAAACTTAAATAACACAGCAATGCAACACGCTATTCACAAATTTATTGCGCAGTTTAAAAGAGACAACTTGAAGATGATTTATTGTAGGAATATCTATAATGGGGCCTCCAAACCTTGAAGTAAACCGTATGCGATGTTTCCTCTTACACATTTCCGTGGCCGACAGTACCTCGAATGCTTACATTACATAATAATACAGCAAAAGTTTGAAGAGTTAATACATCAATTGTTTTCAGCAAATATGATGTAATGAATATTTTTACACCAAAGAACGACACTTTGAAGATGATTTATTGTAGGAATATCTTTAATGGGGCCTCCAAACCCTGAAGTAAACCATATGCAATATATATTCCAAATAGCCACGTCGTGGTACCAATCTCCGCCACCACGCACGCTCATTGTTTCTGTTGCATTGCCGTCCCATTTCTGTTTCATTTTTCAGAATCACCTCCACAAAAAATATACAGCAACCGAGTGGAAAGATGTTGCACATCAAAAATATTACTAGGGTATTCATTTTTGTAGTTGAAAAGATCTGGTCGTTGTGCAACACTGCAACCATATTACCAGCTGCTACTGATACAGGTCCCAATGCATCAGACAATCAATTGGCCAGTTAAATGTCAATGACTGTAGCAGTTGTTTCAGGTCAAAGGATGTCCACGAATTTCAGGTGGTATGGACAGTATGAAAATACGAGGGCTGTTTTTATTTCAACCTCAGATCATGAATCTAAGTAAACAAGAGGTAAGCGGGAGCCAAGTCAGTGTGACGTACAAATGTGCTACGTTCCGTCCACAACCTGTGTCATTGTTGGCTCCAATGCACCAATCATAGCCGAGCTACGGGCAATTGAACATGGCCGCTACTATCGATACTCCCACCGTGAGATGCGGAGTGTGATACATTTTCTACAAGCAGAGAAATTCAAAGCAAACTAAGAAACATGCCATCGTCTGGAGTGGCTTTGATCCATGTCAATGCACGACTGCACTGTGCCAACGTGACGAAAGACCTTCTCAAAGAATTTTTCGACCAACTGCTGTTTAGTCCAAACCTAGCACCGAGTGATTTTCACCTCTTTCGAGAATTGAAGGTATGGTTGGGTGACAACGCCTCACCACCAACTAAGAACTTCAGGAGACTGTCCAGATGTACCTACCTCACTGGCGGCAGAATTCTTTGCAGAGAGCATAGGAAAGTTGGTGTCACGACACGACAAATGTTTCAATTGTTTTAGCGATTATGTTGAAAAATAAGAACAAAACAAGTAAACCTTTTGTAATAAAATGATTTTGTTATGTCAATCGGTCATTTTATATAGCCCATCGGAGGTTGAAAATAAAACAGCCCTCGTAATTTTGAATTTTCTTATAAAGCAACTTCCTATACAAAACAATACCAGTACCTAAAACTTTGTAGCAGGACATCAGTTGACAAATACTGTGTGTGAAATTAACTGAAATGAGGTTTCAATTTGAGCCCATTCATAGCTCTCTTGTTAGGAAGGATTTAAAGATTAAGTACAAGATTGTATACATTGATGTAATGTGAAAACATGTATATTTTAAATGACATGCGTAAACATAATGTTAACCAATCTGTGACAATCAACCGCACACATAAGCCAATTAGAAGAGACACTGATTAGGGTGTGCGTGTGTGTGTTTGTGTGTAAAGAGTTTTAAGAAGAGAAAGAAATTAAATGAATTGAAAGCAAATTGTGATTAAAGTTAGCCTACTTAATTTTTTTAAAAAGATAAATTTTATATAATTCTGCGACAAAAGCCTGATGCTCTGTTCAGTTATTTCTGTTTTGCATTTTAGCGTTCGAGTTTGTTACCTTCCCTCGCGCCATTATTTGTGACCTGATAATGTAAGCGACGTCCGACAGATGTCGCTCCTCAGTCACACACTGCTTCTGCCATCTGTGAAAGTAATGTTTTAAACTCAAAACATACGTGAGAGATCTTAACAAATTTAGTTTTATTTTCTGTACAAAAGAATATAAATAAACAAATTATAAATATACATTATCATCATCTATTTCGTAACTTTAGAAGCGCAATTTCATTGTACCAAACAGAAAGACAGAAAGTTTCATGGGTGATAAGGGGTGAAATTTGTTATATATTTTTAAAATTCCACGATTGAGAGGTGCATTAAGAAAAGGTGATTCATGAAGTACCAATCAATTGTATTAAACCAGGGGCAGATATTGCAGTGTCACTTTTTCTTTTCACTTTAAAACAATGCCTGCTAGTATAGAAATCCAATTTATGATATGGCAAAGGAGAACAATACTTTCTTGATTCTTATTTTGTCAATTTGGGATGATAAGTCATTATTACATCTTTTTCAACAATTATTGGGCATTATTTTATAATTTTATGATATTATAGATCATTTTAATGCATTTTATTCTATATAGAGGTGCATGTATGTCTACCACTTATTAATGTTCCTGCAGGGTTCGGGTGGAAGTGGCGTATTGTTTTAAAGGCCGGATTTATTTCCTGGTGGCAATGTCATCACAGAAGAGAATGAGAGATCAAATGAATGAAGATGAGTGAAACAGGGCTAGATTTTAAATGAATCTGCTGTAATTGCACAGTGGATATATAACTGGAAATTGATTTTTTAATAAATGTGCTGCAATCTGAGTTCAGTGTTCTATTATATATTTCAAAGTAATTTTCTTTTTCTCATGAATTAAGGACTTTATATCAATCATTTTATATGGTTTTAAGGCCATCAACAGCAGGTTCAAATCAATGAAAGCATGCCTAAGTTACTCATGTCAGCATTTTTGTTTCATCTTTGCTGCTTTTATAGAATTAAAAGAGATTTATAAATCTTGTTCACCTGGTCAAGATATAATTTATAAATATGGTAGTTAAGTTATCTACACAAATGAAATGGCAATGTTTGTACTATATTACTATAATGTAATACATTATAATAAATGATGGAAAGAATATGCTTATTACAAGGAAGTATCTTACAATAGGGACCTTGGTCTTCTCCTCTATATGCGTGCCTTATTGGACAAGACCAATTTCTTTGAAATAATAACTTGCTCAATCATTTATCATCAATAGTTCTGAATATAGACAGTTACTATAAATTTTAATATCAGGAAATGTTCTGCTACTGAGTGCAGAGTTCTAAATTCTATTCTTGGTTGTGATTGTAAGAGTACAACTTGAATATGAAGATTATGAAACACAAACTGAAACTAATTTTATATGCGAAATGATGTAATTTATAAACACTGGACATGTTCACTTTGGGCCACCCCTATCATAAAGATCAGCAACTGCATCTAATTGGTATCTACATTGAATCACCTTTGAAGAAAAATGAACACATCAGAAATAATTAAGGTTCCACTTAGAGTTTAATATTAATCATTTAAAACAGGTATTCATACGCTCAGACAAAGGATAGCAACGTGAAGCTACTAGGAACTATCACTTCAACAATGTGCACACACAATCTAGCAAAGGGTAGGTCGTGCAGTGTAGCTGTCACAATGCTGTTTCTCTAAAGGATGGGTTTTGTGCAATACAATAATAATTATATGCATGCAAGAAAGTCAAATTGCAGTATTCTGCTTTTCTCCCTCAAACTGCAAGTATTGGGGAAAATCTCTCAATAAATGGTGTTGAGGTTGATACAGGACTACCAATTGAATTGATTTGGATTCTTCGAACCACACCCTATCAAACAAACATCTGTAGCCTTTAGTAGATAGTTCCAAATTTTCCAAATACCTCGCTATATGCAGAGATCATTGAATTACGATTCAGGGGCAGACCCATATTTACCAAATGGGCAATTGGGGGCAGTTGCCCTCGAGTAGCAGCAGATTTTCCCAGATTTTCATGAGTTATGGGAAGAAAGATCACTTGAAATTTTTAATCATATAATTCCTTCAGGGAAATTGTCATGGTAAGACATTCAAACAAGCTTGAGTGAATAAAAGAATACCTTTGCTACAAGAAAAAGTGATTAAATTCAAGTTTGAAGAATTGTCATTCACATATCCAAGGAACAATAAACATGAAGCATAATTATATCATTTAAAAAAGTGGTAGTGGTGTCCATGATATGTCTTAATATTTTTGTGTAATTATGCAACAATAATAGCAGTAACATTTACAGGAAATAATGTAAAGCAATTGACAGACTGACAGTTCTGGTCTGGTCTGGTACCTGCAAAATAAAGTCAGCTCAGCCTGGAGGCCTTAGGAGCTACATCCTATATGAACGACCATGCAGAATTGGTTATGGGTGTTTGGGTAATTACCATTGTATCTTATTTGGCCAGGATATCACCTAGTGCACTAGGCACTTGTGAAATTACAGAAGATGAAAAGAGAGTAGTTAATTACTATAGTAGCATGACTGTTAAAAGTAATGAAAAGAGAGGTTATTGAATTAAAATCTGGAGTCGTTTATGGCAACACTCGGTGGCCTGGTTATTACCCAATGTGTTTAGAAGTGGATCGTTTGTTCACAGTGTTCTTTTATACATTTTTGTAGCCCGATTTTCAATTCTTGTGCAGATCAAAGGAAGCTGGTAGTCAGCGTGTAGTTGGGCATTACATACGTACCACTCAGATTCTGATATCAAATGCAGCGCTTTATTTTGAACAACCAGTAGTTTGTTGGTTGTAGAGGGAACAGCATAGCCTCAGACTGGACCAGCAGTTATTGGCCATGTACTTTAATATAGGATACCCAATCTAACACAGAGTCAAACATCTTTATTCATTTTTCAGGTTTTATTAAGATGCTGCCTGTATGAATGTTTGCAATTAATTGATTGATTGATTAAAGAACAAGGCGACTAAATATAAACTGCCCGGGTAGCAGAATGCTTAATGAATGAACGCCTGAATTAATACTTTTAGAAAATTTTGCTTTTTTATTAATGAGTCATGCCATAGGGAGTTATTAAGCTGTTCAAACCATATTTTACAAAGGTGGCATCTTAAGTTCCCGAAATACAGGGCGTTACATATATGTAACGCTAGGCGCTTGTGTTGTCAAAACCCTTACTGCATATTCTGAATGGCGATTTATAAATACAATAATGTACCAATTTCATTTGTTGCTAAATACTTATCTTGATAATTTTGCACTTTAAAAAGCACTGAGCAAGTATTTTGACACCTTTGAACCTTCGATCATATAGTCAAGTGACTAGTTGCTTGCTGTGGAATGGCAAGAAGCATGATATGAACCATCCCACATCACATTTACAACATGCAGTGCAGATACTGCTTACACACAATTCACTGGCCCACTGCCTCCGCTTATGTCCTGGGACGTTGATGACCAGAAGATTGCGTCCATCATATCACAAGTCTTCAATGTCGGGGCCCTATCCTGCACGTGCTGTTGACAGCCACCTGGCTCTACGTGGTTCTAGGCCGTATGATTTCGTGTAGAATTGTGCCATTTCCCACTTGAGCTCCAGTTGAGTTGTCCTTTACCGTGACATAGTAAGGAGGTACCATGCGTTTTGGAGACTCTCGTCAAGAAGCCAAGAAAATCTGAACCACCACCATCTTTTGTTTCTTATTGATGGATGATATCAGTTCACATTTTCATCCATAAGGTTTGTTCCTCCCATAAATTTGTTATAGGTGCCGATCAGGAGAGGACATGGGATTGTAACTAATTTTCTTTACAGCTTGAGAGAACCTTCTGTCCTGGTCGAGGGGGGCAAAAACAGGGAGAGTAGTGGAGGCAACAGTTACTGTGCTGTTTTCAAGCCAGCAAGCAATAATCATGTCGTCATTACTCCTTTTCCACCTCCTCCAATATTTCTGCCAAGGTCAGACTTCTAAATAATAATTATGTCATTGGATTTACATCCCTTTTAACTGCTCTGGCTTTTAGAGACGCCGGGTTGTCGGAATTTTGATCCGAACGGGATCTTTAAAGTGCCAGTAAATCTGCTGACACTACTCCCTCGCATTTGCGCACCCTCAAATGCCAGCTGCCTGCACCAGGATTCAATCCTGCAAGCTTGGGAACAGCAAGCGAGAACATAGCCGCTGAGCCACGCAGCCAGTCTAGACCTCTGAAATATCGAAATAATTCTCATATTGTATTTTCTGAAACACTGCCTGCAGCCAGATATCACGGCAAAGGTATGGTCTTGAATACGGTACTGGCATAAAAAATATGCTAAGGTGACATAAAACATATTATATCAAGGCATGCAGTGTTAACAAAGCTGTATATTGAAAAACGTTTTGTGAATAAAAGCATGAAATGTATTCTAACTCATTTCATATGAATGTGCAACAGAAAATATCTTGCCTTACCACTGATGACGTATCCGCCTAGCGTTACCTTATGGTAACGCTGGGAAATTTAGTCCCGGGCATAAGCAGGTATAAAGAAACCCGTAAGTTATGTTACTGAATTATAAATTATATACGTTTACTACAATAATCCTCAAGACAAAGTAAACTTTCTCCATTTTACGCAATAATTTAGCATGCCGTACCTTTTGCGGCATGCCATCATGACGTGAGAAACAAACCACGAAATGCACACGATTGTTGCGACATCACCCAAGACATTCCCTAGCGACTAGTGCGCGGGAAATGAATCAATAGACCTTCCATGATCATATAAGCGAAAAGTTCGAATATCTTTAACTGGCAAAGGTCCTGCAGAGCAATAAATGCAATGACCGGTACTGCGTTACCATCGCTAGGCGTTTATGGGTTAAATACAACCCTGCTCAGAGCCAGAATCATGGAGTGCTGACAGGTTGTACTTTTACCCCATGTATTTTTGTATGTCTAGGATTTGTCTGACAACGTAATTGAGGCGTCTATGAAGTGCGCGTAGCTGAAATTGTTAAAGTCTGGGTTTTCAATAAATAATGTATAATTCTTTATCAGATAACTTTCAGCCTTTTCCAATACTTCTCCATATACTGATATCTTGTCTGTTGCCAGACAAATGCTGCATTACATAATTGTTGTGTTGTATGTTTTATGTCCCAAAATCAAATATAAATTTAAATTCAATTCCATTGTGAATAAAAATAAAAATTACATGCATTTCATGGAATTACACACCTCTCTGCAACACTATACTCAAACTCAAAACATTTTGTGTAAAGAAGGGATAAGAAGGGACCATCACATGCAAAACACTTCCCCAGTTGTACTTACAGACATATTCTACAGGGGCCCAATATATCTTCCTGAACTCAAATTAGCAACTTTAAAGAAGTCGTAGGTGATGTTAATTCAACTGTATGGTAGAGGTCTCGCGAACAACGCCGGTTCCTGGCGTGAGCGCTTCTTTAGAGTGCAGAAGAAGAAGAAGCAGCAGAAAGAAAAAAAGCAATGAAACAGAACATAGGAAATAAAGTAAACAAAATTAGATACAATACAGCAAGCAAGCAAAAGAATAATTACATGCATGACTGAAATAGTAAAAGTATGAGCTAATACTTGAGTGATTGTCAAGCAAATCAGCATATGCATCCACAAAGAAGGCAACTGTGAAATGTATTGAAGTTACATTTGTATTAATGTACAGTCTCTCAAACAAAGAATGAGTGCATTCTTGATAACTGCATATTTTGTTTTTCCTTGTTTAGTTCTCGAGCCGAACCCAGAGCCAAAACTCGAAGGTATGAACGAGTAGAGTAATATAGTCTCCTTATACCCCCCAAAGCTGCTGCAAATGTTCTCGTATAAGCCCTAAGTTGGGACTTTGCCAAAACAGTTACAAGGTGTGTACTCATTCTTTGTTCGAGTGACTGTATATTATGATTACCGTACTTATTGAAGCAAGCAACACATTCACAGGATGATTTTCAGTTGGCTAATACACCAACAAGAGACCAACTATATCAAATAGCAGATACTATTACTGAACAGACACAAATAAGAAGTAAAACAGCATAAAAACTTGTACTGGGTGCCTCATTTAAGAGTTATCAGATGCCATTTCTCTGGTGTTTGTGAACATTGTTTAATGTGTAACTTGAGACAGCTCATTTGGCTACATGATGAAATGCCCAGTTTGAATGGAAAATAACTTATGCTTGCCATTCCAAACAAAGCTGGTTTAATGTTCCATATGAATTGACAAATTGATAGAGTGAAATCAAACTAATGCAATTCATTATTAATTCATGGATAATGATCGGAAATTTGGAAAGTCAACCAGTCACCACTGAATCAGTGATAATACTAAAAGAGGGCTACTCATTGACTGCACACTGCTCAACAAGTGAAAAGTGAAAACCAAGCTAATTAATTTATAATTCTTTCATCTGTTAAATGGTTGACAAAAGTAATTTTTCCATCATATATAGAATGTGGCTTCCAGAGAGACCTGGTCTTTCGAATTAATGCCTGTAACCTAAATTTGGAAAGCCACCAGGGAATCCAATAAACTTTTTAAATAATATGCTACATACTTGCTATGGAACCATATCCCATGTAACCTACAGCGGTGTGTTTTGAGGATCTGATCCGTCTCTGGGTTGACAATTTAACAGACAGACTGTAAGAAAGTGATTATTAGGAGTAGAGACAACATCTGCATCAAGACTGGCTTACAAGCTGATGAGGGAGAGGTCCAACACCCAAGCCTACAAACATACTTCAAATGCTGTACTACATGAAAAGAAGAAAGCTACCTGGACGAGCACTATCATGTTGGAATCTACAATACAGTGTAAACAGAGGACAGTATCATAGGTTAAATTCTGTTCATAGTAATCATTACTGGTCTCCTATTTATAGAAAGAAATAATATATACTGTAAGTAACATCAAGTGTGAACCTCTGTTTGGGCATTAGTTGTGATAAATATTGACTGCTAATTTAAGAAAGGGATCATAGAATCATGTGTGAAAGATTGACCTTAACAATAGTTTTAGGACATTGTCATGAAAGTTCAACATCTACAAATTTTTCTTTTTGTACTGGAACTTGTTTCTAAAAGTACAAAAATAACCATTTGCATTATATTCATGGAGCTACCGTACTCATGACATACCGTACTTTGTATAAATATGTTGCTGAGTGAAGTTCAGCCTTTCCTTGTGGACACACACAATTATTGCAGTTTATTAACCAAGCAATTTAATCAAACACAGTATTTACATCTGTAAAGTAATCAGCAAACAACAATAATAATAATCAGCTGTAATGGAAATGTCTTCATAATCTCGAACAGTAGTGAAAAAGAAAATAAGAAAATCAAACTAATTCTAAATGATGAAATATACAAATAAAATAGATAAAATAAAAGAGAATAAGTGCAGTATAAGCTATATTTCAATTGCTAAGCTAATCTGTGCTTATGTTCTACTCATGACATGCTGTGGTAAGCATTCATCATCTGGTTCCTAGCAAGGTAACAACTAGCTAAAGAACTAGTTGTGCAGACCGTACCTCGTGGGTCGTGAGGGTAACCGTAAGCGTCATGGTGAACCCCTGTTGGACAAATAGCCATTGAGTAATCAAGTGAGGAAAAAAGTTAGTAGGAGGCATATTACAACAAGCAGCGTTAAAATAATAGGTGTCCAGACGTTACATCATCAAGGAACGCCCCATGTTACATTGGACAGAAAAAACCTACTGCAATTTATTCTTTTGTATGTATGTAGGATCATTAAAAAATAAAAATAAATTTTTAAAAGCCAAGTATACCTGCTCTTTTTTTAATTTTCAAAAGTTTAGGAACATAACTGGATTGATAAATTATTCATTTTGGATTTCATTGATAATTTTTTCATGTGTGGTATATTTTGTGGCCTGCCACAAAAATGACAAGACACAATTTTTTTTTTAATGAGATCAATAAATCCATCATGCAGGATATGGTATCAAAACAGTACAATTTGCTTACCAGTTATGTGTCTCAATATGGGAAGCTTTTGGAAAAGGACTCTTGCCAATTTTGATATTAAGATTCTGGGTTAGTATGCTTGAAGTTGATAATTATTATGTATAGTGGATTTAGCCTTTTGCCCTCAAGTCAATTTTAACAATGCGCTACATGATTAATAATAATAATAATGATGATAATTGTTGTTTTAAGGGGCCTAACATCTAGGTTATTGGCCCCTGCCACATGATTATCGGCGCCCATAGAAAATGCATTTCTCAAGGAAAACATCATTCAGGGGCGAGTGTAATGATCCAGAAAAATCTACTTGAGACATAATGCCAGGTCAATTGCTATCTGGACTGAATTTGATAATTATTTTATGAGATAGACGTAAATGCAATTTTCATAGTGGGAAAAGAACAAACCAAAATTACCTTTATGCTGGTAAAGGTAGAATAAAAAGATCTATTTGAAGCTCAAAATCCATAAGAGGAGTGGGGTCTTCTTTACCTCCTCCCTCTAGAGTAATCATTCAAGATGCTAATTAATATTTGACCTGCAAGAACCTTACATAATATTGCCAAATTATTATTTAGTGGCACTGAGAAAGTGGGCTCTAGGTACTTTCTGTCCATTAAACATGGGAATGCCTAGTTGGAAAACTTGCACTCATACCCCTAATACACCACATTTAGCCTATTTTGAAAAGAACTGAATATCTTTACATCATATATCTTAAAATGGCATAAATAACACTGTCATTAAAATAATATTTTACGGTAGCAAAAACTCATTGAAGAAGCTAAGCACAGGGGAAAAGTAAATGTGCCCACCCGATATTATTCCCATTTCAATGAGTCAGTGATGAGGAGAGATCCAAGATGAGTTTTCTATGTGGCAGATGTTTTTTTTATGGCTGATGCCCTTCCTGTTACCACCTAACTAGAGGAATTAATGAGATTTGCAAGATGATTGAAGATGAACGAACCTGGACAAGGGTTTGGAAGGAATTGCTTGTGACCTATTAGAAGGTGCTGTCCTAAGATTTTGCATAGAGTTGAAAAGTGCGAAGCTATGGAACACCATTTCAAAGGATGGTGGGATTCGAACCCACTGTCTTCAGCAAGGGTCTCCAAACTACGGACTGCGGGACAACCCCGGCCCGCGAACACTACCAATTCGGCCCACGGTAGCCGGCCGGACATACCCGGTTCCGGCCCACCATAGCGTATTTATATTAGGCTACATTGTAAAATTTACATTATAAGTAAATCATACAAATTATAATCAAGATGTTTTTATTTAACGACCAATTAAGAAACACAATATAATAACTTGTATACATAATTAAATTGAACATTTAATCTTTAATTATTGACAGGAGATCTATCCTAAAAACTTAACATATTATGTGAAATACATAGGTAGCCCCTAATTCAAATAATTAAATTATTATTATTATTATTATTAGATTATTATGATTAATGAGATTTATGCAGCTGAATGTCTTATCCTATCGGAGACATGTTTGCTCGCGAATTTAGAAAGAAAGAAAGATCCTACACATAATACTTGGCCCGGACTACAAAAATGGCATCTACATCAGAAAATCCAGGCAAGAAATATACTCTAAGTTAGAGAAGATAACAGATACAATGCGATAACGCAGAGTTTGCTTCTACGGTTATATACGACGGATGAACGACTCCCGATGGACGAAGCGTATCTTCAGTATCTTTGACACAAAACCAAAAACGACAATGCCATGGTACGTTAACATCCAGAAAGATCCTAAAGAAATGGGGATACGAGCAGATGATGCACAAGACCGAAATCTTTATAGAGCAGCCATCAAGACGTTTGGGACTTCCCGGGACGAAAATCGGACAACTGGTGCTAAAAGGAGAGAAGAACGTCGTGCCTAACACAGTGAGCTCATGAAGACAATGCGGATCAAGCGAAAAATGAACAAATGCCAGAATGCAAAATTAGGCTTATCGCGGGCCCTAGTTGACAACTCCAGGTTCTGAGTTTTGCAATGACTTCATTGTAATGTCTCTTAACAGTTTTGATATACACGATTCCTTCAACACGAAGGATATTTAGCAACTTATGGGTAGGGTAGGATGTTCAAAAAAGTAACATCGATTAGTTGGAGTGGCAGTCACTAATAAAGTATTTGTTAAACATTGTAGTTGTGCAAAGATGATTTTAAAGTTGAAAGCATTTCTCAGCAGTCAAAACGTAAAATTAAGAATTTCCTCGTTTGCGCTAAACGTTGAAGGGCTAAAGGGCCTGGGAAGGTTTCAAATAGTGAGTCTTGGAGAGCTCTATCAAACTAAAAAGCTAAATTTCGAAAATCACTTCGGGCCTAAATGCAGTTATGGAAAAACAGCCAAAAATAGCTTGTTTCTTTACTAGTTTTTCTTTTTATTCTCATCCTAGCCAGATTAACTTATTTACTTGATTTTTTGAAATATCTTCTCACCGCAAGTAGTTATAAGGGCTTAAGTGGAACACTGCATTGACTCACACTAGCGCTCGTGGTGGTATAAAAGGCAAACTGCTAATCTAATAGACCGGATGTTGTTGCGTTTCCGGTGAACCATCATCAGTCTACCACATTTCATCGAACCGGCACCTCGTAAGAAACGTTTAGTGTGTCCTTTACGTCTGGTAAAATGGAGAAAACAACGAAAATTAATTACAAATACACCAACAATAAGATTCAGTGATAAACCAGCTTCGAGTCGGCAATCGGACGAATACACCTATGTAATAGTGATCGACAGATAACGAGAAGATATTGTCACGAACGAAGAGGAAACTCCCACGAAACGACAAAGTAAAATTTGTAATCAGAAGAAAATTATAAAAGTGTATTTTATTTACCTGAAATTCCTAGCTCATATCCCTACAGGTTGGTTGGTTTAGGGGCTGCGACAACGCGGTCATGTAGCCCCGTGTACTTAGTGTGTAGAATCTCTGTGCTAACCGGTGTTAATTGTGATGACTGCATTAGTGCGTGTTATCTGTTTTTAATTCAAGTAAGGTCTGCAGACATTCAATTTTCAATTAGTTCCTAACTTACTTTTGTTACCAACCACCACCGTCAACGACTACACTAGTTCTGAACTTGGTTACTAGATGCCACCGCAGTCGGCTCCTGGCGATGAACGTTGGAACCTAAGAGCGTTAGTCAAATTTAACCTATAATTTAGCTTCACACAGGTCTAATTATTGGAAGCTTCTTTTACATCCCTAGAGGTTGATGGTACGTAAATTACCAAGTCTATATTTCCTAAAGGATTAGTGTTCATAGAAGATCTTGTCCGTGACATTAAAGGATGTTATCAACATTGAGTTGCTATTCCTGCGTAATGTTTGCTCTTTCCAAAGTGGTACAACGCCTGTAGTTGACGTCAGACCGCCCTCCTATCGCAAACAAACGTTACTGTGGTAACAAGATGACGTCAGCAGAGGCTCTATTGAAACTCTTGTTCTCTTCGCAGTTTACACGCCTTTCTTCGAAGACGCATCAAAGGGCTTCTGTTAAAACATATCCAAGAGGATCTACGCTAAGGGAAACAGATGATCTACGATAGTGCAGTAGCATCAGTTGTAGAGAAACTGGGAACTCACGTTCAAGTTCCGCTCGTCTCTGTTGTTGTTGCCTATTTTAGGGGCTTTGTGACATCGTCGTCATGTAGCCCCCTGTATTTTTGGGTATGTGCAGAATTTGAGTGACAAACTGTGTTATTGTGATGGCTGTACTAGTGGGTGTATTTGTAAATGCGAGAGGGGTGGTGGTGGTGTCTGAATGAGAAGGAGGCGGCCGTGGCCTTAAGTTAGGAACCATCCCGGCATTTGTCTGGCGTAGAAGTGGGGAAATCCACGGAAAATCACTTCCAGGATGGCTGGGGTGGGAATGGAACCCACTTCTCAGTTTTGCCTCTCGAAGCTGAGTGTATCTCGTTCCAGCCCTTACATGAATGAAGATCCACAGCCTGCTTCCAGTCTCCGACCGGGTCAGGAATGGAATGAATGAAGCCCCCAACTAGCGGCGAGGATATGAACTGTGCCGGCTGCCGAGGCCTGACGCACTCCTCTGGGGCAATGATTAAATGAATGACAAATGAAATGAAAGTGGAGAGTGTTGCTGGAATGAAATTTTGACAGGGAAAACCGGAGTACCCGGAGAAAAACCTGTCTACCTCCGTTTTGTCCAGCACAGATCTCACATGGAGTGACCGGGATTTGAACCACGGACCCAGCGGTGAGAGGCCGGCGTGCTGCCGCCTAAGCCACGGAGGCGTCTCCAGCCCTTACATAAGAATTGTAATTTCTTGGCAGAGCCGGGAACCGAACCCAGACCTTCGGGGCGGCAGCCAAGAAGCTAGCCGCTACTAAAAATTTGATTAGTTAGAAAGTTTATTTAAAAATTACCGTAACTTAATAATTGTACATAGGTATAGCTTACGTATCCACCGAACCTAAATTAAGCCTAACTGAAAAAGATCTGATGATGTTCGCTTGACTAACGAAACTTGGTCATCCAATTAACCCCCCCCCCCCCCCCGCCCTCCCACCCTTCCCCATTTCTACAAAGTATTTTATTAAATGTTAGGTAGATAATTTATGTATTTATTTCAGACACTAGGTGATTAAATTAATTGTGACTCCCGTTCAATCTAATTGGGTACACTGGAGTTGACCGACTGAAAATATATTCTATTACTGGAACCTCTGCTGCCAGAACTATGCAACCTTTCCTTGTTAAACATTTTGTTTAGGGGTTAATAAGGACCGGGAATCTGAATAGAGATTATGATGATAATTGGTGTTTAAAGGGGGCCTAACATCTACAGTAGGTCATCGACCCCTACTATTCCTATTTCCAAAGGAGTCGGGGATGAGATGCGATAAAACCTTGTGGTGGATGAATTTTACGGCCGGACGCCCTTCCTGACGCAAACCTCATGAGAGGAGTTAATGAGAGATGAAATGAATGAAACTGGGCAAGGATGTGGAAGGAAGTGGCCGTGGCCTGTCAAAAGTTGCCTGGAGTTGAAAATGAGAAACCACAGAAAACCATTTCAAGGACGGCCGACGGTAGGGCTCGAAACCACATCTTCAAAGTCCGCAGATAGCTTGGCCCCATGATCTAGCGCTGCGCATTAGTGAGCGTAACTACCGCTCTCGGTCCCTTAATTATAAGGGTGAAAAGCCAAACATGAGAATGAATTGAACCTACCACTGCTACAACTACTTCTAACCACTGACTTATAATTGATGATGATGATAATTGTTGTTTTAAGGGGCCTAACATCTAGGTTATCGGCCCCTGACTTATAATTAACTTACAAACTAGAAAAAGAAATTGAAAACAAAAGTAAATAAAAAATGGGAAGTAAAGGAATGCCCTCAATCCTCGTGAATGAGGGCTGAGGGACTTTGAAAGAAGTAGAGCCATGAAAGGCAGATATGAATGGGGAAATTTGAAAGGCGAGGCAAGAGGAGAGGGTCCGCCCCAAAGGAGGCAAATCTAAAAAGAAAGAGACTAGAGTCATGAGCTCACCTGGAGGGGTGGTGTTGGAGGTACGGACGATGTTCCCGGAGTGGTCTCCACTCGGGGACCCCTGTGGTGATGGCATGGGCCGGGGTACCACACTTTGAGTGGGGTTGAGGGGAGGTAGCGCCGGAGGGTGAGTGGCACGCCAGTACGCCTCCAGATACTCAGCGATATGTTCACACGCGTCTTCCAGCTGATTCTCATCCAGGATGACGTCGAACATCTCGGGTGGGCACTGCGCCAATTTCTCGGCTGCCACCATCTGCACGTTGAGGTGGCGCGCCTGGGACTTGCCCCGAGACTTGATCAGTCGCTGCAGCACCTGAGGAACAAAACCCACGCTGTAGACCTACCCCAAATATATCCAGGGTGTTGCAGGGTGTATCAGTGGTGGTCACTGCTATTTTAAGGGGAGACACATCTAGGTTATTTTCCCCTAATGATATGGTGATAGTGTAAATGATGAAATGAAGAACTAGAACTAACTACTGACTTACAACTAACTTTCTTTCTCTACATAGTATAAAACGAAGTCCCCGATTCTTGGATGTAACTGGTAATCTCGAGAACCACTGGATGGATTTTGATTCGGTTTTCACCATTCTGTAAAGGATTTGTCGGTGAAGGTTTCTGTAAAAAAACATTCATTTATGACGAAAGGAAGCTGAGCAGTAACTATTTCAGTGAATCGAGTCGAAGAAAAACCTGCCGTCCGGGTGCCTTTTAAGCTTACGCTGAGTAAATCGTTAAAAGAAAAAAACAGCATGAAAAGTTCTACAAAGAAGTTCGCGACAGCATATATCTATCTTTAATACATCATCCACTATTAGTGTTTTTATGTTTTCATTTCTTCCAACAATCTCCATTCAGTGGAAATTTAAATTACTAGCTTCGGAGCGAGTTTACGAGCTAGCGAGCCTATCATCCCAGTTTCGGCCAGCATCAAACTGTCGAGTCATGTCGAGTTAAAACTTCAGAGAAGAGTATTGTGTGTTTGGAGTTTCGCTGTTCACCTCGGCTTTTCTGAATTGTGTCTGGGACCTGCCCTCCGTGTGCCTTTTAATCTTAAGCTGGGTAAACCGTTAAATATACCGGTCGGAGTAGTGTGCTAGCTACGACCTGTTAAGGGGGCTCATGCATTGCTCATAGACTTCTCCACATGGTTATGTTTCAAAACTGCCGGGATAGTTCCTAACTTAAGGCCACGGCCACCTCCTTCCCGATACTAATCTGAATTACAAATATACACACCACAATAACACATGTTATCAAATTTTTATATTATATAAGTCTAGCAAAACAGATTAAGATTAAAAGTCAAAGAAAAAAGTTGAAGTCGAAGTATAAAGTCAAAGAAAGAAAGAGTAATAGTAAAAAGCCAAAGGTAAAATGTAACAGACAAGGCCAAAAGAAATGAAGGTAAAAGGAAAAGATTAAGTCAAGGTAAAAGAAAAATAGAGAAAATGAAAGTAAAAGTAAAAGTCAAAGAAAAAGAATTGAAAAAGAATTTAAATGTGAAAGAAAAAGTATAAGTGAAAGAAAAAAAGAGTAAACGTGAAAGTCAAAGCAAAAGATAAAACACACAGAGAAAAAGAAAGTAGAAGTAGAATTAGTAAAAGTTAAAGTAATAAAAGTAGAAGGAGAAGGCGTAGTCGAAGTAGAAGTAAAATTGCACTTTAAAAGGAAGTTTTTCAGGTTATGGGATCTCGACTCACTTTCGGCGAGGAGATCTTGAGGTAGACAACGGTGGGTGCGAGCGATGTCTTGGCGAGCTGTGACGGGTGGTTGATGGTGTCACAGTCCAGCACGACGAGCTGCAGGGTCCGCGCCAACTCGAAGATCCTCTCGATTTCCGCCTGCACCTCGGCCAGACACGTGGAGCGCGAGTTGGAGCGCTCCATGATGGCCCGCTTGGACGGGTTGTTGAGCAGAGAGCGCTTCGCTAGGGAGATGTCCGCCATCACTCTCGTGATGATTATCCTGCAATCATAGCAACAGTAACATAATCTGTTACAATCACTCACCCCTTACTATTCCCGTTTCCAACGGGGTCGGGGATGAGATGCGATGAAATTCTACGGGGCGGATGCACTTTACGGACAGATGCTCTTCCTGACGTCATCCACACGTGAGGAGTTAATGAAATATGAAATTAATGAAATGAATGAAACTGGGGAAGGATGTGGAAGGAAGCGGCCGTGGCCTGTCAGAAGGTACCATTTGCCTGTAGTTGAAAATGGGGAAACCACGGAAATCCATTTAAAGGACGGTGGCGGTGGCGGTCGATCCCACGTCTATCGAGTCCGCAGAGAGCTTGGCCCAATGGCTTAGCGTTGCGCGATAGCGAATGTAACTATCGACGTCTGTGTTACATCCAATAATAATAATAATAATAATAATAATAATAATCTTAGGACCAAAATATGAAAACGGGATTTGGATGAAAAATAAGTCTCATGAAATCCATCAAAGTATAGAAAAACATACAAATTCCACTAGAAAAAGTAGACTGAAAATTTATGGTTTCGTACAGAATGGATGTCAATAGGCTAACAAAGAACATTTTCATCTATGATAAACCACAACAATTGGCTGGTAGAAATGATGATTGCTGTTTTAAGGGGCCTAACATCTAGGTAATAATAATAATAATAATAATAATAATAATAATAATGTCGTATGGCCTCGGGTGCCGGGTGCAAGCTTTGTTATTTGACACCCAGAGGGTAGCTTGCATGTCGAATTTCGTTGTTCCTTGAATCACTATGAAAGTCAAGGAGGTTAGATATCTAAGCTCCTTGAACACTATAGCGCTTACTAGTAGAGAAATGAGGAACTTTTTGTTGGCGGAAACTCCCCAGATTAATTTTGCCATCATGAACACGGCCTACTGAATTCAAATGGGTTCTTTGACATGCCAATATCGTATGACATGCGTGTCGTGTTTATGCCGCCTTTCAAAAAAAAAAAAAAAAAACAACACTTACCACGGCCAGGAGCGAACCTGCAATCTTGGGGTTAGTAGACCGACACGCTATCCACTCACCCACCGTGGCAAGCTAACATCTAGGTTATCGGCCCCTAATGGTTTGGTTGATAGTGAAACATGAGAATGTAAACTACAATTAAAACTAACTACATACTTACACATAAAACTAACTGCATGGAAAACTAAAGGAGAATAAGGCAAAAAAAAAAAGGAGAGGAGGAAAAGAATTGCCCTCAACCCTCGAAGAATGAGGATTGAGGGACTTTGAAGGAAGAAGCGCCACGAAAGGCAGATGGAAAAGGGAAAGAGGAGAGGGTCCGGCCCAGAGGCAATGGAAAATGAGGGAAAACCGGACCCATCTCAGGAATCCCCCGGAGTTGCCAACTTCCGAACTCACCAGCCGTGAGCCCTTGAGGGTGTAGCAATATCGAAGATGCACCAGAAGTGGTGGGGCTGCAGACACCCTGCCTCCTTAGGGCCTTGAGCAGATGGCAGGACATATGAAGAGAATAGAAGAGGTCTGACCCATCGAAGAATGAGGGATCAGAAAAGATGAGATAAGGGCCTATTAAGGCGGGAAAGTGAAATACTCCCTAGGTCTAGGTCGGAACAAGAACAGGAGTTGACCAAGGGAGGTCGATAGGAAAGATGACCGAGGATCCCGCACAAGTAAGCGGAAGTAATGCCGAACTCAGCTGGGGCCCCGTGGGCTGGTAGAAATAATAATAAGAGACCTACAAGAAATTGGTTTTTACGAAATCATTCACAATAGACCAACATTTAGAACCTTAATAAACAGACACAAATTTACCGAGAAACCTACTCTGAAGAATACAGGATGGACAGAAGACCGCAAATGAGAGCACAGTGAACGGATGACAAAATATTGGGAAGAAAAGAGGAATTAAGGAAGGTAGTTTTTAGTTTTACATGACCGTTAATCATGCGATCATGAGCAGCGGGATCTCCTTTTTACGTGGAAACCGAACCACAGGAAAAGGCATATCACTTCGAAAATTTCACATGCATTGACCGGGAATGTAACCCGGTCCAGCTTGGTGAGAGGCCAACAGCTTGACCACTGCGCCACTACACCTCCCAAGAAAAGAGGAAAAGTTGTGCTAAGTAAGTTATAACATGCCCCTTAGTTTAGCATAACGAATAAAAACAAATGTAACAAGTAATTCCGTTAAGAACTAAATAGCCTTATGTTAATTGCCTCTATCAACATATAAATTTCAGTTTTTGATTGCTGTAATAAATTCGTCGATATTGAGAACCGTCTAAATATTTCGGATGATCACCAGGTTGGATTTTTATATATGTAGGTCATAAGAGTTCCCTACTATTACATGAAGATGATTGCGTATTATTTAAACTTCAATCGCATGATTAGGACACAAGACATAAAAACAAGATTTTAAAATCTTGCACAGCCGCCATCCTGTACTGTAGTTATGAAAACAATTGAAATAAATTAGATGTCTGTGGATTAAAATTTGTGTAAGCATTTACCGTAGCAAGTTTCTCTGCACTTGAATGGTTAAATCGCGAGAAACGTCCATTTAAATATCAATTTCGCGTCGCCGCCATGTTAGATTTGTGCTCCTCAGGTTATTGAAAGTCTCGTAGGTGAACTTATGTTCATAGTCTTTATCAACATTAAAAAGATCAGTTTGATTGTTGTCATAGCTTAGAAGATGTTGAGAACCGTCTAAATATTTCGGATGGTCGCCATGTTCGATTTTTATATACGTAGGTCATCCCGGCATTTGACCGGCGCAATAGTGGGATAACAAGAAATGAAATTCTGATTCGAGGGTTGGAACGGGATACACTGCCCTCGTGAGACAAAATCGAGAAGGAATAAGTTCGATTTCCACCTCAGCTGTCATAGAAGTGGTTTTCGATTGTTTCTCACTTCTATTCCAGGCAAATGCCGGGATAGTTCCTAACTGATAATACGGCCAACTCCTTCCAAAGTAAAGCCTCTATTTCAAATGCACACTCTATTGTAGTCATCGCAATCACACATGAGGTCTTGTGGCCTGTTACGGTCTCTTGCCAGCGTTCTTCGGTCTTACCAGGTTTCTTCGAGCTCTTGGAGCATACGGAAGAATCTGTTTAGGGACTTGGCTAGAACTCATCATGTCCACACACTCTTTCCATTTTTCCCTATGCTGTACAACTTGAGCGAGTTTAGTGCTTTCAGACGATCGAGTAAGAAGTATCCAGAAGTTCGTCTCATGAATCTCCATTCCTGCTGCTGTTAGTCTTTTTTCATCTGCCTTCCTAATCGTCCTGATCTCACTTCTATATGCAAGAACTGGCCTAGCAAGAGTTTGATATACCTTCAACCTAGTGTGTCGTTGTTCCTGAGACGGCTTGGAAACTTCGTTGAATACTTCTCTAATTTTAATAAATGTTAAAAGGTTATCAGACAGATTCCACACACACTCAAGTACATGGGGCTACATGGCCACGATGTCGCAAAGCCCCTAACTGAACAATAAACAGAAAATTATAAACTTATATTATGTTTTCCTCGTTGTAACACATATTATATTTAATTATCGGGGGAAATTCCCGCCCGCCTAATGTAATTGGGCCCAATTTTGTGTTGACAGACTGGAATGCTTTCTTTAATTAATGAAACTGAATCAGCAAAATGATGTTTCACATTCTTCTGCATGGCATGCAATTAGAAAACTTGACATTTAAGCCTTATCGAGTCACATAAATGTAAAATTTAAGCCCAAGAGATCCACCCGAAAGAAACATTATTGGGATTGGTTTCTGCAGTCTGGCAAGAGTGGTAAAAATAATCCTGAAATTTTACTATTGTCTGATTAGGTGTGGTTCATTTGCATGGACGTGTAAATTCGCAAAATAACTGGTACTGTTCACGCGAGAATAATTCATGAAACTCCTGTTCATTAACTTAAAATAGAAGTTTGGTGCTGAGTTGCGGTGGAATATTATCACACGCTACAACGCTTGTCTGCAGGTTGAGGGAGAGCATTTTTAACACTTATTGTACTGTAAAGGTGTAAGTTTTATTGCTTTTATACCAGTTTTGCAGTTTCATTATCCATTCATTGAAGTTGATGTTTTTTCTACGAGCATGTGGAAACGGTGTAGCGGCAACCACGCTCTCGTTTACCGACACGCAGCCTGCAGGTAAGTCGACAACACTTGTGGGGCCCACCCTCCTAGTTGGAAAAGGTCACTGTTTTAATTATTATGCTTATTAGCCTATTTCCAATTTTGAACAAATAGGCTTATGAGATCACCTTTTGTCCGTGTGTGTGTGTGTGTGTGTAATAAAATCTAAACGGCTGGAGCGATTTCAATGAAACTCAATACGTTCACAGCACTATTCCGGACGACCCCGACCGTGCCCTTCAAATTTTGTTACGTCTCACCAATCCAACATGGCGGCTGTGCGAAATATTTCACCAGCATTCAATATCTCCGAAACTATTCCCGGTATCACCCTGGATTTTTTTACGGTGATAAAGGGAACTACTAGAAGTTCACCTGTATGACTTTTGAAAAACTGGTAACTACAAAATCAACATGGCGGCCACGCGAATTTGCGACTTTTAAATAGACGTTTCTCGCGATTTAACCAACCAAACGCAATAAAACTTGGTACAGTATATGTTTATACACATTGTAATTCACCGACATCTAACTTGGTTCAATTGTTTACATAACCACAAGATGGCGGATGTGCGAAATATTTCACCGGCATTCTATATCTCTGAAACTATTAGTGGCATCACCCTGAAATTTTGTACGGAGATAAAGGGCACTACTGGAAGTTCATCTATAAGACTTTCAAAAACCGGTTAACTACAAAACGAACATGGCGGCCAAGTGAATTTGAAAATTTTAAATATACCTTTCTCGCGATTTAATGTTCCAACCGCAATGAAATCTGGTACAGGAAATGTTTATACACTGGTATCTAATTTACTTCAATTGTTTACATAACCTCAAGATGGCGGCTTTGCCAATTTTAAAATTAAGTTTTTATTTCTTGTGTCGTAATCATGCGATCGATGTGAAAGTTTGAATAATGAACCTACGCAATAATTTTTCTTTAATGGTACATGGCTCTAAGGCCTATACATTTAACAATCCAACATGGCGACCATTCGAAATATTTAGATGGATCTCAATATCTACGAATCTATTACAGCAATCAAACTGAAATTTTGTATGTAGATAGAGGCAATTAACATAAGTAGGATATATGAAAATAGGCTGTATAGTTCTTCACGGAACTACTTGTTTTTTTTTGGGAACTTGGGGGGGGGGGGCACTGGGGTGCGGACCCATCTGTACCCCCTCTCCCTTGAGATACGCATCTTGATCAGGGAGATGTTGGGGGTATGCAGAGTAATTACCACTAGTTGCAATGTTTGAGTTTCTGTAGGAGTCTGGCGAGTCATGCTAGCTAATGAGCTTGTATCATGATGACCATATCTCTCCCAGGACCACACAACCATTCCATTAACATATTCTCCCAGAGGTTGGGAAGGGAAGACTAGTTCAGTATAGCTCCACCATACGAGCTGTGGAACACACTGCATGGATGCTCAATTACCATATATCCCCAAAGACCACACAGCCATTCCATTAAGACATATTCACTCAGGGGTTGCGGAGATAACACTAGTTCAGCAGCGTGGGTGCTCCATGTCTTGAGCCAAGGAGCATATAATAACAGAGGAGGGACACTCTACGAAGATAGGCACCGTGCGCGCATACGGGACTTTGTTGAAACGATTCGCGCGCCATCTCTCATTTATTGAAAGTACTCGTGCGCTACCGATTGTAAAATGGATTCACTAATTCATCACCTTCCCTGGAGTGTACAGAACAACTTACCCAAGTTTCATCGCAATCGGATGAATGGTATATGAACGCATATGACACACAAACTATCACGTAACATCCATTTTTAGCCTATTTTCATTTTATGAAAAGAAAAAAAAAAGGCTTATGAGATCACTTTTCGTCCGTGTGTGTGACAATAGCCTATGTGTGTGCGTATGTGTGTGTGTCCCCTAATAACTTCCAAACGGCTGGAGCGATTTCAATGAAATTTATTAAGGTCATAGTACTATTTTGGCCGACCCCAGCCGTGCCCTTCAAATTTTATTACGTCTCAGCAATCCAACATGGCGGCTGTGCTAAATATTTCACTGGCATTCTATATATCCGAAACTGTTACTAATATCACCCTGAACTTTGGTATGGTGCTAAAGGGCACTATCAAAAGTTCACCTATGACACTTTCAAAACGTGTTGACTACAAAACGAACATGGCGGTCAAGCGAAATTGAAACTTTTAAATAGACTTTTCTCGCGATTTACCCATCCGAACGCAATTAAACTAGGCACAGCAAATGTTTATACACATTGCAATGTATTGGCATCTAATTTCGTTCAATTGTTTACATAATATCAAGATGGCGGCTGTGCGAAATATTTCACCGGCATTCTATATCACCGAAACTATTACTGATATCATCCTGAAATATTGTACGATGAGAGGGCACTACTAGAAGTTCAGCTATGAGACTTCTAAAAGCCTATAAAGTGCAAAACGAACATGGCGGCCAACCGAAGGTGAAACATTTTAATCAGTCTTTTCTCGCGATTTAACCATTTGATCTCAAGCAAATATGGTACAGTAAATGTATATACACATTATAATCAAGACCAACTACAATACTCAGACCTTAATGCAGGTCTCGAAAGTGTGATAATGGCGTATGCGGAAGCCCCGGCATATTGTTTGTTTACATTCGTTGCTGGGATACACTATTTAGCTTTGATTAGCTTCGTTTGATGAAAGTTGGGATAAACTGTCGCTCATCTGTAATTTTTAGTGTCTTCTGTATGTCTCTAAAGTCCAGTTCGCGTTAATGTACTGCAATCGTATGTAAATATGTGATAATACGCTTAATATGGACTGGTTCGCTTGTGTGATGATTGTCCAGTCAACCGATGGCATTGTGTCATTTACTTCGGATGTTGAAGAGCCAATTAAGCATAATAGAAGTGTCTCAAGATACACCGCAATGATTTGCTAGTTAGTGACAATATAATAATAGCTTAGTACACGTCAGTAGTGTCCAACTTAAGTGCGTAAAGGGAAAATGCAATGAGCATCTACGACTAGACCAATCCGTTGACGTTATCTTGAATATGTGCAATATGTGCCTCCGTAAATCATTACCAGTCTGGCAGATACTCGACACTGCCATGTATACACGCCAAATAATACAGTGAACTTCTATTTTATTGGTTAAGGAAGATGTTCCCCCTGTGCCAAACAGTGAACTCATTGTGATCCGAGGGGCGTGGTGGCTCAGAGGTCTAGCTATATGCTTCTCACCAAGGCGGTCCGGGTTCGATTCCCGGTCAATGCATGTGAGATTTTCGAAGTGAAATGCCATGTCCTGTGGTTCGGATTCCACGTAAAAAGGTGGTCCTGTGGCTCATAATCACAAGATTCACGGTCACGTAAAACTACAATCTTCCTTTTTTATTGTGATCCGTCATTATTCATACTTTTGTGATTCTTACAGCTTGCAAGTTATTTTTAATATGATGTGTGTAATTAAGTGTTGTGATTACCTTGCCAATTATGTACTTATATTGCGAGATGGTGTGCCACGATAATTCCGTAAGAGGGAGATGGTGCTATCCAACATATAGTACTTTACTAAATCAACTATTTCCAGCGTACAGCTATTCCAAACGGTAACAGTAAATGTTTAATAGGTTAGATGGTAACATATTATCGTGTCCCTTGTGTGTAGTATTCTGCATAATTATGATCTGATATCCACACGACGACTTCTTTGCATATTTCAATCAATTAACTCTGTGTGATGTTTTACCCGAGATTTTAGGCAATTCCACGAGAGGTCTTAATTGAATTGTATCTCTATGGCGTTGGTTCGATTATTTTAGGCAACTATTCTCATTCCGATTGTGTACACAAATACTGTGCATGTGCTGGGACAGCACTTCAGTAACCGGGTACTTTCTTCCCTCCTACTTCAGAATCTGTTTGATTTTTTGCTAATAATATTATTCTATATTACTGAACTTAAATACAAATCGTGATAACTCGCCAAAAAAGCTTCTTATTCAACCACAGAAACAGTGAGACTATTGTAGCTGTCCCTTGGGTGAAGACGAAGAAACCTATAATTCGAGGCCAGCACTATATTGATAAATTAATTCAGGTAAGTCTAAATTATTGATGCATATTTCTTCGGAACCTAGTCACGTCTTGTGATATATTTTATGCTCTTAGGTGAGTAAAAAATAATAATTTACACGAACTGTGACAAGCCCGATGACATGATCTTAGCTATAGGCAGGGCAACCATCGCCGCCATGTTTTTTCTACATTATGGTCTGAGGATTGTAGTTGGTCTTGTTATAATGCAGTGGCATCTAATGTAGTTCAATTGTTCACATAACCTCAAGATGGCCGCTGTGCGCAATTTTAAATTAAGTTTTTATTTCTTGTGTATTGATCATGAGATCGAAGTGAACGTTTGAATAATGAACCTACGCAATAATCGTCATAGTACTTAACTATGGCCTACATATATAAAAATCAAACATGGCGACCAACTGAAATATCTACTAATCTATGGTAGTAATCAAACTGAAATTTTGTATGTTGATAGAGGTTATGAACATAAGTTCACCTATCTTCTTCTTCCTAGCGTTCTCCCGCTGGTGCAGGGTCCGCTTTTTTGGTCATTGACCTCCATTTTGTCCGGTTTTGTGCATCAGCTGGATTTAGGCCGGTAATTTTTAAATCACCATTTATTGTGTCTTGCCAACGCTGCTTCGGTCGTCCTCTGGGGCGTAGGCCTTCAACCTCAAAATGAAGGACAGAGTTATTAACAGCATCAGGCGCTGCACGCAGGGCATGGCCATACCATCGGAGCCGTTTCTCTCTCATTTTGTCCACAATTGGGGCGACACCCATTTGCTCCCGAATTGTGTCGTTTCTGACATTGTCAATAAGGGAGATGCCCATTGTCCAACGGAGCATTCTCATTTTCATGGCGTGCAGGCGACGTTCTGAATTTTTTTCGGATGGTCGACATTCAACTCCATACAGCGCAACTGGCCGTACCACTGTCCGATATATTTTCGATTTGAGACGAAGTGGCATTTTCTTGTCGCAAAGCACACCCGTGACCTCCTTTCACCGCAACCAGGTTGCGTTTACCCTGGCTCTTACTTCATCATTGAAGTTGCCATCACTCTGAAGACGAGATCCAAGGTACCTGAAGCATTCTGTCTTGACTAGATTTTGTCCAGCGACTTGAATGGTACCGTCGCTTGGGTTTAACTCCAGATACTCCGTCTTTTTCACATTCAGACATAGGCCGTACTGGGAGAGGCGGTTATTCCAATCTTCAACTTGACATTGGAGTTTTTCTCGGGTGTCATCTGCAACCATTATATCATCTGCATACAGAAGGGTCCAAGGAACATTCCGTTGCAGGTCACGAGTGATGGTGTCCATCACAAGAACAAAAAGGGACGGTGATAGTGCTGAGCCTTGGTGGACGCCGACATTTACAGGAAAGCTTTCCGAGGTGCCAACAGCACAACGTACTCTACTGCTGGTGTTCGTGTATAACATCTTGACCACATTTACAAATGACTCTGGCACACCATGGTTGCGGAGCGCATACCAAATCAACTCATGAGGAACACGATCGAAGGCCTTTTCAAGGTCAAGAAAGACAATATGCAGAGGCTTTCTTTTCTCACGGTGCTTCATCAGTAACCGTGCTGCAAAGATGGCGTCAGCGGTTCCAGCCCCCTTGACAAACCTGCACTGGTTGGAACTGATTTCGGTGATGGCACGTAGGCGTCGATCAAGAATCCTCTCAAAGATCTTCATTGTATGTGAGAGAAGACGTACTGGGCGATAGTTTGAACATTCCGCTGGGTCTCCTTTGTTCTTGAAAATCGGTACTGTAATGCTTGTAGCCCAGTTAATAGGGATGTGGCCAGAGTCCAATATGGCATTGAAAAAGGTAACAAGCCAATCTATCGCAGTAGATTGCAGTTCTTGAAGTTTCCAGAAGTCAGCAGGGAGGTTGTCTGGCCCAGGAGATTTATGGTTTCTCATGCTTTTTAGGGCAGTGGTAAATTCCTGTGGAGTGATTTGGGGGATAGGCCCACTAGTTGGGACACCTTCTGGGATTGTTGGATGCGGAAACTATGTTTGAGATCTCCTCGAAATGCTCTTTCCATCGCTTGAGAATAGCATGTTTGTTGTGTAGTCTTTGGCCTTCCTTGCTCTTTATGCACACATAGTGTTCAATATCCCTTGCTGTTCTTGCTCGGGTTTTGGCCAGATGGTAAATATCCTTTTCACCATCTTTGGTGTCCAAGTTAAGATAGAGGTTGTTGTAGTGGTTGGCTCTTGCTTCAGCCACGGCTTTCTTTGCCTCTCGTTTAGCAGTGACGTACCTTTCTCTGCTCACGTCTGTCTTTAGAGAAAGCCAGCTTTTATATGCTTTCTTCTTATCACGGACCTTATCTTGTACCTGATCTGTCCATAGCCATGTCTGCTTGTCAATAAGGCGACGCCCTGGCTTTGTGGTACCCAATGTTTCTGCTGCAGCAGTAGTCACTGACTCACAGAGATCAGTCCATGTGGTGTCGATGGAATATGGAATGACAAGAGGAAATGTTATACTGTTAACCAATGCTGATTTCTGGTCGCGTAGTTTCCACCACTTTACTTTTGTTGAGACTCTTGTACATCCACCTATCCTGCGCTTACTGATCCTCAGGTCTGCAATGAGTAGTGTGTTGGGTGGCAACACAATCGGAAGGTATAACCTTCACATCTAAGACTGTTCGGAAGTTACATCGCCGTAACAGTACAAAGTCGATCTGGCTTCTGTTGTCACCACTGGCGTATGTTACGAGATGACTGGTGCGCTTCTTAAAGAAAGTGTTGCTTATGAGAAGGCTGTTTGCTTCTGCAAAGTCAAGGAATCGGCATCCGTCATCATTTCGTCTACCATAGCCATTTCCACCATGACAACTATAACCATTCTTATTTTGACCAACATGTCCATTTAAGTCACCACATACGAGTAAGAACTCCTCCTCTGGGCACAACAAGACAAGATCCTGGAGTTCTTGCCAAAACCTTTCTTTCTCACTCTCATGACAGCCAGTTTGTGGGGTATATGCACCTATGCGACTTTCAATAACCTGGTGAGCACACATCCAAAATGGCGGCGACGCGAATTATAAATATTGAAATGGACGTTTCTCGCGATTTAAACATTCGAGCACAGTAAAACTTGGTACGATAAATGCTTATACACATTTTAATCCACTGGCATCTAATTTATTTCTATTGCTTTCATAACCACAAGATGGCAGCTGTGCGAAATTTAAAATCTGATTTTCATATCTTGTGTCCTAATCATGCGATTGAAGTTTTAATACTACACCTACACAATAATCTTCATGTAATAGTACATAACTGTAAGTCCTACATATACAAAAATCCAACATGGCGACCATCCGAAATATTTAGACGGTTCTCAATATCTACGAATCTATTACAGCAATCAAACTGAAATTTTGTATGTTGATAGAGGAGATTAACATAAATTAGATGTATATGAAAATAGGCTGTATAGTTTTTCACGGAACCACTTGTTATATATAGAAATGTAACATACTTTGGTGAAGAAAATATATGCACCGTATTAATAGTATTCACTGATAAAAGGGGAAATTTTGGATCATGCGGTCATCATCAGGGGTCAGTTTCAAATTATACGAATATTTAGAAATATGTAGGCCTATTTATTGAGACTGAGGGCAGAAAAGTTCGATTCCAGGCTTGGATTAGTAAGTTAATTCTGGCCGTGTTGAGTTAAGACTTCAGAGAAGAGTGGTTGTGTTTGGAGTTACCCTGGAAGTGCAATTCGGCTTTTCTTCATTTCGCATGTGAACTTTTCGTTCCGCAAAATACACAGTCAAGGTAACATTGGACGGAAGGGGGATTTGTGTTTAATGCACCTCGACGTTCTTCAATTACGTCTGACGAGAATTCGTTGCACATGCATCTCCAAGATAATAATAAATAGTCCAATCAGTGTTTTAACTAATCATGTCGAGACGTAAAACGGATATAGGTCGTAGTTCATCCACATCGAGAAATAAAAAAGCGCATATCACGCAATGCGTTCATAACTGTTCCCGGGCGAAGCCGGGGTGGGTTGCTAGTATAAAAATAAATTGAAGTGTCCAAAACTGAAGAAAATTTATGTATGTACAAGTGGCTATCATTGCCTTGTTAACTTTATTTATTTATTTGTTTATTATTGAAGCAGCACCACAAGATGCCTTTCGGGAGGTTGTAAGCAACAAGCTAGCCTATAAGCCTAATAGATATGAGAGACTATCACTGCTGACTTAGCATGCATTTGTGAAAACAATCGCTTTATTAACCTGAATGATAAATAGAAATGTTGGTTCAAGCAAGACCAACTACAATACTCAGAACTTAATGCAGGTATCGAAAGTGTGAAAATGGCGTATGCGGAAGCCCGAGATATTGTTTGTTTACATTCGTTGCTGGGATACAATATTAGCTTTGATTAGCTTCGTTTGATGAAAGTTGGGATAAACTATTGCTCATCTGTCATTTTTTGTGTCTTCAGTATGTCTGTGAAGTCCAATTCGCGTTAATGTACTGCAATCGTGTGTAAATATGTGATAATACGCTTATTATGGACTGGTTCGATCAAGACCAACTACAATCCTCAGACCTTAATGTAGAAAAAACATGGCGGCGACGGTTGCCCTATCAATAGCTAAGATCATGTAATCGGGCTTGTCACAGTTCGTGTAAATTATTATTTTTACTCACCTAATATCATAAAAGATATCACAAGACGAGACTAGGTTCCGAAGAAATATGCATAAATGATTTAGACTTACCTGAATTAATTTATCTATATAGTGCTGGCCTCGAATTATAGGTTTCTTCGTCTTCACCCAAGGGGCAGCTACAATAGTCTCACTGTTTCTGTGGTTGAATAAGACTCTTTTTGGCGAGTTATCACAATTTGTATTTAAGTTCAGTAATTATAGATTAATATTATTAGCAAAAAATCAAACAGATTCTGAAGTAGGAGAGTAGAAAGTACCCGGTTTCTGAAGTGCTGTCCCAGCACATGCATATTATTTGTGTACACACGGAATGAGAATAGTTGCCTGAAATAATCGAACCAAAGCTACAGAGATACAATTCAATTAAGACCTCTCGTAGAATTGTCTAAAATCTCGGCTAAAACATCACACCGAATTAGTTGATTGAAATATGCAAAGAAATCGTCGTGTGGATATCTGAACATAATTATAGAGATTACCACACACAAAGGACACGATAATATGTTACCATCTAACCTATTAAACATTCGCTGTTACCGTTTGGAATAGTTGTACGCTGGAAATATTAGATTTAGTAAAGTAAAGTAATGTAGGTAGGAAAGCACCATCTCCCTCTTACGGAATTATCGCGGCACACCATCTCGTAATATAAGTACATAATTGGCTAGTTATTCACAACACTTTATTACACACATCATAATAAAACATAACTTGCAAGCTGTAAGAATCAAAAAAGTATGAATAATGACGGAAGACAATGAGTTCAATGTTTGGCACAGGGGACACATCTTCCTTAACCAATAAAACAGAAGTTCTCTGTAATATTTGGCGTGTGTACAAGGCAGTGTAGAACAACTGCTAGACTGGTAAGACTTTACGGAGGCACATGAAGCTGAGCGTTCAAGATAACGTCAACACTTTGGTCTTGCCATAGATGCTCATTGCGTTTTCCCTTTACGTACTTAAGTTCGACACTACCGGTACTGAAAAGCTATTATTATATTGTCACTAACTAGCAAATCATTGCGGTGTATATTCTTGAGACACTTCTATTAATGCTTTAGTCTTAGGTACTTCAACATCTGCAGTAAATGACACAATGCCATCGGTAGACTGAACAATCATCACACAAACGAACCAGTCCATAATAAGCGTATTATCACATATTTACACACGATTGCAGTACATTAACGCGAACTGGACTTAACAGACATACTGAAGACACTAACAAGTACAGATGAGCAATAGATTATCCCAAATTTCATCAAACGAAGCTAATTAAAGCTAATATTGTATCTCAGCAACGAATGTAAACAAACAATATCTCGGGCTTCCGCATTCGCCATTTCCACACTTTCGATACCTGCATTAAGGTCTGAGTATTGTAGTTGGTCTTGGTTCGATTGTGTGATGACTGTTCAGTCGACCGATGGCATTGTGTCATTTACTGCAGATGTTGAAGTACCTAAGACTTAAGGTCGATTCACACTATACGTTACGTAACCTTTCAGTTTCCTTTCCATACCCGTTGCGTTAAAAGTTGTTGTATTCACACCATACTGACCGTTCCTTGTCACGACGATATGTTTACAGAAGGTATGCGGACGACAGAGCTACCAGATGGTGTGCCGCGATAATTCCGTAAGAGGGAGATGGTGTTTTCCAACCTATAGTACTCCACTAAATCAACTATTTCCTGCGTACAACTATTCCAAACGGTAGCAGCGAATGTTTAATAGGTTAGATGGTATATTATAGTGTCCCTTGTGTGTAGTATTCTCCATAATTATGTTCTGATATCCACACGAAGACTTCTTTGCATATTTCAATCAACTAATTCGGTGTGATGTTTTAGCCGAGATTTTAGACAATTCTACGAGAGGTCTTAATTGAATTGTATCTCAATAGCGTTGGTTCGATTATTTCAAGCAACTATTCTCATTCCGATTGTGTACACAACTACTCTGCATGTGCTGGGACAGCAATTCAGTAACCGGATACTTTCTTCTCTCCTAGTTCAGAATCTGTTTGATTTTATGCTAATAATATTAATCTATAATTACTGAACTTAAATACAAATCGTGATAAGTCGCCAAAAAGCTTCCTATTCAACCAGAGAAACAGTGAGGCTATTGTAGCTGCCCCTTGGGCGAAGACGAAGAAACCTATAATTCGAGGCCAGCACTATATAGGTAAATTAATTCAGGTAAGTCTAAATTATTGATGCATATTTCTTCAGAACCTAGTCTCGTCTAGTGATATCTTTTATGCTCTTAGGTGAGTAAAATAATAACTTACACGAATTGTGACAACCCCGATGACATGATCTTAGCTATTGGTAGGGCAACCATCGCCGCCATGTTTTTTCTACATTAAGGTCTGAGGATTGTAGTTGGTCTTGGTTCAAGCAACGTCACACTGATTGTTTTCAGTTTTAATGCTTAACTTATACACGGCCGACTGAATGCGCTCATACCGGCCTAGACAATGATACCTTTTTCATGAAATCTTGTTAGTTACTCAACTGCTCACACAGCGCTGTTCACCAAGCATTGCACGCCTAAGACTTCTTTCTACTTAGTGTATAACAAAGTCCCCGATTCTTGGATATCACGGGTAATCTCGAGAACCACTGGATGGATTTTGATGCGGATTTCACCATTCTGTACAGGTAATATCGAGGAAGATTTCTGTAGAAAATAATTTATTTATGATCAAAGGGAGCCAAGCAGTAACGATTTTAGATTTCAGTGAATAGGTCGAAGAAAGAACTTGACGTCCGTGCGCTTTTTAAGCTTACGCTGGACAAACCGTTAAAAATATCAATATACTATGAGTGTAAGAATTGTTCAGCATGAAAAATTGTACAAAAAAGTCCGCGTGAGCATATCTCTATCTTCGACACATCGCCCACTATAAGTGCTTTTAGTTTGGACGGGAGGGGGATTTGGCTTGCACCTCGCCATTCTTAAATTACGTCTGACAGGAATTCCTTGCACATTCATAACTGTTCCCGGGCGAAGCCGGGGCGGGTTGCTAGTGACACTATTATATTATCATTATAATTCCCACAATATCAAAATGCAAATTATATCACAAAATAAAATAGCGTGCTAATAAATCTAAGAGAAATTAGACATACCTTGCACACAGTTGAATTCTATCAGAATCACTCGGTTTTCATTAAAGTTTATGCATTTTTCTGCTGAACGGTTTGGAAGTTCGGCAACAGGAAACTAGGACTGTTATTTACTTAAAATATTCATTTTTGTATTTTTGTACTATTTGTGTTCATGATTTCATTACATTGTCAGAATTACCGACAGTAGTGGCTACGCTGGCTAAAGTGCAGCGTTAGGCCATGGGGCCAAGCTCTCTGCTGACTCTGTAGACGCGTGTGTTCGAGCCCCACCGTCGGTCGTCCTTGAAATGATTTTCCGTGGTTTCCCATTTTTCAACACCAGGCAAATGCTGGGACGGTACCTTCTAACAGGCCACGGCCGCTTCCTTCCACAACCTTGCCCAGTTTCATTCATCTTCATCCATTCCATCTCTCATCCTGACGCGCAGGTCGCCCACGGGCGTCGACTAGAAAGACCTGCACTCTGCCTCTCAGGAAGCCACACGAAAAAAATGTCAGAATTAATGCTTTAATTAGTAGGGTATACTATTCATTGTACCTATTATAAATAAAATCCGTGAGGTTTCTCACCTCCCCATATTACGAAACCCGGTTGCCTATTACGGGGAAAGTGCACTTTTAAAGTTAACAATAATATCAGAGGGTATTACAACATCAAATGTGCCCATATTTGTAATATACATAGTATATCGCCTGAGGTTTACATTGGTGAGAAAACCAAAATTATTCCGTTCCTTCTTATGTCTAATGTGAGCCCTATAAAAATAAACTCCCCATATTTGGCGACTTTCCTCTACCCATTTTTAGAAGATACCTTATGCACTGGACAGCTGAATCCGTGATTAATTGTATAGGTAGCTTCGTAAGACTCAGAACTCAGGAAGTCCTTTCTAGCAGCGTTACTAGCAGCTTTCAAAGTTTCAAGGTAAGAATGAAAATATTCCTCTAGCCAGTTTAGGCGACTGACATTTAATGAGAAAAAATGCCCTTTATCTGGATTTCTAGACTGAATATGATGGTATGTGATGCTTACGTCATGCATAGCGAACCATTTATTAACGTTTAAAAAAAAAATGGTTGCTTCTGCGTCCATGAATGTGTACGCTTCCGGGTGCATGCCTATATTTTCTTTCAGTGTACTAATGGCACCAATAACTTCTGACGAGAACACTTCCTTGGCATGCCGAACATTCGTTCTTTCAAATTTAGTGGGTTCGATGTGTTTTTTAGTGAGGTGCCTGACCGGATTGACGATCTCACCCTTTTGCATTGTGTATAGTAATGACAAGTATTTCCCTGAAATTATTCCAGTACCATCAGTCATCTCTCGTTACAGAAACTGCGTTCTAATGTTTTTTTTAGAATGTGACAATGATCAATACTAGGGAATACATTCCTAGACTCGTCGTATGGGTGATTGACCATTGGTTGCAAATTCCCTCCCCATAAATGCCTCATCATTGTAGTGTTAGTTTTGTGATTATCAGAGACAGTTATTATAATTATGAAACCGCATTGTTCAACCTCGAGAATAACGTCCAGTAGGAGTTTATGTAAGTCCCGTCCTGACAGCTGCTTCGTGAAAAAAAGGCACACGGTATCTGATAATTTGTCGAAAGATCTCTTAGCACAAAACACAACACACGATTAGCTGCTACTTGTTCCCGGCTGTAATTTTGATCCTCTCTTTCCTTTTAATGAGACGGTGCTGGAGTAGTGTCCTTGTACCCGAAGAAGGTGCAAGGTATGTCTAATTTCTCTTAGATTTATTAGCACGCTATTTTATTTTGTGATATAATTTTAATTTTGATAATGCGGAAATTATAATGATAATAATGATATAGTGTCACTAGCAACCCGCCCCGGCTTCGCCCGGGAACAGTTATGAATGTGCAAGGAATTCCTGTCAGACGTAATTTAAGAATGGCGAGGTGCAAGCCAAATGCCCCTCCCGTCCAAACTAAAAACACTTATAGTGGGCGATGTATCGAAGATAGAGATATGCTCTCGCGGACTTTTTTGTAGAATTTCTCACGCTGAACAATTCTTACACTCATAATATAATGATATTTTTAACGGTTCGCCCAGCGTAAGCTTAAAAAGCGCACGGACGCCAGGCTATTTTTTCGACCTTTTCACTGAAATCGTTACTGCTTGACTCCCTTTGGTTATAAATAAATTATTTTCTACACAAATCTTCCTCGAGATCACCTTTACAGAATGGTGAAAGCAGCATCAAAATCCATCCAGTGGTTCTTGAGATTACACATTTATTATACGTACTGTACAGCTGATTCCTTATCGCGCCTCTAATGGGAGAGGAGTGCGCTCTACCGGCAACGAGTAGAAACTTTCCAATTAGATGTTATACATGGGTTCTGACTGGGAATGTCAAGGCCGGTATAGAGCGCAGCTCGTATTCAGTCGGCCGTGACTTATATTGCGTACTTAGATCATAAATCCAATAGATGGCTGATGACGTCACGTTGTTGAAACCAACATCTCGATCAGCTGACTAAAGGGAACTGCGGGTAGTTTGGAGCACTGAAATACTACACGTGATGATAGAATTGGGTATTTAAAGTGAGTTCTATTCATTACTAAGTCAGAATGGTGTATTACTGTGTCGCGTATGGATGTAAGGAGACTTTTAAAAAAGGATCGGACATTTCTTTCCATACGTATATTAATTCATTGCTAAATAACCCTAAAATGCTTGACTTAATTACTTGCATTTCTTTAGCCTACGTTTCCTCTTAACTCCGAATCATGAAAGAAAAATAATTAAACATGGAAATGCTGGAATTTATTATAAATGATTATAATTTACCCTATCCCTTACTCCACTGAACAGGCCTGTATATATGCTCGAAGGTATCAAGTATTTACATGTACATAGACTTGACGTTTTTCTTTGTGTTTTGTTGAGACTACTGGTAAATGCATCTCTGAACATAAAACTGCTTTATGTCCCTATGCTGGATTAAATGTAGTGTGGACTACGCAATGCAGTCGTCAATCATGTCCAGTGTCAAATTGCAGGTTATGCTACAGATGTGACGGTGTAGTCTTCGATAATAAATATTAAACGTAAGTTATGGATAGTGCGTTTGGTTGAGGGAATTTTGAGATTCTTCTAGGATAGGCTACATTGCATCCCTAAATTAGTAAATTCTTCGTAGAATTTCAAAATTCTGGGTTATTTTTGCGAAGGTTTCTAAGATTCATGGACAATGGAATTTAAAAGGAAACAGTTCATTGATTAAAATATTTTCCTATGTAGCAAATGTAATGCATAGTTGTTAAAAACCAACGCTTACTAAATCGATAATCATCATCATCATCTTGTACAGTTTCCAGCCCCAGGCTGGGTCTGTTTGGAACATAAGCCTCGCCACTTAGTCCTTTCTTCCCACCACCTCTCCGCTATCACTCTGGTCCAGTCCTCGCCTCTCTTCTTGACACATTCCTCCTCTCTTTTCAGCCATCTATCTCTTGGTCTTCCCCTTGGTCGTTTCTTCTGCATCTGTATCTCATGTATCCTCTTGGGAATCTTCTTCTCATCCATTCTCTTTAAGTGTCCATACCACCTCAGTCTTGATGTCTCAATCCTACCTTGCAAGGGCTCCTCTTTCACTATTTCCCTGACCTTTGCATTCCTCACCCTGTCTCTTCTTGTTACTCCGATCCTACTTCGCAGGAACTTCATTTCACCTGCCTGTATTCTGCCTATGTCTCTTTTCTTCATTGTCCACGTTTCTGAAGCATAGGTCAGTATCGGGATATAGTAGCTTCTGTATAACACTTCCTTGCTTTTTTGTGGGACATCATTGTTCCACACTAAGCTCCTAATGCTTCTCAGAAATGATTCTGCCTGTCTGCCACGTTCCGTAATCTCTTTGTCATTTCTCCCATTTTCCTCCACTATACTTCCCAAGTACTTGAGACTTTCCACCTTCTTCAGCTGTCCACCTCCAAGTGTTATCCCACTCATTGGTCTGTCCTTTTTCCTGGTCGTTAACAGGATCTCACATTTACTGATGTTGAACTTCCATCCGTACTCTCCCACTGTTTCTTCCCAAGCCTTCAGTTGCTCCTGAATTTCCTCCTCCTTGTTTCCCCAGACCATGAGATCATCTGCAAACACCATTGCTTTCATCTTATCTTCTCCTATCTTTCCTGCTATCCGTGTCATTACCTCGTCCATAACCACAATAAAGAGAAGGGGTTACAGCGCACTACCCTGTTTCAGGCCACTCATTTGTCTGAACCAGTCTGTTCTTTCCCCTCCAACTTTCACACAACTCACACTTCCACAATACATCTCCTTCACTCTGCCTACAGTCCCTTTTTCCACTCCCATGTTTTCCATTGCTTCCCAAACCTTCTCCCTACACACACTATCATAGGCCTTTTCGATGTCCAGGAAGGCCATCAACAGATCATCCCCAAATTCGTAGTGGTGTTCCTGGAGCTGTCTAACTGAAAATATGAGATCCACTGTTGATCTTCCAGGTCTGAATCCATACTGCTCCTCTCTCAATTTTCTCTCCACTTTGGCTCGTATTCTACTTTCTAAAATCTTTTCATATATTTTGGCACAGTGTGGTATGAGTGTGACTCCCCTGTAATTTCTGCACTCCTTTCTGCTTCCTTTCTTAAATATTGGGACAATTAATCCTTTCTTCCAATCTTCAGGGGTCTTTTTCTCCTTCCATATCACCCTCATCACACGGTACAGCCACTGTTTCCCAACCTCCTCTGCTGCCTTCACCATTTCAACACTCACTTCGTCCACACCCGGTGCCCTTCCTCCTTTCATCTTGTCTATAGCCATCTCCAGTTCTCTCCAAGTCAGGTCCTCTTCCATTCCTGTGTTGTCTTCTCCATCTTCCAATACATTGTCTTCCTCCCTATGACCATTTGGGAGGAAGACAATGTATTGGAAGATGGAGAAGACTAAATCGATAGACTTCCTTATTTCCATTTGCCCAGGTTTTGTTCACTTTCATAAAATACTGAAGTGGAAGGGTAACGCTGAATGAGAGCTCATCGTATGATAAAATGTTCTTACGTACCGGTACTGAAATTAGCCAAAATACATTTTCTAATGATGAAAAATAATTTGGGAAATGATGTAGTAAGTTAATAGATTGAACTTGTTTGGAGCTTTCGGGCGTACAATCAAAAATGACCAGCTAGACAAACACAATTCTGTTCAATAATCGGTAGGCCTAATTCAGAGTTGGATTTGTTATTAATTATTTACAAGATGGGATCCTGGATGTATGAGTATTACGGAACACGACAGCCACTTTTAACACCAAATATGTTACTTTCTTAAGCTTTGCTACCTTCCAATGCGTAAAGAAACATGCGATGCTTTTCCCAATGACGTATAAATTACGAAAATGTGTGTTTAAACCCTCATTAAAAATCATTTCCCCACCTACTCCTATCACCTTCCATTACGAGGTCCTCTGTTTACCCTTTAATCAGCTGATCGAGATGTTGGTTTCACGTCACAGTACAGGTGCAGTGTGGCAATGCACACTCTATTGTATTTATGCTCGAAGATTGCGTATCAGTTAAGAAACAGTGGAACTTGTAACAGCGAATCCTTAGTATATAAGTATCTGATGTTGTTCAATTGTTCAAAATTTCAAGAAGGCGTCAGTTCGAAATTTTAAAAATATGTTTATATTTCTCGTATCTTATTGAAGTAATCGATGAGAAGCTTGGTAACCATTATCTAATGGAACTGAATGTTGTAGCTTACTTTTGGTAAATGATAGAAGCATTTGATTTTTCTTAAAATTAACTCCTGTGATGTCATCTCACGAAAGGGGTCATAATTAATCGATATAGAAAGATAAATATTCTGGCAGATAATTTTTTCATTATAATGGTGGTGGTGCCGGTGGTGGATGATTTAAGGGGTGGAACACCTGCCCCAATTTTCAGTTGTAGGTATTGTAAATGTAATTTTCTGAAGAAAAAAAAAACCAACATTTTACTTGTGTTCTATTGAATCGGTCTCACGGCAAGTTGATAAACCAGTACCATGAGTTAAATATTCTGGTACACATCAGTGTTGTATTCGTGTATTGTTGATAAGTCACACCATGTGACGTTGGATACAAATTTACCACCTCCGAAGGTGTGCTGACGTGAATTACCTTAAGTAACGATAAGAGATTCGACAGGGCAAGCATTGGTATCATATTAAGACCATGTTAATATTATTATTATTATTATTGTCTGAAATGACTAAGTTTGGATATTGAGTTTGAAATTGTTGCTCTATACTTTATAACAATCTAAATCATGCACCGAAAGCTACGTAGTCCATCAAATGGAAAATCCATTTAATAGGCGGGAGATTTTCTAAAATAGAAAAGACCAGAAGAATATGAAAGTCTATTTAGATCTTCACGGAACTAGTTGTTACTTTCTGTCTTAGCTAACTGCTGTGTCGCCATTTCAACAACTGTTAGACCTAATCAAATTGTGTCCTGAAATCTAAGAATTGGAATCATTTTCATCTTTTAAATACACAAAATACTTGAAAAACGTGGGCTAAAATGCCATATCCATCGTGGCTTTGTAAGCTAGAAAGAAGGAGACGAAAAAAAAGCATTATAGTCGCGACGGCCAACGCGTAGTCTATCCACCACTCATCAAAGATTTCGGTATAGGATTGATCCTTAGCCACTGGCATGTGTTTCTCGTCCAACAGGGAAGCGGTTTTATGAGGATACTGGGCTTTAAACTTAAGTTTCTACACTCCAAGAAAAATAGTTAGAGCAATGTTGCCAATAGGTCTACACCTCTCATATTACATAGCGATATATGGACTACTAGTTATGCACGAAAGGAAGGGAAGACACTAGTATTAATAATTATGTATAGTTTATCCTGTGATTCCGGATTTGACATTTCGTCATGAAAATAAACACTAACATGTTTAAATAATCGGCGCAAGAATTGACAACTATGCTATTGGCAATAGCCACAGCACCTTTAAACCACGAGGGAACAATCAATACAACTGTTGTCGAGAGAAATGAATCAATACCGAACCCTCGTAACAAGTTGGGCGGGACTGAGCGGCAGGATTTTGGGAGTCATAGGCTTTCGACTGAGGACGCGTTGGCCGTTGCAACTACTACTACGAGCAACGCACACATTTCAACAGTGCTGTAGTTCTCATAAAATTACCAATTCTCTCTCACAAGCTAAAGTTGAGAAAAGGGAATCTATTAGTACAACAACCTATGTTCACGACGACGACGACGACGACGACGACGACGACGACGACGACGACGACGACGACGATGATGATGATGATGATAATAATAATAATAATGTTACGTGCCACCCCCCCTAGTGGCACTTTTGTTAACTGGATTACGGTGGGTTGAAGCACAACACAGATTGTTCCTTTAAATGAAATAATTAACTTTATTGCGGCCAGAACATACACCACTCATCAGCAAATACAAGCAATTATTACCTTACTCCAGTTTCCTCAAGTCTCTTCCTTATGGAGAGCTCTTGACCTCTTTCACTTGTCAACAGTCCATCTTCTCGCTAATGAGTCTGGTGGCCTTGACAGAATTACATGCAACTCTCCCCTATGTACACAAACTACAGTTACTTACGAAAACCTGCTACACGCTGCTTCGCTGTTTACGAGCTGGGAAACAATGTCACTGGGTTTCGTAACTCGCCACACTTCTGTCGCTCAGGATAAACGCTCGCACTCGCTCGTAAAACACAACAACAACCACTGCTTGACAGGTCGCTCTTATATAGCAGGCCGGTGACTCAATAAATGCTTCTAGACCCATCCAGGGTTCACGGCTTCTCGAGGCTTCCTCCACTGGCTGAGTCACGAATATTCTGGACCATCCCTTTGTCCTAGTAGCCCTGTTGCATAAGGCGCACGCAATACACGAGGCAGGGCACAGCCCAGCCCTGGGGCAGTTGTGACTCATGCGGCGAGCGATGACACAAACTCACAGCCGTAACACCAGCCCCTTCCTAAAGAGGCTGATCGTCCCGATCAATCATTGGTCCGTCTGTGTCCCTCCGCAGGCTGCCAGGCGATCTCGATGCACGATCTTCATCTTCGCCCTCGGGCTCCGCTGGATCCTGTAGACGACATCGTTGATCCGTTTCACGACTCGGTACGGGCCCTCCCAGGACTTCGGCAGTTTGGGTGACAGGCCTTTCTTCCGTAATGGGTTGAAGAGCCAGACCAGGTCGTCCTCGCGGAATCCGCCGGCATCCGTCTGTCGGTCGTATCGGGTCTTCATTCGGTCGGTCTCGATCCGCAGTTTCCTCCTCGCGAACGCGTGCACGTCCTCCAGTTGGTCGACCAGTTCTTGACAATACTGGCTTACCGGGACCGGATCATTCCCAGGTCGGCCGAAGGCAAGATCGACAGGTAGACGGAGCTCCCTCCCAAACATGGCCCGGGCTGGTGTGCACCCGGTGGCTTCATGCACGGTGGCGCGGTAGGCCAGGAGAAAGTGGAAGATGTTTGTCCCAATCCCTCTGTTGCTCGCTGACGACTATTCGGAGATGGTTCTCGATGGTGCGATTGAATCGCTCTACCATCCCGTCGGACTGAGGGTGTAGCGGCGTTGTCCTTGTCTTCCGGATTCCCAGCAGCTGGCATAGGTTCTGGAACACCTGCGACTCGAAGTTCCTCCCTTGGTCGGAGTGCAGCTCCAGGGGTACTCCGTACCGGCTGACGAATTCCTTCACCAGGGTCTCTGCAATCGTCGTGGCTTCTTGGTTAGAGAGCGCATACGCTTCCGGCCATTTGGTAAAGTAGTCGCTGACGACCAATATGTAGCGGTTCCCTGCCTCGCTTAACGGGAATGGCCCAGCAACATCGATGGCCACTCTCTCCATGGGGCCGCCCACGTTGTAGGTCTTCAGTGGACCCCGTCATCTTCGTCCTGGGCCCTTGCTGGCTGCGCAATCGTGGCACCTCGCGCAGTGGTTCTCCACGTCAGTTCGGCATCCGATCCAGTAGAACCGCTCTCTCAGCTTCTCCAGGGTCTTCTTTATCCCTAGGTGTCCACCAGATGATCCTCCATGAACTTCCTTCAGGACTTCCTCCGTCATAGCCTTTGGAACGACGACTTGTTCCCGAGATGTCTTCCCGTCGGTGCTCTCCCAGGTACGGCAGATGAGGCCATCCCTTACAATCAGCGAGTCCCACTGCGCCCAGTAGGACTTAAACTTTGGGCTGCAGTCACTCACAATGTTCCACCCGGGTCTGGGGACACAGGCCCTCTTCCATTCGGCTATCAGTCCCAGGTCATCATCTTCTGCTTGTGCCCGCGTGAAAGATTCGCGGCTCCAGCTCCCCTGAAGTTCCACGGTAGTCCTTCGGCACTGTATCCCGGTGTTCTCCTCTGGTACAGAAGGTGCAGTCTTCGGGGCACGGTCTTCGTGACAGGGCGTCGGCGTTAGAGTGCAGTTGGCCTTTCCTGTGCTGAATATCAAAGTTGTACTGTTGAAGCCTCTCTAACCACCGCGCGAGTTGACCCTCGGGCTGCTTGAAGTTCAGGAGCCACCGCATGGATGCATGGTGTGGGAGAGAAACTCACTACAGTTCCATCTGGGCCTGAACCACCAACGGGAGTTCCTGTTCGAGAATTCCGACTGCGTCAACAACTGGCAGACGACTTCTGGAAGCTCTGCAGCAACAGTAGGTACTCCTTACTCCAGCGCTTCCAGAAGTCGTCTGCCAGTTGTTGACGCAGTCGGAATTCTCGAACAGGAACTCCCGTTGGTGGTTCAGGCCCAGATGGAACTGTAGTGAGTTTCTCTCCCACAGGAAAGTGTGCGGGAGTCAACACATCGCCGGTGTCTCCATTGCGAGTCAAGTGTCCAGAGTTCAGTGCGGCTTAGAGGTGAGTTCATAGTAAATTGCGATCGCTTCATTTTCTCCTCGGGCACCTGCGATAATGTCGTCCATGAATGTGTTTTCATCTATGAGTGAAGCCGCGGAAGGAAACTGAGATCTGTTTCTAGTGGCTAGTTCTCTCAGCGTAGCTGAAAGGAGAAATGGGCTGCAAGTCAGTCCGAATGGGAGTCTAGTGAAGCGGAAAATCGCTCTCTCATTGGAAGCCACTTGAGCTCCACTCTCATCTTCGACAACACGGTACCACAGGAATCTGGTCAAGTCCCTATCCTCTTCGTGAAGGGACAACTGAAGAAACGCTTGGCTGATGTCTCATATCACACCGTACGGGAATGAAGAAGATAAGTCTACCCATGTCGAAATGGGCCACGAGTTCCCAACAGCTGATCCAGATATGGAAGGCCGAAGGAAGAGAGATCACCACGGAAACACACGTTCTTGGCGTTCCATGGAACACAGAAACAGACTCGCTCACTATAGATGTTACAGAAATCACAACGAGTTTGAAGGACCGCCCCGCTACGAAACGACACCTGCTCCAAGCGACTGCTAGTTTCTACGACCCATTGGGTTTAATGACGCCGGTATCAATACTGGGGAAAATCCTATTTCAGGACACATGGCATAGAGGACTAACATGGGATGAACTCCTACCGCAGGACCTTGCCAGTCGCTGGCACAGCTGGACCTCAAGTCTCCCCCAACTCTCGCAGATCACCGTCCCAAGATGGGCAGGAATGCCCGAACGCGACATCACAGATGTCCATGTGTTCTGCGACGCTTCAGAGCGAGCGTATGGAGCTGTTTTGTATATACGATCTCTCTGCAATGGCACCACATCTGCCCACTTGTTGTGCAGTAAAAGTAGACTTGCGCCAGTCAAGAAAGTGACACTACCACGTTTAGAGTTGCTAGCATCGGTGATAGGCGTTCTACTCTTGAATTACTGCGCTAAGGCGCTGCCCCTCGACACAAGCGAAGGGACCCTGTGGACAGACTCAAGAGTAACCCTAGGATGGATTCAGAATGATCCGAGTCGTTGGAAGACGTTCGTCTGCAACCGCGTGACCGAGATTCAATCCTCTACCACTCCGTCACAGTGGAGACATTGTTCACGCAACGACAATCCAGCAGATCACTTGTCACGAGGATTGACGGCAGAGAAGATCAAAACTCTGCAGGCCTGGTGGAGAGGACCATCATGGCTATCTCTCGACCGATACCATTGGCCACACAGCTCACCCATCTCTACGCCCCTCCCTGAAGCAAGAACTCCCGCTCAGGATGTGCTCCAAATTGAATCACCAGACCCAGTAATTGAAGCTACCAGATACAGCTCCTATATCAAACTTCTTCGTGTAACCGCATGGGTTCTTCGCTTCGTACGCCTACTTAGACATGAGGACCAACCAACGGGGGAACTGACAGCAGAATACATAAATGGAGCCATCCGCTATTGGATAAAGGCAGTGCAAATGGAATGTTTCCCTGCCGAAATTGCAGCTCTCGAACGGAAGACCCCTCTGCCTGAGAAATCGAAGATCAAATGTTTCAATCCATTTCTCCACAATGGCATACTTCGCCTCGGTGGACGCCTACAATATGCTGCGGTTTCAGAGAGTGAACGGCATCCAATCATCATGGAAGGACGACATCACTTCACACAACTGCTAATAAGAGACAAGCACATACGGCTCCATCATCTCGGAGTACAGATTGTTCTCTCTGACCTCCGAAGCACCTACTGGATCCTTGGTGCTCGCCGTGCCATCAAACACGTCCTTCACCAATGTTTACCCTGCAAGATGGTAAAAAATGTTGGCGGCCAGGCAATAGAGGCGCCACTGCCCTCACAACGAGTGACCCCAAGCAAGCCATTCGCTGTCACAGGTATCGACTTCGCGGGCCCGCTGTACGTCAGGGCAGGAACATCAGCCAAAAAGTGTTACATCACCCTCTTTACGTGTGCCACTACACGGGCCCTACATTTGGAGTTGAGTGGTGATATGAGTGCCGACAGATTCATGCAAGCACTACAGAGATTCGTCGGTAGGCGTGGTCTGCCACACACTATTTATTCGGACAACGCCCAGACCTTTCACGCGGCTAACAAGGAACTGAGTGGCATTTGGGCTTCAACGTCTGCGGCGAAGACTCACCGCTACCTCTCCGAGCACGGTGTAACTTGGAAATTCATCGCCCCACGCGCGGCTTGGTGGGGAGGATGGTAGGAGAGGATGGTTGGATCGACGAAGCGGTGCCTACGGAAGGTACTTGGACGCTCCAGCATCGACGAAGAAGGACTTCAAACAGTACTGGTCAGCATTGAAGCCGCACTGAACTCTAGACCCTTGACTCGCAATGGAGACACCGGCGATGTGTTGACTCCCGCACACTTTCTTGTGGGAGAGAAACTCACTACAGTTCCATCTGGGCCTAAACCACCAACGGGAGTTCCTGTTCGAGAATTCCGACTGTGTCAACAACTGGCAGACGACTTCTGGAAGCGCTGGAGTAAGGAGTACCTACTGTTGCTGCAGTGCTTCCATCAAGTCCAGCAGCCCAAGAAGAACTCCACGCTTAGGGTAGGCAACGTCGCGCTCCTTCAAAGTGACCTTCAGCCGAGACATCTCTGGAGAAAGGTCCGGATCCACGAGCTGCGTACTGGAAGGGACGGGATTGTAAGGACTGTAATCCTTTCCACAGCAGATGGAAAACAGCTGGCCCGACCCGTTCAGCTGGTCGTACCTCTAGAGGTAGACCTGGGTGGGGAGGATGTTGGGAATTGACTTCCAACTTGGCCACAGATGGTGCCACCTCCCAAGCTCCACAGCCATTAACATTATGTTTGACTGCAGTGTCTAAGTGTTTTATCTGTCGCTCATGCTCTTTATATTGTTACATTTTTTTTATTCTGTGATATGTAATAAAAGGCTGAAGAGTGTTAGAATAGTGATTAGTGCGTGTTGTCAGTTTTATGCCTCCCTATCCCTCCACACATGGTCAGTCCTGATGAGAAATTCTTGCCCGTACAGGTACTTGTGGAAGTGTTCAATGGTCTTCACGATGGCGAGCAGCTCCTTCCTGGTGACGCAGTAGTTCCTCTCTGGCTTTGACAAGGCCTTGCTGAAGTAGGCCACTACTCTCTCCTCGGTGTCCACTACTTGCGACAGGATTTCCCCTATGCCAAAGTCGCTAGCATCGGTATCGATGATGAACCTTGTTCCAGGTCTGGGGTAGGCCAGAATAGGCGCAGTGCACAGAGCCTGCTTGAGTTGTTCGAAGGCACTATGGCATTCTGCTGTCCACGTGAAGAGTTGGTCCTTCTCAGTCAGTCGATGTAAAGGTTTGGCGATGTCGGCGAATCCTCTCACGAAGCGACGGTAATAAGTGCAGGGTCCCAGGAAGCTTCGTAGTTGGGACTTGTCCTTTGGAACTGGCCAGTCCCTCACAGCTGCGGTCTCTTCTGGGTCGGTGCGCACCCCTTCCTCGGAGACAATATGCCCAAGGTACTGGACCTGCTTCTGGAAGAGCTGACACTTCTTGGGGCTCAACTTCAGCTGAGCAGCCCGTAGCTTCATCAAGATCTCCTTCAGGTTGCTGTAGTGCTCCTCGAAGCTTCTTCCCAGAACGATGACGTCGTCTAGGTAGACCAGGCAGGTCTTCCAGTGTAGTCCCCTCAGAATGGACTCCATTAGCCTTTCGAAGGTCGCAGGGGGGGGGGGGGGGGGTGCACATACAGAATGGCATGACGGTGAACTGCCAGAGCCCGCTGCCCACAGAGAACGCAGTTTTATCGCGGTCCTTAGGGTGGACCTCCACCTGCCAGTAGCCACTCTTCAAATCCAAGGTGGAGAACCATCTTGATCCTGATATGGTGTCCAGTGTGTCGTCGATCCGGGGTAGAGGGTAGCTGTCCTTCTTCGTGACGCCGTTCACCCGCCTGTAGTCCACGCAGAACCTGGTGGAACCGTCCTTCTTCACAAGCACGACCGGAGAACTCCAAGGACTATGTGATGGCTCGATCACCCCTTGCTCCTTCATCTCTTCTACCATCCGGTCGACCTCGGCTTGCTTGGCGAGTGGGACACGTCGGAAAGGGGCCCTAATCGGTGCGCTGTCCCCAACGTCGATTCTGTGCTGGACCAAGCTTGTCCTGCCGAAATCTTTGCTCCCCACGGAGAAGACATCCTGGAATTCGTGTAGCAGGTCCCGAAGTTGGCGTGATTGTTCCTCGTCTAAATGGTCCTGGGATCCTTGGTACAGCTTCTGTAGTTCTTCTGGCAGGGCGCGTCTTCTTCGGTTGTCCGTCTGCAGGTGTCCATCCGTCGTGTCTGTGATGTGGGCAATCCAGGTAACGGGCTCGCAGACTTCTAGGTTGGTGTCCCGGTGAACCGTAATATCGTAGTCGTTCAGGTTGGACAGGCGGACGTACGGCCGAGACGTCGTGTTGATGAGAGTCTTTGCAACTAGCAATCCTTTTGTCTGGATGTCCTCATATTTTGGCTCGATGACAGCCGCCACTCCCTCAGCTGTTCCGTCGACAATTACGACAGCGCTGACTTCCGTCCTGTTGGGAACGATGACGTCCTCTCTCAGCCTTACTCGTCGTGCGGCGACGGCCTCGTGTGCTGGTTGCAAAGAAAGTTCCTCACTTCCAAAGTGCAGAGTGTTGGTTCTCAGGTCCAAGATGATGATGTTCTGGTCCAGGAAGTCTAGTCCGATGATCACTTCATTTGATACGTCAGCCACAAGCACTGGATGCTTTATCGCCCGTCGACCAATGATGAACTCCAGTGATGCTTCGCCATGTACCGGTGCGGTCTCTCCGGTCGCGGTTATTAGCTGGAGGTTCCTTTGTGTGGGTTGAACTCCCCACTTCGGGATCACGGTGGGACTGACGATGGTCCTCGATGCTCCCGTGTCGATTAGCATGGGCCAGCTCTCTCCGTTGACGACTCCGTCGACCATCAGGCTGCTATTATCCCTCCGTAACTGCGTCACACGAACTTGGTCTGCCGGGGCTTGACGACTGTCACAAGCCAACCTTTGCCCCCCTAGGCTGGCTGATACTTGCTTTCCTGGGCCGCGTGGTTTCCCTACGACTGACTGTCCCGACGGAAACCCTTGGCGGCGGCGATCACCGCAGTCCTTGCTCAGGTGGCCTCTCTTACGGCAGGTCCAGCAGGTCGGTAGTCCTCTTCCGGGCCGCCTCTCCGGATGTCCTTCGGCTATGTTTTTGTTGGTACTGCGATTCTTGAAGAAACTGCTTAGCGCCTCCATCAATTCGTCGGCCAGGGGCTTGGTCTCGTTGGTTTTTGCTGGTTCGTCGACGTCCACTTGACGCACCCGTGCGTGCATTCTAGATGCCTGTTTTGCCGTCTCGAACTCAAGTGCGTGGCTCAGCGCATCTGCCAGGGTCTTATTGCGCGCGAGTCGCAGCGCCTGTTGAGTGTCAGAGTCCCGTAGCCCGACGGTGAAGGTCTGCGTCACAATCTGTTTCAGAAAGTCGGCCGGCGTTGTTGGATAGGCGAGCCTTACGAGGCGTGCGATGTCCATCTCGAACTCCTGCAGGGTTTCAGCGTTCTTCTGTACCCGGGTCCGGAGCTGCATCTGGTAGGCCTGCTGAAGATGGCTATCTCCATATTGGGACTCCATATGGGCGATCAGTGAAGCGTAGTCCTGGGATCCAGTCGGGATGGCCTGAAGGACGTTAAGGGCGTCACCTCTCAGCGCTACAATGAGAGCTGTAGCCTTTTCTGTGTTGTTCCAGTTATTTATGGAACAGGCCGCCTCGAACTGACGTAAGTAGGTGCTCCACGGGACCTTTCCGTCGAAGGTTGGGGGCGTCACTCTGCTATGTCCCGTTCCTGATATTCCCGGTGTAACGGTGGGCGGGCGTTGGCGCAGCTGGGCAACTTCCTCTCGTAGAGCGTTGAATTTCTCTTCCACCCCCGTCAGTGGGCGTTGGCGCAGCTCGGCAACTTCCTTTTGTAAGGCGTTGAATTTCTCCTCCACCCCCATCAGCGGGCGTTGGCACAGCTCGGCAACTTCCACTTGTAAGGCGTTGAATTTCTCCTCCACCCCCATCAGCGGTCGTTGGCACAGCTCGGCAACTTCCACTTGCAAGGCGTTGAATTTCTCCTCCACCCCCATCAGCGGGCGTTGGCGCAGCTCGGCAACTTCCACTTGTAAGGCGTCGAACTTCTTTTCCACTGCTGCGACTTCCTCACGTAGGCCCTGTTCTAATTTCCTTTGGCTCTCCTCTAATTTCGTCAGCAGACACTCTTCCAGATTTTTCTGGCCATCCAGAAATTTGGCGGTTAGGTCCTCTGCTAACTTATTCTGGCCGTCCTTCAGGTCCTCTGCTAGCTTATTCTGACCGTCTTCTAATTTGGAAGTTAGGTCCTCGGCCTAACTTGTTTGGCTGTCTTCCATCTTCTTCAGGTCCTCCGCTAACTTATTTTGACCGTCTTCCATCTTCTTCTGGCCGTCTCCTAGCTTCTTCTGGCCGTCTTCTAATTTGGCAGTTAGGTCCTTGGTTAAATTCTTCTGGCCGTCCTCCATCTTCTTCTGGCCGTCTTCCATCTTCTTCTGGCCGGCCTCCATTTTGGTTTCCATGCCATTTAACTCTTCTAGCAATGCTGCCAATTGCGCCTCCATTTTAGTTGTTTGTCTTGTAAAGGGCATGCACTCACAGGAAAATTAGAGAAAATGACCTGCTCGGGTTTTGAAACCAGGACCGCCAGGTGTTGTGCTTGTGCTTGAGTTCGTAATCCGGCTTCTGACACCAGTTGTTACGTGCCACCCCCCTAGTGGCACTTTTGTTAACTGGATTACGGTGGGTTGAAGCACAACACAGATTGTTCCTTTAAATGAAATAATTAACTTTATTGCGGCCAGAACATACACCACTCATCAGCAAATACAAAGAATTATTACCTTGCTCCAGTTTCCTCAAGTCTCTTCCTTATGGAGAGCTCTTGACCTCTTTCACTTGCCAACAGTTAATCTTCTCGCTAATGAGTCTGGTGGCCTTGACAGAACTACATGCAACTCTCCCCTATGTACACAAACTACAGTTACTTACGAAAACCTGCTACACGCTGCTTCGCTGTTCACGAGCTGGGAAACTATGTCACTGAGTTTCGTAACTCGCCACACTTCTGTCGCTCAGGATAAACGCTCGCACTCGCTCGTAAAACTCAACAACAACCACTGCTTGACAGGTCGCTCTTATATAGCAGGCCGGTGACTCAATAAATGCTTCTAGACCCATCCAGGGTTCACGGCTTCTCGAGGCTTCCTCCACTGGCTGAGTCACGAATATTCTGGACCATCCCTTTGTCCTAGTAGCCCTGTTGCATAAGGCGCACGCAATACACGAGGCAGGGCACAGCCCAGCCCTGGGGCAGTTGTGACTCATGCGGCGAGCGATGACACAAACTCACAGCCGTAACAATAATATTAATATCGTATGGCCTCGGGTGCCTGGTGCAAGCTTTGTTAATTGACACCCAGAGGGTAGCTTGCATGTGGAATTTCGTCGTTCTTTGAACGCTCTGAAAGTCAAGGAGGTTAGATATCTAAACTCCTTGACACTACAGCGCCTTCAAGTAGAGAATGGAGGAACTTTGTGTTGGCGGAAAATCCCGAGATTAATTTTGCCATTGAACACGGCCTACTGAATTCAAATGGGTTCTTTAACATGCCAACAACGTATGACATGAGTTTCGTGATTTTTGTCGCCTTTCAAAGATCACTTACCTGGCCAGGAGCGAACCTGCAATCTTGGGGTTGGTAGTCCGTCACGATAACCGCTCACCCACCGTGGCAAGCTATGATGATGATGATGATGATGATTAATTGTTGTTTTAAGGGGCCTAACATCCAGGTTATCGACCCCTAATGGTTTGGTTGATATTAAAGATGAAAGAAGAAGTGGAAACTATAATTAAAATTAACTATACTTTTACGTAGTGGAAGAAGCAATGTACAACAAAAAACAGGTGCATAAAAGTCAGGACGAAACAAAAATGTCCTCAACCCTCGAAGAATGTTGAGGGACATGGAAAGGAGGAGAGCCATGAAAGGCAAATAGGAAAGGGAGAGAGGAGAGGGCCCACCCCTAAGGTAATGGAAAAGGGGATAAACTGGACCCAACTCAGTAACCCCTCGGGGTCGCCAAATCCCAAGCTCACCTGCCGTGAGCCCTTGAGGGTGCACCGTAAGTGGTGGGGCTACACACACCCTGCCTCTTTTATGGCCTTCAGCAGGAGGCAGGAGATACCATGGAAAGAAAAACAAGAGGTCTGACCCCTCGAAGAATGAGGAAGAATTCGGAAAGATGTGACAAGGGCCAATTAAGGCGGTAAATTTAAGACTCCATAGGCTCGGATACTCTAATACCGTCAGGGTCGGAAGAGAACAACAGTTGATCAAGGAAAGTCGACAGGAAAGATGACAGTGAGGAGTCCGGCACAAGTGGAAGCAGTGCTGGACTCGACTGGGGTCCCGTGGTCGCCAACCCACGTCCCGCTAGTCGTGGGTTCCTGGGGGAACTATGTTCATGAAAACGTAGACTAATACTCAGGCATAGAATTAATACTATTAAATTGTTAGAAGTATCATGAATACTCACCGGCCTTCAAACTTATGTTTGAGGAAGTCGAATAGCGCCTTCTGCATCATATCCGTGACTTCGTAGCCTTTGAGCGAAGGCCCTACCAGGACGACAGGGCGCATGGATGGTACTACGTCGTAGGGGGTGGTCGTCTCCTGTTTCTTGAAGAAGGGTTTCCGTTTCTCCTTGGCGGGGGGAGTGGTGAGCGTGGTCTTGTTGAGCCTCGTCGAGTCCGGCGAGTCCTCACCTGTACATTGCACCATTCTGTACAAACTGGTCATGTCAATAGCTACAGTGGACTCTCAACTTGGAGAGTACAAGCAATCAGCAGTCCAGCAGGGTTGCTACGCGAGATAAACTAAAGTTTTCAACAATTTCTTTAATCATAATTTTTTGCAACAAGTATATTTTTAAACTCGCAATTTTTATCAATCCAATTTTGATCAAGACTCTTTAGTCACAAGAATTACTTTACCTTCCAATACTGTAATTATCTGTAAATAATAAGCCATAGTAATTATATCAGTAAATAAATAAATACATAAATTAGCAAAAATAAAAATAAAAAATAAAACTAAATAATTAAAAATAAAACATACAAAATAATAAAAGAAGAACAAATACAAAATAAAAAACTAAAACTTGAAATGAAACTAAAATTTAAAATTTAATTAAAAATTTCAATTTAATAATAAATAATTAATTCATTAAATAAATAAATAAATCGTTACGTAATGCTTTAAAATTAGTTACGAGAGATTTCCTGTGGAAGTGGTTATTCGTTGACTCCAATCCTCTCATTTAACACACTAGAATAACGGGATGGAGTCAGTTAGGAAGGGCGAAGTCTATCACTCTGGTACCATGCTAATTCACAATCTCTTCGGTCATTCATTATTGCTTAAATTTTTAAATTAGATGACGGGAAAAGACGACAGTTTCCTCACTGCGTTATATACATGATAGGATTACGATGGACAATGAGATGCAAGTCATTTTCTGAATGTCTGCAAATTTGCAGTTCGAAAGGAAAACAGGAGATGGTAATTGCACCTCTAAGAGAGGTGAAATAATGCTGGAAAACCCTTTTCCTTATTCTTCATTGTTTTGATTTTCACTTCCCCAACTCACCAACCGATAGCCACTGTACGTGACTCGACGTTACCCACATTTCATATGTTGGATAAGTGGACTTCAGACATCCTGATCTTTAGCTGTTTCTTCTGGCAGTTATAAACTCAACTCAATGGCAGGAAAAGCTATATTATTTGCTGTCATTATTATAGCGCGATAATTTACTGTAAAAGATGGACCTACGAAGAAAGACAGTCATGAAGAAAATTAAACAATAAAATAATCCTCTGAAAACAATCTGTCAAGTCCATTGAACTTGTCCACTGGAACAAATAAAAGATTACACAATAAGTAACGAGAAAAAGTCTCCTATATTGGCTTTATATTTTTTACTTGTCAAACATTTGAAACCTTTATTTATTAATCTAACGAGATACATTTCCTTCACTTCTCTAGAGCAGTGATGGGCACAGGAGCGCTCCTTTTACCCTTCGGATAGCAATGAAAGGAACGCAGAGCGCTAAGCCAGCAACTCGACACGGTGAGGTCTTATATTTTTGCAGAGCGAGAGATATTTCAATCTACAAACGAAAATAGTAATGTTATTCATTTTTCGTACCTCTTATTTACTCTGGCTTTTAGAAACGCCAGGGTACCGGAATTTCGCCCCGAATGGGATCTTTAACGTGTCAGTAAATCTACCGACACAGCTCCCTCACATTTGCGCATCCTCAAATGCCATCTGACTGCGCCAGAATGGATCCTGCAACCTTGGTAACAGCAGGTGAGAACGTTACCGCTGAGCCACGCAACCGTGTTTAAGAATTTTCTTGAAGTGTATTTATTTAGGTGTATTTTAAGTCACAATCTACTTTAGTATAAGATTGAACAGTGCATTTAACTAATTATAATTACATTGTGGGATTTGAAACCATTTTTCTTAATTTCTCTTAATTATAATTAGTTTTAATCAGATATCTTACAATTTTTTGGTATTTTTATTTTCAAACTAGTTTAGTTTTAAGTTTTTCTGATGATGGATGCAACGCTGACCAGAAACATGTCAGGTAATCTCTATTAGTTTCAATAAATTGTTTCAATAAATATATTGCATTGATACGCGCTTACATTATTACAGTACAGTATATAATTAATATTGAACTGTTGTAATGTTCTTTTTGACATTTTATCACTTTACGTCCACTTGGTTGCATGATTTAATCAAGGAGTAATAAGGTGAGGCCCTAACAGCCAGAGAGTGAGCCAACGGGCACGCCCACTGAGATGCTCAAAACAGTGCTGGCAAGTGTTAGGAATAGGACTGTTATCCGACCAAAACGTGCCTACATTTGACGCACAAAGTATTGAAAGTAGATGTCTAAAACTCTTAATTCATAATGCACTGGGGTCTACTACTATTTAATTTCAAGTCCTTTTAGCCTAATCCAGTTGAAACTGCTGGAAATGCATGTGGATACGTTGTGAACCCGCTATGGGTACTGCACCTGGTTCTCATATTAGTTACTGTTCAGCAGGCTACTGAAATATACAAATACTTACAGCGAAAATGCACCCTTTTGCAAGTAACTGATTACACATAAAGCTTGACCAGTCTATCGTCCACGGAAATGCATCAATTTAACGACCTATAATTATGTAAACCAAGCATTACAATAACTCAAAACACACCGTATCGGTATTTGCTATTGAAGACAAGAGCCTTTACGGGGGCGTGGCCAATGCTTCAACTCACAGCGTGCTAGAGAGCTTCTCATTACTCATTGGATTGAATGTGTGTATTACGAAAGTTTCGCACAACAAACGCTCCTCTAGTAGGCCTCTTGTTAACGCTCTACGCTAGGAAAGCTCGGAGAGTTCGCTCAGATCCTGGATGCCCATCATTGCTCTAGAGCAGGGTTGCCAACTGAAGCTCCCGGGAGAGACGGGAGTGTTACTGTAGCTACCCGAATGCTTCTGAACAGTACGTGAGGTAGCTGAAGCATGCGAACACTCGACATTCACGGAGAAGTCCACTCTTTAGGTTCTCGGTCCCTGCGTTCAAGAATGTGAGAGAAATACAAAGATCGTTTCCGGTTAAAGGGAAAAGGTGGCTGTTGGAATAAAAACCTCATTTCTTTATTTACATCTAGCATTTTGATAGATAATTTTAAGTCTGTCAACACGGGTATATTAGGCGGGAAATATGAAAAAATCTACATATAATTAGTTATTATTTGCACAGATTACAAGGATGATATGTTTCGCTTGTCAAGCGAACACCATCAAATCCAGTCAATCAAATTAATCACCCTTATGTACAGTACGTAACTGATCATTCATAGGCCACATCTGTCCTGCCCAACACTAAAGTCGGTTCGCCGAGGCTTTCACGGCCAGTGAATTGAAACTCATCTTTTTGGAAGTCTTCATAGGGAGGCTATGGCTGCTTGAGCTTTTAGTTCTCGCAGTAAAGAGGGGCAGGTGTGCTTCATAAAATGGGAGGTAGCGCGCAGTTCACTACTCCTGTGGACGTCCGGGTGGGGACACCAAGAGACCGCTGACGAGCCAGCTTAGTGTCCTAGGCAAAACCCCACACAAGACATGGCACAAACCTAGAAAAATTGCTGAGTTTTAAGCTCATGAATGTTCACGTAAATAGGGTAAAGTCGGGAGAGATGACACACCACCTACCAAGACGACTGTATTTAGCGTAGGTCGTTGGAAGCTTGTTGAGTGGAATCGTCACTGGGAGAGATTTGTACCAGTAATTCTGTAACGTGTTTTGTTCCATATTTTCGTTCAGAGACGTGGTTTTCATAAAGGTAGGGGGTTGGCGACTGGAAAACTTACCTGTTCTTCGCGTAGCAAACTGATGACCCTGGTGTTTCTTATATAAGGTAACTTCATGTAGCAGTCTTTAGCATAACATTGGGTAAGTTGTCCCTTCACCAGCGCAGTTTCGAATGCCGTCAGCCATATTCCGAGGGACTAGGTTGGTGCGCCATCTCTCCCACCGTTTGGGGATATTTGACGCGTGGTCAGCGTTTTGGGTCCCTGTGGCCATTTATCTTGGGTTCAAGAGACCGGGTCGCCGCTTCACTGTCAAGACAACTACTCGATTGCCCCCACGAGGCTGAGTACACCCCGTTCCAGCCCTCACGTCAGTTTCTAAGACCCCTGACGGACGCATGTGTCGCATGACTGCGTTGTCGCAGCCCCTAAACTAAGGAACCAACCAACCAATCTCAACCAACCAATCTCAACCCGAGAATACAGTAATCACTTTATGGTTTTATTAGTTCTGCTGCGTTGAATCTACTCAATGTGCTTTGCAAATCTCTACTTATTGCTCGTGCTGTTCTTTAAATCAACAGATGAAGTCGTCCGTTACGGTCACTAGTGAACGTCCTATGCGATCTGCTTTGGCCGCTTCGGCTAACTTTGATAGGGACTCCCATGGGAGTCTCAGATTGGCATCCCTGCTCTCGAGTGTCAAAAGTTCGATAGAACCTTACAGAGGACTAGGGTACTGCATTATGTGTACGTGTGAGTAGTGGCGTCACTAGGAGGGAGGGGGTACGGACCACAGCGGGTGACACCATCGAAAAGGATGGCACCAAATTGTATTTGTTGTTTTCGACCAACCGATGACTGGGCACAGATTGCGTTGTATATTCTCTCTTCAAATACAAATAACTTATGTAAAAATTCAAAAAGCCCTCAAAAGAACCCCCACCTCCCTCCTGAAAACGAAAACCCTCCAAGGCAGTTTTAAGCATATGGCATATTAAAAAATGCTTTTTAACGGCAAGATTTATTTGTATTTTCGTACGGGAGTGGGTCCATGGGAGGGGGGAAGAGGGGGGTGGTGGTGGTGGTGGTGGTGACACCATGAGTTACTGCACCGTGCGACACCAACGCTAGTGACGCCACTGAGTGTGAAGTGTTGATACAATACACTAGAAAGGAAACAGCATTAATATGTTTCTACTCTCCAAGTTGAAAATTCACAGGAGCTTAATGTGAGAATAAGCCTGCTTATACTGTAGTGCACAATGCAATCAAGCGTGTCAAGCTACTGTAGATAGCCTATATTTTACTCAAAGATTATGCATTAGCATCCAATATGATCAGATAAGCATTGCTAATCCCAAATAGACCCGACTGGGGAAAGCGTTTTGAGTTACCACTATTGCTCATTGTAATGTTCACTGCGTTCTTTTACTGTATCGACATTTCAGTTCAGAATGCTCGATACCATCATTGTGAAATGTGTTTCACTTAATCGTTCATTCATTTCAGTGTCTCAAATTGCTGTCCACTGAAATGAACAAAGTAACTAAAGATGCAAGAAATGTGGAGGGTGTTCCAAAATTCACTTCACAGACATTTGATATACAAATCAAAATTGAAACTAGAGGCAAATTTTAAATGTGAAGACTCAGTTGGCTCCTTTTTAATTTGTACACTCTAGCAATGTTATACAATAATGTGTTTATTTTGAACTTGCCTTTACACTTCCGACTAACCAAATAACACATTGCAATCGGAGGTTTCGTATGTGTTTACTTCACAGCCATTCTAAAGTTTGGCGTATATTTTAAACTTTAGAATTCTTCTGTCAATACGGATATCAACAAACATTTTGCTATCAATGGCAAATGTATTTGCATTCTTCGCAGCCATTTCCTCTTCAATGACGTGCGGTCACTGGGAGAGAGTAAATAAGGGTGAGTAAGATGTAAGAAGATTGTTAGCACCAAGCGACTGAGGAATGCTAAGGAAGGAATCTTTGCATTTGAATGTTTGTACATCTATTAATCCAATCCAATATGGAAATGCTCTACATATAGGATACAAATGTTACTGGTCAAGAAGATAATTCATTGGAAGTAATTTACCGTAATTACGTATGCTTGTAACACTAACACTAGAGAATACACGATCAAGTAACAAAACATATGTCTTTACTGGCGAATTAGGCCTACATCAATGGAAAGCGTACCGTTATTTATATTCAGAATCAGGCTGCAGTGAGGATCAATTATTGACTTAATTCTTTTTAAATGCAATTACACAAGGAGAAGGATTGTAACCTACTACCATTTTGCGCATGGATTAATTATTGAAGGGTATAAATTGGCAGGATGTGATTCAGTTAGGTGGTTATGCTGTTTGCCAGGACATAATGATAGACTATCGTAAGGTCCCAGTCTAACATGGTGAAACTTGACCAGAAATGTTGGAAAATTTGAAATAAGGATCCAAAATTTCAAATCCAATCGTGATGTTAATAGGAATAATGTGAAAGAGAGCAGAAGCCCAAATATGTGAAACCTAAATGGAACAGGTGAACCAGTAAAAGTACAGTACTTTATTCCAATATTGGAGAACAATTAGGGAAACACTTGGGTACGGTATGTGGGAAGGTTAATGCAGCGAGCAGTCCACTGCAGTCTGCTAGAAGGAAGTTCAAACTATTCCTCAGTAAACTTGATTCAGTCTTCCTTGCACGCGAGTGAATGCTGGATCGACTGGAAATAGCATACATGAATGGAATGGGAATGGTCAGGAGTATTCGGGTTGTAATCCCATCCAGCATTTATTTTCAAGTTAATTCAGGCCTGACCGCTCGAGCTGAGCCGTCACCTGATGACGTCATATGTTGAACAGTTGTGGTTCACTTTTAAGGTATTTCCGGACACTTGCGACCCTAAGTGTCCTATATCAAATTGCTTGTCTCAATGCCATCTACGTCACTACAGAGAGTTTTAAACGTTAATAAGAATCACCATATATATATTCAAATCTTTGTAGATGTATTCATCCAATCCAATATAATCTGGAAATGCTCTATATACAGGGTGTAACTAATGATGTGGGATAGCTCTGGTGATTCGATAGAGGACCTGACAACAAGCAAAACATTTCCTGTTAACATATGGTGTATGTGCGTTTTTTTTGCCGTGTTACAAACATTGTTTGTGGTGTGCATTACACAGACGGCAGCACGATGCTAGTTGGTCATTTGTGGAGGGCACACAGGCCACTTGTACGTTTCGTCGCTATTCAAGTCTGTGTGAATTTGTTTTGGATTCAAAGTCACGTGATATCAGGTGCTTAGCAAACACGTAAACACGTCCACACAGGTCATACGCTAGAGTAAAGTAGAGGAGTGATACGTGTTGTCAACTGTTATTGAGTGGACGGACAGTACACGTCGTGATACAACGGGGTACTCTAATCTAGAAATGACAGACATGCATCTTCTGTATGGACAGGCGCAGTGCAACGCAAATGAAGCATGGCGTTTGTATGCGGAACACTTTCCTAATAGACGTTTACCCAACACCAAGACGTTCCAAAGAATACATGCGCGTCTTTGAAAAACAGGCTCGTTTAGCAGACATGTTGCTGATAATGGGACGACCTAGGAGCACAAGAACACCTGACACAAAGGAACAGGTTCTCAACCATATTGAGGAAAACAACAGGAGCAGCAATATGGAAATAGCGGAAATTTTAGATGTGAGTCATATGACAGTGTGGAGAATTCTACGAGCAGAGCTCCTTTAATTATATCACCTTCAAAGAGTCCAAGGTCTTAGTGCAGCTGACTTTCCACCCATAGCAGCATTTTGTACCTGGTTACGACAGACGGTGTGTTCAGGAGCAACAGTTCCCCGCTGCTATTCTGTTTACTGATGAGGCGAAGTTCACCCGAGATGGAGTGGAGAACTATCACAATACGCATCTCTGGGCTGACGCAAATCCCAGAAGTTGTGCAAAGCAGACATCAACAACAGTTCAGTATTAATGTGTGGGCTGGAATATTCGGTGACACATTAATCGGTCCTTTCATTTTACCAGGAACATTGACAGGAGCGTCATACTACGCCTTTTTAACTAATGATTTAACTGTTTTGTTGCAAGACGTTCCGCTGGTTTTAATTCAGTGCATGTAATTCATGCATGACGGAGCACCGCCTCATTTTGCTCTTGCTGCTATAGCAATTTTACATCAGCGATTCCAAAACAAATGGATAGGGCGTTAGGGACAGGCACCGTGGCCTGCTCGTTCTCCCGATCTCAATCCATTAGACTTCTACTTATGGGGTCATTTAAAGGCCACCTATTCATAACGTGGTCATGCTGCGTCAGCGAATAGAGCAAGGATGTCAGCAGATTCGACAGACGCCGGGAATATGGGATCGTGTGAGACAGTCAATGATGCAGCGCATGGACGCCTGCATTACAGCTCGTGGTAGCCATTTTGAGCACCTTCCGTAGAGAACTGTAAGTAGTAACGTACACTTTAGCAACACAAATGATCATCCTGCATAGTGAAGCGGTCTGTGTACACCACAAACAATGAATGTAACACGGAAACGAAAGCAAATACACCATATATTTACAGGACTCGTTTTCTTTGCTGTCAATTCCTTTATCGAATCCCTGGAGGACACAAATGTTACTGGTAAACGAGATAATTTATTGGAAGCAATTTACCATAATTATGTATGCTTGTACCGGGTGAGTTAGCCGAGGTCGTTACGGCACGACTGCTGGCAGTCGCTCACATCCGGGAGGCGAGGAGGTTCGAATTCCCCCGCCGGCAACCTTGAAGATGGTCTTCTGTGGTTTCCCATCTTCCTTCCAGGCAAATGCCGGGGTTGGTCCCTACCTATAGGCCACAGCCGCTACCTTCCAAAACTCCTCGCCCTTGTACATTCCCACTTTCCTCCCCAACGGTACTTGTAGCTCACCCATTGGGTGTCCGTCTCGAAGGAGCTACAAAACTGGCGAGCCGAACATGTCCTCGGACACTCCCGGCAGCAAAAGCCATACGCTAAAAAAATAAAAAAATAAATGCTTGTAACACTGTCTGCCCCTTATTATTCCCGTTTCAAACGGGGTCGGGGATGATATGCGATGATTGTCTATGTGGCGGATGGTTATTACGGCCGAATAACCTTCCTGACGCCAACCTCATGAGAGGAGTTATGAGAGATGAAATTAATGAAATGAATGAAACTTGGCAAGGATGTGGAAGGAAACGGCCGTGGCCTGTCCAGAAGGTACCGTCCCAGCATTTACCTGGAGTTGAAAATAGGAAACCACGGAAAACCATTTCAAGGACGGCCGACGTATGCTTGTAACACTAAAGTGGGTATATGTTTTGATCTTCCACTCATATGTGAAGGGTATAAAAAGGGGGATAGATAAAGAAACAGGAAGGAAGAGTTATAACTATTTCAAAAAAGTTGATTTATGGTAACATAAAAAGTAATGGTTCAATGTCCTCACTTAGTTTAATATAATGGCTTAAATCCCTGGTTCATGTGAATGATATGAACAATGTCTGTTCCATCATCAACATATACATTTTTGAGTGCTTTCGCTTTGATTACCTTTAGTTCCTGGTCACCGTAGATATATTACTTGTGCATGAGTTTTCGATCGAGTGAATTACCCTTATTATACTCGTAGTGATTCAAACTGGACGTGTTTTACACCCAAGACAATATTACCACATTGTTCTCACATACTATTTATGCACTGGAAGAAATTTGGGAATACAAATTTACTGTTCTCAGTTTTCAATTATGGTTCATATTTAATGGTTTGAGAAGTGAATTTTGGTACACACTCAAATAAGTATAGATCATATTCTATTCTAAAATGCGAAACTACTGAACAATTTCCTGAGATTTAGAGCTGAAATGGGAGTTACAAAGTGAGGTGTAATATTAAAATCTAATAAGAAATAGTGTTCAGAGGAAATAAAATTGTAACGTAGCTTATTTCGTCTTCAGCGTTGCACATCGACTGCTCACTCAGGAATGTTGAGTTGTGGGCTGCAATTAAATTCAATTCATAAAGAGAAATACAACTTACCTGCATGCCAGTCAATGTTAGTTCACACGATCAGACCACACACATGCACTGTACCAACATACCTTGAACCAAGAACCTCCTCTTGCCAGTTACCACAAATCAGACAATGGGCGATCTATGGAGGAGATATCTGGACGAAGAAACATTTAACTAATCTTCCAACAAGTTTAAAGCGAAAGCAAGGGGTGTGTGTTTGGGGCAAGGTAGTGATGGTTATACCGTTAAAAATCAAACAAGGACCAGAAGGAATCCAGGGAATAGGCCACAAACTAATAGGTAGGTTTATGACCAACTGGCATCGGGTGCAAAGAGAAACCATAAATCTACTCACAATCTAACACAAAACAAACATCGAAACGTATAAAAGAATTAATTGAAAAATCTAGCCAAATATAAACATCAAAACATAAAACCAACCAATAAAAATCAACAGCTAAATACTAAAAAATATACGCTAAATAACACTAAAAACAAACAATAACTTACTTGTTTTTTTTTCTTTCAATTTTCTAATTTACACAGTCGAAACGTCACAACACAAATGTTCACAGACAACTTGCAACCAAAATACAAACAAACTTAAAACAAAAACATATGCTATTAATTCAGTTACAATGTTAATAAACCGATTTCTTGAAGTTAATTCACATCACTTTCAGGGTAATGTTTCGTGTTTTGTTTGTCTCTAAATGACCCGTAGGAAATTTATTTTCGTACTGCGGTTAATCGCCATGGCAATATTTGTTTGAACGTTTCGAGAAAGGTGTGCAAATCCTATTCATATATGTGTGTTCATTTTAACGAAACAAATATATTCAATTATTTGTGTGAGTCTTACATTACGTACAGTACAAGATAATAAATGGCTATAGTAAATTTACACATGGACAAGTAATATAGATTTGTTAAAGGTTTGTTACATCACAATGGGCAAAGTATTTTCCACATGCGCTATGGTGCACCTCAGAGAACCTCAGTCAAAAGAGAGAGAAGTTAAACGTCCCGTTTTAGAATAAGACTTCTCTCCTCGTGGGCAGGTGGGGATATGGAAGCATGGGATACGTGCTCATGGCGAAAACGTGAAGGAATAACTGTCGCGATGAGAATATTTCGCTATGAAAGAAGTCACAGTGAACGTTTGCAACGAACAAATTTATTAAACATTTTGTCACCTAACGTCATAGATGAAATGAGCACTCTTAAATGTTATCCACATTATTATTTTATACGAGTTCAAACTAAAGAACTAATTTTCGAAGAGACTTTTAGGAAGATTGCACAAAATGGCTATTCAACAATGCCTTCTTGTTTTAAGATAATATTTACTCAGTTTTATATTCAAATGAGTGAAAGAGAGCAAAAGTGTGATTATAGCGCTAAAAATACAAAATTCTATTCATTTTCTTAACAGTGTTGGTATGACGTTTGAATTCACTCGCTAATTAAATCATCTGAAAACCTGATTCATAATTTATTAGCTAAATGTTACTAAGGAAAATAATTTTGAACCAGCAGGCTAATTAATAATTGTTGACTAAAGACCTTATTTCAGGTGAATACTTTAAATACTTTTGTGCCAACATTTTAATGCAGTTGTATATTTAATTAATATCAAATAACATTTGTACATGTAATTATGGATTTAAAGGTTCAAAATATTTATAAACACAATTATGATTATTTTACAAAGTTAAATTCGTTAAAATTTTGAATAAACAATTCTAATTTGAGACACTTCAGATCACAAAATGTTGAAATGTTTAATAAAATGGCCTACAAAGTGTATGCTGCATCTATTATATAAAAGAAAGAACTCAAAAGTGATCTCAATTATTATTAATCTTGTTATGTTATTGGAATAATAATCCTTAACCTTTACAAAATAGGCTTTGCTTCTAACAATATTATGTAAATTGACTGTTTGAAATTTGATAGACAAGGAAATGACACATTGGCAAACAAACCTATTTTACTAATGCATTCTTCTACATGAGATAACTGTTTGTAACAAATCCAGTTGGCTCTTGTCAACATGCTGAAAAGAAAAACTGAGTAAATAATATGCACGTACTACAGTCTTAAAAAGAGTTACTAATTTGAATGTTCGTAAGACTACAATTAATCTTCATTCCTGTCGCATTCCGCTGACAATTAATTTGCTCTGAAAACGAAGTAGAGTGAATAATGAGAAATGATTAGCATATCTCTCGAGAATTTTGTTAAAATCTTGTTGTTGATTTACATAGCTTCCTGTTGTCAGCACTACTGAGAACTGAGATATTCTAATGAAATAGTACATTATGCAACGAACCTATAATGTCAATAATTAAGACACGAATATGTTTATAAAACGAGCGAAGCGAATATTATAATTTCCATACGAGTGTCTTAATTACCATTATAGGCGAGTTGCATACGACTGTTTATGTTCGACGATAATTATTCGAACACAAATATTCATAAATATCTGTCGAGATTTTGCCAGTTTATGTACTGAACAGAGCGCATGGGACGCAGAGAATACCTTGTATTTGACCATGGCCTCCCCAAATACCCCCCCACTATGACACTAGCCACGCAGTGAAATTTAAAATAGAAGTCCGTGGAAGTCAGTTCAGATGCGATGCTATCCTTACCTAATTGGTCACACAACTATTTCTTGAGCTCTGATGGTGGGAGAAACTGCTTCATAATGAAAAATAGTGTTATAATGAGCCTCATTATGATACAGTTTTCTGATATATAATATTTACATTTTAACATCGTCGAACATAGTAGTACATTATGCAACAAGCCTATAATGACAATAATTAGGACAGGAGTATGTTTATAATTTCCATACGAGTGTCTTAATTACCATTATAGGCGAGTTGCATACGGCTGTTTATGTTCGAACATAAAGTATATTTTGGTGCATGTCTGCTAGGCCGTTAAAATAAAAAAAGAAATGTTGAAATTCACCAGAAAATTAACTACGGCATATGGACAGAAATGTGACATTGGAATGTGATATGAAATGAGGCGTATTCACACATTTCACGAGGATCAATAAAATAAACATAGTAACTGAACTAGGGTACTCAATATTTATTATAAATGTTGGTGAATTTTCCTTCCAGAATGATGAATTCTTGAACTATTTACGCCAAATTTCTGCCCCTAATACCAAACTTCAGTGTTCACTCCTGAATATTTGACCATCCAATTACAGGCGAATAGAAACTGCCAGCGTTACCTGGAAAATCACTATTTACACTTACGTTTTATGAAGAAGTTTCTGCTATTTAGTCATTACTGGCTTGCTTGTTGTGTAGGGGCTGGAATTCTTGGCTGTCAAATCTGAGATCTGTGTTTAATTATCGACTCAACCAAGAAAGCCTTGAGAAGTAAAATGAGAAGAGGCAGTTCAATTCCTACCCCAGTCATTTTAGAAGTGTTTCCACATTTTCCGAATAATGCTTGACGTACACGTCCGGGCACACTATCTGCTTTTGTTTCTTTTAATTATTTCGCAATTCCGCCAGGGCGCTTAAACACCACGACCTACGCTCATAATAATTATGCCGCTCAATTGCAGAATGTGATCTAGAGTTCAGCTTTGCTAATAACATTACCACCACTGACTTGAGGTCATCCTAGATTGATGTATAGATTTATTTGCTTATGGAGATATAGCCTTGAGTAGCAAAATTACATAAAACTACAATTTAAAATACTAAAATATAATTAGAAGCTGTCAAGTTTTCTATAGAAACACATCTCTACATTGTATAAAACAAAGTCCCCGATTGGGCAAATGACCTCGTAGTTCCGCCCCTTAAAACAACAATAACTAATTATAAAAAGTTCCCAATTCGTGGATGTAACGGGTAACCTCGAGAACCACTGGATGGATTTTGATGTGGTTTTCACCATTCTGTAAAGGATTTCTCGAGAAAGGTTTCTGTAGAAAAACATTCATTTATGACCAAAGGAAGCAGAGCAGTAACGATTTCAGTGAATCGAGTAGAATAAAAACCTGCCGCCCGTACGCCTTTAAAGCTTACTCTGGGTAAACCGTTAAAAATATCTATATACTACGAGTGTAAAAATTGTTCAGCGTGAAATAAAGTCCGCTATGAAGAGTATGTGTGTTTGGAGTTTCGCTGCTCACCTTGGCTTGTTCTGAATTGCGTCTGGGAACTGCCGTCCGTGCGCTTAAACTTCCGCTGGGTAAACCGAAAGATACCGGGCGAAGCTGGGTTGGGTTCCTAGTAATACAATAATAAGAATCAACAGTAAACAGTATTCCAACCCTGTTTATTCAACACTAGCACTCTGACATCCACAAATCTAATTATAAATTCCTGTTTTATTGACACTGCCTGACTAGCTTCTTAAACCTATAAACATAGGCTATGGAGGCATAGGACTGAAAATGTTCTGTGGCAAATGGTTCCGGACTATTTTCCCTCTCCCCACTTCTACCTCTCCTTCACTTGCTCCAGTTTGGGGTACTCATAGCATCATCCAAACATTTATTATATATGTCGGTGAATTTTCCCTCCAGAATGATGAATTGAACTATTTACGCAAAATTTCTACCCCTAATACCAAACTTTAGTGTTCACTCCTGAATATTTGACTATCCAATTACAGACGAATAGAAACTAGTATTTAAACGCTGCCAGCGTTACCTGGACAATCACTATTTACACTTAAGTTTCTGTTATTTAGTCATTACTGGCTGGCTTGTTGTGTAGAGGCTAGAATTTTTGGCTGTCAAATCTGAGATCTGTGTTCAATTATTGACGCAGCCAATAAATGTTTTATAGAATTTACACTAAAAGAGAGGCCTTGTTAATGCAAAATGCCACACGTTTTGTATTGCATTACTATATTCTACTTTTCGTATGAATTTAGAGCTGAGGAATTCAAGTCTCTTACACTGATCATCCGCTCTTGAACTATATAAAGATTCGTGGACCATGGATTGAAATCACCTGATTTGCAGGGCACTTTCCAAAGCCAATGAAACAAGAGAAAACTGACCCAGCTCAGGTATCCATCGGAATACCCAATTCTAAAAATGTTTAGTCGCAATTCATTATGGGAAAAGTTATAATTCTACAGGGGAGAAAACGTGACTAAATAGGGTGATAAAATATGTCAGCCGTTGTTCAATAAAATTATTTTGAATTATAACATTCGTACCGATTTAAATTCTCTATTTGATTATAATAATTTGCACACCTCTAACTTCAAATGTTCACCTATAACAATTTTCAGCAGATATTAGCAAGTCGAGAAAAAATCCAGTAAGAAATAAAAAAATAAGAAAGTTGGTTGGGATACTTTCCTTGGATTCTGTTCCAATATTAATTAACGAAATATCTCATCATTATGAAGTTAGATATTCTTAGTATGTCAAAAAACGTAGAGAGTATTTGGTTGAGAAACAACCGAGTTAAATGTTCCTGAATAAACCAATGTTACTTTTTTTTACCTTTCTTTGGTTATAAATTGTATTAATTTTCTAGATTATCTAACCTCAAGATATTATTATATGGTTATCGACCAGTTCCAAATAAGTTACTCTTAGCACGCTACAAGATTCTTAGCTATGACTGTACCACAAAACGAGAAAATGCATTATAATGATGCGTGATAATCTACAAAATAGGGGCAGATGACCTCGCTGTTCCGCCCCTTAAAACCTCAATAACAAACTAACTAATTATTCTACGAAATTCACATACTCAAGAGTACACAGTGTCCTTAAAATCAAAATTTACCGTATTATCAACTTTTCATTCTTCAAATTCGTTGCGTATAGGGCCTACAGTAGAATGAAAACGGAAGGCAAACCATAGGAGTCCCACATAAAACAGTCATGACTATGGACCGGGTTCTTAGGCTTTTACCTAATTTTCCCCTTTAATACTTTTCCGAACCACTCTCAAAATGGCCATATTCGTGAATTCTGTAGTACCCCAAAAAACCTTAATGATATGTGAGCACCTAAAAATACCTAATCGCAGTTTTGTCCACTTATTGAAGTTTATTTGAATTGTTAGATCATAATTTTTAAAAGTAAACGACAAGACAGTGTTTATTCCTAGCTCTTGTCGATCGATAGAAATCTTACCTGCCAGAGAATTCAAATACTTTCAGCACTTTTCATCTTATATTTCATTGTTTGGTTATTTAAAGTCAGGCACGTGGGGATAAATCTGTTATTGTTTCTAAGTTCACTATATTCTAAAGAAAGAAAGAAAGAAAGAAAGAAAGCTAATTAAACGGGCTAGAATGTGAAAATCACCTCTGGCATCCTTGGTTTTATTGAATTTGAATAATTAACATATTTACGGAGAGCAAATATTGCTTATGAGTGTGAAGTTCTCTATGATAATTTGATGACTTATTGTGTAAAATATGTACACTCTCGTTACAATCAGATTTTCTACTAACGATTAGGCATTTATTTCCCTACTTCTAAATACACAAATAATTTAATACTTCTTAATACTTCTACGTCTTGCGCAGTTTATGTCAACTTTTGCTACACTTTAAACATAAAAACCTATTTAAAAACCTATTTTACCTATTAAAACCTAAAGAAACTATTTCATGTTTTTGAAAACCAAAAATGACAATTTTGAAAACCTAAAAATCCGGTCCCTAGTAATGACGTCTGGCGGAAGAGTTTCGCATAATATAACCCTATTGGTAAATTTATTTATCCTTGTTTGGTAGGCCATGGCACACAATTTCAAAACACTCCGTTGTAACTCCATGATAAAAAACTCTTCAGTAAATTTAGTGTTCCTGTCAAACGGTCGACGATTTCCCTGCGATTCATTTCGAAAGCTTTGTAACTGAAAGCTAAAACTCAAATGTCTACAGTAAGTAAAGTAAAGTAAAGTAAAGTAAGAAAGCGTTGTGTGAGTGTTTGAACTTAAGAGAACGTACCGGGGGTGGGAGGGGTGGAACCTCGCGAGGTGGCGAGTACATCGGTCACTAGCGCACCTAGGTTACTTGACGAGGACGTCTTGGACGAATACAGCTTGGAGTTGCGAGCCTGAGTCTGCTGCAACCTCAGATTCTCCAGTTTCACCGGCGACGGGATGAAGCCGACATCACTCCCTTCCTTGACGAGTCGTCCGATCCACCAGTTGTTGTCGTACTTCTCCTGTGGACAACAGACGATCAATTACATATAATGGCATTGAAAGTCATCAACCAAAAGTCAATAAAATTAATTACTAGAAGATGTTTATTGGACTGGTTTCGACCACATTGTGGTCTTCATCAGCATTAACCACAGTTAATCTTAACCCTTCATATGTCAGTGGTCTGTATACTAGTTAGTTATTGTTGTTTTAAGGGGCGGGACTACGAGCTCATCTGCCCCTCTTAACACAGATTAAAGAATACAAATTTGGAATTAAATTTAAAATTTTGAGGTGGACACCTAAATTTAAAAAGACCAAAAATTAATAAAACAAAACAAACATCTGTATACAAGGACGATGTATATTGTCAGATATGCCGATGGTAGAAACTTTCAGTCATATATCAATAATTTGTTTTATTTAGAAGTAATAATTCTTCTGAAAACCAAATGTTAGACCTAAGATGCTTGACAAAATTATTATTTCATAAATAATAATTAAAATTATGGAGTGAAAAAATAAAAAAATAGAAATAAAAATAATTTTGCATGTAAAAATTAACAATATACATGCTCATGAATTTAATTATTATAACAATTTATAATGGAGAAAGCAACGGGAAACCACTCCATTAAAGACCTTTATGTGTATCCCAAGAAAACCTATGATGAGTCCAAAGACAAATGTTAGTGAAGTTGGCAACTGCGGGATCACACCTCAAAGGAATGATGTCGGGCCCGGAAGGCGAGGAAATGGGGCCTCTCAGGTCGTTATCCGGAGAAATCCCTATTTTAAAATTGGAACATGGAATGTTCGAACTATGTTACAAGCTGGGAAACTAGAGAACTTGAAAAGAGAAATAGACCGACATAAATTAGATATTTTAGGATTAGCTGAAACACGTTGGAGAGAAGAAGGAGAGTTCACAAGCGGAGACAACAAAGTCTTGCACTCCGGAAGTGAGAATGGTCAAGGCGGTCTAGGTTTGGTACTAAATGCTAACTCTTCAAGAGCCCTACTGGATGTTGAAGCTATTGGAAACAGAATTATCATAGCACGTTTTCTGACAACATCCGTAAATTTAGCTGTGGTGCAGGTATATATGCCTACGTCCAGCAGTGATGATGATGAGGTTGAAGAAATGTATGAGAAGCTGGAAGAATTACTGCGTAAGACAAAGGCTAGCGAGAACATTATTATAATGGGAGACTGGAATGCAGTGATTGGTGAGGGAAAAGAAGGATTTGCAGTAGGAGGGTATGGTCTTGGTAGAAGAAATTCACGTGGTCAACGTCTTCTCGAATTCTGTGAACAAGAGAGGTTCGTTATAAGTAACACTTGGTTTACCTCACCAAAGAGGCGGAGATATACTTGGAAAAAGCCAGGTGATGATCAACGTTACCAGATTGACTATATTCTTGTCAAGGAAAGATACAAAAATCAAGTAAAGAAATCCATGACATATCCGGGCGCTGACATCTGTTCTGATCATTCTCTACTAGTAATGAGTACGGAACTGACATTTAAACGCAGGATTCAGGGAAAACCAACAAAGAAGTGGAATCTTGAAGCATTTAAAAGCGAGCGGTCTAAAAAGCAATATCAGGTAGCCACTGATGACAACATATCATCATATGCAAACAACTCACAAACTGTTTATCATTTATGGTCAATAGCCAAATTCTCCATCGAAAAGGCTGCTGAAGGCTATGTGGGGTTTGTGGAAAGAGTGAATCGCAAACCATGGATCACACAGGACATTCTCTTAAAGATGGATGAAAGAAGAAAATTTAAAAACGACTCTTCAGAAGTAGGCAGAAATAACTACCGAATGCTAAAGAACCAGATTGATCGACTCTGTCGGGAGAAGAAAATGGAGTGGTGGCAGTCAAAATGCGAAGAGATCGAATTTCTGCAAAAACAAGGAAGAACAGATTTAGTCTACCAAAAGATCAGGGAAACTATTAAGAAACAAAAAGGATTACGCACTAGACAGTTCCGTGATACACATGGGAATCCTATATCAGACCTGAATTAAAAGAAGGAACACTGGAGGATGTATGTTGAAGATCTATACGAAGAACCAATTCCATTCCTTTTGCCAACACGTGGCGAGGAAGACAGGTCAATTGCAGAAGATAGAATTATTAGATCAGAGTTCGATGAAGCTCTAAAATCAATATCCATGGGTAAAACACCAGGTATTGACAATGTTCCTGCCGAACTAATCAAGAATAGTGGGGATAGTACACTTGAATGGATATTCAAATTGGTAGCAAGAATTTTCGAAGAAGGTAAATGGCCTCAGGAGTTTTACACCAGCATCATCATTCCAATTCCAAAGAAGACTGTACCAGTTGAATGTAGTGACTATCGGACCATTAGTCTCATCCCTCATGCATCAAAGATACTTCTGCAGATTTTAAGGAAAAGGATGGAAATATACATCGAACAGTATCTAGACAACTCTCAATTTGGTTTTCGAAAGAATATGTCTACACGTGATGCTATCGGGTCCTTGCGATGTCTTGGAGAAAAGATGTTAAGTGTAAACAGTAACCTTTACGTGTGCTTTGTGGACTTCGAAAAAGCATTTGATAAAGTCAGCTGGCACAAGCTGTTTCCTCTTCTGAATCAAATAGGTTGTCCCCATCGATTAATCAGATTAATATTTGATCTGTATATAAATCAAACTGCTGTTGTTCGGCTTGGAAATGACGTATCAGAACCCGCTAAGATCCGCAAAGGTGTGCGACAAGGGTGTTTACTGTCCCCTGGACTGTTCAATGCCTTCGCTGAAGCTATAACTAAGTGGGCTTTTAAAGGTTCTGATATGGGAGTGAAAGTTGGTGGAAGACTTATCAAGAATATTAAATTTGCTGATGATCTGGCATTACTTGCAGTAAATCCGCATACATTAACAAACATGTTGCAATGTTTAAATGATACAGCTACAGAATATGGAATGAAAATCAATTTTAAGAAGACCAAGATTCTGGTGATAAGTAAGCATCAACACGAACTAAATATTACCATAAATAAAGAACCAGTACAACAGGTCAATCGTTTTAAATACCTTGGTAAGATCTTCACAGAAGACCTACGATGTGAAGTTGAAATCAGGAGCCGTATAGCCATGGCCAAGCAGGCATTCCGTGAAAGGCATTCTCTAATTTGTCAACGCTCGATGTCCCTCAGCCTTAGAAAACAACTGGTTAAGACCTACATATGGCCAGTTGCAATGTACTGCAGTGAGACCTGGTCAATGAATAGAGGTGACATTAAACGACTAGAAGCGTTTGAGATGTGGTGTTGGCGCCGAATGGAAAAGATCAGCTGGGTAGAGAAAATGACCAACATAACGGTGCTGGATCGAATAAAGGAAAAACGGCAAATGATCCGCCAGATATATAGAAGGAGATCCACCTGGCTTGGCCACAGGTTACGACATGGTGGCCTGATGATCGTTATACTAGAAGGTAAAATACCTGGAAAACGCCCTCGCGGGAGGCCACGGAACACTTTCATGAGATCTTTCCTACATAGCTCTGGCCTACAAAATTATGAAATGGTCAAAAGGACAGCACAAGACCGAACAACGTGGAGAAGACTCATTGTAGGGGCAGACCAGTCGCTTGACTGAAAAACATGATGATGATGAACAATTTTTTAATCTTAATTTTGAGATTACAAAAATAATATAAAAAGTAAAATTGTCATACAAATACGAACAATAAAATGTTAAAGAAACCTATAATTAATAATAATTATAATTATGCTAAAATAATTAAAATGGAATTAAAATAAATAGAATGAAATATCTTCAATAATTTTCAGACTTATAAAGGGTTAAGGGGCTCCGGAATGCTGAAAATATCCCAAAATTGTATTTATTACATAAACATAAGCTACAGACCTTTGGCTTATTTAATTTATTTTCTTCATGTCTTATTTTTAAGACTACAGTACTTTCCTTATACTTCATCACAACCATGCGTCGTATTAGTGAACCCATAATTCTTATTTCTCTCTCTACTTTTCACTAGATTCTTAATTTTCTCTCTATTGGACAACAGACATAAAAACACATTTTTAAGAAAGCAAAATGGGTGTTGCGATGTCTGAGAATACATCGTCCTAAAACCAAAACGGGCGCCATTTCCTCAGCTAGTGGAAGAATTATTGTTTCCAGTTTCTTGTTGAAATACATTTCTTAATATAAAAATTCCCCTTCTTCCACAACTTTTCAACATGCAAAGATGAAAGTTTTAGAAGTAATTACTCCTTATATGTGTGTTATATTTTAACACAGACATTTCTCAAAATTTACTTGAGTTTAATTTTGCCTGATGGAAATGTTCATAAAATTGTGTTAAAATTACGCCATGTTAAAAACATCCACGAAAAATCACAAATTGTCTTATACCGATGAGCTTTCAAGGTAATCTGCGCAGCTAGTCGCCGGGATTTGTACAGTAAGTGTAAGAAATGCCGGACTCAGTTGGAGTCCCATGGTCGCCAATCCACGTCTCACTAAATGGTAGCATGTAAGACACCTCTCTTAAATTACAAGACTATCAGGCTGAGTTCAAATTATGTCAGCATTTAATTTAACAATAACATTTACAGAAGGTATGTAGAAATACAGGCTTATATTGGAATCTATTGATTGATATGCAGTTTCAAATTAACTTGCACAGTGAATATTCATCACAGACAACCTATACTTTTGTTGTTCTCAACAAGACTCAATTGAATTTAACACTTCATGAATAAAGAACACCAGTGCGTCTCTCTCACGACTCGGCCGGCCGGCGCGCCCAGCTTATCTGTCTCACGTTGCCTCATCACTCCCCGCTCGGCACAACATAGCACTTCGCTCACTTTATCCGTGCATGACATGAGATAACAATTAAAACTAAGAAAATAACAATTAATTAAATAAGCTCGTACCTTATGACAGGAGATGTTGGAAATTTTCTCCTCATACATCCACACATTTCCGGCATCGTCTTAGGAAACTCCGATTCACACGCATAAGTTCGTCTTCCGTAATTGAGGATTTATATCTCTCCGAATATGTTCTTGCAGTTCGCCGAACGTGTGAGGGTTTCTTGCATACACTTTATTCTTTAAGAACCCATATAAATAAAAGTCACAAACCGTTAAATATGGGGACCGTGACAGCCATAAGTCCGTACTAATTACACGGTATTCGAAACATTTCCTCAATTAAGTCTAATGTGTCATGAGCTGTATGCGCGGTGGCAGAGTCTTGCTAAATATATCCATTTCGAGAATTAGTGTCAGTCAGTTCGTCAAAAAATGGTTTGAGTATATTATCCCTGTACATTTGTGCATTAATTGTTCCTTGAAAAAGGATACGCCCTATAATAATGTATCCATTCACTGCGCACCATACTCCGACCCATTCGTTATGTAGAGGGATTTCGTATATGCGATGGGGGATTTCTCTACTCCAATATCTGTTATTCTGCGTCGTCGAACCATACCCGTGCAAATGGAACCAAGCTTCGTCCGAGAAAAATATTAACATATTCGGAGAGAAATAATAGCCTCAATCACGAAAGGCGAACATATGAGTGTGAATCGGAGTTTCCTAAGACGATGCCGGAAATGTGTGGATGTAGGAGGAGAACTTTTAGAACATCTGCTATCATAAGGTAGTAGCAGCTTATTTGATTAATTTTAATTGTTATCTCTTGTCATGCACGGATAACGTTAGCGAAGTGCTATGTTATGCCGAGCGGGGAGTCATGAGTCATCGGGAGACAGATAGGCTGGGCGCGCCGGCCGGCCGAGTCGTTAGAGAGACTCACTGTACAAAGGATCAACAACTTCAAATCGAATAAAAGATATGTACAATAGAACATTTAACAGAATATAATAGTACATTATGCAACGAGCCTATAATGGCAATAATTAAGACACGAGTATGTTTATAAAACGAGCATAGCGAGTTGCATACGACTGTTTATTTTCCACGATAATTATAATTATTTTATGTTCGAAATAAATATTCATAAATATCTGTCTAGATTTCACCAGTGTTATGTACTGTACTGAGCGTATGGGACGCAGAGAATACGTTGTATTTGACCATGGCCTCCTGGAATACCTCACTATGACACTAGCCACGCAGTGAAATTTAAAATAGGGGGCAATGGAAGTGAGCGCAGGTGCGATGCTATCCTCACCTAATTGGTCACACAACTGTTTCTTGAGCTCTGATTGGTGGGAGAAACTGTATCATAATGAAAACTTGTACTAATGAGCCTCATTATAGTACAGTTTTCTGACATATAATATTTAAATTTCGCCAGGGTCGAACATGAAAGACTATAATGATATTCAAGCAACATTAATGTAATATTTTCCACAGACTTCGCTAGTAACAATTCCCATAGACTTGAAACAGAATCACTACACGATACAGTTCGCTAGACATTACTTGCAAATCAAGATACATAATTTATATTCAACAACACTTCTACATATTTGCTTTTTGGATTTGAGTACTAAAAACATATTTCCTGATTTAAATTGTGGGGACGTCCATTTCAAAATTATGTTAACTTATATTGTAATTCTGTTCACCAAACTCCTAATATAGTGTTAGGTTAAGTAACCAAGCTGACGAAGAGCCGAAAACATGTTCCAACAATAAAGTAAAAACATTTCCAGTATTAACAGGTGTTCAAAGCGAATTTAATAATTTGTTTATTATCATACTGATTATCACATGCAACATAAATATATAAAATATTAAGAATAATATCACAGAACGCGTGGTTCCTTAGTTTAGGGGCTGCAATAACGCGATCATGTAGCCCCGTGTACTTTGGGTGTGTGTAGAATCTGTCTGATAACCGGTGTTAATTGTGATGACTGTATTAGTGTGTGTAACATGTTTTTAATTCAAGTAAGGACTGCAGTTCCTACTTTCGCTACCAAATGCTACTGTCCACGACATCTAGCTGTGAACTTGGCTACGACTAGATGCAATCACAATCAGCGTCTTGTGACGAACGTTGGAATTTAAGAGCATTAGTCAAACCTAACCTACAAATTTTGCTTCACACAAGTTTAGTAGTGGATGGTTCTTTTATATCTATGACATGGTGCCGCCGGCTTAACTTCCCCTCCGAAGGAAGCATACTGAGGGATTTTTAACGCTCTTAAAAATCCGACAACTTCGGCCGGGTTTGAACCCGTGATCGTGGGCATAGGTGTTCAGCATAATGAGCAATAATGACGAAACATGCCAAGAAGGTCGGGAGCTATAAGCTGAGCCTCAGCATGAAGAATGTGAACTATTGTGTTCCAACCCGAGAAAGGGTCTTGGTAAATTAAGTCCAGTCTACATTACCCACGTGGAGGTTGATTCGATCGTCCCCTAAAAAACTATTCTTTTTTTACATTAGTATGACATTTTTTTTCTGTGATTAACTCTTCCTATTCATTTCCTTGTAATTTTCGTTTAGTTCTAGATCTAGACAAAATGTATACTGTGCCCTTTTGGAAAAAGAATATGCAAATCATAGTCCGCTAGCTCAGTAGGACATTCCAGGCATAACATGTTCTCCCACTATATGATTCACACATTCCGGATCAAGCATAGGATACACTTCAAAATGAACATCAAAATCCAACTATAACAATTATTTAATCAAACTCAAAATTAGGCGCTACAAACCAAAACTGAAAACTTCACACTTGTTCTAGGAAGAACAAGGAATCAATAAAACATAGCTTACACAATCACTAATTTAAGGTTCCATTGAACCTGACAAAAATGTCAAATAGCTTTCACTTCCGTATAGCATTTTCTTAAATTGCACAAACGAGCTCCAAATGGCTCGGTGGTTAATATTTACATACAATTACATGATTGAAACACATTAATTACCCTCAATCGGAGTATTATTATTAAACTGAATTTATGGTAACAACAATTACCATTCATTGGGTCCACATGATATTCAAAAGCATTATCTCTCTTATCCAACACTACCAAACTGTACCTGCCCGGGAAGAACTCGCGTACCCTCAAGTTTTGGAAACTACTGATTAAATCAAGTCAAGATAAACTCCCAGGTTATCTTAATGTTTCCACCATACTCGGGAACAAAAGTAATGTAATGCAACAACAAAGGGATTTCTATTATTGTCTCAATGACAATTATATCATTATTAAATACGGATCTGAACTTCATCAAGCATGAATAATTAAAATAAATGGATCTCAGTGCAATTACTGGATCATCTTAAAACGTTATTTACTTCTGTTAACCACCGAAACATATGGTTTCATTAAAGACCTCTCCCAACACAGGGGTCGCTCACTTGTCAGAGCACTTCAGGCAAAATTTATGACAGTGGAGGGAAACTCGATGCTTCCTCACACGGACGGGATCTTTACAGCTAGCTTGCTACCAGCACATCGCTTCTTTAACTTGGAAAGGCAACGCGTTAAATTCATTCAACAATAATAAATAATAATTTTATTGGTTTTACGTCCCTTTTAACTAAACTGGCTTTTAGAGACGCCGGGGTGCCAGAATTTTGGCCCGAAGGGGATCTTTAACGTGCCAGTAAATCTACGGACACTGCTCCCTCGCATTTGCGCACCCTCAAATGCCAGCTGACTGCGCCAGGTTTCGAACCTGCAACCTTGGGCTCAGTAAGCCATTCAACAATACATTATGAGGTTATTATAACCTGCTCCTTTGGCTCAGGTGAGATAACTGTGGAGTTTTCGCATTGGCGGGTAAGATACTCATATAACCAACAATATATAAGGGGCTTTCGAAGTAATGGAACACTAGCTCGTTCCCTGGCCGGCCTCTTGGACACTTCCAACTTTTGAGGGCTTAGTACCATACAAAAGGCATGATGGCATCAGGCCAATCGTCCTATATCAGCGCCTTAAGGGTGGCGTATGCACTAATCCCTGCGCTATCAACAACAATATAAATTAGCAACCTTTAAAAATTTGCATTTAGCAAACACACACAATAATTCATTACCGCGTCCAACTGGTCTCCACAATTACTTCTTCCTGGCATATTTCACAGCATTCCTAGCGTGACAATTAAAATATATGCGCTCCATAGCGTCAATTACAATAGTATTTCCGTGATGCCTTCCAATGTAAGATTATTTATTTCAACTCAATTAATTGGTCTCTGTCCCAAAAATAGTATTTGCCTTTAATAAACAATTCTTGACATTACATTTACTAGAACTCAAATAGTTCAATAATCCATTATAAAACGTTATCATTATCATTATAGTTATCATTATCATCTCAAGGAACCTACCGGCTTCCATTATTCAATATGTGAAAATTAATTAAACAATTAATTTATTCATGAAGTTATTTTCTTATCTTGCTTGTATCGAATAATATATTATTAATTATTTACTAGTATTCCACTGAATACTATTTCACTGAGTATTAATTAACACAATTTACTGGTTACATTCATCATTAAGTTACTGTTCAGATTCCGCATATTATCATTATACACAGTTTCCACATATCCCTGTTTATTCAAAATTGAGAATAACTTCTCCATATTTATTGTTACAAGAGCTCTCCCGAGGCACAATACATAATCAAATTTGATTACACACATGATTTATCCAGCAAGGCTCCCTGGATCCCAATGAAGTGACATTTTGCCCACGATTTTGAGCTTACACCATTTTTACATACATATCAACACACGTAATATTTTCCTCAAACTAACACATGTTATATGCACTATTTACCTTTGTTTGAGGAAATGCACTCACTAAAAAGAAAAATCATTAAAATATTTGTAACACTTAAATTTCACTAACGAATTATTTTTACACATACAAATTTCACTTCTGGCATTTGTTACTGCCTTACACACACGTGATTTCATTCTTTCCGCCTTCTAGGGGTGCAAGTATCAACGTTGACTTCCTAATTCCTATCGGGATGATTGAAAGTCTCGTTCGATCGTTCCCCTCTACTGGTAACGGATGATTCTCCTATTCTGGTTAATGTATTTTATCGGCACACTTTGAGCTAATGCACGATATTATATCTCGTTCGGTACGCAAATGTTCGTTTTGCAAACTATCTATAATTTGACATTCACTTCTAGAGTCGCTGTATCTGGTACTACCGCACTCTAGCAATTGCTTTTCTTTGGTCCACGTTTGGCCCTTATTTCTGAAGACTATAGTCTTTCAAAAAGATGGTATATTGGCCTTCACGGCCGGTGAATTAAAACTCAGCAATTCTTCTAGGTTTGTGCCGTGTCTTGTGTGGGGTTTCGCCTAGGACACCAAGCTGGCTCATCGGCGGGCTCTTGGTGTCCCCGCCCGGACCCCCACAGGAGTAACGAACTACGCGCTACCTCCCTTTATATAGAGTGCAACTGCACTCCTTGACTGCGAGAACTAAAAGCTCAAGCAGCCTGAACCTCCCTATGAAGGCTTCCAAAACGAGCCCGCCGATGAGCCAGCTTTGTGTCCTAGGCAAAACCCCACACAAGACACGGCACAAACATAGAAGAATTGCTTAGTTTTACTATAGTCTTTACTTGTGGAATAATTTCCAAAGTCTTTACTGCGTTACACTTGGCAACTGATGCCTATACTGTAGATTTCTCAAATCTAACGCCACTGTTCTATAATCTCCTAGGCATAGGCAGATTATGCAATTATCCTACGTTTAACCCTGACGCGGTTATTTAACGCACTGGATAAAAATGTAGAGTTTCACTACTCTTTCGAAGTCTCGTTTTACTGTCGAGATGTTACGATTGCTGTTTCAATATTGATATTTAGGCTTTATACTGCCTTCGCCGGCTGAAAGTATTTCGAGCCAAAGTGTACTACTTTGTCTAAGTCCAAAGGCTGATTACAATGTTCGAAGCTCGACGATAGTTTTCCTTCTAACAAGGATTATAGCGTTTCAATGTACGGCGACACCGCTGAATAGTAACTGGTGCAGCACCTCCCCTTAAGGAGTACTGTATGAACTGTGAAACAGTATAACGTCCCTTAGGGCACAGAAGACTGAATGTTGGTGAAACAGCGCAGCGTTTCCGCGCCTGCTTAAGACTGAATGATTTCTCTTACACTCGCTGCCTATTTATTTGATTCTGATAAAAATAAATCAGTTTCGCTTCTTCTCCAAAACTATCTTCTGAACTAACCACAGTATCTTTATGTAAAAATAACCTTCTTGAAGCTCACGATCTAAATGTTTCAAATATACCAACAATTCCAAAATCCAATCGTGAGAACATATTAATAAAAATTCAAAAGAGCTCCTGTCTTGCGTGGGTAGTACTTTTGTTATTTCCATCTCCCCAGGCCTCTGGTTCGGTGAAGTCCACACTACGTAATGCTGACTTTGCCTTACTATACTATACAATTATTAAGAACTTTCACTTTCAAAATTCTAATTTCTAAGATGATTAATATTGGCGGAGAGATTTCTTAAGATTTTTGCACGTTTCTCGCCGAAATCCATTATTTTACCAATTTCCTGGCCACACCTCTCGCACAGTGTTGTCAATTTCCAGCTGACTAAGGTCTTTCTGTTAGATTTTCTGTCTCTGTCTTTTCGATGGAAGATTCCGTTGAGCTATTTTAATCTCATGCGCCAGCATCTTTTGACTAAGCGGGCTGATGATCTCACGCACAGCTGCATGTATTCCTCCAACATTACCTCACCGTTTATGCGTCACACAGGGGTGATCTCAACTTAACCCTACTGCCAGCCTCAGAACTGTACAAAAATCCTGTAGCATTTCTTCTTTTCTTGACATAAAACAATATGGGTTCGATACCTGTTCCATCCACATGGGCACAAGACTTCGGGTTGCAAATCATTCGATACATCATGTTGTGCATTGTAACGTTTATATTTCTTCAGGGGTGGTGGTAATGAGTACCTAGAGGGATTCTGTTATATAAACATATATATTTTCAACTTTTCTCTGATAATTTTCAATCACAATAACAAGCCACTTTCATTATCTTAAACACATTACTAATTCCATTCTTCTTCTCCGATAATTTACTTCCCTTCATCATATAACTTTTACATCTAACCAACAACCATCTCAATAGCCCATCTTTCTTTTCATAACCTCTAGCAAACCAATCATCTAATTTTTAAAACTCAGAACTAACAATCCTCCATACATTATATAAAGTCATAGAATAAAAATAAAATAAAATAAAAAACAGTATCATAAAAGGTATATAAAAATACGCCTCACTGGCAAGGCCCCCCATTACCTCACTGCCAGAAACTAAATATGTCTGACTTTGGGTAATGGACAGCACTCCCAGTAAGCGCCATTTTCATAACCTAAATAACCCAAGGAAAATGAACATTGACAGCATGTAGATATGTAGTAAAGCAAAAAGAATACTCTTAAACCTCGAATAAAAAAGAGTATTAGTTAACTCAAGGGGCTTGGGGCATTTTGGTCATCAGCCCCTTGTAGTCTGTTAAGACGGTGATGACCTGTATTTCTGTGATGACTGCAGTAGTGTGCGCCACTGTATTGGTGTCGGGATAGGGTAGGTGCCCCGGGACATTAAATAAGGTAGCCTACTCTCCTGTAGCTTCCTTTTTAAGTTTAGGTACCATTAAAAAATGTACACGATTAAAGAGAAATGCTTTCGAATTAGTAAATATAAATGCACATAATCCAGTCGTTTGTCATCAGTCCAAAGATTTTATCTATCTATTATATATAATCCAAAATTGACTCATCACAGCAGGGCTCAAACCACTTCACCTAGAAAGCTGAAATTTTGCATTTTGGTTGATCCGAGTATGTAGAGGATCACTAAGAAACGGTTTTTGAAAATTCAATTTGTAAGTGACTTTTTTCGGCCCTTTGCCATTGAGCATCCAAAATTGACTCATCGACGCAGGGCTCAAACCACTAGACCTAGAAAGCTGAAATTTTGCATGTTGGTTGATCCGAGTATGTCGAGGCTCACTAAGAAACGGTTTTTGAAAATTCAATTTTAAAGTAACCTTTTTCGGCCCTTTGGCACTGAGTAAGGACAGTCTGTACAAAGATGGGATTTAGCTCATTTTAAGCCGCCAGATACGAGAAACAATACTCGGAGGTCCTGTAGGGACTCCAAAACACACTTTTTAGTTCCTAAAATGAACGGTTTCGGAGATATTCCCAAATAACTGTGTTCCCTCTGAGAAACAGATCAACGTTACTATGGCAACCGCTGAAATTTCCCAGACCGGGGATAGTTTTCTGGCAATATCTCGAAAAGCGTTCGTTTTAGGGCCTTAAAACGCGGGGTTCGGTTCCCACTTCCACGAACATTGTTCCTCGCATTGATACGCGTAAAATGAGATATTTTATTTATAGTGGTGACTTTTGGGGTCGGATACGATCGTGATTTTGAGTATAATTTTATACTCTTTGAGCTGGTTATTTATTGTAAGCGAGCTTTCAGATCTTTACTCTAATTTACAATATTAAGATTCTTTCTATTTTGCACGGTATGCTTTCATTTTCTTTATACATTTGTTTTTTGTTAACTGAATATTTTTGTTTGCCAATTTTGATCTGCTCTTTTTCTTTTTTTTTGCCATGATCAGCAACCCATATTCACAGCCGAATGTGTCGTATTCTACCGGCTGTCACGTTAATTATTATTTTTTCTTAATTACTCTTACTGAGGAATAAAGTTGGTATTTTGTCTTTCACGGCCATTGAATCCCCGCACAAGGCACGGCTTAAACCTAGAAAAGTTGCTGAGCTGAACTAATGTACTAATGGTGCAGCAGAAAAGAGGAGAATTGAAGCTTCTGAAATGTGGTGATTCAGGAAAATGATGATCAGATGGGTAGATAGGGTAACAAAGGAGGAGGTATTAAGACGAGTGGGAGAGGAGAGATGTTTCTGGCGACTGCTAATGAAGAGAAGAGATAGGAGGGTAGGACACATATTAAGACACCCAGGAATAGCAAGCTTAGTTATGGATGGGAGGGTCGCGGACTAGAACTGTAGGGGTAAAAACAGATTGCCTCGGATGTAGCGTGTGGTAGCTATGTAGAGATGAAACGATTAGCTCAGGAGAGGGAGACATGGAGGGCTGCATCAAACCAGTTAAAAAACTGAAGACTCAAACAACAACAATCGGGAATTTTAATTACTTAGAGAGGCATGTGAGGCAAAAGTGTGGTTGGAGATTTCAATTCCTGGGATGTAACACTGGAAGAGACTGCATAATGTACATCAGCGGCCAAGGTGAGAGATATTTAACTATAGGTCTATTAATAGCGATATGTTGACGTTCAAATCATCAATAAGTACGGCCAAATTACATCCAGAATAGCTTAAGTAAGAATACTTTTAATTCCTCATATTTCGATAGATTTGCCATTCCAGTGTGCAAGAGTGCAGTTCCCTCTTCAAACAATATTCGCAATTTCTTTAACAAAGCGCAATGACACACATTTAACAGTAGCACGTGTACATTTAGACAAAAACCATTTTTCCCATGGGCAACTGTATGTGGCGTGTTCGCGAGCATCCGGACAACAAAATCGTTATGTCTCAGCAGAAGATGGCAAAACCAAAAACGTAATTTTAAAATGTGTTAACATAATGTAACATCGAACCCTGAAGACATTCACAACTCTAAAATTCCCACTTTGCTGCTCAAATCAATATACTGTATCAGAATATTCAGAATTAGAATGGACCCACCTATAGCCGCGATTGCTGTAATAGAATAGACCAATTATCAGCAATAATGTATCGTCCCCATTGTCTTGATCGCGGGCGAAGCCGCGGGTACCTGCTAGTACTTATATAATCAAGCTTAAGAGTTTGTGTGTTTAAACGGGCTAATCTCTGGAACTACCAGTCGGATTAGAAACATTCTTTTTGTATATGATAGCCAGATTCAAGAGGAATAGTTTTGGTTATATAGCATTAGGCTACACCTCTCAGGTAACCTTATTAAAGATAGATTTTTGTTCAGTGTCGGAAGAACAAGCGCTCCGGAACAGCTTCAATAATACCTACTGTCGACCAAAGTATTATGTGCACTCGAGTTTGAAGGTTGTTTGTGAAGTAACCAATAGACCTACATAAAATCCAATAACATCATCATTTTCGTCGTTCTATTGCACGTTTGTTCATGTAGGTTTGGAATTTTTAATTTATATTTTAATATTTTTTGTCGCAGTTGGAGCACAAAAAGTGCACGTTTTTAAGCGTGTTTCAACCATGCGTCACATTTAAGAATTATTATCTCAAAAACCCGTCATCAGATCGAATCCAAATTTTAACACAATATACATTGGAATGTTGTATAAATGGATTATTAATTTCAAAATTTTGCGTGTCCAAGAAAAATAGTTGTTATTTTTGCAAGGTAACTTTTTCTCGGCTCGGGGTGGTTGGAAAATGTAGTTCTTGGTTGCTATGTAATCCTTATACATAAAAAAGTTAAGCTGTATGACTGTGAAATACGTAAATTAACTCATTTATTTTATATCGGTTTGTATTTGTAGGTGGAAATAACACATCGTTCACCAGCTACCCGCTCCCGGGAAAGCTGTACAGCGTTGCTGTGATTGAGCCCATTACTTCCGAGCGAGGCACGCCATGATGCGTGTTGGGCTCCATTTCGGCAACGCTGTACAGCTTTTCTGGGAGCGGGTAGCTGGTGAACGATGTGTTATTTCCGCCTGCAAATACAAACCGATATAAAATATGTGAGTTAATTTACGTATTTCACAGTCATACAGCTTAACTTTTTGATGTATAAGGATTACATCGCAACCAAGAACTACATTTTCCAACCACCCCGAGCCGAGAAAAAGTTACCTTACAAAAATGATAACTTTTTTTCTTGGACACGCAAAATTTTGAAATTAATAATCCAGTTATACAACATTCCAATGTATATTGTGTTAAAATTTGGATTCGATCTGATGACGGGTTTTTGAGATAATAATTCTTAAATGTGACGCATGGTTGAAACATGCTTAAAACGTGCACTTTTTGTGTTCCAACTGCGACAAAAAATATTAAAATATAAACTAAAAATTCCAAACCTACATGAAATAATGTAAAATAGAACGACGAAAATGATTATGTTATTGGATTTTATGTAGATCTATTGGTTACTTCACAAACAACCTTCAAACTCGAATACACGTAATACTTTGGTCGACAGTAAATCTATTGTTGCCTGGCAATGCGGACTGCATCACGTCGCCCCTACCAGTGTTCTGGTGCAGAATTGCGAGCTGCAGTTACGGGAAGTAATTAGTGCAAAACGATTTCTTAGGCCCCATAAAACAGTTATCATGACAATAGTATGCCTCTGTATAAGGGCGATGGTGTTGGTGCAGTATATGAGGTTATCAGCTGCAATAAACGTTGGTGCTTTCCGATCCTTATCCTAGAGCGCTCCAGTTCTGTAGTAGTACGGTATTCATTATCATCCATAAAACAAAGCCACCGGGCGAAGCCGGACACTACTGCTAGTTTTGAATAAAACCACATTTCATCGAACTAACAAACGTGGCATGCCTGGGGTAGACGTGGGAAACCACGAATCCACTCCCCTTCAGTTCTACCTCACGAGGCGATACGTATTCCGTTCCAACCCTCAGACCAGAATTACATTTCTAGCCTGGGGTGGGAATTAAATTCAGCATCTCTGGATTCAGTGTCTTAGTACGTAAACCGAGACCACAGAAGGCTACTTTTTTAATGAAGCTAAATGATTGGCCATTTGTCCGGTGTGGAGACCGGGAATTGCTGGTAACATGGGCCATGGCTAGTCCCGAGTTTCTCGCCACTAACTCAGTTTGGCGTACCATATAGAGTGTTTCCCCTGGAGTCCCATGCGGTGTGCTGAGCGGAAGTGGCGTTAAATAGGAAGCGTGACAGAAACCGCATAGGTCGATATCGGGCCACCCCATTCTAGCGGAGGTGAGCAACATTCCCATCATGTGTCGCAATAACTTTCTGATTCTCGCTATTGTTGCTGAGCATCTCAGAGCAAGTAACTATAGAGGTGTGCAAATTATCAACATATAAATTTCCAGTTTGATTGCTGAAATAGATTCCTAGATATTGAGAACCATCTAAATATTTCGGATGTTCGCCATGTTGGATTTTTATATATATGTAGGTCTTAGAGTTATGCACTATTGCATGAAGATTATTGTGAACGTGTAGTTTTCAAACTTCAATCGCATGATTAGGACACAAGAAGTAAAAACAAGATTTTAAAATTTCGCACAGCCTCCACCTTAAGGTTATTTAAACAATTGAATTAAATTAGATGCCAGTGCATTGCAATATGTATAAACATTTACTGTACCATATTTCACTGAGCTCAGATGGTTAAATCGTGAGAAAAGTCTATTAAAATGTTTCAACTTCGCTTGGACGCCATGTTCGTATCGTACTTGACAGGTTCTTGAAACTTACATACATAAACTCGTAGAATTTGAGGGTGATAGCAGTAATAGTTTCGGAGATATAGAATGCTGGTGAAATATTTCGCACAGCCGCCATGTTGGATTGGTGAGACGTAATCAAATTTGAAGAGCACGGTTGGGGTCGGAGAAAATAGTACTATGATCTTACCGAGTTGTATTGAAATCGCTCCAGCCGTTTAGAAGTTATTAGGGGGACACACATTCACACACACGCACACAGACGCACACACACACACACACACACACACACACGGACACACACACGGACACGGACGAAAGGTGATCTCATAAGCCTATTTTTTTTTCATGAAATGAAAATAGGCTAAAAACAATGAAAATACATTATAAAAACGCAGTAAAAACTAAGGGAGTAAGAGAATAAAATCAAATAAAAAAAGGTTTTATGAAAAAAGAAATCATGACAGAGCCAGGAATGGAACCATGGAACTTTGGAGACAAATTAAACACACACGTGGCTGATGACCAGTATGTCTCAAACTCTCAATTAAAGTGACAGCAACAAAGTTTGCCGCGGTTGGAGTACAACCCACACTGGAGACCCAGATGGACCGCGCATGATAGATTGTGAGCCACAGATCGGCGAGTTAGTGAGCTCCACAGGTCCCTGTCAGTCTGCTAAATGATGGATTGGAGATATGGGGATTGTACTGGTCTCTCTGTTCCAGCACACTGTGTCACAGGTAATGTGCAGCGACAAGACCGAAAACGTTCCCAAGATTTAGATACAGCACATTTCCTTCTCAACGAGTGGAAAGCAACCCCGTGATCGGCAAGAGGGAAGGAGGTAGTGGAGGGGGTCTCTGCTGCTGTGCTGCTGGGAGACTCACTGACGTGCAATACTCACACAGTTGCAAAACGAGCAGATGGTGAACATTTCGGTAGCGACCTCCCTCCCTTCTGAATCACGTTTAAGTACATATACTCGCCCGCATCAAAATATGGATAATTTTCTATAGGAATAGGTATTGTGACCAAGATACAGGAGTTCAACATTTTATCGTTAGAGGGTGTTGCATTTTTTGTTGGCATGCTGGTTTTGCCACAGATCAAAAGTGGTGAACACGGAATAAGGCTTTACCTACAAACATAAACCTAACGCCAGACCCCCCCTTGCGTGTAGAACAAGCAGTAATTTTCGCCCAGACAGTCTTCTAACCTAGTACCGGCCTAAGGTTTCGTCCAGTCGGTCTTCTAACCAAGTAGCGACCAATGGCTTTGTCTCACCCAAGTTTAGTACATCAGTAATTTTCGTCCAGACAGTAGTCTGAACTCGCTACGGGAGTGTGGTGATGCAGATTATCGCGTCTGTCGAGAGCTAAGAGAGCTATGCGATATTGTTAGTATCCTCTGAAATTTTACATCTGTATCACATGCGCAGTTGGATATTTTACGGACTTTTAATATAGTTTGGTCGTCCATCGGTTCTGCGAAAGAAGAGCCCTTGTTGCGTACCCATGTGCTATCATTTAATAATTGGGGTATATGATTGGCATCACGTCTCTGACTATATTACTTAATACGAAACAAAAGCATTTATCAAATTGGGAAATATATTGGTTATACGTATTAACTTCAGTTATGTTTAAACTCACAGTTGCATTGTAACATGTTTTCGACCAATCATTGGGGTCATCGTCAGCTTAAATGTAAGGAAATCACTATTCCAAGCCGCGACGATCAGTTGTGTACGAATGAGTTGTTATGTCAAGCAGTTCGGCGTGCATATCTGTCTGCGAGGTGACCTGGGACAGTCGAGTGTTGTGTTAGCTTGGTGCAACAGAGTTAGAATACGCGCAAGAAGAGCTTGCTACAAAATCCTGTGCAGATCTTCGGCAATGTTCAGGTGGGCTCGGTAGTGGCAGAACACGCCCCTCCCACTTCGCTTCTGAGGGAGTTCTGAACGAACCGTCTGCCCAGCTGGAGGCTTGGCATGCTAAACTGTGAGATCTGAGAGCGTGTATGAAATGCCTTACACAGTAGTTATTGCCTGAGCCTGGACACAGTAACCTATACCCTAATTAGTCTATATTGTTTGCTGCTTCCTTGTACTCGACGCTGGAATTACATCTGTAGACCGCGTCTCGCAGCAAGCCCGCATCGTTGAAGAATGGAGTGAGCAGTGGGCCCGGTAATCAGCATTCGGAGGACACACAGGAGCCCCGCAATGAGCATTAAACTACGCCGAAGAACTATGCTCGGCTAAAGAATTAGGATATTTGTCACTTGTAAGACCTATTCTGGAATACGCCTCGGCGGTTTGAGATCCATATCAAGTAGGGCTCATCAATGAGTTGGAAATGGTACAAAGAAAGGCCGCTAGATTTGTGCTCAGTGACTTTAATCCCAGGAGCAGTGTGAGCCGTATGTTAAAGAAACTTGGGTGGGAATCACTTGAGGCTAGGAGGAAGAAATCTAGACTCTGCGCTATGTACAACACGTATACAAATCAACCAGCATGGGGTGAGCTTAGCAAACGTATTGTAGCGTTTTTAGGGTTCGTAAAAATAGGTCAGGCTATAATGCACTAAATCTTTATTTACAATAGTGTTATTTACACTAGTTAACACTAAATCAAATTATTTACACAAATTAACACTAAAACAAATTAGGTCTGTTTACTTGCACACACACATACACAGAATCTCACTTTATACAGCTACAAGTCACTATTTATGTACACTGATCTCTACAAGTCAGTTTCTCTTGCAGTCACTATTTATCTTCCACAGTCACTATTTACATGATTTATTTCCACATTTATCTTCACACCCCGTCTTCACTATTTACAGTCCTCCATTATTTATTTTCACTCATCGCGCTAGGCACGATAAACTGCTTCAACTAACACTGACTCCGATCTCACACTCAGGACTCCCACGCAGAACTAACTGCTCACCTCAGCTTGCTCGTATATATGCAGTCAGCCATCTGGTCTCGAAAGTTCTAGTTCTTGCCTCTTCCAGTAGCGTCGAGTATGTCCTCGTGGTTGGCTTCCAGAATCATCTAGCCACTCCCAGCGAGGTTCGGGACCTTCTTGTCACACCCAGTAGTCTCCGGAAGCAGAAAGAGTCTGGAAGCCTTGCGTCAATAGTCTACCTGATTCGTAGCGCTATTGTATAGGTAGTGGCCTTGGGGAGGGGCTACCCTAATTAGCCCGGCCGGACTGGCTATTCTGCATTCCTCACACACCCCGCCTGCCCGTCACTACGAGGATAAAGAATGGCGACCGCTGGGCAATTGCACGAATCTTTACACTGCCCCCTCCTTAACACTGTTCCGTCTCGGAGCAGACACTTCCAACAGGGTGACGGTAGGAACAGCTCGGTCCTTCACGGCATCGTGAGTTGACGAAGAAGTAACAGTCCACCGTTTTCTGAGACACCACGTTTGTTCGGGGCCAGCAGCACACCAGAACTTCAATCCCTGTGCGTCGAAAGACTTCCTCTAGCATGCTTCTTACAATCCTCAAGTCCGACCCATCTAGTCCACAGCCCAACTTGGGTACAGCTAATTTGGATATGCTTCGCTCCAGTAGGTGCTCCCGCATAGCAAGTAGACTATCCCAGATGGCACGATAGGAGGGCTTCAGATGGGAAAGTTCTTTCGTCACCAGATAGAACAGCGATCGCTCGTTCCTGGTTAAGCACAACACGCCCCCGACACGAGGCTCTTGGCGCTGTAGCTCTTCAATCCCGCCGTATTTCCGCCGGAACACCTGGCCGATTCCCTGGCTCATCCTCAGGTCCTTAGCCACACAGTGAGCCAAGGCATACCCACTGGCGGTTTGGAATAAATCTCGTCGAATCTCGGTAGTGACGCCATAACGAACTTTTCGGCCAATTCGGCATTGAGCCATGAACTCTTCGAAGGATCGTTCTGCTTCTGGCAATCGACAGATACGGGCGTGTTGTACGTGCCCCTCGTCATCGTTGTCGCCCAGGAACGGTGCCAGCCGATTGAAATGGACCACTCGGGGTTTGCCATTCGGTCTTCTCCTGATACGATAGACGACGTCGTTGATCCTCTTCAGTACCTCATATGGTCCGTCCCAGGAGCGTTGTAGCTTCGGAGAGAACCCTCGCCGCCTTTTTGGGTCGAAAAGCCAGACTAGATCTCCTGATTGGTACCCTCCTGATTCGGCTCTTAGGTCGTAACGCTCCTTCATCCGGTCGCTCGCATTCTGGATGTTTGCGCGAACTCGGTCGTGAATGTCATTCATCCTTCGACGGAGGTCGGAGATGTAGTCCTCGCCAACAACGTCATCCTTAGGTTTGCAGCCGAACGTCAGGTCACACGGCAACCGCAGATCTCGGCCAAACAGCACATTAGCTGGCGTTTGGCCAGTGGTCTCATGTATAGAAGAGCGGTATGCCAGTAGAAACAAGTGGAGAAACTTGTCCCAATCCCGCTGGTGGTCGGATACGATCTTGGACAGGTATTTCTCCATTGTTCTGTTCATGCGCTCCACCATGCCGTCGGACTGTGGATGCAGGGCAGTTGTTCTTCGTTTTCCGGATCCCGAGAATCTGGCACAATTCCTGGAACACCGACGACTCGAAATTTCGCCCCTGGTCGGAATGCAATTCCAAAGGTACACCAAATCGGCTCACCAGCTCCCGTACTAGTGTCTCGGCAACCACCACCGCCTTTTGATTGGGCAATGTATATGCCTCTACCCACTTGCTGAAGTAATCTATTGCTACCAAGATGTATTTATTTCCACTCTCAGTCGTGGGGAAGGGGCCCGCTACATCGATGGCGATCCGTTCGAACGGTGCACCAACGTTGTACTGTCTCATCGCTGCTCTTCTCTTCTTCTGAGGCCCGTTCGCAGGTCGGTCGATCCTCAGACTTCTTCCAACGCAGTAGGTGTTTTAAGTCCGGATCGTTTTCTTGGTCCTTACGGATTTCCTCATCCTGCCAGTGGTCGTCAGTCACAGTACTCCTTCTTACCGCTGCAATTTTGTCTTCTATCCGATTGCAGTGCTTGCAGTTGGTGTATTCTTTGAATACACGGTACCTGAGATATAATTTTTATTGCTCCTTGCATGTTCATTTCTTCCTTCCTCTTTGTCAAACACCAACAGTGATCTTCTGTTTTCTCCTTGATGGGAAAATCTCTCATGTCTTCATGAGTCTGTTCTAGATATATATTCTCTGTGACTCACCTAGCGTCATCTAGCAGCGAATCTCTGAAGCTCTTCAACTCTTCCTCGCGCAAGAGGAATTCCTTCTCCATCTGGCCACCAGATTTTGCTGCCATCGCCAGCTATTATCTCCATGAGCAAGAGAACTACGTCTACTCTTTTACTCACCATGCTGTGCTAGTATCATCTGTTATCAACTCTTTGAAGACCGGCTCAGCAAGAGAAGATCAATTTTTTGTTTTAAAGTTGGCAATGTTTATATGTTCTCCTTTTGTCTCCTACCCCCCACTCTTTTTCCCTACCTTGGACCCTCCGTGCTCCGTTGAGCAGGTCTCACTTCGCAATCGGCAGTTGACTCGGTCAGTTAAAGCTCCTCTCGAGCTAGTCTCCTCAAACCAAGAGGCACACTCTCTTCTACGCCATGTTGGCAAGGTAGTTGTCATCTAAGGAACTTCGCCTTCAACATGAAATCAAGATAAGTACCATCTTAAAAGTTTTAACCTCATCTTCATGGTTTTAACTTCCACGTGCTTTTAACGATACTTTTATAGACAGTGTGAAATTATTTATTTTGGGGCAAAAATCATTCTTCGTGGGATTTGCCATGTTGAGCTTTTGCTCGTATAAGCTAATCTTACTAAAAAAGAGCTTTTCTTAAGCTATTCAAATGAGAAATCCTCTCACTACGTGGGATATTACCTAATACCCGCTGTCTATAATTCACCAAGCTAGTTCCTCCGTTGGATTTTCTCAACCCCATTTTTCTACTAAGGTCGTTCTGGAACCTTCTAGATTCGGTATTTCATCTACAAGTCCTGCCGTTGAAATTTTCACTCACTTGTGAGTATGCTATTTAAAATTGAAGTATCTCATTCCTGAATTAAAAGCTCAATAGCTAACTTTCTTCCACCGCTGGAACCGCTGGAATGTTCTATGGCACATTTAATTGTAACTCACAACTTTCTCAAGAAATAGACTCTCACCTATATAGTGCAATCAGTTATTTCCATAATTGCAATAATTTTCTTTCTCATAAACTTTAGTGTTTCTATAGTGAACTTTGCATCCATCTTTATAGACTACAGTGATAACCAGTGCTTGCTCCACGTTTCTACCGCGTCGCGATCGTCCGTTTACATTAAATACGGCCATGAACATTGATCCTATATCCCAATGATCTTTCCTCAACCTTCTACTAACAACTCATATTAATAAAATTGTAACTTTTCTATAAGGTGTCACTCACGAAGTGCCCTTCCAACTTTGCTAGTTTAACATTAATTAAATTCTGTATAATTACGTGTGTGACACACGATTCAAATTCACATTGTTCCTTTCCTATAATCAGGGAAAACAATTCTTTAAACTCTTGAGCGAGTCATGTTCAGGTTTCACGAAATGGAAACTGTCCCATTTGGCTAGTGATTCCTACTCAAACTTGGGAAGTCTAGAACCTTCCTTTTAACTTTCTTCAGGTTTCACAGTAAGTGACCTGCCCTTATTTGCATAATAACCAACGTTAATTCTGTATAAATATAAGAAGTTGTAGAAACTTCCATCTTATTCTTCATGTTTTTCTTATTGTTATTTTCGAAGTTGTCACTTTCTCTAGAACATTCTCTCAAGAATTTCTTAAAGTACACTCTTTGTACTAAATTTAATTGTTTAAACTTTAATTACTACACATGTCTTTTTATTTTCTTATAAAGATTTTAGAAACATTTAAGGTTTCAAACCTCATAAATTGTCAATTGCCTGGAGCAATCGTTTAATGTGAGGAGGTCTGCGACCCCATTTCTTAAAAAAGTTTAAATGAACTATGTTTGTCAAAATTATATTACATAATTGTTAATTTCCTCAAACTTCTTTGAATTGTTAAATAAATGAAGCGTTTCTTTTCGCTTTTTCATTTTCTAATACAAAGTTTAGGCAAAATCCTGTCTTCCTTGGCTCTCCCTACTCAATGCCATTAAAATCATTAATAGGGCTTTCACCATTTGTTGCATTTGAGCAAGAACTCTTAATTTTCATCTTACTAAAGTTCCTTTTATCTTTAATAGCTAATTCTAATTGGCCAGTAAGGCAAGTAAAGCTTGCTAAGCCAGCTACCTGCTTATGGAGACCCTCTCCGAAAACTTATGGTCAGTTTTCTAAAAGACAAGTGTTTCATTTTGTCTAAACTTTTAGCCGGCTCCTCGCTGAGTAAAAGCTTAGCCATTTTCCAATGCAACCATTGGTTCATTTACCAAAATTACTCCATAAGGTATAATCTTTTATCATTTTCCTTCTTAGAGACACTTGGTCGCCTTTACAGGAACCCCATAATTTTGGAAATTGAAAATACCAAACCCGAGTTAAATCATTGGCATTCTTCGAATTATTTTGCAAAAACGAATTTCTTTGAGCAGACATACAGTAAATTTGTTACTCTCAGTCTTGCCAGACCACCACTCTTCCCCATAGTAGTTTTATATATGCTTGAGAGGGATTATACGAAAGCCACTCTCTTGCAAACCGCCCAAGTTCTATCTGTGTTTCTCGTCAGCTTAGACCAAGTCCTTACTCATTTTAGGTATCCGAGAGCGGATTTTCGGTGGCAACCACCTTTAAGTGTGTTTAAAGTCAAACTTATTAATTTTGTGGGACTCTCCTCCTATTTTTCTATCCTTTTTCTCCAATCCGAAATCTACTTCCTTTTCTTAATCATCTTCCCTTGGTAGGTGGGTTATTCCTCAGCCAATAAACTACCCAGCAGTCTTGCGCGCACGGTCTCCTAGATAGAGCATCAGCATTTCTGTGTTTAAGACCAGCCCTGTGTTCAGAGTCGAAGTCGTACTCCTCGAGCCTTTCGATCCACCTGGCTACCTGTCCCTCCGGGTTCTTGAAACTCAGAAGCCACGTAAGTGCTGCATGATCAGTCCGTAGAACGAACTTCCTCCCGTAGAGGTACTAGTGGAAATGCTCCACCGACTTCACTACATCAAGCAATTCCCTTCTAGTCACGCAGTAGTTCCTCTCCGGTTTAGAAAGAACCTTGCTGAAGTAAGCTATCACTCTTTCCTGCCCACCTTGCAGTTGGGAGAGCACGCTACCGATGCCTACATTGCTAGCATCGGTGTCCAAAACGAAGAGTCCTTCCGGTTGTGGGTAACTCAGGATAGGAGCATTGGTCAGTACCTCCTTCAGTTGTTCGAAAGCCTGTTGACAGGTTGTGTCCCACACAAAACTCCGGCCGTCTTCGGTAAGTCGAGTCAGAGGCTTCGCGAGATTAGCAAATCCTGGCACGAATCGACGGTAATAGGTGCATAGTCCGAGGAAACTCCTAACTTCGCGCTTATCCTTCGGTATTGGCCACTCCTTCACCGCGTTTATCTTCTCCGGATCTGCAGCAACCCCCCTCTCCGGAAACAACGTGGCCCAGGTAATTAACTTCTTTCCGAAAGAGGAAGCACTTCTTGGGGTTGAGCTTCAGGTTGGCTTGTTTTAGACGCAAGAACACCTGCTCCAAATTCTTTAGGTGGTCTTCAAACGTCCTTCCGAGAACGATGATGTCATCCAAGTAGACCAAGCAGGTTTCCCAAGACAGCCCTTTTAAAACTCGCTCCATCAAACGTTCAAACGTAGCAGGGGCGTTACAGAGTCCGAACGGCATAACTGTGAAGTTCCACAGTCCCGAACCAATCGTAAAGGCGGTCTTCTCCTTGTCGTTGGGGTCCAACCCGACCTGCCAGTAGCCACTCTTGAGGTCCAATGTGGAGAAGATCGTGCTCCCACCCAAGGTGTCCAGGGTGTCATCGATGCGTGGTAGAGGATAACTGTCCTTTTTCGTCACATTGTTCAGCTGGCGGTAGTCTACGCAAAACCGCGTAGATCGATCTTTCTTCTTCACCAGAACCACTGGCGAGGCCCAGGGGCTGCTTGAAGGTTCAATCACCCCATCGCGAGCCATATCACTTATAATTCGCTCGGCTTCCTCTCGCTTGGCTAGTGGCAATCTTCTGGGCGTCTGGCGAATAGGTCTTGAGTCACCCGTATCGATGCGATGTTGCACCACGTTCGTTCTTCCATTACCAGTCCCATCCTGGAAGGCATCTTTATGACGTTTGAGAAGTTCCCTTACCTCTCGGCTCTGCTCAGGATTTAGCTCTTGACACGCTGCCTCGATAAGACTGTCAAGCCACACTGAATGTATACCGGATGAGGAGGCAGCTGTTCGCACTTGGCGTACGACGGAGGACACAGACGAACATATTCCCAGGCTGGTTCCTTCCCGAACGGTTACTGGGCGATCCCGGACAGGAATCTTCGCCTCTGCACGAACTAAAGCTTTGGCTACCAGCATTCCATGTCCAGTTTCGTCTTCGCCAAACGTAGGCCCTACCATGACGACACAACCTTCAGGAATTTCACCGTCCAGCTTCCCCTCTACCATTACTTCACTACGTCCTGGCAGTACCATGTCTATCGCTGCTATCACCCGTACCGACGCGGCGTTCCTCTTCTGCAGCACTACCTCCTCGTTTCCGACTCTCAAAATTCCGCTTCCCAAGTCTAGTCCGAATTTGTACTTAGTCATGATGTCCATCCCGAGAATAACGTCCTCTTCCACCTCAGCGATCAAGACACGATGGCGAAACTGGGTATCACCGATGATGAAGTCGACCACTGCCTCCCCTCGAACGTTGGCTGGCTCCCCCGTTGCTGTTCGCAGTGTCCATCTTGTGGGTGTTATTGCTCTTCTCACGATGCCTGGTCGGATGATGGTCATTGTGGCCTCTGTGTCCAGCAGTAGGTCTCTGGGTTCTCCATGCACATGGCCACTGACAAAAATTGAGTTGGCTTGACGACCCAGAGACGCGACGATAGCAGAAGTGGGGGCATTCCTGGTGTTGGCGCGGGTTGACAGTCGCCCCTTTCCATCAACACTCTTTAGTTTCCCTCGCTGGTACTCGTTATTCGTAAGTTTAGGGCATCGATCTCTGAGGTGCCCGACCTCCCCGCAGCCCCAGCACCTCGTTCGTTTCTTCTTGGTCTGCAAGGCTTGAAGAACTTTCTCCGCGATTTCTTCTATGGAAGGCACAGGTTGGACCTCCTTGTCTCCCTCCAGAGCTCGGATGCGCGCCTGGCTGCGCACGGATTGTTGAACAGCCTCGAACTCAAGGGCTAGGGTCAAAGCATCATTCAACGATTTCGGGCGCGCCAGCTTCACTGCCCGCTGTGTCTCGGTCTCGCGGAGCCCGTCGAGAAATTTCTCGGTAGCAAGACTCTCGTAAACGTCGCTGGGCACTGTTGGGTAGGCGCTCCTAACAAGACTGGCTATGTCTGCTTCAAACTCCTGTAGGCTCTCGTTAGGTCTTTGGCAGTGATTTCTTAACTGGGAGCGATATAGCTGCTCCATATGTCGATGTCCGAACCGCATTTCCAGTTTTTGAACGAGAACGTCATAGTTCTGTCTCTCCGATAAGGTAACAGCTTGTAGGACTCGTAGGGCCTCTCCGCGCAGCGACAAGCTCATCATTGCAGCTTTCGTGGCCTCTGACCACCCATTAATCATGGCGGCGGTCTCAAACAAGGTGAAGTATTCTTCCCATGCAGATTTGCCATCGAATGTTGGCAGGTCAGAACGCCCAACTGTGGGGACGGGTGCACGATCCATTGGCAGGTCAGTCCGCCCAGCGGCGGGAACAGGTAAACTCTCCTTACCTTCCGATGGTTCAGCAGCGGCAATGGTTTCGTTTCGTTGCTTGTCCTTATTTTGAAGCAGGGCGCTCGCAAGCTCGTCCTCCAACTTCCGCAGCGACTCTTGAAATTCCTCCCTCAGCTTCGTTTCCGTAGTGAGTGTTACTTCTCGAAGTTTCCTCTCAAGATTGGCATTATTTTCCATTATATTCCTTTCCATAATTTTGGAGTTTTCTACTATTTTCTTTTCTAAAGTTTCCACATCGTCCGCCATTTTCTTTTCCGAAATTTCCACCACCTGGCCTATGCCGCAAGGACGCTCAAAAAGGAATATATCTGGGTCCTCACCTCCGTCCAGCAGTAACTGACGTAATCGCACTTGTAGCGTAGACTTTGATCCCGTGGCATCAGCTTCTCTTTCTTCCAATTCCTGCCGTAATTCCGAAACCTTCAGTGCTGAAAGTTTTACTTTCCTTGTCGCCATTTTACAGTACAAAATGCGAGACACACGGTGGTGCATTCTTGGAATACACGGTACCTGAGATTATAATTTTCAATGTTTTTGCATGTTCTTTCCTTCCTCTTTGTCAGACACCAACAGTGATCTTCTGTTCTCTCTTAGGGGTTCAGGTCGCTTATATTTTGTATGAGTCTGTTCCAGATATATATTCTATGACCCACCTAGCGTCGTATAGCAACGAATCTCTGAAGCTCTTCAACTCTTCCTCGCGCAAGAGGAATTCCATATCCATTTGGCTACCAGATCCTGTCACCATCGCCAGCTATTATCTCCATGAGCAAGAGGACTACGTCTACCTCTTTACTCACCATGCTGTGCTAGTATCAACTGTTAACTCTTTGAAGACCAGCTCAGCAAGAGATAATTTTTTTGTTACAATATTGGCAATACTTATATGTTCTCCTTTTGTCTCCTACCCCCCACTCTTTTCCCCTTCCTCGGTCCCTCCGTGCTCCGTTGAGCAGCTCTCACTACTAAGTCGGCAGTTGATTCGATCAGTCAGGGCTCAACTCAAGCCAGTCTCCTCAAACCAAGAGACACTTTCTTCACTCCACGCCATGTTGGAACTCTAGGCATCCGTCAAGGGGGTCTTCCCTATCAACATTTAACCAAGATAAGTACAGCTTCAAGTTTTAACCTCATCTTCATGATTTTAACGATTACATGCTTTTAACGATATTTTATAGACAGCGTGAGATTAATTATTTGGGGCAAAATCATTCTTCGAGGGATTTGCTATGTTGAGCTTTTGTCTGTCTAAGCCAAACTCAATAGAAAGTAGCTTTTCCTACGCTAACTAAATGAGAAATCTTCTCACCACGTGGGATATTATCTAAATACCCGCTGTCTATAATTCACCAAGCTAGTTCCCCCGTTGGATTTTCATTAGCCCCATTTTTCTGCTAAGATCGTTCTGGAACCTTCCAGATCTTGTACTTTATCTGCAAGTTCTGCCGTCATGTATTTCTCACTTACTTGTGAGAATGCTATTTAAAATTGAAGAATCTCACTTCTAAATTACTACAATAGTGAATTTTCGTCCACCGCTGGAATTTTCTATGGCACATTTAATTGTAATTTACAACTTTCTCAAGAAATAGACTCTCGCCTACCTAGTGAAACCAGATATTTTCATCATTGCAATAACTTTTTTTGTCATAAACTCGTGTTTATACAGTGAACTTCTCATATATTTCAACGAACTATAGTGAAAACCAGTGCTTGCTCAACTTTTCTACCGCGTCGCGATCGTCCGTTTATATTCAAACAAAGCCATGAACATTTTTCCTCAATCCCCATCTCTCTTTCCTAAACCTCTTACTAACAATCCGTAATAAATTTTTAACTTTAGGTCTGTTTCAACGAGGTGTCAATCTATAGATGTGCCCTCCCATTTTTTCTCATGTGTAATTAATTAATCTCTGTATAATTACGTGTCCAGCACACGTTTCAAACTTACATTGTTTCTCCCTTCAAATTAGGGAAAACAATTCTTTCAACTCTTGAGTGAGTTATTTTTAGGTCTCACGAAATGTAAACTGCCCCATTTGGCTCGTGATTTCTAATTAAACATAGGAAGTCTAGAACCTTCTTTTTGATTACCTCTTCAGGTTTCACAGTAAGTGACCTGCCCTCTTTTGTATAATTCTCATAAAGTAATTCTATTTAAATATAAGAAGTTGTAGTAACTTCTATTTTTTGCTTTATGTTTTCCTTGTTGTTATTTTCGAATTTGTTATTCTCTCTAGAATGTTCTTTCAGAAATTTCTTATAGTACACTCCTTGTACTCAATTTAATGTTTAAACTTTAATCATTTCATTGCCTTTTTAAAATCTTATCAAGGTTTTAGTACTAGGTTTGAAACCTTAAGAATTGTTATTTGCCTGGAGCAATTTCTGAATGTTGTTGGAGGTCTGTGACCCCAAATTGTTAACAAGATTGCAAAATATTTAATTGTCAAAAATATTAACTTCTTTAAATTGTTAAATAAATTAAATATTTGTTTTTGGATTCATCATTTCTCTGATACTACAGTTAGGCAGGATCCTGGCTTTCCTAGCTCTTCCTAGGTTTATGCCCTCGTTCATACTCAATAAAGCTTTTACTATCTGTCTGGCCAGACCATCACCCTTCCCTATAGTACTTTTATTCGTGCTTGGGAGGAAATACACTAAAGCCTTTCTCTGGCAAACTGCCCAAGTCCTAGCTGCGGTTCCCGTTAGCCTCGACCAAGCTCGTTCCTATTTTAGGTATCAAAAAGTTAAATTTCAGTGGCAACTGCCTCTAAGTGTATTTAAAGTTAAATTTATAATTTTTGTGGAACTCTCATCCTATTTTTCTATCCTTTTTCTCCAGTCCGAAACCCACTTCCTTTTCTTAATCATCTTCCCTTGGTGGGTGGGTTATTCCTCAGCCTATAATCTACCCACACGGACAGTCAGCACATGATTAACCAGGCTTCCAGATGGTACACACAAGACAGTCACTAATAATTAACTATCGTACACACTTCCTTAAAGTAGGCCTTTTCAAAAGTACGCACTGTTTCATACAGAAGCACGCACGCATAACCTGACCCTCACATCTGACACCAATTGTAACGTTTTTAGGGTTCGTAAAAATAGGTCAGGCTATAATGCACTAAATCTTTATTTACAATAGTGTTATTTACACTAGTTAACACTAAATCAAATTATTTACACAAATTAACACTAAAACAAATTAGGCCTGATTACTTGCACACACACACACATACACAGAATCTCACTTTATACAGCTACAAGTCACTATTTATGTACACTGATCTCTACAAGTCAGTTTCTCTTGAAGTCACTATTTATCTTCCACAGTCACTATTTACATTATTTATTTCCACATCACACCGCGTCTTCACTATTTACAGTCCTCCATTATTTATTTTCACTCATCGCGCTAGGCACGGTAAACTGCTTCAACTAACACTGACTCCGATCTCACACTCAGGACTCCCACGCAGAACTAACTGCTCACCTCAGCTTGCTCGTATATATGCAGTCAGCCATCTGGTCTCGAAAGTTCTAGTTCTTGCCCCTTCCAGTAGCGTCGAGTATGTCCTCGTGGTTGGCTTCCAGAATCATCTAGCCACTCCCAGCGAGGTTCGGGACCTTCTTGTCACACCCAGTAGTCTCCGGAAGCAGAAAGAGTCTGGAAGCCTTGCGTCAATAGTCACCTGATTCGTACCGCTATTGTATAGGTAGTGGCCTTGGGGAGGGGCTACCCTAATTAGCCCGGCCGGACTGGCTATTCTGCATTCCTCATACACCCCGCCTGCCCGTCACTACGAGGATAAAGAATGGCGACCGCTGGGCAATTGCACGAATCTTTACAGTATGGAAAAGACTACTTACATGAGTAGGAGCGATCATCCTTTCAAAGTTAAGGGCCGACCACAGCGAACAAATTATGGTAAATATTCTTTCGTAAACCGTACCATTGATTGCCGCAGTCTTAGAGCCTTTTCCCAAACATATAGGTGTGTTTAAGAAAAGACTGACTATTTGTGTAAATACTCCGGTTTCATTGTTAGTGAATTGTAATGTACAATTATTTATTTGTTATGTATATCTAATTTGCCACCGGGGGACACACCCCCAATTGCAAATAAACGAATGAATGAATTACAAGAGCTACGAGGAAAAAGGGACTCGATCGAGGAAATCTTCCACACAACAGATGCAATGATAAAGATTGGATGCAAGAAGAAGAATAATACGAGCTGAGACACCTGATGACGCGCTTTGCGATGCACGGTTTGCATCATCGTATTTGTACCAGGAAATCCTTTCACCAGGCTAGCTATGAGTACGTGTGTTTTGTGTGGAGAACAGTGTGATACATAGCCTATCACGCTATGAAGTGCAAGAAGTGAGCGGTCACTCTGACCGAATTTTGCTCGGATTCTTGAGCCTGATTTAATTTATATATTTTGCACATTGTGCGTAATAAATTTGTAATTAATATTGGTCAGCGCATCGTTGAAATTTCGACAAGATCTTCTTGCGGGTTCTCTACAGAAGACTGCGTACGAGGACCTGGGTTCGATGTGGTACGCATTGAAGCACATGAGAAACTACCTCTGCAGGATTCTGGTGGTGGAATATGAAGCGACAGGGGCAGTAAGCACGGACTGTGGATACTGTATTGACTGCATAGATAAGTGCACAGTTATGTGTACCGTGGTGACCTGCTTACAGAGTGAGTTTAATGTAAAGCTGCATCCTGTAATTACTGGTGTACATACAGTCGTAGCTATAGAATAAAATTTTGTGAGAATAATACACGCTGCCAGTTGTGTTTATTCACGAGCGAACACTGCAGGCAGTCGCTATATATAAGGCGCGTTCAAAAAGTAACGAGCCGGAGGCTGGAATGCGCAAACCAGTGACGACATCGGCTAATCGTGGCGTGTGTTACGAGGTGTGGTTCCTACGAGGTGTGGTTCCTACCAGAGCGTGGAAGGTCACAGCCCGTCGCTAGAGGGCACGCCTGCACGTCACGTGACGATACAAAGCGAGCAGCAGCATGCATCAATCGTCCAACCAAGACCAAGAGAGTAGGCCATTCGACATGTTTCTTGGTGTGGTTGAAGACTGTGGGGCACCCATTGGGCACACACTTTCCGCAAGTGCAGTCGTTCCTTCATGATGGTGTGCACACTTCCGACGCTCAATCCGACCACGGCGGCTATGGCGTTCACTGTCACTCGGCGGTCCTGGGTAATGAGTGCATCAACCAGCTGGGCGTTGTCATCGGTAATGCAGGGGGGGGGGGGGGGGGGGGTGCCCCAGACCAGGCATCATCGGCTAACGACACCCGTCCTTCCCTGAAGCGCTTGTGCCACGCCTTGACCCTTGCAAGGGACATGCAGTGTTCGCCGTACACTAGTGACATTCGGCGATGAATGTCCTTTCACTGTCAGAAACCGAACAACACCTCTTTGCTCCTCGTTTGACGCCTCCATGTCACTGTTTGCAATGCGACTGGCAGCGTTGGACGATTGATACATGCTGCTGCTCGCTTTGTATCGTCATGTGACATGCACGCGTGCCCTGTAGCGACGGGCTGTGACCTTCCACGCCCTGGTCGGAACCACACCTCGTTAAACACGCCACGATTAGCCGGTGTAGTTACCGGTTTGCGCATTTCAGCCTCCGGCTCGTTACTTTTTGAACGCACCTTATATATTATTTATATGCTTAATATAGCATTCTTTTTTTATATTTTTATTCTTTCAGTATTTGTTTAATTTAAGGTTAAATTATTTCATGTTACGTACTTTTTCCATCACATTCCCAAATTTACTACGAATTGGATATTGCAGTCAAATATTTTACGCAGCCAATGGGCATGGAATAAAATCACAGATATGATGGAGATACAATGGGTAAGTCTGAGATGTTGATCCCGGAGAATCTGTTCTCTCATTTCAAACACTATTCACTACACATTAATATTGACTGCACTTTGTTCAATGCCTACAGTTCACATCTATACAAAATTGAGTCAGAGAAAGTGGACTCTTTTCGCACTCCATAGCGTGCACTACAGCCCGTGAAGGGCCTAGGCCTACCAAGCGACCGTTGCCCAGCCATTTGGCCTGCAGATATTCGGGTGAGGCGTGATCAGCGCATCGGGTCCCCTCGGCCTTTAATCTTGCTCTTCGTGATCGGGGCACTGCCTCACCGTCAGACAGCTATTCAATTTTCCTCACGAGGCTGAGTGCACCTCGTTCCAACCCTCATGTCAGTTTCTAAAATTCCTGACGGAGCCGGGAATCTAACCCGGGGCCTCCTGGTGAGAGGCAGGCGCGCTACCCCAACACCACGGGACCGGCTAGTATGTTATGTACCACACTGATTATTGCGCAGTAAACATATACTCGTGGCAGGCCTGATGGAAAGACTACCTGGTGCAAATGCGATGGTGAAACCCATGAATCGCAAATCTCGTCACGAGGTGTCTTAGCTCGTACTCTGCTCGCATCCATTCATTATTTAACATTGCAGCTGTGGTGTAGAAGGTTTCTGTAATGGAATCTCTCTTCCTACGAAGTTCTCGTAGCAGTTCTTCACATACCAGTGTGGATGGTAAGTGTATATTGTATATTATAACAATTAGATTTATCTTGAGTCCTGGAGAGTAAAGAGTCAATATTAATTTGTACTTTTTATTGTGCCAGTCCTCAGCGCAAATAATAATATTAATAGGAATGCAAGACTTACAGTACATTAAAAATGTTAGGCTAAATTTTACCCATTCTGACAACTTCAATCTTTACGTAAACATTTTTGTCTACATAACATCCACGTACGTTTTCTAAGGTTTATATCCCCCCCTCTCCTTTATGACTTTCTAGAATTTGTTTTTAATTTCTATCTTAATCTTCTTTCTAGATCACTGTTCCTTCTTCAAGCTGGTTTTAGGTGGCTTCGGTGGCGTAGTCGGTAGCATGCTGAGCTTCTATATACAAGATACTGGGTTCAAACCCGGCAGAAGCGTTAAAAATCTCTCAGTATGCCTTCCTTCTGAGGGGAAGTAAAGCCGGTGGTCCCACGTCATAGATTTATAGCATGTTAAAGAACCTTCCACTAATTACACCTGTGTGAAGCTAAATTGGATAGGTTAAGAATGTAAACAATGCTCTTTGGTTTCTACGTTCGTTGCCAAGAGCCGACTGCGGTGGCGTCTAGTAGCTAAGTTCTGAACTTGGCCTAGTAGTCGTTTACGGTGGCGCTTGGTGGTAAAAGTTGGAACTATTTGAAAAATTCTAAGTTGCAGTCTGTACTTAAATTAAAAAACAGATAACACACACTAATACAGTCATCACAATTAACAACGGTTATCAGACAGATTCTACACACACCCAAAGTGCACGGGGCTACATGATGTCGCAGCCCCTAAACTTCAGAACCAACCAACCAAGCTGGTTTTATATCAAGATTTATTTCTTTCGCATTTATAGTACATTATGCAACGAGCCTATAATGGCTATAATTAAGACACGAGTATTTTTTATAAAACGAGCGTATGCGAGTTTTATAATTTCCATACGAGTGTCTTAATTACCATTATAGGCGAGTTGCATACGACTGTTTATGTTCGACGATAATTATAACTTTATTATATGTTTTAACATAAATATTCATAAATATCTGTTGAGAGTCAGCTACTGGAATTTTGTGATCGCAGAGCGAGCGTTGGGTGTTATATCTTTGTCTTTCAAGAGCTTTGAACGACCGACGCATGCGCTCTGTGGGCTTGCATTGCCATATGCAGCCATATGTTTACATCAGCCGTCCCTCAGTAATATTGTCACCGCAGTCATTTGAAGACAATGCGCTGTGTAGAAATTAGTGTTGGTGATTTTAAGGTACAGTGCTATTTCTTGTCTCATATTCGGTAGTTTATTTACGCGAACATATGGACGGTGGGTATTCCATGTCGGTAATTTATTATAGTTCGATGTTGTGTTTATGTCCGACATGTTGGATTTTGAGCGCATGCGCGAAGTTATCGTTACCTAATTGGTCAATGAACGAGCTCTGATTGGCTGGAGAAACTGTATCATAATGGAAAACAGTGTTATAATGACCATCATTATGATACAGTTATCTGACACATAATAGTGAGAGTCGAACATAAACATATTTTTGTAACAGATCTGTTTTTTTTTTTTTTTTTACATTTTAGCGCATTGTTTTCTAGCTTTTAGAGGGATAATTTATTAGATTAGTTTTGAGAACAACCTTAGTTTATGGTAAAATTTTCCATGTACCCAGTACATTAAGTCTTGCATTTCTATTCATATTATTATTATTATTATTATTTGCGCTGAGGAAGGTCACAACAAAAAGTAAAAATTAATATTGAGTTAAGGTTTTTAATCGGCAGAACTTCGTCAATAGGGAACAGTGCTTACATAGTCATTTGCATATCCCATTAGATTTATCTTCTTAATTTGTAAGGATTACTTATTTTAAGTTAGTTATTTCCAAAACTGAATACATGGAGTGTGGAGAGCAAAGTGATGGCTCTATATCTATTCATGGAAAACAACTCAACAAGGACACTGGATTTCGATATTTGGGCTCATACATAACATCAGATGGAGACACATTGGGAGAAGCACAAATGCGAACAAAATACAGCATGGGCTAAATGGCGACAGGTGACAGGAGTTTTTATGTGATCGTAAGATTCCTGTACAGCTGAAGTAAGAAGTATATCGCACTGTGATCAGACCTGTAGCATTGTATGGAACTGAGTGTTGGCCAGTAACCAACAGATCTCAATGGAGATGAGAATGCTGCGCTGGTCCATTGGCCTAACAAGACTGGTTCATGTCACCAATGTCCATGTAAGAGGCAACCTTGGTGTCGCACCAATACCTGACAAAATGCTGGAAGCTCGCCTGCGTTGGTACTGAACTCGAATTCAGCACAGCTTCAGGCATTGACAGAGCCGAGGATCGAACCGACTTGTGAACCTGATGATGTAAGAAATGGAATTTGGAATTGGAACAATATTTTATTCACACAAGTATTATAGGAAGTGAATGAAACATAATGATGACTTTTTGGAAAATTTTGGAGCATTTTGAAAGAATTAAATTTGGGAATATTTCAGTGAATGTTATTTTAACCAAGGGAGAGTCCAATCTTCAGACACTGGAATATGACCAAGGCTTCAAGTTAGCAAGCCTAGGACCGGTTTTGGTTGGCCAAGTTGACAATAACAAAATCGTGCACACGACACTCTAATAAGAGGATAGAACAATGAGTTTTTCTTGATAACTCAACAGGCAATCAGAATGAACCACAAATTTTTTGAGGGAATCGCTATTATATTACATTTTCACATATAAAGCGATATTAGCACTTCCACAGTTGCAGAAGAGAAAATTAAATTTAATTATCAAAACAGAGTTATATATTTATGGACAGAAGATAAGATATGAGCGAAATTCAGTTTATTAGGACTCTGTGCGAGGCTAGAACGCCATGTTAGTCTGGCACGCGCGCGATTGTCAAAAGCGCAGAATTCATTCCTTCTTAGCGACGTTTAGAGAGAAGACCTGTATTACCGAGCGTCCCAGGGGAGCTCACCATTGTATTTGAAGTAAGGCCAGGAGACTTGGACTGGACCGAGAGGAGACACCGCAATCGCCGAGGAACAGTAGAAGAAGCCGGCGCACATCGAAAAGCATTAACTTACAACTACAAGGAGCACTTTATAATTCAAAGTTTATTATCAGAAGACTTAGATACTACAGCTTTATACTTCTACAAAACCACTAGTAGCATAGTATACACCGGCTACTACAACGAAACGTTATTTCTACAGTATATTCATCACGCATTTACGATGATAAAAGTCTACGAGTCAGGGGGGGGGGGGGGAGTTCCCATTCTACAATTATTAAGGAGATTGTCATGAAGCACTAAACAATGGAAGGAGGTTAATCTACACTCACGGAGTGGGAATTTAAAGAGATCTTGACAACCATGAGTCGATGATTCTACAACTGCTAGTCCATCATGCAGTATTCTGAATTTGCCTACAACAACACTATTCAAATGTCCACTACCAACTTGGGAGATGTCAACCAGAGACTTTCAACCTACAATGATGAGATGCTACACGAGGCCAGCGGACAGGGGAGTTAGTTTGTTCCGGATACGAGTTGCCAGACTAGGTGTCGAGAAGCGAGAAGATCCGTTAGCAGGATGCGAGCCAGCAAGCCCAGGTGTTCGCAGCGCAGCACTGGAGGGGGCCGCACAGCCTATTGTCAAGCACCCAGCAGGAACTGGTTTCGAGGCAGACGTTGAGCGCGTGCCAATCCTGGAGAGGAACATCTTGAATATCAAGTCAGATGTGACCGACTTATATGTAGATTTTCTTTACTCATAACCCATGCTGTTATGTTGTCTATTTTAGCGTTTTAACTGTAAATTTTATTCTACGTCAGCGTGTGACGTTTTTGACGTAATTTCATTTGTATTTGGATTTTTGATATTCCGTATTTGAATTTTTAAGGAAACGTTTTAATTATGCTCACTTTGAAACGAAACTGTTTTAATTGGAATGCTTCGATCGATAAAAATGCGTAACAAGCGACAGAATGCGTCAATATTGCTAGATTGCATCGTTATAAAGAGAAATAGTTATTGAAAATGTTAAAACATTGTTTAAAATATTTTATTGTGTAAGAATATAAATGCAACATTTATAAAAATATTCTTGGAGTATAACAATTCCAATTTTGGATTGTTACTGTAATATGACATTGTTATAGTCATTGATAATAAATATAACGGATTTATTCATGAAATAGGATCATATTGTTGGCAGTAAAGGTCAAATGATGCCTATAATTAGCAACAATTATATTGAAATAATTGGAAATAACGAAACCACAGGCCAGGTGATTTGCAGGTCTACCTGAGGTCTTGTATGAAATGAAACACGTTTATAAATGAATATTTGATTCATTAAAGTATACCAGAAAGGGAGGATATGCATTATTGTTATTAAAAGCGAAGACGAGCGGACTATGGTATATTAATACTAATATTTTATTGTAACGTGGAAAAACATTATGTTGTTAAAGTTTATTAACGAAATGCGTTAATTAAAGTCAAGTGGAATTTTGTACAAGCTGAATTGAAGTGAACAAAAATGTTATTGTTATTTAAGAGCACGAAGATAATTAGTTTGGAGAGGAGTTTGTTAGGAGTGCACCATGGACAGTACTTCACCGGTTCGTGTTTACTTAGTAGGGTTACTAATTCTTATACACGTTTGGAGTGTATTAAGATGGGTTTTATTGAAAGAATACCGTGCAGCATTATTGTTATTATTGTTGAAAGAAAAGGAAAGGAAAGGAAAGGAATGTGTTGAGATATGGAAGCGTGTGGCAAACGCTATTTTAAGATGTTGTCCACCGTATAAGAAAGTAAATAAGTGTATTGCCGATTGGAGCAAAGTATTTGATACAGTATGTCAAAGAAGTAACTGACATTAGGGTTTGCATTTGTGTTGTTCATGTCAGAAAGTGTTATTACGAAATCCACGAAGTTTATTGAAAGTAGCCGAGTAGTCCCGCATCGTTCTTCAGGTTTATTGTAATTTATTCATTGATAAGACATTTTAGAGCTGTAATTAACTTGATCGTTCGTTCGTTCGTTACCAAAGTTCTATTTATTATGACAGAGACCAGAAAATACCAGTAAAGACATTGTTTGTGAACTAGTGTTAAAAATTGTTTAAGAGAAAAGGATACGCAGTAAGATTGTCATGTCTCGAAGAATCTTGTAAATATGTTCATTGAATACCGTGCTGGACATGGTAATTTCAACTTTTATAAATATTTTAATTATATTAATAGTTTAATACTTTTATTCTTATTACGTTAATATTTTTAAATCGATAAGTGTATCATCTAGGGCAGTGTTTATTTTAAATTACATTCTTTTTGAGAACAGCTGATTTTATCAGACTGCTAAGAGTAACCGAGTCACACGGTGATTGTCAAGCATAACTTCATAATTCTTATTCATGAATTACTACTTTCGTGCAACTAGAACATTCATAGAAAGTTGTTAAACAGATAGAAGGACTATCTACTGATTTAAATATTTTATTTTCAATCTTCAATTATCTTATTTGTGATAGGGAGATTTTAAATGCCCTGTAATCACTTTAGTTAATAAATTCACAGGTACTATTTTGTTTGCCTGCCCATTTTTTATAGAAACTCATCATCTTTTCATTTCGCAATCGAAGTGCGATAATACTGCCAGTTAGTTATTAGAACTCACTTAGTCTCAACTTCACCGTTCACGCTCGAGATCCGAGATTCTCGTCCTACCATCTTGTTATGGATATTTATTTTGCTAGTAAATGTGTAACTAATTAGTAGCGTTATTGCATGACCGGTATGCGCCGAGGGTTTCCTAGTCATACGCTTAGTAGGGAAGTGTTGATTTATCTGGCTGGGTATCGATGTCCTTACAATCCTTTCCATCTCTGCGGATATAGGTGGTGGCTATGCGAGATTCAGGCACAGTACGGACATGTACTACGGAGTTGCGAGGTTACAGTGGCAAGAAGAGTACTACAACTAGATGTAGTAGGCAAGCGACAACAAGGAAGGCTCAAGAAGCGGTGGCTTGACCAAATAAAGGAGGATATGAGAGCAGCCAATGTTGAGGAGAAAGACGCTGCAGACCGTGCAAAATGGAGGCTATTGTGCAGAAGAGCCGACCCTGCTCTGCGGGACAAAGGCTAGAAGAAGAAGAAGAAGAAGAAGTTAGTAATTTGAGTTTTAAGGGGCGGAACACCGAGGCCATCTGCCCCTACTTATTTTAAGATATAGACAAATAATTTGCTGATGATCTCAACGTAAGCTCGAAACATGTACAAAACTGTCAACGTTTTGTATCAATCAACTAACCTTTACGATCCTTAACGTAGCGGCTAGCGTTCTTGGATGTCGCCCCCGGAGGTACGGGTTCGATTCCCGGCTCTGCCAAGAACTTAATTGTGGAGTGAGGGCTGGAACGGGCTACACTCCGCCACGTACGGCAAAACCGAGACGAGGAGGGCTCGATTACCAACTCGGCCCCATCCTGGAAGTAGTGTTTTCCGTGGTTCCCCCACCACTTATACTTGAGAAAAATGGTTCCTAACTTAAGGACACTAATCCAATCCCCAATTTACAAATTAAGGGTCCAGGGGAAGAAGGGAGAATGTCAAATAATGCAAAGTATTCAGGAAACGAGTTTTAAAGACTTATTACTTATATGTACCTACAGTATATGTACGCGTCAACCTGAAACTTCGTTTTCTCGCGACCCTCATTGTTCTTAGGCAGACACAATTGTGCCTTCAATACGTCGCAAAGAGGCCACCAGATCGCGCTGATATCTCGATTCTACATTTTGAGTGACATTGCCCTTCTTTTCGTGGACCCTCCAAATACACACACTATTACAACCATCACAATAACACAGGTTATCACACAAATTCCACACACATCCAAAAAATACACCACGATGTCGCAGCCCCTAAAACAAACAAACAAACAAAACAATCCTTTACGAAGTTTCTATTCCTCAACGACGTGTCTGGCAGGCAGTGTTGAGTATGTGTGATGGCCATGCCGAACAGCCTTGTCAACTCAGCAAGTACCATTTAGCTAATGCCGCCAAGAAGCGATATGCTTCATTGCACACAGCTTCACGTTCCTTGGACTCTGCTTCCTCCTTCAGACGGTTTGTCACCTCTACTATCTGCCACCACCACCGACTTGACGGTGTATCCTTAACCCTCGGTCTCATCAAGTTCCGATAATCGAGAGTTCCGTGTAATTCCCATTTCTTCACCATACGAATTAACACTCTTCAAGCAACAGCAGGATGAAATGCACCATGAGCCCTGACAATTGTGAGATTTGCTGATGACATCGTCATCTTAGCCGATTCACCAGAGGAGTCAAATTAGTTTATAAATGGTTTGGAAGGATCGCGGGTTCAAACCCGGCCGAAGACGTCGGATTTTTTAAGAGCGTTAAAAATCCTTCAGCATGCCTTCCTTCGGAGGGGAAGTAAAGCCGGCGGTCCCATGTCATAGATTTATGGCATGTTAAAGAACCTTCCACTAATTACATCTGTGTGAAGCTAAATTGTATAGGTTAAGAATGTAAACAACGCTCTTATGTTCATACGTTCGTTTCCAGGAGTCGACTGCGGTGGCGTCTAGTAGCTAATTTCTGACTAGTAGTCGTTGACGGTGGCGTTTGGCGGCAAAAGTAGGAACTATTTGAAAAATTCAAAGTCTGTAGTCCTTACTTGAATTAAACAAGAAGTTCCGTGACGAACTAAAGAGCCTACTTCACTTATAATTTAAGATTCATGCCAATTATTAATCTATATGGATCTATCTAGAATAATGACGAAATTAAGTTGGTAATATCGACATTTCTAATTAGTTCGAAATACTGTATACCTGGCATAATGTAGCCTAATAGAGAACTACAGTTGGCAGCCCTGGTGACTGAATATATTCTTAGTTCCATCTCTTAAGGTACAAAAACAAAATTTGGTTGAAGTCCAATGGATAGCAAGGATGTTACATGCAGTTAAACATTGGATCTAACAGCGCACGTAAAATCATGTTGGCAACAATGCCATACATGTATTGGTCAGAAATAATCTGAAATAATATGATCTATTGTTTTGTCAATTTTTAATGAAATCCATTAGTGTAGAAGTTACATGCATTTCAAAATTGGACCTCTCAACAGGCTTGGAATCATGTTGGTAGCACTAACGTATAAGTTACTCCAAATTAATATATAATGTCAGGTACTATACGTGTGCATAGTTTAAAGCTGTCGGCTTGCATACTTTCTGATATAAGGGTATTTGGATTTAAAAATGAGAGCATTTATTAACAGTTGGCAGCACTGGTGGCTCTTAAGAATATGCTCAGTCATATCTGTTTATGTACACATATCACATACGAAATTTGGTTGAATTCCAATTGATAGTGTAGAAGTTATATGCATTTAAAATTTGGACCTATCAACAGGCTTATACTCATTTTGGCAACACTGCCATGTATGGATTCCTGGAAATTAAACTGCAATATTATTATCTATACGTATGCCAATTTTGAAATAGCTCCCATCCATACCTTCCAAGATATTCAAGATATCCAACATGGAGCTCAAATTTCAATTGCGATTTTTCAGCAGTTGGTAGCACTGACTTAATTTTCAAGTATGACCGTGAGATATTCAGGTAGATATCTGTACTCCGACCAAATTGTGTTTCGATTGCTCCAGCCGTTTAGGAGTTGATAGTGGGGGGACACACACACAGCCAGACAGACAGCCAGACATTTGCCCGATCTTATAAGTCTACTTTTTCCTCATTTTTGCAAAATGTGAAAAGTAGGCTAAAAATAGATAACACACTCTAATACAGTCATCACAATTAACACCGGTTATTAAGTTCCCAAGGATGCTCACCTTCGGAGACTAATCACGAGCACGTCCCTGTGCAAACAGGAGGCATTTGCCCTTATGGGATGTCTATAGGCAAATTTTATTATTATTATATCAGACAGATTATACACACGCCCAAAGTACACGGGGCTGCATGACCGCGTTGTCGCAGCCCCTAAACTGAGGAACCAACCAACCATAAATGGTTTAGACTCCGTCTTGAGGAAAAAATTCACGATGAAAATCAATAAATGTAGGACAAAAATAATGGAATGCAGCTGAAAAAAATGAGAAACCCCCATTGACGTCAAATTGTCAGGCTAAAAACTGAAGGAAATAGGAGCAAAATACCCAGTGGTGGACGAAGCAATGAGGATATAGAAAGAAGGTTGGCTCAGGTAAGGAAAGCATGTATACAAAAGAGAAATCTGTTGACACCAAAAATATAGACTTAGGTATTAGAAAGGAATTTTTAAAGTCTTTGTCTGGAGCGTTGCGCTCTATGGAAGTGAAACTCGGGAGTGTTGGCGCAGCAGAAATGAGGATAATAGATACATTTGAAATGTTGTGTTACAGGAGAATGATGATCAGATGGGTAGATAGAGTAACAAATGATGAGGTATTAAGACGAGTGGGAGAGGAGAGATGTTTCTGGCGAAGAGATAGATTGGTAGGACACATACTAAGACACCCAGGAATAGCAAACTTAGTTATGGAAGGTAGCGTTGAGGACAAGAACTGTAGAGGTATAATAAGACTAGAATTTGTTTAACAGATTGCCTCGGATGTAGGGTCTGGTATCTATGTAGAAATTAAATTATTACTCAGGACATGAATGCATGGAAGCTGCATCAAACATTTTAAAAGATTGAGGACTCAAAATACAACAACCGCCTTGACAGGGATCTCCATAGCATAACTTACTGACTTACCTTGATGTGGAGGAAGTCCCGGATATCGAACGAGATTGCGCTGCCGTGCACGGGAGAGTCGTCATCCACTGAGCCGTCGTAACAAACGTTGGTCCGCACCGCGAACGCCACGGGTTTCGTCTGGAACAAGACAAGAAATGAGGATTAATTATAGTGCAAGTCGAAGGTATTTAGCAATTAAACACACACAGTTTGGATTATGAATTCCAGGGTTGGGGAGGTAACGACGTTACTAGAAACGGTTACTTTATACGGGAGGTAGCGGCTTCGGTGGCGTAGTCTGTAGCATGCTGAACTGATGTGCCCAAGATAGCGGGTTCAAACCCGGCCAATGTCGTCGGATTTTTTTAAGAGCGTTAAAAATCCTTCAGTATGCCTTCCTTCGGAGGGGAAGTAAAGCCGGCGATCCCATGTCATAGATTTATGGCATGTAAAAGATCCTTCCAGAGACTAAACTTGTGTGCAGCTATATTGTTAGGTTAGATTTCGTCGGAACGCTCTATCAAAGTTCCAGCGTTCCCCACTAGGTATCATTGATATCTGGTAGCAAAAGTTGGAACTACTTGAAATTGAACGGAACTTGTAGCTCACCCTATGGGTGTCCGCTGGAAGCAGCTACAGACTCAGGCGAGCCGAACATGTCCTCAGACAATCCCGGAATTAAAAGCCATACGATACATACATATACGGGGGTAACGTGGTTACTAGCAATCGTTACTCTATACGGGAGTTAACGACGCTACTAGCAATCGTTAATCTATACGGGAGTTAACGACGCTACTAGCAACCGTTAATCTATACGGGAGTTAACGACGCTACTAGCAACCGTTAATCTATACGGGAGTTAACGACGCTACTAGCAACCGTTAATCTATACGGGAGTTAACGACGCTACTAGCAACCGTTAATCTATACGGGAGTTAACGACGCTACTAGCAACCGTTAATCTATACGGGAGTTAACGACGCTACTAGCAACCGTTAATCTAAACGGGAGTTAACGACGATACTAGCAACCGTTAATCTAAACGGGAGTTAACGACGATACTAGCAACCGTTAATCTAAACGGGAGTTAACGACGATACTAGCAACCGTTAATCTATACGGGAGTTAACGACGATACTAGCAACCGTTAATCTATACGGGAGTTAACGACGCTACTAGCAACCGTTACTTTATATGGTAACGAGGAGGTATCTATATATTTAAAACACTAAGGTGATTTTTGTTACCGCGAGATTGAGAGAACGACAGAACCGATTTACTTCGTAATGCATTCTAACGAGAGCTCTTGACATGTAGATTTGCAGAGTGTCTTTAAAAGGAAAATATATGTTAGGGTATATTTTTAAATTATTAAAGAAAACATTAATATTTGCCGCTCCCGCGCTTGCGCACAAAGACTCTTTTCAACGAGGAAAATGGCGCTTGGTTCCCGCCGCGTCTAACTGAGATCTTTGTGTAAGAGAATTAAACAGGGTCTCCAATATTGTTAATTATGTATTTAGAATATACATTGAAATATAATTATAAAATAAGCGAAGTATTGAGAGAGTTAAACTGCAGGTTGAGTGTGTATGGTGATTTGGTACCTTGATATTGTTAACATGAACAGATGTCTGGATGGCCATGTGGCTAAAGTTCCAGTCCAGTATTATTCGAATTACGCATGGTCGAGGGGGTTCGAATTCCACCTTGGTCATATTTTTTTATTTCCGTTTTCTTCCTTCTTACGATTGATATTACATTGTCGAGCAGAGCGTCTTTAAAAGGAAAATATGTTAGGGTATATTTACAAATTATTAATGAAAAACATAATATTTGCCGCTCCCGCGCTTGCGCACAAAGACTCTTTTCAACGAGGGAAATTGGGCTTGCTTCCCGCCGCGTCTAACTGAGATCTTTGTTTATGAGAATTAAACAGGGTCTCCAATATTGTTAATTATGTTCTTAGAATATACATTGAAATAGAATTATAAAATAAGCAAAGTATTGAGGGAGTTAAACTGCAGGTTGAGTGTGTATGGTGGTTAGGTACCTTGATATTGCATTAAAAAGGCAGTTGTCTGGATGGCCGCGCGGCTATAGTTCCAGTTCAGTAATTTGTGTTAAGCATGGTCGAGTGGGTTCGAATCCCACCTCGGATATATTTTTTTTTTTATTTCCGTTTTCTTCCTTCTTACGATTGCTATTACATTGTCGACACATATTTTACTTCTATAATTCGCGTTAAGTATCGGATTCTCCTTTGCCATCTATATATTTAAAACACAAGGCGTTTTCTTTTGTAAATCGCCAACAACTCCCCACTGGACCAATTTTCATGCCGCCCCGGAGGTCCTGGGTTCGATTCACGGCTCTGCCACGAAATTTGAAAAGAGGTATGAGGACTGGAACGAGGTCTACTCTGCCTCGGGTGGCCCAAATGAGTAGAGGGGGTTCGAATCCCATCTCAGCCATCCTGGAAGTGGTTTTCCGTGGTTTCCCACTTCATCTTCGGGCAAATGCCGGGATGGTTCCCACTTTAAGGCCACGGTCGCCTCCTTCCCACTTCCTTGCCTAACCGTCCCACTCTTCCCATCCCTTCATCATGCCCCCTGTTCGCTTTGCAGGTGAGGCCGCCTGGGCGTAGTGCTGGTCACACATCCCAGTTGTATCCCTGACTCAGAGTCTCAAGCTCCAGGACACTGCCCTCAGAGGCGGTAGAGGTGCGATCTCTCGGAAAACCACATCCAAGATTGTTGAGGTGAGAATCGAACCTCCCTCTTCTTAGTTATACTTCAAGAGACTGAGTGTGCCCCGTTTTTGCCCTTAGACCAGAATTACAATTCTTGGCAGGGAAGGAAATGTAACCCGGGTCTCCGGGGCGATAGCCAAGAATAGGTGGGCTTCCATGTGTTAATACGATTTTGGACATGCACGGGTGATAGAATTCTAAAACTGCCTCCATTAGGGTGACTGCCGAAGTGAGTATTGAGTATAGGCCTATGCTCATTCCAGTAGTTGGCGAAGTGATTCTATGTTTCCCAGCAAAATGTACTGCCATAACCTATAACAGGTGATGGAAATTGCTTATTTAGAGCAGTTTCGTACTGTTTGTATCAAAATGAAGAGTTTATTCTGAGCTGCGTTTTCAAGCTATTACAAAAAAAATCGCTGGCAGGAACAACTATAAGGATTTTATTATAGGCGATCAGTCTCATCGCATTCTCCTAAGAAATCAACTTGAGTATGAAAGTGTCTGGACGGGTCATGTTGAACTTCATTGAATAAGACAATGATTATTTGTTTAGAGTACTGAGTCTAACTACTCTGTTGATTTCGGCAATGGAAGTATTATTTGACATTTAATATTTAGCGGCTCCGTGGATGCATGACACTATTGTGTTATCGAATAATACGAAGCCACATTTAAAATTCAATATAAATAGGCCATTTCAGGAACAATTCCAGATATTATGCAGTACAGTGTACTGTAAGGTCTATGACGATCAAATGTAAACATTGTTCTACATTGCATTTCTCTTGCGTAATATCTACGCGTGGTTACTTTGGTCTTTACTGTTGTGAGGGTAAAATTGATCTGCTGGAAAATAAAATATTTGACAGGCTGCAAGAATGTAATGATATTAATTTAAAAGTCATTGAACTTATATACAGTAGTTCAAACACATACATCAGCGTTAACAGATTAGATACTGAAGATGAAAGCCAGCTACTTTATATCCCTACTATAGAATTCTTCAATTCCTTGGAATTAAGGGATTCGCCTCCACATACTCCGAACGTTTGAGCCATAGTTATGCTCCTTAAAAATCTGAACGTTTCCCAAGGACTCCTATATGGAAACATTAATTGTAAGAAATATGTAAGAAATTGCTTGGATTCGGATATAATAGGTGCAGTAATATTGGGCAGAGAGTTCAAATCTTACGACTTGATTTAAAACCTTCCGATAAAACACTTGCAGGTACAGTACATTGTATTTTAATAGGCAACAATTTCCTATTCGCTCGGCATACCTTATCACAATCAATAAAGCTCAAGGAAAATCTCTAGAACGTATTGGGCTATTTACCTCATCACGTTTTCAGTCATGACTAGCATTATGTTGCAATGTTGAGAGTGCTAACTTTTGACGCCCTTAAAGTTGCAGTAGTGCTAAGAAGTAATCGTACAAAGAATGTAACTTATATAAGAAGCTTCTTCAGTAAATATTTTTGTCATTGTCCGTCATGTTTTGACGGGTTTCAACTAGTATATATTTAAAACAGTAAGGTGATTTTTGTTATCACGAGATAGAGAGAACGACAGAACCAATTTACTTCGTAGAGCACTCTAACGAAAGCTCTTGGCCTGTAGATTTGCAGAGTGTCTCTGAAATAAACAAATATAAGACGGTATATTTTTAAATAAATATAGAAAATAGCAGAATTCGGGCCCTCGCGCATGCGCACAATCCGCCTGGGCTCATGACAAAATGGCGGTGAGAAGTCCATTAAAATGTAAGTTATTTAATAAGCTTCCATGTAATTGAAAACATACATTAACCAAGTTCTGACAATACAATATAATAACAGTATGAACATATACGAATGTATATTGATTTTATTGATAATGAATTGGATTATTTTCTTCAGATAGCGGCTTTTGAAGATAGTGAATGGTTGCGTCTGCATCTAAATGTGAGTGCGCGAGTAGCTATTTGGTTAAGGCGATTGACTGTGGATCCAAGGATCGCAGGTTCGATCCCAACTCTCGCCAGTATTTTTTTTTTTTTGCCACTGAAATATTGTTTTATCAAGGAGTATTAGTAAGGTTTTATGTCAGTTAACGATAGGCCTACATATTTCTACACATTTTCTCAACACGTTTTATTTCCGTTTTACCATTGCATTACAGCATGTCCTCAATACGTCGTTTGAATATCTGCAATCAGTTCCAGTAACTGACAACAGATGGCAGTACCTCGCCAATATAGTTCCAGTAACTGAGAGCAGATTGCGTCGATATATTTAAAACACAAGGCATGGCCTTGATGGCGAGTTTTCGCGTGATAGTTAAATATTGTTTTATCAAGGATTATTAGTAACGTTTTATGTCAGTTAAAGATTCCTACATTCCCTCTCAATAAGTTTTATTTCCGTTTTACCATTGCATTACAGCATGTGGTCAAAAGAGCTAATATCTGCCATCAATTGCAGTAACTGACAACAGATGGCAGTACCTCGCCCATATAGTTTCAGTAACTAACAACAGATGGCAGCACCATTGCATCGATATATTTAAAACACAAAACATGGCGCGTTTTCAAGTGATGGAGAGTTATAGAGGGGAATTTTTAAGAAGGGAAACGTTGAAGAACATTAACTGACAGTTGAGTGTGTAGGCTATGTTGTTTATGTACTTTAATATTGCAATTTCTTCCCAATGCTTCGGTGCTCAAGTTGGTAGCATCCTAGACTAAAAGTTATAAATTATGCATCGTCGATATACTCTTAAATTATTAGTGAAAAGGTAGTTTTCCAGGCCCTGGCGCGTGTCCACAATTGCTTTCGCCATGAGAGACACTTGGCAAACATAATTCGTTTGAAGGGCTCCGACATCGTTGTCACTCAGCCCCATGTACTTTGGTGTGTAAGTGTAAAATTTTCTCTGATAACCCGTATTATTGTGAAAGCTGCATTTCTTTGTGTATTTGTAATTAAGGTGGGAAATGGCAAGGTGACGGCCGAGGCCTTAAGTTAGGAACCATCCCGGTATTTGCCTTGAGTGGAAGTGGGAAACCACGGAAAACCACATCTAAGATTGTCGAGGTGGGAATCAAACCTTCCTCTTCTTAGTTATACCTCTAGAGACTGAATGTGCCCCGTTTTTGCCCTCAGACCAGAATTAAATTTCTTGGCAGAGCAGGAAATGTAACCCGGGTCTCCGAGGCGATAGCCAAGAATGGGTGGGCTTCCATGTGTTAATACGATTTTTGACATGCACGGGACATAGAATTCTAAAACAGCCTCCATTAGGGTGACTGCCGAAGTGAGTATTGAGTATATGCCTAAGCTCATTCCAGTAGTTGGCGAAGTTATTCTATGTTCCCCTGCAAAATGTACTGCCATAAACTATAACAGGTGATGGAAATAGCTTATTTAGAGCAGTTTTGTACTGTTTATATCAAAATGAAGAACGTCATTCTGCGCTGCGTTTTCAAGCTATTGCCAAACATTTCGCTGGCAGGAACAATTATAAGGAATTTATTGTAAGCGATCAGTCTCATCGCATTCTCCTCACCAACCAACTTGAGTATGAGAGTCTCTGGACGGTCATGTTGAACTTCATTGTATAATACAGTTGTTTAATGATTATTTGTTTAGAGTACTGAATCTAACTACGCAGTTGATTTCGGCAATGGAAGTATTTTTTGCCATTTAATATTTAGCGGCTCCGATATTGCAGGTCACTATAGTGTTATCGAATAATACGAAGCCACATTTAAAATCCAATATAAATAGGCCATTTCAGAAACAATTCCAGATGTTATGCAGTACAGTGAAAGGTCTTTGACGATCAAATGTAAACATTGTTCTACATTGTATTTCTCTTGCGTAAAATCTAAGCGCGGTTACTTTGGCCTTTACTGTTGTGATGGTAAAATTGATCTGCTGAAATATAAAATATTTGCCAAGCTGCAACAATGCAATGATATTAATTTTAAAGTCTGTCTGTCTGTCTGTTAGGTAGTCAGCCCGAAGGCTGGTTGGATCCTCAAAAAGTACCGCCGTTACGTTATGTGAGTAGATACCCACAAAAACCCAAGGCAGCGCTATTTTGAGGCGTTCTAGGCAAGAAGAGGAGTGAGGTAGTTTGTCATTGCTTTCCTCACTGAGTCAGAACAGTAGTCCTAACCCTATGAGTTGAACCTTTCACAGCATTCACAGGCACTGACTGTGCCCCGAATGCCATTACTAAGCACCACCCATACCTCAGTAGCTTCCATATAATCACAGCCATGAGTGAGACTGAGACATCGGTGAAAAGCCACCTTTTACTCTAGCCTGTGCCAACTGACAAATGCAAAAGTACTGTATTCATCAAGAGATGGGGAACATTGAACTTATATCCAGTAGTTCAAACACATACATCAGCGTTAACATATTGGCGAACAGGTGTGCGAGTGTAAACTTTTCTCTGATAACCTGTGTTAATGTGATGGCTGTGTTGATGTGTGCATTTGTAATTAATGTGGGGAATGGGGAGTTAACGACCGAGGCTTTAAGTTAGGAACTATCCGGGTATTTGCCTGGAGTGGAAGTGGGAAACCACGGAAAACCAAATCCAAGATTGTTGAGATGGGAATCAAACTTTGCTCTTCTTAGTTTTGCCTCACGAGTGCGCCCCGTTCCAGTCCTCAGACCAGAATTAAATTTCTTGGCAGAGCGGGGATCGAACCTGGAATCCGGGGCAATAGCTCAGAATGTAGCCTTAAGAATGGGCTTCCCTGTGTTAATACGATCTTTGACAAGCACTGAACATATAATTCTAAAACTCCCTCCATTACTGTGGCTGGCGAAGTGAGTCTATGCTCATTCCAGTAGTGGCGAAGTGATTCTATGCTCCCTTGCATAATTTACTGTCATGGAAATACAAAGTATTGTACCTTCAACAGGTGATGGAAATTCATTATTTACAGCAATTTCATTCTGTTTATTTCAAAATGAAGATCGTCATCCTGAGTTGCGTTTGCAAGCAAATTGCAAAAATTGCAAGGATTTTATTATTGGCGATCAATCTCATCGCATTATCATCAGCAACCAACTTGAGAATGGAAGTATTCATTGTATATGTGAATATTATTGTTTATTGATTATTTGTTTAGAGTGCATAACAATGGGTCTAACCACGCAGTTGATTTTGGCAATGGAAGTAAGTTATTATTTGCCATTTAATATTTGGCGGCTACGTTGATGCAGGCCACTATAGTTTTATATAAAATGACGTTAATTTGGGCAGAAATGCTGCTATAAATAAACCCATTTGACGAAATAGAACATTAGCCGCAAAAAAGTGGGAAATCGGAGAAAAATACGAAGCCACTTTTAAAATCCAATATAAATATGGCATTTCAGAAACAATTCCAGATACTATGCCGTTACAGTTTAGGGTCCTTGACGAACAAATGTAAACATTGTTCTGCACTGTATTTCTCTTGCGAGAAATCTACACTTGGTTACTTTGACCTTTGCTGTTGTAATGGTAAAATTAATCTGAATAAATATAAAATATTTGACAGGCTTTAACAATTATTTTTCACTGGAGATGATATCTCAAGGAATTCCAGAGGGACTAATCGGCAGTAAAATGCTATGTCCTTCGTTTCATGGCGCAGCGGTCAAGCTGTATGCCTCTCACCAAGGCGGATCGGGTTCGATTCCCGGTCAATGCATGTGAGATTTTTGATGTGAAAGGCCATGTCCTGTGGTTCGGATTCCACGTTAAACGGAGGTCCCGTGGCTTATGATCGCGAGATTAACGGTCACGTTAAACTGCAAGCTTCCTTCCTTCCTTCGTTTCATTTGGTGCCAATGTTACTGTGCCACACGCACACGGTCCACATTGTTTTAAAATGTATGGAATATAAGCGATGGTTTGCGGCCAGTTGTATTAGACTCATCAGAATTCTTGAATCCCTTGGAACTAAACGACTGGCCGCCACATACTCCAAACGCTTGGCCCGTTATGCTGCTTAGAAATCTGAACGGTTCCCAAGGACTCCTAAATGCAACCATATTGCTTTGATTTGGAAATAATAGGTGCAGTTAAAATTAGGCAGAGATGTCTAATCCTTCGACTTGATTTAACACCATCCGATAAAACACTATCATTTTCTTTTAAGAGGCAATATTTTCCAATTCATTTGGCATACTTTATCACAACCAATAAAGCTCAAGGGGAAACTCTGGAACGTATAGGCCTCAATTTGCCCCAACAATTTTTCAGTCATGGCCAGCAGTATTTTGCAATGTTGAGAGTGCAATCTTTTGACGCCCTCATAGTTTCAATAGAGTCAAAAAATAATCGTACAAAGAATGTACAGTAGGCCTATATAAGAAAATTCTTCAGTAAATATTTTTCTATTGACCGTCATGTTTTGACGGGTTTCAACTAGTTAACGACGCTACTAGCAACCGTTAATCTATACGGGAGTTAACGACGATACTAGCAACCGTTAATCTAAACGGGAGTTAACGACGATACTAGCAACCGTTAATCTATACGGGAGTTAACGACGATACTAGCAACCGTTAATCTATACGGGAGTTAACGACGCTACTAGCAACCGTTACTTTATATGGTAACGAGGAGGTAACGAAGTTATTTATTTACTAGCGGCGTGAATTTTAAGAAATTGGGGGTAATTCGTCTTCGTCTTCGTCTTCTTCTTCTTGCTGGGTGCAGGTAAATTGTCCTAACAGCGATTAATCAGATGTCTCCTCGCTGATATCGTAGGAACACACTTCTGAAAGCAATCAACATTGGAGCGTGACTGGCCTTGACAACTGGTACATGCTAATGAACAAAATAACCCAACTTTTTGCAGCCGCATTTAGCATTACATCCCTTTTTACAATTGCTGACGTCCTGATAATATAAAGAGCAATAGAACAGTTCAACTTAACAAATACAACTATTGTTGTTGGTGAAGACGTGCAATTAGCTTGTCTTCCTCCAACCTCTGCTTCTGCTCATCAACATCTATTTCGTGTATATTATCAAGTTCAAGTGTGGGCTTGGTAATCAACTAGACCCAGAAGAGTGAGGTTGGAAGTTAATCGACAATACATTGGAACCAATCCAGACTTGACTCCCACCTGCACCGAAAAACTCCTCAACACAGTTTTTTGCAATTATAAAAAGGGATGTAATGCTAAATGCAGCTGCAAAAAAGTTGGATTATTTTGTTCATTAGCATGTGCCCGTTGTCAAGGCCAGTCATGCTCCAATGTTGATTTGCCATCAGAAGAGTGCTCATACGATATCAGCGAGGAGACAGGTGATTCATCGCTGTTAGGACAATTTACCTGCACCCAGCAGGAAGAAGAAGAAGAAGAAGAAGAACACGAGGAAGCAGAAATATTAGATGAATCCCCCAATTTCTTAAAATTCACACCGCTTTTATCATTTCCAATGGTACTGTACCCTCATTCTCATGACTGGAATGCCTTTATGGGAAGGTAATATGTAATTACTTGTGAAAATGAAGGGAGAGTCAGTATCATATGTTTCGCGACCCACAAGTTGACTTTGGATAGCGATCTCGACGAGAGAAGCGGGGCGCATGCGTTGCAAGTACTGTTGTCACAGCTGATTGGTTAGGGGTATTGATTATTTTTATCGACCAGCAACAAGAGATAAACTATGCTTTTTGGATGGGTATTAAAGGTTTTTTTTATACGTTCTGGCATATTTTAACATGTCTGTAATTATAGCAGGTGTTGGATTATTAACTACTTTCACATAATTGTATTCTTAGGAACACGGAAATAAGATATTTGCATTTTATCAGTTCCAGTTTTGAACACTCGTGGCGCGACGGTAGGTGACCTCGCAGTCGCGTTCTGGCTTGAACAACGGAGAGGGTAGATTGGATTATACCACACACGTTTACACATGTATCGAGTTATACCGGTGACCGGCGGCGAAATGTCACCTGCACCGTGAGTGAAAGTTCGTCTTGAGTAGTGTACGATCACTGTACAGCAGGGAGTTTTCCTTAGTGCCGTGAAGGACTCCAGTATCAGTTCCGATTAGGCCATTGCGAACGAAATGAAAATGCAGCTTGTCTTGCTAGATAACTGTTCATTATAGGCCAGCCGTATAGTGTTCGTGAAAGGTGAATACTTGCTTTTGACAAGCATACAATCATAATGTTCTTTCAGTAGACATTCTTCGCTTTGGAACTGGCCGTATCGATACACTCATTTCGTGTGTTTTGACAGAACAATTAGCACCTCCATTTGAGAAGCATTTCTCAATACGAGTGCTTGGATCTTGAATATACTGAGACCGAAAGGCTCATGACCCCATGACCATTTCCGGCTCATCGAAAATTGATTGCCGAGAAAAAAAAAATCCCAAAGAAGCTCAACCGCACATCCAACCATGGAACACCAACCAACCAGGGAAAGTCGCCAACTGAAGTAACATATTTATTTAATAGTGAGATTATGAACCACAGGACAATTCAGACAACAAGGGCACTCCAATGATTTTTTTTTCTATAATTTTCGAGAGTGCTGGTTGTGTAAATGATATGATGGGTTATAAACGGTTAATTTACATAGTCAGGAAACGACTCACGCGGTGCCCGGCCATGAAGAGGAAGTAGCACTAGTCGCCTTTTACCTAGACAGTACTGTGTCATGTCGCGTGTGAGTGGAAAACGCTGCAACTTGATCTCGGGTAATGGACAGGGTAAGGACGAGTAGTCCATTAATAGTACTATTATCGAACAGACTTTTATATTTGGAAAGTGCATTGAAACTGTTATTCGTGACTAGTCGAACTGTAAATTGTCAACATTTTGAAGTGCTATTATCAAATTCGTGTAATTGTGGAGTGAGAAAAGTTGTAAAGTCTGTGTAATATGATGCAGATGCGTCAATAAAGCCAGTGGCGGAAATAGAAAGGCAATTTTGAATATCCGCACAGTTTAGAATCAGTGGAAATTTTACAACTATTGTTCCGATAAAATCAGTGATTCAGGCTTTTACAACGTGTAATACTACTACCATCATGGGGGCCTATAACTACACGGAAGCTACCGCCATCCTTATGGCAGGAGGAATGTCCGAGTAAACCATTCAACCATGGGAAGAGCCGATGCCAAATAATACCATGAGGAGAAAAAAAACGATGGTTAAGGACGGTGAGTGAACCGAGGATCAGGTTCAAACCGAGAGCCATCCATCTCATACAACCAACCATGAACGAGTAAGTCAAATTAAACCATTTATGTACGGTAGAATTGTGGTGGATAATTAGCATAATATATTGGCCGCACGTATTCACACAGTTGGTTATAGGCAGGATTTGTTTTTTTGGTAGTTATGTGATTAACTATTATTTCCTGTCGGTCTATTTCTACGTGGCAATTTGTAAATATAATGATTAAGAAAGGCATTGGGAGCGCTATGCATAAATCGAAGAAGAACGCCGCAAATATAACTTCATGTACTTAAGGTGGAAGTGTGTGTGTTATTCTCGAACACACGATCCTTGGGAAGGTGTGGCAGTCGATATACATGACGGAATGACTACCGTATAATTTGTTTAAGCATTTTAATACCTCCTACGTATCATTTTAATATATTCAAGTCACTGCAGAAAGAGTGACAGACCGTATCTATATCTTTGGTCTACCTGGAATACAACATTATTCTTTTGTTATGCCAGAAGTGTGGCGTTAGTACAATTGTACATCTGAATGCGTGGACTTAGAACTGGTTTCAAAGCAAGCGGTGAGCTCAATTGTTCGAAGGGAGAGTGTATTGGGACCGGCCGCAAGCAAATGCATCATTCACATGTCACATTATACAACAACTGAAGGCACACACAAACTCAATTCTACACTTAGCGTAGAACTGCGCAGCAGTATTTCCCAATGAATTTACACTCCCATAAGGTTAATAAATTTGTTAAGTAAAAATGTAACTTGTATTAGATTGAAACCATTATTTAAGAGCTGTGACAGCTGTTCTGGGCAGCCATTAACTTAATTTTGTACAGACCGAAGATGTATCAGACCAGGGCAACGTGTTAGATTGTGATTGGGTAATTTGTTCCACATGAAGACGATGCATTATCGCTCATGGTGATGTTAATTAGGTGACAGGTGATGTTTATGCCACTGTCGACCGTTTTATAAGGTGTGTGTTGGGTGACCACACGTATTGGTATTTGTAAACACGAGTTCAGCTGTGACTGGCGTGTATTTAAGTTGAGCGGTAAGGCTCATATGAAGATGTTTGATGATGCTGTAGAATCGAGATGACTGATACTTCTCGAAGGGAGAGTTTATTTATGGGTCTGATTCTGTTCTTCGTGTCTAATGACAATATTAAATACACTTCCTGAAATAAAATAATAATAATAATAAATAATAATAATAATAAATAAAATAATAATAATAATAATACTTAATGATAATAATAATAAATAATAATAATAAATAATGATAATAATAATGATGAAATAGTTTTATTTTGAAAGCAATAAATAATTAAATAAATAATTAAATAGTTTTGAACTTCAGTTTTTTTTGAATAATGTAATTTTTCGGATGTTGTTGTCATGATTCGATCTTCGATTTTTCACCTGAGGGTGATGCTTCTAAATACAATTAGATCAAGCTGACACTCCTTGAATCTTCGAATGTAATTTCTAGGCGAATCCACGGAAACCTGGACTTTGCAAATGCAACGTCAGACATGACGGTGTTCATGCGGTTGCCAGCCTACGTTGACATGCATTTAGATGACAATCGTCTACAAACAGTCGACGATTAGTGTAGGGAGGATGTTGAATATAAGAGTGTATTCTATTGTGTGTTTATGTTTTGTTGACTTGTGTTCCCATTTGTTACTGATATATTTTTAGTGAACCAATTGTGTGATAGTTTTTTTTCTGCATAGGCGCGTCACGTCTATGATTACCTTTACGATAGGATCAAATCAGAACATAACTTTAACGTTAAATGTCAGGGATAATACCATCATAGCCTAGTTTCATACACATTGTTTTGCTTTAATTAAATTTCTCATTGTAATTGCTTAGGGCCGAACTTACGTATTATTCCCTTAGTTTGCTGTTTTTTGTTTTGTTGTATAATAGGACTTCAAGAGGGTAACTTAACGTCATTTAGGGATTATTCATCATGTATTCAGGTTAGCGGCTTATCCGATTCTTACCCTCAGAAGTAGGTTAGGGAGCTGTTTCTAAATAAACAAAGAAGGTAACTTAAGACTGGACTTCTTCTTTTTTTGTTGTTTTTGATGTGCTTTCTTGGGTCAGTTCATAACATTTCCACATCTCACTAACACCGATCGACCCTGAGGTAACTAGTCCCGTGCGGGCTGATTTGAGAATGCACATCTGATCCTTTTAGGGTTGTGGGTTCGGTGGATGGGGGTGTCGAGGGGCCGTTGCGGTCAAGCGGTCTTCCGACATCCTTGTCTGGCGGGCACATATACCTTATTTTCATGGCGCCGAACGTGCAGGCCTCGAAGAGATGTTTATTTCGACGAAGCTGCTTGTTGGGATGTTCTGTTTGTTTACTTGTTGGATTAACGAATTTGAGAAATCGTACCAACGTGTTAAAAGGATCATTCTTTTCCATAAGACATTCTAACTGGACAGGGACGAATTGAAACGTCGTTCTGCCGTTTAGTAAGTCGCACGGCATTCACCTAGTGATATTAGACCGTGGGGTGAGGTACTAGTTACTGGTAAAATTAATTTGAGGATTTTTATATTGCTGTAACCTCATCCGAAGTAAATGTAAATTCATTATTGAAACGATTGTTGTTTTTCTGTAGCATATTTTAATGGTAATTTAAGTCCAGCCGTACTTTCGATGTTTATTTTAGAATAGCAGGTGTTCCACCACAATTCTACCTCATAACTCTTTGTATATGGTTAATGGTGTCGGTGATTCCCATGTATTCTCCAAATAGTGAATATTTAAATATGGATCAGGAGATACTGAAGGGCATGTTGGCGGAGTTGAGTGCCAACATAAACACTTCCATAAGTGCCAATGTGAACACTATAAATACAAACATGGCACTTATGAACAATGATTTAAATACTAATATGAACACTATTAAGGGTGACATGAACACAGTGAATACTAACATGAACACTGTTAGGGATGAACTAGCTAATGTCAGAACGGAGATGAACGCCGCGTTAGCTGCTAATAAAGCAGAGGCGAATGTCAGCTTTAATAATATTAATACTACAGTCAACACAGTTAGAGAAGACTTATTAACACTTCGTGGTGACGTGGAAGCAAGTAGGGCAGAGAACACAGCTGCAATTGTTGACGTTAGAGCTGATATACAAACTGTTAGGGCAGAAGCTAATCGTCACTTAATAGCTGCATTTACTGCCATGGGCAGGGATATTAAGGAACAAAGAGAAGAAGTTCGTGCTGATTTACCTAGAATTCAGAGAGAAGTTGAAGCTGTTAGGAAAGACACTAAAACAAGCACAGACAAAGTGAATGCTAGTCTAGTCACATTAAATGTCAATTTGGATGACGTGAGTGATCGTTTAGAAAAAGCTGTCGATACGTTGAACACCAGATTAGATAAAAGTCGTCAGGACATGAAAGACGAAATGAACACAAGTCGAGTCGAAGTTAATGCTGCGTTAGACCTTATAAAGGAGGACGTGAAGAAATCGAATGACGGCGTAGCAACAAAATTGAACAGTTTGGAAATTCAGTTTGAGGAAGGCAGAAAATATGTCGAAAGGCTTAAAGCCGAAGTTGGTGTTGTAAATGCCGGACTTAACTTGACACGTGGTATAGCTGTCGTGGTTAATTCAAACGTGAAGAAGGCCCTGTTGACAGTAGAGGCAGTCCGAGCCGAAATAACAACGAATACACTGAGTATTCAGGATATCAGGAGCGAATTAACCGAAACTGCTGCGAATCTTAAGAGATATGCAAGTTTCAGTTGCGGAACTTAAGGTGGACATAGATATCGTAAAGGGAGATGTGAATGAAACAAACCACAATCTCAACAAAGATTTTTCGTCACTTAAGGGTCTTATCAACCTCTTACAGGAGCGTATCGAGAAGGACGTAGACACAATTAAGGGGGATACTCTGAAGAACATACAAGAAATAAATGAAAGCGCGCAGAAAAATAGCGAAGCTGTTATCAAACAGGTCGAGAACGTTACCAAGCAGGTCAAAGAAATTGACACACGTTTGAGGAGCAAGATCGAACGAATTGAACTCCATGTTGACTCACTTAAGGGAAGTCAAACTTCAAATATAAACACACCAGACATAGAGGAACTGGAACGCAGGTTGTTAACCAAATTAGAGACACAGGATCGACCTAAACCAGTTGAAAGAGAAACGCCACCGTTGAAGGAACAGGGGACGTACTCCGAATTAAGCGAGGATTTGAATAAGACACACCTGCAATTCAATACACCACAATCCCACAATTCCCAAGGGAGCAACATAATGATAATCCGAATGCAGGAGGAAAAACCTCAGAGACCGATTACACCCGTAGAATTTTTACGAAATGTTGAAGCATACCTCCGAGATACTATGGTACCACCGGAGAGGCAACTCCGAGTTACGGAGAAACGTTTAGAGGGCAATGCAGCCGTTTGGTATCTTACGTTCAGCTATTCATTTAGAACATTTGAGGAATTCGAGGACTCATTGTTATATCACTGTATTGCTGGAGGAATTAATAACGGGAAAATAAATTTTTTTTGCCAAAATTTTTATTTTTATCGACGAAGAGGCATATGAGACCGAAAGGCTCATGACCCCATGACCATTTCCGGCTCATCGAAAATTGATTGCCGAGAAAAAAAAAATCCCAAAGAAGCTCAACCGCACATCCAACCATGGAACACCAACCAACCAGGGAAAGTCGCCAACTGAAGTAACATATTTATTTAATAGTGAGATTATGAACCACAGGACAATTCAGACAACAAGGGCACTCCAATGATTTCTTTTCCTATAATTTTCGAGAGTGCTGGTTGTGTAAATGATATGATGGGTTATAAACTGTTAATTTACATAGTCAGGAAACGACTAACGCGGTGCCCGGCCATGAAGAGGAAGTAGCACTAGTCGCCTTTTACCTAGACAGTACTGTGTCATGTCGCGTGTGAGTGGAAAACGCTGCAACTTGATCTCGGGTAATGGACAGGGTAAGGACGAGTAGTCCATTAATAGTACTATTATCGAACAGACTTTTATATTTGGAAAGTGCATTGAAACTGTTATTCGTGACTAGTCGAACTGTAAATTGTCAACATTTTGAAGTGCTATTATCAAACTCGTGTAATTGTGGAGTGAGAAAAGTTGTAAAGTCTGTGTAATATGATGCAGATGCGTCAATAAAGTCAGTGGCGGAAATAGAAAGGCAATTTTGAATATCCGCACAGTTTAGAATCAGTGGAAATTTTACAACTATTGTTCCGATAAAATCAGTGATTCAGGCTTTTACAACGTGTAATACTACTACCATCATGGGGGCCTATAACTACACGGAAGCTACCGCCATCCTTATGGCAGGAGGAATGTCCGAGTAAACCATTCAACCATGGGAAGAGCCGATGCCAAATAATACCATGAGGAGAAAAAAAACTATGGTTAAGGACGGTGAGTGAACCGAGGATCAGGTTCAAACCGAGAGCCATCCATCTCATACAACCAACCATGAACGAGTAAGTCAAATAAAACCATTTATGTACGGTAGAATTGTGGTGGATAATTAGCATAATATATTGGCCGCACGTATTCACACAGTTGGTTATAGGCAGGATTTGTTTTTTTGGTAGTTATGTGATTAACTATTATTTCCTGTCGGTCTATTTCTACGTGGCAATTTGTAAATATAATGATTAAGAAAGGCATTGGGAGCGCTATGCATAAATCGAAGAAGAACGCCGCAAATATAACTTCATGTACTTAAGGTGGAAGTGTGTGTGTTATTCTCGAACACACGATCCTTGGGAAGGTGTGGCAGTCGATATACATGACGGAATGACTACCGTATAATTTGTTTAAGCATTTTAATACCTCCTACGTATCATTTTAATATATTCAAGTCACTGCAGAAAGAGTGACAGACCGTATCTATATCTTTGGTCTACCTGGAATACAACATTATTCTTTTGTTATGCCAGAAGTGTGGCGTTAGTACAATTGTACATCTGAATGCGTGGACTTAGAACTGGTTTCAAAGCAAGCGGTGAGCTCAATTGTTCGAAGGGAGAGTGTATTGGGACCGGCCGCAAGCAAATGCATCATTCACATGTCACATTATACAACAACTGAAGGCACACACAAACTCAATTCTACACTTAGCGTAGAACTGCGCAGCAGTATTTCCCAATGAATTTACACTCCCATAAGGTTAATAAATTTGTTAAGTAAAAATGTAACTTGTATTAGATTGAAACCATTATTTAAGAGCTGTGACAGCTGTTCTGGGCAGCCATTAACTTAATTTTGTACAGACCGAAGATGTATCAGACCAGGGCAACGTGTTAGATTGTGATTGGGTAATTTGTTCCACATGAAGACGATGCATTATCGCTCATGGTGATGTTAATTAGGTGACAGGTGATGTTTATGCCACTGTCGACCGTTTTATAAGGTGTGTGTTGGGTGACCACACGTATTGGTATTTGTAAACACGAGTTCAGCTGTGACTGGCGTGTATTTAAGTTGAGCGGTAAGGCTCATATGAAGATGTTTGATGATGCTGTAGAATCGAGATGACTGATACTTCTCGAAGGGAGAGTTTATTTATGGGTCTGATTCTGTTCTTCGTGTCTAATGACAATATTAAATACACTTCCTGAAATAAAATAATAATAATAATAAATAATAATAATAATAAATAAAATAATAATAATAATAATAAATAATGATAATAATAATAAATAATAATAATAAATAATGATAATAATAATGATGAAATAGTTTTATTTTGAAAGCAATAAATAATTAAATAAATAATTAAATAGTTTTGAACTTCAGTTTTTTTTGAATAATGTAATTTTTCGGATGTTGTTGTCATGATTCGATCTTCGATTTTTCACCTGAGGGTGATGCTTCTAAATACAATTAGATCAAGCTGACACTCCTTGAATCTTCGAATGTAATTTCTAGGCGAATCCACGGAAACCTGGACTTTGCAAATGCAACGTCAGACATGACGGTGTTCATGCGGTTGCCAGCCTACGTTGACATGCATTTAGATGACAATCGTCTACAAACAGTCGACGATTTGTGTAGGGAGGATGTTGAATATAAGAGTGTATTCTATTGTGTGTTTATGTTTTGTTGACTTGTGTTCCCATTTGTTACTGATATATTTTTAGTGAACCAATTGTGTGATAGTTTTTTTTCTGCATAGGCGCGTCACGTCTATGATTACCTTTACGATAGGATCAAATCAGAACATAACTTTAACGTTAAATGTCAGGGATAATACCATCATAGCCTAGTTTCATACACATTGTTTTGCTTTAATTAAATTTCTCATTGTAATTGCTTAGGGCCGAACTTACGTATTATTCCCTTAGTTTGCTGTTTTTTGTTTTGTTGTATAATAGGACTTCAAGAGGGTAACTTAACGTCATTTAGGGATTATTCATCATGTATTCAGGTTAGCGGCTTATCCGATTCTTACCCTCAGAAGTAGGTTAGGGAGCTGTTTCTAAATAAACAAAGAAGGTAACTTAAGACTGGACTTCTTCTTTTTTTGTTGTTTTTGATGTGCTTTCTTGGGTCAGTTCATAACATTTCCACATCTCACTAACACCGATCGACCCTGAGGTAACTAGTCCCGTGCGGGCTGATTTGAGAATGCACATCTGATCCTTTTAGGGTTGTGGGTTCGGTGGATGGGGGTGTCGAGGGGCCGTTGCGGTCAAGCGGTCTTCCGACATCCTTGTCTGGCGGGCACATATACCTTATTTTCATGGCGCCGAACGTGCAGGCCTCGAAGAGATGTTTATTTCGACGAAGCTGCTTGTTGGGATGTTCTGTTTGTTTACTTGTTGGATTAACGAATTTGAGAAATCGTACCAACGTGTTAAAAGGATCATTCTTTTCCATAAGACATTCTAACTGGACAGGGACGAATTGAAACGTCGTTCTGCCGTTTAGTAAGTCGCACGGCATTCACCTAGTGATATTAGACCGTGGGGTGAGGTACTAGTTACTGGTAAAATTAATTTGAGGATTTTTATATTGCTGTAACCTCATCCGAAGTAAATGTAAATTCATTATTGAAACGATTGTTGTTTTTCTGTAGCATATTTTAATGGTAATTTAAGTCCAGCCGTACTTTCGATGTTTATTTTAGAATAGCAGGTGTTCCACCACAATTCTACCTCATAACTCTTTGTATATGGTTAATGGTGTCGGTGATTCCCATGTATTCTCCAAATAGTGAATATTTAAATATGGATCAGGAGATACTGAAGGGCATGTTGGCGGAGTTGAGTGCCAACATAAACACTTCCATAAGTGCCAATGTGAACACTATAAATACAAACATGGCACTTATGAACAATGATTTAAATACTAATATGAACACTATTAAGGGTGACATGAACACAGTGAATACTAACATGAACACTGTTAGGGATGAACTAGCTAATGTCAGAACGGAGATGAACGCCGCGTTAGCTGCTAATAAAGCAGAGGCGAATGTCAGCTTTAATAATATTAATACTACAGTCAACACAGTTAGAGAAGACTTATTAACACTTCGTGGTGACGTGGAAGCAAGTAGGGCAGAGAACACAGCTGCAATTGTTGACGTTAGAGCTGATATACAAACTGTTTGGGCAGAAGCTAATCGTCACTTAATAGCTGCATTTACTGCCATGGGCAGGGATATTAAGGAACAAAGAGAAGAAGTTCGTGCTGATTTACCTAGAATTCAGAGAGAAGTTGAAGCTGTTAGGAAAGACACTAAAACAAGCACAGACAAAGTGAATGCTAGTCTAGTCACATTAAATGTCAATTTGGATGACGTGAGTGATCGTTTAGAAAAAGCTGTCGATACGTTGAACACCAGATTAGATAAAAGTCGTCAGGACATGAAAGACGAAATGAACACAAGTCGAGTCGAAGTTAATGCTGCGTTAGACCTTATAAAGGAGGACGTGAAGAAATCGAATGACGGCGTAGCAACAAAATTGAACAGTTTGGAAATTCAGTTTGAGGAAGGCAGAAAATATGTCGAAAGGCTTAAAGCCGAAGTTGGTGTTGTAAATGCCGGACTTAACTTGACACGTGGTATAGCTGTCGTGGTTAATTCAAACGTGAAGAAGGCCCTGTTAACAGTAGAGGCAGTCCGAGCCGAAATAACAACGAATACATTGAGTATTCAGGATATCAGGAGCGAATTAACCGAAACTGCTGCGAATCTTAAGAGAGATATGCAAGTTTCAGTTGCGGAACTTAAGGTGGACATAGATATCGTAAAGGGAGATGTGAATGAAACAAACCACAATCTCAACAAAGATTTTTCGTCACTTAAGGGTCTTATCAACCTCTTACAGGAGCGTATCGAGAAGGACGTAAACACAATTAAGGGGGATACTCTGAAGAACATACAACAAATAAATGAAAGCGCGCAGAAAAATAGCGAAGCTGTTATCAAACAGGTCGAGAACGTTACCAAGCAGGTCAAAGAAATTGACACACGTTTGAGGAGCAAGATCGAACGAATTGAACTCCATGTTGACTCACTTAAGGGAAGTCAAACTTCAAATATAAACACACCAGACATAGAGGAACTGGAACGCAGGTTGTTAACCAAATTAGAGACACAGGATCGACCTAAACCAGTTGAAAGAGAAACGCCACCGTTGAAGGAACAGGGGACGTACTCCGAATTAAGCGAGGATTTGAATAAGACACACCTGCAATTCAATACACCACAATCCCACAATTCCCAAGGGAGCAACATAATGATAATCCGAATGCAGGAGGAAAAACCTCAGAGACCGATTACACCCGTAGAATTTTTACGAAATGTTGAAGCATACCTCCGAGATACTATGGTACCACCGGAGAGGCAACTCCGAGTTACGGAGAAACGTTTAGAGGGCAATGCAGCCGTTTGGTATCTTACGTTCAGCTATTCATTTAGAACATTTGAGGAATTCGAGGACTCATTGTTATATCACTGTATTGCTGGAGGAATTAATAACGGGAAAATAAAATTTTTTTGCCAAAATTTTTATTTTTATCGACGAAGAGGCATATGAGACCGAAAGGCTCATGACCCCATGACCATTTCCGGCTCATCGAAAATTGATTGCCGAGAAAAAAAAAATCCCAAAGAAGCTCAACCGCACATCCAACCATGGAACACCAACCAACCAGGGAAAGTCGCCAACTGAAGTAACATATTTATTTAATAGTGAGATTATGAACCACAGGACAATTCAGACAACAAGGGCACTCCAATGATTTCTTTTCCTATAATTTTCGAGAGTGCTGGTTGTGTAAATGATATGATGGGTTATAAACTGTTAATTTACATAGTCAGGAAACGACTAACGCGGTGCCCGGCCATGAAGAGGAAGTAGCACTAGTCGCCTTTTACCTAGACAGTACTGTGTCATGTCGCGTGTGAGTGGAAAACGCTGCAACTTGATCTCGGGTAATGGACAGGGTAAGGACGAGTAGTCCATTAATAGTACTATTATCGAACAGACTTTTATATTTGGAAAGTGCATTGAAACTGTTATTCGTGACTAGTCGAACTGTAAATTGTCAACATTTTGAAGTGCTATTATCAAACTCGTGTAATTGTGGAGTGAGAAAAGTTGTAAAGTCTGTGTAATATGATGCAGATGCGTCAATAAAGTCAGTGGCGGAAATAGAAAGGCAATTTTGAATATCCGCACAGTTTAGAATCAGTGGAAATTTTACAACTATTGTTCCGATAAAATCAGCGATTCAGGCTTTTACAACGTGTAATACTACTACCATCATGGGGGCCTATAACTACACGGAAGCTACCGCCATCCTTATGGCAGGAGGAATGTCCGAGTAAACCATTCAACCATGGGAAGAGCCGATGCCAAATAATACCATGAGGAGAAAAAAAACGATGGTTAAGGACGGTGAGTGAACCGAGGATCAGGTTCAAACCGAGAGCCATCCATCTCATACAACCAACCATGAACGAGTAAGTCAAATAAAACCATTTATGTACGGTAGAATTGTGGTGGATAATTAGCATAATATATTGGCCGCACGTATTCACACAGTTGGTTATAGGCAGGATTTGTTTTTTTGGTAGTTATGTGATTAACTATTATTTCCTGTCGGTCTATTTCTACGTGGCAATTTGTAAATATAATGATTAAGAAAGGCATTGGGAGCGCTATGCATAAATCGAAGAAGAACGCCGCAAATATAACTTCATGTACTTAAGGTGGAAGTGTGTGTGTTATTCTCGAACACACGATCCTTGGGAAGGTGTGGCAGTCGATATACATGACGGAATGACTACCGTATAATTTGTTTAAGCATTTTAATACCTCCTACGTATCATTTTAATATATTCAAGTCACTGCAGAAAGAGTGACAGACCGTATCTATATCTTTGGTCTACCTGGAATACAACATTATTCTTTTGTTATGCCAGAAGTGTGGCGTTAGTACAATTGTACATCTGAATGCGTGGACTTAGAACTGGTTTCAAAGCAAGCGGTGAGCTCAATTGTTCGAAGGGAGAGTGTATTGGGACCGGCCGCAAGCAAATGCATCATTCACATGTCACATTATACAACAACTGAAGGCACACACAAACTCAATTCTACACTTAGCGTAGAACTGCGCAGCAGTATTTCCCAATGAATTTACACTCCCATAAGGTTAATAAATTTGTTAAGTAAAAATGTAACTTGTATTAGATTGAAACCATTATTTAAGAGCTGTGACAGCTGTTCTGGGCAGCCATTAACTTAATTTTGTACAGACCGAAGATGTATCAGACCAGGGCAACGTGTTAGATTGTGATTGGGTAATTTGTTCCACATGAAGACGATGCATTATCGCTCATGGTGATGTTAATTAGGTGACAGGTGATGTTTATGCCACTGTCGACCGTTTTATAAGGTGTGTGTTGGGTGACCACACGTATTGGTATTTGTAAACACGAGTTCAGCTGTGACTGGCGTGTATTTAAGTTGAGCGGTAAGGCTCATATGAAGATGTTTGATGATGCTGTAGAATCGAGATGACTGATACTTCTCGAAGGGAGAGTTTATTTATGGGTCTGATTCTGTTCTTCGTGTCTAATGACAATATTAAATACACTTCCTGAAATAAAATAATAATAATAATAAATAATAATAATAATAAATAAAATAATAATAATAATAATACTTAATGATAATAATAATAAATAATAATAATAAATAATGATAATAATAATGATGAAATAGTTTTATTTTGAAAGCAATAAATAATTAAATAAATAATTAAATAGTTTTGAACTTCAGTTTTTTTTGAATAATGTAATTTTTCGGATGTTGTTGTCATGATTCGATCTTCGATTTTTCACCTGAGGGTGATGCTTCTAAATACAATTAGATCAAGCTGACACTCCTTGAATCTTCGAATGTAATTTCTAGGCGAATCCACGGAAACCTGGACTTTGCAAATGCAACGTCAGACATGACGGTGTTCATGCGGTTGCCAGCCTACGTTGACATGCATTTAGATGACAATCGTCTACAAACAGTCGACGATTTGTGTAGGGAGGATGTTGAATATAAGAGTGTATTCTATTGTGTGTTTATGTTTTGTTGACTTGTGTTCCCATTTGTTACTGATATATTTTTAGTGAACCAATTGTGTGATAGTTTTTTTTCTGCATAGGCGCGTCACGTCTATGATTACCTTTACGATAGGATCAAATCAGAACATAACTTTAACGTTAAATGTCAGGGATAATACCATCATAGCCTAGTTTCATACACATTGTTTTGCTTTAATTAAATTTCTCATTGTAATTGCTTAGGGCCGAACTTACGTATTATTCCCTTAGCTTGCTGTTTTTCTGTTTTGTTGTATAATAGGACTTCAAGAGGGTAACTTAACGTCATTTAGGGATTATTCATCATGTATCCAGGTTAGCGGCTTATCCGATTCTTACCCTCAGAAGTAGGTTAGGGAGCTGTTTCTAAATAAACAAAGAAGGTAACTTAAGACTGGACTTCTTCTTTTTTTGTTGTTTTTGATGTGCTTTCTTGGGTCAGTTCATAACATTTCCACATCTCACTAACACCGATCGACCCTGAGGTAACTAGTCCCGTGCGGGCTGATTTGAGAATGCACATCTGATCCTTTTAGGGTTGTGGGTTCGGTGGATGGGGGTGTCGAGGGGCCGTTGCGGTCAAGCGGTCTTCCGACATCCTTGTCTGGCGGGCACAATACTTCATATATATTTAGGGCCTAACTCTTATGTCTGTGATCTTGCAACTATGTTGAGCAATTTCATGTCGAGAGGAAAGGTTGCTATGTGCTTCAATGACTTAACCATGTGCGGCTAGGCGATATAAACACATGAGTGTCACTGTGCGAGCGAAGTTACGTTCATTCTGATGCTATACGTCGCACGGCCCGTCCTGGTGAGTGCGAACACAGCTGTTGTATTGCAATACAGTGTGTTTCGCAATGAACCGATTGCGCGAGGCCAGTGAACTTTGGTGTTCGGGCCGATATAGACATCATTGCGTGCTGCGGTTGATAGGACGTTATCCGAAGATGAAAGAAACTGTCGTTGGTATTAGAGTGGAACATTCAGTCAGGATGGGAGATGTCTGGAGATCCAGGGTTCGTTTCTCGCTTTCCTGGACAGTGAGGACTTCTATTGCTTACATGGAGGGAACAGTCATAAAGGACATGACTGTGTCCTTTCGTGGTCTACAAGAATCATCTAAGGTACTGAATTAACCATCTTCAATCGTAGCTAAGCATGTTTATTCTAACGTTGTCACCCTGCCACATTATATATATGATCTTTCGTAGAATGTCTAAGAATGGAGTTTAGGTTTGATCCTAGTGTCAAGACTGATACTATTCTGGACAGGGTTTTGATTCTACTAAAAGAATGCACCCATTGTAATTAAATGTATTATAGTTTAATTTTCTTTTGATTACTGTAGATTCAAGTTCATTTTATGGGGAATTTATTTGATGTGGAGAAGAGGAACTTTAGGCCACTCAAGATTCATCATTTTTCGTGTTTGATATATATTGTAAATGAACACTAGTTTTATGCCTTCATATGACATTACTCGAGTTTGGGTAGACTCAGTTTGGAGTTTCTACTTCCGTAAGTCTACTTAGAAGACTGTTATACACTCGAAAGTGAAATTTCAGTATTCAGGTTAATTTGCGAATACTGCAGTAAGCTTTATGAAGCAGGTTCAGTGAAGAAAGCGGATTTGTTTTGATTTGCTAGGAATTTATTCCGAATTTTGACTTGATCCAGGTTCTTTCTAACGTAATTTTTATGAGATTCTGCATTACGTTTGCTTTATTAGATTCGATCAAGATCCATTATTGATGGACTAGACAGATGTTTTAAACACAGTTTGAAGACATTTGAATACATTCACCCTATGTTATTAACGCGAATCCCAGACTAAATTTAAGTGGAAGCAGATATATCGCCAAAGCGGCAATTGTTATTTAACACTTATTGAAAGCTATGCATATTGATCGTGAATAATAACATAAAAGCAAATGAAATAATAATTTAACAGTGATTAATTGAACTGTAAAGAAACTTGTATAATTTTATCAACAATATTTCATTGTGAATGTTATCTGTCAACTAAGCCGAATTCTTTGTTCACTAAGAAAGATAACTAATTGAAGCGCTAAAGAGATAGTAGTAATGCCTGATATTATAAATGATATGAATGCTTAGTGTAGCATGATATTTAATGGCAAAGCCATGTAAAGGCTAATGTCCTTGATTATTAAAAGGGTATTCAATGGAATATTCCAAGTTGTAGTATGGAAAGTAATCCACAATTGTGAAATTAGGGCAGTTTACTTCAGTATCAGTTCAAGTAAATAATCTGTTGTGAAAATCATGCATTTTAGGCATGTTGAATTAAACCTACCTGGTAAAATTTTCGACCATTTGTATCAATGCAATGCTTAACAGGCGTTTTAACAATCACTAATTCAGGTCTGGTGAGGACAGTTCATTTAAAGGGGTGTTAAAATTAAATTAAAGAAGTTAATTTTTTTGACTTAGCTTTATTGCTCGGTCAGAAGAGATAAATAAAATCATAAAAACCCAGCAAACATAAATATAATAAACCACATGGAAGATGTCACTTCTGAATCCTATAAAAAGAAACACACTAAGAAAGTGTTATAAAATGACTGTACATTTGTATTATAGCTTTAAATAATTTTTTTTCAGGGTATAAATTGATATATGTCTTGTAAATATGAAGATTTCCAGGGTTTATATTTAAATGTTCCAATTGCTGTCAACATTTATGTTGGACCATGTATATGATTTGTGTTCACTCATTCTTGGGTAAAATGCAGTCAACAACATTGATGAATGTGGGGGCTGGCATTTTTCTCCCATGTTCATAAAACTTCGGAGGGAAGTTGGGCACTCTGCCTTGAAGTATAATATAGTGATTTACACTATATTTTCCTTTCCTGAATAAATTTTCTTTTTGATCAATTTAAAATCTTCGAAGTGTGGTACTTTATAGAAACGATAAGAGAACACGTTAAGAAGGCCAGCGGTGGGTATTTCAGTGGTTTTCCCACACACCAGAGATTGCGGTCATTGTTATTCTTGTGCTTTTGAGCTTTCTTATGTCGTTCACCATGGTTTTTCTTAACGTAGTCTCAGTTAGGAATTCCTGTACCCCATTTCCTCGTCTTATGTTGGGTAGAATCTGGCAAATTTTATAGCCGGGGTTTCCAGGCTCTACGATCCAGCCGTCTTCGTGGGATTCCAACATGCTGATGGTAGGTATTTCGGGTACAGTACCATTTTTTATTATTAAATATTATTGAATTAAACAGGTTCACAATAGATAGTGGAATAGGCCTACCGGGGAAACCACGTTAAAAAACGCGCCAAGTACACTACCTCACAGATGGCGTGGAAACGTGTGCATATTATGAAGAACACAACTTTTTCATCTTTTCGAATCGTTATATCTCCAAAACGGTGACTCTTATGAGAAAAAGTGTTGAAACAATTTTTATAGATAATGGCATGTTCTACAATTTTAGTCTGATCTATTTTTATGATAAAACGTACTGTTTGGCTGAAAAACGCTAAAAACCCATATTTGCGAACTTTGACCTTGAATAATTTTTTTGCCGTTGTCGGATCGATGGGAACTTTTCACATTTCATTTATAATGGTGTTTTGACCATTATTACAAATTTTCAGCTCTATGCGAATTTTTGTAACCTTGCATGTCTAACTTGACCGGGCTAACAGTAGTGTTGGAGCGCTTCGCTTTCTTAAATAGTCCCCCCAAGGGCTCACAACTTGTGGGACGTGGGTTGGCCACCACGGGATCCCAGCTGAGTCCCGTATTGCTTCCACTTACTTGTGCCGGCCCCCTCCCTGTTAACTTTCCTCTCTACCTCCCTTGCTAAACTCTTGTTCTTTACCGACCCCGACGGTATTAGGGTATCCGAGGCCTAGGGAGGCTTGTACTTTCCCGCCTTAATTGGCCCTCGTCTCATCTTTCTTGATCCCTCATTCTTCGAGGGGTCAGACCTCTTGTTTTCTTTTTATTGTATCTCCTGCCTTCTGCTCAAGGCCTTTAAGGAGGCAGGGTGTGTATAGCCCCACCACTTATGGTGCACCTTGGATTGTGCTACAGCCTCCAAGGGCTCACGTCTGGTGAGTTCGGGAGTTGGCGACCCCGAGGTTTGCCTGAGCTGGGTCCGGTTTTTTCTCCTTCCATTGCCTTTGGGCGGTCCCTCTCCTTTTTACCTTTCATGGCTCCCTTTCTTCCAAGTCCCTTAATTCTCATTCTTCGAGGGTTGAGGGCATTTCCTCCCCCCCCCTCCCCCGCTGTCTTTTGCTTCCCTTATTTTTATTTTTGTTTTCCATTTCCTCTTCTAGTTTGTAAGTATGTAGCTAGTTTTAGTTGTAGTTTCATTTCATTTGATTTAAATTTTCACTATCACCCAAACCATTAGGGGCCGATAACCCAGATGTTAGGGCCCCTTAAAACAACTATCATCATCATCATCATCATCATCATCATCCCCCTTAAAACAACTATCATCATCATCATCATCATCATCATCTCAAACAGTTCACAGTACTCTACGTTTTTCTTTATGTTAAATAACAAAACTATGAATTCCTGCTCATGTAAGATGAGCATGGAATTTTAACGCTAAAAGATTATTATTACGGTATTATTTATTGGTTGTTGTGCAACACGGCAACCTTATTACAGGCCGCCACTGATAGAATCCTCAGAGCTACCGACTGCCTAGTAATATCCCGCGATCATTTGAACCCTAGACTCAATATCGTAGAATCTGAATAATTTGAAACTCCGCACACTCTTATGTCCTGATATTGCATGAGCAACTCGTGTCATAAGAGATATAATTCTACACATTTTCAGAGGCAGCAGACCTACCAACTACATATATAACTCTCCCTGGGCATTTGAGCTGCAAACTTTCAATATCTCTACTCCATGAAGGAAAAAAAAACTCTAAACGCCCTGTTCTGCTCTTTTCGGGCTCATAATTTAGGCATATTTTGAGAAAATCATAAATGCCAGGGTTACCTACTTATATTCGTGGATAAAATAATTATTTTAAATGAACCTCTCACTACAACTGTTTATTTTACGAGGGGCATTCAAAAAGTTAGTTACACATGAGTATAGTAGACCAAGTACCGTTTACTGAATGACACGCTATATTGCAAAGGGAAACAGATGCATCTCACTATTTTTCGACATTGTCACCAAGTCTCTGTAAACAACGGTCGACACGGTCTACTAATCATTCAATACCTTGACGGTAGAAGTCCGCTCCTTGGTCATGGAGCCATCGGAGAACCACTGTTTGGACCTGTTCATCATAGTCAAATCGCTGTTCACCCAGATGGTCCTACAGCTTGCCGAACAGATGGAAATCACATGGTGCCAGATTTGGGCTCTATGGCGGATACTTCCATACCTCCCATTGAAAACGTTGCAGTAAAGCCTACGTTGCGTGCACTGTGTGTGGTGTTGCATTGTTGTGCAGGAGAACAATGCCTCGCCTTAACTTCCACGTCTCCCGTTTTATACAGCGTTGCGCAGTGACGTCAATGCTTGACAATACCTTCCCGGCCGATGGCATAACCTTGATTTCTCCCGCACCAGCGAGGATGTGTGTCTCCACTCCATAGACGTCCTTTTGTTTCCGGTGTGAAATGATGCACCCATGTCTCATCACCTGTAATGATGCGGCTTAGAAACTCGTTGCCTCAGCGTAACGCCGAAGAAAGGCCAACGACGTCAGGAACCGTGCGTCTTTGTATGCGGGTGTCAGAGATCGCGGCACCCAATGTGAGCTCAGCTTCCGATACTGTAGATGGTCACGCACGATGGCATGAACACTGCTTATGGAGATGGCGAACTGCTGTGCAATTTCTGGGATTGATGCGGATCATTTCATCGACCCGCCGAATATGACCTTTCTCCTCGCACGGCATCACACACATCTGTCCGGCCGTGCTCAAATTGTTGACACCATTTCACAATTGCTGACCGCGACATTGCTTTTGGTCCATACATCGCCACAATTTCACGGTGAATCTCTTTGCAATTCATCCGTTTTAACCACAAGAATCGTACAGTACCACGTACTTCCACTTTGGAGTATGTTTCCAGTTGCCGCACCATTTCATTCGCTCACTTCGATGCACCTCTTACCAGTACCGTAGCAGAACAACCTGTCGATGCGGAAAGCACTACACATGCCCTCTCTTCGGACAATGCGCCACTCATGTTTCGCAATGCGTCTGGCGCCGGACGACATGTGTAACATACTTTTTGAACGCTCTACGTATATATGGACCATTTGCTGAAGGACATAAACTGGCAGGGTGGAATTCAATTAGGTGGAAACCAGGTAAGCAGACGGACCTATGCTGCTGACCTGGTTGTAATGACGGACTCCATCGAAAGCTTACAAGCCAACATGTTAGGCCTTGAACAGAAATGCATGGACTATTGCATGAAGATCAGATTTTAAAAACATTTCGGTAGGGAAGAACCACAATAAATTAGAATGTCAGGCAGCTGGAACATTTTAAGTACTTGGGCAGTGTATTCTGTCAGGATGGTAGTATGGGTCAGGAAATAAAGAGTTGAGATGTATAAAAGACAATGCAGCGAGTTCTCAGTGTCAATCCACAGTGTATTCTGCAAGAAAGAAGGTTGGTTCCTCAGTTTAGGGGCTGCGACAACGCGATCATGTAGCCCCGTGTACTTTGGATGTGTGTAGAATCTGTCTGATAACCGGTGTTAATTGTGATAACTGTATTAGTGTGTGTTATCTGTTTTCAATTCAAGTGAGGATTGCAACAATTGATTTTTTTAAGTAGTTCCTACTTTTACCACCAAACGCCACCATCAATGACTACTAGTTCAGAACTTGATTACCAGATGCCACCGTAGTCTGATCCTGGCGATGAACGTCGGAACCTAAGAGCGTTTGTCGAATGTTTAACCTATATTTAATTTAGCTTCACACAGGTGTAATTAGTGGAAGGTTCTTTAACATACCATAAATCTATGACATGGGACCGCCGGACTTACTTCCCCTCCGAAGGAAGGCATACTGAGGGATTTTTTAACGTTCTTAAAAATCCGACAACTTCGGCCGGGTTTGAACCCGCGATCTTGGGCATAGAAGCTCAGCATGCTACCAACTACGCCACCAAAGCCGCTACAAGAAGAAATAAATTAAAAGTAGCGACGAAACTCTCCCTACATCACTCAGTTTTTAGACCGACCTTGCTGTATGGAAGTGAGAGGTGGGTAGATTCATAAGCTAGAGGTAACTGATATGCGGATAGCACGACTGATTGTTGGGACAAATAGGAACAATAGCAGGAAGGTACTCGGAATTGAGCGATAAAAGCTAAGTTAGAAATGAACACGCTAGATGGAGCTGTTTGTTTGAGACGTTTCAGATGGTGGGTTGTTGTGAAGAGAATGGAGGAGGAGAGAAGAGTCGTCCAGTTGCAAAACTCATTTAATCCACTTGTGAATACGGATCATGCGGTAAAATTATTTATTTTATTATTTTATTTTACTTTACTTTCTTATATATTTTTTTATTTTGTTTTATTTTATTTCGTTTTATTTTGTTTAGAAATGTTTTGTTTAATCATTTGTTTTGTTTTCTTTTATATTTTTATTTTTTATTTTATAAATTTTATTTTGTTTTTTTAATTTTGATTTTGTTTTGTTTATTTTGTTTTATTTCGATTTTCCAGAAAACAAACAAAACTAAAAACAAAAAACACGAAGCAAAAAGCAAAATTCAAAATTCTGCAAATGCAAGTGCAGAAAACAAAAAACAAGAATCACTAAGCAAAGAGCAAAATAAAAAAAATAAAAAAAAAGCAAAAGCAGAAAACAAACACAAAACCAAGAAAGAAAAGCAGAAAGTAAAATTCAAAAGCAAAAGCACAAAGCAAACATGACCAAAAACCAAAAACACAAAGCAAAAAGTAGAAAACAACAAACACAAAAGATACGCGAGGCAAAGTCCAGAGAAACGTTTCTCATGAAAATGATCCTTATTCACAAGTGGATTAAACGAGTTTTGCAACTGGACGACTCTATGATAACCTAAGAAGTTAATGCGTTTGGCTGTAGAGGGTTAAAAAGCAGAGGTAGACCTAGAAGTGATGGTTGGATTCAGTGTTGAACGATTTCAAAGTGAGAGGTGTAGAAGCCGAGGAGGCCGCAGCACTAACTGCTAATAGGTGAACATGGAGGCGACTTGTTCGCAAACAGAGGCTTGCAGACTAGACTCAGCGCAAAACAGTCTCAATCGAAAATGTATGTGTAATCATTGGTTTGAATCTTAATTTTTATGAAAAGTACACTCTTTAGTTAGTCACAGAGCTACTCGTGTAAGTTTCGTATGTTGTTGTTGTTCTTGTTCTTGTTGTTGTTGTTGTTGGAGTCTTCAGTCTTTTGACTGGTTTGATGCAGCTCTCCATGCCTCCCTGTCTTGAGCTAATCGTTTCATCTCTACATAGCTACCACACCCTACATCCGAGGCAATCTGTTTAACATATTCTAACCTTGGTCTACCCGTATAGTTCTTGTCCTCGATCCTCCCTTCCAAGAGCTTGCTATTCCTGGGTGTCTTATTATGTGTCCTTCCAACCTATCTCTTCTCTTCAGAAGAGAACATATCTCTCCTCTCCCACTCGTCTTAATACCTCTTCGTTTGTCACCCTATCTACCCATCTGATCATCATTCTCCTGTAACACCACGTTTCAAATGGTTCAATTCTCCTTTTTTTTCTGCTGCACCAATAGCCCAAGTTTCACTTCCATAGAGCGCCACGCTCCAGACGAAGGCTTTCAAAAATGACTTCCTAATACCTAAATCTATATTCGATGTAAACAAATTTCTTTTTTGTTGAAAGGCTTTCCTTGCCTGAGCCAACCTACTTTTTATATCCTCTTTGCTTCGCCCGTCAATGGTTATTTTGCTTCCTAAGTAACAGAAGTCTCCTACTTCTTTCAGCTTTTCACCTGCCAATTTGATGTCCATAGAAGATTCTGATTTATTTCGGCTGCATTCCAGTATTTTTGTTTTACATTTATTAATTTTCATCATGTATTCATTCCGTAAGACGGAGTCTATACCATTCAAAAAATCATTCAAATCCTCAGGCGTTTCGGCCAAGATGACGATGTCATCAGCAAATCTCAGAGTTGAAATTATTTCTCCTTGAATATTCACTCCCACTTTAAATTTTTCTCCAATTTCCTTCATTGCAGTTTCGTATGGTCTGTAGCGAAAATGAAAATTGTGTAGAAAAATACCAAAGAGTCTTCCACGTAATAGGTCAAGCTATACAGATCCATCTAAGACGCAATGTCATGGAGCCAGGTTATCTCTAGAATCGGACAAACGAGTGGGTTCGAAACCCACCGTCTGCCGTTCTTGAAAGGGGTATCTTAACGATGATCGATAATAATGAATGAATGGATGATTGTGATACGGATCCACCGGTCTGAAGTATCAACAAGTGTTTCTAATTAAAAACCAAACCCCGTGGCACTACAGCGCATAAAGGGTCTAGGCCAGGGCCATCCAGCCATTGCGCTCGGAGAGCATTGGGCAGTGTGACTAGCCCTCCTCCCCTACCACCACTACAGTGTGGCAGCGAGGAGACGGACGATGTTCGAACCACGCTGACTAGATATGTACGGTACGTACAGTGGTGCGGCCGACGGCTTTTGTGGGTTTGTTGACATCATATTGATAGGGCTGTTTTGCCATAAAAATATACCGCATATACAAATCGAATGGCACGCCGATGTATGGAATGTGCAGGAAACTAACGCAAGTGTTAAGTAAAGAATATTGTGATTTATTCCAAATTGAAACGTGGACATATTGGAGAGATAATTCAACAACATTTAACCAATATGAACAGATAGTAGACTACAGACCGAGCGACTTTTGCTCCGTCGATTTTACGAGCTTTTAGTTTTGGAGGAGTGAGTTAGCCGTGGTCGTTACGGCATGCCTACATCCGGGAGGTGAGGAGGTTCGAATCCCCCCGCCGGTAACCTTGAAGATGGTGGTCTTCTGTGGTTTTCCATCTTCCTTCCAGGCAAATGCCGGGGTTGATCCCTAACTATAGGCCACAGCCGCTACCTTCCAACTCCTCGTCCTTACATTCCAACTTTCCTCCCCAACGGTACATGTAGCTCACCCATTGGGTGTCCGTCTCGAAGCAGCTACAAAACCGGCGAGCCGAACATGTCCTCGGACACTCCCGGCACTAAAAGCCATACGCTAAAATAAACTAAACGTTTTGAAGGAAGCAATCTTATACAAATTGGGTACAATATTTCTGGACAAAGCTATTCGTAAACAATTGTGCAAGTTTCTATCGCTCATCGCTGCACGATGTTTACTTTTGGTAAGCTTAAGAACCGAAAAGAAACGCTCACAAATGTACATTGAGCCAAACATTGCTCACTTCGGCGCGGCGAGCAGACCGCGCACTCAACCAGCCAAGCTCCTCCCACCACTACCGAAACTACCTTCGACCAAAGCGCTCGGAGCACTGGCGTAGAGCGCGGCCGGAGCGCTAGCACTCGGGGAGCGCTGTGTGGATGGCCCTGGTCTAGGCCCACCAAGCGACCGCTGCCCAGCCATTGGGCCTGCAGATTATGGAGTGACGCTTGGTCTGCGTGATGGGTCCTCTCGGCCATTAATCTCCGTGACCGGGGCACTGCCTCACTGTAAGACAGCTACTCAATTGTCCTCATGAGGCTGAGTTCACCCCGTTCCAGCCCCCACGTCAGTTAATAAAATCCCTCACAGCCGGAAATCTAACCCGGGACCTCCGGATGCGAGGCAGGAGTGCTACCCAAACACCACGGGGCCGGCACGTTATTAATGAAGGAATAGGGCTAAGTATAAAAGAATACCACGAACATGTCAACGCGAACGGTGAAACAAAAATTAAAATACTCCAGCAAATATTTGATGTTTTTGCCGTGACTGTTGTTTAGGTGTACCAAGTCATCCTCACCAGTAGACTGTAACCCTGCCCGGAACACCACTAGGGTAGCGCATCTTGCACTACATCCCATATTTTTAGAACACCGCTGAGTTTGTTTGCTGGGGGAACCAAAAGCTCCCACAAATTTTCTCCTCATAGAGTTTTTTCAAAAAGATGAAATATTGAATTTCACGGCCGTTGCTGGAGTATTATTCAAAGCCGTAAAAGGCAATGCTATCTTGTATGATGATAAATTGGTGATTTAAGCCCCTCCCCACTAATGGTTTAAATGAAAATGACGGATTGTATATAATGAAAAAAATCCTTCTCGTCACGCTGGAAAGCGGAGGTACATTTCACCGGGCAAAGACAATTAGGCTATTTCGAATTCACTAACTTGCCAATTGTTGTACACATACATAAGTACCACGATAATTTCCATCTTAGCGGCTTCAGTGGCGTAGCTGGTAGCATGCTGAACTGCTGTGCCCAAGATAGCGGGTTCAAACCCGGCCGATTTCGTCGGATTTTTTAAAAGCGTTAAAAATCCTTCAGTATGCCTTCCTTCGGAGGGGAAGTAGAGCCGGCGGGCCAATGTCATAGATTTATGGCATGTAAAAGATTCTTCCACAGACTAAACTTGTGTGAAGTCAAAGTTCCAACGTTCGCCACTAGGTATCATTGATATCTGGTAGCGAAATTTGGAACTACTTGAAATTGAACGGAACTTGTAGCTCACCCTAAGGGTATCTGCTGGAAGCAGCTACAGACTCGGGCGAGCCGAACATGTCCTCGGACACTCCCGGCACTAAATAAATCAGACAGATTCTACACACACCCAAAGTACACGGGGCTACATGACTGCGTTGTCGCAGCTCCTTAACTGAGGAACCAACCAACCAATTTTCATCTTCTTACAATTCCGAAACCATTTTGCTCTTGGCGTAAAATTGGGTCATACCAAGAATTCTTTCAGAGACGAAAGTTTCTGGTAATTTCAGAGGACTATTGACCATTTTAAACTGTTTTCATATTGTGCCTATTAAGAGAGGTATGATTTCTTTCTCTCTCATCAATCTATTTTTCCAACTCCTTTGGTCAATGGTATCACAAACCTTCACTAGGATAAGTTTTTGACCCTTATCCGAAGAATAGTATGAATATCGATTGGTTTAGGGTTTTCATCTACCAAGAAAGTTACAGCAATATTTCACTTTTTTCGAAAAAGGCTCCCTTATTTCCACACCCCAGGAGCGATTTTGCCCTTTGACGATCTTGACCGAGATTTTGAATGGTTATATTTTATGTATAAATTATATCGTGATTGGTGCAAAATGACTAGTTATCGTGACCACAAGAAAGTGATATATACACTGGCGGGAAAAAATATCCCAACACCAAGAATGGGTTTTGCTAGATTAACGAACGTTGGTAGGCGTGTTTATACATCGGACAGATGACGTTGATTCAAATTTCCCGCAAATCGCATGGGCGTGGCGTTAAAAGTAGTGGCCCCATGACGTTGCACATCAGGTTTGCTTTAAATACGGGCTGTACTGTAGTTACCTGTGAGATTGGACGGAGTGACTGCGAGTTGATTATGAATGCCTTTACGACGACGAAGAGCCCAGTATCAACAGCTCACTGCGTTTCAACGAGGCCGTGTAATAGGGCTACTCGATGGTGGATTTTCCTTCCGCGCTATTGCAGAACGACTTGGCAGGAATGTATCCACTGAGCATGCGTGCTGGCAGCATTAGTCACGAGAAGGTACGGCCGCAGGAAGACCGGGCCCCGGACATCACCGTGGCACCACCGAGAAGGAGGACCGCCGTATTCGGCTTATGGCTTTGGTGCATCGGACGGCGTCTGCAGCAGCAATTCCGAGTGGCAGTTGGCACCACAGTGACGCAACGAACTGTTCGAAATCATTTACTTGAAGGACAGCTCGGCGCCAGACGCCCTGCGGCGTGCATTCCACTTACTCCAAACCACCACCGAGCGCCGTCTGCGACTTCAGTGGTGTCAAGTGAGAGCTCATTGGAGGATGGAGTGGAGGCCCGTTGTGTTTTCCTATGAAAGTCGATTGTGCCTTGCTGCCGGCGATGGCTGTGTGTTGGTTAGGAGGAGGCCAGGTGAGCGCCTGCATTCCACCTGTCTGCGACGTCGACACACTGGACCTACACCGGGCGTTCTGGTCTGGAGAGAAATATCCTATGACAGCAGGAACACTCACGTGTTTATCCCAAGCACCCTGACTGCAGATGTGAACGTCCGTCTGGTGATTTGACTTGTCCAGCCATTCATGAACAGCATTCCCGGGGTGTGTTTTCCAAGAGGATAAAGTACGCCCCCATGGCACTGTTGTAATCCAACGTGTTCTACAGAGTGTCGACATGCTGCTTCGGTCTGCTCGATCCCCCGATCTGTCCCCGATCGAGCACGTATGGGGCATCATTGGACAACTCCAGCGTCATCCAGAACTGGCATTAACCATCCCTGTATTGACCGACCAAGTGCAACAGGCATGGAACTCCATCCTACAAGCTGACATCCGGCACCTGTACGACAAAATGCATGCACGTTTCCATGTCTGCATTCAACAGTCTGGTGAGTATACGGGAGATATGGAACTGCGCCCATAATCAGTGGTATTTCCAGATTCTTTTAATTAGGCCGATTGAACTGCGAACATAGTCAAGTCGGCTGTTAGCCCAAGGTCGGTTTAAGGGGAAGTGACGGACTGTCTCCCACCACTTGCTCTGCACTGCTGAGAATAAGAGGTAGTCCCCCATCCCGATAAGCAGCTGTACTACGGGCCTCCGGGGATGGCAGGTAATCACACTAACCACTACACCACAGAGCCGAATAATAATAGTGATGATGATAATAATAATAATAATAATAATAATAATAATAATCCACAGCCTTTTTCCAGTCATTGGACCGGGTCAGGGTTGGAATGAATGAAGCCCCCATCTAGCGGCGAGGATAGGCATTGTGCCGGCTTCCGAAGCCTGTTGCACTCCTCTGGGACAATGATTAATGAATGACAGATGAAATGAAATTATATTGGAAAGTGTTGTTGGAATGAAAGATGACAGGGAAAACCGGAGTACCCGGAGAAAAGCCTGTCCCGCCTCCGCTTTGCCCAGCACAAATCTCACAAGGAGTGACAAGGATTTGAAGCACGGAACTCAGCGGTGAGAGGCCGGCACGCTGCTGCCTAAGCCGTGGAGGCTACACTAACAATAATAATAATAATAATAATAATAATAATCATCATGTTCTTCGGCTTATCCCAATTAATTGGGGTCGCCGGAGCCAACCTAGCTCATTTTAGTTTTGGCCGGGGATTTGAGACCGGATGCCCTTCCTGACGCCACGTGATTTTTCAGGTGAAAATTTCGCCCAGCAGTCACCGGGATTCGATCCCCGGCCGTCCGGGTGAAAGACGAGCAGCTAAGCCACTACGCCATCACGCTCCCCAATAATAATAATAATAATAATAATAATAATAATAATAATACAACTCTCTCTAATCCACCATAAATAACTACCCCTCTAGTTTTGTTCTACAATAAAAAATAGAATAATCTTCTAAATGGTAAGATTACATCAAACTAGATTATTAAACATTTGCAATAACAAAACTATTTTAAAAATATGGTTAGGTTATCGAAAACATCCAATGTACCAGTTAATGCTAATATTGCTAGATCAAAAATTAAATATTGGTCTGTTTTGAAAACTGTACCTGTTTTATGTATCCCAGGCCAACCCTAATCTCTTGTCCGCAATCTGGACAGGGTATATTTAGTTGTTCGCATTCTGGACGGTTTTTGACTTGTTCGCAATCAAGACATGACCGATTTGAAATGAGTCACTTCAAATTCACACCACTCGACACAACATAATTCGGTAGAGGGGTGGAGGGAGGGAACCTACCTGACCGCTCTCAATGGGTGCAGTTCCACTGCCACATGTAGAAGTTTGATGCTGATGACCAGGGTCATTAGTGAAGCTTGGGCGCGGTTCCATACAACCCGATTTTTTTTTGTCGTGTAGCCTCCTGAGAGGCCGAGTGCAGGTCTTTCCAGTCGACGCCCGTGGGCGACCTGCGCGTCAGGATGAGAGATGGAATGGATGAAGATGAATGAAACTAAAGCAAAAGGATGTGGAAGAAGGCGGCCATGGCCTGTCAGAAGGTACTGTCCCAGCATTTGCCTGGTGTTGAAAATGGGAAACCACAGAAAACCATTTCAAGGACAGCCGACGGTGGGGCTCGAACCCACGCGTCTACCGAGTCAGCAGAGAGCTTGGCCCCTTGACCTAACGCAGCGCTTTAGCCCGCGTAGCCACTACTGTCTGTTACAACCCGATTATACCGGTTATTAATGGACCAGCATGGCACATTTTCGATGGCTTTTCTCGCGCGGACATTAACCTGTGGTCTTGTACCTTTAATCAATTAAATATGTTACCTCGCCAAATATATTGCCGATATTTCCGGACTCTACATTTCATGGTGTTAGGGTATATTTTTCCCACCAATATAAACTTTTGAACTGACGGTGGTTTTGGGACCTGGGGGACGTTAACGCTAAGATTTGTCAACATTTTTCTGAAAATCGTAACATGGTACCCATTGCAATATGTAGCCTTCTCATGAGTCCTACCTAAAAATGTAGTGGTGTCTGTCTGTTGTTCTTTCACGCAAAATCTACCAACCTATGAAGCTGAAATTTTGCATGAACATAATTGATACCCAAAATGTATGAGATTCAGTGATCCTATTCAATAAACACAGCTGCGTGTTATAGTTTTCAAGTTACAGACTACAAACTCCTTCTAACGATAATACATAGTCCTCGTGCCTTTATAAATAGGGTATTAATGTTGATATCGCTGCTTGCATAACTAAAAATGTTAAAGAATTGAAGGAAGAAGTGGTGAATTCTAACAGAGAATACATATTAGAGATGCATGCAAAGATCATTTCAGGTTCCCAGGAGAGACTCACCGATCAACTGAATAACTCAAAGTGGTACTGTAGGAGATCTACAGAGTAAGTTGGCCGATAAAACGAAAATGATCATTAAATATGTAAAGAGCATAGAATTAAGTGCTAATGTAAATGTAGCTAACTTAAGGGAGGATAATGTCCAGCCTACGGACTATGTCCGTTTCGAAATATAGCATATTCTTCTGATTTTCACCTTTTTTTTGTGCACTCGGTCAGGGTAAAATAGGCAAAAATGTGGAGGTTTTCGTAGAAGAACCACACATCTCATTTTAGACCCCTCATTGTGAGAAACTATTTTACAATTTGAGCGTATATAACTTTGTTTTTCGTGTTTATATTTTTAAAAATATCTTTGTCTTGTGGGGTTGGTAACCCTTTTGTCATTTGGGGTCTATTTTTAAACTGTTGGTCACTCTGTTCTTATGCAAGGCTTCGATACTGACGCCTTAACTATCTAACTGTCTCTTACTTCTTCACGCAAAAGTGTATCTACCAATGAGACAGACGAAGAGCTGAATGTTATCTCTTGAGCTGGCGTTGTCACGGTAACCTCTACTGGCTCTTCCCTCATCAATTTCGCATTTTCTAATAAATCCGAAACTATTTTGCTCATCTCTTGGCATAACGGTGGGTCATATCAAAAATCCTTCAGACAAAAGTTTTAGGTAATTTTTTTATGGCGATATTTCAAGTTTTCGAAGACCTCCCCCCTCCCCGCTCCATTTTGCCCATTAACGAACTCGACCGAGATTTTGACTGGCTATATTTTATGTATAGATTGGAAACTAATTGGTACAAAATGACTGTAGTTATCGTGTCCACATGAAAGTGATATAGATACATTATATAGTCTGGGGTTTGAAGCCATTTTTCAGTGTTGCCTTAGTAAACAAGAGTTCAGTGCTTTTCAGTCGGTCAACACGAATGTACCCAAAAAGCTGGGTTATGCCCTAATCCTGAAATAAATCACACGAGATTAATGAATACACTAGGATGACCAGTTTCGATCGTCAAACGATCATCATCAGATCCATTACACTTAGGCTATAAAATCTATGTTTGAAAATACAGTTTTTTTTGTCTTGTGACCTCCTGAGAGGCCAAGTGCAGGTCTTTCTAGTCGACGCCCGTGGGCAACCTGCGCGTCGGGATGAGAGATGGAATGGATGAAGATGAATGAAACTGGGCAAGGATGTGGAAGGAAGCGGCCGTGGCCCGTCTGAAGGTACCGTCCCAGCATTTGCCTGGTCTTGAAAATGGGAAAACCACGGAAAACCATTTCAAGGACGGCCGACGGTGGGGCTCGAACCCACACGTCTACCGAGTCAGAAGAGAGCTTGGCCCCATGGCCTAATGCTGCGTTCTAGCCAGCGTAGCCACTGCTGTCGGTGAAAATACAGGTGAAAATATTTACAATATGTACAATTATTTAGTTGCAGTATTGGTACTGCAACTGTCGGTGTATGCTAAATGCAGTATATATGATGTTAGGTGAAATGCTAAATGGTGACAGATTTCCGGAGTAGTAATTTGGAGTGATTATATGGTTGTAAAAATCAACTATGGTTAAACTGTAATATTACAGGCTACTAAGCCTCCGTGGCTTAGGCGGCAGCACGCTGGCCTCTCACCGCTGGGTCCGTGGTTCAAATCCCGGTCACTCCATGTGAGATCTGTGCTGGACAGAACGGAGGCAGACAGGTTTTTCTCCGGGTACTCCGGTTTTCCCTGTCAAATTTCATTCCAGCAACACTCTCCACTATCATTTCATTTCATCTGTCATTCATTTAATCATTGCCCCAGAGGAGTGCGTCAGGCCTCGGCAGCCGGCACAATTCATATCCTCGCCGCTAGATGGGGGCTTTATTCATTCCATTCCTGACCCGATCGGAGACTGGAAGCAGGCTGTGGATTTTCATTTTCATTACAGGCTACTACTTATCTGGTTGTCTTCCTTGCTGGAGCTATGCGCTGTTTTTGTGTTCATATATTCTGCATTTAGCATACACTTCTACAATTATGTAGTTGCAGTATTGGTACTGCAACTAAATAATTGTGTTTTTTTTTGTCGTTTACCCTCCAGGTTGGTGGAACCCACGGACTCAGCGAGGGAGCTCACCACTACCGCCTCTACGGGCAGTGTCCTAGAGCTGGAAACATCGAATCGGAAGGGATACAACTGGTGAGGTGGAATTGGCACCTCGCCCAGGCGGCCTCACCTGCAAAGCGAACAGGGGCCTCATGAGGGAAGGTAAGGGATGGTGAGGATGGATAGGCAAGGAAGAGGGAAGGAGGCGGCCGTGGCCTTGAAGAAGGTACCATCCCGGCATTTGCCCGAAGACGAAGTGGGAAACCACGGAAAACCACTTCGAGGATGGCTGAGGGGGAATCTAACCCCCTCTACTCATTTGGGCCACCCGAGGCTGAGTAGACCCCGTTCCAGTCCTCGTACCACTTTTCAAATTTCGTGGCAGAGCCGGGAATCGAACCCAGGACCTCCGGGGCAGCATACATAATTGTACATATTGTAAATATTTTCACCTGTATTTTCAAACATAGATTTTATAGCCTAAGTGTAGTGGATCTGATGACGATCGCTTGACGATCGAAACTGGTCATCCTAGTGTATTTATTAATCTCATGTAATTTATTTCAGGATTAGGGCATGACCCAGCTCTTTTGGGTACATTCGTGTTGACCGACTGAAAAGCACTAAACTCTTGGATACATTATGTATAAACATTTGAAGTGACGGTGGTTTTTGTGTCTGGAAGATGTGAAACGCGGAGATATGACGGCACTTTCCGGAAGCCGCAACCACCCATTGCAATAGGTAGCTTTCTTATGAAATCTACCTAAAACTAAAACGAAGACTGCGGTAACTATAGGCTTAGAAGTAATTTACGTACCACAAGAAGAAATGGTCAAAAGAAGAAGGAATAACGGGAAGAAAAGACAGGGAAAGGAACTGCCATAAACCCTCGAAGAATGAGGATTGAGGGACTTGGAAAGAAGTAGAGCCATGCAAGGCACAGAGGAAATGGAAAGATGAGAGGGTCCACCCCCAAATGCAATGGAAGTACGGTAAAACGGTCCCAGGTCAGGATTTACTCAGGGTTGCCAACTCCCGAGCTCAATTTTACTCCATGGTGAGGACAAAGAATTATAATAAATAATAATTATGTTATTGGTTTTACGCCCCTTTTAACTACTCTGGCCTTTAGAGACGCCGGGGTGCCAGAACTTTGCCCCGAAGGCGATCTTTAACATTCCAGTAAATCTACTGACGCGCAAAACATTATAACTATACCCTCATATGTATGAGAAAGTGGGCTAAATGATGTTTGCTGAACATCTTGTTGTAAATCCTAACATACTTACTCCACGTATGTTCGCTTTCGTGCCTATACATTATTAAATTAGCTCATTCAATTCTCGGCTACTCGGAAAACATGAGTGGCCGACGTATCTCAGTGAGACATTAACATATTTGGTTTAATATAACGGGACAAAAACTTCAAATGAATATGTATGTAAATTAGTAATACTTGTTGCATGTATCACAATCAGTTTATTGTACCTCAGTAATAACTAGAAATGACTAGGTTAGAATGTATTCATGGGAATGATCATCAGCTTGCACCCACTAACTAGGCCAGGGCCATCCAGTCATTGCGCTCGGTGAGCACTGAGCAGTCAGACTAGCGCTCCTTCCCCTACCACCACTACACTGTGGCAGGGGAGAAGACCTGAGACAGACGGTCGATGTTCCGACCGCACTGACAAGGTACGTACGTACAGTCGTGCGGTCCAGGGGCGTATATAGAGTTTTATTTCGGGGGGGGGGGCAACTGGGGTTAGGGGCATGGTATAGGCCCAAAGAATAGGGGGTCCGGGGTTCTACCCGGGAAACTTTTGTATAATTTGATGCAAAATGATGAGTTTTAAGGCTATCTGGCATCACTTTTTCAACCATTTTGATGTGATGTTCTAAGTTTGGTTAATGTCAAACACAACTAAAACCATTTTATGGTACTTTTTATTAATATAATCATCTTGCTCACTTGATAGTATTTACAAGGAAAGAATTAACATTACTGTTTTGATTGACACCTCACACTATAATATAAAGTCAAGGTTTCTTGAAGCATTGCCAAATCGGTTCATAACTTCATCGTCAGTGAGATGTATGTCTCTGAATAGATGACAATACTAGACCGTTGAGTCTGTTTACAGAAGTAGAATTTCTTAAGTATGTTTTCTATCAACTCAAACTCCGTTCGGCAGTACCAGTAGCCTAGCTACAGAGAGAGGCAAATTTGCCAAAAGTTTGATAAGTGTATAAAAGTTAGGGAAAAACTACTGTCACACGCCTCAAGGGCACTTGTTGCTGTTCTTGGTTCGTTCATAAGAGGGAAGGCACTGGAGAGTAATAAGAGGTTATGTTGTTACACATAAGATTAGAGCAAACTGATTGTCACACTGTTTACATCGCTCTACCTTCGCCTCGCTTTGCAACGTTGCCATACGTCACTTAGTAACAATAGTACATGAGCATATTGGTTTTTAATGTTTCTAATTCATAAACTAATAATATATGAGACCAAAATTTCGGGGGGGGGGGGGGGGGTGCGGTCGACGGCTTTTGTGGGATTGTTGGCATATTGATGGGGCTGTTTTGTCATAAAAATATACCTCATAAAGGCCTACAGGGTGAGATTTTTTCTAATTTCTCAACTAGCTCCGTAAAACGAATACATGCCGCCGCGTCCATTAGGCACGCTTGATTACATTCCCTGCCGCGAAGGGTTTCCCAGATTTGGCAATTCGCATCGAACATTTGTAGCTTGCTCGTAAATTTAGTCCACCAACCTCATTCTCTTCTATCTCCTGTTAGACAGAAATACGGCAAGTAACAATTTTAGTGTTCTTCAGATAATTATGTCATTTGTTTGTCAACAAAGCGCATTGGACTAGACTAGTGACAAGGCGCGCTCAGCCAGCCAAATTCCTCCCACCCCTAACGATACTACCTTCCACCAAACAGCTCGGAGCACTGGCTTAGAGCGCGGCCGGAGCGCTGTGTCGATGACCCTGAACTAGGCTATGCCCAGAATATATTTTCTAGGTTGGTTTGACGATCACTAGCATGTGGGCACTAACTAGGTCATACCCAGAATTTATTTCCTTCGTTGGATTGACGATTATTAGCTTGTACCCACTAATTAGGTCGTATCCAGATTGTATTTTCTGGGTTGGATTGACGAACTTTAGCATGAGCCCACTAACTAGGTAGTATCCAGAATTTATTTTCTGGGTTGGATCGACTATTACTAGCATGGGCCCAGTAACTAGGTCGTATCCAGAATTTCTTTTCTGGGTTGGAATGACGAACACTTGCTTGTATCCACTAACTATGCTGTGCCCAGAATTTATTTTCTAGTTTGGATTCACGATCAGCAGCATGCACCCTTCTATCCAGGTTGGTTGGTTCCTTAGTTTAGGGTCTGCTACAACGCGGTCAGGTAGCCCCGTGTACTTTGGGTGTGTGTACCTACAGCATCTGTCTGATAACCGGTGTTAATTGTGATTGGTGTGTTAGTGTGTGTTATCTGTTTTAATTCAAGTAAGGACTGCAGACTTATAATTTCAAGTAGTTCCTACCTTTGCTACCAAATGCTACCGTCCACGACACCGAGCTTTCGGACTTGGCTACTAGATGCCATCGCAGTCAGCACCTGGCGGCGAACGTTGGAACTAATATAGCGCAATCAATATTCTAACCTACACATTTTGGCTTCACACAAGTGTAGTTAGTGGAAGGTTCTTTTTCAAGCCATAATCTATGACATGGGACCGCCGGCTTTACTTCCCTTCCGAATGAAGGCATACCGAGGGATTTTTAACGCTCTTAAAAAAATCCGACGACTTCGTCCGGGTTTGAACCCGCGATCTTGGGCATAGAAGCTCAGCATGCTACCAACTACGCCACCGAAGCCGCCCCTGGTGTATTCTTTGGAATACACGGTAAGACAGAGTAAGCTTTTGGTTCTTTTTGCTTTATTTTATTACTACCTTTTTTCTTCGCAAACACCAACAGTGATCTCCTGGTTTCTCTTTGTTTGTATACTTTGCTTATACTACCTGTGAGTCTGTTCTAGATATATATCTTCCATGACCCACCTAGCGTCATCTAGCAGCGATTCTCTGAAGTTCCTCAAATTTTCCCTGTACAAGAGGACTTCCTTACCAATCTGGCCACCAGATCTCGTCGCTATCGCCAGCTATGTTCTCTGTGATCAAGAGGACTTCGTCTACTTTTTCATCCACCAGGCTTCGCTAGTGACGCCTGCTATCAACTCTTTGAAGACCATTTCATCAAGAGAATTAATTTTTACAATGTTGGTTATTCTTATGTATATTCCTTTGTCTCCTACCCCCACTCTTTTCCCTTCCCTGGTCTCTCCGCGCTTCGTTGAGCTGGCCTCACTTGTCCTACAGTCGTCAAGACTTCCAGTCGGAGCTTACCTAGAGCTCGTCTCCTCTCCTCGAGAGACAAACTTTCAAATTGGACGCCAAGTCCAGATCGTAACTAACGGTCAACTAGAATCGCCGTTCATCAGAAATGAGCTAAGTACTACTTCAACGTTCTTCAGCTCATTTTAATTGCTTTTAAATAGCTACATGCTTTTTAACCATCATTTTACAGACAGTGTGATATTGCTAAATGTGGGGCAATAACCATCTTCGCGGGATTTTCGAGGTTGGGCTTTGTCTATCTAAGCTAATCTTAACATGAACCAGCATTTCTTATGCTTATTAACTGAGATAATTTCTCACAACGAGGGACATCTTTGAATTACCCACTGTCTGTAGAAAACTTAGCTCGTTCCACCGCTGGACTTTTTTTCTGTCAATTTCAACAGTTATGATTGTTCTGGAATTTTCCATGCCAAACAATTCAAAGTTAAACCTTCTAGTATTTTCCACTCACATATGGGAATACTTTTTCTAACCAAGGAATCTTCCTTATGAACAGCTAATCAACACCTAATTTTTCTTCCTCCGTTGGAATTTTTCTGCTGCATTCAACTATAACCTACAAATTTTCAACGCAATAGACTCTCGCAAATCTAGTGCAACTAGTTATTTTTCACCATTGCAATAACTTTCCTTGCTATAAACTTTCTGTGCTACAATAGTGAACTTTTCAACCACGTCAATAGACTATAGTGGAACAGTGCTTGTTCGATTTCTCATCCCCGTCGCGCTCGTCCGAAATAAATAAAATAGGCCAAGAACTTTCTCTACAAAGTTCCTATTTCCTCTCCCTCAACCCCTCTTTACTAACAAATTAGGATAATAATTTATGTATTTTGCAACGAGGCTTCGCCAAACCATAGGCGCCCTCCCAACTTTCTCCACTTACCATTTATTCACTCTGTATAAATATCAGCAGTTAGAAACTGCTTATTAATCTATTTCTTTTCTTGCTAGTACAAGAATTGGTTATGTTCTAAGTACTAAACATTTCATTAATCTATTTAATCCAGGTTTAACAAAAGGGTAACTGGCCCCATATTTTCCTCGTGATCCTGTTTAATTATAGAAGTTCTAGAAACTTCCTTTTAATTTTTCTCTTCAGGTTTCACAATAAGTGACCTGCCCTATTTTTATAACCTCTAAAAGTAATTCTGTATCAATATAAAAAGTTATAGAAACTTCTATTTCATATCTCCCTGTTTTTTGTTGTTACTTTCGAAGTGGTTATTTGTTCATATTTCTAAGATACCCATATATAAATCCTTAAAGTACACATCTTGTACTTGATTTATTGCTTAACTTTAATTACGTTAATTATCTTTTATTTATTAATCTTAGCACCATTTCAAAATCTCATGATGATTTTAGTGCCTATAAAAGGTTCCAAACCAAAAAATTGTCAATTGCCTGGTGCAAGCTTTAAATGATTTAGGAGGTCTGCGACCCCAATTGTTTATAAAATCAAATTACATATGTGTCAAATTGATTACACTTTTTGCATTGTTAAATAAATCCAAATTTATCTTTTTGCTTTATCATTTTCTATAAAATAACGATTAGGCAAGATCCTGTCTTCCCCTACTCTTCCTATGGGCTTAACTTTAAAAATCTCACAAATAAAACGTAGGCCACGACCCTAACCCTGAAAAAAATTACACGAGATAAATAATACCAATCCATAATAATATATAACAAGAAGTTCCGTGACGAACTAAAGAGCCGACTTAAAATTTAAGATTCATGCCAATGATTAATCTTTATGGACCTATCTAGAATAATGACGAAATGAATTTGGTAATATCGAAATTTCTAATTAGTTCGAAATATACCTGGCATGATGTAGCCTGATAGAGCACTACAGTTGGCAGCCCTGGTGACTGAATATATTCTTAGTTCCATCTCTTAAGGTACAAAATACAAAATTTGGTTGAAGTCCAATGGATAGCATGGACTTTACATGCAGTTAGACATTGGACCTATCAGCGCATGTAAAATCATGTTGGCAACAATGTCATGCATGTGTTGGTCTGAAATAATTTGAAATATTATGATGTATTGTTGTGCCAATTTTGGATGAAATCCATTTGTTAGTATACAAGTTACTGGAATTTTAAAATTGGACCTATCAGCCGGCTTAGAATCATGTTGGTAGCACTGACATACATTAGTTGCTCCAAATTAATATAGAATGCCAGGAACTATACGCGTGCAAAGTTTAAAGCTGTGGGCTCACATACTTTCTGATATATTGGTATTTGGATAAAAAATAGAGAGCATTTATTGACAGTTGGCAGCCCTAGTAGCTCTTTAGAATACGCTCAGTCATATCTGTTTATGTACACACAGTACATACGAAATTTGGATGAATTCCAATTGATAGTGTAGGAGTCATATGCATTTAAAATTTGGACCTATCGGTAGGCTTAGAATCATTTTGGCAACACTGTCATGTATGGCCTCCTGAAAATTAAACTGAAGTATTATTATCTATATGTGTACCAATTTTGGAATAGTTCCCATGTATACATTCCAAGATATCCAACATGGAGCTCAAATTTCAATTGCGATTTTTTAGTAGTTGGTAGCACTGACATAATTTTCAAGTATGGCATTGAGATGTCCCGGTATAGATCTTTACTCATACCAAATTTGGTTTCGATAGCTGCAGCCGTTTAGGAGTTCATAGACACACACACACACACACACAGACACACACAGACAGACAGACAGACATTTTCCCGGATCGATCTCATAAGTCTACTTTTTCCTCATTTTTGCAAAATGTGAAAAGTAGGCTAAAAATGAGATGGTGTGTGTCTGTGTTTCTGTCTTGTTACTCAATCACGCAAGAACCAATGGTCCAATTTACATGAAATTTTGCATGGATGTAGCTGATTTACCTGGTTAACATATAGGCTACTTTTGATTTCGATACCTTGCACTATTTAAAGATGGCGACCATTTTAGTGACGTCACTACACGCATTGGTTTCAAAATTTTATATTTCCATATCAAATAAAAAGAGAACGCTAAGAAATAGCAAACTTTTGATGGCACACGCGAGCTTTAAAATTTAAATTCCTATCCGATGGGTCCTTATCACTTTTCGTGTATCCCCAACAGTTAGCGAGTAAAACCCACATTTGTGACATCACTACACCCTTTGGTTTCAAAATTTCATATTTCCATTTAAAATAAAAAGAGAACGCTAAGAAATAGCATACTTTTGATGGCACATGCGAGCTTTAAAATTTAATTTCCTATCCGAAAGGTCCGTATCACTTTTCGTTATCTCCAAGGGTTAGCGAGTAAAACCTAAATTTGTGCAATAAAACACGGTCAACACCGAGAGGTGCAGGCTATCTCTCTATATATAAAAATGCGAATTTGCCTGTTTTTTTCTGAATTTCTACGGAAATTTGATTTATTTACGCGTTTCAGACTGTTTTATCATGGATGCGTGCGAAAATATTTTTGTTTGTTTGTCTGTGGACAACTTTGTTCCCTTATAACTCGAGAACGGCTGTGTATCAAACTAAAGTTTGGTACAGATATCCATTAGAGGCACGACACTAATCATTGATGTAACTTCTCCGTACCTCTCATAAAAGGGGGCCTACCCCCCTTAAAATGCATGCTGAAATAGGCGTAGAAGGACGAGACAAAGCTCATTTTCAGCCCCTCAATGTGAGAGACAAAACTCGGGGGCCCTAAAGGGTCCCCGAAAACCACATTTTAAGGCCCTAAAACCAACCGCTTTTGAGATATTCCCAGAATACTATTCATTTAATAAACTAATGAACGAATGCAAGCCGGTAACCATGGCAACAGATTCTCAGAGGTCCATCTATTGCTGTAAGACGCAATGCAATTCCATTAATTACATAGGTGTGAAAGTTTGCAAACGGCTAGAAGGTTATCACGGAACCAAATTAAGCTGTAAAATTCATCAATACGTATAATGCGCTTAAGGGGGTCAACGGGTACTCTAAAAAAATTCAGGCGATTTACACCTGCGGGTATGGTACGGCAGGTCTATTATATTCCTATCCCTATATTATATTATTATTATTAGTAGCCTATTATATTACGGCGTACAACGCCGAGACAAAGACCCTCGGTACCAGAAACAAAACTCTGAGGCCCTAAAGGGTCCTCGAAAATTACATTATAAGGCTCTAAAACCAACAGTTTCTGAAATATTCCCAGAAAACTAATTTAATTTAATTTAATTTAACAAACTAATGAAGGAATGCACATCGGTAACCATAATATTATCTCAAGGGGTGGCATCCAACTTTCCACCTATTTCTGTAAGAAACAATGTCACTATTTATTACATTTCTGTGAAAGTTTGCAAATGGCTATAAGGTTATCACGGAACCAGCGTAGACTGTATAATTCATCAATGCAATTAAGGGGGTCAAGGGGGTAACCTATAACTTTTTCATGCAATTTTCACGTGCGACATATAGTACAGAAGGTCTATTATATCTCCAAACAGCAACATTATTTTCGAAAATTCCTGAATTGAATCAGCATTTTTTGTGGCTTTTAGGAATTTGGGCCATTTGAGGCTAATGAAGCTGAATTTTCATGCACCACAAGCCTTTATAATTTATGGAAGGGGTCTTCCTGTGTGTGGGGACCTAACACAACGTAGAGGGTCAGTTTTTATGTGACGTGTATTGTGTTTCGTCTACAAGGCTTTCAATTCTATTTCACGTCAGGAAGTACACGTTAGGTGAATTTAGTTTGAGAGCACATTTTAACTAATTTTTTTTTTCGACATACGGACTCGTCGTAAGGATGATTTTGTTTGATACTGTGTGGTAGATATACCCATATTTGGATATCTGGGTGATATGTTGTAGACAATAGAATTGTCTGTCTGTCTTTCTGTGTATCTTTATGTACATCTATTACTATGGTTTGTTCAATGATATCTTTAGTTCCTTTATTGTATGTCAGCGTGATGTTACCACAGCAGCAGTTTAGCTCGAGACCAGCATGGTCTCAGGATTTGACCACATGGCACCGGACTCTCGCACTGTATCTTTATGTACGCCTATAACTCGTGTTCGGATGCTTGGTGCATCTTAGAATTAGGTATGGTAACCATGAGAGTCAATACACCAATCATTTATAAAATTCTTCAACGTACTTTTCATACAGTAGAAGGGTGGATATAGGGAAAAACTTCTCAAAATACATGCTAAAATAGGCGAAATATAAAAATTATCCTAGAAGAACGACCAAAGCATATGTTGCGCTTCTCAATGTGAGACACAAAATTCGGGACTTTTGTTATCCAGTTAGGGCTTGTAGAGAGTTATGCGTCATCGGGAAGTACGGCCACAGGATTATACATCGAGGTCAACGACATGATTTCGAAACCGAGGGAACATTTCGAACTGTACAGTTTTAAGAAAAGGCGAATTGATCGAAACGGAAATCTGCACGAAGCATCATGCGGAGAAGAATGAACTTTGTTGGCGGGAACGAACGCTTGGGCGCCCAGCCAATTAAGAGAAGAGCGGGCAAGAGCGGGCAAGAGCGGGGTGATTCCTACGTCATGGAGACGCACGGGGATTGTTCAAGCCGGCGAGAGGAGAGACTGCAAGTGGAACTCTGGAGGGGAGCCGTGGCTTGTTGATATAGTGTTCGCGCGCCGAGAAGAGAGGACTATCCAAATGATGATGCCTGGTAGAGTACTTGGTACTGGGACAGGCAGAAAGGCTCGCACGGCTCATCAAACCCCCCTCTGTTTCTCCTACTATCGTAGTTATTAACAGCATGTCGGAGGCAGCAGTAGTAAAGGTCGGCTGTCACGCGGGGGGTGCGGGCTTTAACTTTTCGGGGGCACCCGAAAAAAAAGAGAGGACTATTCTTGTGACAAATTCTGTTCCGAGCGGACAAACATTTATTACGTTCCATGGTGGACATCGTCAAATCTGTATACTCCACTGACCAATCGTCATGGGTATGGCACGTGCTGCAGTGTTATGGCAAGCCGTGTATCGTGGCTCTAGGATTTAGATCCGCCACTAAAACAGTATAACTTCAATTATATTGGCAACGCATCAACCAACGCAGAAGATGACGATCTACATTCAACAACATTCCCAACAGAATCAACTAGCACGTGGGAGAAAGCATCTCCAAGGGTGAGCGGTACTGGCCTAAACGCACTCTCTATGTTGTTCAGTAAATTCAAGCTTGGAAATAATCTTAACTTCTGTAAATTCATCCAACCTCCAAATTCAAATTCCTTGCTCGTGGTAATGATAAATTCTTTATGCTCCATTATTATTATTATTATTATTATTATTATTATTATTATTATTCAAATTACCACTGATATGTTTTGATGACTATTAAATTAATTCCTTACATAATGCAATCTTTGATTCCAGTAGGTAGCATTAGATATTAAAAAAGTCCTCTCGGCACGCCGGAAGGCGGAGGTAGATTTCACCGGACAAACTTGGGGATAGGCGAAAATAGGCAGAATATGCAGGTTTTCGTAGAAGGATCAGACCTCATATTGCAAGAAAGTATTTTATAATTGGAGCTTAATTAACTTTGTTTTTCGTCATTTTATGCATATTTTAAACATTTCATTGTCTTATGGGGACGGTAACCTTCTTGTCATTTGGGGTCCATTTTTAGCCTACTTTTCACATTTTGCAAAAATGAGGAAAAAGTAGACTTATGAGATCGATCCGGGAAAATGTGTGTCTGTCTGTCTGTCTGTCTGTCTGTCTGTCTGTCTGTCTGTCTGTCCTTCTGTCTGTCTGTCTGGCTGTGTGTGTGTCCCCCCTATCAACTCCTAAACGGCTGCAGCAATAAAAACCAAATTTAGTATGAGTAAAGATGTGCACCGGAATAGCTCACGTCCATATTTGAAAATGATGTCAGTGCTACCAACTGCTGAAAAAACGCACTAGAAATTTGAGCTCCATGTTGGATATCTTGCAAGGTATGCATGGGAGCTATTCCAAAATTGGCACACATGTAGTGTGCCCAATCAGTCACGGCAGTCCGGCATCGAACTCGGGTCTTATCAGAGAAGACCAGGCACATGGTTATGCCTAGAGTCGAACCGTTGATCTCTGAGGGGGAGCAATTACAGGGAACCCAAAGAGCAATGAGAGGTATACTGACATAATATTGTAGCATGATTTCACGACCTATATGTGAATATCATAGCAGTTTAAGGTGAAGAATTGTAGCCAAATGCAAGAAAATATACGTTTTCAGAGCATACGAGAATGAGAGGAGGCCAGTTTGGCGTTTTACAAATTGCAGTTAGCAAGTTGGTGGAGACCTTAGGCGCCGAGCGCACTATTTACGTCTGGACCGAGGAGACAGCCCAAAATTAATGACTCGGGTATTCACCGCTTGACAACGATGGAATCGGGAGTAGGGATGATTGCCCACGGAAATTAATTAATTACAGCCAAGTGGAGCATTGAAATGGAGTGAAATATACACCCAGGTGAATATATTCACGGAGAGGTAATTTAGGAGTGGTTTTCACCTAAATTAAAGCCTATATCTCCAATTGAGTGCGTTAACATCGAACCTACGCTCGAGAGCAGTGATTTTGTGACCAGCCAAAGGGGAACCACCACGATGGCGTTCTGACGCGCTGAACTAAGACAATTAATTGTAATTAATTGGCCGAAGCGATCGCGTGCACGCGAATGTTTATGAAACCTCCACACTTAAATGAACAAGGTGTATATGTCATTTCGGCTGAAAATGTATTATTTCAAGGAAGGAGTCGCACCCACATGTCCGGTGGACTAGTTTTTACGAGAAACCTTTATAAGGGAGAGCAGGGCAGACCAAGCCAGTTGTTCTCCAGTTGTTCTCCAGTCTTCACCAGTTCATCTCAAGTTATTCTACAGTATACACGTAACTAAGACGCTGCCAGTAGCGCGCCAAATGTTAAAGTATCAACGCTCGGCCGTTGAAGAACAATAGAAGCAAGTCATACAGCTTCATAAGTATAATCATGAAGTGCGTCGAAGTCAATTTAATACAGATATTTATCAATTATCTAACGCAAATATAATTTCGCCACAGCGAAAGAGTAACTTATAATGTTTTTGAACATTACACATACCAGGAGGTACTGTCAGAGTTGAATATGACAATATCATCAGGATCACTACAATGATGGGAGCTTGGGAAGCATCGCAACTTCATCTTGACAGTGAGCTGAACGATATTGCAGGTGACGAGGATCGAACGTCCGTAAAACGCTGTTAGATTTTCACGGAGACCAACGGTTGGCGTAATTGCATCGCATCTCTGAGATCAGGCGTAGGAGAAGTCCGATTTAAGGATCAACCTGTGAAGTAGTGAATAAGTGTACATAAATTGTGTAATAGTGATTTAAAAGTGTTCATGTGTATAGTGATTAATATGCATTGTGTAGAAGTGAAAGAGGCCACTGATAAGAGTATGTTTATCAGGTGGGAAATGTGTGAATTAACTGTTGTGTAAAATATAACATGATGGCTTAAATCAAGCGTCATGGTAGGCCTGAAGCTGAAGTGCTGGCACTATCCAGCGAAAAAGAAAAAGTGAGTACCAATTTACAATGTTATTATAACTAAATAGTTCACCATGTAACGATTTATCACTTTGAGAATAAGATGTAACAGTCACTTACTGAACGAGTTTTCACCACTCGTCTTGAATAAAATATGGCTTGGAAGGTGATTTGTTTAGGGCCATTCAGGCCGAAAATAGTGATGAATATAACGATAACGTTAAATGAATAATAATAATAATAATAATCTGGGGTCGGCAACAGTAAAGTAATAGGCATTTTTGGCCTAAATAATGTTCAAAGTGTGTCATGTCTAATATAAAGATACTGTATTTTGGTAAACAGTAAGGAAGTAACGTGGAATATAGCGAGATACGAGAGCTTTTTCAGTGTCAGTGAAATGTGAATGAATATTTAATACGGTCAATCCTTAGGATTATATTTGAGGACCATTAAAGTAAAGTAAGCCAGTAAATTTATACATTTTTATTAGGAGCTATTTAAAGCTTTGGCTTAAGTTTTATTACAGAGAGAACGCGGGTGCCTTAATAATTGAGTCATCTATGTGAAGTATTGTTTGAAGCCGCATATTGCGTGCAGAAATAACGTAGAATCCAGTGATTTACGTAAATAAATAATTGCGGGGACCAACTAGTATAGCTTGCGCGTTAGGTGAGAAGTTGGCTAAATCTACGAGTTAGTATCGCCGTTTGAGCATACTGTATTATTCGCAGCGAATTGGACAGAGCCTGTCTGTATCCATCGTTTGCATGAATTATGGCCACGAGTGGCGTCCGTCGAGACTCAGTGAGCATGTGTATAAATGATATACCCTGAGAGGTAAGGATCATATTCGTCGTTTAGGAAACGCAGATTTCCTTATATATTATTGAGACAGCTGCTGGTGAAAATCTTGGATTTTCACTATGTTGCGCGTCCAAGCCACTATAGTCACCATAGAACGGCAAGGCTATCACACAATTCCATCTCCAGCCATGAATGTTAATAAGGAGCCGAGTTGAGCCCAATGTACTAATTATCGGTGTTAAATAATTAAATGACTCAATTACTTAGGAACCACACCTAGCGTAACTCTACTGTACTGCGATTGTAAACAAACCTGACCTTGACAGCAGATGAGAGGGGTGGGGTAGTAGACCACTTCTGCGGCGGCCATCTTGACTAGCCAGCTGGAACGAATTTTATTGCCTGCTAAGGGGAGAAGGTCGGTCGACTGGTCCCTTGTAAATTAGAGTCACAGTAGGACACTGAAGAATCTCGATATTTCAAAATGCAATTATGATATGAGTGATATGATGATGCCAATTGAATTGAATGGTGTGTTGCAACACACATACGTTGTTGGATCATGGAAATCAGATAATATTTGGCTCAGTTATTCTCTGAAGAGGAACACTGAACCAAATAAATTGTTAGGCATCTTTTTAGAATGCATTTTGCCAGTTCACGCTAATTTATGCAGACGGGTATGTGATTTCTAAGAACATGACACGTTTGTCACGATATAAGCCCGACAAGACCCAGAAAATCGTTGTATGGTGAAACTATAAAATATTCTATCCATGTTCATTTTGGAAGGGATAAGTACCACTTTTTTAAAGCGTTCATATTGATGGAAAGAAGGAAGATGATTCACACGACACAACAAATATTTGTTAATGAATGCAGAAAATAATGAATTTATGCTAATCAAGGTAAATGCCATAAGAAACGGAGTAATGTTTTATTAATGTCATTTAGATGTGATATGTGATTTTTGTGTTATGATACTCCAGTTAAGTAATTGTGTCACATGATGAACACTATGGAAACCCATGGAAGTCTGAAAGTATCATTGATAGGATGCTAGAATTAGATTTGAGTGCAGTGTAGCACTATATTAAGAAGAAAACTCACAGAATAACCCCATTTTTATTTGTGGGAATTAAATATAATTTGTCCTTTATTTGTATTTGTTGTATAGCCATGATTTTATACCAGTAAATATTTTATTTTAGGAATATGTTGTGTATTTCATGTAGAGTAGTTACCTGGTAGACTCAAATCCTGAGCATGTGGTCGTATGGTGGGCAGGAACGTCCCATACCTCGAAAGACCGTGAGTTAGCTGGGATACGAACACATGGTCCACATGATGACAGTTGGGTACAGTAGATAATACTATTTCAGTTTAATTTCCAGGAGGCCAACCATGACAGTGTTGCCAAAATAATTTTAAGCCTTCTGATAGGTCCAATGTTTAAATGCATATAACTTCTACACTATCAATTGGATTTCAACCAAATTTGGTATGTAATATCTGTACATAATCAGATATGACTGAGCGTATTATTAAGAACCACTGGGGCTGCCAACTGTTAATAATTGCTCTCTCTATTTTTATTATTAATCCAAATACCAATATATCAGAAAGTAAGCAAGCCAACAGCTTTAAACTATGCACACGTATATTCTGACATTTTAGATTAATTTGGAGTAACTTATATACGTCAGTTCTACCAACATGATTATAAGCCTGCTGATAGTACCAATTTTTAAATACATGTAACTTCTATACTATCAGTTGGATTTCAACCAAATTTCGTATGTGCTATGTGTACCATAACAGATATGACTATAAGTATTGTTAAGAGCAATCAGGGTTGCCAACTGTTAATAAATGCTGTCTATATTCTATTTACCCTAATATCAATATATCAGAAAGTATCAACCAACAGCTCTGTACTTTGCACACGTATAGCACCTGACATTCTAGATTAATTTGGAGTAATTAATACAAGGCAGTGCTGCCAATATGATTCTATGCCTCCTGATATGTCCAATTTTAAAATACATGTAACTTCTATACTAACAAATGGATTTCATCCAAAATTGGCACAACAAGATACCATAATAATTCAGATTATTTCTGACCAGCACGCGCATGGTAATGTTGGCAACATGCTTTTACGCGTGCAGATAGATCCAGTGTCTAACTGCATGTAACGTCCATTGGACTTCAACCAAATTTTGTATTCTGTACCTTAAGAGGTGGAACTAAGAATATATTCAGTCACCAGGGCTGCCAACTGTAGTGCTCTATTAGGCTACATTATACCAGGTATATTTTGAACTAATTATATATTTCGATATTACCAACTTAATTTCGTCATTATTCTAGATAGGTTCATATACTGTAGATTAATCTATGGCTGCATATTGTATAGTGGATTTACTAAGCCAGAAATTTTCTATGACGTGTACACAACATCTCACCCAAGTTTCATAGCTACGGACGAATGGTACATGAATGCATACGGGTCTTGGTTGAAACGCTTCGCGTGTCGTCGCTCATTTGTTGATTCTACTCTTGCGCTTCATATTGTAATATGGATGTACGCAGCCAGAAACCTTCCCTGGAGTGTACACAACATCTCACCCAAGTTTCATCGCAATCGGATGAATGGTATGTGAACGTATACGGGACGTTGTCGAAACGCTTCGCGCGTAGTCACTCATTTGTTGAATATAAACGTGCGCTTCGTATTGTAAAATGGATTTACTTAGCTAGAAACCTTTCCTGGAGTGTACACAACAATTCACCAAACATTTATCACTATCAGACGACTGGTATATGACTTTATATGGGACTTTGTTGAAACGCTTCGCGCGCCGTTGCTCATTTGTTGATTCTACTCGTGCTCTACCTATTTTTAAAGGGATTTACTAAGCTAGAAACCTTCCCTGGAGTGCACACAAAATCTCAGCCTAGTTTCATCGCTATCGGACGAATGGTATATGAACGCAAACGTGACTTTGTTGAAATGCTTCGCGCGTCGTAGCTCATTTGTTGAATCTACTCGTGCGCTGCCTATTGTAAAGTGGATGTACTAAGCCAGAAAATTTCCCTGCAGTGTACACAACATTTTACGCAAGTTTCATAGCTATCGGACGAATGGTATATGAATGCATACGGGACTTTGTTGAAACGCATTGCGTGTCGTCGCTCATTTGTTGAATCTACTTGTGCGCTATCTACTGTCAAATGTATTCACTAATTTTGAAACCTTCACGTAAGTGTACACAACATCTCACCCAAGTTTCATCGCTATCGGACGAATGGTATATGAACACATACGGGACTTTGTTGAAATGCTTCGCGCATCGTCGCCATTTGTTGAATCTACGCGTGCGCTACCTATTGTATAATGGATTTACCAAGTCAGAAACCTTTCTTGGAGTGTACTCAACATCTCACCCAAGTTTCATCGCAATCGGACGAATGGTATATGAACGCATAGGAGACATACCCACAGACATACCCACAGACAAACTATCACGTTACATTGATTTTAGCCTACTTTCGATTTTTGCAAAAAAATGAAAGTAGACTTATGAGATCAACACAGGGCGAAAAAAGTGTGTGTCTGTGTGTGTGTATGTGTGTGTGTGAGTCTGTGTGTGTGTGTATGTGTATGTGTGTGTGTGTGAGTGTGTGTACTCTGAATGTCTGTCCCCCCCCTATCAATTCGAACACGGTGAATGCGAATTGAACGAAATTTGGTACAAAGGTAGCACTAGCAAAGGACACCTTAGTGTCATGTTTTATATCGCCGCCATCTTGACGGAAACGTAATGGCGGCCACACAAATGTTCAAAGCTTAAATCAAATTACGATTAACCTAATCATCCGATCTCTACTAAATTTTGCAACAACATACCTTTGTAGAGGAAGCATCCTTTGACCAAATGAATAGGTCATTAGCCTAATAGTTTGCGGATGGCGGCCATCTTTATGTCAAAATTGATTCCCCCTATTAATTCGAACACGGTGGAACCGAATGAACGAAATTTGGTACAGAGGTAGCACTAGCAAAGGGCACCTCAGTGTCATGTTTTATATCGCCGCCATCTTGACAGAAACGTAATGGCGGCCACACAAATGTTCAAAGCTTAAGTTAAATTACGACTAACATAACCATCCGATCTCTACCAAACTTTGCAACAACATTCCTTTATGGAGGGAGCATCCTTTGACCAATCTAATAGCTTATTAGCCTAATAGCTTGCGGGTGGCGGCCATCTTTATGTCAAAATTGATTCCCCCTATTAATTCGAACACGGTGGAACCGAATGGAACTAAATTTGGTACAGAGGTAGAACAAGCAAAGGGCACCTCAGTGTCATGTTTTATATCGCCGTCATCTTTACTAAAACTGAATGGCGGCCACTCAAACGTTCAAAACGTAAAATCAAATAACGACTAACCAAATCATCCGATCTCTACCAAATTACGTAACAACATACCTTCGTATAGGATGCGTCTTGTGACCAAACTACAAGGTCGTCCGCCATTCCATTTCAGGATGGTGGCCGTGCGAATTATGCAAACTTTATACTCCATATCATGGGACCCACCAGTTCCGATTATCGAGCCGAGAATCGTTTTAACTGTTCTAAAGGAAGAGGCACGTTCGAAATTAAAAGTTTATTATGTAATACTATAGTGCAGACGTGATTTTAAAAAGCTGAGCCGATTCAGTAATAAGACAAGATGGCAGAGGATATCTTGTGCCTGACTTATATTTCACTAATTTGAGTATTGCATGCAATATAGCGTACTGATACAAAATAAATAAACTTTGTATGAAATGCTTTATATATAAATAATATACTCCAGTGATGATATCGTTTAGTATAAATCATTATTTGCTAACAAGTTCTATGTAAGTCATTTTATATAGAACGATATTCGTTGACACAATTAGCTCAGTGGTAGAGCGTTAGCCTATCGCTCAAATGCCTATGGTTCAAACCCGATCAGAGCTAGTTTTTTTGCTTGAAATGTTATATGTTTATTGTTTTGTAATGACTCAGACGTTTTAAAATTAAGCGTTATATTGTGCATATTATGGTGTAAAATATATATTTAATTAAAACATAATTCGCCAGGCAGCACGCCGGCCTCTCACCGCTGGGTCCGTGGTTCAAATCCCGGTCACTCCATGTGAGATCTGTGCTGGACAAAACGGAGGCAGACAGGTTTTTCTCCGGGTACTCCGGTTTTCCCTGTCAAAATTTCATTCCAGCAACACTCTCCACCATCATTTCATTGCATCTGTCATTCATTTAATCATTGCCCCAGAGGAGTGCGTCAGGCCTCGGCAGCCGGCACGTTCATATCCTCGCCGCTAGATAGGGGCTTCATTCATTCCATTCCTGACCCGGTCGGAGACTGGAAGCAGGCTGTGGATTTTCATTTCATAATTCGCCAGCAGATTTACTCGAGACATCTAGCTGCCAAAAAGGTAACTGCACGCCGACCTACTTATTAACTTCCAGATTTTATTGAAAAGTTTCTTCTTCTGGCCGCTAGAATGCACTCGCTCTGTTAGGATTATATTGTTCGATATTTCACCACTAGATGTCACGACTAGTCTACGTGGGGCTCCATTGATTACTATACCATTGGCATTCTATGCGCATCGAATTTGAAGAATGACAAGATGATACTACGATACATTTTTACTTTTTATTTTAAAGCGTTTGTAACAGCCTATTTTGCGTTACTTGAAAATGTTATTTGAAGTAAAGAACAAAACGATTTCACATAGTAACTGAATTCAAACCGTTGGTGTTAGTTCAGGTTATTAATTACTACTTTTATTTCAGGCAAATAGCAATCGAAAATATCCACATAGTGTCTATACACACGTCTCTGTAGGGTCATGGAAAGATTTGTTAATTCAATTAGGGTTGTGAAAGCCGTGCACAACCAGACGTGTAAAGACATGCCTCAACTCAAAGTTGGATGTTGCCCACGGCAGGTCGATTATGTAATAATAATAATAATAATGTTATTGGTTTTACATCCCTTTTAACTACTGCTGCTTTTAGAGACACCGGGGTGCCGGAATTTTGGCCCGAAGGGGATCTTTAACGTGCCAGTAAATGTACTGACACGGCTCCCTCGCATTTGTGCACCCTCAAATGCCAGCTGACTGCGCCAGGATACGAACCTGCAACCTAGGGCCCAGCAAGCGAGAACGTTACCGCTGAGCCACGCCGCCAGTCCGGTCGATTATGTCTCCAGATCCATAATATTCTTGATATACTTCTTATCTTTCTTTCTTCAATGATGGTAGCAGTTTTTATCTAGGTTGTGGCGTTTGGTAGAGGTAAATCGTTTCTAAGGTCTTCAACAAAGAATAGTTCTATTATACTCTTTGATAATAACAACGAGTTATAACTATACTCATACATTTAGGAGAAAGTAGGCTATATGTTCTTTACTGAACATCTTGTTTATATATATAGATACATACATACATACATACATACATAAATTATATATAAACTTTTGAACTGACAGTGGTTTTGGGGTCTGGGGGATGTGAAACGCGAAGATATGTCGAAATTTTCCGGAAGTCGAAACATGGTACCCATTGCAATAGTTAGCATTCTAATGAAATCTACCTAAAACCTCCTTCTCCCAATGCAAATGTTATCTGGGTTAATGATTCCATCATACCACGGTCTGAGTGTGTAGAGTATTATATGTGTTCTACGCAAGCTAGGGATTGATAGAAATATACATTAAGTTTCAACTTAGTGTTGGCACCTTGGCGCCCAACCAATAGATCATTCTTAGACTTAGTAGTTAATGGTAAGCACCCTTCAGGGAAGCCGTTACACTTGTGGCAGCAAAACGTGTGACTTGTTGTGGTTTTCATCACAGACCCCACAAAACGGTTACAACCCCAATATGCTGTATATTTTATAGACAATCACTCACATTCTGTTCTTTATGAACACAGAAATTTCGTCACAACAATAACGATTGAATATGATTATTATTGATTCGTAATGCACGGATAATTGTGCACAGATTAATCAACACAGCATGGCGATTGTTAAACATTTAGAGCCCTACCAAATGAACAATGTAAATCGTCGTCGTTGTTTCTATTAATTCAGGGATTGAGCGACATCCTGGTCATGTTAGCCCCGTGTACTTAGGTGTGTGTAAATGTGATGGCTGTACTAGTGTGTAGATAAGTGGATAAACCACTTGCATTTGGTCCCAAGGATCTCCGTTTTTAGTTTCCGGTTCAGACATGGATTTTGACTTCGTACTGTTAAGTCCCCTGACTTGGGGATTGATTGATGGTGACGTCATTCTTCATTACAACCTTAGCACGACCCACAAGTCGTCCACGGGCATCTCCTCAAGAGTATTGAAATATTAGTAGTCATTTTCCATTGTTGCTCATGTAATCTATTAATAGAATTTATTTTCAGTTGGTCAACACGATTGTACCCAATTAGATTAAGCGAGGAGTAACAATTAATTTAATCACCTAGTGCTTTCAAATAGATAGTAGTTTGTTTTTGATTCATCGAGGGGCTTTGTGACATCAAGGGTACGTAGCCCCGTGTTTCTGAGGGAGTGTGTGCGTGCGTGCGTGCGTGCGTGTGTGTGTGTGTGTGAAAATTTTCTGATAACCTGCATTATTGTGATGGCTGTATTCGTGTGTCGAGTTGTAATTCAGATGATTATTGGGAAAGAGGGGGCTGCGTGGCGCAGTCTGTAGAGGCGCTGAGCTTCTAACTGAAAGATGGGTTCGATCCCCACCCAGGTAGTGGATTTTAGAAACACAAATACCACTTTCGGAAACGCAAATAGCCCTGGGGTTCACTCAGCCTACACCGGAAATGAGTACCAGGGTAATTCCTGGGAGCAAAGGCGGCCGGGCGTGGAGCTGACAACTCCATCCCATCTAGTGCCGATGTCAGAAAAAGTGGAAGCCTCTACCATCCACTACTTCCAAGGCCTCCATGGCCTGTTCGGAGTTGGCTTGCTTTTGCCATTAGGAAAGAGGCGGCCGTGGCCTTAATTGAGGAACCTTCCCGGCATTCGCCTGGAGTAGAAGTGGGAAACCACTTCCAGGATGGCTGATGTAGGAATCGAACCCGCCTCTTCTCAGGTTTTGTCTCGCGAGGCTGAGTGTACCCCGTTCCAGCCCTCTGACCAGAATTACATTTCTTAGCAGATCCGGGAATCAAACCCGGGCCTCCATAACGAGGTGGACGAACCATGTCTTATGAATCGCCCCTTGTACAGTATATATAGTCTAGGTTATAAATAATACTTAATATGTCTCACAAACATAATCTGAAATGGAGTTCCCGTCAGAGTCGTGGGATAAATCACAAGCTGTATAATAATAATACTAATAATAATTATTAATTAATATAATAAACTATGATTGAAATGATATGGGCACGTTCAGAGACTTCCACCGACTAGGTTTACTCACAAGATCATGACCTACGGAGAAAAACTGAAGAATATACCTTGGATTCAGCAAGTCAAACAGGACTTGAATGGCCCAAGTAAGAACAACGAAAATCTTGGACAGAAACCTATTCCGATGTAGGGTAAATGGATGGATAGTTGTTTCTTGATGGCTAGCCCGGATTCCAATCCATCAGCTTTCTTGCGTTCCAATAGAGTTGTGTGAGGTTTCCAGAAGTTCTAGCTGTCACATCAAGTTTGTTCCAGTGTAGCAGGTGCCCCTTATCCAATTTACTTCCAGGTTCGTGGCAAAGTGTGCATTTTTCAGATCTCAGGATGTTGATTCCTTTCAGATGAGCAGCAAGGCAGTCATGGCTAGTGTTAAGTCTGAAGAAGGCTACAGCTTCTCTTCTTGGTGTTAATTTATATTAATCCCATTTAGCATCAATGTCCTTTCATAATTTGGTTTCTGCTGTTTTCTTTGCCATTTCTTCATACCTGTTTTTGATAGTATTTTTCAAAATCCTTTATGCTGACATAAAATCAGTCTGACTGACAGGTTGTTGTAGTGTGGTACCTTTTTTTTTTGCTAATCTGTCTGCCTCTTCATTACCTGTTATTCCAACATGAGATCCGTTTGTGGAGTCTTTGAAGATAATGTTATTGGTTTTACGTCCCTTTTAACTACCCTGGTTTTTAGAGACACCGGGGTGCCGGAATTTTGCCCCGAAGGGGATCTTTAACGTGCCAGTAAATGTACTGACACGGCTCCCTCGCATTTGCGCACCCTCAAATGCCAGCTGACTGCGCTAGGTTTCGAACCTGCAACCTTGGGCTCAGAAAGCGAGAACGTTACCCCTGAGCCACGCAGCCAGACAGTCTTTGAAGAGAATGGCGCTCCAAAAAGGCCAGGAACCAAGTGCACTGAGGAAAGGAAGATGGGCCATGGAGAGAGGATGAGAGCCGTATGGAAGATCAGAAAGGCAACTCAAAAGTACTGCGTGATCCATCTGGGTCCATTCGCACATAATAATAATAAAATATATATTTATTCGTTACGGCCAACTATGGACACGTTTGACAGCTTTTACATTATTTGTTGTCTTCACTCTGCCAATATCTCTTCATCCTCTCTCCCACTTCCTTCTTCTGTTCCTCCGTGTGAGATCTTCCAACTGACAACTCCCCTTTCTCCAGGAAACCTGCAACTAGCCGTCTAAATCGCTCTCTGTCCATTATGTCTTCTTCTTTCACACCCATCCGATCCAAGTCCAATCTCACTTCCCGAAACCATTTCGGCTCCGTCTTCCTCTTCCTGAAGAATTCAAAAATCCTCTTCGTCAATCTGGCATTGTTAATCCTCACCAAGTGTCCATAAAACTGTATTCTCCTTTTTCACTTTAGAACTACGACTCCTTCTGTCTTCAGGTATAGTTCTTTGTTAGGTTTGAGTCTCCTCTCTCCATCCTTGATATTTGGGCCTAGGATTTTTCGGAGCATTTTCCTTTTCCTCTTTCGGATGTCTTCGAGGCCACCCTTCCCAATCATATCTAGTGTTTCTGCTGCATACAGACATTCAGGTTTGACAACTGTACCTCAGTGTCGAAATTTAGCCCTAAAGGTTAGACCCTTTTTGTTGTTGTATGTATCCTTCGTTAGTTGATAAGCCATTTCCATTCTTCTCGCCCGTTCTTTGATGGCATCCTTTACCGACCAATTGTCCTGCAATTTTTCTCCCAAGTCCTTGAAACACTTAACTCGCTTTATCTTGGCTTCTCTCAACTCCAAGTGGAGAGGTGCGTCTTTGATGTTTGTCATGAACGCACTCTTCTCAAAAGAAATTTGTAGGTCAGTCTTCTTGGCTATCATCTGGAGTTGTTCTGTCCTTCTTATCGCTGTATGGTACAAATCCAGTCATGCCAATGTGGTAGATGTTGCACTTAACGATACTTGTATTATTACTGGGTGCCTTAAGCCCACTTCGCTGGACAAGCTGTACACCCTTGCTGGTATCGCACCCCCTGACATCCGCCGAGAGGTAGCGGCGAAAAATGAGAGAGAAAAAAAGAGCAGCAACTTATGAAGCCCATCCTCTGTTTGGACATCGACCTGCAAAACCCCGACTAAAATCTAGGAAAAGCTTCCTCAGAACAACAGAAGCTCTTGTCGGGACTTCACAACAATCCCGAACCAATTTGTGGCGTGCAAGTTTCTACAGTCCTGGACAATGATTTCCACCCTCTGAAAAACTACCAGCCGGTTTCACAGAGAAATGGAGTACATGGAGATCACTCAATAGACTTCGGTCGGGTGTCACAAGATGCAAAAGCAATTTAAGAGATGGGGTTTCCATGTGGAGTCACCGTCTTGTGAATGTGGAACAACGTAGACGTCCTACAATCTGCTTCAGTGCAGTCAGTGCCCAACAACATGTACATGGTGGCCATTCAAATCGGTCAACGATTTTCCAGGAGTTTTCCAGGAATTTTCCAGGAGTAATTCTCATTTTTCCAGATTTAAAAATAAGCGCGAGTCGCTGGGGGGCCTTTATCGGTTGTCTACTTCAAGACCAAAATAAAGCAGTTGTGTTTGGTTTACTTATACAGATGTTGACAAAAATTAGTGGTGATTGAGTTATTGATACGCAAGCCTACACACAAATGATTTATTGTTGTTTTAAAAAAGCCTTTGTGTCTCAAATATCCGCTTTAAAAGAAGAGAAAAGAATGCCGCCTGCAATTTTATTTAGGGGTAGTTGTCTATACTCAATATGTTTTACAAAAATACTATCGCGTGTTCTCACACTCAGAAACAGGTAGCCTGAGGAAATTTCTTTCGTTAACGATAGAGTACTCACTCAAAACCGCAGCGGGAGTACGATTTAAGATGGAAAGATTTTTATAATTAATTAACAGTGGCTATTTTCCAGGAGTTTTCACACTTTTCGTCATTTTCCATGAGTTTTCCAGGAGTTTTCCAGGAGTTTCCCAGACCTAATATAAATCCAGAAGTTTTCCAGGATTTCCAGGTTTGCCAGGAGTAGTGGCCACCATGCATGTACGCTAGAGGACCTGTTACATGCAACACCTAATGTCATAGAGGTCGCCAACTTCTGGGCGGCTATAGTTTGAACAAATTGAAATGTAAAATGTTTTATATAATATTATGTAGTCTATTTATTGTATATTCAATTTCACACTAAGTGTTTCTGACTCGAATGAATGAATGAATGAATGAATGAATGAATGAATGAATCGCTGTTACAACACCGGTAGTGAGTATCAAAATATCGTCAGCGAATGCCAAACAATCCGTTCTTATACTTTCTTTACCCCTCCCTAACCTGAAAGCGTCTTATCCGAAATTCCCTTCGTCCATTCTTGAATAACTTTTTCTAAGACGCAGTTGAATAATAATGGTGATAGTCCGTCGCCTTGTCGTACGCCAGTTTTGATTTCGAATGACTATTACTACTACCCCCTGAACTTTATTTTGGAGAAAGTATTGCTAATCGTCTGTTGAATTAGATTCCTCGTCTTGTTGTCCACTCCAAATTCCTCGAGAACTGCCAATAAGGTTTTTCGGTCAATGGAGTCGTAGGCTTTCCGGAAGTCCACAAAGACTGCGACATATTTATTCTGTCCCAACATCTTTTACTTTATGATACTCCTCAGGTTGAGTATTTGATCCACGCAGGATCTCCATTTTCGAAAGCCTGCCTGGTATTCATCCTATTCAGAATCCAACATCTCTTCTATTCTTGTCAGTAACGCTGTCGAGAAAATCTTGTAGGGAACCGAAGCAAGAGAGATGCCTCTATAATTATTAACATTCATACCGTCATCCTTCTTATGAAGGGGATGGGATCCTCTCAGTTATCCATACGTTCTCAAGTAACAGTGTGAAATATTTTACGACTCCCGCAGATCCCAGTTGTAGGAGTTCAGCGACGATACCATCTGCACCAGCAGATTTGTTGGCCTTAAGTCCTTAGTCTTCGTCAGGAGGCAATGAATTGGGAGATCCTACCTCTGGTAGTTCAATTTTCAGGTTTTCTAGCGGACCATCACAGTTAAGCAGTGAGTCAAAATATCTGGCGGGATGACCCAGTTTTGCTCCCTTCTTCATTCTTGAAGCACATTCCGGATGCCTGATAACCCCTTGACCGCGATTTGAACGTCCGGTAGAAGTTCCGTGTATTGTTCATTTGGAAATCATCTTGCGTTTTCTTCAGCGGGTCTTGTTCATATTGTCTCTTTGTCCTTCTGAATGTCCGGGCTATATGTTTCATCTGATTTCGGAAGATTAACAGATCATCTTTTTTCGTTGAGCTCCATCTATTCCATGCCTCTTTCCGACGTCTCAGTGCGTCGTCACATTCTGCATTCCACCAATTTTGTCTCATTCGCTTTGTCTGAGGAATCGTTCTGTCAGCGGCGCCTTCGATCTTTTCTCTGAGTTCATCCCAATTTCTTGACGCAAGCACTTCAGTTCATCTCGGTAACTTTCCCTTGCCGCATTTTTGGATGTTAATTTTCCGACGTCATATCCAGGGATATTTTGTCTCCTTGTTCTTCTCCTGGTTGGTAGAAACTTCAATTTAATTCTGGTCAAGTAGTGATCGGAATCTACTTCAGCTCTCCTTGATACTTTCACATTCATGATTTCTTTCTTTCCCATCGTAGAAATAGCGACATGGTTGATCTGAAATTGATTCTTAGTTGTTCCAGTGGGTGAAATTAGTATTGTCCCATTTAAGAAACTAAAGTTGCTACCGGTTTCTCGGTAAATACGTACATGCTGGGAGCGAAATGGACCGTGTAGTATGAGCCCCATAGTACGATTTAAGAATTTGAAAAGAAACTGAAGATATCTTAAACGGTTCCGTAGATATTTGAGGTGGTCATCTCAGCTGAATCGCCCTGTATAAACACTGTATTTAAGTTATGTAACTTAACATTAGAATTGATGAAGTTAGAAAGGTGAAAAATGAATAACATTGATTGGTATAGTATGTCAAACAAGTAGTTCCGTGAAGACCTAGACATCCTAATTTCACATATCCTACTTATGTTAATTGTCTCTATCAACATACAAAATTTTAGTTTGATTGCTGTAATAGATTCGTAGATATTGAGAACCGACTAAATATTTCGGATGGTCGCCATGTTGGATTTTATATATGTAGGTCCTAGAGTTATGCACTGCTACATTAAGATTATTGTGTACGTGTAGTATTCAAACTTCAATCGCATGATTAGGACACAATAAGTAAAAACGAGATCTTACATTTTCGCACAGCTGCCATCTTGTGGTTGTGGAAACAATTGAAAAAATTAGATGCCAGTGGATTAACATTTGTATAAGGATTTACTGTACCAAGTGTCACTGCACTCGGATGGTTAAATTGCGAGAAACGACCATGTGAATATTTATACTTCGAGTCGCCGCCATGTTGGATTTGTGATCACCAGGTTATTGAAAGTCCTATAGATTAACTTATGTCCATAGCCCTTGTTCAGTTTGATTGCTGTAATAGATTCGTAGATATTGAGATCCATCTAAATATTTAGGATGGTCGCCATGTTGGATTGTTATATGTATAGGCCATAGAGTTATGTACCATTAAAGGAAAATTATTGCGTAGGTTCATTATTCAAACTTTCACTTCGATCGCATGATTACGACACAAGAAATAAAAACTAAATTTTAAAATTCGCACAGCCGCCATCTTCAGGTTATGTAAACAATTGAACTAAATTGATACCAGTGCAATGCAATGTGTATAAACATTTCCTGTACCAAGTTTCATTGCGTTTGGATCATTAAATCGCGAGGAAGTCTATTTAAAATTTTCAAATTCGCTTGGCCGCCATATTAGTTTTGTAGTTAACCGGTTTTTGAAAGTCTTATAGATGAACTTCCAGTAGTGCCCTTTATCTCCGCACAAAATTTCAGGGTGACACCGGTAATAGTTTCAGAGATATAGAATGCCGGTGAAATATTTCGCTCAGCCGCCATCTTGAGGTTATGTAAACAATTGAACGAGTTAGATGTCGATGTATTACAATGTGTATAAATATATACTGTACCAAGTTTTATTGCGTTTGGTTAGTTGAATCGCGGGAAACGTCTATTTAAAAGTCGCAAATTCGTTTGGCCGCCATGTTGGATTTGTAGTTAGCAGGATTTCAAAAGTCACATAGGTGAACTTCTAGTAGTTCCGTTTATCACCGCAAAAAATCCAGGGTGATATCGGTAATAGTTTCGGAGATTTTGAATGGTGGTGAAATATTTCGCACAGCCGCCATGTTGGAGTGGTGAGAAGTAACAAAATTTGAAGGGCACAGTTGGGGTTCCGGAATAGTGCTATGAACTTACCGAGTTTCATTGAAATCGCTCCAGCCGTTTAGAATGTATTAGACACACACACACACACACACACACACACACACACACACGGTCAAAAGGTAATCTCATAAGCCTATTTTTTCATAAATGAAAATAGGCTAAAAATAAGTTAGCTACGTAAGAACGAAGAACAAAATAACATTGTAAAATAAATATTATATTGATGGTGATATACATTGTTACTGCACTGTACTAGCCATAAGTGTGTTATAAATATGAATGTTTAACTAGGTAGTACTTTTTATGTCACGTATAGGTAGTGGTTTTCCGATCATGTGAGATAATTCAAAGGGTATTTCGGTAAGTATAAGGAAGCAGCAATTGCGTAATAACATTAATGTGCGTGCTTTTACGTCATTTCGAACTACTGTGACTTTTAGAGACGCTTGAGTGCCGGAAGTTTGCCCCGAAGGATATCTTTAACGTACCAGTAAATCTATTAACATGGCGCCTTCACGTATGCGCACCGTCAAATGCCAACTGTCTGCGCCAGGATTCGATCCTGCAACCTTGGGCACAACAGGCCAGAACTTGGCCCATGGTCCCACGCCGCCAGTCAATAATAATAGTAGTAATAATTATCTACCTGGCACTTAACTAGGGCAGAGGAACAATTGGACTAAGAGCTGGTAGAATACCAAGGAGGTTCCAGGAAAGGCCGTTCATGTACCGAACAAATCATGAATATTTGTCCTTTCCTACCTCCAACAGAGAAATAAGAAATTTGCAGTCACCTTCGTAGATTTCAGGAAGTCTTACGACTCGATTGACAGACCCACTCTTCTCGAAATCCTGAAAGAATTTGGCCTACGTAATAAAACAAGAGCAATTATCCAACAGACTCTTACCAACACTACCTCCAAAGTGAAATTCATGGGGGAGATTTCGAATTCCTTTGAAATTAGAACGAGAGTCAGGCAAGGAGATGGATTCTCGCCTTCACTTTTCAACTGCGTACTCGAGAAAGTCATCCGTGAGACATGTAAATGAATGGGCAACTAAGGAGTTGAAAATGGATTTAGACTTGGCTATAGAAGTATGAATCTGTCGGTTGATTGTCCTTCGCAGATGAACTTGACACTTTTTTTTTAACTTAGAGCAAATCAGTGAACTGAAGATACAAGCAGTAAATGCGGACCCCAGATATCCTACGAGAAAATGGAATTTATAACAAACATTAAGTCAGAACCCAACGTGCTAGAGACAGGAGAAGGGAAAATCAAACGAACAGGGAAATTTAAGTAAGCTTATCTTTGCGAGTGGAGAGATCCCAACAACTTGGAGAAAGAAGCTTTTGCATCACGGTTCAGTAAAATGAAAACGACGTATCAACTAACTAAAAATGTCTACAAGAAAAATCAATATCCATTTGCACCAAGATACATCACTGCACAGTAAAATGACCGGAGGCTTCATATGGTGACGAATGCCTTGCTATGAGTAGAAGGGTATGCTCAAGAAGCTAAAAATAAGAGGAAGGCGGATCTTCAAAAAAATCCTAGGTCCAATCAAAGGAAATGGTGAATTAGGAAGATGGACACAATCATGAACTCAACTCACATGTAGAAAAGATCACGGACACAATTCGTAAGTGAAGGATAGTTTTCTATGGCCACATTGCTCGTATGAGTTCTACAAGGTTGAGCAATAGGATTTTCAGATTTTTCTTAACAAGAAAATCAAGGCGGCGTGGTTCACCGAGGTAGAAAAAGACCCGCGTGAAGTTGGAATAACTCAGGACGATATCCAGAAACGTGTTCCTCTAAAGTCGAAACTTCAAGAACATCATGGTTTTCAAGAAAAGCCAAAACTAAAAACTGGCTAAACATGGACTGACGCGAGGAAGGAACAACATAGAAAACGAATGCAGGAATACTGTACAAGGCGAACGTTAAAGCCCAGGCGTAAAGACATGGAAAAGGACAGTTGAAATAGCGTGGTTCGTAAATGGTCAACACGACAGCCAGAAGAACAAAAACAAGAACAAGAAAAAATTATCTGTTGTAGACCTTTTCGATTTGGAGCCAATTAGACGATCTACTATCCGACTTGCACGTTGCGCGTTTACCCCCACGTAGCAGTGAAACGGAACTCGAATGAATTTATTTGTTATTCAGCGGACCATAGACTGTCAATATTATTGTACAATATAGATTGCACAATATTTTGACGATTACCCCTAGACGTTCGATAATATTGTGCAATAATTTTGTGTGTGCAATAACTTGAATAGTGTGAAGGCAATATTGAAGGTTGTGCAATATTTTGCGCAAACTCGAGCACAGGCGTATAACCTCAATGGCAGTATGTTGTGCAACCTCCGCACAACGGCAAAATCAGTCTCCGCCAGAGTTTCATGTTGATGATGTTGGATACTGAGCTGTGTTGTGTTTTTGCTGTGGGCGTAGGTACGAAAAAGAAACAGAAGTCAGGAAGAAATGAAATGGGTCAACCAGTGGTTTATTGATCGGGAGAAGTATACCCACGAAACGTTACTCGATGAACTAAGAATCATTGAATCTAACGATTTCGCAACTTTTTACGGATGGACGGAGAATTATTCGATGAAATCCTCTCATAGGTTACTCCTCAATTCTTTTGTGCGCAAAGAATTTATCTTTTTCACCACATGTTGTTTGTCCGCGCCTGGGTATTTTTCTATGAGCACATCATACTGCTCCCCGTTTTTGGCACGATTACAGTAATCCTTGCACTTCACATCCCAGAGAGCCGGAAAGCCATGATACACTTCAATAAATTCTAAAATAAATTGATTTTCTGCATTATTGTCACCTCTGACGACCCGAACTCGATTACTTTTGGATACCAATTGACGGGGCATTGCGCAATACTGCCAACAGACGACACAATATTTGCCCGTTTGCACAATATATTTTCAGCTTTTTGAAAATCACGCAATATATTGCACAACCTTTCAATATTGTCTACACACTGTCAATTATATTGCACAACCCGAAATATTGCGCAATAATATTGACCGTCTATGTGCCGCTCCCTGAACATACAACGTCCAACTCACAGTGCCGTGGGGTTTTCCCGCTCTACAAGGAACCTCCTCTCCCGGCCGGGGATAGAACCCACGATCCAAGGATCTGAAAGCGGACACTACTAAGAAAGCGGCAAATTAAATGTAAATGAGGGTCACAGCCAGGCTGTCCGTTTCTGTCGTCGCATTGAGCGAGGAAAGGTCAGAGCTGAGCTGTGTTTACCAGGAAAGTAACAGCGTATTTAATAAACCAGATAGTGCAGGAAGTGGAAGGATGTTGGCCGCTCATTGGATTAAATTACTTGACAACACGAGGCAGTGGAGGAAGAAAACTGGACAGAATGGGGCAGAGCAGTGACACTACCTCTTGTGTCAATACAAAGATTATTGAAAAGGGAATTTAACTTATATCACCAAAGCAATAACATTCTGTATTTTTAGCCTACTTTTCACATTTTGCAAAAATGAGAAAAAAGTAGACCTATGAGATCGATCCGGGCAAATGTGTGTGTGTGTCTGTCCGTCTGTCTGTCTGTCCGGCTGTGTGTGTGTGTGTGTGTGTGTCCCCTATCAACTCGTAAACAGCCGCAGCAATCGAAACAAAATTTGGTAGGAGTAAAGATCTATACCTGAATATCTCAATGCCACCGACAGTAGTGGCTACGCTGGCTAAAGCGCAGTGTTAGGTCATGGGGCCAAGCTCTCTGCTGACTCGGTAGACGCGTGGGTTCGAGCCCCACCGTCGGCCGTCCTTGAAATGGTTTTCCGTGGTTTCCCCATTTTCAACACCAGGCAAATGCTGGGACGGTACCTTCTGCCAGGCCATGGCCGCTTTCTTCCACATCGTTCTCCAATTTCATTCACCTTAATCAATTCCATCTCTCATCCCGACGCGCAGGTCGCCCACGGGCGTCGAATAGAAAATATCTGCACTAGGTCTCTGAGGAGACCACACGAAAGAAAAAAAAATCTCAATGCCGTATTAGAAAATGATGTCAGTGCTACCAACCACTGAAAAACGCGATTGAAATTTGAGCTCCATGTTGGATATCTTGGAGGGTATGAATGGGAGCTATTTCAAAATTGGCACACGTATATATATATTTCACTTTTATTTCCAGGAGGCCATACATGGCAGTGTTGCCAAAATGATTCTAAGCCTGCTGATAGGTCCAATTTTTAAACGCATATAACTTCTACACTATAAATTGGAATTCAACCAAATTTCGTATGTGCTATGTGTACATAAACAGATATAACTGAGCGTATTCTTAAGAGCAACCAGGACTGCCAACTGTTAACAAATGCTGTCTCTATTTTTGTTACCCTAATATCAATATATCAGAAAATATGCAAGCCAATAGCTCTTAAACTTTGCACACGTACAGTACCTGGCATTCTAGATTAATTTGGAGTAGCTAATATACGACAGAGCTGCCAACATGATTCTAAGCCTGCAGATAGGTCCAATTTTACAATGCATGTAATTTCTATGCTAACTAATGGATTTCATTCAAAATTGGCACAACAATAGATCATATTATTTTAGATAATTTCTGACCAACACAAGCATGACATTGTTACCAACATGATTTTACGCGTGCTGTTAAATCCAATGTTTAACTGCATGTAACGTCCATTCTATCCATTGGACTTAAACCAAATTTTGTATTCTGTACCCTAAGAGATGGAACTAAGAATGTATTCAGTCACCAGGGCTGCCAACTGTAGTGCTCTATTGGGCTACATTATGCCAGGTCGACAGTATTTCGAACTAATTAGAAATTTCGATATTGCAATTCAATTTCGTCATTATTCTAGATAGATCCATATAGATTAATCATTGGCATGAATCTTAAATTTTAAGAAAAGTGCTCTTTAGTTCGTCACGGAACTTCTGGTTAAAGTATTATATTTTTCAAATGGTGACTTTCCAGTTGCAATGGCAGGAGAAGGGGGAGCGGAAATGCTCGAGCCTCTAGCTCCCATCAAGTTTGAATCAGAAAGCCGATTTAGTGATCCATTGCCATAGTCGTGGATTCTAATGGGGTCGCCTACGTCCGTTGCGGATATGACTCATAGTCATGTTTTATCTTGTAAAACTAAATCTCGTGAAGAATTTATCTGCCTATTTTTATACCCTCTGATTGGCGACGTGGGGCCACCTTTGCCCCCATCCAAAAAGCACCGGAGATCACATGTTCCCTATATCGATGTGCTCGGTTTGGCGGCTCCGATTGTAGGTATCCGTTTGGCACGCTCTTACTGAAGCATCCTATATAAACCTCATGTACTGTACGTAATGTCGCCAATCATTTGCCTTTGATAATTTCGTACGAAATATGTCTGTAATAGCTGCACTTCTCTTATGATTATGCATTGTTAGGTTTATTTATGACGAATTCGATGGAAATTAGGAATAAGGAGATACCCAGCTGAAACTGAAAACTTAATATTTTTACGTCCCGATGTCAGTTTAAGACTTCGTATCGGACATTCAACCCCAGTTCAACCTGGTCAGCAACAACCTCGTTTCGTTACTATGAAAAGCTGCGGACTCGGGTCAGAGAGGTCAGCCAGGCACAGCATCGTTGGAAGTATCAAAGAGGTTGATTGCCTGCCGATCGGACAAGTTGGGTCGTTGGACGCTCGTTGTCCAATGGGCACGGAGCTGAGCTGGTACTTGGAGCACCATACCTAGCAAAGCTGAGGGAACAGGTGAGAATCAGTATTATTATCCATCTTAATCCTTGTGTCTACGGTGGTGGGTCCTTTGCTCCTTTACTGAATTAACTGGGAGTTAAACTTTCAATCTCTTTAATTGGGGAGTATTCCCTGAATCCTGGAATCACATCCCACTCCCATTTCCTTGTATAGTACTGTAGGGACTGTATCCCTATCGAAACTATCGGTAGGGACACCTTAACATTATCTTGCAGAACCCCCGATCAAACTATGGCATAAGTCCGTGCCATTAGGTGGGGAACTAACAATATGTACCAAACCTTTGTTGTTGTTGTTGTTGTTGTTGTTTCATTTTAGGGGCTTTATGACTGTGTTCATGTAGCCTCGTGTACTTGGGTGTGTGCAGAATTTGTCTGATAATCTGTGTCACTATGATGTCTGTACTAGTATGTGTGGATTTGTTCCAAATCCTTTTTCCCCCTTTGTTATCAGGGGATACTAAAGTATTAAATAAGTTCTCAAAATTCTCAATATTTGAAATTATACTCAGATCTATGTACACGTTCATAGACCTCATATTTTAAAGATTGTGAGTAAGTAAACAATTTATAATATTAACATCCGTAACTTAGAATATACTGTAATAGAGAAACTGCCACAAAACTTGGTAAAAAATGAACCATATATTCTGGACTTGACCTGATCAAGCCTTTAGACAAACAGATTGAGTATTACGTGCAAGTGCCATCTTTAATATATAAAATATTAAAAGTGGAGCACTATTGATGAAACTTAATACGAAGGTATATGACTATAAGGTACGTATTTCTTCAATTCATTCACTTCGTAAGCTTCACACAATCAAGTTGGTGAGCTTGTGTATTGCTGAAATATAACATCAAAAGATAATGGAGGGATCAATCAACTATGATTGGCATTGACAAAACTACACCATTTAAAGAACCTAGTTCGCCCAATTCGTTCAATTAAACATGGAATAAGTAAATTATTATCATTGGTTACTCAAAATGGACTAATGACGAAAACATTTGAAATAAGGTATAGGATTTGAGAGATTTAATGTGCTCAAGGCACTTGCATACTGTTATTACATAAAACGTTGAAGTAACTGAAAAATTACCAAGAACTTGGGTAGATTAAATGTCTAATGTACAGAAAATTAATTTACCAAATCACTGGACTATGATGTTTAATATTACATACAGTGGCCTTACTGGATATTTATGTCCAAATCAAAATATAGATTATAGTATACGTAACACTTGAGTTTTTGAATGGTATGGACTCCGTATTGAGGAAAGAAGTCATGATGAAAATTAATAAATGTACAACAAAAATATTGGAATGTAGTCGAAAAAGAATCAGAAACCTCTATGGACATCAAATTGGCAGGTAAAAAGCTGATGGAAGTAGGAGACTTCTGTTACTTAGGAAGCAAAATAACCGGTGATGGACGAAGCAAAGAGGATATAAAACGTAGGTTGGCTCAGGCAAGGAAAGAATTTCTACCAAAAAAAAAAAGGAATCTGTTGACATCGAATATAAATTTAGGTATTAGGAAATCATTTTTGAAAGCCTTTGTCTGGAGCGAGGCTCTCTATGGATGTGAAACTTTGACTATTGGTGCAGCAGAAAAGAGGAGAATTGAAGCGTTTGAAATGTTGTGTTACAGGAGAATGATGAAGATCAGATGAGTTTCAAACGAAGAGGTATTAAGACGAGTGGGAGAGGAGAGATATGTTCTCTTCTGAAGAGAAGAGATAGGTTGGAAGGACACATACTAAGACACCCAGGAATAGCAAGCTCTTGGAAGGGAGGATCGAGGACAAGAACTATACGGGTAGACCAAGGTTAGAATATGTAAACAGATTGCCTCTGATGTAGGGTGTGGTAGCTATGTAGAGATGAAACTATTAGCTCAGGACAAGGAGACATGGAAAACTGCATCAAACCAGTCAAAAGACTGAAGACTAACAACAACATCACTTTTGAATCAAGAATAATCGATGCGTCAATTATTGACACTATCTTGAATGGAAAATAATAACATTTTATGAAACTTTGACGGGATTTATGAAAGGGAGGAAACTTAGGAACTACGTATTTTCCTCGTTGATACGGTCTTCTCTATTAATCAGTGACAAAGCATTAACTGGGTACACATCCTCGTCCATGAACTAGGTTTAACCAAAAATACCACCGTCTCGTCCCCCTTGTGAAGTGCTGTCTAATCCCACTCCCCTTTTACAGAGGTCGTTGGTTTCTGATGACTAAGGCCCGGAAGTTTATGCAAAATAATATTTTTGCACACTTGTGCATATTTTGGTTATTTTCGCACAATGCATCATACTCTTCTCCTTTGCCTGGTTAAGTGCATATCTCTGCTTGAGAAGGGCGTATATTCTGATTTCCTGTTGTTTTAAAGAGCTTTTTGTTACTTCATGTTCTTTAAGTCGTATATTTCGATTCGGACTCCGAGAGTCAATCACAGAATAATACTGAAATTATTGTAATACCAAGTACATTTCAGTCCTTTTTGCAAGTTAATATCAATTGTTTGTATTCAGCATTCAATATGTAAATACTGTAAAATTATTTTCATTAAAAAAATCAATAGCTATTAAAATTTTGTATCAGTTATACACTTACAAATTAACATAATAAAATAATTATTGATGGTGAAGACCGCTTGAAGTTCCATAATATATAATTTCCTACTATTTAGAACCGTTTCTTAGTTGAGATATTTAAAAAATGTGATAGTTATAAGTCCATCTGTTCATATTTTTTTTATATTCAAAATAGAAACACTAAAGATTACAGAGTGATCGTAATTGCCGTAGTTATCTCATAGTGCATATTTTTAGCCTATTTTCAATTTTGAAAAAAATTGGCTTATGCGATCACCTTTTGTCCGTGTGTGTGTGTGATTCGTGTGTGTGTCCCCCCCCCCCTAATAAAATCTAAACGGCTGGAGCGATTTCAATGAAACTCTGAACGTTCATAGCACTATTCCCGGCGACCTCGACCGTGCCCTTCAAATTTTGTTACGACTCACCAATCCAACATGGCGGCTGTGCGAAATATTTCACCAGCATTCAATATCTCCGAACTACACACATCAAAAAAAGTTTTGCATCACCTCGGTTCCAAGAGTTCCGGAACCGTTAAATACAAAGGGAATAGAGATCAACACAAACAACATTTCAGCTCGTTTTATTGCTCATGAGACCCACACATTGCATGCTGTACCATCATACAGCTAGACTTTCAGCATTTGTGGTCCAGATTGCAGTACACACCACTACCTCTAATACCCAGTAGCACGTCCTCTTGCATTGATGCATGCCTGTATTCGCCGTGGCATACTATCCACAAGTTCATCAAGACACTGTTGGTCCAAATTGTCCCACTCCTCAACGACAATTCGGCGTAAATCTCTCAGAGTGGTTGGTGGGTCAAGACGTCCATAAACAGCCCTTTTCAACATATCCCAGGCATGTTCGATAGGGTTCATGTCTGGCGAACATGCTGGCCACTGTAGTCGAGCGATGTCGTTATCTTGAAGGAACGCATTCACAAGATGTGCACGATGAGGTCGAGAATTGTCGTCCATGAAGACAAATGCCTCTCCAATATTCTGCCGATATGGTTGCACTATGGGTCGGAGGATGTCATTCAGGTATCGTAAAGCCGTTTCGGAGCCTTCCATGACCACCAGTGGCGTACGTCGGCCCCACATAATGCCACCCCAAAACATCAGGGAACCACCACCTTGCTGCACTCGCTGGACAGTGTGTCTAAGACGTTCAGCCTGACCAGGGTGCCTCCAAACACGTCTCCGACGATTGTCTGGTTGAAGGCATATGCGACACTCATCGGTGAAGAGAACGTGATGCCAATTCCGTGGGGTCCATTCAGCATGTTGTTGGGCCCATCTGTACCGCGCTGCATGGTGTCGGGGTTGCAAAGCTGGACCTCGCCATGGACGTCGGGAGTGAAGTTGCGCATCATGCAGCCTATTGCGCACAGTTTGAGTTGAAACACGACGTCCTGTGGCTGAACGAAACGCATTATTCAACATGGTGGCATTGCTGTCAGGGTTCCTCCGAGCGGCAATCCGTAAGTAGCGGTCATCCACTACAGTAGTAGCCCTTGGGCGGCCTGAGCGAGGCCTGTCATCGACAGTTCCTGTATCTCTGTACCTCCTCCACGTCCGAACAACATCGCTTTGGTTCACTCTGAGACGCCTGGAAACTTCCCTTGTTGAGAGCCCTTCTTGACACAAAGTAACAATGCGGACGCGATCGAACTGCGGTATTGACCTTCTAGGCATGGTAGAACTACAGACAACATGAGCAGCGTACCTTCGTCCTGGTGGAATGACTGGAACTGATCGGCTGTCGTACCCCCTCCGTCTAATAGGCCCTGCTCATGCATGGTTGTTTACATCTTTGAGCAGTTTTAGTGACATCTATGAACAGTCAAAGGGACTGTATCTTGGATACAATATACACAGTCAACGTCTATATGCCGGAGATCTGGGAACCGAGGTGATGCAAAACTTTTTTTGATGGGTGTATTTCCGATATTACCTTGACATTTTCTATGGTGATAGAGGGAACTACTATAAGTTCACTTATGTGACTTTTGAAAACCTGGTGACTACAAAACCAACATGGCGGCCAAGGGAATTTGCGACTTTTAAATAGACGTTTCTCGCGATTTGACCAACCAAACGCAATGAAACTTGGTACAGTATATGTTTCTATGCATTGTAATGCACCGACATCTAACTTCGTTCAATTGTTTACATAATCACAAGATGGCGGATGTGCGAAATATTTCACCGGCATTCTATATCTCTGAAACTATTAGCGGTAAAACCCTGAAATTTTGTACTGAGATAAAGGGCACTACAGGAAGTCCATTTATAAGACTTTTAAAAACCGATTAACTACAAAACGAACATGGCGGCCAAGCGAATTTGAAAATTTTAAATAGACCTTTCTCGCGATTTAATGTTCCAAGCGCACTGAAACCTGGCACAGGAAATATTTATACACATTGTAATCCACTGGTATCTAATTTAGTTCAATTGTTTACAAAACTTCAAGATGGCGGCAGTGCGAATTTTAAAAGTAAGATTTTATTTATTGTGATGTAGTCATGCGATCGAAGTGAAAGTTTGAATAATGAACCTACGCAATAATTTTCAAATGGTACATGACTCTATGGCCTATAGATTTAACAATCCAACATCGCGACCATCCGAAATATTTAGACGATACTGAATATCTACGAATCTATTTTAGCAATCAAACTGCATTTTTTAATGTTCATAGGGGCTATGAACTTAAGTTCACCTATAGGACTTTAAATAACCTGGTGATCACAAATCCAACATGGGTGACGCGAATTATAAATATTCACATGGACGTTTCTCGCAATTTAACCACCCGCGTGCAGTGAAACTTGGTACAGTAAATCCTTATACGAATGTTAATCCACTGGCATCTAATTTATTTCAATTGTTTCCATAACCTCAAGATGGCAGCTGTGAAAAATTTTAAAATCTCCTTGTTTTTTCTTATGTCCTAACTATGCGATTGAAGTTTGAATACTACACGTTCACAATAATCTGCGTGTAACAGTACATAACTCTAGGACCTACATATATAAAATCCAACATGGCGACCATCCGAAATATTTAGTCGGTTCTCAATATCTACGAATCTATTACAGCAATCAAACTGAAATTGTGTATGTTGATAGTGGCAATTAACATAAGTAGGATATATGAAAATAGGCTGTATAGTTCTTCACGGAACTACTCGTTTGAAACGTGATGCATATTTGACCAATCATTGGTGAATTTTTGCATATTTCATTTAATAGTGCATGAACTTCCTGGCCTTACTGATAACTTATTACGCAGCATGACAGAGGGAAGATGGAAATTTAGATAACCATGTCCAGTATTAAAATTACTGACGTGAGTGCCCTTGAAGCACCGGCCGGTTTGCTAGATCTGGCAACGCTGGTGTATACAGCCTCCCAATCTCCCCCCGATCTAACACCACGCAGCCACCATCGGGTACAATATATCGTTTCACTTCTTTCAACTAAACCTGCTATAAAATGCAGTTTCTTGTCTTCTATTTCACCAGCTATAAATTTAAGGTGATTCCCCTGCACTTCCATTATCTTATCTCGCAAGCTCTCTTCTTTACCTTTTTAGAAGAGTTAAGGAGACTTAATTTACATGGTTCTTTTCTTCCTTTTCTTCTCCATTCATCTTTTACTTTTTACGGGAACTATAGCCTCTGTTCAAAATGTGTACATCTAAGGATACGAACATATTTCACGCAAAGCAAATATTTTGTTCTGTTTGCTAGACTCACGCTGTAATCGGTCATCCGTAATATTATATTTTGAGTCTTGTATGCACATTATATTGAACATATTTGTATATTTTGAGGTTTTCATTGAACAGATTTGTATCAAACTTACATTTTATTCGGCTGAATTAACGACATTCAAACTTTCCGTATACCAAAGATGATTGGTTCCTTAGTTTAGGTGTTGCGACAACGCGGTCATGTAGCCCCGTGTACTTTGGGTGTGTGTAGAATCTGTCTGATAAGCGGTGTTAATTGTGATGGCTGTATTAGTGCGTGTTATCAGAAATTCAGGTAAGTACTGCAGACGATCAATTTCCAGTAGTTCGTACTTTTGTTACCAACGACACCTTGCCGCAAACTAGGCTACTAGATGCTACCGCAACCGGCACCTAGTGGCGATCGTTCAAACTTAATAGAGCGTTATGGAAACTTAACCTACAAATCTAGCTTCACACAATTGTAGTTAGTGGAAAGTTCTTTTACATGCCATAAATCAACGACATGGGCCCACCGGCTTCACTTACCCTCCGAAGGAAGGCATACTGGGGATTTTTAACGCTCTTAAAATTCTGACGACTTCGGCCGCGTATACAAAAGTTCGACCCCTTAACATAGTGACTAGCGTTCTTGGTGGCCATCGTGAGGGTGCCGGCTCTAACAAGAAATTTAATTCTGGTCTGAGGGCTGGATCGGGGTACACTCAGCCTTGTGAGGCAAAGCTGAGAGGAGGTGGTATCGAATCCTACCTCAGCCATACTAGAAGTGTTTTTCCGTGTTTTTCAATCTTTTACTCCAAGCTTATGCCGGGATGGCACCAAAATGAACGGCCGCCTCCTGCCCGAATCGTACCCCGAAAAACACCCCCCCCCCCAAAAAAAAAAAGAAAACCGCCGAAAACACCAAACATATCACAAAAAAAAACGAAAACCAAAACAAAACACACACCAAGTAGCCTACGTGGAGCCACGTGACCACGTTGTCGCAAGGCCTCTAAGTCAATCAACAAAACAGAAGAAGATTACCGTATCCATAGTATTATAAAAGTTTTATAATAGCATCGCATGTTGGATTTCATGACCAAGTGATTAAACCCCCGTATATCTTTAGTTTTATTTCTTGTATGTTGAGGAGAAAAGTCGTAAGAGCCCTCAACTCTCGCAGCTAAGAAACACAAATGCGCTTCATATAAAGGTGATGATAATAATTGTTTTATGGAGCCAACATCTAAGTTATCGGCACCTAATAGTTTGGGTGATAGTGAGAATGAAAATTGAAATGGAAGCTACAACTAAAACTAACTATAGACTTCGATATTAGAAGAACAAATTGAAAACAAAAAGGAATACGGTACCGTACATAAAATATAGGACGAAAAGAAATGCCCTCAACCCTTGAAGAATGAGAATTGAGGGACTTGGAAGGAAGGAAGTCATAAAAGGCAGATAGGAAAGGAAAAGAAGAGAGGGTCCGTCCCAGAGAAGAAGGGGAAAAACCGGACCCAGCTCAGGAATCCATTGGGGTCACTAACTCCCGAACTCATCAGCTGTGAGCTCTTAAGAGTGTAGCACTATCCAGGATGCATTAAAAGTGGTGGGACTATACACACCCAGCTTCCTTGAGGGCCTTGAGCTGAAGGAAGGAGATATCATGAAAAGAAAAACCAAGAGGTCTGACCACTCAATGATTGAGGAAATCAGGACCCCTCGAACAATGAGGGAAACAGGAAAGATGAGAGAAGGGTCAATTAAGGCGGTCAAGTGAAGACTCTCTAGGCCCCTGATGCCCTAATACCGTCGGAGTTGGAAGAGAACACGAGTTGACCAAGGAGGACGACAGGAGAGGAGTAATTCTCGACTCATCTGGGGTCCAGTGGTCACCAACCTACGTCCCACTAGTTGTGAACCACTGGGGGGTGGTTGTTGATTCAATTTGGATACCATCAGTTTTATGTACTTGTGTATTGTATTAACCTGATAACCTGAGTTATTTAGCTGATCGTAGTAGTGTAGTGTGTATATACTGTATGTAAATATTTTGGACTGGGGGCAAATGATGGAGGACTATAAATGAAGCGTCCTGTCTCCGTACTCACTGCATTTAACCTTTATGGCTTTAAAATCTCCCTCAATTGCTCGCTCTCTAACTCTGAAATGGATAGGCATGCTCTATCTCTAACTCTGAAATGGATAGGCATATCATCGAAATCTTCTCGCGATAATTTCTGAAGAGAATAGGAATAATTATTATATGATTATAGATAGATGATTGATTGATTGATTGTGCTCATGAATCGGTTTGTGATGGTTCTATTACTTCAAGATTTTCAAAATTTAAATTTAAAAATATCACTCTTTTAGCATTAAAACACCAAAATATTATCGAAGCATGTTATGAGTCTAGTCGCTCTAATTGGAGTACTTTGTGCGTTGACTAATCATAGATCATCGCAATTCCTTATCTTTTACCATTCTACCCCGTAGTAAATTCTGCCAAACAGATGCGTAATGCACTAGCTGCATAATGTTATCGATTATTTGAAGAAATCGATTGGTGAGATGAGGTTGGCCGCCAGGTAATTGAAAACCACTAATAGCCCTGGCTGGTTATGTCGCCACGTAATGAGCTGCCTGCTGATGTTTTAATGACGCCGTCAGCTCATGATAGAGCAATTACAGGATCTAGCTCGATACAGTCTACCAGCAAACTGAAGCCTGGTTTCCCAGTGTGAGCTAGCATCCGAGCTGGTCTAGTCAGTTACTGCAGTGCAGCTACTCGCTCCGTGTGACCGCATCATACGAGTAACTGTCATGTGTGAGTAACTTGCATCCGAGTTACTACAACATTTTTTATTTTGACTCACCACTTGCCTTCCCCCAGTCTAGTCAAGTTCTAGGGCAGTGTCATCACCCGGCGCGCGAAGCGCGACCAGCGGCCCATGGGATGGTGACAAGGGACTGGTGCTCTTATTGGTGCTCCTTTTACCCTTTTAGTGGTAGCTTTATAAAATGAAGTTGAGTAATATAATTTGTAGTTATTAAATGTTATCTCCTCGTTTGAAATTGAGGGGAGAAAATTTTTCTTTTATAGTAGTTTGTAATTTTCTTAAGTTGTGTTTTTAAGTAGTTGATGATTTGGTAAGTAAAACTAGACTTGCTTGAATGGTTTAGTATTTGGCCCGGCCATGGCTAGGCCTACAGTATCTGGACATATGAGTCGAATGGACCGACCAGCGACTGTAGGCCCAGGTGTTTAGTTCATTTTTGTATCAGCAGCAGATTCAGAATTTAATAAGTATATTGATTTTAATAACAAAAGTATTTTAAGTTGTCGTAATAACTTTGAAAAGAAGAGGAAGATAGATTGACCTCTAGTAGGTTGATTTTGAGAGTATAAAGAAAGTTCAAGTTCTGTAGTAGGTTGGCGTTATTTAAATAATATGTAGAAATAATAAAGATAAGCCTCATTTGCTCGGAAAGGAGTGAAATTATTTTTTAAGTTGGGTTTGTAGCTGGAGTTTGAAGTGAATTGTCATTGAAGATGTAGATGCGTTGTGATTGGTTAGAAAGTGAAATGGGGCTCTGTGATTGGTTACTGGTAGTTTTAATTTATACATGTTTTAGTAGCGAAAAGTAAATGTTCTGTGTTTCGAGTACTTGTAAAATGAGTTGTATTTTGTTAATAATAATAATAATAATAATAATAATAATATCATATGGCCTCGGGTGCCTGGTGCAAGCTTTGTAATTTGATACCCAGAGGGTAGCTTGCATGTCGAATTTCGTTGTTCCTTGAATCACTATGAAAGCCAAGGAGGTTAGATAATAGATATCTAAGCTTCTTGAACATTATAGCGCTTTCTAGTAGAGAAATGAGAAACTGTGTTGGCGGAAACTCCCGAGATTAATTTTGCCAATATGAACTCGGCCTACTGAATTCAAATGGGTTCTTTGACATGCCAACATCGTATGACATGCGTATCGTATTTTGCCACCTTTCAAAAATCACTTTCCACGGCCAGGGGCGAACCTGCAATCTTGGGGTTAGTAGACCGACACGCTATCCACTCACCCACCGTGGCAAGCTATTTTGTTAATACCACGCCGCAAGAAGCTACTCGCCTGAGACTCGGACGTCAACTTACTTGACCTGACCCATGCATTCGAAGGCGGTGGAGCGGGCTTCGATGCAGACTATTGTAGCCTATCAGCCCGAGGACCTTGAGAGCTTTATCCAGTAAATTTCGACCAGCTGCAAATGTGTTAGGGTGATTGGGTGATTACAATGAAGTCTTAGTTGGCCAGAATGTGACCTAGTTCTTGAAATACAGAAGATAGAAAAGAGTCAAGATAAGTAGTTCTGAGAGAGTCAGAAATTAGATATGAAATTGAAAATAGATAGTTCTTAAGACAAGAAAAGATGTGCTATAGTAGCAAGTTTGATATGAAGAGGAAAATCATTCTATAATAATGCGGGGGCGCTCATGTCGGCTACCCCTCGCTTGGCAATCACCCAATCTGTTAATGAGAGGGTTTGTACTTAGTGTAGCTGTTCTCTATAGTTTTGCTGCCTGTCTATGAATTCTCCGACTGATGGTCGGGAGATTGTAGTCTGTATGTAATTGAGCGTTGCGCACGTACCAGGGGCCGCCCGATATCGTGCGCAGCGCTTTGTTCTGAACGACCGGAAGTTTATTGATAGTAGAGGGGGCAGCAAAGTCCCACGCAGGGCTGGCATATTCCATAACAGGACGCACTATTGTGCTGTATGTGAGAAGTCTTCTCCTGTCATCTAGTGCACTCTGGGACTTCATGAGAGGCCCGAGTTTCGCTTGAATCGCTTTCGCTTGGTTTGCGCGCTGAGTGACCTCCTGTGCGAAAGTAAGGCCTCGATCAAGCGTAATTCCCAAATACTTTGTAGCTGGCTGCCATCTGATTACATCGCCGAAGAAATGAAGGTCCTGGACTTTCTGTGTATTTGCGTCTTTTGGTTAACAGGGTGGCAGCACATTTACCGACATTAATTTTGACTCTCCAATCCCTTAGCCAGGGCTCTAAGGTGTCTAAAGCGACTTGGAGGTTGGCTGCAGCTCTATGTCCTCTCAAAGAGGTGGAAGAGATAACAGTATCATCTGCGTATAAGTGGAGACTAGTAGCGTCAGTTTTGGGGATATCAGTGAGATAGACATTGAAGAGGGTGGGAGCAATGACGCTACCTTGCGGTACACCGGCTTTGATCTTCCTCAGTGAGGATTTGGCGTCAATCACTTGGACATAGAATTGCCTTTTCCTAAGATAGGAATTGATGACCTTGAGTAAGTGTTCTGGAAACCCTTTGTGCTTCATTTTGCAAAGCAAACCGCTGTGCTAAACTTATCGAAAGCACGGCTGATGTCTAGGAAGCAGACTCCTGTCATACGTCGTTCATTGAAAGCACGCTTGATGACCTACGAGTCTGAGAAGTTGTTGTACTGTGGAATGGCCTTTGCGGAATCCGAACTGCTCATCATTAATAATTTCAGAGATATAGGAATTAAGCCTGGAAAGTAGAGTCATTTCAAAGAGCTTAGACCCCCCAGGGGCTCACTTCTAGTGGGCGTGGGTTGGCGACCACGGGGCCCCAGCTGAGTCCGGCATTGCTTCCACTTACTTGTGCCGGGCTCCTCTCCGTCTTCTTTCCTGTCGACCTCACTTGGTCAACTCTTGTTCTCTTCCGACCCCGACGGTATTAGGGTATCCGAGGCCTAGGGAGTCTCTTCCTTTCCCGCCTTAATTGGCCCTTGTCTCATCTTTCCTGACACCCTCCTTCTGTGAGGGGTCAGCCTTCTTTTTCTTTTCCTTTTACCTCCTGCCTTGTGCTCAAGGCCCTTAAGGAGGCAGGGTGTATGTAGCCCCACCACTTCTGGTGCACCCTAGATAATGCTACACCCTCAGGGGCTCATGGCTGGTGAGTTCGGGAGTTGGCGACCCCGAGGGATTCCTGAGCTGGGTCCGTTTTCCCCTTTTGTCCCTTACCTTTGGGGCGGACCCTCTCCTCTTTCACTTTCCTATATGCCTTTCATGGCCCTCCTTCCTTCCAAGTCCCTCAATCCACCTTCTCCGAGGGTTGAGGGCATTTCTTTTCCTTCTGTCCTTTTATTTGCCTTATTCTCCTTTAGTTTTCCATTTCTTCTTCTAGTATGTAGGTTAGTAGTTAGTTTTAGTTTTAAGTTCGCTTTTCATTTTTCATCTTCACGATCACCAAAACCATCAGGGGCCGATAGCCTAGATGTTAGGCCCCTTAAAACAACAATCATCATCATCAAAGAGCTTAGAGATGACTGCAAGCAAGCTAATTGGTCTGTAATTTTGTGAAAAAGTACCATCTGTGTTGGGTTTGCGAATCATAATTACTTTAGCCTCTTTCCAGGCCGACGGAAAGTACCCAAATCGGTAGATAGCGTAAACATTTTAGTGAGGCAAGTTAAGGCATTCATGCTCAGGTTCTTAAGGAAGAACGCTGAGACTTCGACAGGGCCGGGGGCCTTGCGAGTTTTCAGCTTCTTAATGAGATTGAGCAGCTCGGACGGCGAGACAAATCTAAAGCCCTGGGGAAGCTCTCCCTGAAACCCACCATGAAGATCACGACGGACCAGGTCAACAAAGTCATCGTTGCAAGGTTCCTGGTTGGGTTCGCAGGCTCTCTCAAAAGTATCCGCCAGGGCGTTAGCCTTATCTAGGTTGGTGAAGACCATTCCACGTACCCCGTGTAATGGTGGAATGGCAGTTCATTTCTTGAGGAGTTTTTTGGCCATACCGTACAGGGAGCTGGAATTCTCAGCCATACTCTGCAGTTTACTTTGCTATTCCTTCTTACGGAGGGTAACCATGGAGGAATGGATATGACGTTTAAGCCTGTAGCAATCCTGCTTGATACGAAGGTCACGAGTGATTTGCCACCGCCACCTGGCCATGTTTTTCCGTTTGATAAGGGCTTGAAGGGCAGGGGGGAATGGAAAAAGGCTTGTATAATTTGTGTTTGGGACCGATAGCTGCGGTGCGGGCTGCGTGTAGGAGTGATTTGGTGAACTTCTCTACGAGGGAGTCGATATCTTCCTCGCAGCGAATGCTGGGATTTCCAGCAACGGTGGTTTTCAAGATATGTCTATCTTACGGGCGTGAAGAGGGATTTGGGTTCGGGAAGGCTGGTAGCTAGCGATTAAGTTGATAAGGATGGGGTCGTGATCAGAATCAAGTATTTTGAGATTGTCAACTACAATAGGGATATCCAGTTCCTTGCTAATGGCAATGCCCAGGGTATCCGGTAGTCTGTTAGGATCAAACGGAAAGTACGCAGGGCCAGGCGGATGATGAGTTAAACAGCCGTGATCGTCGACTACCCCATAGCCGATTTTTACAGTTAAAGTCTCCTGCCAAAATCACAGGGATGTTGTCAGGAAACAGTGCCTCCAAATCGGACGGGATAAACGGCATGCTTGGGGGCAAGTAGCAGGAGATAAAACGGTACGGGCCGGTAGCTAATTCAATCTGTACGATAGTGGTCTCAAGAAACCTCAGGTCGTTAGGAGTGGGGATGCGTTGGTGAGCCAGGTCGAACATTACGATTATGGCCGTGCCTCCACTCGGACGTCCTATACGGTCGTTGCGGTATATATGATACCCGGGGATGTAGATTTTACAGACCGATTTAATGTCAGTCTCGCCTAGGAGGGCGACGTGAATTTGCTCCTATTGTAGGATGTAAGTGAGTTCACCAATTTGTGAGTGGAGGTGAAAGGCATTCCATGCCATGATCTTTAGGTTGACACCAGTTTGCGCTCTAGCAGCCATTGAGGAGGTACTGCGAGCAAACGTCGAAGATAATTTGGACCCTGGACGGGGTATCCGTAGCATGACGTCAACGTAAACGGTATTGCTTAATAACAGTAGCTCACACGCTTTGGACCACGCCGGTGCATTCTGTTCGTATAGCTGAATGTGCGTTCTCTTTATGTTTTATCGGGCAGTGGTAGTGGTTGTAAAACCAAATATTATATCCATTGCTCCTTTCTTTTCCATCCAATTTCTAACCCAAATCGTTCTGCTTAATTTTCTTCTTTTTTTTCAGCACGTTCAGCTCGAAGTAGACTAGTTCAGCACAAAGTATTTTTTAAACCGCCATTACAGTATGAACTGTGATCAGACGTGTATAGTTATTTTGCGCCAACATTGCACGAACGATTTGCGAAGTTGATGCGAGTACACAGGATAGCTGTCTACTGTCATGCAAGCAGCTCGCACTTGTGTGACCGGGCGAGTCGAGCCGAGCTACTGTCACGCGAGTAAACAGGTGCAGTAGCTGTCCACTGTCAGGTCAGCAACTCGCACTGTGTAACCTGGCATTTTTAAGTGGGCGAGGAATTACTAGGCAGCCGGTCACCAGGTCAGGAAGCGCTGAGAAACGTAAAAACCTAATACGGTAGTTAAAGGTGCGTGGTTTTAGGAGAAAACAGGAAGAAAAGTGCTTCGATTTGGCAAAACCTACTATAATGCGTAAATACGGGAACCAGTAAACAAGACCTGAGAAACTGGTCTTTTGTGTTATCCGAGTAAATAGATTATCATCCGTCTGTCAATATTGTCTAATGTTCCAAAATTGTTAGAAAATATCTTTGGACATTTTCGAACTGGGTTAGTTCTTCAGTAAAACTGTATTATTACTAAAACATAAATAAACCCCATAACTAATGAGATCAAGAAAAAGGTTACAGCTAATAAAAACCTAGACAATTTGGAAACAGGAATGTTATACTGTAAAATAAAAAGTAACAAACATGTAAAAAAAAGCTTTGAACTAATGCTATTAATAATTTAACAAAAATACAACTCTTATCAATAATATCTCTTCATAGTATAAAAGTTAGTCCCCGTTTCTTGGATGTAACGGGTAATCTCGGGAACAACTGGATAGATTTTGATGCGGTTTTTACCATTCTGCAAAGGATTTCTCGAGGAAGGTTTCTGTAGAAAAACATTCATTTATGATCAAAGGAAGCCGAGCAGTAACGATTACAGTGAATAGAGTCGAAGAAAAACCTACCGTCCGTGACCCTTTTGAGATTACGCAGGGTAAACCGTTAAACATATCTATATACTACAGCATGAGTGAAAGAATTGTTCAACATGAAAAGTTCTCTAAAAAAGTCTGCGACAACATTACTCATCATTAATACATCGTCCACTATAGTGCTTTTACGTTTTAATTTCTTCCAACAATCTCTATTCAGTGGAAATTTAAAATTACAAGCTTCGGAGCGAGCCTATCAACCCAGCTTTGGCCAGCATCAATCTGTCGAGTCGTGTCGAGTTAAGATTTCTGGGAAGAGTACCGGGCGAAGCCGGGGCGGGTTGCTGGTTAAGTATAAAAGGAAACTGTCAAACAATTATTGAAAAATGCAAACCCTCATTTTTTCTTTCAAATGTTATTTTTGCATATTTAAATAATTGTTTGAAAGTTTTCTCTTATACTCAATATTATTGACAGATTTCTTTAATAGAATTTTTGATAAATTATTAACAGTATAAGCTCAACCCCCCCCCCTTTTTGACAAACATTTTTATGTTATTTTTTAACACTCCATTCCTGTTTCTAAATTCTTTTGGTTTTCATTAGCTGTAACATTTGTTTTCTTTTTTATCTCATTAGTTATAGGGTTTATTTATGTTCGAGTAATAACACATTTTTTCTGACGAGGAACTAACCTAGTTCGAAATATGTCGAAATATATTTTCTAACAGTTTTAAAATATTAAACAATATTGACAGACGGATGATAAGCCAATACGGAATATTCATTATTAACCAGTATGGTTATTATTCAAGCTTTCTATATTGTGTGCAAACATCAACAAAACTGAGAAAATCACCAGCTGGAATCCAGGCAAAGGCCATGGAGGTATATCTTGAGGGGGAAGGGAATCCATTACCGTCTCTTGACACGCGACCAATAAAGCGTTGTAGCCTGGCTGATTACGGCCTACCTCAGAGTGACTGTAGTAAGATGGATTTTTTTTGGAAAACCACTCACCGTACGCGGATCTACCCCGGACATCATTCCTTTATTTTGTGATGTTGCACAACATAACGCAAACACACAGTAATAGAACGTTTCATTAGCCTGATAGAAATGAAAATCCACAGCCTGCTTCCACTCTCCGACCGGGTCAGGAATGGAATGAATGAAGCCCCCATCTAGCGGCGAGGATATGAACTGTGCCGGCTGCCGAGGCCAGACGCACTCCTCTGGGGCAATGATTAAATGAATGACAGATGAAATGAAATGATAGTGGAGAGTGTTGCTGGAATGAAATATTGACAGGGAAAACCGGAGTACCCGGAGAAAAACCTGTCTGCCTCCGTTTTGTCCAGCACAGATCTCACATGGAGTGACCGGGATTTGAACCACGGACCCAGCGGTGAGAGGCCGGCGTGCTGCCGCCTAAGCCACGGAGGCTCTCTCATTAGCCTGATAGACAAATTTAAATTTATATAACCATGATTTTTTTTGAAAGATCACACACACCTATTACTACGTGCTTATTTAAGGACTTTTTCAGCGCATCCTGAAAACCGTATTTCTCGGCTCCTTGGTCGTACTCAACCCACCTTGAATGTAATGGTGGCCACTCAAATCGATCAACGATTTTCTAGGAGCCTTCCAGGTTGAATTCTCATTTTTCCAGATTTAAAAATAAGCGCGTGTTCGGAGGGGGGCTTTATCGGTTGTCTACTTCAAGACCAAAATAAAGCAGTTGTGTTTGGTTTACGTATACAGATGTTGACAAAAATTAGTGGTGATAGCGTTAATGATACGCAAGCCTACACACAAATGATTTAATTGCTGTGTTTAGAAAGCCTTTGTAACTCAAATATCCGCTTAAAAACAAAAACAAAACAAAAAAAGAAGAAGAGAAAAGAATGCCGCCTGTAATTTTAATGCGGTGAATTTGTCTATACTCAATATGTTTTACAAAAATACTATCACGTGTTCTCACACTCAGAAACAGGTAGCCTGAAGAAATTTCTTTCGTTAACGATAGAGATCTCACCCAAAACCGCAGCGGGAGTACGATTTAAGATGGAAAGATTTTTATAATTAATTAACAGTGGCTATTTTCCAGGAGTTTTAAAATTTTTCGTAATTTTCCAGGAGTTTTCCAGACCTAATAAAATCCAGGAGCTTTCCAGGATTTCCAGGAGTAGTGGCCACAATGTATATACTGTACGTGCCTATGAAAATACACCAGTTTTTGGCTTTTAACTTGGGTGATATTCCAGTCCAAACTTATAACTGGCAAAACTTTAGATCTGTTTGCGAGTATTTAACTCTTTTGACTCGAAAATTGGCGGAGAATAAATACGAAGAAGAAGGGCAAGTGTCACCATTTAAATTTAATGCATCCGAATTGTTGCTCAGCATATTTCATTAGTCTATTACAGGCCACGCCAACGCGAGCACTTAGTGCTTGCGCGCCCCGGTGCCAAACCGAGCGGCACCCGTGCTTTCCTCCTTCCTCTCCTCTTCCCTCCCCGTTTAGTGGCGGTAGAGGATGCCCCATCAAATCTCCAAGTTGAGCTGATAAAACTACAGTGCATTTCAATTTTAAGAACCGCTGTTACCATTACAATGGTGATTTGATTTCATTTGATAAAGGCGTTGAGGATCAAAAATTCGCAAGGATTCATGCCTTTGCCCTGAAATTTTGTGCTATGTTCGGAACAACGTTCGTTTGAGAACACATGTTTTCAATTATGAATATTAACAAAACAAATACAAGGTCAAATTTGTCTAATGCTTCCTTGGAAGCTATACTTCGGATTGCAACTGCCAAAACGATTGTTCCAAATACAGTATCGGAAAATTAGTGGCTTCAAAGCGATGCGAAAGATAAACAAAGAATTTTGAAAATTAGTGCAAAATCAGGAGCGCAATAAAACTATTATTTCTGTCTGTTCATTATTATTATTATTATTATTATATTATTATTATTATTATTATTATTATTATTATTATTATTATTATTATTAGTTTTCATACCGGAACGCCACCTCACGCGCGCTGATGTGCGCAGTCCCATTCACCAAACAACACGACTATCGCCTCGCTAAGCGCTTGCCTTACACGTTCCTCTCCTTCCACTGCCACCCTCACCTTACCCCATAAGCGGCTTCGGTGGCGTAGTCGGTAGTATGCTTAACTGCTGTGCCCAAGTTGGCGGGTTCAAACCCGGCCGAAGTCGTCTGATTTTTTTAAGAGCGTTAAAAATCTTTCAATATGCTTTAATTCGGAGGGGAAGTAAAGCCGGCGGTCCCAGGTCATAGATTTATGGCATGTAAAAGGTCCTTCCACAGACTAAACTTGTGTGCAGCTAAATTATTAGGTTAGATTTCGTCGGAACGCTCTATCAAAAGTTCCAACAGTCACTACTAGGCATCATTGATATCTGGTAGCAAAAGTTTGAACTACTTGAAATTGAACGGAACTTGTAGCTCACCCTAAGGGTGTCCGCTGGAAGCAGCTACAGACTCAGGTGAGCCGATCATGTCCTCTGACACTCCCGGCACTAAAGGCCATACGATAAATAGTTGAATAAATAACCTTTCCCCATCCCACCAGCGCTATAGCAGAGCACTGGTTCTTTTACCGGTACCGGCCGGTGCTCACGAAGCACCTGAGTTGGCGTGGCCTAATATATTAGATGACCCACCACCTTAAATCTATATACCGGGTGACTCACCTAAAACTTGCACTGTAAATATTTCTGAAATGGAAGGTGATATTGATATGCGGTTTTAACCTAATGAAATTGTAACCAAGGGCTCGTATTTGTAGCTGATACACTGATTTTTATAATTTTTAGAAAGTGGTTTTATTTACAACAATTACAATTTTTTAAATGGAACAATACTCATTGACATTAAAAAAATAAAAGTAGAACACATTAGAATTCCAATGGTGTCTTTTGCACGATTCTAGTGCAAGTAGTTTACGAGATATTGTTATTTGTACACAATGGGACAATGCCTAGGACAAACTCATCATCATCATCTTGTACAGTTTCCAGCCCCAGGCTGGGTCTGTTTGGAACATAAGCCTCGCCACTTAGTTCTTTCTTCCCACCACCTCTCCGCTGTCACTCTGGTCCAGTCCTCGCCTCTCTTCTTGACACATTCCTCCACTCCTTTCAGCCATCTATCTCTTGGTCTTCCCCTTGGTCGTTTCTTCTGGATCTGCATCTCATGTATCCTCTTGGGAATCTTCTTCTCTTCCATTCTCTTTAAGTGTCCATACCACCTCAGTCTTGATGTCTCAATCCTACCTTGCAAGGGCTCCTCTTTCACCATTTCCCTGACCTTTTCATTCCTCACCCTGTCTCTTCTTGTTACTCCGATCCTACTTCGCAGGAACTTCATTTCACCTGCCTGTATTCTGCTTATGTCTCTTTTCTTCATTGCCCACGTTTCTGAAGCATAGGTCAGTATTGGGATATAGTAGCTTCTGTATAACACTTCCTTGCTTTTTTGTGGGACATCTTTATTCCACACTAAGCTCCTAATGCTTCTCAGAAATGCTTCTGCCTATCTGCCACGTTCCGTAATATCTTTGTCATTTCTCCCATTTTCCTCCACTATACTTCCCAAGTACTTGAGACTTTCCACCTTCTTCAGCTGTCCACCTCCAAGTGTTATCCCACTCATTGGTCTGTCCTTTTTCCTGGTCGTTAACAGGATCTCACATTTACTGATGTTGAACTTCCATCCGTACTCTCCCACTGTTTCTTCCCAAGCCTTCAGTTGCTCCTGAATTTCCTCCTCCTTGTTTCCCCAGACCATGAGATCATCTGCAAACACCATTGCTTTCATCTTATCTTCTCCTATCCTTCCTGCTACCCGTGTCATTACCTCGTCCATAACCACAATAAAGAGAAGAGGTGACAGCGCACTACCCTGTTTCAGGCCACTCATTTGTCTGAACCAGTCTGTTCTTCCTCCTCCAACTTTCACACAACTCACACTTCCACAATACATCTCCTTCACTCTGCCTACAGTCTCTTTTTCCACTCCCATGTTTTCCATTGCTTTCCAAACCTTCTCCCTACGCACATTATCATAGGCCTTTTCGATGTCCAGGAAGGCCATCAGCAGATCCTCTCCAAATTCGTAGTGGTGTTCCTGGAGCTGTCTCACTGAAAATATGAGATCCACTCTTGATCTCCCAGGTCTGAATCCATACTGCTCCTCTCTCAATTTTCTCTCCACTTTGGCTCGTATTCTACTTTCTAATATCTTTTCATATATCTTGGCACAGTGAGGTATGAGTGTGACTCCCCTGTAATTTCTGCACTCCTTTCTGCTTCCTTTCTTAAATATTGGGACAATTAATCCTTTCTTCCAATCTTCTGGGGTATTTTTCTCCTTCCATATCACCCTCATCACACGGTACAGCCACTGTTTCCCAACCTCCCCTGCTGCCTTCACCATTTCAACACTCACTTCATCCACACCTGATGCCCTTCCTCCTTTCATCTTGTCTATAGCCATTTCCAGTTCTCTCCAAGTCAGGTCCTTTTCCATTCCTGTGTTATCTTCTCCATCTTCCAATACATTGTCTTCCTCCCTATGACCATTTGGATTCAGCAAATCCTCAAAGTACTCTTTCCACACTGTCTGGAGTGCCTCTTTGTTGTGTACCACGTTTCCGTTTTTGTCCATCATTACCACATCCTCTCACAGACCTCTTCTCTTACTTTTGACCATCCCATAAAGTACTTTCTTATTTCCTCTGCTGTCTTCCTCCATCATCTCTGTCCACTTTACCATCCACTTCTTCCTCTCCTCTGCGACAATCTTGTTTGCTTCTTTCTTCCTTATCTTATAATCTTCCCTAAAGAAAAACAAATTGTGAATGAAGTAATTCTGTGGTTTCTGACAATTACAGTGTACCCTCAAAGCTTGTGTTCAAAATGACGACCACCAGCCTCAATACAAGCTTCCAGTCTGCTATGTAAAGATTGCTGCACACGTTCTAGCATTTCAGAGGAAATTTCAGCGCAGGCAGCAGTAATACGCCGTTTCATATCATCTGGTGTAGTTGGTATGTCCTTGTAGACAGTGTCTTTTAGCTTCCCCCACAGAAAAAAGTCTAAAGGAGTCAAAACTGGTGAACGGGCCGGCCAAAGTACAGGTCCCCTTCGTCCAATCCAACGATTTGGAAACAATCCGTGAAGATAATCTGTAGTAATTCGTGCACTATGGGCCGGACAGCCATCATGTTGATACCACAGGTTCCTCCTAGTCTGAAGCGGAACGTCTTCCAACATCTGTGGAAGATGGTCTGTTAGGAGGTTGAGGTACTTGCACGAATTCAGTGTTCCTTCTACGAAAAAGGGACCTATGATGTGATGGTTCACTATTCCACACCAGGCGTTTACACTCCATGGACACTGTCGTTCTACTTGACGCAGCCAACGGGGATTTTCAACAGACCAATAGTGCATGTTTCCAAGATTGACTTGGCCATGATTAGAAAATGTTGCTTCATCAGTAAACAAGATACATGACGAATCTGGAGTATCACGTCTTAATGCCCATGTACAAAAGTTAACACGATTCTCAAAATCATTACCATGCAGCACTTGATGGAGAGAGATGTGATACGGATGGAACTTATGACGATGGATAATGCGTAGTACACTTGCCTGACTCATGCCGCTTCCATGTGCAATTGCACGGGAACTAATTTGTGGATCTACTGCAACAGCAACCAGAAACTTAATTTCTCCCTCTTCTCCAGTCACTTGTTTGTCTCTGTTACGTTTTCTAGGCGTTATACTACCACTTTCACGTAATTGATTGAAAAGGTTCACAAATAATTGCCGAGATGGTTGACGTCTAATGGGATGTTTCCGCGTACACGGTACAAGAACGAACGGCATTCTTCCTACATTCGCCATAAACCATGAGCATGTCGGCTTTTTCTGCAATGGTAAATCTCATCCTGCAAGCACGTCCTACTACTTGAAGTATCACACAATAACTGACTGGAAAGTCGCAGTGCACTCAGTGTACACAAACCACAACCTCAACAAACATAACAACATCGTAACCTCGCCACTAAGCACTTGGTTGTTAGTGCGTACAATTTTCGAATAACAATCAGTATCTCGTAAACTACTTGCACTAGAATCGTGCACAAAACACCATTGGTATTCTAATTTGTTCTACTTTTATTTTTTAAATGTCAATGGGTATTGTTCCATTTAAAAAATTGTCGTTGTTGTAAATAAAACCACTTTCTAAAAATTATAAATATCAGTGTATCAGCTACAAATACGAGCCCTTGGTTATAATTTCATTAGGTTAAAACCATATATCAATATCACCTTCCATTTCAGAAATATTTACAGTGCAAGTTTTAGGTGAATCACCCTGTATATAAAGCACAAAGTTTGTCTGTCTGTCTGTCTGTTATGTATACAAATCTACACCGTTTCACCGATCTGAACCAAAATTTGTATACTTACCCTTTGGAACCCTGCGGGTAACCGCGTCAACATTAAATTTCGGACAGACCACCCCATGCCCTGCATTTAGGCCCTTTTGCACAAATCTACACCGTTTCACCGATCTGAACCAAAAGTTGTATATTTAACCTTTGGAACACTGCGACTAACACTGTCTGCTTGAAATTTCGGACAGACCACGCCATTCCCTGCATTTAGGCCCTTTTTCAACAAATCTACACCGTTTCACCGATCTGAACCAAAATGTGTATACTTACCCTTTGGAACCCTGCGAGTAACACTGTCTGCTTGAAATTGCGGACAGACCACTCCATTCCCTGCATTTAGGCCCTTTGGCCCAAATCTACACCGTTCCACCGATCTCAACCAAAATTTGTATATTTACCCTTTGGAACACTGCGACTAACACTGTCTGCTTGAAATTGCGGAGAGGCTACTCCATCCCATGCATTTAGGCTGTTTGGCACAAATCTACACCGTTTCACCGATCTGACCCCAATTTTATATACTTACCCGTAGAACCCGACAAGTAACACTGTTCACTTTAAATTTCGGACAGACCACACTATTCCCTGCTTTTTGGCCCTTTGGCAGAAAACTACACCGTTTCACCGATCTCAACCAGATTTTACATAATTACCCTTTGGAACTCGACGAGTAACACTTCACTCGAAATTTCGGACAGACCACTCTATTCCACGCATTTAGGCCCTTTGGCACAATTCTACATCGTTCACCGATCGAAAACAAAGTGTGTATACTTACCCTTTGGAACCCGATGCGTAACACTGTCCACTTGAAATTTCTGACATACCACTCCATTCCCTGCATGTAGCTCAGGAATTCCTCGGGGTTGCCAGCTTCCTAACTCACCAGTCATGAGCCCTTGAGGGTGTACCAGAAGTGGTGGGTCTACACACACCCTGCCTCTTTGAGGGCCTTGAGCAGAAGACAGGAGATATTATGAAAAGGAAAAGAAGGCAGACCCCTCGAAGAATGAGGGTATCAGGAAAGATGAGACAAAGCCAATTAAGGCGGGAAATTGAAAGACTCCCTAGCCCTCGGATACCCTAATACAGTCTGGGTCGGAAGAGAACAAGAGTTGACCAAGGGAGGCCGACAGGAAAGAGAACTGAAATGAGCCCGGCACCAGGAAGTAGAAGCGATGCCAGACTCAGCTGGGGTTCCGTGGTCGCCAACCCACGTCCCACAAGTTGTGAGACCCTGGGGGGTTCAGTTGTGAGAATAGCTTGCTGATTCATCGTGAGGTGACTTGAAAGTACTTTCCAGATACCGCCGTGTTATCTCCTGCTGTCTATGCTGATGCCAGCACAGGGCCGTTGCGAAACAGTGAGTGATTCCCGGTCAATCTGTATAGGACGGGGAACCCCGAACGTGTGTCATCATATTTCGTCATCATCTGCGATCATCTCAAGTTCGTGCAGCTTGGACCTTTATTCTTTGTCTTTGCCGAGCAGTACGCTCTTTCACTAGACGCATCCAGTACAGGCCTAAGCCAGAAAATAAGGTTGAGACTTTGGAAGACATCGAAGCTAGACACCTGAATTACCTATATCAGTTTTAAAATAACACCATGTTCGTTTAGTAGTCATTTTTTCATTACCTTATTATTATCATCATAAGTGCAAATGACCTAGATGTTACGCGCATCATACCAATAATCACCGCCGCATAAAGTCTTTCTCGACTGTGATTTGTAAAATATTTATTTTTGGTTGGTTGGTTCTTAAGTTTAGGGGCTGCGACAACGCGGTCATGTAGCCCCGTGTACTTTGCGTGTGTGTAGAATCTGTCTGATAACCGGTGTTAATTGTGATGACTGTATTAGTGTGTGTTATCTGTTTTTTAATTTAAGTACAAACTGCAACTTAGAATTCTTCAAATAGTTCGTACTTCTGTCGCCAAGCGCCACCGTCAACGACTACTAGGCCAAGTTCGGAACTTAGCTACTAGACGCCACTGCAGTCGGCTCTTGGCAACGGACGTAGACATCTATGAGCGTTGTTTAGCTATCCAATTTAGCTTCACACAGGTGTAATTAGTGGAAGGTTCAATAACATGCCATAAATCTGACATGGGACCGCCGGCTTTACTTCCCCTCCGAAGAAAGGCATACTGACTGATTTTTAACGCTCTTAAAATATCCGAAGGCTTCGGCCGGGTTTGAACCCGCTATCTTGGGCATAGAAGCTCAGCATGCTACCAAATACGCCACCGAAGCCACCATATAGTTATTTTTATTACAGTACATTGTGTACATTATACGTTGAAGTGTCAATTCAATACCGGTAGTAGTTTCCCTTATCATCCTCATCATAAGAACAAATGACCTACAGTAGATGTTACGCCCATTACACCATTAATCACCACACACAATAAGTCTTCCTCGCCTGTGAATTTTGAAATATGTATTTCTATTACGGTAGTTTGTAAGTTTGACGTGTCAATTCAACAGTAGTTTTTATTATCATACTTATCAAAAGGGCAAATGACCTAGATATTACTCCCTCATTGTCTTTGGGGGCAAATGACTTAGATTTTAAGTCCATTATATTTCTAAGGTGACCTTAAAACATTATCATCATTCCACCGGGCGAAGCCGGGTACTACTGTTAGTACAGAATAAAACTAAGCTCACCGGACAAAAATAAATCAGTTGTTTATTCACTTTAGGGGCTTGCAACTTCTCAATCAAACTCTGTAATTGGTTGTGAGTTGGAATCGTCTGATAACCAGTGTTTCTGTGGTGACTAGTAGTGTATGTAATTGTTTCATTAGGTCGGGAATGAGGTACGTGTCCTACGACTCTAAGTAAGTTACTATCCAGGCATTTACCTTGAGCAGTCTGGAAAATAACCGGGAAAACCATACACTGCGAAAGCCGGGATTTGAACCTCCAGTATCTGGACTTCTTGCAGCTTCCCATCCCGGTAGTGGTGAGCAACCCAACGCACACAGCTAATCCGCAGAGTGACAAACAATTAGTCACCCTCTGGAGACATCGTTATAATACCGTCCAATACCGCCCCCAGACTTTGATAACCGCCTTGATTCTACAACGAAGGTAGTTAACTAGTATCAGCAGTGATGCCATATCTAGCTGAAGTCACTCACTGGGGGGAGGATGATTTCTGCGTTTCACCCGCTGTTCCAAATAATCCCACACATTTTCTTGGTGATTAAGATAGGTTGATTTAGCAAGCCAGTCGAAGTGCGGCAAGGTGTGTGTGTTCGCCAAACCTGTCCTGTACTTATCTGTTTCACAGCACGCTCCTTATATTTTCCTAATACACTCTTGTAGGCATGCTTATAGTGCGCACCTGTACAACGAACGTGCTGTGAAACAAATAAGTAACCATATACATAGTAGAATTCACGCGCATGCTCCAAATTTAACTGTATTGTGTTTGTTTTAACTGTTTCACGTAGTTCACTAACCCTTATAAAACCAACTAACCTTATATAACGAGATTTAAACTGTGAATCGTAATATGAACATTAACTAGACTCATTATAATGTACTAAGTATAATAAGAGCACACAGATTAATATTTGTATATACATTGAATATATAACTTTTAAAATATAACGCCTATCTGGTAACAACATTAGAGACTGATGGAGTCTGCTTTGGTTGCGTAGTTCGTAGCATGCTGAGCTTCTATGCGTAAGGTCACGGATTTAATCCCGGCCGAAGTCGTCGGATTTTTTTTAGAGCGTTAAAAATCCCTCAGTATGCCTTCCCTCGGAGGGTAAGTAAAGCTGGTGGGCCCATGTCATACATTTATGGCATGAAGGCCTAAAAGAACCTTCCACTAACTAAACTTGTGTGAAGCAAAATTTGTAGGTTAGGTTTGATTAATGCTCTTAAGTTCCACGTTCGTCACCAGGCACTGGTTGTGATGTCATCTAGTAGTAGCCAAGTTCACAACTAGTTGTCATGGACGGTAGCATTTGGTAAGTAGGATCTACTTGAAATTATTGTCTGCAGTCCTTACCTGAATTAAATAACAGATAACACACACTAATACAGTCATCACAATTAACACCGGTTATCAGACAGAGTCTACACACACCAAAAGTACACGGGGCTACATGACCACGTTGTCGCAGCCCCTAAACCAGGGGTGTCAAACTCAATTTTGCAGAGGGCCAAATATTAAATTTAGAATGTGTAGGCGGGCCAGGTTCAAATTTAAAAAAATGTACTGAATTATTATAACATTTTATTTACTTAATTATATAGTATACTAGCAGTAGTACCCGGCTTCGCCCGGTGGAATGATGATAATGTATCAAAGTCTACTTAGAAATATAATGGACATAAAATCTAGGTCATCCCCCCCCCCCCCCCAAAGACAATGAGGGCGTAATATCTAGGTCATATGCCCTTTTGATAAGGATGATAATGAAAACTACTGTTGAATTGACACGTCAAACTTACAAACTACCGGAATAGAAATACATATTTCAAAATTCACAGGCGAGGAGGACTTATTGTGTGTGGTGATTAATGGTGTAATGGGCGTAACATCTAGGTCATTTGCCCTTATGATGAGGATGATGAGGGAAACTACTATCTGTATTGAATAGACACTTCAACTTATAATGTACACAATGTACTGTAATAAAAATAAATATTTTAAAAATCACAGTCGAGAAAGACTTTATGCGGCGGTGATTAGTGGTATGATGCGCGTAACATCTAGGTCATTTGCACTTATGATGACGATAATAATAAGGTAATGAAAAAATGACTACTAAACGAACATGGTGTAATTTACAACTGATATAGGTAATTCAGATGTCTAGCTTCGATGTCTTCCAAAGTGTCAACCTTATTTTCTGGCTTAGGCCTGTACTCGATGCGTCTAGTGAAAGAGCTTATGGCGTACTGCTCGGCAAAGAAAATGGGTTCAAGCTGCACGAACCTGAGATGATCGTAGATGATGACGAAATACGATGACACACGTTCGGGGTTCCCCGTCGTATTTAGATTGGCCGGGGAATCACTCACTCTTTCGCAACACCACAGTGGCTTGAGCAACGGCCCTGTGCTGGCATCAGTATAGACAGCTCTGGAAAGTCCTCTCATGTCACCTCGCGATGAATCTGCAAGCTATTCTCATAACGCCACCCCCCCCCCCCAGAGTCTCACAACTTGTGGGACGTAGGTTGGCGACCACCGGACCCCAGCTAGTCTGGCATCGCTTCTACTTCCTGGTGCCAGGCTCCTTTCAGTTCTCTTTCCTGTCGGCCTCCCTTGGTCAACTCTTGTTCTCTTCCGACCCCGACTGTATTAGGGCATCCAATGGGCTAGGCAGTCTTTCAATTTCCCGCTTAATTGGCCGTTGTCTCATCTTTCCTGATGCCCTCATTCTTCGAGGGGTCTGCTTTCTATTCCGTTTCATTATATCTCCTGTCTTCTGCTCAAGGCCCTCAAAGAGGCAGGTTGTGTGTAGCCCCACCATTTCTGGTACACCCTCAAGGGCTCAAGGCGGGTGAGTTAGGAAGCTGGCAACCCCGAGCAATTCCTGAGCTAAATGCAGGGAATGGAGAGGTATGTCAGAAATTTAAAGTGGACAGTGATACTCGTTGGGTTCCAAAGAGTAAGTATACAAATTTTGATCCAGATTGGTGAAACGATGTAGATTTGTGACAAAGGGTCTAAATACAGGGGATGGAGTGCTCTGTCCGAAAATTCAAGCAGACAGTGTTACTCGTCGGGTTCCAAAGGGTAAGTAACTTACATAAAGATTGGTTGAGATGCGTGAAACTATGTAGATTTTTGCCAAAGAGCCTAAATGCGGTAAATGGAATGGTCTATCTGAAATTTCATGTAGAAAGTGTTACACGTCGGGTTCCAAAGGGTGAGTATGTAAAATTTGACTCAGATCGGTGAAACAGGGTAGATTTTGCCAAAGGGCCTAAATGCAGGAAATTGAGTTGTATATCCAAAGTTTTAAGTGCACAGTGTTACTCATCGGGTTCCAAAGGGTAATTATTTGAGATCGGTAAAACGGTGTAGTTTTGTGCCAAAGGGCAATAAAGCAGGGAATAGTGTGGTCTGTCCGAAATTTAAAGTGAACAGTGTTACTTGTCGGGTTCCAAAGTATGTAAAATTTGGGTCAGATTGGTGAAACGGTGTGGATTTGTGCCAAACGGCCTAAATGCAGGGGTTGGAGTGGCCTCTCCGCAATTCCAAGCAGACTGTGTTCGTCGCAGTGTTCCAAAAGGTACATATACAATTTGTGGTTGAGATCGGTGAAACGGTGTAGATTTGGGCCAAAGGGCCTAAATGCAGGGAATGGAGTGTTCTCTCCGCAATTTCAAGCAGACAGTATTACTCGCAGGGTACCAAAGGATAAGAATCCGAATGTTGGTTCTGATCGGTGAAACGGTGTAGATTTGTGCCAAAGGACCTAAATGCAGGGAATGGAGTGGTCTTTCCGCAATTTCAAGCAGACAGTGTTTCTCGCAGGGTACCAAAGGGTAAGAATACGAATTTTGGTTCTGATCGGTGAAACGGTGTAGATTTGGACCAAAGGGCCTGAATGCAGGAAATGGGGTGGTCTGTCCGAATTTTAAGTGGACAGTGTTACTCGCAGGGTTCCAAAGGGTAAGTATGCAAATTTTGGTTCAGATCGATGAAACGGTGTAGATTTGTGCCAAAGGGCCTATATGCAGGGAATGGAGTGGTCTGTCCGCAATTTCAAGCAGACAGTGTTTCTCGCAGGGTACCAAAGGGTAAGAATACGAATTTTGGTTCTGATCGGTGAAACGGTGTAGTTTTGGAACAAAGGGCCTGAATGCAGGAAATGGGGTGGTCTGTCCGAAATTTTAAGTGGACAGTGTTACTCACAGGGTTCCAAAGGGTAAGTATACAAATTTTGGTTCAGATCGATGAAACGGTGTAGATTTGTGCCAAAGGGCCTAAATGCAGGGGATGGAGTAGCCTCTCCGAAATTTAAAGCAGACAGTGTTAGAATGTAGGGAATGGAGTAGTCTGTCCGCAATTTCAAGCAGACAGTGTTACTCGCAGGGTTCCAAAGGGGAAGTATACACATTTTGGTTCTGATCGGTGAAACGGTGTAGATTTGTTCCAAAGGGCCTAAATGCAGGGAATGGAGTGGTCTGTCCGCAATTTCAAGCAGACAGTGTTTCTCGCAGGGTACCAAAGGGTAAGAATACGAATTTTGGTTCTGATCGGTGAAACGGTGTAGATTTGGACCAAAGGGCCTGAATGCAGGAAATGGGGTGGTCTGTACGAAATTTTAAGTGGACAGTGTTACTCGCAGGGTTCCAAAGGGTAAGTATACAAATTTTGGTTCAGATCGATGAAACGGTGTAGATTTGTGCCAAAGGGCCTAAATGCAGGGGATGGAGTAGCCTCTCCGCAATTTAAAGCAGACAGTGTTAGTCGCAGTGTTCTAAAGGGTAAATATACAATTTTTTGTTGAGATCGGTGAAACGGTTTAGATTTGGGACAAAGGGCCTAAATGCAGGGAATGGAATGGTCTGTCCGCAATTTCAAGCAGACAGTGTTACTCGCAGGGTTCCAAAGGGTAAGTATACAAATTTTGGTTCAAATCGGTGAAATGGTGTAGATTTGGACCAAAGGGCCTAAATGCAGGGAATGGGGTGGTCTGTCCGAAATTTTAAGTAGACAGTGTTACTCGCAGTGTTCCAAAGGGTAGGTATACAAATTTTGGTGCAGATCGGTGAAACGGTGTAGATTTGTGCAAAAGGGCCTAAATGCAGGGAATGGGGTTGTCTGTCCGAAATTTAAAGTTGACAGGGTTACCCGCAGGGTTCCAAAGGGTATGTATACAAATTTTGGTTCAGATCGGTGAAACGGTGTAGATTTGTATACATAACAGACAGACAGACAAACATTGTGCTTTATATATATAGATAATATACTGTTGTTAAAAATCATATCAAAGTTATAAAAGAGGGTAATTATTTTGAGCTGGAGGATCTCTTCTTTTTGACAAGATCATTGATGTCAGGTATCATATTCGTTGTAATTATTTTAAGAATTGATTGGAGATGTTCATTCGTAAGTCTTGTGCGATGTTTGTTCTTATTTATTTTCATGACGGAAAACATCTGCTCACATAAATAGGTGCTACCAAACATGCACAGAATGCGTGCTGCATGCTTTTTTAATTGCGGGTAGTCATCCAAACTCTTGAAATATTGTGTATAAAATGTAAGAGCGTTAACCTCTTTAAATTTTTCTTTCAAAATACTGTCTGATTGAAGATCTATCAACTCCATTTGCAAATAAACTGGTGCCTGTGAAGCTTCAAAATTGAATGGATTGTTGAAAATTGGGAATTCCATTTCATTCATTTTGTGGAAGTCTTCAAAACGATTGTTGAATTCCGTGATCAGATTTTGCAGAAGTTGAGAATATTGATCCAATTTATTTTGGTTCACCGTGCCAAATGATTTTAAATGAGGGAAATGATCCTAAGTTTCGATTTTTTTACCTGATTTTCCCACAGCCTCAACTTTGTTTCAAAGGCTTGAATACATGAATACATTTGAGTGACAATCAGATTTTTAACCTGTAACTTTACATTCAGATCAGTCAAGTGTTTATTCACATCTACTAAAAAGGCACAATCAACCCACCAGTCATTGTCATAATCAATTGGGTTGCCTTTTACTAACATGAAAGCTTGAATAGGGTCACGTAATGCAAAAAATCTTTCTAAAACTACTCCTCGACTGAGCCAACGAACTTCGGTGAAATAAGGGACATCAGAAAACTTTTCGTCCAAATCTTGTAAAAAATGCCTGAACTGTCGGTGATTTTGTCCTCTGCCCCTTATAAAATTTACTATTTTAATTGTAGGTTGCATGGCATGGTCCATTTTTAAATGGTTGGATGCCAATGATTCCTGATGAATTATACAGCGAAATCCTACAAAATTCACTGATGTTTTCTGTTTTAACTTAGTTACAACGCCCGAATGTTTGCCAGCCATGGCAGGAGCGCCATCCGTAGTTGTGCTGCTAAGTATATTCCAGTCGAGTTCATATTCTGATATCAAATGCTCAATTGCAGAATAAATATCATTTGCTCTTGTAGTACCTGTCAATGGGACGCACTTTAATAGTTCTTCAGTTATTTCAAAGTTACTGTTAATACCTCGTATAAAAACAGCAAATTGAGCTGTATCCTCAGTATCAGTGCTCTCGTCAACAGCCAGTGAAAAGTTTGTAAATTCCTTAATTTTCTCCTTCAGTTGAAGAACCAAATTTTGAGATAAATCATTTATTCTTGAAGCAACAGTGTTTCTTGACAGCGAAATATTTTTAATTATTGACTTTTGAAATGGAAATGAAACATCGGCCACTTTCAACATGCAGTCTTTAATAAACTCACCATCAGTGAAAGGTTTTGATCTCTTCGCGATTTATAATGCAATAATAAAACTTGATTTCAGGGCATCTTCGCTCTCAGTATTAGCTTTAGTAAACATCGATTGTTGACCTTGAAGTTTAGATTTTAAAGATGACAATGTGTCCATTCTTATTTTTTCAGTGTAACAATCGAATTTTGATTTATGATTCGTATCATAGTGTCTCTTCAAGTTAAACTCCTTACAAACAGCAACTGTTTGATTGCAAATCAAACACAGTGGTTTACCTTTCCATTCTATGAAAAAATATGCAATTTCCCATTTAGACTGAAAAACCCTGCACTCACTATCAACTTTACGTTTTTGTGACATTATGCCAAAATCGTAACAATTATGGAACTCGACACAGGATATCGCATACGCACGACACAAACAAATGCACAGTACCTTCACAATCACTGGACTTCACAATCACTATGTCACAGTACAACTAAATTAACTAAAATCTTTCTCCGACCGTATCGCTTCGATTACTCGACTCAACTGACTAGACTCGAAGCGCGTGGAAGATTCTAGCCTTCGTGGTATTTCCGCTTGTTGCTAAGAGATGGCGTTACTGTCTACCTCTCTCGCTTGTCTAGGCACGCGCTGCCCTTGAAATTACTTATAAATGTTGTAGTGTGCGCATTTTAAGACTTCCGTAATCGAGTGAAGTCATGATTCTTCTGTCACACATTGCGATCGCGGGCCGTATCTTTGACATCCCTGCCCTAAACTAAGGAACCAACCAACCAACCAGAGAAGGATGGAGGATTGGAATATGAGATTTCCCATAGAATCCAATGTGCTGGATGAATTTGAGGAAAATGAGTGGAGTGTTATGTGAAAGGAAAGTGTCTTGCCCAATGAAAGGAAACTTGTATAAGACAGTGGCGATCACCAAGGCACAGAAAAGAAAATTGGAGGTGGACGAGATGAGGATGCTACGGTGGATGTGTGGTGTTACTGGACGGTACAAGATTAAGAATGAAAGTGTCAGAGGAACAGTTAAGGTGGGACCACTGAGCAAAAAGATACAGGAAAGCATATCAGGGCGGTTCGGACATGTAGAACGAAGAAATTAAGACTATGTGGAAAGGAGAGTGCAGAAGGTGAATGGCCCTGGAAGTCGTAGGGTTAGTTAGTTTGTTAGTTATTGTTGTTTTAAGAGGCGGAACTACGAGGTTATCTGCCCTAATAGGAGACCTAAGCTAAGGTAGAGAGATGAGGTTGCCGAAGACCTGAGGAAAAAGGTTGGACGAGAGGAGAAGTCCTAAACAGAAAGGAATGGCGGTAAAGAATGAAGGATGGAAATGCCAGCCCCACTTAATTGGGAAAAAGTCTAGAAAAAGAAGAAGCAAAAGAAGAAAATGAAAAAGAAGAAATGAAGAAGGAAAAGAAGCAAAAGAAGAAAATGAAAAAGGAAAAGAAGAAAATGAAAAGAGAAAAATAATAATTAGAAAATGAAAAACGAAAATGAAAAAAGCAAAAGAAGAAGAAAAGAAGAAAATATAACGCCTATCAATACAAACTAAGAACATCTATTCAAATTTATGAATATCTATTCAATCTTTGGCACATGTTTCAACCTTTCATTGAGGCCTTCATCAGCCGAATTGCTTACTGTATTTGTACATACAAATGTCCATGTTGGTTGTAACATTTAGATGTAACTTGTAGATTATTGAGTGCCTTATTTATTGGGATACTCTTTAATTCAGTACAATTGTTTTCTTATAACAATATTCCATATGAGTTAGTGGAAGAGGATTACTGTGCTGGTGGAAACTTTACGGAGCGTAGTGTGATAGTGGCGAGTACTGTATATATAATTGCATAATTATTGTTTTCATTGTAACAATATAACATGAATGTGCTGCCAACCCAACACGTCCCACAAGGCGAGACACGCGCTGCGGAGAGACTTTGCGGACACAATGTATTTTAAAAGTTATATATTATTAATCAATACGGCAAAAATCGAACATTTATTAACATGGTAAATGTAATTGCTTTTTGTAAATTTAAACCTCACCCCTAGTGATCAGGCTGTGATGATGACTGCTTGACGGTCAAAACGCGCAATAGTTAATCGCCCATTATTTATAAGTGATTATAACTAATAGATGCATTCATTTCAGGAGTGTATTTATTTATTTATTTATTTATTTATTATATGTACACACATTGCACCCCACCCAATCATACGAGGGCTGTTTTTAAAAGAAGGGCCGTTTTTCCTAGAGCCCGTAGTTAGTGCGCACGCCGCAACAAGCGTGCGCGCTACCTCCCAGCATCCTTTGCGAACAAGCAGGCGTCAGTTGCAGCTGTGTAGCTAACCTGTACGCTGAACTGTGCATCTTTAGCATGTTCAAGACGCCCGCCGCGTGTGATGTACGATCTGTGATGCGTTTCTTGAGTGCAAGAAACATGTCGTCTGCAGACATTCATCGTCAGCTTTGTGAGGTGTATGGTGATGATGCAATGACGGAAGGTAAAGTGAGAAAATGGGTACGCGAGTTCAAAAGTGGCCGTGAAAATGTTCATGATGATGAACGCTCAGGTCTGTGATCACAGACGACTTGGTGACTGCATTTGACACGAAAATTCACGAGGACCGAAGATTCATGATAGCTACTCTATCAATGGATTTTCCTTAAGTGCGAATTCTTGGTTGTCACGAGCAGGCGGCACACGTTTATGCAGAGGTATTTCAGAACTTAATAAGGTATGACGAGTGCCTAAATAAACAAGGTAACTATGTAGAAAAATAAAGGAAGGTAAGTAAAACCTAAAAATAAATGTGGTTTCAAAATAAAATGTTCGATTAATTAAAAAAAGATGACCCTTACTTAAAAAAACAGCCCTTTGGGCAAATTTGTGTTGACTGACTAATGAGTTACAACTGTTTAGTGCTTCAGTTGTTCTCATTGGGTGTTTTTTATTTCGACGACATCATGTTCGATACTAGTGGCGCTACACTATGCAGGACTCCACTCATCTGGTCGGCTAATAGGCTAATACCAGGAGGCAGTAATCATCATGTCCGTAGCTTTTTTTTAAGTAAAGGAAAGAGGAACTTTATTTTAACCACCAATTTACACAAAGCACTACGCCAATTATCATTAATTCGCAATGCTACGAGTGAAGCACAGTTATTTACTAAACATTCGTTTAACGTTAACTTTTTTTTACGGTGATAGTCCTTTTGCCATAAAAACTCAGTTTATGGGTGAAGGGGTGAGATAGAAACGGCTGGAGCGACATCGCTATAAAATGTTGTAATTAAGGAGAGCTGAGCAGAGCCGGGGAGAGACTGTTCAAACAGAGAAGGTGAGCTTCACTGGCAGCATTTTAGCAGAGCCCATCCATGAGCTATTACCGGTAACACTCAAAATTCTGGTAGAAAACTATACACAAACAAGTTTTTGCATTACACTTGTTTGCCATTATGCAGAGAGTATGTGGGATTGTGGGCGATGTTATTACAAAAGAGACGGCAGTCTGACAAATCCTGCACACTTTATTCATGTGTGAAAAGAAAATTACAAACAGGAAGACAAGGCCTGTTAAACAGGGACTGATATATGTTGTAATCTTGCCATCCTGTGACGTTTCAATAAGGGACATGGCTATCACGGGCGTCAAGCAGGGCTCCTACTCGCAGTGGCAAACCACAGATCAAGTTGTCCTGATCCTCTTGAGGTAGGCGATCCTACTCTTCGACGGCGGCCTCCATGATCTCTTGGCGGGTTATGGGAGGGCGTGAACTCTTGAGCAATAGCACGCTTCAGCATATCCCAGACATGTTCGATACAGTTCATGTCCGGCGATAACGCAGGCCATTCCATTCGTGCAATGGTGGTCTCCTGAAGGAAGTATTTTTACCACCGCCACTCGATGTGGTAATTATAAGCAAAACTTACTTTGATGTGTATATACACTAAGGGGGAGTACTGGGGATGCCAAAAAGCGCGCCTTTTATTGGGTGGGCCACATGTTGATGACGGATCTGCATTGTCAGCCATATGAACAGAAAATATAAATGATAACAGAGGCGACATGACGCAACCAAAAATAATTACTACAAGATATTTCATGTTAGTCATGAATATGATGCAGGAATAAATGCCATCTACAAGTTTAGTTGTTTTATGAATTTATTGTAGTACTTTAATGTATTTATTACAAAAGCAGAATCACTCATATTTTCATGAAATAAAAATAATAATGAGAAAATGCTGCGTCTTACCTCGCATAGAAGTGGTCTTGCTGATCAGAGATCTCAAAAAAAAGAATGATATGTATGACGAAAGCAGAAGCGAGGAATTGTGCGGGAAACTGAATACGCATGTTCAAATCTGGCTACGGATGAACCTGCTAGTACTTTGGACGTACACGATGTTCGGGTTGACGAAGTGAGCGTTTCTTACCATGCGGGAAATCTGCGATTAAAATTATCTAACACAACCAATGGCGTGCTAGGCGCGTTCTCCGCACTTGCTTGTATATTAGCGTCAGAAGCCCTGCATGTGATCCGCACTGGACGTGTTAAAACCGCACAAAATTGCATTATGCCTAACCAATATATATTTATAGGTCGCAGGGTGATACACTCGCTTTTAGGCCCAAAACTACGATACATAAATTAAAAATGAATGTCTAAATTATGAATAATTTTGTTAAATAATAGCTTACATGTGTGGGCTTGCTGGGAACATTATATAGGCTATTGATGCTAAGCTGCTTAGTTTCGGTTGTTGAATGTTTCGTCAATCATTTAGGCTGTACGGCTTGTACATTACGTACTTCTGAGCAACATTTCCTGTGACAAGATGCTTCTCCTGGATCAGCTCCGACGTCAATGTCTCAAGAACACTCTTCCACTCCTTAACATTGACCTTCTCTCCCGGGAGGCCTTAATGTTGGTTCTTTTTGGACCAAGGTTTCCCCAGCCTTCACAAACGGTTCTTTTCCAGAATTAATATGCTTTGTACTGTTATATCTTCTCTATCCTCTTCATTTACGTACATATATTTCGATGTCGTGGAGATTCTCACTCTCTCAAGACGGATATAAGCTGCCACTAAATGGTAATGTCTGGTCTTCGCACAAAGCGGCAATTTCTCTAGTACTGTAAAACCTGCCTTCAGAATCGAATGGGACTAGCAAATTTTTTCCGTTGAAGATAGGTTTCCGGTTAACGGAGGTAGGTCTATGCTAAAATAGTTAATCGAAGGACATGCTTAGTGGTGGTGTGCACAGTAAAACCTGCCTTGAAGGGAACCTTTATTAAACGGAAAATTTTAGACTGAAATTCACTTTCTAAAGACTGCATTCTGGAACTTGGAAATTTTCCGTTAAAATGGATATTTGATTTCCGTTGTCGGTGTAACATAATTTCCGTTTAAAGAAGGGAATTCAACACGTTTTACACCCTTAAGTTATTGGGACCGGCAAATATTTCAGCATTATAGATGAAAACAAGATGTTCAGTAAAGAACATATAGCCTACTTTCTCCTTAATGCATGGGTATTGTTATAACTCTTTGTCCTTTTCAAGGAGTATAATTGAATGTTGGTTGTAGTAGCTTGTTGAAATACAACGTGCTATAGGGATATTAAACATGAATATGAGGTGCCCTCTGCTAGTGCTACCTCTGTAAAAAAAAAATCATTCAATTCGGTTTCACCGTGTTTGAATTGATCTGGGGAATGGATTTGCACACATACATGGCCGCTATTTGCAAACTATTGGGCTGATGACCTTGTAGTCAGTCATAAGATGCTTTACACAAAAAGGCATGTTGTTGCAAAATCCGGTAGAGATCAAATTATTAGGATGGTCGAAATTTGATTTAAGCTTTTATCATTTGGGTGGCCGTCATTCCGTTTCCGTCAAGATGGTGGCGATATAAAACATGACACTGAGGTGCCTTTTGCTAGTGCTACCTCTGTACCAAATTTCGTTCAATTCGGTTTCACCGTGTTTGAATTGATAGGGGGAACCGATTTGCACACATACATGGCCACCATCTGCAAACTATTGGGCTGATGATCTAGCAGTTTGGTCAGAATATGCTTCCCACATAAAGATTTGTTGTTGCAAAATTTGGTAGAGACTAGATTATTAGGTTGGTCGAATTACATTTTAGCCTTTAACATTTGGGTGGCCGCGATTACATTTCCGTCAAGATGGCGGTGATATAAAATATGACACTGAGGTGGCCTTTTCTAGTGCTACCTCTGTACCAAATTTCGTTCCATTCGGTTTCAACGTGTTCGAATAAATAGGGGGAATCTATTTTCACACAAAGATGGCCGCCATCCGCAAAATATTAGGCTAATGACCTATTAGTCTGGTCAAAGGATGCTCCCTCCATAATGGTATGTTGATGCAAAATTTGGTAGAGATCGGATGATTAGGTTAATCGTAATTTGATTTAAGCTTTGAATATTTGTGTGGCCGCCGTTACGTTTCCGTCAAGATGGTGGCGATATAAAACATGACACTGAGGTGCCCTTTGCTAGTGCTACCTCTGTACCAAATTTCATTCCATTCGGTTTCACCGTGTTCGAATTAATAGGGGTAATCGATTTTGACACAAAGATGGCCGCCATCCGCAAACTATTAGGCTAATGACCTATTAGATTTGTCAAAGGATGCTTCCTCCATAAAGGTATGTTGTTGCAAAATTTGGTAGAGATCGGATGATTAGGTTAGTCGTAATTTGATTTAAGCTTTGAACATTTGTGTGGCCGCCATTACGTTTCCGTCAAGATGGCGGCGATATAAAACATGACACTGGGGTGCCCTTTGCTAGTGCTACCTCTGTACCAAATTTCATTCCATTCGGTTTCACCGTATTCGAATTAATAGGGGTAATCGATTTTGACACAAAGATGGCCGCAATCCGCAAACTATTAGGCTAATGACCTATTAGATTTGTCAAAGGATGCTCCCTCCATAAAGGTATGTTGTTGCAAAATTTGGTAGAGATCGGATGATTAGGTTAGTTGTAATTTGATTTAAGCTTTGAACAGTTGTGTGGCCGCCATTACGTTTCCGTCAAGATGGCGGCGATATGAAACTTACACTGAGGTGTCCTTTGCTAGTGCTACCTTTGTACCAAATTTCGTTCAATTTGCGCTCACCGTGTTCGAATTGATAGCTACTCTACACACACACACACACACACACACACACACACACACACACACACACACACACACACTTTTTTTTCGCCCTGTAGTGATCTCATAAGTCTACTTTCATTTTTTGCAAAAATCGAAAGTAGGCTAATATAGATGAAAATATGATGATGAAGGGATAAAACTATATTAAATAAAATTACAAAGAAGATAATAACAACAATAACCCAATAATTAAAATTCACTTTGAATCTCCAAACGACGGCTAAACAAATAGACCCGGGACCAAAACAATAATACAAAGACACTATACACATTGAAAAAGAATACGAAATCAATAACCTAATCTGACATTGGGGGGCGGGGCACTAAAAATCGTTTACAACACTAAATCTCACTTGTTTTCGACCAACTGATGACTGAGCACAGACTGCATTGTATATTTTCTTTTCTAATATTTTTAACTTTTTGCAAAAAGAAAGAAAGCCCGGCGCAAAAATCTCCAAGGCAGTTTTATACACATGGCATATTAAAAAAAAAAATTATATGTAATATTTGCCATAAATGACACCATCTAGGAACCCTGAGATGGGAGGAGGTCCACGGGGGAGATTAGACTGTTGATAACGTTCTCCAACGTTAGTGACGCCACTGTCAAAAGTACTTGGTTCAAATACATGTAGTTGCGGTGAGTACTATTTTAATTAATTTTATTAATGCAGCCAATGGTCATGTCCTTTTCTTTTCAGGACGGGTCAGAGAAGGGAAATTGGAAAGAAATCGGCCGCGGACTTATTGAAAGAAACCGGCCCGGCATTTACCTGGTGGTGAAAATGGGAAACCAAGAAAACCATTTTCTGGATGGACGAGGTTAGATTCTAACCCACGCTCTCCCGAGGAACAAGGTAGCGCGTTTGTGCTCTCAGCCACCGAGGTCGGTGATACTATTATCATTTTAAATGATCTTGTCGACTTCGTCGTTACGCTGGGGTCTGGCGTTACATTACGGTGACGGGACGAAATGTACCCAGATGCACTGAGGTGTGTGACCTCTAAGTACTGCTTGGTGCATGTGTTCCCCGTCAATCTCTACTTCGTTAGTATAAGACAAAAATCCCCGATTCTTGGATGGCACGGGTAATCTCGAGAACCACTGGATGGATTGTGATGCGGTTTTCACCATTCTGTAAAGGACATCTCGAGGAAAGATTCTGTAGAAAATAATTTATGTATGATGAAAGGAAGCCAAGCAGTAACGATTTCAGTGAAAAAGTCGAAAACAAACTTGGCGTCCGTGCGCTTCTTAAGCTTACGCTGGGCAAACCGTTAAAAATATAAATATAGCCTGCTATGAGCGTAAGAATTGGTCAGCATGAAAAGTTCTACAAAAAAGTCCGCGAGAGCATATCTCTATCTTCAATACATCGCCCACTATAAGTGTTTTTAGACTGGATGGAAGGGGAACGTCCCATGGCGCTCTGGTGAGCGTGACGGAATCCCGCGCGCTTGACCTTGCTTTGCCCTTGGTTTGCACATGCCGTTCGCGAGTAATTTGAATCAAGATAAGCAAGGTAAGTATTATGCAGACAATTTTCTAACATGTCAAGAGTCTGTGGCTTCGAGCGAAGCGAGAAGCCTCCAGCTTTTCTAGCATTTTTCAGCATTTGTAGCATTTAAAATGGTACAAAGTCTAGTCTTTCAGACTGACTGACTCGCTTTTTTAAAGGTTGGTAGTTCTAGGTTATCGCCCCGTAATGATAAGAATGATAATGGAATTTATTTATACCACCACTACTGAATTATTTCATACCTGCATACATTTACATTTGAGACCGTTTTGTCATCAGCGTCCAGTCTAGTTTGGATGCCTCTGTTTGCGAAAAAGTCGCCTCTATGATGCACTGCTGTATCCCTTGAAATCGTCCAACACTGAATCTAACCACCACCTTCTACCTCTGCTCCTCTTACCCTCTACAGCCGTACTCATTAACCTCGTAGGTAATCTCTCCTCCCCCATTCTCTTCACATGACCCCAACATCTGAGTTGGCTCATATGAACAGCTTCAGCTAACGGTTTCATTTCTAACTTAGCCTTTATCTCTTCATTACGAGCATCTTCCTGCCATTGCTCCCATCTATTTGTCCTAGCAATCAATCATGCTATTACCCTTTCACGAATTGATTGCTAGCGGTCGAGTTGGGAACTATTCTTTGTTTACTTATGTCACACGTCAGCCTTCTTCGTTGACAGGTACAGTTACGCGAGTAGGAAATGACTCAGCTCCAGTAGCCTCAGTCATCGTTTAACTGTCCGTGGTAACATGAGCTCCTGTGACACTTATCTGACGCAATGCTGCTTGACTTATGTGCAGACTGCACTCTGTCATCGCTGCGTCCTCTGCTTCGCCCCGCTCATGCTGCAATAAACAACAAACGCTGGCGCAGCCACACTCAGTGGCAATCAAATCTTTAATGGGTAATACCCTCATATCAGTTACCTCTATAAAAGAAACTCTGTATTTCGAAAGGTGACGATGACTGCTGTCACCCGCTTGAAAGGTGAGGTGTGGAGAGGACATGTGCGGGATAACGGTCTCCATGGCAACAGCCAGTGGAGAAGCCTACTCCAGTTGAGAAAGTCCACTGCTTAGTTGGTATTGCTCCTGGGGAGATACGCAGGGAGGTAGCAGCGAACAAGGAAAGATTTAGGGCATCCACATCACTAACACACCCACTATTTGGATATTCCCCCGCCCGAAAATGCTAGCCTTGAAGTCAATGCTGACACTGTTAGGGCAAGAATGTGGAAGGAAAGAACTGGTCATCTGTCCGGCTGGATGACCCCAAAAGAAAGCCTTCCTCCATATGGAAGGCTGGGCAACATGAAAGGCGCTCAACAGACTACGGACTGGAGTTGGAAGAACCAAGATGAGCCTGCAGAAATGTTTTTTTTTCGAGTGACTCTCTCCTCTGTGATTGTGGGGAACTACAGACAGTCCAACATCTTTACCAGTGCCCACTATGTCCAGCAATATGCACAATGGAAGATTTAACACTTGCCAATCCGAATGCTATTGACGTCGCCCGTTTCTGGACAAAGAACATTTTATTTGGTTGCGGGTTACCTGGCAGTCAGATATTTGTGTGTTGTTCAACTGACTTGTATGTCGGTGTCCTTACTTAATATTAGATTTAGAATAGTTTGCCGAGTACTTTGTGTCGTTATTAACAATTCACTGTATTATTATTATTATTTATTATTTATTCAATCGATTGTTCCCCTTTAGGAGAGCGATTGAACTTGAATACACCATTTCATCTTCTGGCGTTTTCCCGCTTCTGTTCCCAAAACCTCTTCATCCTCTCAGAATGCTCCTTCTTCCGCTCAGCTGTCCACTTTCTTCCAGGCTGTCGTGATGGTCTATGATCAAACTTAATATTTTTTTTTTATTTTATTCCTGCACTCGGTGCGGTCCTCAACATTTTCAATGTTGACCTGTTGTAGGTCCCTCTGAACCTCTGTCAGCCACTCCGTGCCACACTTACTCCGTGTTATAACTTTGAGCAATTTCTTCGGCGTTCTGAAATTTTCCATCCTGTAAATGTGTGTATAAAACTGTACTCGGCGTTTTCTGATTACTTCCGTTATCGTGTGGATCTTTTGGTGGAGTTCGCTTTGAGGTCTCTTCATCCAAATACCGTTATTATTAACTGCCCCGTAAATCTTTCTGAGAATTTTCCTCTCCTGTTTTTCTATATCCTTAATTTTGGAATGACCGTCGACCACCATTGTTTCGGCTGCGTAAGTTGCTTCCGGAAGAATCACCGTTGTATAGTGCCTTAATTTTGCGTCCAGCGAGATGCACTTCTTGTTGTAGTGAGCCCACGTTAGCTTGTAGGCCTTCTGTAGTTTGGTGATTCTTTGTTCATTGGCGATTCGGTTTAGTCCCGAGGACTGTATGATTTCACCAAGGTATTTAAAATGGGAGACTTGTGTTATTTTACCGTATTGTGTGATTAAAGAAGAGTTATTTTCTGGCCGTCTTTCCATATAGTGGGTTTTTTCATAAGAAATTTGTAGTCCGGTTCTTTGAGCAATTTCATGTAATATTTCCACTGCGTGTATGGCTTCATGTCTGGTGTTAGTGATAATGGCAATATCGTCCGCAAAAGCGAGGCACTTGACTGTAAGACGGTTCTCTTTTCCGATTCCAATTTGAATGCCTTTTACATGAGGTTCCCATTCCCTAATTATCTTTTCTAGAACAATATTAAATAGCATTGGGGATAATCCGTCCCCCTGTCGAACTCCAGTTTTGATGAGAAAGGGCTCCGATATTTCACCCATGAATTTCACTTTGGACATAGTTCCTGTAAGCGTCTGTTCAATGATTTTTCGGGTCTTTCTGTCCATCCCGAATTCTTTCATGATCATAAAAAGGGTTTCGCGGTCTACAGAGTCATAAGCTTTTCTGAAGTCGACGAATGTTATTACTGTATTTCTACATTTTCTCATTTGTAATATTGTCTTTAAGCTCCACACCTGTTCAGCACATGATCGCCCTTTTCTGAATCCGGCTTGGTATTCATCAATTAGCGGATCCACCTGGGGTTCTAGCCTGTTTAAAAGTACCTTGGAGAGGATTTTATAAGCAATAGGGAGCAGGGAGATTCCCCTGTAATTACTCATGTCTGTTTTATCACCCCTTTTGTGTAACGGATGAATTAGAGCACATTTCCAGTCTTCTGGTATTCGCTCCATCATCCATATGTCTGAAATAAGGTGATGAAGTTTCTGCGTAAGTGTAGGATTGTTCAGTTTCCAGAATTCAGCAATGATCCCATCTTCTCCTGGTGCTTTGTTATTTTTGAGCTTTTGGATGATCTGAATTTCTTCTAGGTCAGGGGGTTGTGAGTCCGGGTGTGTGGAAACCGGAGGAGTGAAGGCAAGTTTTTCTTGGGGTGGTTCGCAGTTAAGAAGGGAGTTGAGTATTGGGCTAATATTTTACAGTTTTCTTTCGCGTTAGTTTCCAACGTGCCATCGGGTTTTTTGAAGCACATGCTGGGCGCCTGATATCCCTTTAAGTTTTCTCTAAACGTCTTGTAGAAGTTTCCAGTATTATGTTGGGTGAAATCCCGCTGGATTTCATGGAGTCTGTTGTTGTCATATCCTCGTTAGCCTACTTTCGATTTTTGCAAAAAATGAAAGTAGACTTATGAGATCAACACAGGGCGAAAAAAAGTGTGTCTGTCTGTGTGTGTGTATGTGTGTGTGTGAGTCTGTGTGTGTGTCTGTGTGTGTGTGTGTCTGTGTGTGTGTGAGTGTGTGTACTCTGAATGTCTGTCCCCCCCTATCAATTCGAACACGGTGAATGCGAATTGAACGAAATTTGGTACAAAGGTAGCACTAGCAAAGGACACCTCAGTGTCATATTTTATATCGCCGCCATCTTGACGGAAACGTAATGGCGGCCATACAAATGTTCAAAGCTTAAATCAAATTACGACTAACCTAATCATCCGATCTCTACCAAATTTTGCAACAACATACCTTTATGGGGGGAGCATCCTTTGACCAAACCAATAGGCCATAAGCGTAATAGTTTGCGGATGGCGGCCATCTTTGTGTGAAAATCGATTACCCCTATTAATTCGAACACGGTGCAACCGAATGGAACGAAATTTGGTACAGAGGTAGTACTAACAAAAGGCACCTCAGTGTCATGTTTTATATCGCCGCCATCTTGACGGAAACGTAATGGCGGCCACATAAATGATCAAAGCTTAAATCAAATAACGATTAACCTAATCATCCGATCTCTACCAAATTTTGCAAAAACATACCTTTATAGAGGAAGCATCCTTTGACCAAATGACTAGGTCATTAGCCTAATAGTTTGCGGATGGCGGCCATCTTTGTGTGAAAATCAATTCCCCCTATTAATTCAAACACGGTGAAACCGAATGGAACGAAATTTGGTACAGAGGTAGCACTAGCAAAGGGCATCTCAGTGTCATGTTTCATATCACCGCCATATTGACAGAAACGTAATGGCGGCCACACAAATGTTCAAAGTTTAAGTTAAATTACGACTAACATAACCATCCGATCTCTACCAAACTTTGCAACAACATTCCTTTATGGAGGGAGCATGCTTTGACCAATCTAATAGGTTATTAGCCTAATAGTTTGCGGCTGGCGGCCATCTTTATGTCAAAATTGATTCCCCCTATTAATTCGAACAAGGTGGAACCGAATGGAACGAAATTTGGTACAGAGGTAGCACTAGCAAAGGGCACCTCAGTGTCATGTATTATATCGCCGCCATCTTGACTGAAACGTAATGGCGACCACACGAATGTTCAAAGCTTAAATCAAATTACGGTTAACCTAATCATCCGATCTCTACCAAATTTTGCAACTACATACCTTTATGGAGGGAGCATCCTTTGACCAATCTAATAGGTCATTCGCCTAATAGTTTGCGGATGGAGGCCATCTTTGTGTCAAAATCGATTCCCCCTATTAATTCGAACACGGTGGAACCGAATGAACGAAATTTGGTACAGAGGTAGCACTAGCAAAGGGCACCTCAGTGTCATGTTTTATATCGCCGCCATCTTGACGGAAACGTAATGGCGGCCACACAAATGTTCAAAGCTTAAATCAAATTACGATTAGCCTAATCATCCGATCTCTAGCAAATTTAGCAACAACATACCTTTATGGAGGGAGCATCCTTTGACCAAACTAATAGGTCATCAGCGTGATATTTTGTGGATGGCGGCCATCTTTGTGTGAAAATCGATTCCCCTTATCAATTCGAACACGGTGAAAGCGAATGGAACGGCATTTGGTACAGAGGTAGCACTAGCAAAGGGCACCTCAGTGTCATGTTTTATATCACCGCTATCTTGACGGAAACGTAATCGTGGCCACCAAAATGTTAAAAGCTAAAATGTAATTACGACCAACCTAATAATCTAGTCTCTACCAAATTTTGCAACACCATATCTTTATGTGGGAAACATATTCAGACCAAACTGCAAGAACATCAGCCCAATAGTTTGCAGATGGTGGCCAAGTATGTGTGCAAATCGATTCCCCCTATCAATTCAAACACGGTGAAACCGAATTTAACGAAATTTGGTACAGAGGTAGCACTATCAAAGGGCACCTCATATTCATGTTTAATATCCCTATAGCACGTTGTATTTCAACAATCTACTACAACCAACATTCGATCATACTCCTTGAAAAGGACAAAGAGTTATAACAATACCCATGCATTTAGGAGAAAGTAGGCTATATGTTCTTTACTGAACATCTTGTTTTTCTTTCTTAATTGTTTTGGAGGCATATTTTTGGGTTTTAAGAAAGTTCTCCCAGTTTTCCTCAGTTTTGTGACTGTTAAACTTTTTCCACGCAGTCGTTCGGTTGTCAACTGCCCGATCGCAAATTGCATTCCACCAACGATGTTTTCTTGTGGAAGAGGTTGTCCTAGTTTCACGACTTCCTGAATTTTCTTCATTATTTTCTGCCAGTCTTTTGATGTCTCCTGATTAATTTGCATTATGATTTCTTCTTTGTGGAGTTTCAAGTATTCTGGATCTGGTTTGATATTTTTGGGAGGGCCTTTTTGCTCTCTATTGGGTTGGAATTTCGTCTTAATTTGGGGAAGATGATGGTCTGATTCAAAGGCGCCTTTGCGAGCTCGGATGTTTAAAATTTCTTTTATGTTTTTCTTGGAAATTGCGATATGGTCAATTTGGTATTCACCCTGTCTAATATTGGGTGATCTCCTTGTGGTTAACTTGTGTGGAGGTTTTTGAAATTGTGTGCTCATGATCTTAAGTTCAAAGTTTCTGCAGAAGCCAATTAGTCTTTCACCATTCCCGTTGGTACGTTCGTGCTTAGTATGGGGGCCTGTGGTATCACTAAATTTTCTTTCCTTACCTAACTGGGCATTGAAATCGCCCAATAAGATCTTCACATGGTGCCTTGGTATTTTGTTGGTTGTTTCTTCGAGAGTTTCCCAGAAATTGTCCATAGTTTCAGGATCGGATTTGTTGAGTTGATTTATGGGAGCGTGGACGTTGATCAGTGTGTATGCTTTATTGGCTGACTTTACTGAGAGCAGAGATACTCTTTCGTTGGGAGAAGAGAAATCGATGACTGAGTCGAGTACGGAATTGTGTATGGCAAAACTATTATTATTATTATTATTATCTTTAATTTCTCATAATTATGGTACAATTCAGTTTACAAGGTACGGATTTGTTAATCAAGAACCCTGTAAACCTATTACTGGGATAAAAATAACCTAACAATATGGCACGTATCCAGCAACACTGCCTTCTGTATTCTGGCAATCAGATGTTTCATTTTCAGTTCCTCCAAAGCCATTGCCAACGTCTTTGGAACAACTCCCGTGGAAGAGATCACCACCGGCAAAATCCTCACGCATTTTAATCCCCACAGTTTTCGTATTTCTTCCGCCAACGGTGCGTACTTGTTTGTCTTTTTAGCTTGGGTAGTTTGCATATTTTGGCTAAGTGGGACAGCAACGTCTATCAAGTAGGCCTTTTGCTCTCTTTTATTGAGATAGACAATATCAGGTCGATTAGCCAAGATTTTCTGGTCGGTTAAAATAGGTCTATCCCAATACATCTTATAATGCTCATTTTCAAGCACGTTGGCAGGCTGGTAATTGTAGTACACAATGCACGTATCCAGAAGTCCAGATTTTATAGCGAGCTCTTGATGTAAGATCTTAGCAACATCATTGTGCCTCTTGGTATACTCTATACCAGCCAGCGTAGAGCAGCCACCGATGATATGATCGATGGTTTCCAGCGCTGAGGTGCATCTACGACATCGATCATCTGCTACATTCTCTTTAAGGATGTGCTTTCTATAATTTTTGGTTGCAATGACACGATCCTGTATCGCAATTACAAATCCCTCAGTTTCACTGAAGAGCGAACCATGCTTCAACCATAAGTTCGACAATGATCGGTCGACATGATGTTGGCTGAGCAAGTGAGGGTGTACACCATGCAGTTCTTTTCTTAACCATGCCATCTGGCGCTGTTCAAACGAAGTAACGTGCTCTTTTGTGTCATATTGCGTGTCTGCAAGTCGTAGTGGTGTGAATCTCTTATCACTTTCAACAATGACTTCATACAGAGGAGTATTTCTTGCGCCAAAGAAGTACTGTCGCAGACGTTCCACTTGTTTACTTTGGGCGATTGCGACATCAATGACCCCTCGACCGCCTTCGCTCCGTGGTAGTGTGATACGCTCTATCGCTGCCTTTGGATGATGAAGCCGATATTTTGTCATTGAGACTCGTACTCTCCGTTCTATCTGCTCTAAATCTGTCTTTGACCACTTAACGATCCCGAACGAATACGTAAGTACAGGTACTGCCCAGGTGTTAAGGGCTTTGATCTTCTTGCCTGCATCCAAGTATGATTTCAAAACCATATCCACTCGATTAAAGAACTTTTTCTGTAAATTGGCTTTAATTTGTGTGTGTCGGATCCCACGAAGCTGAAGAAAGCCCAAGTATTTGTAGGTCTCGCCCTCATCTAAACACTCGATTAGCTCATCTAGACCAACATTGAAGCCCTCTGCCCTATCAAGTTTCCCCTCTTGCCAGTATGATCGCCTTGCATTTTTGAAGTCCGAATTCCATCGCTATATCGTCGCTAAACGCCTGCGTAATATCTAAGAGCCCTTGCAGTTGACGCCGTGTGCTTGCATAGATTTTTAAGTCATCCATGTACAGTCTATGTGAAACCTTGTGCTTCACCTCACCAGCTCGCATTTCAAATCCCAATCCACTCCTATTTAACTGCCCACTGAGCGGGTTTAAGCACAGACAGAACCATAGAGGACTGAACGAATCTCCCTGAAATATTCCACGGTTAATTCGAATTGCACGGGACGGAGTGACTTGGTATCGGTCTTTTAGATGAAGTTTCACATTCCATCTAGACATGATAGATTGTAGACATTGGACAATGATGGGATCACACTTGTAGATTTTTAATATTGCGATCAAATATGAATGAGGTACGGAGTCATAGGCTTTCTTGTAATCAATGTAGGCCATACACAAGTTTCTTTGTCCTCTCATAGCCAAATTTACAATAACTGAATCTATTATCACTTGATCCTTACAGCCTTGCGTTTTCCGTCGGCACCCTTTCTGCTCTTCAGCGAGTATCCCATTCGCCGCACAATGCCCATACACTCGTTCCGCAATTATAGCCATAAATAGCTTGTAAAAAACCGACAGGCAAGTGATGGGCCTGTAGTTCGATGGATCTCTTGATTCTTCACCTTTTGGTATCAAGAAGGTATCTCCCATGAACAGAAATTCCGGAGCTTCCTCAGGAAATCGTAAAATTCGCGTGAAGGCTTTGGCTATTGCTTCATGGGCACCTGTGAACTTCTTATACCAGTAGTTGTGTATAAAATCTGGCCCAGGCGCTTTCCAGTTCTGTGTACGTAGAGTCGCTGCCTTCACCTCATGCTCCATGATGTCAGGGCTATTCATTTCATTAATCACACCAGAAAACCTCGCCTCTTCTTCTATCATCCAGTTGGCACGAAAATTGTGGTCTTTGGGCTGTTCCCAAATATTAGACCAGAAATTGGTGGCCTCTTCGATTGAAGGAGTATTATTCTGACGTTCTGGATTAGAGTTTTTATTATTATTATTATTATTATTATTATTATTATTATTTGTATTTCATTCTCACTGTTTACCACTTGTGACATATATTTGTGATTGGTGCTGCTGATACGAATAAAGAAAGAAAAGCGGTGAGCACATGGCTTGAGGCAGTGTTCTACTGTGCCTTGACTCGTCACCGTCTTTCCGTGTACGGCTGACACACCACAGACCACCAGGCAGGGGGGCTAACTTCACCAGTCTCAGTGACAACGCAGCATTTCCCCACGTGCTAGCTATGACAGACGTCAGCGTTCATTATTCGTTATACAGATTATAGCTTATAATACTACCATTCGGAGAGAAAAAAACAACCTAAGAACTTAAAATGTTCCACCTGCTCCTAACTTACATTCTACTCTCTCGCGTTTCTTCTCCACCGACATTACTCTTATTTTTCAAATGCTGATTTAATTATTATAATAGTTATTGAAATAAAACTATATTTGCTCAAGTATTTGCAACTCTGTTAAAGAAGTGTCTACATAGTTTAATGTCGCTCTTGACTGATATTCACCTCCAGGTGCATTTCACTTAGATCAATGTGTTTTTTTTATAGTTTTTTATATTTTTAGATAAGGGGCAGATGACCTCGTAGTTCCGCCCCTTAAAACAACAGTAACTAACTTTTTTAGATACGGTATGCGGGAATGTGGGCAGGTTGTGTTTTCTAACTCTTTATTCCCACATTGGCTTCTGCTACGTGCCAGTTCCAATATTCGCTTTTAGTAGACACATGAGTGGAAAATTCACTTCCGCACAGGAATGTACGCACTAATGGAAACAGCGTCCTGAGTGCTTTCTTGAACAGCGTTGCGTAATCTCTCTTGAGGCTGTCCCCAAATTCCACCAGGGATAGCTTCTGAAACTCAGGTAGCTGCAATGGATCGTACGTCCCAGTGAAGAAAGATGATCCTTCTTGAATGTGTACACCCATTTTATTTCCGTTTCTATTGGGCCGAGATGAGGTACACAATAATAATAATAATAATAATAATAATAATAATAAATAATAATTTTTTTCAAAAGCCATGCTCACTAGACTTGAGAAACAAACCAACCATATAATTGGTGAATACCAGGCAGGTTCAGAAAAGGAAGATCTTGTACTAAACAAAACTATCTATCTCAAAACTATTCTACAAATGCTCAAAAGCAGACAAACAATCATTAATTTTGTTGATTTCAGAAAAGGATATTATTATAATTATAGATTTCAAGCACTTTTCAAGAATTTCAAGTGGATAAAAAAAAACAAGAGAATTAATCAGACATACACTAACTGGCACTATTTCAAAAGTTAAATTCCTAGGTGAATTATCAGAGCCTTTTACTATTAACACCGGGGTCGGTCAAGGAGATGGATTATCTCAGTTACCCTTCAATCTCGTACTTTAGAAAGTAATCAGGACCTGGGAAAAGGAAAGTAAGGGAATAACCCTGGCAGACTACTTAAAGATAGAATTCACTTGAAATTTCTGGCTTTTGCTGATGACATAGCAATCCTTTCCAATAATAGGCAAGAAGCAATTAATTCAATTGAAAAGTTAAAAGAAATCGTCATCAAAACGGGACTTCAAATCTCGTATGAGAAAACTCTGTACATGGAAGGAGCCTCACGATACTTGGATAGACAGCATATGATAACTAAACTCGGCTAAATCTTTCAAGTGAACCAATTTAAATATTTAGGAGAAATTATTCAGCCCTCTGGTTTCAACCGCAAAGCAAATAAATAAAGAATTTCCAAATCACAGAAAGCTTACAGGATCTCTTGGAACAGATATATATAAAAAAATACGAACCTTAGCCTACAGTAGTCGCATGTGTAACATGTGACATGTTATCCTACTATGTGTGTCCCGGGTGCGCAAATCCCTTGTTGACAGTGAACTCCGTTGGTCATTGAAAAAAAAAAACACTTTTATAACTCCAGTGCCAAATCCTGACCGTAATGAATCATAATTGTTATTTGCCGTGGCGGAAGCAATCTACTGCCTACTTGATGCGAGCTGCGCTCTACACCGGCCAGTTAGTGAACCCATGCCAGCGATGTTATTGAAAATGGCCTCGTTTAGCCGATAGAGCGCACAGCCAAGTATAGGCCATTGAACTGTAGATACTACTGGAATGCCGACTGTATGGGAGAAAAGTGCGGTTTCTGGTGCGACTAGTTACGCCTGGTAGTGCACGTCAAGAAGGCGATGACCAGGAAGCAGTTTTCAGCGAGGGTTACCATGGGAGGAGTTGTTCCAGTAGTATCTATAGTTCAATGGAATAGGCGCGATTAAAAATTAGGTGTGCGGAAAGTATATTAAATGTGTTTCACCCAGTGACATGTTTAGACCAACGAAGTTTCAATTATTGTTAGTAGTCGGCGTTAATATACTACGTTGTTTGGAGTGTTTGTTGATGCGATATAGATTCCACATAGCCACATGGCCGACAGTACATAGAGTGCTTACATTAAATAAGAATACAGCAAAAGTATGAAGATTTAATAAATCGTAATTGTTTTCAGCAAATATGATAAAATGAATATTTTCACACCAAAGAACGACAACTTGAAGATGATTTATTTTGGGAATATCTTAAATGGGGTCTCCAAACCTTGAACTAAACTGTATGCGATATACATTCCCCATAGCCACACGACCTACAGTACGTCGTTGTACCGATCTCCGCCACCACGCGCGCTTATTGTTTCCGTCCCATGCACTTCCGTCCCATCCATTTCCGTCCCTTTTCCAAAATCACTCCCACAAACAGGTCCAGCTACCAAGCGCCACAAAAATATCCAGATACCGAGTGGAAAGATGTTACACATCAATAAAAAGTAAATACCTCTGAAAGCAAAACTTAAAGACACTATATTACTGTAATCAAACCTGAAGAGTTATATGCATCGGAAACTTAAATCATTGGTGGCGGATCTTTAACCAAAGACAGAGAAACAAGAAAGGAAAATTGTATGAAAACATTTTTGCCCAGTTTGTATAGAGGGAATGTGGAGAGGAAAAGAAACACCCAGGAAATATCTTGTCAAATCTAAAAAAATCTCTCACACTTTTCAGAAAAGACGATTGAAATTTTATGGACAATAACAGACTAACTAAAATAATTCTGAACTTGGCGTTTTGATTTAAAGCCAAGACCAGCTGACTTCGTGAAATTGAAACATATCTACAGGAGATCAACATCTCACAAGGCAGTGTACGGGACAGATGTAAATCCAGAACCAAAATCGACAATAACCAATTTGGAGACAAACCCTACACCAGAGCCACTATAACTTGGTCAGAAGAACGAATGAAGAAGCTCAGTGAGAGGATGAAGAGATTTTGGGAGGAAAAGAAGGCCAATACATTACAGTAGCTAAGCAGGTTCAATCACGCGCCTGAGTAGGGCACAACGATGTAAAAAAAAAGATACAGTCAGTCAGAGACTAGACTTTATATAATTTCAATTGACGCATGCTACAAATGTTAGAAAGACTCAGGAGGGATTCTCAGGAGGGCTTTGCAGGACTCTTTCAACAGACTATTACCCATTAACTTAGGCTTTCCGCGCGGGGAACGGAGAGCGGGAGGTGCACTCTGCTGCACGCCATCACGCACTCGCCGTCTCCGTATCGCATAACGCCAGACCCCAGGAGTAAACTCAGACTCTGAGCATATGCACTGAACAACATGACGACGTCATACACGCCGTAACCGTAACGCATAACGGTAGACCAAAGCATAACGATGAAGTCGACAAGATCATTTGAAATGATAACAAGAAGTTCCGTGACGAACTAAAGAATCTACTTTTCTTAAAATTTAAGTTTCATGATTAATCTATGTGGATCTATTTAGAATAATGACAAAATTTAGTTGGTAATATCGAAATTTCTAATTAGTTCGAAATATTGTGTACCTGGCATAATGTAGCCTAATAGAGCACTACAGTTGGCAGCCCTGGTGACGAAATGTACTGTATTCTTAGTTCCATCTCTTAAGGTACAGAATACAAAATTTGGTTGAAGTCCAATGGATAGCATGGACGTTAATTGCAGTTAAACATTGGATCTAACAGCGCGCGTAAAATAATGTTGGCAAAAATGTAATGCATGTATTGGTCAGAAATGATCTGAAATATTATGATCTATTGTTGTGCCAAATTTGACTGAAATCCATTAGTTAGTATAGAAGTTACATGCATTTTAAAATTGAACCTATCAGCAGGCTTAGAATCATGTTGGCAGCACTGACGTATATTAGTTACTCCAAATTAATCTAGAATGCCAGGTACTATACGTGTGCATAGTTTAAAGCTGTTGGCTTGCATACTTTCTGATATATGGGTATTTGGATTTAAAAAAATTGAGAGCATTTATTAACAGTTGGCAGCCCTGGTGGCTCTTAAGAATACGCTCAGTCATATCTGTTTATGTACACATAGCACATGCGAAATTTGGTTCAAATCCAATTGATAGTGTAGATGTTAAGGTGCGTATACACTTGCGCGCCGCGCCGCTCGCGCGCAGCAAGTTCGCTAGATTAGTACGGGTTTTCGAAGCTGCGCGCGAGCGGCGCACGACGATCCATCTCCTGTCGGTTTTTTCCACGCGCACTTTGAGTGTTCGCAGTTCAGATTTGGACGGGATTATGAGAAGTTTGTTGTTTTTCGCGCGCATCTGATTGCAATATTTGTGCGTTTTGAGTGGTGATAATGGAGTGGTCAGACGAATCTGTGATAAAACTGATCGATGTTTATCGCAAAAAGCCTCTTCCGTGGGATCCTCAACATAAGGATCATTTTAAGAAACCATTAGACTAAAAGCAGGTGCCTGGAGGGAAATAGGAGCTCAGATGAATATATCTGCGGACCAATGCAAGAAGAAGGTGATATCTCTGCTGTGAGAAAAGTAAAATATATCGCAGGGCGGAAATATGTATCTTCATTGGAAATGTGGGGTCAAATCTTCTGCAGCAGATTTTCCAAGTCAGAAGGTGACAATCGAGTAAAATTCTTATACTGGCCGCTTATTTCTTGTGACTTCAAGTCCATCATTAGCTCCGCACCATTCCTTTTTTTTTAACAGGTCAGTGTGCCACCAACGTCGTCGTCGTCGTTTCTTTTTCTTTTTGCATAAACTTGCCATTAAAAAAGCCGCACCACTCATCACCGCAATCGCGAGGTTTTCCCCGTGCGGCGGAGACATGATTATAATTACCACACTCCAAACTTACTAGAGAATGTTCTTGGGTTTCCTATGGATCGCGGGAGGTTCGTCTGAATAATAATTCTGGACGAGCAACACACGCGCGACGCACGCATCGCGCGCAGTGCGCGGCGCGCAAGTGTATACACACCTTTATATGCATTTAAAATTTGGACACATCAGCAGGCTTATACTCATTTTGGCAACACTGCCATGTATGGCCTGCTGGAAATTAAACTGCAATATTATTATCTATACGTGTGCCAATTTTGAAATAGCTCCCATTCATACCTTCCAGGATATCCAACATGGAGCTCAAATTTCAATTGCGATTTTTCAGCAGTTGGTAGCAATGACATCATTTTCAAATATGGCCGTGAGATATTCAGGTATAAATCTTTACTCCTACCAAATTTTGTTTCGATTGCCGCAGCCGTTTAGGAGTTGATAGGGACACACACACACACACACACACACACACACAGCCAGCCAGACAGACAGACAGACAGACGGACAGACAGACAGGACAAACAGCCCCACATTTGTCCGATCTCATAAGTCTACTTTTTCCTCATTTTTGCAAAATGTGAAGAGTAGGCTAAAAATAAATAATAACAAGTAAGGGACCTGTGCGAGAAATATCGCATGGGTATTGTGACAGACTCATGCGAGCTCGCCTGGCGGCAGACTCGTGTGAGCTCCTAATGGCAGCCATTTTTGTTCTCTGGCTGAAATTGTCAGATGTGTCCGCAGGCTGGCAGTGGATGCAATCGAGAAGGCGACGTATATGCAGGGAGAGATGAAGATAGAGATTCTGTGAACGACAGGGTGTTGAGAATAGATGTGTTGTTATTTTAGAAAGACTAGAGCTCGACGAAGATCCTAGAATTACATTAATGTTTATCAGTGTAAGGTGTTGTAAATAAAGCAGAAGTGTATTTGTATATGCCTGACCAGTTATTTCAACAACCGTTAACATTACAGTAAGTTATAAACTACCCACCCGGCTTTACTGTTATGCGGTCTTGTTGATTCTTTTAATGCGCACTTTAAAAAAAATCCGTTGGCTTTTCACGAAATGTGTGATTTTTCCTGTACTATTGAGACTATTTGGAAGATTTTGGTACAAACCACACCTTCTAACTCCCTCTGTTTTGCGAAACATACACCTTAGCGTTTTATATTATGATGATAACACAAATTCCATACCACCAGTTCCTCCCAGAGCGCATCACGGAAAATGAAACTTATCATCTCTATTGGGATCGTACTATATTGACCAAGCGGACCGTCTTCCATAATAGGCCAGATATTATAGTCATCAATAAGCAGGTTAAGGAAGTCCTCCTGATCGATGTGACAGTTTCCCAGTAGTAACAACTTAAAGGCTTAACATGACGAAAAGATCTCCAAATACACAGTCCTGGTGGAGCCTATCAGGAAGCAGTGTCAGATAAAATAAGTGAAGGTCATACCAATTGTCATATCAAGCACTGGCGTTGTAACAAGGAGTCTACAAATAAGCAATCATATCGACAACCAGAATAGTTAGAAAATTCATGGATTAGTGAAAGATTAGAGTATAATCACCACCATTAAAATAATTCCTTGTAATCTGTATACTTGCTATACAGTGTGTCCCGAAAAAAGGTTCCAATATTTACGGAGGTTGTAGTATGCAACAAGGTAAGAAAAAAAGTTCCAATGCACATTGGTCGTAAACGTAATATCTTCGGCGCTATGGTAGACGTCTGGTACAACGTAATTCTCGGCAGCACATTGTTATTGCATGTGTATCAATCGTAGTCGGCACGAGACCACTGCACAGTAAGGACGTTGCTCGAGCAGTCAGGAATATTATTGTCGTCTGGTGTACCTGTAGTGTTCAAATGGGGGCATTTGCGACGCTGCATTACTGTACTACCACACCATACTGTACGTTGTTTTTCTTGTCCTTGCCTGGGTTTACAGCATAATGGAGGCCTACTATTCAACACGGGAGATGGTAGATATGATCTTCTGCTACGGGAACGCAAATGGAAGCAACCTAGGGGCACGGAACGTGAACAGGGCCAAGTGTCCACGTCGCCGTGCACCATCTCTAAGATGTTTAGTAGGCCTACCCTATTCCAGCGACGTTCGGAAACTGGATCCTTTGCACCAGGAACACGGGATCGTGGCAGACCTCGAACAATGCGCAGACCTGATGTGGAGCAGTGGGTATTAGACCATGTGGAGGACAACCTTAGGACGAGTATCCGAAGAATAGCTGCAGCTGAAGGTGTCGCTAAATCTGGTGTTTGAAGAGTTCTCCATGAACAGTTGCTCTATCCCTACCATGTGCAGCGAGGTCGAGCGCTGCTGCCGCACGATCGGCCCGCCAGAGTGCAATTCTGCCAGTGGTTTCTGCAAATGTGTGCTCAGGATCTGAATTTCACAGCGAAGGTTCTGTTTACAGATGAGGCGGGTTTCACAAGAGACGGTGTCGTAAATTTTCATAATACTCACGTATGGGCTGATGAAAACCCGCATGCACATTACGAGAGAAGCCAACAGCACAAATGTTGTATCAACGTTTGGGCAGGCATTCACAGGGACAGATTATGTGCTAAATTACGGATTGAATGGTGCTATGTACCGCAACATCCTTCGGAACCAATTACCTGTGTTGCTAGATAATGTGCCAATACAGGAACGAATGCAAATGTGGTGCATGCATGATGTGGCACCTGCTTATTTTCATCTTCGGGTTAGGCGACACCTAAATCGCGTCTTTCTTGGGCGATGGATTGATCGGGGAGGACCAATACCTTGGCCTGCCCGTTCTCCTGAACTAAATCCTCTCGATTTTTGGCTGTGGGGACACGTAAAGACCCTGGTGTATGCAGTCCCCATCAATGATGTGCAGACACTACGACAAAGAGTGTTCGATGCATGTGATGCAATCTGGCAGTGACCAGGGGTGTTCCAAAGAACGCCTGATTCCCTGCTGCGTAGGGTGGAAGGCTGCATTGCAATGGATGGCTTGCACATCTAGCGCATGTTGTGAAGAGTACATCAGAGACATGGTGATCATTGACAGTAGCGATAGAGGATTGTATCTCCAAAAATGTGAAGATTATGACCAATGTTGATAGGACCTTTTGTTCTTCCTTTGTTGCATGCTACAACCTACGTAAATATTGGAACCTTTTTTCAGGACACCCTGTATATTTGCCAGATAATGTTCTGAGAGTGAAGTAAATAATAATAACAATAATAACAATAATAATAAAACTGACATCAAAAGTCTTCAGCAAAAAATGAAGTGGCGTCGGTAGCGTAGTGGATAGCTTGCTGAGCTTCTATGCCCAAGATCACGGGTCCAAACCCGGATGAAGTCATCGCATTTTTAAGAGCGTTGAAATCCTTCAGTATGCCTTCCTTCGGAGGGGAAGTAAAGCCGGCTTTCCCATGTCAGATTTATGGCATGTAAAATTACCTTCCACTAATTAAACTTGTGTGAAGCCAAATTTGCTGGTTAGATTTCGTTGAAAAGCTCTATCAATGTTCCAACGTTCACCACTAAGTGTCAGTGACATCTGGTAGCAAACGTTGGAACTAATTGAATTTTAACGGAACATGTAGCTCACCCCATAGGTGTCCACATTGAAGCAGCTACAGCCTCTGGCGAACAGAACATGTCCTCTGACACTCCCGGCACTAAATGCCATCGCTAAATAAATAATAGTTAAAAATTAGATCGATGCTCACAAAAGGAAGGAAACACCACCCACGGCCTTCAATAGAGCGAATGACTCTACCCAGAAGCATACACAGACTTGGGTTCGTTGACATTGATAACCACTGAAACGACAGATAGCGTAGGGAGTACTACGCAAAGCGAGATATTCTGTACTTCACGGAGCCATCAGTGAGGCGGACAGATCAACGCCACTGGTCTTGTGTCAACAAGAGATTCAACACCACCTACTTACTGACCTTCAGAAGATGGAAGCATGGAAAGCAAAAAACCTTTGCACGGAAAACATCCAAATGAGGTGAGTCAAGCAAATGTGGATGTAACTGCGTCAAACTACTGGCTCACTTCAGGACATATCTTTCCAGAAACTGAAGGTTTTATGCTAGCAATTCAAGACCAATTCATCCTTACAAAGAACTACCTCAAGTTCATTATAAAAGATCCCACTGTACCAGATGATAAGTGCCGCTACGGCTGTCAACATTCAGAAACATTACAGCATATTAGCCTACATCTGCATGTAGATATTTCCTGGCGACGGAGCACAAACTAAGGCATGATGCAGTTGCCAAAGTCTTGCATCAGGAGTTGCCTGATAACTTTCAGCTTCTAAAAGGAAAGAAAGTTCCGTGTCACCAATATCAGCCAGAGTGTGTTCTTGAAAACAATGAATAAAAGTTGTATTGGGACCGAATTCTTCTGACTGATCAATCGATATCACACAACAAGCCGGTTCTGCCGGTTGTCAGCAAGAAAATTAATCAAATTACCGTGATTGATGTTGCGATTCCTAACAACAAGGATCTCCAGTCAAAACACACAGAAATGATCACCAAATATAGGCTCCCTGTACCAAGTTGGTCGGCCATATCAAAGGGCAATGACATGCAGAACGGGTCAAGACCATACCTATCATTGTCTCAAGTACGGGCGTGATCCCAAGTAGGCCTACCTTGCTCCAAGGCCTTAAGGAACTGGATCTGGATACGCAACTGTACAAACTAATGCAGAAGGCAGTAATTCTTTCAACAACCCGAATCGTTCGGAAGTTCAAGGGTAGCGACTTTCCAGCTTAGAAGTGGCTGTTCCAGTAACTATACTTTGGCCCCCTGAAGTTCGTATAGTTATGTTGTGATGTACCAGCAATCTGTTGTATGTAGCCTATATAATAATAATAATAATAATAATAATAATAATAATAATAATAATAATAATAATAATAATATAAACAATCTGGACCTTACTACAAGTACAGACCTACCTCTGTTCTAGAAAATGAGTACCTCAGACTGTACTGGGACAGGCCTATCGTCACTGACAAGACTTATAAGGTGGTTTACACACCATGGGTGCACTTTGTGCCCTGGTCACAAGTGATATCTGCGTCCTGCGCCCTGATGACATTATTTATCTCACCTACATGGTACGTGTTACTTGGATCATCATCGTATTCTAACGTAATATTCTACCACCTTCGAAGTGGACGAACTGCGGGATGTTTTTCTTCTTTGGAGTACTTCCAGAAGTACTAATCTACTCGCATATCATACAAGCTGTGAAAGTACTTTTAGAATGTGAACGGTGGGTTTGAAATCACGACTGCGCTAGTGATCATTTAAAAACAGTTTTCAGCCAATCAGGTTGGAATCGAACCGACCTCTTCTTAGTTTTCTCCTGATGTGGTTGAGTGAACAATCGAGAATTAAATTTCTTGGTGGAGTCGGAAATCGAACCTGGACCTCTGTGGCGACAGTCGAGAATGTTAGCCGCTACACCACGAAGTATTCATAGAACAGAGGAGCTTGGCACAAGTAAGGGGAAGTATGCTGGGCTCAAATAGGCCAACAGACTTTCCATTACGTGTGAGTTCATCGGAGGATAGATATATAAAGCAGGAATACGCACTATGAAATTAAGATTGTGGCATTAGCCTTCCTAGATACGAGTGCCGCTGAACTTGGCAGCACCAGCGTTTGTTGTTTATAGCAGCAGGAACCTTGCGGGACGATGAGAGGGGCACAGCGATGTCGGAGTGCAATCTCCACAGAAGTGAAGCAGCATTGCACGCACGACTTGTGTTAGAAGTTACATTGTGAATTGAGAACGGAAACGTAAATAATTATTACGACAACAACAACAGCAATAATAATAATAATAATAAATAATGGAAGAATTTACCCTGAACTGGTTTAGTGGATTTAGACTCGCTTAACTACAGTAGTATCCTGGGGTATTTACACCCCCCAAAATAAGAGAGGTGGCCTATTCTTTCTTTGTAGTGAAAATATATATTCCAAATGTTTTGGATAGTTATTTATTATACATCTAAATAAAGAATTATAATAGCATCTACCAAAACACACATGAATTTCTAAAGGAGGCCACTGTGCAGCACAGGTGCCAATTCGGATATAAAACAAGATGTTCAGTAAAGAACATACAGTCTACTTTCTCCTAAATGCATGGGTATTGTTAAAACTTTTTGTCCTTTTCAAGGATTATAATTGAATGTTGGTTGTTGTAGCTTGTTGAAATACAACGTACTATACGGATATTAAACATGAATATGAGGTCCCTCTGCTAGTGCTACCTCTGTAAAACATTTTATTCAATTCGGATTCACCGTGTTTGCATTGATATGGGGAATCGATTTGCACACATACATGGCCGCCATCTGCAAACTATTTGGCTTGATGACCTTGTAGTTCAGTCCAAAGATGCTTCCCACAAAAAGGTATGTAGTTGCAAAATTTGGTAGAGATTAAATGATTAGGTTGGTCGTAATTTGATTTAAGTTTGAACATAAGGGTGGCCGCCATTACGTTTCCGTCAAGATGGCGGTGATATAAAACATGACACTGAGGTGCCCTTTGCTAGTGCCACCTCTGTAACAAATTTCGTTCAATTCGGTTTCACCGTGTTTGAATTGATAGGGGGAATCGATTTGCACACATACATGACCGCCATCTGCAAACTATGGGACCGATGACCTTGTAGCTTGGTCAAAGAACGCTTCATACATAAAGGCTTAATGTTGGAAAATTTGGTAGAGATCAGATGATTAGGTTGGTCGTAATGTGATTTAAGCTTTGAACTTTTGGGTGGCCGCCATTATGTTTTCGTCAACATGGCGGCGATATAAAACATGACACTGAGGTGCCCTCTGCTAGTTCTACCTTTGTACCAAATTTCATTCAATTCGGTTCCACCGTGTTCGAATTGATAGGGGGGGGGGGGGACATACAGTCTGAGAAAAAAAACCACACACACCCACAACCACTCTCTCTCATTCATTTTTGCAAAAATCTAAAGTAGGCTAAAATAACGATACCAACATAAATTAACGTAACTGTAGCATAATTGCCATATAGGATGAAATCCAGCGATATGTACCTTTAGATTCTCTAACAACAACAAAGACACAGTAAGAATTCTGACAAACATAATTTATTTGAAAATTCATATCGGGTGTTTCTGAATATGGTCTAGTGTTCATGTTATTAATATTTAATCCTAGATTAGGGCCTTCATCGCCACTACTCATTTCACTTAAGTGTCTGGTATAATTTTCTAACTTAGTTTGTGCCAGATAACGCGCCATTAGGGAAGTACCATGACAATTTTAACGCACGTAACCGGTAAGGTGAGGTGAGGTGACGCTACACCCCAATTAAACGATTTTCACGAAACTATTCAAGTAACCAATATCTACTCTGGGCTACGGTTTCCTCTCGACTAGGCTAGAGATTATCCAAAACGACAGTGAATAATCTGCATTTATGTTTCTATTAGCAACCCGCGGGCGGCTTCGCCCGGGAACCGTTAATAATGCATTACGTGATAAGCGCTATTTTTTTTCTCGATGTCTATGAACTACGACCTATATCAGTTTTACGTCTCGGCATGACTGGTTAAAATTACTGACTGGACTATTAATTATATTATCATGGAGATGCATGTGCAACGAATTCTTACAGACGTAATTTAAGAATGGCGAGGTGCATGAAACTCATATCCCCCTTCCGTCCAATCTAAAAACACTTACAGTGGGCGATGTATTGAAGATAGAGATATGCTCTCACGGACTTTTTGTATAACTTTTTATGCTGAAATATTCTTAGACTCATAGTGTATTGATATTTTTAACGGTTTGTCCAGTGTAAGCTTAAAAAGCGCACGGACGCCAGGTTTTCTTTTTTAGCTTTTCACTGAAAACGTTACTGTTTGGCTTCCTTTGATCATAATTAAATAATTTTCAACAGAAACCTTCTTCGAGATATGCTCTACAGAATGGTGAAAACCGCACCAAAATCTATCCAGTGGTTCTCGAGATTACACGTGACATCCAAGAATCGGCGACTTTATACTAAGTAGCCTAGATATTTTAAAACTAAACGACAGTGGGCTGTCGCAGCACCCCACAATACCAGTTGAGGGGGAAGAGTGCGTTTCTAATTGTTTCGCAACAACACAACTAAGCATATGAGGAGCTCATATCACCACAGAGAGGAGAACGTTCACAGACTTGGAGTGAGTCGTATCCTTGCCAAACGACTGTACCTGTCAACCAAGTAGGCTGACAGCCTGACACATGTAAACTAAGAAGTTCTCACCTCGACCGCCGGCATTTGCAACTTGAAAGGCTAATAGCAAGTAACTGTTGACTTGTAGGCACAACTTGCACCATTAGTGACTAGCGGTAATGGAAACACATTCTATTGTAATAAACTCAGAAGTTCAGTGCACGGCCGGAGGAAGTAACCTCGTGCTATCTGGAGAACTAGCACCGCCCCCAGCATATAGGTCACTAGTCTATATATCTCTTGATTTGTAGCTTTGGCAATAATCGACTCGTCATTTCCCTTTAATGCGTATTTTCATAAAGACAATCAAATAAACAAACAAGCCGACGATCTAAAAGGCACATGTCAGAAATGTTAAGCATTAAGAACTTACCGACCTCGGTAGATACGCCCACTGAGGCGCAGAAAAAAGCCATGAGGGATAAGGTATCTCCAGACTCAGTAGACAAGTCAGTTCGATCCCACAGTCGCATTGACCGTCCATTACGTTGTTTCCCCATTTTCAACTTAGGTAAATGCTGGGATGGTACCTATGAATAGAATTTACCTTTTAAACATTTCCTTTTATCCATGTCTGGCTTACGATGGCCTACAGAAAGAATAACTTAATCTTAACCCTTTAACTGGCAGTGTCTTGGGGCAAACGTGTGATTCATCACACATCAAAAAATGTTTTGCATATTGCTGGCTAAGAGTCGCAGTGGTCTCAGACACATTACTGTAGTCGTTCTTGTGTGCGTGTATATCGGCTGTGTCAATGTGGATATATCTGTGCGAGTGTGGAGACAACCCGGTGAACGTATGCACGACCAATACATCCGAGACTGATACCCAGTGCTGGATTACACATTAGGCCCGACTAGGTCCAGGCCTAGGGCCCCCAATTATCTGGGGGCCCCAAAATTTTATTCCGAAGATTTAGATTTTTTTAATATCCAGAACTGAGACAGTTTCAGCATTATTATTAAATTACAATGTCCTTTAAAAACTGAGTTCACTCATTCTGAACTCTACAAAATTCTTTTTCGAGACAAGCTTGAGTCTGTTTTTCGGAACGTTGAAATTGCTTTTCGCATTTATCTGACCCTCATGTTAAGGAATTGTTCTGCGAAGCGCTCGTTTCAAAATTGAAACGGATCAAAAGTGCGCAAAGAAGTATCATGTCACAAGAACGATTAGACATGCTAAGTTTAATGTATAGCGAGTCAGATGTTCTGCGGGAAATTGATTTTGATGACATTGTAGAAGATTTCATTGACCGGAAAAAAAAAACAGAAAAATAATAATTTTTGATTACATTTTACAGAAGTGAAAAATAGTATGATTTGTTAAATTGTTCATCAAATCATCTGAAATGTTTTCAAATAACGATGATCGTTTCAATTGAAATGTATGTAGGCCTATAGGCTGTATGATTTGATAAAAAGTGTATTATCCATCTTGAAAAAAAAAACCTCTTGTATATACTTTATTAAATGTACAGGTGCTAAAAAATAAACATTTAAAAAAATAAAGGGGCCCCAAAAATGTGAGGGCCTTGGGCCTCATTTTATCTTAAGCTGGCACTGCGGATACCAACAGGGAGGAGGTGGTGCAATGTTTTGGGGTGGCATCATGTATGGTCGCCGAACCCCTCGTGTACATCCCAGGGCGTATGACAAGCATACGTTACAGGGATACTATCCTGGCACCTGTTGTGAAAGGCTATGCTGACAATTTTGGCTCGAATTTCACTCTGTGGACGATAACGCTCGCTCGCACATTATCAATGCCTTTCTTCAGAAGAATGGTATTCACAGAATGGAATGGCCTGCCTATGCTCCAGATCTCAATTGCTTAGAGCAGGCGTGGACACTGCTTAATAAATAAGCCCGTCCTCACTTTAATCCCCACTGTGCCCCACGGCAATATGCAAAACTTTGTTTGATGTGCGTACATCAGGGACATGTTGAAGCACCTGGTCCCAGGTGACTTCTGATCAGTTCTTTTTAGGATGAACTTAACCGGCCGCTGTGGTTAAGAGCGTTGACGCAATAGCTCATGCCTAGCTGGCACCGGGAGAGCATGGGCTCGAATCCTACCTGAAAATGGTTTTCGTGGTTTCCCATTTTCACCGCCAGGCAAATGCCGCGACGGTTCTTTTCAATAGGTCCACGACCAAAATCCCTTCTCTGACCCGTCCTGTAATTAAAATACAACGCCATTGGCTGCAAGGATGTGAGAAAGAAATAATCGTGGGTCACCGAGAAAGGCGGAGTAGGCTGTACCAATTTTGAGTTTAGTAGTTATTGATTATTTAGGGGCTATGCGACATCATTGTCTTGTAGCCCCGTGTACTTGTGTCTCTGTCATGTTCATACTAGTGCGTGTACTTATAATTAAAGCGTAACCATCCTGGCATTTGCCTGAAGTACAAGTGGGAAACCACGGAAAACCCCTTCAAATTAACTGAGAAATAGAATGAAATTGAATAGACACTTCTTTTCTGAGTGTACCCCGTTCCAGCCCTCAGACCAGATTTACATTTCTTGGCAGAGCAGGGAATCGAACCCAGGCCTCAGGGGTGACAGCCAATAATTCTAGCTACAACTCGACGAGGTCGTCCAAATTATAATAAATAATAATAATAATATCAGGTCAGTAGGTCAAGATCCTGCGCATGTACTCGACGTGCCCTCACGCTCGCACCGCCACAAGTGTTCAAGTCTAATTGTCATTCTACAGTGTAGTGAGCTGCCTCGGCATCCATCTTACCGACACCTTCCAATATCCCAACACTTCGTGAATCATGACTGTGGTGGGCTCGAGCACGTCCAAAATGCATTGGACGTGCCATCCACACACAGCTATGAGCCTGTCGGCTGACACCATTTCGCGTACTTAGTCGTCATTATGTTGCTGTCGTGAGACAGATCGGGCTCCATCTTGCACACTATCCTCCTTCACTAAACATTGAACACCAGCGCCCATCCATTTGGCGGGACATGACTCCTCCACTCTGTAGGGTGCGATGGATATGTGATGATTATGATAATTGTTGTTTTAAGTGGCCTAACATCTAGGTTATCGGCCCCTAATGGTTTGGGTGATAGTAAAAATAAAGATGAGCCAATGAAACCTACAACTAAAACTAACTACTGACTCACAAACTAGAAGAGGAAATGACAAACCAAAAGGAGAAGAAAGTAAATAAAAGACAGGAGGAAAGGAAATGCCCTCATCCCTGGAAGAATGAGAATTGAGGGACTTGGAAGGAAGAAGAGTTAAGAAAAGCAGAGAAAGGAAAAGAGGAGAGGGTCCACCCCAAAGGCAATGGAAAAAGGGGAAAAACTTTACCCAGCTCAGGAATCGCTCGGGGTCACGAAATCCCAATCTCATCAGCAGTGAGCCCATGAGAGTGTAGCAGTATCCAGGGTGCACCAGAAGTGGTGGGGCTACACACACCCTGCCTCATTTTGGTTTTGGCTGGGAATTTAAGGCCGGATGCCCTTCCTGACACCACGTGGTTTTCAGTTTAAAATTCCACCCCGCTGTCACCGGGGTTCGAACTCCCGACCGTCCGGATGAAAGACGAGCAGCTAAGCCACTGCGCCATCACGCTCCCCAATCACCTTCAAATGTAGCCTATTTCTTCTTCTTCTTTCTCTTTACATCATTCCCACTCCTATGTGGGGTCAATGTTTCTGACAGCTCTCCTCCATTTAACCCGGTCATGCACATCCTCTTCTGACAACTGTTTTTGTCTGAGATCCTCCTGTACACAATCCATCCATCTTCGTTTAGGTCTGCCTCGCATTGAAGTCGCTTTTCTTGTATCTTCTTAGATATTTCCACAACCTTCAATGTTCCTCTTATTTTGACATTTTCCACTCTTATCATGCTTAGTCACTCAACTCATCCACCTGAGCATTTTCATTTCCGTGACGTCAAGCCTGTTTGTGTGCGTTTTGCGTGCAAACCATGTTTCAGAGCCATACAGCAATGCAGGACTTACGACAGTTTTATATATTTTCCCCTTAACCTTAGGCATGATCCTGCGGTCACAGAGCACTCCTGACATTTTCCTCCAGTTCATCCATCCTACCTGAATCCTGTGTGACACTTCCAGATCCAGATTTCCATGTCCAGTCACCACCAACCCAGGTATTTGAACTCATCCACTCTATTTAACGTTTCCCCTTGCATTCTGATCTCACAGCCTTGATCTGTATTAAACCTCATATACTTGTCTTCTTCCTGCTAATCCTGAGTCCTCTGTCTTCCAAGGCTGCCCTCCACTGTTCCAGTTTTTTCTTCTATGACATCTTTGGTGGTACTACACAACACAATGTCGTCCGCAAACATCATGCACCAGGGGGCTTGGTCTATTAATCCACAAGACATTTCGTCCAGAATTAGGTCAAACAGATATGGACTTGAAGCCGAATCTTGGTGTAAACCTACTCGAACCGGAATCCAATCTGTAAGTCCAACGCTGCTTCTAACCTGTGTTCTTGCTTCTTTGTACATTTCATGAACCAACTGGGCGTACTTCTCTGGGACTCCCTTCGCTCGTAAACATCTCCAGACTTCTCCCTGGGGCACCCGGTCATATGCTTTCTCTAGGTCCATGAATGCGAACTGTAATCCCTTCAGTCTTTCACGATACTATTTCATTACTTGTCTCAGGGCAAACACTGTGTCTGTGGTCCCTTTTCCTGGCATGAAGCCGAATTGTTCCTCGCCAATGCTAGTCTCATGTAGCCTATACATATTTAAAATCTCGGTCGAGTTCGTTAATAGGAAAAATCGGACCAAAGGGGTGGATATGGGAGGGCCTTTTTAGAAAAAGTAAAATATCGCTATAACTTTATTAGTATGTGAAAATCGATTCCATTGAAAGTTCATAGTATTCTTTAGACAAGGGCCAAAAACTTATTTCAGTAAAGTCTTTGACAGCACTAACTATTGACCAAAGAGGTGGGAAAAATGGAGGATAGAAAAGATATCATGCCTCCCTTAAGAAACACAATATAAAACAGTTTAAGATAGTCGATAATCCTCAACAAATAATCTAAAACTTTTGTCTGACAATTTTTGATATGACCCACACTTGCGCCAAGGGATGAGTAAAACGTTTTCGGAATTATAAGATGATGCGGCTTCTCGTATTCTAACATGTGGAACTCTTGTAGGTATACAACAATTGACAAACTTAGTGAATTCGAATTATTTTTTATTATTGTGCCCGGTGAATCTACCTCCGCCTTCCAGCGTGCCGAGAGGCATTTTTATCCATTTTCATTTATGAGATCACCTTTTGTCTGTGTGTCCGTCTGCGCGTGTGTGCATGTGTGTGTGCCCCCTAATAAAATCTAAACGGCTGGAGCGATTTCAATAATACTCGGTAAGTTCATAGCACTATTCCGGACGACCCCAACCGTGCCCTTCAAATTGTTACGTCTCACCAATCCAACATGGTGGCTGTGCGAAATATTTCACCAGCATTCAATATCTCCGAAACTATTCCCGATATCACCCTGGATTCTTTACGGTGATAAAGGGAACTACTAAAAGTTCACCTATGAGACTTTTGAAAAACTAGTAACTACAAAACCAACATGGCGGCCACGCGAATTTGCGACTTTTAAATAGACGTTTCTCGCGATTTAACCAACCAATCGCAATAAAATTTGGTACAGTATATGTTTATACACATTGTAATGCACCGACATCTAACTTCGTTCAATTGTTTACATAACCACAAGATGGCGGAAGTGCGAAATATTTCACCGGCATTCTATATCTCTGAAACAGACAGTAGTGGCTATGCTGGCTAAAGCGCAGCATTAGGTCAGGGGGCCAAGCTCTCTGCTGACTCGGTAGACGCGTGGGTTCGAGCCCCACCGTCGGCCGTCCTTGAAATGGTTTTCCGTGGTTTCCCATTTTCAACACCAGGCAAATGCTGGGACGGTACCTTCTGACAGGCCACGACCGCTTCCTTCCCCATCCTTGCCCAGTTTCATTCACCATCATTCATATCATCTCTCATTAACTCTTCACATGAGGTTGGCGTCAGGAAGGGCATCCGGCCGTAAAAACCATCGCCACAAATACTTCCATCGCATCTCATCCCCGACCCCGTTGGAAAACGGGAATAATATGGGGTAGACATACATTCTATATCTCTGAAACTGTTAGCGGTATCACCCTGAAATTTTGTACAGAGATAAAGGGCACTACTGGAAGTTCATCTATATGACTTTCAAAAACAGGTTAACTACAAAACTAACATGGCGGCCAAGCGAATTTGAAAATTTTAAATAGACCTTTCTCGCGATTTAATGATCCAAACGCAATGAAATCTGGTACAGGAAATGTTTATACACATTGCAATGTACTGGTATCCAATTTAGTTAAATTGTTTACATAACCTCAAGATGGCGGCTGTGCGAATTTTAAAATTAAGTTTTTATTTCTTATGTCGTAATCATGCGATCGAAGTGAAAGTTTGAATAATGAACCTAGGCAATAATTTTCCTTTAATGGTACATGACTATGGCCTATACATTTAACAATACAACATGGCGACCATCCGAAATATTAAGACGGCTCTGAATATGTACGAATCTATTATAGCAATCAAATTGAAATTTTGTTCGTTGATAGTGGCAATTAACATAAATTGGATATATGAAAATAGGCTTTAGTTCTTCACGGAACTACTTGTTTGACCTTTTAATCCAGCTTCTCCATGAAATTATATTACTAAATGTTTTCAAAGCGCTTGTCCGAAAACGCATGTATTCTATGCTGGATCCCATTTATATTATTCATTCTTCATTCCTGTACCGTACAATGCAGTGCACGGTATGCTGTCATGTTGTCACCTTTAGTTGAGATGTTCGAATTGACTCGCATGGGCCTCCAGTTATGTCCACACGCTTCACAGCAGAGGTTCCAACATACGTTCAAATGGGCCATCCTGCAACCGAATGACACTACAGGTTTCTCCAGTGTCCACAGGCATGGGATAGACATCGACATCTGGTGCCTACATACTGTAGGTAGAAATCTATCTGGTTGAGGTCCGGTGAACACGTGGGCCATATAACTGGACCACCTCGTTCGATCAATCGACCGGGGATATGGGTGACAAATAGTTGATTTTTGTTTCCTATAGTGTGTAGCTTTTGTAATAAATGGTGCTTTATGACTGAAAACCACTTACAGGCATTTCAGTTTATAATAACACAAAATAAAGTGGGGTCACACGGACCAAAGGTTATCAATGGTGGGAGTTTTACCTTTGTTACCACTGCATGGTTAACAGGAATTGAGCTGCCCTTATTTTAGTATGGCGAATCTAGGAAAATCTTCAAACAGTGGAGGCGATTGGTAGATGCCAAAATACGTTAACTATTAATAATTGTAAAAACTTACGTTTGTAAAGGTGTTCGTTAAAGGATGGAGTTAACTAAGAGACAGATCTGAGAAGATCACTCTTCTCCATGATGGGCACTCAACTTGTTCGAAATTGGGGTTTCGTTCGATTTGTACGGGTGGCTCGTTAGGTGGTGTGCTTCTCTCAAATTGAAACGGGTTTTGGGATAAATCGATGTTTGGCGCTATTACCAAGCGTTGAAGTTTGGAGCGGTTTGCCTTTTGCTCGGCAGGCAGAAGTCTGGTCACACTACAGCTTCAACATTCAGCGAGCGACAAGCCTGGCCTATCATATCCCCATGAATCCTCTACTCACTGAAGCATGAAGCCGACCGCTCCTAACTTCAACGCTTCAGCTCCGAAATCAGCTAGTAACACTCAGGCACACAGAACGCGATCTGAACGCGGCGGTTGGCGATATGGCCACACACAATGCCATATCTTTGTGAGAGATCCAGTAGCGTAATTGCTTTCCGGTGAGCAGTTTTAGTATTTTGAGTTCTGTTTAATGTCTAGATTTTGAGAAAAGCCAGTAGTTCTGACGAGGAGTAACTTCCTCCTCCTTTTAGCACAATAACGTAACAGAAAAAAGACGACTATGTTGGGTGCATGAAATCTATAGGAAAAGAGAAACACATTTTTGTACAGTAGTATCGTACAAACACGTGCATTTTCTGACTTTTTCTATGAGTGCCACCGTATCTTCTTCCTGCACCGAACTCATAGTTCTAAGTGCTTCATAATTCTGTACATTTGTTGAAACGGATATCTGTCCGGCTCCATTGAGTCTGGCTCGCTGCGATAGATCACGATCTGTGTGGCATGGATAATGCAATATTGCATCATACAACTAGAGATCGCTGATCGCCGCGATATCTCACGTTTTGTGTGCATTAAATATCACTTTGGATTTGATGCTCACCACCTCAGCCATCGATACGAACAACATTCTGGTTTCGAACGAGTTGATTCAGAAACAAGCAGATTCGTACTCACCCGTGCCTTCTCCAGTTGACTCAGGGCCTGCCGCTCCTTCTCCCGCCGCAGCGTTTCCTTCTCTTCGTCCAGCGACAAGTCGGATGATGGCTGCGAGTAGTTAGAGTCCGCCGAGCCCTTCAAAAGAAAGGAACATCCCGATCAGCACCCCTCCACGTTGAGCAGTACTGGGCTCACAAATATAAATGAAACAAGGCTTCACTAACTAGCCGATGCTCACATGGAAACATTGCAAACGTGAATCTCCCTATCTCGCTGTAACTGTGCCCATCGGTCAGATCACAAAGAAAACAGCTGTGATGGTATTCCGAACCCAAATTCATTCGGGCCATCCATAGAGGGAGTGAAATTGTATGGATTGAAATATGTTCTTGAGACGCGAATGCAGGCGCCAAGTCCTTGTATCCTCACCCAGTGTGGCGAATTCAGTGACTTTCGCTAGATCTAGCAACCACTCCGAACATTTAAGCAACATTTTAAATGTAGTATTGTTCAGATATTTTCTAGCTACTATTTAAACTCTCGCCTGTGGCAAAATATTTTTCTCAATTGATTACATACGAATCTAACAACTTGTTGACCAGTTATTCACGATTTTTTGAAAAACTGAGTTGGCAGAACTTTCACTAACCAACCGCACTGTTATAGCTACTTGACCAAGCTTTCTCACCACATATAGGATCAAGGGGTTAACGGTTTTAGTACTCATTGGCTGAGGAATATATGCCGATTAATTATTCCCAAGAGATAATTCCCTTGAATACCACCTTTATTAAGTGAATATTCTTTTAGCCAGGGCAAAAGTATTTCATGCCCAAAGCCATATGAGCCATCCCTAGAGAGGGCGAAATTGTAAGTGTCTGAATACCGAAGCGAGAGTTGGAACACCGCTAGTGCTGAGTTATCTTTATATTCTCCGATCAATCGCAATACTTTAAATCATTCCCCCAGCAGTTTGTTTATGGTCAGAGGACCTACGGTATAATTGATTCGGTCGTTCGTGGCCGGTCGTATGCGCGTGAGAATTTTAGAGAGAGTCTTCATAGTATCACGTGACATCTCCCTGACAGTCTTCTGGCACACCATCACAGAAGATTTTATTGAGATCTGACCAACATGTGTGCTAAGGCCCAGAGAGATCCAGAGATTTACTTAAACGTTGGTCCCTGGTTAGCAAAGGGTTGTGCTAGTCTTCCTCACAGACCAAGGATTTATTTGATTTTGGTTATAGCGAAATTTAAACATTATCTGTTCAAACTCACTCATTATGCAGATTCCATGCTAAGTGTGCTAATGATCAATCGTAAATTGGTAATTTCAGAGATAGTATGATTGTTTATGACAGTAATGGGTTGGAGAAAATCGCACTGCCATAAGGATTACTGAGCATAACCTAAATTAATCGATAAGATAGCTGTTCATGACCAACATGGCCGCAGTTCAAATCCAAGTCAGCAAGTGATGGATTAGTGTATTTGAAAGCATTACACACAACTGATTTGCCACCAACACAATCCTAAGTTTACGGCTTGAAAAAGAGAAAAAAAGAGGCACACTATTAATTGTATAATTGTGTCTGTCATAAGTCTTGTACAACAACTATTGCACATATTTCGAAGTAAACACACTCGATCTTTGTTCCAGAAACAAGCTTGTAAGTTTATAGAATTCCAATAGTAACTATTTTTATATTCATAGACAAAATTATGAATTGAACCGCTTAGTCAATATTTATTTGTTCATAACAAAACTTAAAATTGCGTTGTGTACATGTCATGGGTCTAGTAGACCGTTCTTTAGCACAAAATGAATAACAACTTAAACTAAAAAAAACTAACTCATTACTTAAAGACAAATATCTAGTAATTTGGACAATTAATTATCATCATATGGATTCTTCAAAGCCCATACCTAGAGTCCCAGATTACTGGTTTTAGCGATATGTTATGTTATCACAATCATATATTTACCCCCAAATAGGCTATGCCATTTATATGGATATCAAAGTCGCGAAATATCGCGAAATTTGTTACTTTCATCGTAAAATGCGAAGTACCAACGAAATTCTGCCAATACGATTTTTTGTTTTAAATATTTACTTTTAAATTGATTGAAATAGTTCCACTATCTATCGTTTGATAGAAAATAAGGAAATCTTATGTATACATGATCTATAAGATAAGACAGCAAAAGAGGCTTATCTGCCTGCTAAAATGGCGTAAATTCTGCGTCCTGAAATCATGGAAACCCTGCTTTTCTCAAACTTTGAGGACAACATAAGTTTTACGAGAAAAGGTCTGCAGTATGGTAGCCATGGAGAGTATTTGTTGAAGTAAACGTTAGGTTAGGTCTTCACAGAAACTTGTTTGTTATTCCTCCAAATGTTTGTATATTGTTCATAATTTAACCAAATCCGTGCACCGTACGCACTCAACCCTCACTTCTTTTTATTTCACCGCGAAATAGCGCAAAATATTTTATTTCACCGCTTTGGAGCCATATTACCATAAATCAGGGCCCCTACCCATAACTCAATAAAATTTACTAACTACAGTATATTAAAACGTACAGAACCAATTAAGTTAATCATTTGAAACGTTAATATAAACAAAACAAAAACTTAAGCCAATGTAATTTCATGTGAAATGATAAGGAACAATAAATGATAATCAAACTCATCCTTGATTATCATATCATAAAACTTTAGGTTAAGCTAATAAATATGCTTAATGTGCCACTGTAAAATCTTTAGTTAGAATTGAACATGAAGACAATCATTAGAAAGCATGAGAGATAAATCTTCATACCCTTGTAATCAGGTCAATACGGTTCTCACAAAAACTTCTATTTTCAGTACTCTGGTGTATTAAGCGACATTACCAATGACTTATTTTTATCCAATTACAAAACTTTTCCCTTGCTTTGAGCTGTCTTTGAGCAGTTTCCTCTCATATCTAACGCACATGTACATATGAACTTTCAACCTTTGAAGTTTTAAAGTACTTGCTAAACCTCCAGCTAATATTAAACCTCAGCCTTTTACATAGCCTATATGCAAATTAAATATTGGCATTTCATTTTCATTGTGGACAACTTAAAAATATTATTTTGCTTTCTCAAGAAAAAGCAAATTAATTTTCCTTCGGTACACTGGGAAACATCGAATAATGGCTACGTTCTCTAGGCCAAATTATGAATACTTGTCTTGGTAACCATATACAGTAGGAGGTCTAGACAATGGCACTTGTTGCCATGGTAACTATCTGTTGGAAATTCTTCCACTTTAATAACAGATCCCCAGCCCTAAAACATATCCATGTTAAAAGTTTGTTATTGTTTTAAGGGGTGGAACAGTGAGGTCATGTGCCCCTAAATTAAAAGTTTTATAGAATGGCTAATTTGTTCCCCACTAGCTTTGAGTGAGGTTAACTGTATAACTTAAAGTTTAGCAAAGAGAGAAAAATAAAGAAAAGATAAACAATACTTATGAACTAAGGAAATACGAAGGAAACTGATGAACATGTCAGAGCAAAACCGAATTTCGAAAATTGGATAAAAATAGTTATGATTACAATTTTGAGAAGTTAGAATTTTGTTTCCTTGTAAATGTGTTTATTGTCGTACAAGATTCATGACAGGCACAACCATAAAATCAACATTGTTATATTGTTGACTCTAAACTGTAACTCCCATTAAGGATATCGCTATCTCGATAACTTAGAGGAGCAAATATCATCGCTAAGGATGAAAACATCAGAACACACTGTTTATTTGTAACTCCTTCCTTGTTGTACTTTGTTTGTACATTTTAATATGAATTAAATAATCCTCCGCAGGTTATCTATGAATTCTATTAATTTACGGTAACGTATGTTATGGCACCATTCAGATGTACAAACTGATAGTAACTTAGAATTACTTCAGAAAACAGTTCTTCCAAAATACTCGCAGAAATTAGTTCATTACTACTCTGCTACACATACAATTTACTTGATCCTTCCTTAGTGTATACAAACTTTCAATAAATTAACAATCAATCATTGATTTCAAAACATACTCACAAAGCACACAAAATACAATCACAGTAATGTAAAATATTTTACCTAAAGCTATTCTAATATATAATTGCTTAAATTCTATTGCAATTCTAAATATACAATAGTAAATATGTAACAAACTATCTATAATATCTACCATGTTAGCCCAGAATATTAGTTTACTACATAATACATAAATCTCATAATTAACTTATCTAATAATATAGTGTAGAGTTGGTATGACAAATACTATTTCACGATATTGCTACACAAAATTACACCAGAGAAAACTCTAACAAAGACCTTGACTGTTCGCTACAGGCGTTTCTTTAACACTGCATGTGGCATCTAAACAACTGAAGGAAGAGGGAAGGATAAACATCGAAAGCATCGTCTACGTATCAAGCAAGAAGCATACAAATCTACCGTGCCTGAAAAACATCTCCCCTCGCAAGTTACTTTTGGCTTTGTTTTATGTTTCAGATACTACATTACTGCTTAAAAGTAAAAAGGAAACCAACTCGTTTTCATATATAAATGTAGTTTTATCTCAATTCTTTCGAAATAAATTTAAAAAAATGCATGGGAAAAATAACTCTAAAAGTCTTATTCGAACGATTTAATTGCTAACTTTCTAGGCTTAATCGAGGTATTACATTCTGCCTTAACCTAATCATTGATCAAAGTTTAAGTAGTTAAGTCAGCCCGAAAATGATGGGGAAAATTATTCACCGTTTGGAATTAAAAAATACCCGCCAACAAGCCTGACATTTGTTACAGTACGTAACTTTGGAATTCCAACAACGATCATTTCTTCCAGTCACTTTTCGATTACTATGCACACCTAAAATATTGTTAATTTTCAATTTGGTATTATTTTGACAAAATCAAAGTCCTCCAGTAGGGCTAGAATCATGGTAAACTTTGAGAGCAAATCACCGTTTTAGAGTCAATTAACATTAAAAACCTTGTTTTCCGCGGCTAATATTCTTAAACTTAGTTTCGAAGAGGCACCAGTGAAAACATATATAAAGAAATGTTCCCTTTATATTTTAAACGAAGGTTTAATGTCTGGCTGTAAATTTGATGATGAAAACCAAAAATAATGCACGGGGTGGTCTTAATGTTTTGGCAGGCATGTGTGTACAAGAATGAATTTCTAAAATTCCAAAAGTAAACATAAATATGAGAGTCAAACCATTCAAAACATAAAGCAGAATATCTGCCGAGATGTATTTGGAGTGTTAAGAAAGACCTAGAATTAATTACGGCCAACTTTAAGAAAAGCCAAATGCATAGAAAATTCCTTACCAGTGGAGTGTACTTGGACATAAGTTACAGGTCACACCACTAGAGTGCAGCAGCATGCAAAGAGATCGGTCGAGAAAACAGAAACATGTTAATATTGTTAAGTTAACACTGTTTTTCCCGACATATCTTCAAATTCTTCCTGGAGACAAACAATATTGAAATAAAACAGATGAAGAAAGAAACTTCATTTTTATCATTCACTCATCAATATCACTTGACACATAAAAGAGGTCCCGCGTGCTAGAATTGGTGTGTATGTTAGTGTAGATGAGAAAATAAAAGACAAATTACTAATTAATTGTTAATACTGCAGTTATAATTTTGAAGGTTGAAGATACCGCAACCTATTAAACACATTTTCAGATTCAGTCACAGAGACTCCTCGTATTTTCAGTCTGATGCTTTTTACATATATATTTCAATTCTATCAGCCTTCATTTAGAAAACAAATACTAAGATATTTTCTTAATCTCATTAATCCTTTGGAAAGCACTACTATTCAAAGCTTTTCCCTGTAGTTATCAGCATTTTATGTCTTGACGATGGAATGCTCATTAAGGAGATTTTAATAGAAGCTTGCTAAGCCCTTAATCCTCACGTTTCAGGTACGTAACTTAAATAGATCTTAATATCTGTATGTAGACCGAACCTTGCACCTGAGAGGGAAAAGTGGTGCTAATAATAATAATAAAAATAATAATAATAATAATAATAAAATAATAATAAAATAATAATAAAAATAATACTGTATGTGTCGTTTGAATTCATGTAAATCAATACGGTACACAATATATTGCTCAATGCTTTCTTCGCAGTTCTCATGTATCATAATACGGTAATCCCTGGCACTACAGCCCATGAAGGGCCTAGGCCTACCACGCAAACGCTGCTTAGCCATTAGGCCTGCAGATATTGGGGTGACGCGTGGTCAGTGCATCGGGTCCCCTCGGCCGTTAATCTTGGTTTTCGTGACCGGGGCGCTGGCTCACTGTCAGACAGCTACTCAATCGAGAGGCTGAGTGCACCCCGTTCCAGCCCTCACGTCAATTCCCTGACGGAGCCGGGATTCGAACCCGGGGTCTCCGGGTGATAGGCAGGCGCGCTACCCCAACACCATGGGGCCGTAGTTCTCATGTATCAGGGCCAATGAAACTCCTGTACTTCAGTGTTTGTAATATTTTGTATGCTGTTGGTAAAGCAAATACAATTCTCAGAATTGTCACGGTAGAATGTAATATTCTTAATAATGTAGTTCAGATGCCATGATGACCTCAGAGTGGAGGAATTCTATGTATGAACTACGCCATTTAATGACACGTTTCGCTGTTCATGGTTTTCATTTCAAGCTGTGCAGCAAGAAGGTCTACCATAACCCAGACGAGAACTGTATGCGTGAATTGTGTGGAAAGTCGTGTGAAAGATATCATGCAGAAGTTTGTAATAAGAAAACAGTAACATTAACACAATTCTGTACATGACTTAATTGTGCGCAATTTTAATTATTATTATTGTATTTGACCATTGGTTGCAATATATATCATTAATTAATAATGCAGTTTCTCCGAAAGGATAAAACCGCTAAGTGAGATTTCTTGAAGTATTTATTATGTTAGTGATCCTTCTACGCCCGACACACATATTAGATGAAATTAACTGAAGTTTTTGAACACTTGTCTCCGCATCTGAGGGAGACTTCCACTTGGCCGATACGCTACCGCATCTTGCCCGCAGGAGTAGCGTTTGTGCGGGTGGTTGGGGGCGGTCTGCGGCGATAACTCGTTTATTTAAGGTCTCGCAACACGGTTTGTATCGGTCAAGCGGATGGCCCTGTATGTTCGACCATATATTTATAGTAAGCAAAAAATCGCTCTTAACCAAAGAGTCCGTATAATATTTTATAGCCTCCCTCATAGATGTAGTAAGTTTGCTAATTAGTCAATAAGGCATGTCCGAATAGAAATCAATATGCTGTACTAAGGCTTGATTTTGAAGGCTATATATCCATTGGTTAATCAAGATTATCTGTAGGCAATTACGAGAAAAATGTTTTTAAGTATTGATATATTTTAATTCTCAAACTTCCGTCTATGTGGCTTGCAATCGTTGTGTATCACTCAACCTAAAAACTGAAAGCCTTCATTTGTTGAGTGCGGCATTGAAAGCCCAAATCGTGGAATATATTATTCTTATTATAGTTTTAAGGGGCCCAACTTCGAGGCGTTTTGCCTACCAATGAGATATAGGAAAGAGTACGAGAATGTGCTTGGCAAGTACAACTGCTGTAAACTAAGCCAGAACATTCTTGCGTCTTTATAAATTGCTTCGTTGATATCTTAAATTTCAAAAGAGGTACATCCACAACAATTATTACATTGTTTTCGTTTCAATTATTTTAAGGTATGAAACTATATGCCAATTAGATCAACAATATATTTAACGCGAGGTCTTGATTAATAATATTTGATACAAAACTAAGTTCGATCCGTTTACTGAGATAGTACTGTGTGCACTATGCATGCATGGAGGAGGTGAAAGTGTGTGTCAGTGATATTGATGTTTGGACGACAGTGACAGCAACACAACACTGGTCAGGGAAGCATACACAACACAAAGAGACACGGATACACAGGAGAACTATGTGCTCAAAGAAGCTAGAGACGTTGTGAGAGGTGAGGGGACATACGGCGTGTACTGGTCGCATGCCCAAGGAGATGGCGAGGTCATCACATTCTTCACGGCCTCAAAACTTCGCCAACAGTGCTGGAAAGGACACGTGACTTCAGAGGGGAACAAGTTTCAAATCAAGAAGGGGTCAGTTCTCAGGGGTACAATTTGAGTGCTGTCTTTAAGTATTTCTGAGTACACATCTAGTTACTGAAGTGGGAAGTAGATTTAAATAAAATATGTAATTAATGAAATACAGTACATTACACTTTATAAAATTACATAATTAAACATTAGCATTCCCTTGAAAGAAAGAAAGAAAGAAAGAAAGAAAGTAGGTCTGGTACTTTTAATCGTTTAATTTGGGTTCTAGAACAATTGTTTATCGAAGGTAAAAAATCAATTAATTGCTACAAATAAAGATTAATCGGCTGGTTGAATTATATATTAATATTGTTTTGTCGTTTAATCGATGTACTTCGCACCTTTCACTAAGCTTTCACAGAAGCAAAACAGGCATTTAATTAATTAAAATATATTATATCATATAATTTTAAATAATCTTTGTGGAAACCAGGCTTAAACAAAGTAAAACAAAAATGTTCCTGACCTAAATTATCAACATTGAAAAATAATCCAAAATCTTTGCTGAAAACTCTTCCTGTACCCTTTTTCTAAACCGTTCCCAATTCGATTGATGTTTGTCCTTCCACCGTCACTGACTCTTTATTTGCTTATTGTTACCACAAACAAGAAAGCACACTTTGTATATTTAGGTAAAAAGTAACTTTTATACATTTCTATACATCATTCCGTTTATTACCAGCTCTAAAAGAAAGAAAGAAGGAAAGGAAAAGAATACGAAAGTTTAAAAACATTTTATGTTCTAGTACGATCAAACTATACAGTATATCAGCAAATTTAAGTTTTGTAACATATTCAACAAAAATATAAATTTGAGTGTACTTAGCTGATGTATAAATAGGTATTGAACCCTTATTGATTAGCCGATCAATAAGTCTTCATGATTTTTATTATTATTATTACTGATGCCCAGGCAGTACATGCTGAAATTGACAAAGGGGAGTCAGGTAGTGTGTCGCAACGATTACAACAGAAGCAGCTTGGCAGTTATTCCTGAAGATGACCAGTTAAGCCGAGTTCAAGGACAAATTCTGTACCAACGCGCACCTCAATCGGCGTCATTATGGGAGTGTCAGAAGTGAAGTTCTAACCGATCCACGATTGAATCAGCAAATCAGGAGAGAGGAAGCCAAAGCCACGCGGTGGATTGCGTACCCTAGAATAAGGCGCTGAAACGCGTATCTGAAGAACCGCCGATACGATATAATTCCGCATAAGTTCATTGAGACGTTTGGATGAAAAGAAGAAGATTGATACTAGTCCCAAGTTTGTGAGGTGAAAACTACAGATTATTTTCACAAATTTCCCCCACCCTACCCCATTCTGTCAGTTTCTAATAAATTGATCGGTGATGAGCTGTTTGGGACTCAACTTTATTGAGCTCTGGTGAGCAACCTTCACGCCAGTTCGCGTCACGATTTATCAAGCTCTAGTGAGCATACTTCACGTCTGTTTGACAAACATTTCATTTTGTGCTCAAGGGAGCAGAGTTCACGCTTAGCCTTGTGGAGATCTCTAGCCGAGATAAGCGCTGTGTGATAGACATATTTGAGACTTGTTAGAAGCCAGTTGCGTGGTGATTGATGTGTAATTTATGTAAATTTTTGTGTTATATTTTGAGAGATGTATATGTGCTTGTGATAAGCAAATGCTGAGATAGGGCCAGTTCTACGTTAAGTAATCGCCTAGGACATTATTGTGAGTGAAAGTAGTAGCTCATAGCGATTCTAGCTAGGCAAACTAATAACTTTGAACATTTCTTTCCAAGAAGCTACGCCAAGATGTCTGCTGAAAGGTCGTGTGATGGAATGAAGTGCATCGCCTCTACCAATACGTCGACGATGGATGACTAGATTTCCCGTAGGGAAATGTTCTGGGATGGAGGTTAAGTTCTACAAGCTGCAACGGTGATGTTCAAACCATTGATTTACTCAATATGTAGTTAGATTAGACGCGGGAACGTTGTAAATATTTTATTCATTGTTTTTCTTGTATTTAGATTTTTTTGTGTGCCGCCACTGTTATGTTTAAATGTACGTTGGCACGTGGCCAAAGTTGTTTGATTGTATATTTTTTCTTATGAGTCATATTTAGTGTACACGGCGTGTGCATTTGATTTTATCCATGCGAATGCGAAACTCGTCACTGTCGACAAGTGGTGCTTTATTCAAGTTCATTTTTTTGTAGGAAAAGGGGGTAAATGTTGTAAGATGTTGTTACGAACAGGTTTTTATTCATACTAGGGTTGCCGAGCGCAACAAATTAAGATGTCACTGTAGAACACCTTAGTTCTATTTTGTTGAGTTTTTTTAGTCCTTTTCAGGTTCTTTAGTCACGGACTAGATTGGGAGCGCAAGTTGGTGGAAAATATTTTATGTCATTTATTTCAGGTTTCTGTCAAACCCATACGTGTGATTCTGTGTGTGTTCTTGTGTCAGGTGTGTGTATTGATTCTTCGTGATGAGGGGTAGAAGGTGCTACCGCCCTCAAATATTGTGGTTGTATTTTTGGAAAGGCAGAGCACTCTCAGAGGCTACTGTACCTTGTCCAGTGCTGATTCTTGGATTTCCTTGGGGAATGCTGAGATATTTTATTCTGACACACACACGTATATTATGTGCTTTTGGGAGCACACTTCTTCGAGACTCGAACCAGTGCCACGGCAGGTCGAGGTTATTGACACGTGGGTTAACAGATGTGCAGATTCCACTTAGCGCCCGTCTATGTCTGGTGATTCATCTTTTAGGCAGTCCAGCTGACCGACTGACCCTGTAAGCTATCAGTAGCAAACCTGTTCTGGTGTGATGGTCATTGGACCATAATTAATTGGGAGTTTGCTATGTCCGTTACGGATTACCGCATATCGTATGGATGAAATATTGTTTTTATGATGTAAATGTTGGCCCTGAGCCTAGTGATTTCTGTGACTCATTTCATGTTAGTTTGTCTGTTGTGACACCGCTGGGTGTACTTTGTATATTTTCTTGTAAAAATGGCAAGCGGCCATATGTGTATTTTTCTCGTTTGGTCACGTGTTAATTTACTTGTGTTGATTTGAAAAGTCCTAATTTTAGGCGTTAATGTTGTTTGCTACGGCAGTTCCTTGATTCCAATTTCATGCGGGAATTATTTGTTGTTTTATTTAGTGTAGGAAGTGTCGGTTAATTTAATTAGCGTTTAGTTGGTTCCTCGTGTCTGTCTAGCTCTAGTCAATGCAGATTCGTCCCCTGAAGGTTTACTGGATGGTAACGAATCTTGCATTAATTTGTACACATCGTAACGCATGTAGAACAGCCGCACACGCAGATTGTCATTGTAGAAATTTGGGACATTTGGCCCAGCTGTTTACAATCTCTCCTGAGATTAGGCCTAAATTTGGCAGTTTATTAATTCAGGTGGGAGTCATTTGGGAGACCTTGTTTGTTTTGTTTTTATTGTAAATAGTTGATCTGTTATTAAATTCATATGTTTTAACCCTGGTATTCACTTCTTCCTGCATGCTATTTTGTTATATGGTACCCTGCATGTTATAAGAAGCGCTTAACAACAACTTAACGAAATGGACTGTTACACCCCCCGAAACTGAGTCTCATATGCTTCTTTGCAAGGGTTCAGTATATACTATTGTTATCAGTCGTGAGAATAACCATCAATACGAGAGGTATTTTACATCAAATAATATTAATACTACTGTGAAAATCACGTGTAGCATATTTAATTTATTATGAAAATAGGCGTTTGTTCTCCACGGAACTACTTGTTTATCAAACTGCGCTAATTCACTTCCCTAAAAAAATCCACGGTTCTAGCCCTTCATGCAAGTAACCCAATGTTGAAAATATCCCTCAATGTCATTTGCTAGTTCACCTGAAACTCAACCATATCCGGTCGATTAGATTAGCAGTTTGCCTTTTCTACCGGTACGAACGCTAGAGTTTCACTTGAGCCCTTATAACTACTGTACTTCCGGTGTGAAGATTTTTCCAAAAAATAGCCTAAAGGTATTATTGAACCAAGGAACAAATTAAAGAAAGAAACATATAATAAGTTTATTTATTTATTTGTTGATGGTACACAACAGGGCTCCGTGTGCGCCCCAATAATAGTGCACCTACACAGTAAAATACATTTCCTGATATGTCTGCATTAAGTATTAATATCTTAATGTAATTCTTAAAACTAAGAAGTTCACACAGATCAAAATGCATAGTAGTAAAAAGATAATATAAAAACTAAATCTAAATATGATCTAATGCCAAATATAAAAACAGGTTTTGAAATTATTACATAATAAACTAAAAGGTAACATTAATAACTAGGGAACAGGCCTATCCACATATATACATTGTTGATTCTGTTATGTGTGATAATTTTATTTCAAGTATGAATTAGAGTGACTGGATTATAATTTCCAAGAACGTTCTGATTGAGAGACAAATCTAGTTTCCAGTTTACACGAACCGCATCGTTGTAAATACTGCAAAGCCTCCATACAGGTGAATTGTTATGTGAAGTGGTATTGGTTATATTATTTTTGAATGTTATGGTTGATCTTTTAGTTAAGCGAGGGATGTTGAAATTTAGGAGCGATAGGAAAAATGAGTTATCAATTTGACCGTTAATGACTTTATAAAGGAATTTCATATCATTCACTTGCCTTCGAGACTCCAAACTAGGTCATGCCGAAATTCAACAAAAGTTCACCGTAGGGTACCATGTGTGGATAATTTGGCTAGGATTTGAATAGAACAAAACTAGTACAGGAACAAGCAATTTTGGCTGTTTTTTCCGGAACTGCATTTAGGCCAGAAGAGATTTTCAAAATTTGATTTTTTAGTTTGATAGAGCTCTTCAAGACTCACAATTTGAAACCTTTCCGGGCCCGTTAGCCCTTAAACGTTTGACACAATTGAGAAAAAAATCTTAATTTTACGTTTTTGCTGCCGGTGGTCCCATGTCATAGTTTTATGGCATGTACAGCTGGCAAGTTTATATGCTGTACATGTTAGAAGTGTAACTTTTGGGCTATGTGTGGGTGTTTTAATTCCAAAATACAAAGTGATCCCAAGTCATTTTACAGATTTCCTCACAACAAACAGCTGTGAGTCTACCTACTAATATTTACATACCTGTATTTTTTTCTATTAATCTGAGCATAGCATACTTTCTCAGGGGCGGCCCTAGGGCGGTGCGAACGATGCCACCGCACCAGGCGTTGTCATATGGGAGGCACAGAAAATGCAACGGTAGATTGACAGCGCAAAAAAATAAAACCCTATCACCTTATTAGCATACTATTTAACCCTACCCGTCAAAATTAATTCTATATATACTGTAAGCGTTTCACATCCCCCAGACCCCAAAACCACCGTCGGTTCAAAAGTTTATATGTAATTATATCTATATAAATATAAATTACGTTTTGTAAGTATTTTCTTCTATCTAAATTGCATTTTGTAAATATTGTCAATTCAAATTACAGTAGTTGTAAGTATGCAGTTAGTTTGTTTATTAGATATATGTCATTGTTCTATTAGACTGTAGTATGTGAGTGTGCCTGGTGGCAGTTGCATTGTTTATTAGTTATAGTTCATTGTTTCATTGTGATGTGGGAGGGTGCATGTGAGTGTGCCTGGTGACAGAATGTTTTATTGGTAGTATTTGTTGTTGGTGTAACTTTAGTATTGTTTTCGTTAGTAGAATTTTGGTATTTAATTGGTAGTAGAAGGTTAGTATCTTTGTTAGTAGAATTGCTCTTTACTTATTCTGAAAGGGAGTAGCAGCCTTACAGAATAAATCAATTCTTTACTAGTCTTATAGACGGTTAATATTTTGATAATATAAGCCAACTAATGGCTAAACTGCGTTCTGCTGCACGGCTGAAAGCAACGGGAAACTACAACCGTAATGCTATTCCCGAGGATATGCACCTCTCTATGCATAATTACATGTGATGATGGCCTCCTCCCTTGTAAAATTTCAATCCGGAGGTAAACTAGTCCCCCGTTCGGATCTCCGGGTGGGGACTACTCGCGAGGGGGTTAACATCACAGAAGTGACAAAGAGGAAATCTGATATTCTACGGATCGGAGCTAGGAAGTGGAAGGTTAGAAAACTTGGAAAGGTAAATGGATAGGTTGAGGTTGGATTTGGTTGGGATTAGTGAAATGCGCTGGCAGGAAGAACAGGACTTTTGGTCAGGAGACTATAGGGTAATTAGCACTAAATCAAACAATGGCCAAGCAGGGGTTGGTCTCATATTGAGTAGGAAACTTGGACAGCGGGTGGAATATTACGAGCAATATAGTGAACGGATTATTGTAGCAAAAATAAATACTAAACCTACGTGCACCACAGTGGTACAAGTCTATATGCCTACCAGTCAAGCTGATGATGAGGATGTTGAAAAGGTCTACGAAGAAATAGATGAAATTCTGAGGTATATCAAGGGTGATGAAAATGTTATAGTAATGGGAGATTGGAACGTTGTGGTAGGAAAAGGGAGAGAAGGGAAGATAGTAGGAGATTTCGGATTAGGGGAAAGGAATGATCGGGAAAGCAGGCTGATGGAATTCTGCACCGAGCATGAGTTGGTCATGGCTAACACCTTATTCAATAACCACACTAGAAGAATATACACGTGGATGAGACCAGGAGATATAGGGCGATACCAAATCGACTTCATTATGGTCAAGCAGAGGTTTTGAAACCAGATTTTGGATTGTAAAACATATCCTGGTGCTGACATAAACTCTGACCACAATCTGGTTGTAATGAAATGCAGATTAAAGTTGAAGAAACTGAAGAAAAGTCAAAAGACAAAAAGGTCGGGAATAGACAGACTGAAAGTAAAGGATGTAAACGAAAGATTCAAGAAGAGTAAAGGAGGACTAATGAAAAACCCTAAACCAACTTCAATTGCAGACGAATGGGCACTTTTGAAGAATGAAATAACAAAATCAGCAGAAGAAAACATTGGTAGGAAAGAAAGAATAGGTAGAAAACCGTGGATCACTCAGGATATAGACCTACTAGAATTGATGGATGAAGGCGGAAATACAAGAATGTAAGCGATGAAAAGGGGAAAGCAGAATACAGACGTCTGAGAAATGAGGTTAACAAGAAATGCAAGGAAGCGAAAGAAGAATGGTTGAAAGAGAAATGTGCAGGTATAGAAAATTGTCTGAAATTAGGAAAAGTAGACACAGCTTATCGAAGGATTAAGAATACATTTGGGGAAAAGAAGACTAGTGCTGTAATATTAAGGACACAAATGGAAAGCCTGTAACAGGTAGAGAAGAAAAGGTTGAGAGATGGAAATCTTACTTAGAGTGTTTGTATGAGGGAAAGGAGATTGAGAATCGTGTAATGGAAAGGGAGGAGGAAATTGATGAGGATGCAAAGGGAGATTTAATATTGAGATCAGAATTTGACAGAGCATTGGAAGACTTCAGCAGGAACAAAGCACCAGGCATAGATGATATACCGATTGAGTTGCTACGCTGCATAGGAGATGAAGGTCTGATCAGGATATTTCACTTGGTGTGTAGGATTTATGAGACAGGTGAGGTACCCCCTGATTTCAAGAAGAATGTTATCATCCCTATACCAAAGAAAGTGGGAGCTGACAGATGTGAAGATTACCGTACAATCAGCTTGGTTACTCCTGCTTCAAAGATCCTGTTTTACAAGAGGATTGAAAGCCAGATAGAATCGGAGTTGGGTGAAGACCAGTTTGGTTTCAGGAGAAATGTAGGAACAAGGGAAGCTGTACTAAGACTTAGGCTGATTTTGGAAGGTAGAATAAGGAAAGATCAGAGAACGTTCATGGCATTTGTAGACTTAGAAAATGCTTTTGATAACGTTGATTGGACTAAATTGTTTGACATTTTGAAATCTATTGGAATAAAATACAGGGATAGGAGGGTAGTATACAATCTATACAGAAAACAAACGGCAGTCATTCGAGCTGAAGAACATGAGAGAGAAGCTGGTATTCAGAAAGGTGTAAGGCAAGGCTGCAACTTATCACCCATACTTTTCAATCTTTACATTGAACAAGCGATGAAGGAAATTGGAAAAAATTTAAAGTGGGAGTGAAGATTCAAGGAGAAATAATTTCAACTCTGAGATTTGCTGGTGACCTCGTCATCTTGGCCGACAAGCCTGAGGATTTGAATGAGTTTTTGACTGGTATGGACTCCGTCTTACGGAAAGAATTCATGATGAAAATTAATAAATGTAAAACAAAAATACTGGAATGCAGCCGAAATAAATCAGGAACCTCTATGGAGATCAAATTGGCAGGTGAAAAGCTGAAGGAAGTAGGAGACTTCTGTTACTTAGGAAGCAGAATAACCAGTGATGGACGAAGCAAAGAGGATATAAAAAGTAGATTGGCTCAGGCAAGGAAAGCATTTCTACAAAAAAGGAATCTGTTGACATCGAATATAGATTTAGGTATAGACATTTTTGAAAGCCTTTGTCTGGAGCGTTGCGCTATATGGAAGTGATACTTGGACTATTGGTGCAGCAGAAAAGAGGAGAATTGAAGCGTTTGAAATGTGGTGTTACAGGAGAATGATGAAGATCAGATGGGTAGATAGGGTTACAAACGAAGAGGTATTAAGACGAGTGGGAGAGGAGAGATGTTTCTGGCGACTGCTAATGAAGAGAAGAGATAGGTTAGTAGGACACATACTAAGACACCCAGGAATAGCAAGCTTAATTATGGAAGGAAGGGTCGAGGGCAAGAACTGTAGGGGTAGACCAAGGTTAGAATATGTTAAACAGATTGCCTCGGATGTAGGGTGTCGGAGCTATGTAGAGATGAAGCGATTATCTCAGGAAAGGGAGGCATGGAGGGCTGCATCAAACCAGTCAAAAGACTGAAGACTCGATCATCAATCGTCGGGGGGGGGGGGGGGAACCCTACTTTGTTTGCTAAGAAATGTATGCAACATTAACCCTAGATAACTGGCGTGAAATATATAACCCGAGGACTGGCGTCGGGTCATTTTGACCCATGCGCCGCTCCTCGCGGGTTAAAGACCTTTTCATAGGCGGGAGAGTTTTTAATGGATGGTTGGTTAGTTCCTCAGTTCAGGGGCTGCGATAACGTGGTCATGTAGCCCCGTGTACTTTGGGTGTGTGTAGAATCTGTCTGATAATCGGTGTTAATTGTGATATCTGTATTATTATTATCTGTTTACAATTCAAGTAAGGACTGCAGACATTGAATATTTTTCAAGTAGTTCCTACTTTTGCCGCCAAACCCCACCGTCAACAACTACTAGTTCAGAACTGGTTACCAGATGCCATCGCAGTCGGCTCTTGGCGATGAACGTCGGAACCTAGGAGCGTTTGTCAAATGTTTAACCTAACCTGTGATTTAGCTTCAAACAGGTGTAATTAGTGGAAGGTTTTTTAACATTCCATAAATCTATGACATGGGACCGCCTGCTTTACTTCCCTTCCGAAGGAAGGCATTCTGAGGGATTTTTAACTCTCTTAAAAAAATCCGACGACTTCGGCCGGGTTTGAACCCGTGATCTAGGGCATAGAAGTTCAGCATGCTACCAACTACGCCACCGAATCCACCAGTTTTTAATGGAAAAGACCATTAAGATAAATGAAAATAGGCTATTTAGTTATTCACCAAACTCGCTTGTCTATTTTTCAAACGGCACAATCCACATCCCTCGAATAAACATCTATGTTGCGTCGCGCCTGTAGGCTACATACATGGAATCTTCTTCACTTGTTATTCTGGAAAATAACCAGAGAGAGAGAGAGAGAGAGAGAGAGAGAGAGAGATGCACGCAACCGTTATTACGCATTGAAATAAGCTTGGCTCCAATATACGGAGACGTCGTCGTTTCATAAGTCGCGACAGGTGACGAGCTAGTTTCTTTACCCGTTACCATGGCAACAGCTCCCCGTTCCATATCAATGAACTTGGGTCGCGGAGAGGTCACACGCAGAAGTTACGATGGAATATTCCTCGCTTAACTTAATGAAAGACGAGCCTGTTGGTTTAATGTCATCATTGTGTATGCTTGATGGTCAAGGCTGTGGTTCCTACTGACCCCGCCCGGAAGAATTGTGGCGCTGTAGTCGTATTGATCTTATGGTGCTAGTGATGGCACTGTTGCCACGTCGCGTCTGGACCCCGACTCATTCACAGGCTGGTCTGATTGAGGAGTTATCAGCTGGTCTCACAAACGCGCGCAGATTAACTCATACTGCACTTTTACCTAGCACAGCACGAGCAACCCTTTAAACTGGGGCAGGCAAGCCAGCACGGTACGTCGGAAGTAGGTTCGTCCAGTTTATACTTTTCTATTTTGGTCTATCAATAAAACTCATCCATAATGATGTTATTGGTTTTACATCCCTTTTTTTAGAGACGCCGGGGTACCGGAATTTCGCCCCAAATGGGATTTTAAACGTGCCAGTAAATCTACCGACACGGCTCCCTCACATTTGTGCACCCTCAAATGCCTGCTGACTGCGCCAGGATTCGATCCTGCAACCTTGGCCACAGTAGGGGTGAATGTTACCGCTGCGCCACGCAGCCAGACCAAAAACTCATCCGGGACCGCCCCGTGGTGTAAGGGTTAAGTTCGTTGACTACCATCACCAAAGCCCGAGTTAGATTCCTGGCTCTGCTAAGATATTTCATTCGGGTCCAAGGGCTGGAAAGGGATCCCACCTCAGCAATCCTCGAAGTGGTTTTCCGTGGTTTCCTAGTTCTACTCCAGGCTAATAGCGCGATAGTTCCTAACTTGAGGCCAAGGCCACCTCTTCTCAATCCTAGCTTCAGTTAAAAGTAAACACTACTACAGACATCACAAAAACATAGGCTATCAGACAAAAATCCACATGCACACCGCGCTGATGACTAAGGAGTCAGCAATTTAATGCAACAACAAAATTCTTCCAGAACGAAGAATGTATAGTTTTTTGTTTTGACTTTATTATTATTATTGTTATTATTATTATTATTATTATTATTATTATTATTATTATTGAGTTATTATATTTCCGTGACGTTAGACTAGCGTGCCTGCCTCTCACCCGGAGGCCCCTGGTTCTGTCAGGGATTCTAGAAACTGACGCGAGGGCTGGAACAGGGTGCACTCAGCCTCTTGAGGACAATTGAGTAGCTGTCTGACAGTGAGGTAGCGCCCTGGTCACGAAAACCAAGATCGGCCGAGGGGACCCGATGCGCTGATCACTCGTCACTTCAATATCTGCAGGCCAAATGGCTGGCCAGTGGTCGCTTGGTAGGCCTAGGCCCTTCATGGGCTGTAGTGCCAGGGGTTATTTAATTATTTGTTATATTCGATGCATACGTTTTTGAGTGAAAGGTGTTACGACTATAAAAGCCGACAGACAAAATAATATATGAAGCAATTATTACAATCAAACCATATTTGAACACATCGCACAAGCTGTTTATTAAATCAAATATATCGTTACTAGTACAAATAAATATTATCCCATAAACTAGTGTCCGATTGTTCTATTTTTAACTCCATATTACGGATCCGTATTATTAACTTCAACATAAGCTAAAGGTGACTAAAGTTGCTTTGGGCCCTGGACACAGTGGGAATGCAACCCGCAATCCAACTGTCGCAGCTAAACAGAGACAGCGGGAAGTGTGTCATGTGCGAGAGCCATCAATCAGAATTAATTAATCGACAAATTCTGATAATTCAAATGTAGTTAGTAAATTATATAAGTTCTTTCTAACCATTTAGCATTCATTTTTGGTAGTTGTGATGATATTGCTTGTAGTTCCAAGGGGAGAAAGATGAAGTTTTAGTTTGTTCACTTACACAACACAAAATTCAGTTTTCCCGTCTTGACCAATGGAGAGCCGTTTATATCATCCTCTTATAATAACAAATTTACTACACACAAAATATGTGATTTTACATCAGGCTCAAGAATCAGAGCAAAAATCAATCAGAGAAACCGCTCTCTTCTTGCATTCCATTACGTGATATGTATCTCACTGTTCTTCACACAAAACACATGTAGACTACACTGATGGCTAGCCTGGTGAAAGGATTTCCTGGCACAAATACGATGATGGAAACAGTACATCGTAAAGCATGTCATCACGTGTCTCAGCTCGTATTCCTCTTTCATCCAATCTTTGTTGATCAGCCTCTTATGATGCACCCCAGAATTTATAGAGATAGTCCAAAGAACTTCGCCCGGAAGGAGATACGCTTTTTATTATAACAACAACAACAACAACAACAACAACGACGACGACGACAACACAGTACATAGACAACAATCAACAGACACCCACCCACTAGAAATCAAGTATGGAAAAATAACGCAAGTGGAAAGTTTCAAATACCGGGCAGAGCTTATACAGAAAGAAGGACTGAGTTGGCATCCAATACAAAATTACAGAAAGCATACAGACTTATATGGAACCACTACAACGACAACAAAAAAGTATCTCTATTAATTCCAAACTACGAGACTATAATACTGCAGTCTTACCAGAGGCCTTATACGCTTCAGAAACAACAGCAATCAAGGGAAGAACAAAAATCACAGAACTAGAAAAACAAGAGAGAAACATTTTGAGACAGATCTACGGGCCAGTTTAGAAATAGGGAATATGGATAAAGAGACCGACAATAGAACTGTACAAACAGACAGACGATTACAAACATCATAAGGAAAAGAAAGGTAATATTTTATGGACATATACATAGGATGAACAAGGACAGACTGACCAAGGAGATGTGTAATATAATATTATGAATAGTACACTACCAATTGGGTAAACATCTGTGTAAGACCTCAAGAAACTGAGCATCTTTCCAAACGACATGACAGATTGGAAAATATACAGAAAACAGAAATTTGAGTAAACGCCCAAAGAGGAGAAAACAGGAAAGCAGTGTACAGAAGAGACAAAGAGGAAGCAGAGTGAATATATGCTAGGTTTCGGGATGAGAGAAGGAAGGGCCAGGAAACGAACCATGAAAATTGGTTGTGGTTTAATGCTCTCCTTAAGGGGGAATTAACGATAATAATAATAATAATAATAATAATAATAATTTCCTAATGTTACTGGTTTTACGTCCCTTTTTACTACTGCGGCATTAAGAGACTCCCGGGTGTCGCAATTTTGCCCCGGAGATTAACTATAACGCGCCAGCAAATCCCTGAGACGGCTGTTGTTGCTGTTGCTTGAGTCTTTCAGGCCTTTTGACTGGTTTGATGCAGCGCTCCATACAATACTTCCCTGTCCTGAGCTAATCGTTTCATCTCTACGTAGCTACCACACCCTACATCTGAGGAAATCTGTATAACATATTCCAGACTTTGTCTACCCCTACAGTTCATATCCTCGACCCTTCCTTTCATAGCTATGTTTGCTATTCCTGGGTGCCTTAGTATCTGTCCTACCAACCTCTCTTTTCTTTAGAAGTCGCCAAAAACATCCCTCCTCTCCCACGTGCCTTAATACCTCTTCATTAGTAACCCTATCTACCCATCTGATCATCATTCTCCTGTAACACCACATTTCAAACGCTTCAATTTTCCTCTTTTCTGCTGCTCCAATAGTCCAAGTTTCCACTTCCATAGTGCGCCACGCTCCAGACAAAGGCTTTCAAAAATGACTGTCTTAATACATAAATCTATATTCGATGTCAACAGATTCCTTTTCTGTTGAAATGATTTCCTTGCCTGGGCTAACCTACTTTTTATATCCTCTTTGCTTTGTAATTCAGGTGATGGTTGGGAAGGAGGCGACCGGGGCCTTACGTTAGAAACAATTCTGGCATTTTTCTGGAGTAGATGTGGAAAACCACAGGAATTCACTTTCAGAATGGCTCAGATGGGAATCAAACCCATCTCTTCTCAGTTTTGTCTCACAAGGCTGAATGTACCCAGTCTCTTCCCTCATACCAGAATTAAATTCCTTGGCAGAGCCGCTACACTTCGAGGTGGTCATTAAGGTACTATACTCTCTCAATATTTTCAAGGGTTTAAAAATTGGAAATCCACGGAAAACAATTGAGTCGTCCAGTTGCAAAACTCGTTTAATCCACTTGTGAATAAGAATCATTTTCATGATAAACGTTTATCTGGACTGTCTTACGTATCTTTTGTGCTTGTAGTTCTCTACTTTTTGCTTTGTGGTTTTGGTTTTTGGTTTTGTGTTTGTTTTCTGCTTTTGCTTTTTGCTTTGTGTTTCTTGTTTCTTGTTTTCTGATTTTGCTTTTGTTTTTTAATTGTGCTTTTTTCTTCGTCTTTTTGTTTTTGGTTGTGTTTTTTTTTCTGGAAAATCAAAATAAAACAAAACAAAATAAAACAAAATAAGCAAAACAAAATCAAAGTAAAGTAAAACAAAATAAACAAAACAAAATAAAAACAAAACAAAACAAAAAATAAAACAATTTAAAACAAAATAAAACGAAATAAACAAAACAAATCAAAATAAAGCAAAACAGAACAAAATAAAGCAAAATAAAACAGAACAGAACAAAAAACAAAACAAGAAATTAAACAAAACAATTTAAAACAAAATAAAACGAAATAAAATAAAACAAACACAAAATGAACAATACAAAATCAAAATTATACAAAACAAAATAAAATTAAACTATACAAAATAAGAAAAATAAAATAAAATAATTAAATAAATATACGACATGATCTTTATTCACAAGTGGATTGAACGAGTTTTGCAACTGGACGACTGAATATTGTAAGAACGGCCAGCGATAGGTTTAGAGTACATTCGTCTCTCAGATGAGCTCAGCTGTAAGGCTGGCCATAATGAAGTTTTACACGGAGCTTGTCACTCATTGTCAGTCCCTTGTGGTGGCAGTGGACGAAGCTTATTAGGAACAGTTTCCGCCAGGGATGCTGTGATAGATGAGCGGAGCTGTTGTCATGGCAACAGGATGGCTCGCTAATAGCTAAGCTTCACACGTCGCGAACCGGCACACTCAACCACTCGATAGGGGCGAAGCTAACTTCTTCCCTGGGTCAGCGGTAGTAGGCCGAGGAAGTCTTGAATTTTCAAGCCCTGCAGTAGTCCACGCCGCCCCGAGTCGTAATATCTCGGCTTTAAAAGGATTTCTTATGATCATAATTGATGATTACAAGGCGAAACTAATAACATTGCACGCATAGGTTACCTAGTAGTGCAAACAGATTGCCTCAATATCTCAAGACTAAAAAAAAAAAAAAATGTTATTACTGTAATATTTATTTATATTCGTGGGGTGCCACAAATATATGGTAACAAATGTAACTTTTCTTAAAATTGGGCCTTTTTGCTCTTTGACTGCATATATAGGCTACAGGGTGAGGCACTTAAAACTGTTTTTCAGAATATTTGGAAAAATACAAATCGGATTTTAAAAAGTTGCAATAAAAGTTTTTCACCTCGAAGAGGGACATCCAATAACATAAAGCTCGACCCCCCCCCCCATACACCACCCCGGGGACGGGAGGGGAGGTGACTGAAATATTAAATAGGAACCCCTATTTTTTTACTGCAGATTTGGATTTTCTGTGAAAAAATATGTTACTATTGTATGAAATTTTCTTTTCGTTTCATGATAGATGGCGCTGTAATGGGCAAAAATGAAAACGAGTTGAAATTGTTGAAAAATGGTATATCTCAAAAAATGCACATCAGATTAGGAAAATCAAAGTAACTTTTTTGACATTTTTGAAAATGTTATGTGACACCGTCAACCCTCCCGCAATGCACTCTTAGACTAATTGTAGCGTTACCCAGGAACAATGACGTGGACGTAATAGTAATTTGTTCCCTTCGGGGTGCTTAATTTTGGTGATTCCCCTTGGCTCTCACTATTTCGGGATGCTCGATTACTATGAGTCTTGCCTATCACTATCTCGGGGTGCTTGTTTACAAGGAGATTGTCGATTACAACGCCATCTATCATGAAACGAAAAATATGTTTCATACAAAAGTTACATATTTTTTTCATTGAGAATCCAAATCTGCAATACAAAATTGTATCATTTTCACAATCACCCCAAGGCGTAGGCGTGCTCGTTTAATCATGCACCACGGCCGCACGGGCAGTTGCAGCAAGTCCGGAGGTCTCAGGGTAGAATCCCGAATCTGCCAGTGGCATACAGGCAATCAGAAAAGTTCAATACACACCCAACTACACGGAAAGATGGACCAAGATGCCCCAAACCCCAGGATTGAATGAACAATATTAACAACTTTCGTAATAATAATAATAATAATAATAATGTCGTATGGCCTCGGATGCCGGGTGCAAGCTTTGTTATTTGACACCCTAAGGGTAGCTTGCATGTCGAATTTCGTTGTTCCTGTAAGCACTATTAAGTCAAGGAGGTTAGATACCAGCTCCTTTAACACTATAGCGCTTTCTAGTAGAGAAATGAGGAACTTTGTGTTGGCGGTAAATCTCGAGATTAATTTTGCCATTATGAACACGGCCTACTGAATTCAAATGGGTACTTTGACATGCCAACATCGTATGACAACTTTCATAATAGTCTCGCACTTTCGGTGTCCACTAGCTACGAGCATGGGATTCAAGCATTGAGCGTTCCTTTTCGAAAGAGAATGCAGACAATATTGTCGTCTAAGATATTCTGTCCAGGCCTCACTACTCATGTACGACATGAACGTTCTACCGTGGGAGTTCATATCGTTGTGTGTGACGGGAGAGTCATGACTTGGGGGACCAATGTGGATCTGAGGTCAACTGTGCCACGTAGCGGGTAGAGTGGGCGTGGTTCAAGCTATTCAAGGAGATGTATCTAACAGGTTGGTATTCTGCAGAAACACTAATTAAATTAATCATTTTATTAACGCAGCCAATGGTCGTCATTCATTTCCTTTTCAGGACGGGTCAGGGAAGGGATGTCTGAGGGAATTCGACCGTGGACCTGTTGAAAGGTGCCATCCCGCCATTTTCTTGGCGGTGAAAATAGTAAACCATGAAAATCATTTCCAGGATGACCAAAGTGGGCTTCGAATCCACACTCTCCCGATGTCAACGAGGAACTAGGTTGCACGTTAGCAGGGCAAGTTTAGAATCCTGTCCTAGAAGTTCCGGATTTGTAAAGGAAAATTGTAGTTTTACGTGACCGTTAATCTCGAGATCATAAGCCACGCGACCTGCTTTTTACGTGGAATCCGAACCACAGGACATGGCATTTCACTTTGAAAATCTCACATATATTGACCGGGAATCGAATCCGGTCCGACGTGTTGAGAGGCCAACAGCTTGATTACTGTGCCACCACGCCCCCCTCCGGATTTGATATCAAGCTCTGTCATAAAATGTAATTTTGGTCAGAGGGCTAGAAGGGGTACCTTCAAACTCATGGGGTAAAAAAAAACAAAAAAAACAACATACTATTGGCAAACTTCACAAGAACAAAATCCTCCCTATTTTGCCTAACCTTTGCAGATGACTTTGCTATTCCTTATAACAATAGTTAAGAAGCAATCCATTCCACAAGTATGGGTGAAAGTATTTACAATAATTATAGGGGCAGGTTAAGATATTGTTAGTGGTCATCGACCTTCAAAACATAAGATTGTAGTCATAGAATGAGGTGGCTTCGGTGGCGTAGTTGGCAGCATGCTGAGCTTCTATGCCCAAGGTCGCGGGTTCAAACCCGGCCGCATTCATTGGATTGTTTTAAGAGCGTTAAAAATCCCCCAGTATGCCTTCCCTCGGAGAGGAAGTAAAGGCGGCGGGCCTATTGTCATACATTTATGGCATGTAAAAGAACCTTCTACTAACTAAACTTGTGTGAAGCTACATTTGTAGGTTAGATTTGATTAATGCTCTTTAAGTTCCAACGTTCGTCAACGGACGCTGGTTGCGATGGCATCTAGTAGTAGCCAAGTTCACAGCTAGGTGTCGTGGACGGTAGCATTTGGTAGAGAAAGTAGGAACTACTTGAAATTATCGTCTGCAGGCCTTACGTGAATTAAAAACAGATAACACACACTAATACAGCCATCACAATTAACACCGGTTATCAGACAGATTCTACACACACCCAAAGTACACGGGGCTACAAGACCGCGTTGTCACAGCCCCTAAACTGAGAAATCAACCAACCAAAACATAGATTGAACAGTTTAAGTGCCAAGGATCTGATGATGACCGCTTGATGATCGAAACTGGTCATCCAGTGTATTTATTTATCTCATGTGAATATTTCAAGATTAGGGAGGCATCCCATTACAATTGGGTAGAATCGTGTTGACCGACTGAAAAGCATTTAGTTTTTATAGCTGGGCAACAATGAACAATGGTTTCAAACACAATAACACAATTATCAAACAAGAAGAATTTTAAGCAGCTGAAACAAGATAATTGCGGGCAGATGCCCAATTAAAAACATCGAAGAGAAAAAAGAGAAAGATCCTCAAGAAAAATTTTAGGACCAACTTATGAAGACTGAGTTTAGAAGAAAACTGAGCCACATGCCACCTCCTTTGGTCACCTTTTGTTCTCTTCCAACACAGGATGTCTTTCATTTTCCCGCCGTTTCTTTTATTGGCTGATACCCTCATTTTCTAGGGATCAGACCTCTAATTTTTCGTGTTATCTCCTGCCCTAAAGGAGGCAAAGAGTGTAGCCCCAACGTGCATGGTGCACCCAGGATAGTACTACACGCTTAGGCCACGGCTGGTTATGTTCGGGAGTTGGCAACCCTGAAGGACTTCTAACATGGCTCAGTCTTTTCCTTTAACTTTGGGTAGGACCCTTGTTGGTTGGTTCCTCAGTTTAGGGGCTGCAACAACGCGGTAATGTCGCCCCGTGTACTTTGGGTGTGTGTAGAATCTGTCTTTTAACCTGTGTTAATTGTGATGGCTGTATTAGTGTGTGTTATCTGTTTTTAATTCAAGTAAGGACTGCAGACATTCAATTTTCAAGTAGTTCCTACTTTTGTTACCAAACGCCACCATCAACGACTACTAGTTTTTAACTTGGTTACTAGATGCCACCGCAGTCCACTCTTGGCGACGAACTCGGGAACCTATAAGCGTTAGTCAAATCTAACCTATAATTTAGTTTCACACAAGTGTAATTAGTGAAAGGTTCTTTTACATGCCATAAATCTATGACATGGGACCACCGGCTTTACTTCCCTTCCAAAGGATGGCATACTGAGGGATTTTTAACGCTCTTAAAAATCCGACGACTTCAGCCGGGTTTGAACCCGCGATCTTGGGCATAGAAGCACAGCATGCTACTAACTACGCCACCGAAGCGTCACCCTCTTTCCCTTTCCTAACTGAATTCAATACCTCAACATCCTTCCCTCAATCCTCAGTTTTCGATGACTGCGGGCATTTCTGTTAATTCGTTTCAGAGGCTTGGGACACCTTGATCATCAGCGCAGTTTACTTGGGTGTGTTCAATTTGATAACCTGAGTTTCTCTGGTGGCTGTAGTAGTCTGTATAAACGTAGTTATTAAGGCCGGGAATGGAGTACGTGTATCCGGGCCTTAAAAGATTCTATCCCGGCATTTACCTGAAGAGAGCGAGGAGAAACCTAGGGGATACCACACTCAGGATAGCCATAGCCATCGCCGGGATTCGAACCTCTGATCTCCGGACTTTCTGTAGCTTCTCATATCGGTCGTGGTGGATGATTAACACGCACGGCTATGCCCTGCCACGCCGTGGAGAGAGAGTATTTCTTTTTGAGAGGCATGACCTAGATGTTTTACCCCCTTTAAACAGCAATCAACTCATCATAACACCCTCTATGTAGAAGTAATATTTGGAAGCTACGTTACAATTCAATCAATCGGAGCTGAAACGCATTAAGTCAAGAATGGTCATATTTAAACATTTAGAATTCTGAAGTATTGATCCATGTGCCTTGGAACGGCATAAGAGAGAATTAAGTCAGCCTTTCTTTAAGGCAGAAACCACTGCTACATGTAGTGCGATGAGAGGAGAAACGCATTAAGTCAATGACTTGAGCGCCGTATTCCGTACTTAATGTTGGCCGGACTGCCGTATTCCCACGCGTTACAGTGGTATTGCAAATTATATTTTTAAAGGGGTTAGGTGGTTTTTATGTTACAAATCCATTTTTAAATGAAATATTATGTGAAATTTTCATTCTGGATGGCTTTATGTCACACCAAACAGACCACGGAGCTGAAAGGCATTAGGTCAAGTATCCAAACTTGATTAGAAAAATATGTTTATTAAATTTAAATTAATATTCCGCCAACAAAAATATTGCCTCAATAGTTCTGTTCTGTCAATGGCGTTTTTTCTGTCACCTGAAAAGTGGTGAAAAATGACTTAATACTCTTCAGCTCAAGTCGTCGGATTTTAAGAGCGTTAAAAATCCCTCAGTATGCCTTCCTTCGGAGGGGAAGTAAAGTCGGCGGTCCCATGTCATAGATTTATGACATGTTAAAGAACCTTCCACTAATTCCACCTGTGTGAAGCTAAATTATATAGGCCTAGGTTAAGAATGTAAACAACGCTGTTAGGTTCATACGTTCATTGCCAAGAGCCGACTGCGGTGGCGTCTAGTATCTAAGTTCTGAACTACAAGTCGTTGACGGTGGCGTTTGGCGGCAACTATTTGAAAAATTCAAAGTCTGCAGTCCTTACTTGAATTAAAAACAGATAACACACAGTAATAGTCATCACATTTAACACCGGTTATCAGACAGATTCTACACACACACCCAAAGTACACGGGGCTACATGACCGCGTTGTCGCAGCCCCTAATCTTCAGCTCCGACCGATTCAATAAATATTCTGTTTGAGGTTAAGAAGTGGATGGTGCGTGCATTAGACAGTGAAACAGCCTCAATTTTCCTTGCGGACACAGAAAGACTGGCTGGGAAGTCAAAGGAATGACCTATTTGGCTACGATCCAACCTGCGCGTCTTCCGATTCGAAGATACAAGTGTAAGTTAATTTGGTGGGTATTTAAAATATTTCTTTGTCTGCGCTTGAAGATCAATTGTAAGTTATTTTAAGCATTATTAACAGTATAAGTGAACGGCAGATACGTTGTGATTCAACAAAGCTTACTGCAAGTTTCCATGTATTATATAAGTCTATCTCGTGGAGTAGTGACTAGCATTTCTTAAATCTGGTTTGAAGCCTAGAACGGGGTAGGCCAACCACGTGCAACAGCCGGTCTCCGGCCCGCTCCGCTGGCCCATTAATAATAATAATAATAATAATAATAATAATAATAATAATGATAATACTAATAATATTGTTATTGGTTTTACGTCCCTTTTAAATACTGCGGCTTTGAGAGACACCGGGATGCTAGAATTTTGCCCTGACGGGGATTTTTAACGTGCCAGTAAATCTACTGACACGGCTCCCTCACATTACCGCACCCTCAAATGCCAACTTGCTGCGCCAGGATTAGATCCTGCAACTTCGGGCACAGCAAGCGGGAACGTTACCGCTGAGCCACGCAGCCAGCCTGATGATCCCTTTCAGCCGGGCCGCCTGATCACTTATTGAATCTGCCTGGTGCCAACAACAGTCCCCAAACGTTCTCTCACTCGACCTTGGAAACGGAATGTATGGGATCATCATGTATGGGATAGGCCTAATCAATGAGAAATGAAAATACCTGCCACTTTCAAACCCTGTGGCAGCACGATAAATCATTTTGTAAATTAGCTTTCGGCGCATTAGAAGATTTGCTGGATATTGAAGTATTAGAAACCATTTTTCAGTGTTTACTAACTGAAAAGCTTTGTATAACAGCTGACCCAATGCCCAGTAAATTGAGAGCGATCAAGGGAACTATTCGCGAGTGGCGGAGTTCTTTCCGGTCACGGAGAGAGTCCCTCATTTTGTGAAGGCTAAGGATAGGTCATACAAGATCCACCCACTCGTACCTAATGAGAAGCCCCCCCCCCCCCCTTTGTACCTGTGGAGCCGTTTTCACCGAGGCCCACATTTTAACCGAGTGTGTGGATCTTGCTGACTTACGAAGAAACCTTGGTTTGCAGATGACACTCAAAATTATATTAGCCGATGATGTGGTGGCTGCTGATCTCGTCATCCACTTTATAAGTGAGAGTGGATTAGGGCCAGCTATCTAAATTTACAAGTGATGATTGACTCAAAGACTTGGTTCTTTTTTGAATTCTGTTTTTTTTTGTAATCCGTATTTTTTTATTATAATTATTAGTTTTTTTAATTTTTTTGTTTTATTATTTTTAGATCATTTCGGCTTCCACCTCCAAAATTTCACTATGTATTCTAAATTTGTAAAATTTAATCTGTGTTAAGAGGGGCAGATGACCTCGTAGTTCCTCCTCTTAAAACAACAATAACTAACAAACTTTGTATAATATTATGGTGTTTGAAGCAATTTTCAGTGTTGCCTTAGTAAACAAAAGTTTGGTGCTTTTCAGTCGGTCAACAAGATTGTACCCAAATGAGATGGGTTATTCCCTAATCCTGAAGTCGAGTGCAAACAGTGGCCAAGTGAACTGCCCTCAATAGGACCGCGCAAGACTCAACCAGATAAATAGTCTGTACTGTATAATACAATCTAAATTGACCATTTACAACAACCACATAATCAGTCCAAACAAGCAAATTCCGGAGGTCAATCACCACTTCCAGTATCTCAACAAGACATCACATAAACTACAACTAACAAATACGGACGAGTTACATTATCTCAACTAATACTGCAACTATATAAGTGCACATATTGTAAATATTTTCACCCACACTTTCAGACATAGATTTTATAGCCTAAGCGTAATGGATCTGATGATGATCGCTTGACGATCGAAACTGGTCTTCCAAGTGTATTTATTATTCTCATGTAAGAGTTTTCAGGATTAGGGAATAACCCATCTCATTTGGGTACAATCGTGTTGACCGACTGAAAAGCACCAAACTTTTGCTTTCTATAACGTAGATGTGCTTGAAAAATGTAATGTCAGATTTCAAGACTTCAGGAAGGAGGAAGTTAATTTCAGTATTTTCTCATCACCATTCGGCATTGACGTGAGGAGTGCTCCTGAAAATTTTCAAGTGGAACTTTTTGAACTTCAGGAGGGCTTGGCTTTGAAAGAAGTACAGGGTGTCTCAAAAATTATACTAACACTTCGAATGACTATAAAATGATTATTTATGAACATAGAGACAAGTATAACGGCTTCAATTATAGAGGAGACATGTAATTAAAGACTCATGTTCGCAAATGTTCAAATTTATGACCATCAGTGTCCAGACAAAGCTGATAACGCGAAGCAATGGATTCGCAAGCGTTACGACAAAGTTCATTTGGAATTTCGTGACATTGTCTGTCAATTTCCAATTTCGTGTTGGAATGTAGGATTTCCAGCGCAGACGCTTCATGATGAGATGGACGCTATCTTTTGAGATGTGTCTCTCTCGAGCCGTTTGTCGTAGTGATTTCGGTGGGGATCGAGTGAGGGCTTCCTGCACCTGTCCTTCTTTTCTAGGACTGGTGGATGACCGTGGTCGTACAGAACGTTTCTTGTTGACGTTGTGAACGGTTCCATCTGCTTCAAATTTATCTCTGATGCGAGCAATGGTCCGGTGCGTTGGTGGCGGTTTGTCTAACTCCTCGACACTGACGGTGATCAATTTGAACATTTGCGAACATGAGTCTTTAATTACATGTCTCTTCTATAATTCAAGCCCTTAAACTTGTCTCTACGTTCATAAATAATCATTTTATAGTCATTCAAAGTGTAGTACATTTTTTGAGACACCCTGTATATAAGGACACCCGTTAACAAGATTTTTATGTGAAATACCTTCCATGCAAAAAGTACCCTAACGTAAGGAGGATAGCATTGTTTGGCTGCACGTATCTGTGTGAGCAGCTCTCCTCGGGCATGAAGCGGATTAAATCCAACGAGAGGCGAAAGATAACCGATCTCCACCTTGAAAACAGCCCCCGCGTTGGGATATTCAGTGTACCACTGAACATTTAGAGCCTTTTTCAGAACATAAACAGCCAAATTCTCCATTCAAATCGGAAGTAAATACATGTGTACTCTGCACCATTCATCCCTAAGCACATCTCTGCGCCATTCATCTCTCCACATGCGCCTTTCCCTATACCATCGGTGGGACGCACAGGGTAACCTGGCAGGAGCCACCCTGGATTGTAATCCATATTCCAGCAAAGTGTTCCTGATGGTCCTAGCCGATATTGTGGGTGCACGGTCCGAATTTGCGTTGCGGTCGCCGTGCGATCGGGAATAGCCGCTCATCTGATGCGGTGGCCCTGGCGTGAATCTGTGGTTGTTTCATTTGAGGGGTTTGGACATTGTGGTCATTTAGCCTCGTGTATTTGGATGTGTTTAGAATTTCTGATAACGTGTGTTATTGAGGTGTCTGTAGTACTGTGTGTATTCAATTCAGGCGATGATTGGAAAGGAAGCGGCCGTGGTATTAAGTTAAAAACCATCCCGACATATGCCTGGAGTGGAAGTGGGAAAACACGGAAAACTACTTTAAAGATGGCTGCATGGGAATCAAACCCTCCTCTTGACAGTATTGCCTCACCTATCCCAGGCATGTTCAACTTGGAACACAAGATGGGCCAACCACAGAGGACTTACAGACGTCACGGGCCCAAAACAATAAATAATATTTTCACAACAACGTTGTAGAAACTCGTTCATCATAACCCCTGGCACTACAGCCCATGAGGGCCTAGGCCTACCAAGCGACCGCTGCCCAGCCATTTGGCCTACAGATATTGGGGTGACGCGAGGTCAGCGCGTCGTGTCCCCTCAGCCGTTAATCTTGGTTTACGTGACCGGGGCGCTGCCTCACTGTCAAACAGCTACTCAATTGTCCTCATAGTCCACCCCGTTCGAGCCCTTAACGTCCGTTTCTAAAATCCCTGACTGACCCAGGAATCGAACCCAGGGGCTCCGGGTGAGAGGCAGGCGCGCTACCCCAACATCACGGGGCCGGCTAGGGGAGTTGAGTAGTGTAATTAATTGTGATCTATACTACTCCCAGAAATCATATTTTACAAAATTATAAAACTGTCAAAACTTGTACTGAAAACATTATTTCGGCTCGTGCAACAAAATTTGAATTGAAGAATGGATTTCAGGGGAGCGTATGCTCGCGAGCACTTGCTTTGGCTCGTATGACGAGATCACCAAATATCATTTAGAGAGCACCAGGTTGAGTACGCCTGATCTAAGGGGTTAATGTAACACGATATCTTACCATAGAGAGCCTGGAACAAGCTCGGCCCATGTTCCCGAACCGGGTCAGCCACTGACTGCGGTGTCAAAAGGCAGCAATCAACTTACCACTTAGCGGACGTGATTGCCATCACAGATGTGGCCTTAATGTTGTGCAACAGTGAGGCTGTATTATCCTGTACTTACCGATAATCGATACGGCCATTCCACATTGTTATTGCAAATACAATGAAAGTCATATCTGCACGCCATTTCCCTTATCACAGGGTTGACATTACATCGTAATGGTGCAAATATGAACCAACAATCGTGAACTACTATATCAAATACAGCTAGGTGTCTTTATAATGGACAACAAGTGTGGCATGGTGCTCTTATTGGAGACACCCCGCGATCTAGGCATAGCCTAAGAGGCCCATGATTTAAAAAATAAAAAGCTTGAAATAGAACATTTTTTACTTTATGAAAATATTGGCATTCACGGCTAAATAATCAAATCTAAAATCTTCTATTTTCTTTTTCCTGCGTCTGTTGTGGGATTTCTCCGGGGGTACCAGGTTAAGCTCATAAGCAGAGTCTCGGTACGTGTCCAAGGTAACAGGATCGAATTCTGGCGCAGACAGCTGGCATTTGAGGGTGTGCAATGTGAAGAAGCCGATTCAGTAGATTTACTGGCGCGTTTAAGATACCTTTCGGGGAAAAATTACCCCCCCCCCCCCCCCCGTGGCGTCTAATAGCCGCAGTAGTTAAAAGGGTCGAAAACCAATAACTTTATTATTATTATCTTGGTACACCATTCTTGGACTACCGCTGGGGTAGTGAACAATGTGTGTGTGTGTAACAGTAGCTTCATTCCAGTGATAACCACAGTTTCGTTGCAAAGATGGCGATTTAAAATAGACTGACGCTATCGAGGAAATGAGCAAATCGGAGTGAAGAATTGAGAGGGGAGTACTGATTGAAAACAAAAATGAAAGCGATACGTGGGGATGGTTGGTTGGTTCTTAAGTTTAGGGGCTGCGACAACGCGGTCATGTAGCCCCGTGTACTTTGGGTGTGTGTAGAATCTGTCTGATAACCGGTGTTATTTGTGATGACTGTATTAGTGTGTGTTATCTGTTTTTTAATTCATGTACGGACAGTAGACTTTTGAATTTTTCAATACTTTTGCTGCCTAACGCCACCGTCAACGACTACTAGTTCAGAACTTAGCTACCAGACGCCACCGCAGTCGGCTCTTGGCAACGAACGTAGGAACCTAAGAGCATTGTTTACATTCTTAACCTATACAATTTAGCTTCACACGGGTGTAATTAGTGGAAGGTTCTTTATCATGCCATAAATCTATGACATGCGACCGCCGGCTTTACTTCCCCTCCGTAGGAAGGCATACTGAGGTATTTTTAACGCTCTTAAAAATCCGAAGACTTCGGCCGGGTTTGAACCCGCGATCTTGGACATAGAAGCTCAGCATGCTACCGACTACGCCACCGAAGCCGCCGATACGTGGGGAGAAAAGATAAATATGAGGGGGCGTGAAAATAAAACTAATTTCTTAACAGAAATAAAGGTAAAGGTAGGAAGGACATTGTAGAATATGAAAGGAGGGTGGAAAAGAGGAGTTGGCACACCAAGGCGGGAGGTAGGATGAAGGCTGGTGCAGATAATAAGGAGGAAAAGAGAAGATGAAAGGTAAAACAGCATAGCCTAGTGATGGTAGAAGAGGTAATTGCAAATACACATTTTGAATGAAAGATGCACAAAATATAACAAGTAGTTCCGTAAAGAACTATACAGCCTATTTTCATATATCCTGCTCATGTTAATTTCTTCTAACAACATACAAAATTTCAGTTTAATTGCTGTAACAGATTCGTAGATATTGAGAACCGTCTAAATATTTCAGATTGTCGCCAGGTTGGATTTTTATTTTTGTACTATTACATTAAGATTATTGTGTACGTGGGGTATTCAGACCTCAATCGCATGATTAGAACACAAGAAGTAAAAACGAGATTTTAAAATTACGCACAGCAGCCATCTTGTGATTATGCAAACAATTGAAATAAAGTAGATGCCAGTGGATCAACATTTGTATAAGCATTTAACGTGCAACGTTTCACGGCACTCGGATAGTTAATTCGCGAGAATCGTCCATTTAAATATTTATACTTCGCGTCGCCGCCATGTTGGATTTGTGCTCACCAGGTTAATGAAAGTCCTATAGGTGAACATATGTTCATAGTCTCTATGAACATAAAAAAATCAGTTTGATTGCTGTAAAAGATTCACAGATATTGAGAACCGTCTAAATATTTCGGAAGCTCGCCATTTAGGATTTTTATATGTATAGGCCATAGAATTATGTACTATTCAAGGAAAATTAATGCCTAGGTTCATTATTCAAAATTTCACTTCGATCGCATGATTACGACACAAGAAATAAAAACTTAATTTTAAAATTTCGCACAGCCGCCATATTGAGGTTATGTAAACAATTGATTTAAATTAGATGGCAGTGCATTACAATCTGCAAAATCACTTACTGTACCACATTTCACTGCGCTCAGAGAGTTAAATCACGAGGAAAGTCTATTAAAATATTTCAAATTCGCTTGGTCGCCATGTTCGTTTTTTACTTTACAAGTTTATGAAATATATATAGATAAACTTGTACCAGTACCCTTTATCACAGTACAAAATTGCAGGGTAATATCTGTAATAGTTTCGGAGATATAGAATGTCAGTGAAATATTTCGCACAGCCACCATTTTGAGGTTATGTAAACAATTGAACTAAATTAGACTCCAGTGCATTACTATGTGTATAAACACTTGCTGTACCTAGTTTCATTACGTTTGGATGGTTAAATCGTGAGAAAAGTCTATTTAAAAGTCTCAACTTCGCTTGGTCGCCATGTTCGTTTTCTACTTTACAAGTTTATGAAATATACATAGGTAAACTTGTATCAGTACCCTTTATCACCGTACTAAATTGCAGGGTGATATCTGTAATAGTTTCGGAGATATAGAATGTCAGTGAAATAGTTCGCACAGCCGCCATTTTGAAGTTATGTAAACAACTGAACTAAATTAGACTCCAGTGCATTACAATTTGTATAAACATTTGCTGTACCAAGTTTCATTACGTGTGGATAGTTAAATCGCGAGAAAAGTCTATTTAAATGTCTCAACTTCGCTTGACCGCCATGTTCGTTTTCTACTTTAAAAGTTTATGAAATATACATAGGTAAACTTGTATCAGTACCCTTTATCACCGTACTAAATTGCAGGGTGATAACTGTAATAGTTTTGGAGATATAGAATGTCAGTGAAATATTTCGCACAGCCGCCATTTTGAAGTTATGTAAACAATTGAACTAAATTAGACTCCAGTGCATTACAATGTGCATAAATATTTGCTGTACCAAGTTTCATTACGTGTGGATAGTTAAATCGCGATGAAAGTCTATTTAAAAGACTCAAATTCGCTTGACCGCCATGTTGGTTTTGTAGTCACCAGGTTTTTGAAAGTCTCATAGGTGAACTTCTAGTAGTACCCTTTATCACCGTACACAATTTCAGGGGCGGTATCGGTAATAGTTTCGGAGATATTGAATGCTAGTGAAATATTTCGCACAGCCGCCATGTTGGATTGGTGAGACGTAACAAAATTTGAAGGGCACGGTCGAGGTCGCCGGGAATAGTGCTATGAACATACCGAGTTTCATTGAAATCGCTCCAGCCGTTTAGATTTTATTAGGGGGGGACACACACACGAATCACACACACACACACACACACACGGACAAAAGGTGATCTCATAAGCCTATTTTTTCAAAATTGAAAATAGGCTAAAAATATAAAGCATATTGTACTTCTTTGTTGGAGGAACTAAAGAGTTCCCTCAACAGTATCTCCTTCATTTAGAATAATTTTTGTGAAAGGACAATTAACAGGATTCACTACTCCCAAACCTATAAACAATAATAAATTCATCAAACTGCACTCGCCGTTTCACAAAAAGAGGTTTTGTGTCTATTCAGTTCATAATATTCAGGAGTGCACGGTTATTTTATTATTTGGAACGTAAGTACCTTATTAAACCATTGTTGAATAATTTAGGGGCTTTGTGACAACGTAGTCATGTAGCTCAGTGTACTTGGGTGTATGCGGAATCATTCCGATAACCTGTGGCATTGTGATGGCCGTACTAGTAGATGTATATGCAATTAGGCCTAAGGCTAGGATTTTTGTGGCAGGCGAGCATGGTCGTAAGTTAGGTGCCATCCCAGCATTTGCCAGGAGTAGAAGTGGAAAGCCACGGAAAATCACTTCCAGGACGGCTGAGTAAGAAATTGAACCCTCCTCTTCTCGATTTGGCCTCACGAGGCTGAGTATACCCCGTTCCAGCCCTCAGACTAGAATTACATTTTTTGGTACAGCCGGGAATCTAACCCGGGCTCTGCGGTGACAGCCAAGAATACTATAAATCACGAGGTGGACTTTAAGGTAATAGTTGAACAAGTTGAGGTTGACAGGAAAGATAGACCACGAGGCCGATATATCGGCCAAGGGAGCTTCTGCTAAAAATGCCACCGGCCGATCTATGCCCAATTTTTCTAATTATTTTCGCGTTATTTTCAGTCACGCAGCGCTAAACTGTTGTATCAAGGACAACTTGGGAATCGTTATCTCTCAGAGTATATCAATGTGTTTAAATTCCGTGGATAACTTGATTTATAATACGTATTCTTTGAATATGCTGTAGTCAGCTGGCTTCTCACGTGTGTTATCTTTTGAAGTATTGTATGTTTATGATCTTGTTGGGAGCTAATTAAGATCTGTGCTGGACAAAACGGAGGCAGACAGGTTTTTCTCCGGGTACTTCGGTTTTCCCTGTCAAAATGTAATTCCAGAAACACTCTCCACTATCATTTAATTTCATCTGTCATTCATTTTATCATTTCCCCAGAGGAGTGTGACAGGCTTCGGCAGCCAGCACAGTTCATATCCTCGTCACTAGATGGGGGCTTCATTCATTCCATTCCTGACCCGGTCAGTCGACTGGAATCAGGCTGTGGATTTTAATTTTCATTAGATAGAGGGTAATGGAGGATACTAACTAGTAGAGAAATAGATGAAATCCTCAAAAGCGAAGACATTGTTCGATATATAAAATCACAAAGACTACGATGGCTGGGCCACATTGAAAGGATGGAAGACAAAAGAACACCAAAGATTATATATAAAGCCAGAACGGAAAGAAGACGACGCCCTGGTAAACCAAGGAATCGATGGAAAGATGAAGTGAGGTGGACTTGAAAACAATGAACGTACGACCCTGGAGAACAACTGTCCAAGATTGAGATCGATGGAAATCTGTGGTTAGTGAGTCGAAAGCTCACACCGGGCTGTAGTGCCAGACGACGGCGACGATGACGACGACTACGATGATGAACCTAATGCCGCAATACTGAATACACATATCTTTGTAGAAATTGATCGTACCTGAAACCTATTTGGTAGAATTGCTCTAAACTTCGATATTTATATACATTCAATAAGTATGAACATGTACAGTATATCACAAAAGATACTATTTTGATTTTGATTTATATTGAAATTTCCATTATTTTTACAGAAATATGTTTTAAAGGTTTTATTAAATCACATAAATGAAGCAAAATATTCATTATTCAACATCTAGTACGTTAGCAATATGTTTCCCTGCTACAAAAAATTATCAATATTTTATCTTACGAAATATAGGTAGGAGATAATTTTTATCAAACATTTGTAATTTTACTTAACTTGGCAGGCAATTTTAGCATAACCACTCATTAAATGCTTAGTGGCCAACGTTTTTGGCTGTCTGCCTGGAGGTCCAGGTTCCAATCCCGGCTCTGCCAAGAGATTTAATTCTGGTCTGAGAACTGGAACGGGGTACACTCAGGCTCGGGATTTAAAACTGAGAAGATACTGGAAGTGGTTTTCCGTGTGTCTGTTTATACTCCAGGCGAATGCCGAGATAGTACCTAGCGTAAGGCCAGGGCCGCTTCCTACCCAAATCCTACTTATATTAAAAAACGCATTCATTAGTACAGACATCACAGTGACACAGGTTATCACAAACCAACACACACACACACACACACACACACACACACACACACACACACACACACACACACACACACACACACACACACATGACCACGAAGTCATAAAGCCCCTAAAATAATCATCAACAACAATAGAAGTGGGAAACCACGGAAAACTACTTCCAGAATGGTTGAGGTAGGATTCGAACCTGCGTCTTGGTCATGTTTGCCTCAAGAGGCTGATCCTGAGTGTACTACGTTCCCGCCCTCAGGGAAGGAAAGCATTTCTACAGAGAAGGAATCTGTTGACATCGAATATAGATTTAGGTATTAGGAAGTAATTTTTGAAAGCCTTTGTCTGGAGCGTGGCACTCCATGGAAGTGAAACGTGGACTATTGGTGCAGCAGAAAAGAGGAGAATTGATGCGTTTGAAATGTGATGTTACAGGAGTATGATGAAGATCAGATGGGTAGATAGGGCTACAAACTAAGAGGTTAAGAAGAGTGGGAGAGGAGAGATGTTTCTGGCGACTGCTAATGAAGAGAAGAGATAGGTTGATAGGACACATACTAAGGCACCCAGGAATAGCAAGCTTAGTTGTGGAAGGAAGAGTCTAAGACAAGAACTGTAGGGGAAGACCAAGGTTAGAATATGTTAAACAGATTGCCTCGGATGTAGGGTGTGGTAGCTATGTCGAGATGAAATGATTAGCTCAGGACAGGGAGGCATGGAGATCTGCATCAAACAGGTCAAACGACCGAAGACTCAAGCAACAACGACCAGAATTACGTTTCTCAGCAGAGCCAGGAACCGAAGTCGGGCTTTCGCGGTGACATACAGCATGACAGTTACAGTACTATATACCATAAAGATTCACGGCCAGTGAATTTAAACTCAGCATTTTTTCTAGGTTTATGCCGCGTTCCGTGAGGGGTTTCCTGTGGGGAGTTCTAGGACGGACATTAAGAGCTCACTGATGAGCCAGCTTGGTGATCCTAGGCGAAACCCTAGACAAGACATTGCATAAACCTAACAAAAAATTGCTGACTTATAAATTACCATGTTTGTTGTGATGAGGGACAAATGGTAGTAAAGATTAATCCTCAGTAACAGCTTAATTAAGGTGACGCGGACCATACGACGTGGAGAACGAGCTGCGCCACACCATACCGCAATTTTTGAATCTCTACTGCGGACCTCGGAACTATTTAAGATCCCTAGACGGATTTTAGGCGGCTTAAAACAGCAGTTCCCGACACATTTTACACCTCTTTAGTGACAAATTTTAAAATTGCTCAGAAGTGTCGTCAAGTTAATAAAATGCTAGCAATAACAGTTTATGAGGCAGGTTCAATAACGCATGCGCAATGGCGAGGTGAATGACCTGCGTAAAGAGCGAGGGTCGCGCCGACCTGAGGGCTGCTGCTATGACACACTAACACTAATCCACTGCTCAAATCCACCTTGGACAGGTGTGTAAATCTCAGCCGAAATGGAAATACAAATTACCTTCTTAAGGTAATTTAGGGAGTTTGTAATTTTGTTTGTTCGTTTGTTTATTTGCTAGTTTGTTTTAGGGGCTTGAGACATCTTGGTCATCAGTTCCGTGTATTTCGGCGTGTCTTATATTTTTCTGATAACCTGTGTTTCCATGGTGACTGTAGTACTGTGTGTAATTGTCGGTTGGTTCCTCAGTTTAGGGACTGCGACAACGCGGTCATGTAGCCCCGTGTACTTTGGGTGTGTGTAGAATCTGTCTGATAACCGTTGTTAAGTCTGATGGCTGTATTAGTGCGAATTATCTGTTTTAATTCAAGTAAGGACTGCAGACGATCACTTTTCAAGTATGGTAGTTCCTACTTTGGTACCAAATGCTAACGTCCACGACACCTAGCTTGCGGACTTGGGCTACTAGATGTAATCACAGTCAGCACCTGGCGGCGAACGTTGGGACTAATAAAGCGTTATCAATTCTAACCTACAAATATTGGCTTCGGTGGGTAATTGCAATTATTAGAGACGGAAATGGGGATGGTGCCCAAGGACTTGTAGTAAGGCACAGTACTATCCCGGCATTTTTCCTGGAGAGATTGTGGAAGAACCCGGGGGAAAACCAAACTCAGGATAGGCACTGTTATCGCCGGGATATTCAGACTTGCTGCAGCCCCCCGTAGCGGTCGTATTGAACGATTTAACGTGAACAGCTTCACTGCGGGTTGGAATTTGTGTCATTGTGGGCAAATGATATGCAACTTTTGCAGTCTGTCAACACAATATATTACCAATTACAGGGTCATACATGGATTACAGAAGACCTAATAAAGATGACATGTTTCGCTCGTCAATCCAGCGTCATCAGATCCAAATATACAAAATAGTTCTACAAAACACTACCTAACCCACAATGCCACCCACAAACGACCGCTACCCTCCGAAAACAAAAAACAAAACCGCTGCTAGAACTGTGCACTTTGTTGTGTAAATGGAATCTGTCTAATCTGTGCCATTGTTATGGCTGTACTATTGATTGCATTGTTAATTGAAGATACGAGGCAGTCGTGGTCCGGCATTTTCCGAATATAGGAGTGGAAAATACAGAACATTTCTTCTAGGATGAATAAGGTGAGATTCGAACCCCCTGGTCACTGGTTTGGCCCACAAGACTTGAGTGTTGCAAGCCCTGCAATTAAAATTACATTTCTTGGCAGAGTTGCGAGTCAAACTTCTGGACTTCACGGGGAACTTCGAAGAATGCAAGCAACTATGCCACGAGACGTTTACAAAAACTACTATAGAAATGAAAGCTTTAAGCTACATGATCGTTAGTCTTGTGATCATAAACCACGGAACCTCCATTTTATGAGGATGGACAAGCGCAGAAAAAGCGATAGTGTGAAGATGAGTTTTTGGGAGGATAAACAAAGCAAGAAGAGCTAGAGATTCTATCGCGCTCCTTAGACGGGCATAACGATGTAAATAATAATAATAATAATAATAATAATAATACGGAACGGGATTCACTAAGCCTTGTGAGGTTCAACGGAGGTGTGTTCTATTCCTTCCCTCCCTCAGCCAACCTAGAAGTGGTTTTCAGTGGTTTCCCACTTGTTACACGCGCCGCCAGTATTTATTATTAGGTCCCCCAGGGGCTCACATCTAGTAGGACGTGGGTTGGCGACCACGGGGCCCCAGCTGAGTCCAGCATTGCTTCCACTTACTTGTGCCGGGCTCCTCTCCGTCTTCTTTCTTGTCAACCTCACTTGGTCAACTCGTTCTCTTCCGACCCCGATGGTACTAGGGTATCCGAGGCCTAGGGAGTCTCTTCCTTTCCCACCTTAATTGGCCCTTGTCTCATCTTTTCTGATGCCCTCCTTCTGCGAGGGGTCAGCCTTCTTTTTCTTTTCCTGTTATCTCCTGCCTTCTGCTCAAGGCCCTCAAGGAGGCAGGGTGTATGTATTCCCACCACTTCTGGTGCACCCTGGATATTACTACACCCTCAGGGGCTCACGGCTGGTGAGTTCGGGTGTTGGCGACCCCGAGGGATTCCTGAGTTGGGTCCGGTTTCCCCCTTTTGTCCTTACCTGTGGGGAGGACCCTTTCCTCTTTCACTTTCCTATCTGCCTTTCATGGCTCTCCTTCCTTCCAAGTCCCTCAATCCGAATTCTTCACGGGTTGAGGGCATTTCTTTTCCTCCTGTCCTTTATTTGCCTTATTCTCCTTTTGTTTTCCATTTCTTCTTCTAGTATATAAGTTAGTAGTTAGTTTTTAGTAATAGTTTGCATTTCATTTTCATCTCCACGATCACCCAAACTATTAGGGGCCGATAACCTAGATGTTAGGCCCCTTAAAACGACAATTATCATCCTCATATATTTATTATTATGTGTTCATTTTATGTTTCGTACATATAGCAAGTGGAATGTATAAAGGCATTACTTTTATTTTATTAGATATACTAGGCACATCCAGAAAGTAAGTGTCCCCTTTTTCTTTTTTGGTGTGCAAATTATAATTATAATTATTAGACTCGACGCCAGTTTTCCAAAATTTCATTCCTACTTTTCATAATTTAATGCACTAAATATATTAACAAGGCGCTGAAGTTATCTCAAATATTTCACCGTTAGTCCTAATTACATTTTATTTTAAGAAAATTATAGTAAAATGAATTTATAGAATTTCTACTAAAGGAAGGTTCTCGTTAATGCAAAATGCCACACGTTTTGTTTTATTGCTATATTCTACTTTTTGTGTGGATTTAGAGCTGAGGAATTCTAAGTCTTTCTACTGATCATCCGCTCTTAAGTTATACAAAGGTTCGTGGACCATGGATTGAAATCGCCTGATTTAGAGGGCACATTCCAAAGCCAATGAAACAAGAGAAAACGGACCCAGCGCAGGTATCCCTCAGAATACCCAATTCTGAAAAAAATTCCAGTCGCAATTCCTTATGGGAAAAGTTATGTCTACAGGGGAGAAAACTTTACGAAGTAGTATGACAAAAGATGTCAGCCATTGTTCAACAAAATGATTTTGAATTTTTTTAAAATCTGACTGATTTAAATGTTCTATTTGATTCTAGTCATTTGCACACGTGTGTATATGCAAATCTATATTGGTAACAGGTACAGCAATGTGTCCGCTGTTTTGCGACACAGGCACCAAACGAACACTTGTCATAGCGTGGCATCAACTTTTGTATTCCTGTGTAATATAAGTCAGCCACCCATGAATGGCACCAGCGTGTGATATTAGTCTTCAGTTCTTCGTCAGTGTGAAAATGCTGACCAGAGGCCAGCAATTTGTGTGGTGCAAGGAAAGGTGGAAATCGTTGTTCTGGAGAAGTTTGGATGGGAGCTGTTTGATCATCCACCGTACAATCCTCATCTTGCACCCTATGATTGGTCCACGCCCCTGGCAGTCGCGCGCTAGGAGAACTTCCCAAATGTTGCTAAGTTTGAAACCATCTTCGCGATTGAAATTATTGGGATGCTTCACGACCTCTATTGCCTCTCTAATTAACCTGACGACGATGCAGGCCAAGCAAGCACCTCTGACTGGCAATAACCGTTAGTTTGAGTAAGGAGACCAACTCGTACCTACCCATGATTAAGGCTGCTGCAATGTCAGCCGAAACGTCGGGAAATAATAACCGATATACGACGCGGCTAAATCCTGTAAGCCTAGATGATAAACTATGTTCTCTTAAAATATATATAGGGAAACTTACTTTCTGGAAGCGCCTCGTATTTGCCTATGCCAAAACCGTGATGTAACCTGCAGCCGAACGTCAACTCGGATACAAAATTAAAGCCTTGACCCAGGTCGGTACCGGATGACATTCCAGACAACATATGATGGTCCCAGAGAATATCGTAGGATTCCAGCCTGGGTCAGCATTATTAGTGTGCGAGAGTATCGCTGATGAAAGCTCAGCACAAAGTTCAGTTCCACACTGTCGCGTCGTGTTTGCACTTGCTTTCATTGATTCATTCCCCGGGTGTAATGCGGCAGTAGATTACCTTTGTACTTGATACAGGTTTCCTGCTGCGCCAGTGCAGGCATCCCCGCTACACACAACTGTCGCATTAGTTGCATTCCATCGTACGTCACGGCGCGGCATGGCGCGGCAATATTATTGAACTTCCAAGGCATACCAAAATAAATCAATGAAATGACGTAAATCACATTGTGCCTTAGTTTAAGTTATTGACGCTGTAAGATCGAAGCCTTTAGTAATATTTCAGTCTCATACCAAAGCCTACCTTCGAAATTTATGTTTTTACCAATATTCTATCTGTAGTCACCTCAAGGAAAGCCTACAGTTTTACGATGCCCTTGTGTTTTAATCTTCAGTCTATTGACTGGTTTGGTGCAGATCTCCATGCCTCCCCTTCCTTAACTCATCGTTTCATCTCTACATAATTACCACACCTTATCCGAGGCAATCTATTCAACATATTCTAACCTTGGTCTACCCTGCAGTTCTTGTCTTCAACCCTTCTTTCGTAAACCATGCCATTGATAACTGGAACTCCTACTTGCCGCAGTCTTAGAGCCTTTCCCCAAACATATAGTGTGTTTAAGAAAAGACTAAGTTTGCTATTCCTGGGTGTCTTAGTATGTGTCCTGCCAACCTATCTCTTCTCTTCATTAGCAGTCACCAGAAACATCTACCCTCGTCCATTCGTCTAATTACTACTTAATTTGATACTTAAACTACCTTCATCAATCTCCTGTAACACCACATTTCAAACGCTTCTATGCTCTTAATCTTACGATAAAATGACATGGTGCTTCTTTTCTTTACATGAATTCGACCACCTCGTGATGTAGTGGCTGTCAGCCCTGAAATCCGGGTCCGATTGCAATATTCAATTGTTCATTCATTGATTCATTTATTTGCAATTAGAGGTGTGTCCCCTGGTGGCAAATTGGGTATAATATAATAAACAATTATACGTAACAATTTAATAACAATTAAACAAATCGCCAGTCTTTTCTTAAACACACTATATGTTTGGGGAAAGGCTCTAAGACTGCGGCAGGTAGGAGTTCCGTTATCAATTGCATGGTTTACGAAATAATTTGGTACGCTGTGTTCATCCCTTAACTTTGAACGAATGGGCACTGCTACTCATGTAAGTCTGCTTTCCTATACGTTTGCTAAGCTCACTCCATGCTGGTTGATTTGTGTAGACTACGTGTTGTACATAGCGCAGTCTAGATTTCATCTTCCTAGCCTCAAGTGATTCCCACCCAAGTTTCTTTAACATACGGCTCACACTGCTCCTGGGATTCAAGTCACTGAGCACAAATCTAGCGGCCTTTCTTTGTACCATTTCCAACTCATTGATGAGCCCTACTTGATATGGATCCCAAATCGCCGAGGCATATTCCAGAATAGGTCTTACAAGTGACAAATAGCCTAATTCTTTAGCAGAGGTACTACTTCCTTTTAATACCCTCATTACAAAGTGCAGGGATTTGTAAGCTTTAGAAACTTCACATCCTACATGAATACTCCATTTCATATCATTCCTTACGTGAACGCACAAAACATTTGCATTAATCTTCTTCTTCAAGTATGTCCACGACTGGCGAGTGGTTATCGGGTCGGATTACTAACCCCAAGCTTGCAGGTTCGCTCCTGACCGTGGTAAGTGATTTTTGAAAGGCGGCAAAAATCACGATACGCATGTCATACAATGTTGGCTTGTTAAAGAACCCATTTGAATTCAGCAGGCCGTGTTCATAATCGTAAAATTAATCTCGGGATTTTCCGCCAACAAAGTTCCTCATTTCTCTACTAGAAAGCGCTATAGTGTCAAGGAGCTTAGATATTTAATCTCCTTGACTTTCATAGTGCTTCAAGGGACAACAAAATTCGATATTTAAGCTGCCCTCTGGGTGACAAATAAAGCTTGCACCCGGCGCCATACGATATTATTATTATTATTATTACAAGTATGTGTCTTAATTTATTGCATTTGAAGTACAATTCAATTAAAAAGTGAAGGTTTAGTAATTTTCTATATATATCTTTGGGGCTAATAGGTCGAGTGGAATTTTAAAAGCCACTGTTTCGAGACAACTGCTTGTCCCTTTTACGAACCTTGATAAATTGACAAGCAGTTGTCTCGAAACAGTGGCTTTTAAAATTCCACTCGACCTATTAGCCCCAAAGATATATAATGGATACAATTGGTCGAGCAAGTTAAGTAACTAATTATGGCACATCTGGTTTCAAACAAAATGTTTAAAAAATAGTGTTTTAGGTAATGTGGCAATTGTAGCTGAAAAACAGCCCAATTTACGCTCAAAACATGCCCCGAATTCGAACGTAATGTTTTTGATAAAAAGAGTAAGAAACTCAGTTCTTATTCTTTGTGAAAAAACTAAGTTACATTCTTCAATCCAACTGAAATAAAACCATACATTTATTGTCCACTTCGGGATTTGTATCACACAAGGAGTGGAACGAAAGTAAGGTAATACAGTAAAATATCTGTACGCATAATGTACTGTATTGAAGAGTTTAAGTACCAGTAGTGGATACTTCTTTTATAATATGTCCACTTCATGCTGTAGCGGATATAAGTTCTGTCACTCCCGGAGGTTTGGGTTCAATTCCCGGCTCTTTCAAGGAATTGTTTGCTGGTCTGAGGGCTGGAACGGGATACACTCAGTCTAGTGAGGAACAACTGAGAACAGGTGCATTCGATTCCCAGCGCAGCCATCGTGGAAAAGGTTTTCCGCGATATCCCCACTTCTACTCCAGGCAAATGCCAGGATGATTCCTAGCTGAAGGCCACGGCCGTCTCCTTCCCAATCCTAAACTGAATTACAAATTCACAGACACCACAATAACATAGGTTATCATAAAAATCCCCCCCCCCTCACACACACTCACCCAAGTATAAGTGGCTAAATTACCATGGTGTCCCAGCCCCTTAAATGAAATATTAACAGCAACAACTTATTTTACCTGTAAATGGTTAAAAATTAAAAATCATTCAAAAATATAGGCTATATGTAGGCCTACCATATTTCATCCTGCTGATTATCTTTAAGAGCGGAGCATAGCTTCCTTATAAGTTGACCCACTGATTAATTATATTTTTTCATTAGATCAACAGCAAAAAATATCTAAGTAAGCTGTAGCATTTTGTGCTATTGTCGACACTTTCTATTTGCTTTGCGGGCCATACTGTGAGACGAAAAAAGCGATAGTTTTAGACCATTAATAGACCAAATTTTCTGCATATGAATATGCGATTAACGAAGAAAATTTGGCGTATTCTCTGTGGATAGAAAAACGTGGACGAATTGCCCGTGACCAATAAGCTAGATACGTCGAAGAAGCCCTGTGTAAGGGCACATAACTACTGAACAATTACGTGAAATGCAGTCATATCTCTTTCTCAAGGCAGGCCCAGGAAGTCAGTTACTCCATTTTATTTTAGTCCCTGGGCTAGAGAAATAAACTATGGAGAGAGAAAGAAAGAAAGACGCTAATTCTTTACTGAAGCGACTGTTATGAATTTACCCACTGTTTTTGTTTACTACCTCATTAGTTCAACAGCAAAAGAAAATAATCCAAGTAAACTGTAGAGATTTGTGCCATTCTCGACACTGTTGCTACTACTAAAAGAGGATGGCCTATTTGCGACTATTATTGAGAAAAAAGCTACAATATTTACCGCTAAACACTAAGTATTACTGTATATAAATGGTATTAATCCTCTTAGTGCCACGATATCACTCAGATACAAGCTAAGGGAGCCACTGACAATTTGCCCGATTTGCAACACACTAGATAATCCTTCTTCAATTAGTTTTTTACTGTTATATATGGTACCTTTGCACTTATAACACTTTTCATCTGAATATTTTTAGTTAAAATAATAATAATAAATAATAATTGAAGGAGGGAGCCTCCGTGGCTTAGGCGGCAGCACGCCGGCCTATCACCGCTGAGTCCGTGGTTCAAATCCCGGTCACTCCATGTGAGATCTGTGCTGGACACAGCGGGGGCAGACAGGTTTTTCTCCGGGTACTCCGGTTTTCCCTGTCGAAATTTCATTCCAGCAACACTCTCCACTATCATTTCATTTCATCTGTCATTCATTTAATCATTGCCCCAGAAGAGTGCGTCAGTCCTCGGCAGCCGGCACCGTTCATATCCTCGCCGCTAGATGGGGGCTTCATTCATTCCATTCCTGACCCGGTCGGAGACTGGAAGCAGGCTGTGGATTTTCATGTCAATAATTGAAGGACTTTGGATTCATAAAATAAATTCATATCCTCAGGCAGTTATGTACTGTAGTTCTAAATATCAGTTTGGCTCACCATTTGCTGATGTTCCTTGTAGCACAATATCTAAATAGTATTTTAATTTACACAAAATGTGTTTTCAGGAGGCATTATCAGTAGTGGAGTAGTGCCGATTCTGCCCCACTTGACACTCCTGTGCCCAACAAACCAACATGGCCGCCGCTCGAAATTGAAATAATTAATATCTCTCAAACGCATGGTTGGATGTTGACAAATGAGGTGTCGAACTCGAGCTGACGTCCTTTTTCTTATCGACCATGTATTATATTTTTCAAAAATTCTTTGAATTTTTTTGTTTTCGAAAGTTGGTGATAGTTTGAAAACCAAAAATGATAGAACGTTGTGCCATGGCCCAAACGAATGGTCTTTATGACATTTATTTTCCATAATGTAACTTTTTTACTTTTTATGTTTTTTGAAAAAACTCGAATTTTGAAAATCCTATATTTTGGAAACTAGGAACTCTACAAAAACGTTTATTTGACATAAATGAAAGGTCCCTATGCCCTCTACCCCCAAAATAAATTTCAAGTCTCTAGGATGAAAACCTGTAGTAGTGGGGTAACACGGGAGCTGCTTACAAAAGCAAGTGGTGAGCCCCTGCGACCTTGGAATGGAAGGATCCATGCTAGGAGGGCGTGCTTGGATTCGTTTTTTTCGTCTCGTCATGCTCTTTACGGAAATGTAGATGTCGAAAAGGTGAAATGCTGGAAACACGGTTTTTTGGGGGGGAAAACCATGATTTTGAACTTTTTGCTATATCTCACGAACCAATAACGCTAGAGGCATGTACGACGGGTCCAAGGACTTGGGGTGACGTCCTCTTTGCTATGGACCACTCGTTGTAATTTTAAAAAATTGGGAAACGCGATTTTGGGGGTAAACACGTGTTTTTTGTGATTTTTGCCGATATCTCACGAACCAATAACGCTAGAGACATGTACGAGGTGTCCTAGGACTCGGGCTAACGCCCCCCTTTCAAATGTGGTAGATATTATTTTCCAAAAAATAATTCACAAAGGGCCTAACGCCGTACATGTTGAAAAAACGTTTTCTTTTTCTTTACTTGTTTATAATGTTTATAAAGCGTGGTGGTTGAGAGAGACGATACGGCTGAGTGTGTGTGTTTGACCAAACCTGTCGCTTAGCACAAGGACCATGCTTAATAGAACAATCGCTATTTCGGCGGGTCGGTGTATGACAGAGCGAGCGTGCGTTTTCCTGATATTTTACCTTTGACGTGTAAACGGTAATGATAACTTGGTTCTATGTTGGCCAAAGCGAGTACAGAAAACAAACTTACAGGAGGTGAAGGTCATTTGAGCTTATTGGAAGGCGTTGATCTGACTTGACAACAGGTGACGCTTGAAGGTGAAATAATCTGACCATCGTGCTGGCAGGGAAGTGCGAAAGGCATGCACACACATGTGTGAAACTACATGTACGCTAAACCAGTGACATTCTGTCTTGCTTCGTACGTGACAAAATGCAAGTCCATGTGAAATTTGATCTTCCACAGGTGTTCGCTTGGGACGTTAGCTGTCCACGTGCGCGATAACTGTTAACAAGTGACATTCTGTTTTGCTTCGTACGTGACAAAATGCAAGTTGGCATGAAATTTGATCTGCCGCAGGTGTTCACGTTGGACGCTAGCTGTCCACGTGCCTGATAAGAGAATGTTCAAAGCGTGGGAATCGCTGAATCAGTAAAAAGTATGATGCAACTTGTCGGAATGATGTCACAACCAATAGATAGGCAAGAGCTGCAAACACCAGTGGTGGGAGGTGAAGGGAGGGAAAGGGGGAGGGGTAATGTATGAGAGAACACAGGTGAAAGAGAAAGAAATATGTGGAGCTGAGGACTGTACACATAGAGCTATAGGTGGTGTACAACATGTGTGAATAAATAAATTAAAAATTGCACAGGTTCACACAACATAGACTGTATTATTGCCATGGCCAAGCACTCACATTAAGATCATTTACAAAATCATAAAATGAAAAATAAAAAATCTTGTTTTGGAAATATCGTTTTTCAACATACACAAAATAAATATATAAAAAATTTGTAAACAACAAAATGGAAAATCCATGGTCAAGCACTCACATTAATATTATTTACAAAATCATAAAATGAAAAATAGAAAATCTTGTTTTGGAAATATCGATTTTTTTTTCAACATACACAAAATAAATATAAAAAAAATTTGTAAACAGCAAAATGGAAAATCCATGTTTCCATATAGACAAAATTTTAAAAACCTTAAACGGACATTTAAGAAAATATATGCAAATGGGAAATTGACAAATGTGTAAATATGAAAATGGAAAAATCCATGTTTCCATATCATGAAATTGAAAAACATCAAACTGTCATTTAAAAAAATGCAAATGGAAAATTGACAAATTGCAATGTGTGAAATGTGAAATTGAACAAATGGCTATCATTATTTAAAAAAAGAAAAGAACATAGTGCTCTATGGTTGAGGTGTGAATCAAACCCTCTCTACTTATTTGGACCACCCGAGACTGAGTAGACTAGTTTTAGTTATCATACCACTTTTAAAAGTTTGTGTTAAATCTAGGAATTGAACCCAAGAGCTTGTAGGGGAGATCCAAGGTTATAATATGTTAAACAGATAGCCTTGAATGTAGTGTGTGGTAGCTATATAGAAATGAGACGTTTCGCTCGGGGCAGGGAGGCATAGAGATCTGCATCAAACCAGTCAAAAGACTAACGACTCAAACAACAACATGTAGAGCTCACCAAAATAATGTTGTGTAACGGTAAATGTTAGTCAACGAACAGTAATGCATTACTAAAACCCATGACACGATACCTAAGAGCTTTTCTAAAATTATTTTAAAATGCCTTTAACCCTATATTAAACACCCAGTTCACAAGACTCATAACTGCAATGTTATGGTCAAACAAAACAAAATCTATATTTCAAAACAAACAAGTGGTTTAGTCAATGTATACTAGAAAAAGTTTTATAAACACTCAAGTCCGCAAAAATAATTAAATTAGTAACAGTCAGGTTGACCGAGTGGTTATGGTGTTTGACTTAAGTTCAAATTTTCTGTACAAGAAAGTAAGGGTTCGAATCCCTTACCTGATATAACTATTGCCTCAACATGGCTTGACCACACTATTATTGTGTACTCGATACACAAACCATAAATAGAGTGTATTGTTTAAGGTCACTCTCTTTGCGAACATAGTCGGAGAATGTTGATGGTTAACAATTGCATTAATAGTGGGACATAGGGATAGCAATTAAGAAAAACAGACAATACCCATACACTATTTTTATTTATTTAATGTAAGTACGTGTACAATAGTTATATACAAACTACAACTCTCTTTTGTCTATTACTATCTAGTCCTTTTCGATCCACTTGCATATCAAGGGCAGATGACTTTGTAGTTCAGCCCCTTCAAACAACAACAACAACACTACTTCTTGCATAGTCTCTGATGTTGATGACTCTTGATGCGTGGAAGATGGATACAACATAACTTTTACAACAGGGGTTAAACGTTGCTCAACAAACAATGCACTATTTTGAGTAGCAACATTTTTCTCTTGTACTAACTTTTTACCATTCTGATGATTTTTTGTCAATACCATTAGTGTTTTGTCTGGAGCACTACATTGATGATCACTCACACTTAAAACCACACTATTTCTACTTTTCATATTGCCTCGACATGTTGTTGACCTCAGTTTCAAGCATTGCCAGAATATTATTCCTTTTACATTTTGTCGTCTATAGTTATAAGAGTAGCCTTTATAGAGTACACGTTGTTTACCTCGGTTAGTTGGAGCAAGTTCCATAGTAGTAACTAACCTGTTAGTATGATTTGCACACTACAAAGGTTATCTCGGTTCTGGTAATAGAATTATTTAGCGTTGGCTTTTATATTTAATATGTACAGTTTAAAGTGATAGAAAAGTGGTAGAAACGTGGTAGCAAAGTGGTAGACAATTGGTAACATAGTGGTAGAAAAGTGGTAGCAAAGTGGTAGCAAAGTGGTAGCAAAGTGGTAGCAAAGTGGTAGCAAAGTGGTAGCAAAGTGGTAGCAAAGTGGCAGAAAAGTGGCAGAAAAGTGGCAGAAAAGTGGCAGAAAAGTGGCAGAAAAGTGGCAGAAAAGTGGCAGAAAAGTGGTAGCAAAGTGGTAGAAAAGTGGTAGAAAAGTAGTAGAAAAGTAGTAGAAAAGTAGTAGAAAAGTGGTAGCAAAGTGGTAGAAAAGTGGTAGCAAACTAGAAAAGTGGTAGCAAAGTGGTAGAAAATATTACATGTATTGTTAAGAAATAGTTTAAGCGGTTACATGGATTCATTACACTATAATTTTAGCATCACGAAGCTCATTTTCTATATCCAAAAGTTCTTCCTCATATTTAGTATGACCAGCCTGTTTACAGGTATGCAAGTACTGAAGCCGCTGGATTAGCTTACTGGGATTGTTCCAGTAAACAAATTTAACAAATGATTTTTTGGGTGTAAACCATTATCATCATCACCATCATTATCATCATCATCATCATGCTTATCATCATCACTATAATTATCATCAATATAATCATCATCACTATAATTATCATCAATATAATCATCATCACTATTACTATCTAATCCTTTTTGTTCATCTTGCAATGCAAAAACCTTTGGCATAGTTTGTGTTGTCTTTGATAGTGTTAGAGGTTTCTTAGACGTTAACGACTGTCCTAACATGTCTTTTTCAGGAGATAATAGATGCTCTTTAACAAACAAAGCACTATCTTGAGCCACACTATTTTTTTCTTGGTCTTGCTTTTTTACCTTGGTTAGAGTATTTTGTCCATTTAAATGAGTATTATTTTGAGATTTACAATGATGATCGATTGAAATAAGTATGTTGGAGCCTTTTGTCTTAATCATTCCTCGACACTTTTTAGATCGTTGTTTCGAACAGCACCAAATAACAGTTCCATTTTTATTGGTTCGTTTCACAATATATGAATATCCTTTATAGTATGCGTAAGGCTTACCATACCTAGTCACTGATACTTCCATGTCAACTGTCAAGCATAGACTAAGCTCTAGTAAAGTCAACTTGGTAATAAGAATACTAGTTTAATGTGAGAGCAAATATGGATCCAAAGGGTTCAGGTAAAAGTGGAAGCAAATAAGCAAATATTAGAACCAAGAGTGGGGTTAAAAGTGGTCGCAAAGTGGTAGACCCATTACACAATAATTTCAGCATGACGAAGCTCTTGTTCAATTTCTTTGATTTCCCAATCGTGACCGATATGCCCAGCTTGTCGTAAAGCATGCAATTGTCGAAGCCGTTGAATTAGCTTACTGGGTTTGTTCCAGTACACAAATTTAACAAATGGATTTTTAGGTGTAAACAAAGCACTACCATTATCATGATCATAATCACCATTATCATCATGACCATCATCACTGTTACTATATAGTCCTTTTTGATCCTCTTGCAATACCATTTTATTTATAGTCTGAGTTGATTTTGATAGTGTTGAAGGTTTCTTGGACGTTGACAATTGTCCTAACATGACGTTTTGAGGACATGATAAGTCCTTTTGAACAAACACTGCACTATCTTTAGCCGCAATATCGTTTTCTTGAACTTGCTTTTTAGCATTTTGATAATTGTTTGTAAACAGTAAGCGTGGTTCGTTTCGAGCACTACATTGATGAACACTCACACTTAAAACCTTTCCATTTTTACTTTTCAGATTGCCTCGACATTTTGTTGACCTCTCTTTTGAGCATCGCCAGAATATTATTCCATTCACATTCTGGCGATTATAGTTATAGGAGTAGCCTTGATAGAGTGCACGTAGCCTACCTTTGTTGGTTGTAATAAGTTCCATAGTAGTAACTGACCTGTCAGTACGATGTTCACACTACAAAGATTACAATTGTTTTGCTGATGGAGTGACCTACCATAAGCTTATATATTGGCTTATGTGTTGGCTTTTCATGTTGGCATTTCGTGTTGGCTTATCGTGTTGGCTTTTCGTGTTGGCTTTTCGTGTTGGCTTTTCGTGTTGGCTTTTCGTGTTGGCTTTTTTGTATTGGCTTTTTTGTATTGGCCTTTCATGTTGGCTGTTTGTATTGGCTTTTCGTGTTGGCTTTTTGTGTGGGCTTTTTGTGTGGGCTTTAGTATTGGCTTTTGTATTGGCTTATTTGACAAGTTATTTGTGTCAATGTATTTAGTGGATTTTTTGTTGGTGTTGGAAAGTAGTTGAATGAGAGGGAATATTTAAAGACTTAACCTCAGCTCACTAACCTAACCTAACCTAACCTAACCTAACTTTACCTAACCTAACCTAACCTTTCAACTCTCAGATGTTAATTAAATTCTGTGCATAGTCGAGTTGGAACCCAAGACCTCAGGGGTAAAAAAACAATTATTTTTGACGGCATATTTTGGTAACTTATTTTAATGGCTAACCTAACTTTACCTAACCTAACCTAACCTCAGCTCACTTTGGATATTACTAGTAAGTGTTCATATCCTCTGCTAGGTAGCATGCTAGTAGTACAGGTAGTGCTCATATTTACCGCTAGGTAGCGGAAACATACTTTGCATGTTGCATGTGACACTTGTGAAGTTTAACCACATGCAAGACGTGCTTGTATAAGTTCTCTATTTAAACTCAATATACAATTAACCACTAAATGTTCAGAACTAACATGTAGAGCCATGTTTAGGGTATATAGGAGACCCTTAGCAAGAAAGGCTGTCTAACCCACGAGTGTACAGCCTTGTCATACGCAGTAAGCACCTGTTGGCAGAAAACAACAACAACAACAACAATTTGAGAAAGCCAACAACATATCCATTAAGGTATTTAAAGGAAACAGTTTTTTGTTGGCTTTCTCAAATTGTTGTTGTTGTTGTTTTCTGCCAACAGGTGCTTACTGCGTATGACAAGGCTGTACACTCGTGGGTTAGACAGCCTTTCTTGCTAAGGATCTCCTATATACCCTAAACATGGCTATACATGTTAGTTCTGAACATTTAGTGGTTACTTGTATATTGAGTTTAAATAGAGAACTTATACAAGCACGTCTTGCATGTGGTTAAACTTCACAAGTGTCACATGCAACATGCAAAGTATGTTTCCGCTACCTAGCGGTAAATATGACCACTACCTGTACTACTAGCATGCTACCTAGCAGAGGATATGAACACTTACTAGTAATATCCAAAGTGAGCTGAGGTTAGGTTAGGTAAAGTTAGGTTAGCCATTAAAATAAGTTACCAAAATAAGCCGTCAAAAATAATTGTTTTTTTACCCCTGAGGTCTTGGGTTCCAACTCTACTATGCACAGAATTTAATTAACATCTGAGAGTTGAAAGGTTAGGTTAGGTTAGGTAAAGTTAGGTTAGGTTAGGTTAGGTTAGTGAGCTGAGGTTAAGTCTTTAAATATTCCCTCTCATTCAACTACTTTCCAACACCAACAAAAAATCCACTAAATACATTGACACAAATAACTTGTCAAATAAGCCAATACAAAAGCCAATACTAAAGCCAACACAAAAAGCCCACACAAAAAGCCAACACGAAAAGCCAATACAAACAGCCAACATGAAAGGCCAATACAAAAAAGCCAACACGAAAAGCCAACACGAAATGCTAACATGAAAAGCCAACACAAAAAGCCAACACGAAAAGCCAACACAAAAAGCCAACACAAAAGCCAACACAAAAGCCAACACGAAAAGCCAACACGAAAAGCCAACACAAAAGCCAACACGAAAAGCCAACACATAAGCCAATATATAAGCTTATGGTAGGTCACTCCATCAGCAAAACAATTGTAATCTTTGTAGTGTGAACATCGTACTGACAGGTCAGTTACTACTATGGAACTTATTACAACCAACAAAGGTAGGCTACGTGCACTCTATCAAGGCTACTCCTATAACTATAATCGCCAGAATGTGAATGGAATAATATTCTGGCGATGCTCAAAAGAGAGGTCAACAAAATGTCGAGGCAATCTGAAAAGTAAAAATGGAAAGGTTTTAAGTGTGAGTGTTCATCAATGTAGTGCTCGAAACGAACCACGCTTACTGTTTACAAACAATTATCAAAATGCTAAAAAGCAAGTTCAAGAAAACGATATTGCGGCTAAAGATAGTGCAGTGTTTGTTCAAAAGGACTTATCATGTCCTCAAAACGTCATGTTAGGACAATTGTCAACGTCCAAGAAACCTTCAACACTATCAAAATCAACTCAGACTATAAATAAAATGGTATTGCAAGAGGATCAAAAAGGACTATATAGTAACAGTGATGATGGTCATGATGATAATGGTGATTATGATCATGATAATGGTAGTGCTTTGTTTACACCTAAAAATCCATTTGTTAAATTTGTGTACTGGAACAAACCCAGTAAGCTAATTCAACGGCTTCGACAATTGCATGCTTTACGACAAGCTGGGCATATCGGTCACGATTGGGAAATCAAAGAAATTGAACAAGAGCTTCGTCATGCTGAAATTATTGTGTAATGGGTCTACCACTTTGCGACCACTTTTAACCCCACTCTTGGTTCTAATATTTGCTTATTTGCTTCCACTTTTACCTGAACCCTTTGGATCCATATTTGCTCTCACATTAAACTAGTATTCTTATTACCAAGTTGACTTTACTAGAGCTTAGTCTATGCTTGACAGTTGACATGGAAGTATCAGTGACTAGGTATGGTAAGCCTTACGCATACTATAAAGGATATTCATATATTGTGAAACGAACCAATAAAAATGGAACTGTTATTTGGTGCTGTTCGAAACAACGATCTAAAAAGTGTCGAGGAATGATTAAGACAAAAGGCTCCAACATACTTATTTCAATCGATCATCATTGTAAATCTCAAAATAATACTCATTTAAATGGACAAAATACTCTAACCAAGGTAAAAAAGTAAGACCAAGAAAAAAATAGTGTGGCTCAAGATAGTGCTTTGTTTGTTAAAGAGCATCTATTATCTCCTGAAAAAGACATGTTAGGATAGTCGTTAACGTCTAAGAAACCTCTAACACTATCAAAGACAACACAAACTATGCCAAAGGTTTTTGCATTGCAAGATGAACAAAAAGGATTAGATAGTAATAGTGATGATGATTATATTGATGATAATTATATTGATGATGATAACCATGATGATGATGATGATGATTATGATGATAATGATGATGATGATGATAATGGTTTACACCCAAAAAATCATTTGTTAAATTTGTTTACTGGAACAATCCCAGTAAGCTAATCCAGCGGCTTCAGTACTTGCATACCTGTAAACAGGCTGGTCATACTAAATATGAGGAAGAACTTTTGGATATAGAAAATGAGCTTCGAGATGCTAAAATTATAGTGTAATGAATCCATGTAACCGCTTAAACTATTTCTTAACAATACATGTAATATTTTCTACCACTTTGCTACCACTTTTCTAGTTTGCTACCACTTTTCTACCACTTTGCTACCACTTTTCTACTACTTTTCTGCCACTTTTCTACCACTTTGCTACCACTTTTCTACCACTATGTTACCAATTGTCTACCACTTTGCTACCACGTTTCTACCACTTTTCTATCACTTTAAACTGTACATATTAAATATAAAAGCCAACGCTAAATAATTCTATTACCAGAACCGAGATAACCTTTGTAGTGTGCAAATCATACTAACAGGTTAGTTACTACTATGGAACTTGCTCCAACTAACCGAGGTAAACAACGTGTACTCTATAAAGGCTACTCTTATAACTATAGACGACAAAATGTAAAAGGAATAATATTCTGGCAATGCTTGAAACTGAGGTCAACAACATGTCGAGGCAATATGAAAAGTAGAAATAGTGTGGTTTTAAGTGTGAGTGATCATCAATGTAGTGCTCCAGACAAAACACTAATGGTATTGACAAAAAATCATCAGAATGGTAAAAAGTTAGTACAAGAGAAAAATGTTGTACTCAAAATAGTGCATTGTTTGTTGAGCAACGTTTAACCCCTGTTGTAAAAGTTATGTTGTATCCATCTTCCACGCATCAAGAGTCATCAACATCACAGACTATGCAAGAAGTAGTGTTGTTGTTGTTTGAAGGGGCTGAACTACAAAGTCATCTGCCCTTGATATGCAAGTGGATCGAAAAGGACTAGATAGTAATAGACAAAAGAGAGTTGTAGTTTGTATATAACTATTGTACACGTACTTACATTAAATAAATAAAAATAGTGTATGGGTATTGTCTGTTTTTCTTAATTGCTATCCCTATGTCCCACTATTAATGCAATTGTTAACCATCAACATTCTCCGACTATGTTCGCAAAGAGAGTGACCTTAAACAATACACTCTATTTATGGTTTGTGTATCGAGTACACAATAATAGTGTGGTCAAGCCATGTTGAGGCAATAGTTATATCAGGTAAGGGATTCGAACCCTTGCTTTCTTGTACAGAAAATTTGAACTTAAGTCAAACACCATAACCACTCGGTCAACCTGACTGTTACTAATTTAATTATTTTTGCGGACTTGAGTGTTTATAAAACTTTTTCCAGTATACATTGACTAAACCACTTGTTTGTTTTGAAATATAGATTTTGCTTTGTTTGACCATAACATTGCAGTTATGAGTCTTGTGAACTGGGTGTTTAATATAGGGTTAAAGGCATTTTAAAATAATTTTAGAAAAGCTCTTAGGTATCGTGTCATGGGTTTCAGTAATGCATTACTGTTCGTTGACTAACATTTACCGTTACACAACATTATTTTGGTGAGCTCTACATGTTGTTGTTTGAGTCGTTAGTCTTTTGACTGGTTTGATGCAGATCTCTATGCCTCCCTGCCCCGAGCGAAACGTCTCATTTCTATATAGCTACCACACACTACATTCAAGGCTATCTGTTTAACATATTATAACCTTGGATCTCCCCTACAAGCTCTTGGGTTCAATTCCTAGATTTAACACAAACTTTTAAAAGTGGTATGATAACTAAAACTAGTCTACTCAGTCTCGGGTGGTCCAAATAAGTAGAGAGGGTTTGATTCACACCTCAACCATAGAGCACTATGTTCTTTTCTTTTTTTAAATAATGATAGCCATTTGTTCAATTTCACATTTCACACATTGCAATTTGTCAATTTTCCATTTGCATTTTTTTAAATGACAGTTTGATGTTTTTCAATTTCATGATATGGAAACATGGATTTTTCCATTTTCATATTTACACATTTGTCAATTTCCCATTTGCATATATTTTCTTAAATGTCCGTTTAAGGTTTTTAAAATTTTGTCTATATGGAAACATGGATTTTCCATTTTGCTGTTTACAAATTTTTTTTATATTTATTTTGTGTATGTTGAAAAAAAAATCGATATTTCCAAAACAAGATTTTCTATTTTTCATTTTATGATTTTGTAAATAATATTAATGTGAGTGCTTGACCATGGATTTTCCATTTTGTTGTTTACAAATTTTTTATATATTTATTTTGTGTATGTTGAAAAACGATATTTCCAAAACAAGATTTTTTATTTTTCATTTTATGATTTTGTAAATGATCTTAATGTGAGTGCTTGGCCATGGCAATAATACAGTCTATGTTGTGTGAACCTGTGCAATTTTTAATTTATTTATTCACACATGTTGTACACCACCTATAGCTCTATGTGTACAGTCCTCAGCTCCACATATTTCTTTCTCTTTCACCTGTGTTCTCTCATACATTACCCCTCCCCCTTTCCCTCCCTTCACCTCCCACCACTGGTGTTTGCAGCTCTTTCCTATCTATTGGTTGTGACATCATTCCGACAAGTTGCATCATACTTTTTACTGATTCAGCGATTCCCACGCTTTGAACATTCTCTTATCAGGCACGTGGACAGCTAGCGTCCAACGTGAACACCTGCGGCAGATCAAATTTCATGCCAACTTGCATTTTGTCACGTACGAAGCAAAACAGAATGTCACTTGTTAACAGTTATCGCGCACGTGGACAGCTAACGTCCCAAGCGAACACCTGTGGAAGATCAAATTTCACATGGACTTGCATTTTGTCACGTACGAAGCAAGACAGAATGTCACTGGTTTAGCGTACATGTAGTTTCACACATGTGTGTGCATGCCTTTCGCACTTCCCTGCCAGCACGATGGTCAGATTATTTCACCTTCAAGCGTCACCTGTTGTCAAGTCAGATCAACGCCTTCCAATAAGCTCAAATGACCTTCACCTCCTGTAAGTTTGTTTTCTGTACTCGCTTTGACCAACATAGAACCAAGTTCTCATTACCGTTTACACGTCAAAGGTAAAATATCAGGAAAACGCATGCTCGCTCTGTCATACACCGACCCGCCGAAATAGCGATTGTTCTATTAAGCATGGTCCTTGTGCTAAGCGACAGGTTTGGTCAAACACACACACTCAGCCGTATCGTCTCTCTCAACCACCACGCTTTATAAACATTATAAACAAGTAAAGAAAAAGAAAACGTTTTTTCAACATGTACGGCGTTAGGCCCTTTGTGAATTATTTTTTGGAAAACAATATCTACCACATTTGAAAGGGGGGCGTTAGCCCGAGTCCTAGGACACCTCGTACATGTCTCTAGCGTTATTGGTTCGTGAGATATCGGCAAAAATCACAAAAAACACGTGTTTACCCCCAAAATCGCGTTTCCCAATTTTTTAAAATTACAACGAGTGGTCCATAGCAAAGAGGACGTCACCCCAAGTCCTTGGACCCGTCGTACATGCCTCTAGCGTTATTGGTTCGTGAGATATAGCAAAAAGTTCAAAATCATGGTTTTCCCCCCCAAAAAACCGTGTTTCCAGCATTTCACCTTTTCAACATCTACATTTCCGTAAAGAGCATGACGAGACGAAAAAAACGAATCCAAGCACGCCCTCCTAGCATGGCTCCTTCCATTCCAAGGTCGCAGGGGCTCACCACTTGCTTTTGTAAGCAGCTCCCGTGTTACCCCACTACTACAGGTTTTCATCCTAGAGACTTGAAAGTTATTTTGGAGGTAGAGGGCATAGGGACCTTTCATTTATGTCAAATAAACGTTTTTGTAGAGTTCCTAGTTTCCAAAATATAGGATTTTCAAAATTCGAGTTTTTTCAAAAAAACATAAAAAGTAAAAAAGTTTCATTATGGAAAATAAATGTCATAAAGACCATTCGTTTGGGCCATGGCACAACGTTCTATCATTTTTGGTTTTCAAACTATCACCAACTTTCGAAAACAAAAAAATTCAAAGAATTTTTGAAAAATATAATACATGGTCGATAAGAAAAAGGACGTCAGCTCGAGTTCGACACCTCATTTGTCAACATCCAACCATGCGTTTGAGAGATATTAATTATTTCAATTTCGAGCGGCGGCCATGTTGGTTTGTTGGGCACAGGAGTGTCAAGTGGGGCAGAATCGGCACTACTCCACTACTATTATCGTTATAAAAACGTCAACTACTTAAAATATTGCTAAAAGCATTTGAATACAAATTGATAACCTATCGGAGCACTACATTTACACTGGAAGAATGAGTGTCATGGTTGGTACGGTTAATCACTATCAGGAGTTGCTTCACTAAATGCTGGCAATGTAGTGGTATTATTCGTAGTAGTGATATAACTTGGAGAATCGTCACTTTCTGAACTAGCCTATCACTAATCACAACTCGTGGCGGAATTCCATTAACAAACTATAAATACACACATCAAAAAAAGTTTTGCATCACCTCGGTTCCAAGAGTTCCGGAACCGTTAAATACAAAGGGAATAGAGATCAACACAAACAACATTTCAGCTCGTTTTATTGCTCATGAGATCCACACATTGCATGTTGTACCATCATACAGCTAGACTTTCAGCATTTGTGGTCCAGATTGCAGTACACACCACTACCTCTAATACCCAGTAGCACGTCCTCTTGCATTGATGCATGCCTGTATTCGCCGTGGCATACTATCCACAAGTTCATCAAGACACTGTTGGTCCAAATTGTCCCACTCCTCAACGACAATTCGGCGTAAATCTCTCAGAGTGGTTGGTGGGTCAAGACGTCCATAAACAGCCCTTTTCAACATATCCCAGGCATGTTCGATAGGGTTCATGTCTGGCGAACATGCTGGCCACTGTAGTCGAGCGATGTCGTTATCTTGAAGGAACGCATTCACAAGATGTGCACGATGAGGTCGAGAATTGTCGTCCATGAAGACAAATGCCTCTCCAATATTCTGCCGATATGGTTGCACTATGGGTCGGAGGATGTCATTCAGGTATCGTAAAGCCGTTTCGGAGCCTTCCATGACCACCAGTGGCGTACGTCGGCCCCACATAATGCCACCCCAAAACATCAGGGAACCACCACCTTGCTGCACTCGCTGGACAGTGTGTCTAAGACGTTCAGCCTGACCAGGGTGCCTCCAAACACGTCTCCGACGATTGTCTGGTTGAAGGCATATGCGACACTCATCGGTGAAGAGAACGTGATGCCAATTCCGTGGGGTTCATTCAGCATGTTGTTGGGCCCATCTGTACCGCGCTGCATGGTGTCGGGGTTGCAAAGCTGGACCTCGCCATGGACGTCGGGAGTGAAGTTGCGCATCATGCAGCCTATTGCGCACAGTTTGAGTTGAAACACGACGTCCTGTGGCTGAACGAAACGCATTATTCAACATGGTGGCATTGCTGTCAGGGTTCCTCCGAGCGGCAATCCGTAAGTAGCGGTCATCCACTACAGTAGTAGCCCTTGGGCGGCCTGAGCGAGGCCCGTCATCGACAGTTCCTGTATCTCTGTACCTCCTCCATGTCCGAACAACATCGCTTTGGTTCACTCTGAGACGCCTGGAAACTTCCCTTGTTGAGAGCCCTTCTTGCCACAAAGTAACAATGCGGACGCGATCGAACTGCGGTATTGACCTTCTAGGCATGGTAGAACTACAGACAACATGAGCAGCGTACCTTCGTCCTGGTGGAATGACTGGAACTGATCGGCTGTCGTACCCCCTCCGTCTAATAGGCCCTGCTCATGCATGGTTGTTTACATCTTTGAGCAGTTTTAGTGACATCTATGAACAGTCAAAGGGACTGTATCTTGGATACAATATACACAGTCAACGTCTATATGCCGGAGATCTGGGAACCGAGGTGATGCAAAACTTTTTTTGATGTGTGTATAAAACCGTTTGTTTTAGTTGTCATGGTAATCGTTGTAACAGCGCTACAATTAACAAACTATCCATCAAAATTACTTTCACCAGCTAGAATGTAACCGCAAGAGGCTACAGATTTATCACTAAGTACCAATTCACGTTCTGATCCTACATAATCGTTTTCATTCCCGAAACTAATTATTTAATCAGTTACATTATTACTTTGCCACGGAAGTCTGCCATTGTTGTTGACATGTGCTAAAGATGAGCGGGCACGAGATTCACTTACTTTAAAAATTCGTAACACGAGAGCAAATAATTGTATGTGGCTTCGAATGGAAAATTCGGAAACTACACACAATTCTAGATAAGAATGCACCAATAAGTGCTACTATCTACCGGGGAGATGAGTTATTCAGGTTTCAATATGACTTTGCAAGAGAAATGAAATAATCATTCCTGGCACTTTCGGCATGTCCATGGAGAGATGATTAATCATTTCTCCGGCTTCGGTGGCGTAGTCGGTAGCATGCTGAACTGCTATGCCCAAGATCACGAGTTCAAACCCGGCCGAAGTCGTCGGATTTTTTAAGAGCGTTAAAGATTCCTCAGTATGTCTTCTTTCGGAGGGTAAGTAAAGCCGGCGGTCCCATGTCATAGATTTAAGGCATGATAAAGAACCTTCCACTAATTACACTTGTGTGAAGCTAAATTATAGGTTAAATTTGATTGACGCTCTTAGGTTCCAACGTTCGTCGCCAGGAGCAGACTGCGGTGGCATCTAGGAACCGAGTTCAGAACTAGTTGGTTCAAACCCGGCCGAAGTCGTGGGATCTTTTTTAAGAGTTGTTCAAATCCTTCAGTATTCGTTCATTCATTCGTTTATTTGCAATTGGGGGTGTGTCCCCCGGTGGCAAATTAGAATATACATAACAAATAAATAATTGTACATAACAATTCACTAACAATTAAACTGGAGTATTTACACAAATAGTCAGTCTTTTCTTAAACACACCTATATGTTTGGGAAAAGGCTCTGAGACTGCGGCAGATAGCGAGTTCCAATTATCAATGGCACGGTTTACGAAATAATATTTACCATAATTTGTTCGCTGTGGTCGGCCCTTAACTTTGAAAGGATGATTGCTCCTACCCATGTAAGTAGGCTTTTCCATAAGTTTGCTAAGCTCACCCCATGCTGGTCGATTTGTATACGTGTTGTACATAGCGCAGAGTCTAGATTTCATCCTCCTAGCCTCAAGTGATTCCCACCCAAGTTTCTTTAACATACGGCTCACACTGCTCCTGGGATTAAAGTCACTGAGCACAAATCTAGCGGCCTTTCTTTGTACCATTTCCAACTCATTTATGAGCCCTACTTGATATGGATCCCAAATCGCCGAGGCGTATTTCAGAATAGGTCTTACAAGTGACACATATCCTAATTCTTTAGCAGAGGTACTACTTCCTTTTAATACCCTCATTAGAAAGTGCAGGGATTTTTAAGCTTTAGAAACTACACATCCTATATGACTACTCCATTTCATATCATTTCTTACGTGAAATATTTCTTACGTGCCTTCCTTCGGAGGGGAAGTAAAGCTGGCGGACGCATGTCATAGATTTATGGCACTCAAAAGAATCTACCACTGCAATTGGTAGCGTGTAGCAAAATTTGTAGGTTATATTTGGCTATTTACAAACGCTCTATCAAGTTCCAATGTTCGCCGCTAGATATCAGTGACAGTAGCATCTGGTAGGTGAAGTTGGAACTACTTCAAATTGAACTTGTTGTGAGCCCTCAGGCGTTCAATTAAAATGCCCTAGCTAATGGCATTGGCTGCAATTCATATATCAAATAAATCATTTGATCAATGGGAGGTGTCAGACTCATTGCAATTATTAGGGAAAAGAATTGGAGTAGACGCACCAGGACTTGAAAGGAATTCTGAGAAGTGAAGGAAATGTGAAAAACTCGGGCTACCATCAGCACCGGGATTCAAATCACCTATCTCTGAACTCGCAACAGCAACCTGGCCTTAATTCAGGTACTATCCTGGCATTCGCCTGATTTGATGTGAGGAACTACAGAAAGCCGTTGTGGCCGTTGGTTAATTTGAGTACTTGGGTGAGTGTAAAAGAATTGTCTGATAACCCGTGTTTTGTGATGGCTGTATTAGCGTGTGTATTTGTAATTCATGTGACGATTGGGAAGGAGCCGGCCGTTGCCTAAAGTTAGTAACCCTCCAGGCATTTGTCTGGAGTAGAAGTGGGGAACTGTACTGAGAACCATTTCCAGGATAGCTGATAATATTATTAATAATAATAATAATAATAATAATAATATCGTATGGCCTCGGGTGCCGGGTGCAAGCTTTGTTATTTGATACCCGAAGGGTAGCTTGCATGTCGAATTTCGTTGTTCCTTGAAGCATTAAGAAAGTCAAGGAGGTTAGATATCTAAGCTCCTTGAACACTATAGCGCTTTCTAGTAGAGAAGGGAGGAACTTTGTGTTGGCGGAAACTCACGAGATTAATTTTGCCATTATGAACATGGCCTACTGAATTCAAATGGCGTATGACATGGTGTCGTAATTTTTTCCGCCTTTCAAAAATCACTTACCACGGCCAAGAGCGAACTTGCAAGCTTGCGGTTAGTAGACCGACACGCTATCCACTCACCCACCGTGGCAGGATAGCTGAAGTGGATAAATATTAATGTTATTTGTTTTATGTCCCTTTTAACAACTGTTGCTTTTAGAGACGCCGCCGGGGTGCCAGTATTTTGCCCCGAAGGGGATCTTTAACGTGCCAGTATATCTACTAACACGGCTCCCTCTCATTTGCGCACCCTCAAATGCCAGATGGCTGCGTCAGGATTCAATCCTGCGACCTTGGGAACAGCAGGCAAGAACGTTACCGCTGAGCCAAGCAGCCATCCGGCTGAGCTAGGAATGAAACCCACTTCTTCTCAGTTTCGTTTCACGAGGCTGAGTGAACCCCCATTCTAGCCCTCAGACCAGAATTAAATTTCTTATCAGAGCCGGGAATCGAATCCGCATTTCAACGGTGACAGCCATGAATGCTAATCACTAAGTTATCCGAGGTTCCCGAAGTTAGATCCTTATATTTGATGGCTTTCTGGAATTAAGATTAGGAAATGCAGGGAATCAATACTCCAAGGTCTTCTGAAGGTGGTCTGAGCTGCAGTTCTTTAAGCTTTCGATGGCATTTCTTAATATTGGTTTCATCGCCTTGAAGCAGTCGCTATAGTTTAATGAAGGCCCTATGCTAGGGCAATAACTACAATTACGCGCGATTGGCAGCAATTTCCCTTTCTTGAAGCAGGCTCCAGGAAGCCAGGCTGGTAGACCGAATGATGGATGAAGTCTTCGATTGAGACATTACAGTATAATGGGTAGTGGCAGCTAATAATATTATCATACAGAATTATATAAAACGCTAAGGTGTACTGAATGTTTCACAAACCTCAAGCTCTTAAAACAGAGGAGGTTAGACGGTTGGGATTCTACCAAAATCTTCCAAATAGTCTTAATGAAAATCCACAGCCTGCTTCCAGTCTCCGACCCGGTCAGGAATGGAATGAATGAAGCCCCCATCTAGCGGCGAGGATATGAACTGTGCCGGCTGCCGAAGCCTGACGCACTCCTCTGGGGCAATGATTAAATGAATGACAGATTAAATGAAATGATAGTGGAGAGTGTTGCTGGAATGAAATTGTGACAGGGAAAACCGAAGTACCCGGAGAAAAATCTGCCTGCCTCCGTTTTGTCCAGCACAGATCTCGCATGGAGTGACTGGGATTTGAATCACGGACCCAGCATTGAGAGGCCGGCGTGCTGCCGCCTTAGCCACGGAGGCTTCTCCAAATAGTCTTAATAGTACAGGGAAAATATTCCATTTATTGAAAAATCAACGGAAATATATTAATATGTTTATGTTGTTGTTTAAGTCTTCAGTCTTTTTACTGGTATGATGTAGCCCTCCATGCTTCCCTGTCCTGAGCAAATCGTTTTATCTCTACATAGCTACCACACCCTACAACCGAGGCAATCTGTTTAACATATTCTAACCTTAGCCTATCCCTACATTTCCTATCATCGACCCTTCCTTCAATAACGAAGTTTGCTATTCCTGGGTGTCTTAGGATGTGTCCTACCAACCAAACTTCTCTTCATTAGCAGTTGCCATAAACATCTATAACTGCATTACCCGTCATGGCTTCGCCCACGAATATTGTAGTTGTAATGAATACACTTAGCAACTTCTCAATCATGAATGCTATGACTTATTTATCATTTAATTTTGAATAATAATAATAATAATAATAATGGTTTAGTATGTAAACAATCTGACAATAAAGACAATAGAACTCAATAATGACATATCAATATCAAATGGGGGTGAAGCTGATACCTGCACGTGGTGCCCCTGCATAGGTACATGGTCTGTTCTCCAGTACTGAACTGATCGTCAGCACTCCAAAAGCATTGCATTGAAAGTTTTATAATGATTGGAAACCTACGGTCTTTATCAAGACCACATCTTATGATCGTATCGGTCAACGTAGAAGGCTTGTCTGTTGCCAAAGAAGAACTCCTACAACATATTGTCAATGAACCTAGGTGTGATGTTTTATGTATACAAGAAACTCATCGAGATGCCACCTTGAGAAGACCAAAAATTCTTGGGATGAAACTGGCAGTTGAGCGACCCCATAGACAGTATGGTAGTGCTATCTTTGTTCGGAATGACATAGCTGTCCTCTCTACCTCACATACAAAAATCAACGATATTGAATTACTGTCTGTAGAACTGAATGGTTGTATTGTATCATCATTCTACAAACCTCCAGGAACAGACTTCCATTTTTCACCTCCAGACAACTACAACAATCAACAAGCTCACTTTATTGTTGGAGATTTCAACAGCCACAGTAACGTTTGGGGTTATGTTGAGGACGACAGTAATGGTGAAGCAGTTTTGACTTGGGCTGATAGCAACCAACTTAATCTTGTCCACAATAATAAACTTCCACCATCTTTCAACAGTGGGCGTTGGAAACGTGGGTACAATCCCGACTTAATTTTTGTAAGCGTGAACATAGCTCACCAATGCAGAAAAACTACACTGGTCAAAACAATTAGGGGATCAGCTGAGATATCATACACAAGATACATATGGTAACGTCTTTTATTCAGAGTTCGGTTACAATTGCAATTTGTGTGTGCTACAGTACGATATTGTGCTGTCTCAACTTTTTAATGGAGGTTTACATGGTGTTTACTTAGAGCTAGGCACCATGGGGCTGCCATAATAGTGAAAAAGTCATTCTCGTTGCCCTCCAATATGGTGTGTGATCACCTCGGACGGCCAGGACAGTTGCACACCTACGTGGCATGGGACAGTATGAGGTTATCAATCAGCTCTTGAGGGATATTTGGCCATTCTTCCATGAGTGCAATATCCAGCTCGGTAACCGTTGTGGGAAGTGCTGGTCTGGCTGCATTGTGTCTGCCAAGTGAATCCCAGACATGCTCAATCGGGTTTAAGTCCGGTGGACAAGCTGGCCACTCCATTCATTCAATGCCCTCGTCGTGAAGCATGTTGTCCACCAGTGCAGCTCTGAGGGGACGTGCGTTATCGTCCACCAGAATGAATCCATCGCCTATGGCACCAGCGTAGGGCTCAACAAACGGTCGAAGGATCTCGTCTCGATACCTCTCAGCAGTCAAAGCGCCATTCTGAACGACATACTGAATCCTGCCCACACCATTCGTCCATCACCATGATTTGGTGCCGTTTCCTGCACATAAGCGGGATTGTTCCGAGTTCTCTCCAGATGAGGGAATGACGATTGTCCGGCTGAACACAAAATCTTGACTCATCTGTGAACAGAACCCGGTGCCATTCGTCACGACGCCAATCCTGATGTTCCTTCGCCCAGTTTCCGCGGGCTAAACGGTGTCGTGGTTTTAATGGAACACACGCCATAGGCCTTCGTACGTAGAGGCCACTTTCCCGAAGGCGATTTCGGACCGTTTGGGTTGATATTGCGCGTCCTGTTGCCGCCTGGAGGGTGCGTTGCAGCTGAGGTGCATTCAGCCTCCTGTCTCGACGGGCTGTTAACCGGAGATAACGGTCATCTCTTGCTGATGTTACCCGTGGACGGCCTTGGCCTGGCCTTCTGTTAACGGTCCCTGTTGTCTGAAATCGCATCCAGGTCCTGGAAATTACACTTTGGGACACTCAAATACCTGCAGCCACCTCCCTCTGTGTCGGTCCCGCTTCCAACCTTCCTATGGCTCTTCATGCCATACCTTCAGGTAAGTTACGTTGTTGTTGCATTGCACTACCTGCTCACTACACCATTTGAACCCAACTGCCTGTGTCATTCGTTTGGTAGAGTAAACACACGTCCACACCAACCTCCTCTGCAGCAACTTTCAGTTATTACCACTATCTCGGGTGCCGTAATATTGTTGTCTCCACTCCGTAGAACCGACAAAAAGACGTCGAACCATTTTAGGTCATTCTGCCGATGACAATACGTCGGAACCTAGATATCTCAACTGATCCCCTAATTGTTTTGACCAGTGTATTTTAAGTCCGATACCAAATACTCAACACCGCCCCATAGGCTGCCAAGTGTTTGCAGCTATTAGTCCTAGATTCACACCATTCCGAAGGAGATATAATTTCAAGAAAGCAGATTGGCAAAAGTTTGCTGATCTTCTTGATTCAGAAATTTTACGCATAACACCCTCAGTCTCCAACTATGAAGAGTTTGTGGAAGCCGTGAAAACATCTTCAAGACACTCCACTCCCAGAGGTTGTCGAGTAAGCTATATACCTGGCTTGACCGAAGAATCCCGGAAGCATCTACATAACTATATCCGGCTCTTCAACGATAATCCTTACAGCATGGAAACCATAACCGCTGGCCAAAATTTGTCCACAGCCTTAGCCAAATCCAAAAAAGAACGATGGACAGAGTTACTTGAGAACCTTGATATGTCTAAAAGCAGTCAGAAAGCCTGGCAGTTGCTGCGACGCTTGAACAACGACCCCACCCACAATCATGGTCATGCAAATATTACACCAGATCAAATTGCTCTTCAGCTTGTTCAGAATGCAAGGGCCAATTTTTCTAAAGATAGAACAAAACTCAAAAGAGATCCTGACTGTGAAAGCAACCACCTATCAAATGACTTCAGCCTGCATGAACTTAGAACAGCAGTTAAGAATTGCAAAAATGACAAAGCGCCTGGTCTAGATGACCTAATGATTGAGCAAATTAAAGATTTTGGTCCCATCACGGAGAGATGGCTTCTGCAATTCTATAATTATTGCCTGAAGCAGAAACAGATCCCTGCCATCTGGAGGAAAACCAAAGTTATTGCCTTACTCAAGCCTGGAAAGGATGCAGCTGATCCGAAGAACTATCGACCCATTTCGCTTCTTTGCCATTTGTATAAAATCTATGAAAGGATGTTGCTAAATAGACTTACTCCCATTGTTGAACATCATCTCGTACCTCAACAAGCCGGTTTCCGACCTGGAAAGAATTGTACAGCACAAGTTCTTAATTTGACAGAACATATTGAAGAGGGATATGAAAAAGGATACATTTCTGGGGCTGTCTTCGTGGATCTCACAGCAGCATATACCATTCAGCATAAACAACTACTGCACAAAGTCTACTACATCACCAGAGACAATTTCACCCGAACTTTGCAGACGCTTTTAGAAAATCGGCGATTCTTTGTGGAGTTTCAAGGTAGAAAGAGTACATGGAGAAGTCAAAGGAATGGCTTGCCTCAGGGTAGTGTCCTTTCCCCCCATATTGTTCAACATATTTACAAATGATCAGCCTCAACCTTCTCTTACAAAGAGCTTCATCTATGCAGATGATCTTGCTTTAGTCACACAGGCGAGAGATTTTGAGGCAGTAGAACACCAGTTGACTGTTGCTCTGAAGGACCTTTCTGAGTACTATAGAGTCAATAATTTGAGACCGAACCCTGCTAAAACTCAAATTTGTGCTTTCCACCTGCGCAATCGAGAAGCCTATATAAAGCTTACAGTGTTAAGGGAAGATAACGAGCTTGAACATTGTTTCTACCCCAAATATCTGGGTGTTACCATCGATCGAACGTTGACCTACAGTAAACACTGCACTAACACCAAGCAGAAAGTTGCTGCTCGTAACAACATCTTGCGGAAGCTTACTGGCAGTATATGGGGTGCAGATCCCAATTTACTAAGAACATCAGCCTTGGCTTTGTGTTATTCTGCAGCTGAATATGCATGCCCTGTATGGCGCAAATCATCTCATGCAAAGCAAGTTGATGTGGCTCTAAATGAAACCTGCAGTATTGTAACGGGATGTCTCAAAGCTACACCTATTGATAAACTCCATGAGCTAGCGGGAATTGCTCCGCCAGATGCAAGACGTGAAGTTGCAGCCAAACTTGAGAGACATAAATCTGAACATAACACTGATCATCTGTTACATGGTTACCAGCCACCACTTAGTAGGCTCAAATCTAGGAAGAGCTTCATGAGAACTACTACTCCCCTCACCGGTCAGCCTGGAGCAGCCAGATTATCTCAGTGGACAGAAAGATCTGAGTAATGATTGGATAGCTCCTTCCGAGAACCTTCCTCCTGGTGGAAATCAAGTCTGGAGCGTGTGGAAGTCCTTAAATCGGCTCAGGAGTGGCGTCGGACGAACTAAGGACAACCTGTTCAAATGGGGCTTTTTGAAGGAATCTTCCACCTTGTGTGACTGCGGGGAGGAACAGACAACTAAACACTTAATTAACTGTCCTAGTTGTCCTACATCATGTTCCACACAAGAGCTTGTTGATGCTTCAGACAACGCTGTTACTGTTGCTCAATTTTGGGCTGATATTGTTTAGTTTGTCATTTAAGATTTGAGTTACATTGTATAATATTCTATCAACCTTTGGTTTGTTTCCTATGTTTCTTTTTGTTGTGCTTATGACTCGAAATAAAAACAAGTAGTTCCGTGAAGAACTATACAGCCTATTTTCATAAATCCTACTTTTGTTAATTGCCTCTATCAACATACAAAATTTCAGTTTGATTGCTGTAATAGATTCGTAGATATTAAGAACCGACTAAATATTCCGGATGGTCGCCATGTTGGATTTTATATATGTAGGTCTTAAGAGTTATGTACTGTTACATGAAGATTATTGTGTACGTGTAGCATTCAAACTTCAATCGCATGATTAGGACACAAGAAGTAACAAGGAGATTTTAAAATTTCGCACAGCTGCCATCTTGTGGTTATGGAAACAATTGAAATAAATTAGAAGCCAGTGGATTAACATATAAGGATTTACTGTACCAAGTTTCACTGCACTCGGATGGTTAAATTGCGAGAAACGTCCATGTGAATATTTATATTTCGCTTCGCCGCCATGTTGGATTTGTGATCACCAGGTTATTTAAAGTCCTATAGGTGAACTTAAGTTCATAGCCCCTATGAACATAAAAAAATCACTTTGATTGCTATAATAGATTCGTAGATATTCAGAGCCGTCTAAATATTTCGGATGGTCGCCATGTTGGATTGTTAAATGTATAGACCATAGAGTCATGTACCATTAAAGGAAAATTATTGCGTAGGTTCATTATTCAAACTTTCACTTCGATCGCATGATTACGACACAAGAAATAAAAACTTAATTTTGAAATTCGCACAGTCGCCATCTTGAGGTTATGTAATCAATTGAACTAAATTAGATACCAGTGCTTTACAATGTGTATAAACATTTCCTGTACCAGACCTCAATGCGTTTGGAACATTAAATCGCGAGAAAGGTCTATTTAAAATTTTCAAATTCGATTGGCCGCCATGTTCGTTTTGTAGTTAATCGTTTTTTGAAAGTCATATAGATGAACTGCCAGTAGTACCTTTTATCTCCGTACAAAATTTCAGGGTGATACCGCTAATAGTTTCAGAGATATAGAATGCCGGTGAAATATTTCTCACATCCGCCATCTTGTGGTTATGTAAACAATTGAACGAAGTTAGATGTCGGTGCATTACAATGTGTATAAACATATACTGTACCAAGTTTCATTGCGTTTGGTTGGTTAAATCGCGAGAAACGTCTATTTAAACGTCGCAAATTCGCGTGGCCGCCATGTTGGTTTTGTAGTTAAAAGTTTTTCAAAAGTCACATAGGTGAACTTCTAGTAGTTCCCCCTATCACCGTAAAATATTCCAGGGTGATATCGGGAATAGTTTCGGAGATATTGAATGCTGGTGAAATATTTCGCACAGCCGCCATGTTGGATTGGTGAGACGTAACAAAATTTGAAGGGCACGCTCGGGGTCGCCCGGAATAGTGCTATGAACTTACTGAGTTTCATACAAATCGCTCCAGCCGTTTAGAATTTATTACACACACACACACACAAACACACACACACACACAAACAAACAAAAGGTGATCTCATAAGCCTATTTTTTCAAAATTGAAAATAGGCTAAAAATGATCAAAATCTCACGAACGTCACGTTGCGTCACATGCATAAAATTCGACTCAAAATCACAACACGGTTTCCGACCACAAACATAAATATAAAAGAAATGAGATGTATTAAACACACCGACTGAACACAAAATCCATTTACCTACATAAATTCCTAAGAAAAAAAGTACACATCATAAAATTACACAAATCAAAATCTTCTACGCCCACATTTCTCCCCTCTTTCACCATACACCACATCGAAAAACCCTCAGACCCGTGTCTGCTTATTTTTTTTTAATGATTAGTTAATATGTCGGGTGTCACATCCCCAGTTTCACTTCCATAGAGCGCCACGGTCCAGACAAAGGCTTTAAAAAATGACTCCTTATACCTAAATCTAAATTCGATGTCAACAGACTCCATTTCTGTAGAAATGCTTTCCTCGCCTGTGCTAACTTACTATTTATATCCCTTTGTTTATGAAGGCGTTTAAGCAAATAAACAAGATGATTGCCCCTGCCAGAACTATATCGCGTCGAGCCCGCATAACAGTAAAGCCGGGCGGGTGGTTTATACACATGCAAGACTTCTCTCACGAGTCCACTAGTTCTTATTTACCTCTCATCCGTAAGTCATATTTTATAGAAACATTTGCAGTAAATGTCTTGGTACATCCACTAGAGGTGGTATTGATTCATTTATGGTCTTTGCAACAGTGTAACACCGTGTACTTGGTGGACATTTTCTAATAACGTGTGTCGTAGTGATGATAGTACTAACAAGTGCATTTTGTAATTGGGGCTAGGATATGAGAATTGGCCTGAAGGGGACCATTCCCGGCAGAAATGTGGAAAAAAAGAATCTGAAAAGTAAGTCATCAAATTATTTTGGAGACGGCTTCGGTGGCGTAGTTTTAGCATGCTGAGCTTCTATGCCCAAGGTTGCGGGTTCAAACCCGACCGAAGTCGTCGGATTTCTTAAGAGCGTTAAAGATCCCTCAGTATGCCTTCCTTCGGAAAGGAAGTAAAGCCGGTGGTCCCACGTCATAGATTTATGGCATGATATGGAACCTTTCACTAATTACACTAGTGTGAAGCTAAATTATAGGTTAAATTTAAAGGAATTCAGGAAAAATCTAGCTCAAAAACCAGGGTGATCTGGTCTGAAGAAGGAAGGAGGAGGAGACTCAGAAAACGCATGAAGAGATTATGGGAGGAGAATAAGAAATTGGCAAGTCAGCAGATTATTCACCGCGGTCCTCAGTAGGCCAAAATCGATAGAATAATAATAATAAGAATAAGAAGAAATGTTATTGGATTTACGTCTCTTAACTACTACGGCTATTAGAGACGCTGAAGTGCCAGAATTTTTCCTGAAGGAAATCTTTAACCTGTCAGTAAATTTATCTGACTGCGCCTGGATTTGATCTTTCAGCCTTGGACACAGCAGGAGAGTACGTTACCGCTGAGCCACGCAGCAAGTCTTCTTATTTTTAGGGCATGAACTTACGAAATCGAATCGTCATCCGTCAATTACACAATGAACATAAATATTCTAGAGGCATGTGTCTAGTCGTGTGTGCGCGCGTGCAAGTCTACAAATAGCACAGCGCAATTGATGTGGGGTGGTCACGATACGAGCTGCGTCTTCCACTGCACTCAATTAGTCAGCTCGTTGGATTAGAGTGCACGCTATGTCTTCCACAACACAATACAAATACCAAATGCGGGTTTTCAGCTATTTAGTCGTGTTGTGTACAGTACATTGTGTAGTTTCGCCCCGTGAGTCATCTAATGTACTTGGTCAATCGATTCCTAATGTTTAAGTGATTACCATCACTAGTCTACATTTTATCAGTATCACCTTCCCTTGCTCTAATTTTAAACTTACTTCTAAGTATCTTACCTATTCACCCTAGCAATAAATTAGCAATACAACAATTTTCTATCCGTACCAAACTAATCTGTTTTTATATGTATTTTATATTGTATCAACATTGTATTATTGTTAGATTTAAGTAGTATTTGTATTGTTCATTATGTATCAATTGCATAATTGTATAATTGTATAATCTTGCCAGGCAAAATAAATCTATATTTATCTATATTTCATATCTAGACATCATTACAAGGCAACCTGTCCAGATATTTATTGTATGGCTTTTAGTGCCGGGAGTGTCCGAGGAAATGTTCGGCTCGCCTGAGTCTGTAGCTGCTTCCAGTGGACACCCTTAGAGTGAGCTACAAGTTCTGTTTGCTGTGGTTCAATTTCAAGTAGTTCCAACTTTCGCCACCAGATATCAATGATACCTAGTGGTGAACGTTGGAACTTGGATTGAGCATTCCGACGAAATCTAACCTAGCAATTTAGCTTCACACATGTTTAGTCTGTGGAATGATCTTTTACATGCCATAAATCTATGATATGAGACCGCCGGCTTTACTTCCCCTCTGAAGGAAGGCATACTGAAGGATTTTTAACACTCTTAAAAAACCTGACCACAAAATATTGCTAAGTCCACCCAACTTGCGCCTCAAATCGAGGAAACCATTCTGGACAGCTCGTGAGATGCAACCACTTAGGATAGAAGATGATTGGAAGGAAACGTGGAAAAGCAACGCCAGTATACATCACCACATCCTCGAAGACCCCACACTTATATTAGGGTTGCAACTGCCTAAAAGAACCTGGTGTCAACTAAACAGAATCCGGTGTGGACACGGAAGAACTAAGTACTTCTTGCACAAATGGAGACTCTCAGACCAATTGTGTGACTGAAGCTTCAGAGCAGACCATAGACCAACCACATTGTAGAGGAATGTCCCAAGAGACGTTTCAGTGGTGTCTGGAAGGATGTCATCAATGCCTCTCCAACAGCATTGGAATGGATCGACTCCCTCAACATGACCAGAGCTCTTGTATATTCCTTATATACTTTATTTTGTATACATTGTTGTAATATGTCCAAACGATAAATAATAATTACAAGGCAAATGGTACCAAACAATGTTTGCTTTATCCAGTAATGCTTCGGAGTAGATCTTAAAAAGTAGAGGAGACATGATACAACCTAGATGTACTCCTCTGGATTTCGGTCCCTTCAGACAGGCTGCCATCCACGGACGGTGGCTTTCTGGTTCCAGTACAGATTTGCGATGATAAGGATGTGTCTGCTGTTAAGACCGATCTTCCACAACACTTTCAGCAGTCAATTGTGGCAGTCAATTTCTAAAATTAATACGGGTATGAAGGAATCTCTAAATTATGATTTTGTATTTTTTTTTTTCGTGGTCCATGATTAGAGTAAGTTATACATTGATTGGTATTATTAGCCTACTTTCGATTTTTGCAAAAAATGAAAGTAGACTTATGAGATCAACACAGGGCGAAAAAAGTGTGTCTGTCTGTGTGTGTGTATGTGTGTGTGTGTGTGAGTCTGTGTGTGTGTGTGTGTGTGTGTGTGAGTGTGTGTACTCTGAATGTCTGTCCCCCCTATCAATTCGAACACGGTGAATGCGAATTGAACGAAATTTGGTACAAAGGTAGCACTAGCAAAGGACACCTCAGTGTCATGTTTTATATCGCAGCCATCTTGACGGAAACGTAATGGCGGCCACACAAATGTTCAAAGCTTAAATCAAATTACGACTAACCTAATCATCCGATCTCTACCAAATTTTGCAACGACATACCTTTATGGGGGGAGCATCCTTTGACCAAACCAATAGGTCATCAGCATAATAGTTTGCGGATGGCGGCCATCTTTGTGTGAAAATCGATTCCCCCTATTAATTCGAACACGGTGCAACCGAATGGAACGAAATTTGGTACAGAGGTAGCACTAGCAAAGGGCACCTCAGTGTCATGTTTTATATCGCCGCCATCTTGAAGGAAACGTAATGGTGGCCACACGAATGTTCAAAGTTTAAATCAAATTACGATTAACCTAATCATCCGATCTCTACCAAATTTTGCAACAACATACCTTTATGGAGGGAGCATCCTTTGACCAATCTAATAGGTCATTCGCCTAATAGTTTGCGGATGGCGGCCATCTTTGTGTCAGAATCGATTCCCCCTATTAATTCAAACACGCTGAAACCAAATGGAACGAAATTTGGTATAGAGGTAGCACTAGCAAAGGGCACCTCAGTGTCATGTTTTATATCACCGCTATCTTGATGGAAACGTAATCGCGGCCACCCAAATGTTAAAAGCTAAAATGTAATTACGACCAACCTAATAATCTAGTCTCTACCTAATTTTGCAACACCATATCTTTATGTGGGAAACATATTCTGACCAAACTGCAAGAACATCAGCCCAATAGTTTTCAGATGGTGGCCAAGTATGTGTGCAAATCGATTCCCCCTATCAATTCAAACACGGTGAAACCGAATTGAACGAAATTTGGTACAGAGGTAGCACTAGCAAAGGGCACCTCATATTCATGTTTAATATCCCTATAGCACGTTGTATTTCAACAGGCTACTACAACCAACATTCAATCATACTCCTTGAAAAGGACAAAGAGTTATAACAATACCCATGCATTTAGGAGCAAGTAGGCTATATGTTCTTTACTGAACATCTTGTTTTTCTTTTAGTTCCCTCTGTAATCGATATATTATCAAACATCTTAAGATAATAAAAATTCATCCATCTCGTTGCGTAGTCACTACCACTCTTGGCTGTCACCCCGGAGACCCGGGTTCGATTTTAGGCTCTGCCAAGAAATTCAATTTGTGTCTAAGGGCTGGAACGGGGTACAATCAGCCTCGAGAGGCAAATATGAAAAGAGGTGGGTTCGATTCCTACCTCAGCCATCCTGGAAGTGGTTTTCTGTGGTTTCTCCACTTCTTCGCCAGGCGAATGCCACGGCCGCCTCCTTCCCAATCCAGGATGAATGATGACAAATACACACATTAATAAAACTATTTCAATAATACAGGTTATCAGGCAAATTTTACACACCTAAGTACACGGGGCTACACATGACCACGATGTCGCAAAGCCCCTCAATGAATCAACAACAGCAACAAGATAAACAAAATTTAAGTTTGATAGGCTGAGGTCGCTAATATAGTTAATTCTTTAATGGGCTTTGCGACATCGTGGTTATGTAGGCCCGTGTACTTGGGTGTGCGTAGAATTTGTCTGATAACCTGTGTCACTGATGTCTGTACTAGTGTGTGTGTGTTTGTAATCGAGGTAGGATTTGGGTAGGAAGCGGCCGTGGCCTTGAGTTAGGAACCATCCCGGCATTTGCCATGAGTACAGTGGGAAACCACGGAAAACCCCTTACAAGATGGCTGAGGTAGGATTCAAACCCAACACTTTTGCTTCACGAGTCTAAGTGTACCCCGTTCAAGCTCACAGACCAAAATTAATTTTCTCGGCAGAGTCAGGATCTAACCTGTGCTTCTGCGGTGACAGACAAGAATGCTACCTTAATATAGTTACACACACTTCTACAGTCATCACATAAATAGACAAGTTTAACAGAGACCCAAATACACGGGGCTGATGACCGAGATGTCCTACCCTCTGGGTGTCAATTAACAAAGCTTGCACCAGGCACCCGAGGCCACACGATATTATTATTATACCGAGATGTCCTAAGCCCCTAAAATAAATTAACAACAAAAATCTTACGGTGAGTTTATTAATTCATATTAGGGAAATTGCGACATCGTGGTCGTTTACTTTGGCGAGTTTAAACAAACAACTGAACAACTAAATAAGTAAATAAGTAAATAAATAAATAGTATTTAATATTTTGTCTGCTAGCCTGTGTTATTGGTTGCCTGTAGTAATGTGTGTATTTGGAATGTAAGTGAGTATTAGGAAGGAGACTGCCATGACTTAAGTTAGGAATCATCCCGGCATATACCTGGGGCAGAAGTGGGAAACCATTGAAACCCACTTTCAGTATGGCTTAGATGGACCTCTCCTCAGTTTTACCTCACGAGGCTGAGTGACTCCCTTCCAGCCCTCATATCAGAGCCGAGAATCAAACCCGGCCCTCCATGGTGACAGCCAAGAATGCTAGCCACTACTCAACGAGGTGGACTTACGGGTAAGTATTTCTCCAGATGCACACAACGAGTAGGGACTTGTGATGTTTTCTTCTATATGCACTATTATACTGTATTTATCTGTGTAATGTTATCACATTTGTGAACTAAGTCTCTCAGGAGCTCTTTTACATCGCCGCGCTACTATGATGCGTTCCCGGATAAGCTCATCTGTCGTAGACCTCAAAGAGCGCTGCTATTTGGCCGCTGTTCAACATTGTAACCTTCTTTTTTCACATGTCTGACGTCACGCCAGCGGCGGTCGTCGAGAAGAGGCCATACAGTACATGTCCGGCTTATCACTTCCTCGCCACCCTTAAATCCTCCCTCCGTCCGTCTATCCCGCAGGTGTTTTCACTTGTTATCTTTAACACTTCATAAAGTTTGGCTTCCGTCCGGTCCAGACTCGTGCTCGACACTGTGGATGCCAAATCTCGCAAGCAAACACAAACCCGTTACACATCAACCGTTGTAGGATTGCTTGCTGACAAATTCTCTAAGTGTAATGTTTTGCAGTCGGTCAACACGGCAGTACCCAATTATAATGGGTGGTTCCATAATCCTGAAAAAATTACACGAGATTAATAAACACACTTGAATGATCAGTTTCGATCGTCAAGCATTAATCATCAGATCGTTGGTGGCAGCATAACGGCAGTCTTGAAGTTTCCAGGACATTCTCATTAGACCGGGTAACACTTATCAGGAGTTTTTGCTTACGCGTGGCGAGAATGATAACTGGCCTTTAATCGTTAAAGATGTCCAGAATACAGTAACATACACCATAATAGGATGTTCTAGACTTGGCAACAAACATGTGTTACATTGCTCGACAAACACAGGCAGTTAGGAATGTGGGGGATAGGCCAAGGAGGTTAAGAGATAACATAACAAAGGAAGAAATACCTTCCAGCTTGGTGCAGACAGCGGGAGAAGGCATCTGTGCTGAAACGCACCACACATCCTTCAAACGTGCTAAGTGCACAATCCACAATAACCTGACAATTCAATAACAATACCATAACCACACTAAGCAAGCAAACTTTAAGGTCAATCACCATTATCAGTATCTCAACAACAAAATCACACAACTTCACTAGATGCACTAGTTTATTTACTACTGTAACTAAATAAGTGTATAGTCTACAGTATATTGTAAGTATCATAACCCATACCCCACATAAATGTAAACGATCTGATGATAGCTTGACGATTGAAAACTAGTCATCCAAGTGTATTTATTAATTTCAGGTAATTGTTTTTCAGGATTAGGGAACCACCATTTATAATTTGGCACAATCGTGTTGACCGACTGAAGAACAAATTCCAATTACTAAGGAAACACTGAAAATTGGTTTCCCAACACGATAAACTGACGAAGAGCTCACGTTCGATTCCTTGTTTGCAATCAATCTATCTTAGTTGTTTTTGTTCCTGATTCATTAGGGGCTTGCGACATCGTGGTTATTCATCCCCCCGTAGCACACTTGGTTTGGATGGAGGCGGCAGTGGCCTTAAGATGGCGAAAACTGAATAGTTGAACAAAACATTTCAATTTCTTAATATGCTCCTACCTCCCAAATACTAAATCAATTGTTATGGAAATTTATCAACATGGTAAGTGAAACTTCCTTTATAAGATAAAACATATAAAATATCCTTCACTGTTACCAAGTGTACAAATAATGAATTCTTAAAAACATAATGTTAATCATTATGCTGATGACCCAACTATTAAAATTCAAGGTTTTAAACTGAAAACACTTAAAAAAGAATTCATGTCTTGGAATTCAACCTAGAATCATGGATCTAGTTCTTCAATATTATTTGTAATATTTTTTTGAAAAGTACAAATATCCTGTTTCTTAAGCAATGCTTTTCTTTCTCTTGTTACATAAATATTGCAGCCATTATTAATAATAATGTTGTTCGCCCCCTTTTGATTAAAGCAGCTCTTAGAGACACAGGGTGCCGGAATTTCGCCCTCATGGAGATCTTTAACGTACCAGTAAATCTACTGACACGGCTCCCTCACATTTGCGCACACTCAAATGCCAGCTGATTGCGCCAGGATTAGATCCTGCAACCTTGGGAGCAGCAGGCGAGAACGTTACCGCTGAGCCACGCAGCCAGTCACAACAACCATCTTTCAAGGTCAGATCAGATGAGTAGATAGGGTTACAAATGAAGAGGTATTAAGATGACTGGGAGAGGAGAGATGTATGTGGTGACTGCTAATGAAGAGAAGAGATAGGTTGGTAGGACACATTAAGACACCCAGGAATAGGTAACGTAGTTGTGGATTAGAATATGTTAAGAAGATTGCCTCGGATGTAGGGTGTGGTAGCTATGTAGAAATTAGGTCAGGACAGGGAAGCATAGAGGGCAGCATCAAACCAGTCAAAAGACTGAAGACTCCAACAACAACAACAACAACAACAAACATAAAGACAATTTAGATTTAGTAATAATGTTATTGATTTTACGTCTCTTTGAACTACAGCGACTACAGCTACCTTTTTCACCAAAACCTAACGGCTCCTTAAGTCAGGAACCATCCCGACTTTCGCCTGGAATACAATTGGGAAACCATGGAAAACTACTTCTAGTAGAATGGCTGAAAAGGTTATCGAATCTAACCCTCTCCCCGTCTCTTCTTTTGTCAGTTTTGCCTCACGAGGCTGAGTAAACTCCGTTCCAGACCTCAGATCAGAATTAAATTTCTTGACAGAGCAGGGACTCAAACCCTGGACCTCGGGAGTGACAGGAAAGTATGCTAGATACTAGGGCTCTGCAGTACATATCATTAAATATTCGATTATTCTAAGGACTTCAAATATTCACTAATTTGAAATTCGAATAAATTAATCGAAATACTTAGGTTGTTTGAATCATTCGAACATTGGAAGTACTCGTGTATTTCTAATAAATTATTAAAATAAATCGAACAGTTCAAATATTAGAATTATTCGAAGACTACAACTATCCCAAAATTACAGCAATTTTTATCTCCAGTGGACGAGTTGTTCAAAACAGGGGTGAATCCAAGGGGTCGAAAAGAGTTTAACCCCCCTTTCTCATTCAGCTCAATGGATCCATGTAAATAAATCATTCAAAAACCCCTTTCCTGTTTCCCTTCCCTTCCCTTCCGTTTTTCCCCTTCCCTTTCTCTTCCCTTCCTTTTTCCCTTACCATTCCTTTTTCCATACTCTTCCCTTTTTCCCATTCCCTTCCTTTTTCCATTCCCTTCCCTTCCCTTTTCCCCTTCCCTTCCCATTCCTTTTTCCTTTCCCTTTCCCTTTCCCTTTCCCTTCCCCTTCTCCCTTTCCCTTCCCATTCCTCTTTCCATACCCTTCCCTTTTTCCCATTCCCTTCCTTTTTCCCTTCCCTTCCCTTTTCCCCTTCCCTTCCCTTCCCTTCCCAATCCTTTTTCCATTCCCGTCCCTTCCCTTTTTCCCTTCCCTTCCCTTTCTCTCTTCCCTTCCCTTTCTTTTCTCCCTTCCGTTCCCTTTCCTTTTTCCATTCCATTTCCTTTCTCCCTTCCTTTCCTTTTCCCTTCCCTTCTATGCTTTTTTTCTCTTTATTTCTATGTTTATTATAATTAATCGAACATTTGGATGATTTGACTTGGATTTGATTACGTCGGAAATTCGAATACTTTGAACAGTTGAAATATTCGTATGTTCGAATCAAATATTCGTATTCAAAATTATTTGAACTACACCATGAGGTGGTACACACAGTCTCCAGGGAACAACGAAGAACAAGTGGGATCGAATACTATCCGAGTCAACCTCAAGGAACGAAGTTTGTAGTTTCACGTGACCATTAATCTCGCGATCATGAGCCACAGGACCTCTCTCTTACGTGGAATCCGAACCACAGGGCATGACATTTCACATTGAAAATCCCACATCCATTGACCGGGTAACGTGGTGAGAGGCAAAGAGTTTGACCGCTGCGCCACCAGGCCTCTCAACCTAAGGAAGAGGCTTTCCATTTAATGGTGATAAGCGTTGTTGGCATTCATCCCTTTAGGTTATCATCTCAGAGATCCTAAACAATGTTTTGAGCGATTTCCCACCTCTACTTGTCGCAGATGCCGAGATGGTTCCTAATTTAAAGCCACGTGTGTGCAAGTACAAGACCTAACGATCCAAAGAGCTGTTCAGCATCAACAACATCATACAAGTAATGCATCTGACAATTTCAAGCATCACATAATTATGGTTGTGTAGGACAAGGGACTTAACCATTATCCCACAGTACTAGTGCGCTGAGCAATGTGATGTTTATCCAGGTGGGATCAGCGCTTCCTGTGACGTGCGGCACGCTATGAGCACGATGTGGTCTCGCCAATTAAGGCACGAGCTGCTTGGAATATTAGAACAACTCCCTCCGTCCCTCCATGCCAGATAAATTAGCAGGACTTAAAACGTTCTCCGGGTTAGTACGACACATTACCCCTTGTCTTAGAGGTTATAATATTAAGAGAGGATAAAACACATGTGGTCAACAAACAAACAAACAAATAAATAAATAATAATAAGGGCATCAAATTGACAGGTAAAAAGCTGAAGGAAGTAGGAGACATCTGTTACTTAGGAAGCAAAATAACCAGTGATGAACGAAGCAAAGAGGATATAAAAAGTAGGTTGGCTCAGGCAAGGAAAGCCTTTCTACAAAAAAGGAATTTGTTGACATCGAATATTGATTTAGGTATTAGGAAGTCACTTTTGAAAGCCTTTGTCTGGAGTGTGGCGCTCTATGCAAGTGAAACTTGGACTATTGGTACAGCAGAAAAGAGGAGAATTGAAGCATTTGAAATGTGGTGTTACAGGAGAATGATGAAGATCAGATGGGTAGATAGGGTTACAGACGAAGAGTTATTAAGACGAGTGGGAGAGGAGAGATGTTTCTGGTGGCTGATAATGAAGAGAAGAGATAGGTTGGTAGGACACATACTAAGACACCCAGGACTAGCAAGCTTAGTTATGGAAGGAAGGGTCGAGGACAAGAACTGTAGGGGTAGACCAAGGTTAGAATATGTTAAACAGATTGCTTCGGATGTAGGGTGTGGTAGCTATTTAGAGATGAAACGATTAGCTCAAGACAGGGAGGCATGGAGGGCTGCATCAAACCAGTCAAAAGACTGAAGACTCAAACCACAACAATAATAGGGAGTAGTATCAGTAATCGATGGTCATTCCAAGATTAGGGAACTGGAAATGCAGGAACGAAAAATTCTCCGGAAGATCTACGGAGCAATCAACAGAAACGGCATTTGGATGAAGAGACCTAGTACTGAACTCTATCAAAACACAATTACGATAACAGACGAAATTAGAAAACACAGAGCCAAATTTTACACTCATCAACAGGATGGCCACCTCCTGATTGCCCAAGAAACTACTCGGTATCTTAACACAGAGCAAATGCGGCACAGAATGGCTTAAAGAGGTACAGAGAGACTTACAAATAAACAATATACAACATTTCGAAGACCGAGCTGAGTACCAGACGTGAATGTTAAGTTTGAACCAAGATCATTACGACAACCTGGAAAAAGTGGACGGATGAGAGGAAGAGGGAGCATTCCGCGCGAATGAAGAGATTTTGGGAGGAGCGGGAGACACACCTCCGAATGACATGTTATCAAGTTTAATCGCTCTCCTGTAGGGGAATTTTCGCTTAAATAAAAAATAATAGGGAGTAGTATAGATCACGATACCTCGACACAAAATGGTGGTATCCATGACATCATGGACGACACTAAAGGTTTAAACGATTCATACATGTTACATTTGTGTGTTAAGGCTTTACATACAAATTCAAACCTAACCTGGGGATTACTCCCCAGCCCCCCTTGCTTTTAGTACAAGCAGTAATTTTCGTCCAGACAGTCGTCTAATCTAGTAGCGACCAATGGTTTCGTCGATACCATCGTCTAACGAAGTAGTGAAGGTCTAGTACTGCATTACAAGCTAGATACATTAGAAGTAGTGGAAAGAATAGTTATACAGAACATATTCTGTCCACTAAGAACCACCGAATTCTGCAAATTATAAATAACGTTCAAATGTAGCGGAGCATAGACAATATAATGGGAACACACGGAAGAGACGATGATTGTTTGGCAATTTGTACAACATGGATGACAATAGGTTAACTAAATTAGCAGTTAATTAAGATTTATTAGTCTCATGCATTTTTCCCAAGTCTAGGGAATAACACCCGTTTGAGTACAATCGTGTTGATCTACTGAAAAGCATTTGAATGTCATAGTGAGAAGACGAAGGAGTATTGAAGAAAAAAGAAGGAACAATAATGGTTGAAGCATTAAAAATGACGAGATCCTAACAACAACAGCAACAACAACAACTCTCAGCCCTGCCCTTAAAGATATTCTGGTATTGCTGACATGCAAGTCATCCAAGTGGTGTGTTATTTTCTAAGGCACAGTAGGATAGTGACCCAACATGGGTATAAACTTATTATACACAGTGAAACATCTACGAGTACAAAATATTTAGGAGTGACACTTGACTCCAAGCTCACATTCTGGAACCATATTCAGAGAGTGACAGATAAGGCAGTAAAATATATGACAGCACTTAGTAGGCTGATGGACAATATTAACGACCCAAAATCAAGTAAAAGACGCCTCCTCATGACGACGGCTCAGTCAGTGCTCCTGTATGGCTCTGAAGTTTGGGCCGAATCCTTGAGATTTGCATGGTATCGGAGAAAGATAGGTGCTGTACAGCGGAGAGCAACTTCACATATTGCATGTGCATACCGCACGGTTTCTGAATCTGCAATCCTCACGGTGGCAGCAATAGATTGGAGCGACAAGAAATCTGGCGTACCCAAGGAGAGCTGGTAAAGAAATGTGCAAAGAAGCGTGCCTTTAATCAACGGATGAGGCGATGGCAACTCAGATGGGAAAGTGACCCTCGTGGTAAATGGACCAAGCGACTGATACCACGCCTGTATACCTGGGTCGAAAGAGTCCATGGTGAAGTCAATTATTACCTCACACAACTTCTAGCAGGACACGGATATTTCCGGAAATTCCTGCATAGAGTAGGCGGAGCGAGTGGTGCAACATGCATATATTGTGACGACATCGATGATGTACTTCACACCTTCGTGTGCGGCCATTGGATGATAAAGAGAGAATATGTGGAAACTGAATTGGGAGAACTGACACCAGATAATATTATTTCTGTGATGCTACGGAACGAGCAATCATGGGATCATGTAGCAGAGTATTTGGAGGATGTCCTTCGCCAGAAAAAGTGGGATCTGGAAGCATACGAACGCCCTTAAGAAGAAATGAAGAAAGAAGAAATCTGAAAGGCTAAGTAAGTACGACATCTCCCTGAAGTAATGCGAGAGCGGTTCCGGGATGATGAACGCATCGTGGGAAAAGGGATGTGGTTTTTAGGGGGTAAAAATCCCACACTACTGTGGAGTGCGGTCCTTTCAAAGTGTCCTTTGAAGATTTCCACAGTCCCCCGTAAATATATATATATATATATATATATATATATATATATATATTTATTATTATTATTATCATTACTAAGGGCTTCGGTGGCGTAGTCTGTAGCATGCTGAACTGTTATGCCCAAGATAGAGAGTTCAATTCCGGCCGAAGTCGTCTGATTTTTAAGAGCGTTAAAATTCGTCAGTATGCCTTCCTTCGGAGGGGAAGTAAAGCCGGCAGGCCAATGTCAGATTTATGGCCCGAGAAGGAACCTACCACTGCAATTGGCAGTCTGTAGAAAAATTTGTAGGTTATATTTGGCTAGTTAGAAACACTATCAAGTTCCAATGTTCGCCGCTAGGTGTTAGTGACAGTAGCATCTGACAGCCAAAGTTGGAACTACTTAAAATTGAATTTATTTGGAGCCCTCGGGCGTTCAATCAAAAATACCCAGCTATGGCCATTGGCTGAAATTCATATATAAGTATCACTGTAGACTCCTGTCGAACATCTTATAGAAAACTCAACTTGAAATACAATGTTCGACGAAAATATGTGTCCTTGTGCGTCTTGGCATAGAGACAAGCTACAAGTGAGTGAATGGTAGACTACTGTACTGTGGCTCCCATTCCCATCGTCAACGTATCAAATATTTCATCCTTTCGAGTATAAACATTGCCTTGTTTTTAAATGTCTTGGAGAAGTTTTGGTAGTGCAATACACGTGCCTTAGTGTGTGAAGCCAACTAAGTGGCCAAGGCGCTCAGCTGACGACTGCATGTCGGCAACATGTTGGAGCGCTATTCTAGAATACCTTCACTTGATCTATGAATATGAAGCATCGAGGGTAGTCTCCTTCTTTCTGAGTATGTTTATTGCCAGTCTCCTGAGCCGTTAGCTTTAGAGGTCAGAATCGTGTTAGTTTTCTGTCTGAACATTTGGAATTTAGGCTAACACATTCATTTATCCCATATTAAGTATACAGTGACCAAATCTACGATAAGTTTAATTACTGTCTGCTTGCAATGACATAGTCAAGGCTACTGGAGCGAATGGCATGACCACATGTAAGTAGAAGGCGCCACAAATTATGTAATACTGTGAGTGAGGGGATTACCAAGAAGCCAGAAATTCTGGCATTTAGTCAATTGCGCAATCAGTATCTTTCTCTTGACTAGCAGTCATTCCGGAGGTCTAGGTTAGATTCTTGGCTCTGCCAAGATGATATCTGTTGTTTTAAGGGGCTTAACATCTAGGTTATCGGCCCCTAATGGTCTGGGTGATAGTGAAAATGTCAATGAAGTGGAAACCAGAACGAAAATTAAGGGAGAAGGAAAATACTTCCAAAAAGGAACTCAGATTGAAACTACTCACAAAATGGAGAGCGGTAATTACAAAAGGGAATTTAGAACGAAAACACTCACAAAAGAAATAGATTGAAAAATACGCACAAAATGCAGGTTAAGTTCAAAATACGTACAGAATGCAAGTGAAATTCAAAATACTTACAGAATGCAAGTGAAATTCAAAATACTTACAGAATGCAAGTGAAATTCAAAATACTTACAAAATGCAAATGAGATTGAAAATACGTACAAAATGCAAATGAGATTGAAAATACGTACAAAATGCAATTGAGGTTCAAAATTCTTACAAAATGCAATTGAAATTGAAAATACACAATGCAATTCAGATTGAAAGTTCCCATTTCCAATCCAAAATATTCACAAAGTGCAATTGAAATTCGAAATGCTTACAAAATGCTGCTGATGATGATGATAATTGTTGTTTTAAGGGGCCTAACATCTAGGTTATCGGCCCCTTATGATCTGGGTGATAGCGAAAATGAGAATTAAATGGAAACCAGAACGAAAATTATGTGAGACGGAAAATACGTACAAAGAGAAACTCAGATGGAAACAACTCACAAGATGGTCTTACAAAAGGGAATTTAGAACGAAAAGATTCACAAAAAGAATAGATTGAAAAAGACCCACAAAACGTAGGCTAGATTCAAAATACGTACAAAATGCAATGTAGCGTCGAAATACTTACAAAATGCTACAGAAATTCAAAATACTTATAAAATGCAAATGAGATCGAAAATACGTACAAAATGCAATTGAGGTTCAAAATACTTACAAAATGCAATTGAAATTCAAAATGCTTACAAAATGTACGGTAGATTCAAACGACTCATGTGGATTGACAATCCTTACAAAATGCAATTTAGATTGAAAATAACCACAAAATGCAATTGAGAATCAAAATATGTGCAAAATGCCCACCAAACAAAATGCAATTTAGGTTAAAAATTCGTGCGAAATGCGGTTTTGGTTGAAAATATTTACAAAATACAATTGAAATTCAAAATACTCACTAAAAGGCCCGCCTACCTGCATTGAAAGACTTACTAAAAAGCAATTTAGATTGTCAATCTTTACAAAATGCAATTGAGGTTGAAAACAATCGCGAGATGTAATTTAGATCGAAAAAACTTACAAAATGCAACGTAGATCAAAAATCCCTTCAAAAATCGCTAAAAGGGAATTTAGATACACGGTGAATCAATTAACAAAAACAGTCCGGGAATCTTAAAGAGAAAAGGAAATATAAGGAAAAGAGGAGATGAGAGGGGAGAGAGGAGATGGTCCGCCCCAAAGGTAAGGGACATAAGTGGAAAACTGACCCAGCTCAGGAATCACTCGGGGTCGCCAACTCCCGAACTCACCAACCGTGAGCCCCTGAGGGTGTAGCATTATCTAGGGTGCACCAGAAGTGGTGGGGCTACATACACCCTGCCTCCTTAAGGGCCTTGAGCACAAGGCAGGAGGTAAAAGGAAAAGAAAAAGAAGGCTGACCACTCATAGAAGGAGGGTATCAGGAAAGATGAGACAAGGGCCAATTAAGGCGGGAAAGTGAAAGACTCCCTAGGCCTCGGATAACCTAATACCGTCGGGATCGGAAGAGAACAAGAGTTGACCAAGGGAGGTCGACAGGAAAGAAGACGGAGAGGAGCCCGGCACAAGTAAGTGGAAGCAATGCCGGACTCAGCTGGGGTCCCATGGTCGCCAACCCACGTCCCACTAGATGTGAGCCCCTGAGGGGTTACAAAATGCAATTGAAATAGAAAATGCTTACACAATGCCCGGTAGTTTCAAACTACTCATTTGGATAGACAATACTTACAAAATGCAATTTAGATTGAAATTTCTTACAAAGTGTAATTTAGATTCAAAATACCCCAAAATGCAACTGAGAATCAAAATACTTGCAAAAAGCCGATGATACAAAATGCAATTTAGATTGAAAATAGTTGCAAAGAGGGGTTTAGGTTGAAAATACAAAATGCAAATGAAATTCAAAATACTCACTAAAGTCCCGGCCCGGATATTGAAAGACTTACCAAAAAGCAATTTAGATTGTCAATCCTTACAAAATGCAATCGAGGTTGAAAACATTCGCAAAATGCAATTTAGATCGAAAAAAACGTACAAAATGCAACGTAGATTGAAAATGACTACAAAATGATTTTGATGCAAAATAACGCTAGGGAATTTAGATACACGGGGGGCCAATTAACAAAAACAGTGCGGGAAACTTAAAGAGAAAAGGAAATTTAATGAATAGAAAACAAGAGGTTTGACCCCTCGAAGAAGGAGGGATCAGGAAAGATGAGAAAGGCCAATTAAGGCGGAAAAGTGAAAGACTCCCTAGGCCTCGGATACCCTAATACCGTCGGGGTCGGAAAAGAACAAGAGTTGACCAAGGGAGGTCGACATGAAAGAAGACAGAGGAGCCCAGCACAAGTAAATGGAAGCAATGCCGGACTCAGCTGGGGTCCCATGTTCGCCAACCCACGTTCCCCTAGATGTGAGCCCCTGGGGGAGCTCTGCCAAGAAATCTTAATTTTGGTCAGAGAGCTGGAACGGGGTACACTCAGCCTCGTGAGGCAAAAATTGAGAAGAGGCGAGATCGATTCCCATCTCAGCCATCTTAGAACTGGTTTTGCGTAGTTTCCTTCAACTCCAGAAAATACTGGGATGGATCCGTGTGGAAAACACGGCAAACCACTTTTCGAATGGCTGAGGTGGAAATCGAACTCCCCTCCTCTCAGTTTTGCCTCACGAAGCTAAGTGTACTGCATTCCAGCCCTCAGACTAGAATTAAATTTCTTGATAGATTTTGCTTTTGATTATTTAGGGATTTGCGACATCATGGTCATATCCCCGTGTACTTGGGTGTGTGTATAATTTGTCTGATAACCTGTGTCACTGTGATATCTATACTAGTGTGTGTATTTGTAATTGAGGTATGTTTTGGTTAGGAAGCGGCCGTGCCTTTTAGTTAGGTACCATCCCAGCTTTTGCCTGAAGTAGAAGTGGGAAACCACGGAAAACCACTTCCAGGATGGTTGAGCTAAAAATATAACCCACCTATTCTCTGTTTCGTTTCGCGAAGTTGAGTGAATTTTTTGATACAGGCGGGATTCGAAATCAGAACTCAGGGGTGAAATTTAAGAATGCTAGTCACTGGGTGACGAGGTGGACGCTAGATTACGGCACCGGCTTCGTATGATTGTATTATAGTTCATTCAGTTGTTTTTCGAGACAGCATATAAATGTGTCATAAATTCCCCCTAGTTACGTGAATACCAGGGTCAGATCAAGTCGCGTGACACATTGTTGCGTGAGCACGCACTTTGGCTAGCTACCTGGAAATACCCGTTAAATTAAGTCCCAACTTTCCTGGAAGCTTCTCCTTTGTTCAACATTCAGTCCTCGAATAATTAATCTAACCGGGAACTCTTGGCACAGCGCACAGTTGTACTGTAAAAATGGACACTGTCAGCTACTGGTCCATATTCACACTCGGGCCTGGTGTTCATTTGTTTAGGGGCTTTGACTGACACACAGACACAGACACACACACACACACAGACACACTCACTCAGTCAGTCAGTCAGACTAATGTGTTAAAGATCACATACAAAGGCTAGTAAATTGGGTAGATGTATGTCTGTATGTCTACCCCTTATTATTCCCGTTTTTAGCCTATTTTCATTTATAAAAGAAATAGGCTTATAAGATCACCTTTTGTCCGTAAGTCTGTCTGTGTGTGCGTGTGTAATGGTGTGTCCCCCCCACCGTGCCTTACAAATTTTGTTACGTCTCACCAATCCAACATGGTGGCTGTGTGAATTATTTCACCAGCATTCAATATCTCCGAAACTATTACCGACATCACCCTGGAATATTTTACGGTGATAAATGGAACTACTAGAACTTCACCTATGTGACTTTTGAAAAACTTTTAACTACAAAACCAACATGGCGGCCAATCGAAGTTGCGACTTTTAAATAGACTTTCCTCGCAACTTAACCAAGCAAACGCAATGAAACTTGGTACAGTATATGTTTATACACATTGTAATGCACCGACATCTAACTTGGTTCAATTGTTTACATAACCTCAAGATGGTGGCTGTGCGAAATATTTCACCGGCATTCTATATCACTGAAACTATTAGCGGTATCACCCTGAAATTTTGTACGGAGATAAAGGGCACTACTGGAAGTTCATCTATAAGACTTTCAAAAACCGGTTAACTACAAAACGAATATGGCGGCCAAGTGAAGTTGAAAATTTTAAATAGATCTTTCTCGCGATTTAATAATCCAAATGCAATGAAACTTGGTACAGGAAATGTACACATTGTAATGCACTGGTATCCAATTTAGGTCAATTGTTTACATAATCTCAAGCTGGCGGCTGTGCGAATTTTAAAATTAATTTTTTATTTCTTGTGTCGTAATCATGCGATCGATGTGAAAGTTTGAATAATGAACCTAAGCAATAATCTCCCTTTAATGGTACATGACTATGGCCTGTACATATAACAATCCAACATGGCGACCATCCGAAATATTTTGATGGATCTCAATATCTACGAATCTATTACAGCAATCAAACTGATATTTTGTATATTGATAGAGGCAATTAACATAAATGATACATGAAAATAGGCTGTATAGTTCTTCACGGAACTACTTGTTTTCAACGGGGTCGGGTATGATTGCGATGGAAGTCTTTGTGGCAGATGTTTTTTTTACGGCCGGAAGCCCTTCCGGACGCCAGCCTCACGAGAGGAGTTAATGAGAGATTAAATGAATGATGGTGAATGAAACTGGGCAAGGGTGTGGAAGGAAGCGGCCCTGGCTTGTCAGAAGGCACCGTCCCATCATTTGCTTGGAGTTGAAAATGGGGAAACCACGGAAAACCATTTCATGGACGTCCGACGGTGGGGCTCGAACCCATGCGTCTACAGAGTCAGCAGAGAGCTTGGCCCTATGACCTAACGCTGCGCTTTAGCGAGCTTAGCCACCACTGACGGCTAAATTGGGCAGATGACCACAATGTACAGTATTTCTTAATGACCCCGCGACGTAGCCGTACTTGTTAAATCGTGCACCATGGCCGCAAGAGAAGCTGCAGCAAGTCCGGAGATCAGAGGTTGAATCCCGGCGCTTACAGCGGCTATTGTGAGCGTGGTGTTTTCCCATTTTTTTCCACACACTATCCAGGCAAATGCCAGGATAATACCTTACTTCAAGTTCCGGGGCTTCTCCCCCATCCCTGCCTCTAACACACTTACTGTATACACACTACGACAGTCATCACGTAAATACAGGTATATCGGAATTTCAGCAAACATCTAACTACAAGGGGCTGATGACATGTCTCAAGTCCCTAATTACAACAACATATTCTTATTGCTTTGAAGACACTACTCATTCTTCCTCGCAATTTGAAACATATGAACTCTTGTTATGTCAATTATACCCTAATATCTCAATGGTCAATATTCCTCTGAAAATTATCTAACCCTTTTGTCTGAAAGAATTTTTAATATGACCCACCCTTACGCGCAAAATGTATTCGGAATTATAAGGAGATGAGACTTATACATCTGGAACATTTATAGGTAACAACAATGGGCAAATGTAGTTAGTTCTTGTTTTAAGGGGCTGAACTACGAGGTTATCTGCCCTAATTAGCAAATGTAATGAATTCGGAATATTTTTCTTTGCCTGGTGGAATCTGCCTCCACCTTCCGGCGTGCCGTGAAGAATTTTTTTTTTAGGAACCAATCAGTCTACAGGCTAATAACACGCAACAGACAGGAGACGTAGTCATGGACAAAACTAGTCATTTTCAAAAAGAAATATTAAACACGAGGAAAGTGACGTTGGCGTGGAAAAAAGCAGCTTAATTTTCTATTTTTGTGAATATTTCGCGAACGTTCTCATACTATTATCATAATCTATGAGCAGTATTACACATGAGCTATTTCCTATGCTCCGGATTAGCTCGGTGCAGGCTCCATGAATAATGGAGTCCTTTGTTGGGGATACCTTGATGAGCACTTGATCCATTTTATATTAGGCCTAATGCACTTTCACGCTCATGACGTCAAAGTATCTGTCGGCTTATTACAAATTTAAAAAAGAGAGGAGAGTGGTAAAAGCTCTCATGATGCAGGCCTGCATCACTAAAATAGACCAGAAGAGATATAGCAACGCATATTCTAATAATTTATTTTCTCACAGTACCAGTTCAAGTTAGACACCACGAGTGTGCTAGCATTCTTGGCTGTGGCCCCACAGGTCCGGGATAGTTTTCCGGCTCTGCAAGAAATGAAATTATGGTCTGAGGGCTGCAATGCGTTCCACTCAGACTCGCGAGGCAAAACTGACATTGCTATTTAGGCTCGTGTTCTTAGGTGTATGTAATTGCACTTCAGGTGAAGATTGGGAGGGAGGGGGCCGTGGCCTTAAGTTAGGAACCATCCCGACATTTGCCTGGAGTAGAAATGGGAAACCACACGCTCGTAAGGGAACGAGTACGTGAACATAATAGAAGACGTCCAAATTTCGCATTTAATAGGCCTACTACTATTGAAATTTTAACGTCATAAATTCACTATATCTTTAGATTTATTTTAAATTTAACAAATCGCAAATTTCCTGTGATAAACACCTTTAAATCTAATTTAGTTCAATTGTTTACATAACCTCAAGATGGCGGCTATGCGAAATTTTCAAATTAAGTTTTTATATATTGTGTCCTAATCATGCGATCGAAGTCAACGTTTTAATAATGAACCTACGCAATGACCGTCATCTAATAGTACATAACTCTATGGACTACATATATAAAAATCCAACATGGCGACCATCAGAAATATTTTGACGGTTCTCAATATCTATTAGTCTCTGTCAGCAATCTTATTGTGTGTGTTGATAGAGGCTATAAGCATACGTTCGCTTATGAGACTTTCAATAACCTGGTGAGCACAAATCTAACATGGCGGCGACGTGAAATGTAAATACTCAAATGGATCTTTCTCGCGATTTAACCATCCTAGAGCTGTTAAACTTGGTACGGTAAATGCTTATACTAATTTTAATCCACTGGCATCCTATTTATTTCTATTGTTTTCATAACCACAAGATGGCGGCTGTTCGAAATGTTAAAATCTCGATTTTATTTCCTGTGTCCTAATCATGCGATTGAAGTTTGAATAATAACCTTATGCAATAATCTTCATGTAGTAGTACATAACTCTAAGGCATACATAATTATATACAATCCGACATGGTAACCATTTGAAATATTTAGACGGTTCTCAATATCTACGAGTCTATTACAGAAATAAAACTGAAATTTTGTAATGTGATAAGAGGCAATTAACGTAAGTAGGATATATGAAAATATGCTGTGTTATAGTTCTTCACGGAACTACTTATTTTTGTTTAACATTTATTGATTTTATTATTATTTATTCTTTCCTCAGGACGGAGTCCATATCATTTGAAAACTCATTCAAATCCTCTGGTTAATCGGCTAAGATGACACTGTCATTAGGTTTTAGGCCTAATAAGGTCTGAAATAAGAAGTATTTATTGAGAAATGTTGCTTGTAAGAGAAATATACACAATATTCAAACACATTTAATACGGATTGCATTATAATAGGAACCAGATCAGACCGAGTCACAACAGCAGAATGTTCATTATGTAGAATTAAAATTAAACTAAGAATTAAGAAATGGTTGATTGGTTTGCAGAGTTAGTTTTCTCAAGTTAGGAAATTGTCCAAATACATTTAGTGAATGAAATAGTAAATCGTGAATTGACATTTAAACTAACTCTGGACTTATATTTTAATACCCTTATACAAACGAAGGTCATCCAAGCAATGCTCATGCTTGACACCAAGGACATCGAGCGTATTCGAAATTGTAAGTACCTTGTGTGCAATCTGAATGAACAGTGAAGAGATCAAGGCAAGAATTGCGCAAGCGAGAACAACGCTCATTAGCATGAAAAAGCTCAGTAACCGCAGTCTAAGTCTAGATCTTAGGCTGCGAATGGTCAGGAGATACGTATTTCTCATACTATTATAATGGAATGGAAGGGTGGACTATAACCCAGGCCCTGTGTAAAAGCAGGAAGCCTTCGAAATGTGGGTGTATCGGCGGTTGTTAGGTATCTCGCGGACCCAAACAATGAGGAATACTGAGCTGATGGGAAAATTAAACAAGAAGGGGGAACTTGAATATTTCAGAAACGTGATGCGGAATAAAAAATACAGGATACAGTTGTGATTTAGAGGAAAATCTCTGGGCAGCGGAGATCTTGCCGAAGGAGAATCTCAGGTACTGGTTTGAGATGAACACCACGACCCTTTTTCGTGTGGCAGACTCGAAGAATAGAATAACCATGATGACCGCCAACCTTCAGAAGAAGGAGAAGAAGAAGAGGAAGAGGAAAAAAGAATAAATAATAAGGAGAAGAATATAGAAGAATAAGAAGTGGAATAAAGAATAAGAATAAAGGAGATAATAAACAATATTAATAATAATAATAATGTTATTTGTTTTACGTCCCTTTTAACTACTGCGGCTTTTGGAGACGCCAGGATGCCGGAATTTTGTCCCAAAGGGGATCTTTAACGTGCCAGTAAATCTAATGACAGTGCAACCTCAAATTCCAGCTGGCAGCGCCAGGATTCGATCCTGCAACCTTGGGAGCAACAAGCGAGAACGTTACCACTGAACCACGCAGCCAATCGAATAAAGAAGGAGGAATAAAGAAGAAGAATGAAGAATGAAAAAAAAAAGGAAGCTTGTAGTTTAACGTGACCGTTAATCTTGAGATCATGAGCCATGAGACCTCCTTTTTACGTGGAATCCGAACCACGGGACATGGCATTTCACTTCGAAAATCTCACATGCATTGACCGGGAATCGAACCCGGACGGCCTTGGTGAGAGGCATACAGCTAGACCGCTGAGCCACCACGTCCCATGAAGAATGAAGAAGAATACAAAAACATAGAATTAAAGAAGGTGCACTTCGAATTACCCACGATGTTAACCATTAATTTGATACGAAGATTTAGGGACCGAGACAAATCTTCGATTTATAGACGAAATGGAATTATCCAAGTTCCTCTGTACCTGGGCGAGTGACCGTCCCGCTGGACACTTGACGAGTGAGAGAGAGAACAGTGCTAATTATTATCGATTGAGTGAAGCACACTCGCACCACACCGGACGTTGCCGTGGATACAGAAGCTGAGGTAGCTTTCATCTCTCACGAATAATTTAGTGTCCAGCAGTTCATGCAGCGGGAGTAACTTTATCTGCGCCGAACACACTTCTTCATGATTATGCTGCTGGACCACGGCAGAAGTTATTATTATTATTACTATTGACTGGCCACATGGCTCAGCAGTTATGTTATCGCCTGCTGTGCCTAGGATTGCAGAATCGAATACTGGCGCAGTCAGTTGGCATTTACGGGTGCTCAAATGCAAGGGAGCCATGTCAGCATATTTACAGACACGTTGAAGATTTTCTTATGGGCAAAATTCCGGCACCCCGGTGTCTTCGTTGATTGATTGGTTGGCTGGTTGGTTCCCGAGTTTAGGGGCTGCGACAACGCAGTCATGTAGCCTCGTGCACTTTGGCTGTGTGTAGAATCTGTCTGAAAACCGGTGTTAATTGTGATGGGTGTATTAGTGTGTTATCTGCGATTCAGGTAAGGACTGCAGACGATCAATTTCAAGTAGTTCCTACTTTTGCTACCAAAATGCTACTGTCAACGACACCTAGCTGTGAACTTTGCTAATAGATGCCACCTCAACCAGCACCTGGCGGCGAACGTTGGAAATAATAGAGCGTTAATCAAATCTAACCTACAAATTTAGCTTCACACAATTTTAGTTAGTGAAAGGTTCTTTTACATGCCATAAATCTATGACATGGGCTCGCCGGTTTTATTCCCCTCCGAAGGAAGACATACTGAGGGATTTTTAGCGCTCTTAAAAAAATCCGACAACTTAGGCTGGGCTTGAACCCGCGATCTTGGGCATAGAAGCTCACTATGCTACCAACTACGCCACCGAAGTTGCCACCCTGGTGTCTCTAATAGCCTCAGTAGAAAAGGGGACTTAAAACCAATATTATTATTATTATTATTAGACTATTATTAATTCGTTTTAGACGCTAGGGCCGTTTTGATCTGATCGCTGTCACCCTTGAGGTCCGAGTTGATTCCCAGCAATGCCAAAATAATAATAATTCTGATCTGACGGCTGGAAATAGATATTCACAGTCTCATGAGTCAAAATTGAGGAGATGTGGGTTCGATCCCTACCTCAGCCATTCTGAAAGGGTTTTTGTGTATGGGGCAGACACCTCGCTGTTCCGCCCCTTAGAACCACAATATCAATCAGATCTTTTCTAACAAGGGAAGTCTCAGGTAAGACAGGTCGAAACCTATCTTGAAATTTTGTGTACGCAAACGTTGTACTATACGAGGACAACGTACCGAAAGTCAGCCTCCATATTGAACTGCAAGGCTCCGAAATCGTATCTGACATCGTATCTGCATGACGGCTGGCAGAGCTGGACATCCCTGTGGCGCTCTTGAGTATACGCGTGGCGGGGTGTAGAAGCTGAATGGAGCGTGCGGCTGCTTCCCACCGGCCTTGAGTGCCTGGGCCGTCAGGCCTGTCCTTTCCAGCACGTACGGTACTCGCTACTTTCCTCTGATTTATATGAGAGATTTGCCACATGATTTCGGAGCCTTGCAGTTCAATCTGGTGGCTGATTTTCCGCACGTTGTCCTCTTATAGTACAACGATTGCATCCACAAAGTTTCAAGATAGGTTTCTTACCCGATACTTCCCTTGTGAGATCACAAATGCCATGAACGTTCTCTTATATTTCCTTATTCTACCTTCTAAGATAGGCTTTACACTTAGAACAGTTTCCCATGTTCCTGCATTTTTCCTTGGGGCCGATAACCTAGATGTTAGGCCCCTTAAAACAACAATTATCATCACCATTATTATTATTACATTTTTCCTAAACCCAAATTGGTCTTCATCCGTAACACGATAAAACTTCAGCAATTTTACGGTAAAACCACGAACGTTGGCAAGACTGAAGAATGGGTTTTAATATTTAACTGTAAGGTACTCAACCCTGACAAAGAGTAAGCTATCTGTATGAGATATTTCAGGAATATACTGTAGATGGTAAATTACTGTTGTAATTCAAACGTAGTAAGTTAGTATCAACTATTCGCGTGTCACCCATTAATAACATATTTCTGAGTAATAAAACTCCAAACAATTTTTGCTTTGCATATTAAGGCTTTCACGGCCCGGATTATTATATAAACAATTCATGCTTTTGGGCTAATGCCGTGTGTTTTTTTAATTTAAACCATACGTTTCGGAGAAATCTTGCCTCCTTTTTCAATGGAAATAAACAATGTTTATTGTTTATTTCCATTGAAAAAGGAGGCAAGGTTTGTGTTTTTTTAATTTAAAACACACGGCATTAGCCCAAAAGCATGAATTGTTTATATAATTTTTGCTTTATTTCGCTGAGTAAATTGATGTTATAGCAAACCAGCTTGTGGTTGTGGGAGCGAGTCTAAGAGAACGCTTGACTGTGCATAATATTTGAATCATAGCAGTAATCTGCCATCACAACCAGACTGCACTTCCCTTTGTGAGACGTGCTAGGACGAGTTTCTCTTGGCAAACGTCCACACCAGATAGAATGGAGCTGTGAATTGTAATGGCCCTTTGTTGCTCAGTTTAAAAAGATTTCGTGCAGGTTCGATGGTTTCCCTTCAAAACGTCTTCAAAGAATAGCAAGCCACTTATTCGCTGAAGCTTCCCAGGTAATGGATACAAAAATATAAATTGTCACCTTTATACCACTGCGGCATTTTTATGTTACTGAATGATTTATGGGGGTGTATTGATTCTGCAATCGGCCTAGATTTTATACGAGAGATGATTCATAAGTCATTGATTGATTACCGATAGCAGTGGCTACGCTCGCTAAAGCGCAGCGTTAGGTCATGGGGCCAATCTCTCTGCCGACTCTGTAGACGCGTAGGTTCGAGCCCCACCGTCAGCCGTCCTTGAAATGGTTTTCCGTGGCTTCCCATTTTCAAAACCAAGCAAATGCTGGGGCGGTACCTTTTGACAGACCACGGCCGCTTCTTTCCACATCCTTGCCCACTTTCATCCATTCATCTCATCTCTCATTCCGACGCGTAGGTCGCCCACGGGCGTCTACTAGGAGGACCTGCACGTGGCCTCTCAGGAGGCCACACGAAAAAAATAAATGATTGATTGTTTGTTTGTTGTTATAAAGGGCGGAACAGCGAGGAAATCTGCCCCAAATTCATGTCATACAACTTCTTAGTATTAATATTAAATTTTGATAACAGTGTTCAATATATCTTAGGGGGTCACACTATAAATGTTGCCACTCTTTCACCTTATAGGGGAGACTTTTGTAATTCCACAGTACTTGAAATATACCATTTCTGTAGAGATACCCCAGCGCAAGAGCCGAGTTAATCTCACTAGTTGTGTTGAGCCTGTAAAGGGAAATAAATACCTAAGTATTTCGAAACGTGATGGTAAAATCGTGATTGGTTGATTCCTCAGTTTAGGGGGCTGCAACAACGCGGTCATATAGCCCCGTGTACTTTGGGTGTGTGTAGAATATGTCTGATAACCGCTGTGAATTGTGATTACCGTATTCGTGCGTGTTATTTGTTTTTATGATGATGATGATGATGATGGATGATAATTGTTGTTTTAAGGGGCCTAACATCTAGGTTATCGGCCTCTAATGGTCTGGGTGATAGCGAAAATTACAATGAAATGGAAACCAGAACGAAAATTAAGTGAGACTGAAAATACTTACAAAATGTAACTCAGATTGAAACGACTCACAAAATGGAGAGTGATAATACTTACAAAAGGGAATTTAGAAGGAAAATACTCACAAAATGAGTAGATTGAAAAATACGCACAAAATGTAGTTTACGTTCAAAATACGTACAAAAAGCAATCTACAGTCGAAATACTTACAAAATGGAATTGAAATTCAAAATTTTATTGAGATTGAAAATACGTACAAAATGCAATTGAGATTGAAAATACGTACTGTACTCGTTTGGAGAGACGAGACAGAAATTTATACATCTGGTGGAAAGTTTTATAAATTGGCCCATGTTAATATTTATCGATGCTGCAAGTTGACACAAAACAGGTTTGTTGAGCGAAGGAATTAACCGAGTTAATTCGGCCAGCCAATAGCAGATTAGTAGCCGCTAGGGGACTCGGAACTTGCTTTGCCGAGATGACAGAGAGCCCGAGCAGCAACGAAGACTCCCGAGTAAGATCCCCGACAGAGAAGCGAGGCGTGTGGCTAGAAGGAGGAGAAGGGGAAGTGGCGCGAGCTCGACACGCGACTGGAACCAATGAGAAGCCGCCTTATTAAAATTAACACCAACAGAGTAATAACATATATAATTACTAGGACAAAGTTATTATTTTAAACCATCATGAAGAGTGTTGAATGATAATTAAGAACGAATGACTACAATTACAGCCGAGTATTTAAGTAATTAATGAAGAGTTTGATCAATTATTATAAGCAACCAATCAGAGCCATGGATTGAAAAAAGACGCGATTTTGGAAATTAGACGCAGGGGGAAAGAGAAGAGGAAGCGAGATTCTTATCAACCTCGACTTCGAAGCAGAAGGACGTTAGAACAAACTACTCTACAAGTTGAACAAATCAAATAGCAAATATTCATCGAAGGCACTTAGTAATGTGCAAGTAACATAAAAGTCAACATTCAGCGAAGAAATAATTATATTATTAACAACAAATCCACAGCTTCAAGCATGGTAAAATTCCAAAAGTTGAGGGAGGAATTTCCTAACGATTCTACAAGCGTCGTGATGAACGCTTAATCAATTATGGGAACGCCGCTATGATGGCATCAAGGAACATCCGAAATGACTTAACATCAACATTTCGGAGGAGATTAACATCTCATCGGAGGAGATTAACATCTCATCTCTCCCGTAATAGAAATTCTACAATTGTCAGTCATTATACCATCTCAAATGACGATCTACAGGGAACTTTGGGGAAAGAAGACTAGAAGAATTCGTGGACGAGGGCGGCCAGGGAATTACCCGGCGCCGAAGCGAGAAAGGGCTACCCCTTCTCACCCAGAGGAGTCATCAGCGGAAGCGGGCGACAGCACGAAGATCGAGTTCGTAACCTGAGACCTGACCACACGAGATATTCGGAGGGAGTATTGGACAAGAATGCTGAACATCACGCAGTCTTAAGCCGCTAGAAACATTCCGTTTCTAATGGGTAACCAAAGGAAGTCCGCTTCATGTCAACTTTAACCCAGCACAAGGTAGTCCAAGGACCAACGCTAAATATCCCACTTTGTAGAATTGTATATATCTTGAATATCCGACAACTATTGTTGAATGCCATTTTCTATATTATTTTTTAGATTATTGCAGTTTTCATTCTTATATTTGTAAAAACATCATGCGGATGTTTGGTCGTACTTTTCGACGATTTCGGAATTTTAGGGATTTTTCATTTCGATTTTTCGATTTTTGCGATATTCGAAATGTGAAGGGAGATTTTATAGTTTAGTTCAGAATAGTTATAGTAAAATTTAAGCATGTTTTAAATCGCACGATATCCATGTTTTATTAATGATTGTAATGATGGAAATGTTTTCCAAGTATGTGATAGGAAGTATATGTCAAAGAATGCGATTCAGAAAGATCTACTGTAGAGATCTATATAAAGTCACGATCTGAGAAATAATGAAACAGATTTAGTGAAGAAATGTTGTGAGTAATGTTTTTTTTTAAGTATTGGAATTTGTGGAAAAGACAGTAAAGAAAGAATCTGTTAAGAATTATAATGTGGAATTAACAAATACGAACGATAGCGTATTTTGAAGTATGAAATAATGTAACGAAGGAATTGAAGTAATGTTACAGTTTGTTTAAAGGTTTTTAAGAAACGTGAGCGAGGCAAAAAATAAGATTTTTATTTGAAGATATCATTTTATCGCATTACCTATTAAATTGATTCCTGGAGAGAACCAGTATTTTTAGCCTACTTTTCACATTTTGCAAAAATGAGGAAAAAGTAGACTTATGAGATCGGGCAAATGTGTGTCTGTCTGTCTGTCTGTCTGTCTGCCTGTCTGTCCTTCTGTCTGTCCTGTCTGTGTGTGTGTCCCCCCCTATCAACTCCTAAACGGCTGCAGCAATCGAAACAAAATTTGGTGGGAGTAAAGATCTATACCTGAATATTTCACGGCCATATTTGAAAATGATGTCAGTGCTACCAACTGCTAAAAAATCTCAATTGAAATTTGAGCTCCATGTTGGATATCTTGGAAAGTATGAATGGGAGCTATTTCAAAATTGGCACACGTACAGATCATAATATTTCAGTTTAATTTCCAGGAGGCTAAACATGGCAGTGTTGCCAAAATTATTATAAGCCTCCTGATAGGTCCAATTTTTAAATGCATATAACTTCTATACTATCAATTGGAATTCAACCAAATTTCGTATGTTGTATGTGTACATAACTAGATATGACTGAGCGTATTCTTAAGACCTACCAGGGCTGCCAACTGTTAATAAATGCTCCTAATTTATTTTATCCAAATACCAATATATCAGAAAGTATGCAAGCCGACAGCTTTAAACTATGCACACGTATAGTACCTGACATTCTATATTAATTTGGAGTAACTTATATACGTCAGTGCTACCAACATGATTCTAAGCCTGCTGACAGGTCCAACTTTAAATACATGTAACTTCCATACCATCATTTGGATTTCAACCAAATTTCGTATGTGCTATGTGTACCATAACAGATATGACTATGCGTATTCTAAGGAGCAACCAGTGCTGCCAACTGTTAATATGTGCTGTCCCTATTTTTGTTACCCTAATATCAATATATCAGAAAGTATGCAAGCCAATAGCTCTAAACTTTGCACACGTATAGTACCTGGCATTCTAGACAAATTTGGAGTAACTAATATACGTCAGTGCTGCCAACATGATTCTAAGCCTGCTGATAGGTCCAATTTTAAAATGCATGTAACTTCTATACTAACTAATGGATTTCATTCAAAATTGGCACAACAATAGATCATATTATTTCAGATTATTTCTGACCAATACATGCATGACATTGTTGCCAACATGATTTTACGCGCGCTGTTAGATCCAATGTTTCACTGCATGTAACGTCCATGCTATTCATTGGACTTCAACCAAATTTTGTATTTTGTACCTTAAGAGACGGAACTAAGAATATATTCAGTCATCAGGGCTGCCAACTGTAGTGCTCTATTAGGATACATTATGCCAGGTATACAGTATTTCGAACTAATTGGAAATTTCGATATTAGCAACTTAATTTCGTCATTATTCTAGATAGGTTCATATTCTGTAGAATAATCATTGGCATGAAAAGTAGGCTGTATAGTCTTCACGGAACTTCTTGTTTATTATATGGATATTAAGATTGTGGTAACTGAAAGAAGAGTTTATTATTGGAAAGTATAGAGAAAGGAATTGTATTGAAGGAACTGCGAAGTATCTCGATGGATGAGATTTATTATTCCAGTTGTAGACGGAGGTATTTGTTGTGAGACAATGAGCCAATGTGTAGCCATTGATCTAATTTTGTAGAAATGTCTGTAGTGACACACGTGTATTTCATGGAAGTAAGAAGTTATGAGAGAAATGTTATGGAAGTTTATTAATTGTGGATGTTATTGAAATAGTCTCAATATAGTTGAAACTCCTTGAAATTCACAGGACAGCGGATCCTGGATGAAGTTAAATCTGATAGAAATTAAAGGATTTAATGGTTCTTTGTTGAAGCTGAGAGTAAACTGAGGTCTATTAAATGGTTCTTTTCCTAATGTTTTCATTTATGGTAATTATTCGACGAGTGGAGTTGTGTATTTTTATTAAGTATATTATGAGTCGTCTAGTATCAAAACCAGCCAAGTCACAAAATTTACGAAAATGAGTTATGGTTATCAATTTGAAGTAGAAGTATAGCACTATCAGGTGAAACAAGAATATGCTTCAAAATCGTCCATGTCTTCATGTTACAGAGCACTGAATTCTTGGTCATGCAACAAAATGGACCAAGTCATGCAGGCAGTGCTTTCATAACCGGCCATGTCCAAGAACGAGTAGCAATCTTCATGTCGCAGCATTATTGTTTGGAATCTCGCGTTGTTAGATTATGCAAGAATGTGATAATATCAGTAGGCAACATTGTTCCTTATGTTGTATACCCTTCGAAGTCATAATAAGTTGTATTTTGTTCGTTTGTAACACTGACGTCCGTATTCGCGGGCTTCTTACCGCTTTGGCGCGAAAGCAATCGTATATCCTGTGTGCTCGTATTTTGTCATTATTGTGTAGTGTAAAGTGTATATTGTTCCTATTTTAATAAGTGACTCATTTTCTTTTACTGTGTTCAAGATCTAAGTGAACTACTAACTTTTAATGATATAATACCTATTTTGTATTCTCCTCAGCTTTCTGATGTCCATCTTCATATCGTCCATGAAACGGCAATATGTCGTATCCCACAAGACATCAATTTTACAGGGGACACAAAAAACATTGCAGAACTTCAATAGTACATCCTAAATATATTATGAAATTGCTAAATTGATTCATTCTAGTCTCGTTTGTCTGCTACAATGCAAAAATGGAGTTTTTTACATTTTTCTTGAATATATGTGGGTTATGACATTTTGAATCAACTAATTTGTACAGGATGTGGGTTGCGACGTTTTGCATGTTGGTACTTTCCTACAGATTTACTGTTTTCAGACAAAATATAAAAGTTTATAACGGTTAATAATTGAATATTCTATACACATACTGCTTTAAATAAAATGGATAAATAATAAAATTATATTTTATTGAAAATGAACTAATGTACTGTATCCAAGATCCTCTCAAGTTTACTATGTGAACATAATAGGCTAATATTATTTAACCATAGTTAGTAATTAAGAGTTTCTTTCAAATAAAAGAATTAGTGTTGAGCAAGTGTTGGGGTAGCGCGACTGTCTCTCACCCGGAGGCCCCGGGTTCGATTCCCGGCTCCGTCAGGGATATTAGAAACTGACGTGAGGGTTGGAACGGGGTGAACTCAGCCTCGTGAGGACAATTGAGTAGCTGTCTGACAGTGAGGCAGCACCCTGATCAAGAAAACCAAAATTAACGGCCGAGGGGACCCGATGCGCTCATCTCGCATCACCCCAATATCTGCAGGCCAAATGGCTGGGCAGAGGTCGCTTGGTAGGCCTAGGCCCTTCATGGGCTGTAGTGCCAGGGGTTATTTTATTTTATTTTTATTTTTAAGTAGACTATTCATTGATTACCTAGCAAAATAACACAAAGAACAAATATACCTACAACTTCACAAATTACAGATTATATCGCATTGCTCCTTAAGGAAAGTCTTCATTCTAAGAGTTTTCTCTACACATCAGGGGCTAACACATTTTAGAAACCTAGTCTGCACAATAAAAATAACAAGAGAACATACATTACGAAACTAGTAGCAATCTTTTGCAACAGTACTTTTAAGTAAATCACGACATTTAATCATGAGGGAGTAAATCGTAAAAGGCATGGCAGTCTTTTGGAAGACTGATTTCAACTACTGCATGTGATAATACTTCTGGGAAGAAATTTTCCGTGATTCGGAGTGAAGTGAAGGTCTTTTCTTTAGTTTTCGTTGTATTGTGCTGTGGACTGAATCACATTTTAATTGCGTGTGCCCCATTCCAGAATCTTTTGCCTGATTGTTTGCCCGTTGTATGGTCTAGCAAAGCATTTGCTATAATACTGTTCCTGTTTTGATATGTGCACCCATCACTGTATATCATTATTTCCTTATAATTTGCACAGTGGCATTTGAGGTAATCAATACTCATAATTGCAAACGTTGACACTGACAAATCGGTATCGATTTCGCTTAACCAATAGCACACACAGTGATGTGCAGTTAGGTTGAAAACTGTTAAAAACTGCCATTACTTTATGGCATGTTAATTTGGTTTTATAATAGAAAGCACTAGCCTGAATGCAACCTGCAACCTTCTCTGCTTGTAAGTCCATGGTAATTACAGTGCACTGTTTCTGTGCAGCATGGGTTATATCGTCTTCCTTTTCTTTCCGTGCTCTATCTTTCCTAATTTTGTGCTAGATGCAGTCTTCTTCAGAATGGTTACCTGCCTCATGTTCAGCACACATGTCACATTGGTCCTTTTTCAGTTTATGTAAGGACAGATTCTTTCCATGCAATACCGATGAAAATTTAGTTCTGCTTACTGGAGTTCCATTATCATGTAAAATTTTCTGACAGTACAAATCACACAGCTGAGCCAAGGAATCTATACTCTGTTCGAGAAATAATTTCGGTGTATTACTCCTATTGCAATGCGAAGGAAGTTTTGGCAAATCGTTTAAGAATTTATTCAAATGCCACACTTGCTCTTTATGAGCTGCAGGTTTGTCACTCTTCCTGTTTTTCACCATGACTTCATCTGAAGCATACATTCCTGCTGAACTTCTATGCTCCCAATCTCGCACAGAATGCCGTCCTAACCCCAACGTAGGGAGGAACATCTTCTTGCACACAGGTTCCTGAGTACCATTCTTTCATTTAAAATAATAAAGGAACGTAACACTTCTCCGAGATTATTTTTCATATGTGTATTACCACTTTGGTACTATTTTCTTAACTTTTTTTTGCGACAAATACCTTTCGATGCTTCCATTACTTTATTGACCAAAATTCTTGAAATATATAATTTTGCTCCTCAATGTCATCATATTTTTGATCTGCATATTTCCTACATGATTCACAGTTGCATCTATCTCCTAACTTTTCTTAATTTCTGGGCTGGTCCTGTACAACTTTATTCTTTTTAATCCTATAGGCTAATCTATGTATCCCTTCCCTTTATTTAAATTTCTACTCCAGCACTTAAAATTACCCCCTCTTATATCACGCGGGGAAGGGTGAAATTCTGTATCAAAAGGCATATCTGAAGCATCTGGGGTAGCTGTTATGACAGAAATGTTGGTGTCTGTAGCAGAATTTTGATCTTCCCTAGGTTCTTCCAATTCCCTGTGTGCACCTGCGAACGGCTTACTACAAAATATCTAAGTAAATGAACAAAATGGCTACCTGCAATTTGTCGTAACCCTCACATATATGCGGGATACAACATTAAGCCATTGCGGGGGTATAACATTATGCTGAAAGCAAAATGTCGTAACCCTATCAGCATGGGATACGACATTTTGTTACTCATTGAAAACATCACCGGGGATACAACATTTTGTTTTCCATGAAAATAAAAAAGAAATATTTATTGGAGGGATATGACATTTTTACTGAAGATGGAAACATAACCCACAAGCCTGAAAATGGCAAAAAGTCAATTTCGCTGAAATTGAGGGTTACGACATATTGCTGTTTCATGGACGATATATTACTATCCAATTTAAGCAGAATGCTTTCGTTTTTATTGCAATAAAGACAGGTAATTACAATGTCAATTTATTTTAATCTAATTGCCTTTTTTCACTGGAATTTTGAATTTAAAAAGAACAGTTTTACAAAAAAAAAAAAACTAAAATTATACCAAATTGCAACAAAAACGGCCAAGTCAAAATTAATATTAGCAAAAAAAAAATGGGTTCATTATGAATCAGGTTTCTCAAAATAGCAGAACTTAAATATTGAACCATTACGGATATAACTATGCAATAAAATCTTTTGTGACCACCATTGCTTTGTCTCTAGAGATTTTTCATCCATACTGAAAAATATGCCTTCAGTGACTTGGCCGGTTTTGATACTAGACGACTCAATTTATTTCATGAACAGATAAGTTGTAGGAGGTTTTTGAGCTAGTCTCTACTTAATTGTATGGATTATAGAATCGCAGATTGTAACACAAACCACGAACAAGACATAGTAGAGTGAAGTCATATTTTTCTGAAGCCCGTTGAGAGGCAGGAGTGAAGTAGAAGGGCAGTTACATGTTGTATTGTCGAGAGAAAGGAAGGAACGCGTTGTATATATGTTTGTTTTAAGTAAGTAGTTGATGAACTACGTAGTGATTATTTTCATTGTATTGAATGTTGTGTTAAATATATTTCAGATAGATTCGTAAGTAGATTTAGGAGTGTTTTATATTTTAAATTTAAACTTTAGAGTTGTGTAGAGATTTTGCGCTTCCTAGAGGAAGAAATTTTAATGTTAGGGTGCGGGTGATGAATTGTATAGAGTAATGAATAGTATTTGTAATGACGGAGATCTACGCCAGGGGTAACGTCATTTATTTTTGGGATTATTTAAATATTTAGCTTATAACATTTTTCTTGTTATAAACTCCCGTCACCTAGGGAACAGCAGTTGTTCGCTGTATAGAACTTTATTGAAGCTTACACGTAACATTTTTACGGTTTCTTAAGGAAACTGGTATTTTTATATGGATTAATGACACTTGGTCATTCTTATTTATTTCATTGTTTTTTGAGAGCGTTTAATCGAAGCTCGACTACAAGAGACGTATATTGCTTTTATAATAAATAGACGGATTCGTGTTGACGATTTCCTGATTGTTTTATAGGAAACTGGCATTATATTTGTAGTTAGATGGTAGAGGAATGTGCTGTAGGGTGGAAGTTCCCGAGGGACCTAATCCGCATCCTTACGCCTGAGATTTTTTGAGACTTTTATCCTAAGTAGTTAGATGACCCTACTGTTCTGTAGTTAGATACTGCAGCACATTCCGTCTGAGAAAATCCTGTCCCTTATTCTGAGCGTTTTCGCCAAGTGGCACCATGTCGTTTTTAGCCGGGACTTCAAGATGCTACAATCCCAGATTATTTCCAGCCGGAGGATATTGGAGGATCATCCAGTTATAATGGTGCAGTACAAAATGCAATTGAGATTGAAAATACCAACAAAAAGCCGTTGAAATTGAAAATACACAATGCAATTTAGATTGAAAAACTCCCATATCAGATCCAAAATACTCACAAAGTGCATTTGAAATTCAGAATGCTTACAAAATATAATTGAAATTGAAAATGTTAACATAATGTATGGTAGATCCAAGCTACTCATTTGGATGGACAATACTTACAAAATGCAATTTAGATTGAAAATAATTACAAAATGTAATTTAGATTCAAAATACCCACAAAATGAAATTTAGATTGAAAATACTTGAAATGAAATGCAATTAAAATTCAAAACTCCCAAAAGCCCCAGCCCCTGTATTGAAGGACTTACTAAAAAGCAATTTTGATTGTCAATCCTTACAAGATGCAATTGAGGTTGAAAATACTCAAAAATGCAATGTAGATCGAAAAGACTTACAAAATGAAAAGAAGACTGAAAATACCTAAAAAATTCGCTAAAGAGAATTTAGGTACACGGAGAGCCAATTAACAAAAACAAAACAAGAGGTCTGACCCCTCGAAGAAGGAGGGATCAGGAAAGATGAGACAAGGGCCAATTAAGGCCGAATGCCGTCAGGGTCGGAAAATAAGAGTTGACCAAGGGAGGTTGACAGGAAAGAATCGGAGAGGAGCCCAGCACAAGCAAGTGGAAGCAATGCCGGACTCTGCTGGGATGCCAACCCACGTCCCACTGGATTGAGTGTCCCTGGGGGGGGGAGAAGGTTTGTAAAGTTAACAGATGTAAAGAGGGGAAGAAGTTACAAGAAAATTAAAGAAGATGCTCAGGACAGAGGGAAATGGAGGACATCAAATTGAAACCGGTCTGCGGACAGATCAACTGAAAGAAGAAGTACCTTGAACTGATTCAGATTTCCCTATGTCAGAAATGAGTAAGTAGTTCCTTTTAAATGGATTTCTTTAAGCTGGATTGAATTAATAATAATGTTGTTGTTGAAAGGATCAGAAAAGAGAGGACAAGAGTCAATTAAGGAAGAAAATTGATGACACGAATACGTTCATACCGTGAGATCGGAAGAGAATAAGAAATAATTTGAAATTAATCGAAGATGATTAATCGATTAATCGACTGAACGTTCAATATATTAATCAATTAACCGAATAATAGATTAATAGACTAAGCAAATATTTGATTAATGATTAGTAGACACGAGATAAGAACAGAAGTTTAAATGCGAGGTCATCGCTGAAGTTAAGTTACGCTTATTTTCCGAATGTATAAAAATTTATAAAAGTTACTTTTTGCCTAAATATACCAAGTGTCCTTCCCTGTTCGTGTTAACAGGATCAGTGACAGTGGAAGAGCAAACATCAATCAAATTGAGAAGGCTAAAAATAAAAAATAAACAGAATTTTCAGCTAATATTTTGAATTGTTCAACTTAGTACGCCTACAGCAACATTTTTGTTTTACTTTGTTTTAGCCTAGTTTTCATAAAGAAGGTACATTATTGAAAATTATATGATACACTATCACAAATAACTATGATATTCTTGACCGTTCCAAATTTTGTGATAGTGGTCCCCATCACCCAAAGTGATTAAGACCCGACCACCCCTCACACAGGAGAGGAAGGACAAGCTATTGGTTGGAATGAGGGGATATTGGAGAACAAAGAAAGCGTCGCAGAAGCACAAGTCATAAGCGCACCTTAGTGGGCTTAAATCACTAATAATAATTTAAAAAAAAATATAGTTACGAATAGTACACTAAAAACCAATTGGGTAAAGGAAACCGTGGAAGACCTCAAGAAACTAAACATCTCTACAGAAGACATCGCAGACAGGAGCACATACAGAGAAAAACTTGGACAACAGAAGTTTGAGCAAACTCCCAAAGAGAGACAACCGGGAAAGAAGTGGACGGAGAAGAGAAAGAGGAAGCATAGTGCATATATGAGAGGTTTTGGGGGAAAAAGAAGAAAGGTCCAGAATGAAACATGAAAATTGATTGTGTTGTAACGCTCTCCTTATGGGGAATTAACGAATAAATAAATAAATAAATAATAATAATAATTGTTATTAATTAAATATCTGTTTTGCTTCTGTGAGAGCGTAGTGAAAGGAGTTAAGTACATTGATTAATCGACAAAACAATTAATTATTCGACCAACCAATTAATTGATTAAACGTTCAATCGATCAATCTATATTTGTAGAAATCAATCGATTTTCCTATTTTGTTCAATCGATTATTCTAGATCTCAAATTTATCAATTAAAACAACCAACCCTATTGTAAACCCTCATTCACCCAGTTGTGAGCCTTTGCGGGGGAATTGCATAATTTATCATCCCTCCAAAAAAAATGAAGAATTTATAGAAACATTGTTTCTGTTTAAGTAAGGTATTGTGTGGTGTTATGCCGCAAGAATTTGGCCCCTCGCGTGCAGACGACCAGGAAAGCGGTGGGAAGGCGGAAATAATGAGTGTCGATATACAAGCGTCTGGAGGATTGGACTTAATGGAACACGCTTAGTACATTAGGCAAGAGCGTTCAACCCGTCAAAAACATTGACATCGCGACGCTAGTGCAAGGAACTCAAGTCACAAGGGAAGTAGGCTACCTGTCACTCTGTTCTGAAACCCACCTTCAAATAAATCACGGGTGGTAGGGGTAGAGGTGGGAAAATTCACCTTCACCAAAGTGTATACTCTAAAAAGCAATGGCATTTACAATGTTTGTTTGTTTGTTTGTTTGTGTCTTTAAACGCGCTAATCTCTGGAACTGCCAGTCGGATTCGAAAAAAATCTTTTTTGCATATGATAGCCAGATTCAAGAGGAATAGTTTAGGCTATGTGGTATTAGGCTACACCTCTCAGGTAATTTGTGTTCAGTAAGTCGGATGAACAAGCGCTCCCGAACAGCTCAAGCGCTCCCGAATAGCTTCAATAATACCTAATTCCATTGTTGCCTGGCAATGTGGGCTGCATCACGTCGCCCCTACCAGTGTTCTGGTGCAGAATTGCGAGCTGCTTATAAATTGCAGTCACGGGGACTAATTAGTGCACAAAGTTTTCTTATGCTCCTTAAGCCAGTTTTCATCACGGCAATTGTATGCCTCTGTATAAGGGCGATGGTGTTGGTGCAATATACTTATGTTATCAACTGCAATAAGCGTTGGTGCTTTCCGATCCTTACCCTTGAGAGCTCCAGTTCTGTAGTAGTATTCACTATCATCCATAAAATCAATAAATCCACCGGGCATAGCCGGGCACTAATGCTACTGTTTGATATTTGTCGTATTGGTTAATAAATAATACGTGACTTTTAAAATATTCCCCGTATCAATACAAAATTTTAAAAATCCATTCAATTGTTGGTACATGCTTCATACTTTCATTGATGTCTTCATCAGCCGAATATCTTATCTAATTCTTAAAACTGGTGTAATAATCTCTTCATAGTAAAACAAGAAGTTCCGTGACGAACTAAAGAGCCTACTTTTCTTAAAATTTAAGATTCATGCCAATGATTAATCTATATGGACCTATCTAGTGAACCCTTTATAAGCTGCGCATATAAATGATTCGAATTATTTATTTCATTATACTCTGATATTGCTGCCAGAATCATACAGAAAGTCCTGACTGGATTGTGAAATAAGGTGCTTAAATGGAGACAGTTCTTGTGGACGTGCCCAGTCATGAACCAAAGAGATGACGACGATCGGAATGTATTCGCAGGTGCAAGAATAAGATAAAGGTGCGTTGGGTGCTGACTGATTTCAACCGCACTCTCTTTGTTACCCTAGCCCAGAGAAAGATAGTTGTTGGGAGAAAGAGATGAGAGGAACTTTTAACCAATCATATGTCAGAGGCTTCTGTTCAAATCTGCGACATTGACGTCATGAACGACCAATCAGAGAGGGACGCCACTTGTAGCACCAAAGGTGCGTCTGACACCAGCCTGGTGATAAAAAGCGGGAACATTTTATTAAAGAAACCCATGATCGATTCTTGAGCACGACGACTCAACTGCGACCTGTGAATAATTACGAGTCGTTTGATACTTGTCGCATGCCAATCATCGCCAAATTATAGAAGTTAGTGCTGGATTTCCCCTTCCCTCCGTCCTTTTGCCAGAACCACATAAATACTGTCGTTTGTGTTGACGAAAGGACGTTCTATTTGTGTTGAGCGCTCATACTTCGTTATTCGATTTTATATTTCATTATTGAGAGAGTCATTGCTTATTCTTGCGATACCGTGAGAGGTATTCTGCGTTATTCTATCAGAGGCATTCATTCTATTGTTGAGAATTGAAACATTGTTATGAATTTGTTTGCGTACTGCTTAGTGTGGAAAGTTGTTGAGTCAGTGAAATTTAGGTAGTCTCCCATGACTACAAATAATAGGGAAAAGTCCTACGAATAATTTTGCACTAGACAATTGGTGAAAGTAGTAGCCTTTGGGCAAAATTTAGCTAGAGAAAATACATGTGACTATAACAAACTTCTTATTCAGCATCAAGATGGAACTGCAGATCCAGAGGAAGACGTCGAATCAGCGTTTGTTCGGCTTCATGTGGTCTAACATGAGCTAAGCGCTCTGAAGGGAGGATGTCTGGCGATGTACGATGAGACTATGCAGAAAGAGGAATAAGTACAAAATAATTCTATTATTTGTCAAACTGGTCATGGTTGTTGTGGGACTAATTTTGTGTAAATATTTTGTTTGTGTGTTTTAAATGTAGATCTTGTTGTTACTGGCACACTATTAGTTAAATGCATGAGCAGCGTGATTATTTGTATTTTATTATTGGTGGAGATATTTTTGATGTCAAGTGCACGGGGCACACGCACACGAGTGCGTGTTCGCTACCGTAAATGTGCGGCTAAGTGGCACGAATTGGGAATCGATATCATAACAGAAGCGAAACTGAATTAATTAGAATACATAGTAGAATTGGTGGTAAATCTTTGTTGTGTATAGATTTTTATTGTTACCCAGGCTAGTGTTGTTAATTGCCTTTTGTTGCAATTTATTAAGTGAGGGGGGTCGTCTGCCCACTCAATGTTATGATTTTGAAGTAAATTCTTTTTAGTGTCTCAGGACACGAATCTAGGGATATCTTAATCGAGTATCGGCATGTGGTAGACCAGTGTGTGTTCAGCCCAAAGCTTTGTTGTGTCTGCAAATGTGTTTTAAGGGATATTAGCTTTCGGGGGATGTCCATATTCCGCCTGCCGCTATGCCCGGGTCCGCATTTTAACCTTGCGAGGCAAATGTTGGGAACCCTATATGACGTTCTTGCAATTCAAAGGAATTGGCGAGATCTTGTGTGTGAATTTATGTATCGCGATTTCAGGAGGAGTAACGGGACCGTGGAGGGCACCTGTTATAAATAGCACGACACAAAGCTTCGACGAGGGGCTGGTTTGAACACAGATGTTGATGAGTGGAAAGGGAGGAATTTCTACCGGGTGGACTCATAAGAGCGAGCAGTGCTCATTAGCATAGACTGACCTGGTTTCCGTTCTTCGTAAAATGTTGGTTTTATTTTAAATGAAAGCCTGTATAATGATAAAAGTATTTTAATCGATAAATGGGAGCTGTTCACGTTATGACTGATAGATTCCCAGTGTGTTAAATTATCCCTGCTTTTATTTCATGTAAATATCAGCCGGTTTTTAGGCATGTTATTTTTGGTTAGTTTACTTTCATGTTCATTGACCTCGGATGGTCTTGATGTTCCGTCACGTTGTTATGTTTGTTGTTGAGCATTTGAGCCCTAGGGCAAGCTCTTGTTTTGTTTGGGAGTATTCTGACTCAGTTGCGATCTCGTTGGAGATCTGTTAATAATGTAATTTTTTTAAATGGATGCGTGTGTCAGATTATTCTTGTTCAGTCATTCTAAGAGTGTGTCCCATAAAGCCATAATAATGGTTTGCAGTATGGGGATTTGCGAAGCATATTGGCTGTTCAGTTTGTGAGCAAATCTTCATCACAGTACTTGTTCTTTTTTCTAGCATAGTTATACGCGCGTATACACATTAACCAGACAAGTGGAATTTTTAATCCACATTATATTTCCCAGGAGTGGACCTTCCTAGGCCACTCATATCAGCGTAATTTTATGTTCAGTGGGAGTAAAGTTCAGGGAGGATTGTGTTTGTTTTAGTGTGTTATGTTTGTTTTTATTCAGTTATTAAATGGTGTTTATTTGATCTGTTTTTCACTCATTTCTTAGTTTGTAGTTTTGCATACTGTCCTTGTATTAGTAAAGCAGTCGTTTGGTATTTGAGCTCTAGTGAAAGCATATCCGGACTGAACGTGCCCCGAAGACAGAATCTTGTATAGTGACGCTGTTTTACGCAAGGGTACACTAGAATAATGAAGAAAGTAAGTTGGTAATATTGAGATTTCTAATTAGTTCGAAATATAGGGTACCTGGCACAATGTAGCCTAGTAGATCACTAGAGTTGGCAGTCCTGGTGACAATATATTCTTAGTTCCATCTCTTAAGGTACAGAATACAAAATTTAGTTGAAGTCCAATGGATAGCAACGACGTTACATGCAGTTACACATTGGATCTATCAGCGTGCGTAAAATCATGTTGGCAGCAGCAATATCATGCATGTGTTGGTCAGAAATAATCGGAAATATTATGATCTGTTTTTGTGCCAATTTTTGATTTTGTGCCAATTTTTGATTAAATCCATTTGTTAGTATAGAAGTTACATGTATTTTTAAAATTGGACCTATCAGCAGGCTTAGAATAATGTTGGCAGCACTGACGTATATGAGTTAGTCCAAATTAATCTAGAATATCAGGTACTATACGTGTGCAAAGTTTAGAGCTGTTGGCTTGCATACTTTCTGATATATCGATATTAGGGTAAAAAATAGAGACGGCATTTATTAGCAGTTGGCAGCCCTGGTTGCTCATAAGAATACGCATAGTCCTATCTGTTATGGTATACTCAGCACATACGAAATTTGGTTGAAATCCAATTGATAGTGTAGAAGTTATATGCATTTAAAATTGGACCTATCAGCAGGCTTAGAATCATTTTGGCAACACTATCATATATGGCCTCCTGGAAATTAAACTGAAATATTATCTATATGTGTGCCAATTTTGGAATAGCACCCATGTATAGCTTTCAAGATATCCAACATGGAGCTCAAATTTCAATTGAGTTTTTTCAGCAGTTGGTAGAACTGACAACATTCTCAAATATGGCCTTGAGATATTCTTGACTCATGCCAAATTTGGTTTGGATTGCTGCAGCCGTTTAGGAGTTGATAGGGGGATTCACACATGCTAGTTAGTTCCTTATTGTACTAAGGGGCGGAACTACGAGGTCTCTGCCCCGTGGACACACACAGACAGACAGACAGACATTAGCTCAGATCGATCTCATAAGTATACTTTTTCCTCATTTTTGCAAAATGTGAAAAGTAGGCTGAAAAGTCCCCGATTCTTGGATGTAATGGGTAATCTCGAGAACCACTGGATGGATTTTGATGCGGTATTCACCATTCTGTAAAGGATTTCTCGAGGAAGGTTTCTGTACAAAAATATTCATTTATGACCTAAGGAAGCCAACCGGTAAGGAGTTCAGTGAATCGAGTCGAAGAAAAACCTGCCGACTGAGTCTTTTAAGAGGATCGGTACCTTCAAATTTTGACATTTTAAATAATTGTTATCTCATATCCTAATATATGTACAGTAATTGTTATCTCATATCCTAATATATGTACAGTAATTGTTATCTCATATCCTAATATATGTACAGTAATTGTTATCTCATATCCTAATATATGTACAGTAATTGTTATCTCATATCCTAATATATGTACAGTAATTGTTATCTCATATCCTAATATATGTACAGTAATTGTTATCTCATATCCTAATATATGTACAGTAATTGTTATCTCATATCCTAATATATGTACAGTAATTCTTATCTCATATCCTAATATATGTACAGTAATTGTTATCTCATATCCTAATATATGTACAGTAATTGTTATCTCATATCCTAATATATGCACAGTAATTGTTATCTCATATCCTAATATATGCACAGTAATTGTTATCTCATATCCTAATATATGCACAGTAATTGTTATCTCATATCCTAATATATGCACAGTAATTGTTATCTCATATCCTAATATATGCACAGTAATTGTTATCTCATATCCTAATATATGTACAGTAATTGTTATCTCATATCCTAATATATGTACAGTAATTGTTATCTCATATCCTAATATATGTACAGTAATTGATATCTCATATCCTAATATACACACATCAAAAAAAGTTTTGCATCACCTCGGTTCCAAGAGTTCCGGAACCGTTAAATACAAAGGGAATAGAGATCAACACAAACAACATTTCAGCTCGTTTTATTGCTCATGAGACCCACACATTGCATGTTGTACCATCATACAGCTAGACTTTCAGCATTTGTGGTCCAGGTTGCAGTACACACCACTACCTCTAATACCCAGTAGCACGTCCTCTTGCATTGATGCATGCCTGTATTCGCCGTGGCATACTATCCACAAGTTCATCAAGACACTGTTGGTCCAAATTGTCCCACTCCTCAACGACAATTCGGCGTAAATCTCTCAGAGTGGTTGGTGAGTCAAGACGTCCATAAACAGCCCTTTTCAACATATCCCAGGCATGTTCGATAGGGTTCATGTCTGGCGAACATGCTAGCCACTGTAGTCGAGCGATGTCGTTATCTTGAAGGAACGCATTCACAAGATGTGCACGATGAGGTCGAGAATTGTCGTCCATGAAGACAAATGCCTCTCCAATATTCTGCCGATATGGTTGCACTATGGGTCGGAGGATGTCATTCGGGTATCGTAAAGCCGTTTCGGAGCCTTCCATGACCACCAGTGGCGTACGTCGGCCCCACATAATGCCACCCCAAAACATCAGGGAACCACCACCTTGCTGCACTCGCTGGACAGTGTGTCTAAGACGTTCAGCCTGACCAGGGTGCCTCCAAACACGTCTCCGACGATTGTCTGGTTGAAGGCATATGCGACACTCATCGGTGAAGAGAACGTGATGCCAATTCCGTGGGGTCCATTCAGCATGTTGTTGGGCCCATCTGTACCGCGCTGCATGGTGTCGGGGTTGCAAAGCTGGACCTCGCCATGGACGTCGGGAGTGAAGTTGCGCATCATGCAGCCTATTGCGCACAGTTTGAGTTGAAACACGACGTCCTGTGGCTGAACGAAACGCATTATTCAACATGGTGGCATTGCTGTCAGGGTTCCTCCGAGCGGCAATCCGTAAGTAGCGGTCATCCACTCCAGTAGTAGCCCTTGGGCGGCCTGAGCGAGGCCTGTCATCGACAGTTCCTGTATCTCTGTACCTCCTCCATGTCCGAACAACATCGCTTTGGTTCACTCTGAGACGCCTGGAAACTTCCCTTGTTGAGAGCCCTTCTTGACACAAAGTAACAATGCGGACGCGATCGAACTGCGGTATTGACCTTCTAGGCATGGTAGAACTACAGACAACATGAGCAGCGTACCTTCGTCCTGGTGGAATGACTGGAACTGATCGGCTGTCGTACCCCCTCCGTCTAATAGGCCCTGCTCATGCATGGTTGTTTACATCTTTGAGCAGTTTTAGTGACATCTATGAACAGTCAAAGGGACTGTATCTTGGATACAATATACACAGTCAACGTCTATATGCCGGAGATCTGGGAACCGAGGTGATGCAAAACTTTTTTTGATGTGTGTATGTACAGTAATTGTTATCTCATATCCTAATATATGTACAGTAATTGTTATCTCATATCCTAATATATGTACATTAATTGTTATCTCATATCCTAATATATGTACATTAATTGTTATCTCATATCCTAATATATGTACAGTAATTGTTATCTCATATCCTAATATATGTACAGTAATTGCTATCTCATATCCTAATATATGTACAGTAATTGTTATCTCATATCCTAATATATGTACAGTAATTGTTATCTCATATCCTAATATATGCACAGTAATTGTTATCTCATATCCTAATATATGCACAGTAATTGTTATCTCATATCCTAATATATGCACAGTAATTGTTATCTCATATCCTAATATATGCACAGTAATTGTTATCTCATATCCTAATATATGCACAGTAATTGTTATCTCATATCCTAATATATGTACAGTAATTGTTATCTCATATCCTAATATATGTACAGTAATTGTTATCTCATATCCTAATATATGTACAGTAATTGATATCTCATATCCTAATATACACACATCAAAAAAAGTTTTGCATCACCTCGGTTCCAAGAGTTCCGGAACCGTTAAATACAAAGGGAATAGAGATCAACACAAACAACATTTCAGCTCGTTTTATTGCTCATGAGACCCACACATTGCATGTTGTACCATCATACAGCTAGACTTTCAGCATTTGTGGTCCAGGTTGCAGTACACACCACTACCTCTAATACCCAGTAGCACGTCCTCTTGCATTGATGCATGCCTGTATTCGCCGTGGCATACTATCCACAAGTTCATCAAGACACTGTTGGTCCAAATTGTCCCACTCCTCAACGACAATTCGGCGTAAATCTCTCAGAGTGGTTGGTGAGTCAAGACGTCCATAAACAGCCCTTTTCAACATATCCCAGGCATGTTCGATAGGGTTCATGTCTGGCGAACATGCTAGCCACTGTAGTCGAGCGATGTCGTTATCTTGAAGGAACGCATTCACAAGATGTGCACGATGAGGTCGAGAATTGTCGTCCATGAAGACAAATGCCTCTCCAATATTCTGCCGATATGGTTGCACTATGGGTCGGAGGATGTCATTCAGGTATCGTAAAGCCGTTTCGGAGCCTTCCATGACCACCAGTGGCGTACGTCGGCCCCACATAATGCCACCCCAAAACATCAGGGAACCACCACCTTGCTGCACTCGCTGGACAGTGTGTCTAAGACGTTCAGCCTGACCAGGGTGCCTCCAAACACGTCTCCGACGATTGTCTGGTTGAAGGCATATGCGACACTCATCGGTGAAGAGAACGTGATGCCAATTCCGTGGGGTCCATTCAGCATGTTGTTGGGCCCATCTGTACCGCGCTGCATGGTGTCGGGGTTGCAAAGCTGGACCTCGCCATGGACGTCGGGAGTGAAGTTGCGCATCATGCAGCCTATTGCGCACAGTTTGAGTTGAAACACGACGTCCTGTGGCTGAACGAAACGCATTATTCAACATGGTGGCATTGCTGTCAGGGTTCCTCCGAGCGGCAATCCGTAAGTAGCGGTCATCCACTCCAGTAGTAGCCCTTGGGCGGCCTGAGCGAGGCCTGTCATCGACAGTTCCTGTATCTCTGTACCTCCTCCATGTCCGAACAACATCGCTTTGGTTCACTCTGAGACGCCTGGAAACTTCCCTTGTTGAGAGCCCTTCTTGACACAAAGTAACAATGCGGACGCGATCGAACTGCGGTATTGACCTTCTAGGCATGGTAGAACTACAGACAACATGAGCAGCGTACCTTCGTCCTGGTGGAATGACTGGAACTGATCGGCTGTCGTACCCCCTCCGTCTAATAGGCCCTGCTCATGCATGGTTGTTTACATCTTTGAGCAGTTTTAGTGACATCTATGAACAGTCAAAGGGACTGTATCTTGGATACAATATACACAGTCAACGTCTATATGCCGGAGATCTGGGAACCGAGGTGATGCAAAACTTTTTTTGATGTGTGTATGTACAGTAATTGTTATCTCATATCCTAATATATGTACAGTAATTGTTATCTCATATCCTAATATATGTACATTAATTGTTATCTCATATCCTAATATATGTACAGTAATTGTTATCTCATATCCTAATATATGTACAGTAATTAAACTTTCTAAATATAGCATCCTAAATATTTACTTGTAAACACATCTCAGAATTGATTTTAGCATTATCAAACTCTATAATTAATTATATTAATTATTCAAAATGGCGGGTGTTTGCGTGTCGGTGCTCAGCGTTTTATTCATAGATTGACTATTTATCAATATATTAGTGATCTGTTTTTTATTGTAGGCCTACTGTCTTAAGATTACAACTACAAATCTGTAATTTAATTTTGTGTTAGTTAAAAATTGCATTTTGGTCAATTTTTGGGATGTAAATAATTATCCCTATAATTATCAACCCTTGGAACATGAGTATTGTAGTCTCTAACACTTAGAACATTAGAGAAAAGTATCATTGTAATACAATGCATAATATAGGAGTTACAAGTAAAACGGATTTGAAAAATATAATTTTGAGAAAATGAGCCGCAAAGTAAGTTAGTTAGTTATTGTTTTTAAAGGGGCGGAACTACGAGGTCATCCGCAAAGTAACGCAGAGCTTTTTAAATAGCCTATGCAATGTCTAGCATTTTAAATCATAACTCCTAAACTATTGCAGATATTTAAATAATTCTCTCACCAAAATGAACTAGAAGAGTTGGAATGTACTTTAAATAATACATTGAAAAAAAAAATCGAAATTTTGAAGGTAGTTTACTGTACCGGTCCCCTTAAGCTTACGCTGGGTAAACTGTTACAAATATCTATATTCCATGAGTGTAAGACATTTTCAGCATTAAAATTCTACAAAAAAGTCCCCGACAGCAATCTCTATCTTTAATACATCGCCCACTATAAGTGCTTTTACGCTTTCATTTCTTCCAACTCTTTCCATTCAGTGGAAATTTAAATTGCTAGCTTTGGAGTGAGTTTACGAGCTCGTGAGCAAGCCTATCCCCCCAGCTTCGACCAACATCAAACTGTCGAGTCGTGTCGAGTTAAGACATCAGAGAGAAGAGTATAACATGTGTTTGGAGTTTCGCTGTTCACTTCTGTTTTTCTGAATTTCGTCTGGGACTTGCCGTCCGTACACCTTCTAAGCTTACGCTGTGTAAACCATTTAAGATACAGTGCGAAGCCGGGGAGGGTTGCTATTTATTTATAAAACGAAATGGATTTCTTTACAATTTTTAATCATTTAAAATGATCTTGTCGACTTCGCAGTTACGCTGGGTCTGGCGTTACGTTACAGTGACAGGACGAAATGTACCCAGATGCACTGAGGTGTGTGACGTTACAGTACCGCTTGGTGCATGTCTTCCCCGACAATCTCTACTACGTTAGTATAAGACAAAAATTCCCGATTCTTAGATGTCACGGGTAATCTCGAGAACCACTGGATGGATTTTCATGCGGTTTTCACCATTCTGTAAAGGATATCTCGAGGAAAGATTCTGTAGAAAATAATTTTATGTATGATCAAAGGAAGCCAAGCAGTAACGATTTTGGTGAAAAAGTCGAAAACAAACTTGGCGTCCGTGCGCTTCTTAAGCTTACGCTGGGCAAACCGTTAAAAATATCAAAATACAATGAGCGTAAGAATTGGCCAGCATGAAAAGTTCTACAAAAAAGTCCGCGAGAGCATATCTCTAACTTCAATACATCGCCCACTATGGATGGATGGATGGAAGGTGCACGTCCCCGCGCCCTCTGGTGAGTGTGACGGCATCCCACGCGCTTGACCTTGCTTTGCCCTTGGTTTGCACTTGCCGTTCGCGAGCAATTTGAAACGAGGTAAAGTATTATAAAGCAAGATAAGTATTATGCAGATTATTTTCTAACATGTCAAGAGTCTTTGGCTTCGAGCGAAGTGAGAAGCCTCCAGCCTTTCTAGCATTTTTCAGCATTTGTAGCATTTAAAATGATACAAAGTCTAGTCTTTCAGACTGACTTTGTCACTTTTATTTACATAAACGTTCCGTTTTCATAAATTCTTCGCGTGCCGGTTTAGCGATAAATTATTTAACTAACAAATATTTTGAAGTTGGTAATTGAAGATTGCGAGGTCTGATGACCGACGGTCATGGGCGATCTTACGTGCAATAACTATAAATGTTGAGATTATAATGTTCATGAGGATGCTGTTGAAATTACGCCATGTTCAAAAAAAAACAAAAACAAAAAAACAAAACAAAAAAATACGAAAATGGAACAATTTTCTTATTTTCAAAAATCTTGTGTTAAAGTCAGACGAGAGCATCAGGGAACATCCCTGAAAAGTGCAATTAGTTCCGGTTAATAGTTTCCGAGAAAATGGTAAATTAAAAATCAAAAATTAGCACGGACAGCCACGACATTCCGTCTCCCTTCAAGGGGCGTAACAGCGAGGTCACCTATCCCTAAGGAATATCTAGTTACGGCACTTGGTCATATCTTACTGTGAAGGCGAATTTTCCTTTGATGCATAATTTCACATTCTGAGAATCCAACTGGTGCCCCCTCGTAAATTGGTGGGTTGCATCTTTTATTTACAGGGTGGGGAGATGCGCGTATCTGGGCTACATGACGGTACTCTAGGCCCCTTGAGGCCATATTCTCGGATGAGGACGTTGGAATTTATCACAACTGCAGACCACCAATGAATATTAAAACGGACTGGTTCTTGTAAAATGTACAAGCAAATTTACTGTTTTAAGGAGCTTTACGCCTGGATAATAATAATAATAATAATAATAATAATAATAATAATAATAATTTTAAAGCTTAAGTAATACAAAACTCAGCAATTTTTCTAGGTTTGTGCTGTGTCTTGGGTGGGGTTTCGCCTAGGTCCGGGCGGGGACACCAAGAGCCCGCTGATGAGGTAGCTTTGTGTCCTAGGCGAAACCCCACCCAAGACACGGCACAAACCTAGAAAAATTGCTGAGTTTTAATTCACTGGACGTAAAAGCCAATATACCATCTTTTTAAAAGAAGACAGTTGAAATGTCGTGGTCCTTAGTTGGCCGAAACAAACCAAGAAGAATTTCTATCAATTGTCCCACTCGTTAAATCGTGCACAACGACCGAAAGGGCAGCTGCAGTTCTCGTAAGTCCGGAGATCGTCGGTTTGAATCTCGGCGCTGACAACAGCTATCCTGAGAGTGTTTACCACATTCCCTCCAGAGTAATGACAGGATAGTACCTTATATCAAGTCCTGGTTCACCTACTCCAGCTACACACACTACTAGAGTCATCAAATACATACTCGGTTCAGGAAACACTCGCCAATTCTTGATATTACCAGCCATGGGCCAATAAGGATGTAGACCACTTGGCATTAGCCAGAGTATCGTGCGAGGTGGGCTATGCTATATACATCCTGCCTCTATACCTTAGATGTATTCGGTTTCTTACCAAAGGTGGAAAACTGAGGATAGAAAGAATAAAAAGGTCTTACTCGCTAAGAAAGATGATTTCAGAGACAAGGGCCTTTTAAGGCAGGTAAATGAAATACGCACTTCTTTCCGTTACCGTTGGGGTGGGAAGAGAACACAAGTTAATCAACAGAGGTCGAGGTGAAAGATGAAGGAAAGAAGCGTGGTACAAGAAAATTGGAAGAAATGCCGTACTCAACTGGGATCACCATATGTGAAACCCTGGAGGTTGGTACACCTTTAATCGTCCCTTTCTACTTCCTTAACTTGCAGTATACAATATTTACTAGAAAAACGCTATATTGTGCCGATAACAAAGAAGAATGAACATTGACAAAGGTGATACAGTATTTTTAGTTTTTACAAGTGTGTCCCAAGTCCTTGAACGCAGGTCAGAAATAGCTCGACCGGTGTCCTGTGCTGTGAAGACAGTACTCCGAGCAGGTCCACTGTCTAGTCGTGGGGGTGCACAGTGGATCCGGTTCAAAGCCTCTTCAACCGTCATTTACAATCACCTTCATAGTTCTTCGCCTCAGAAGTGAAATTGAGCAGGAATTATGCCTGAATGACTCTCATACTGAAACTTAACGTTTTGCTACAGTAAGTCCACCTCGTAGCGTAGTGATTAGCATTCTTTACTCTTACCGTGCAGGTCGAGGTTTGACTCCCGGCTCTGCCAAGATATTTAATACTGGTGTGAGAGCTAAAACGGGCAACACTCAGCATCATTTGTTACAATGACTGAGGTGATGATCAGATTCCTACCTCAGCCATCTTTGAAGTGGTTTTCCACGGTGTTCCACTTCTACTCCAGGCAAATGCTGGGATGATTCCTAACTTAAGGCCACGGCCGCCTCCTCTTCAAATATTAAGCACTTCTAAAAATCCTTGAAGTTTGTATGTTTGCAAATACCCTGTATAAATTACATGCATATACTTATGTTAAAAAATCGTTTCGTTTTTATTATGGTATAGGCTACACATCATAAACAAGAAGTTCCGTGATGAACTAAAGAGCCTGCTTTTCTTAAAATTTAAGATTCATGCCAATGATTAATCTATATAGACCTAACTAGAATAATGAAGAAATATTTTAAGTTGGTAATATCGAAATTTCTAATTAGTTCGAAATATACCTGGCCTAATGTAGCCTAATAGAGCACTACAGTTGGCAGTCCTGGTGACTGCATATATTCTTAGTTCCATCTCTTAAGGTACAGAATACAAAATTTGTTTGAAGTTCAATGAATAGCATGGATGTTACATGCAGTTAAGACATTGGATCTATCGGCGCGCGTAAAATCATGTTGGTCATGCATGTGTTGGTACGAAATAATCTGAAATTATGATCTATTGTTGGGCCAATTTTGGATGAAATCTATTTGTTGGTATAGAAGTTAATGGCATTTTAAAATTGGACCTATCAGCAGGCTTAGAATCGTGTTGGCTGCACTGACATATATTAGTTAGTCCAAATTAATCTAGAATATCAGGTACTATACGTGCGCAAAGTTTAGAGCTGTTGGCTTGCATACTTTCTGATATATTGATATTAGGGTAAAACATATCATTTATTAACAGTTGGCAGCCCTGTTGGCTCTTAAGAATACGCTCAGTCATATCTGTTTATGTACACATAGTACATACGAAATTAGGTTGAAATCCAATTGATAGTGTAGGAGTTATGTGCATTTAAACTTGGACCTATCAGTAGGCTTAGACTCATTTTGGCAACACTGTCATGTATGGCCTCCTGAAAATTAAACTGAAGTTTTATTATCTATATGTGTGCCAATTTTGGAATAGTTCCATGTATACCTTCCAAGATATCCAACATTGAGCTCAAATTTCAATTGCGATTTCTCAGCAGTTGGTAGCACTGACATCATTTTCAAGTATGACATTGAGATGTTCCGGTATAGATCTTTATTCACACCAAATTTGGTTTCGATTGCTGCAGCCGTTTAGGAGCTGATAGGGGGGGGGGGGCACAGACAGACAGACAGACAGACAGACAGACAGACAGACATTTTCCCGGATCGATCTCATGTCTACTTTTTCCTCATTTTTGCAAAATGTAAAAAGTAGGGTAAAAATATTCATGCTTCATGGGCCTAAAAAGAAAAAAACAATATATTATCCGATATTGTGTTGTTATCTTCGTAAATGCTTGCCACTGTGGGTGAGTGGTTAGCGTGTCGGACTACCAACCCCAACTTGCAGGTTCGCTCCTGGCCGTGGTAAGTGATATTTTTTTTAAAAGGCGACAAAAATAACGACATGTATATCATACGTTGTTGGCATGTCAAAGAACCCATATAAGTCAGTAGGCCGTGTTCATAATGGCAAAATTAATCTCGGGATTTTCCGCCAACACAAAGTTCCTCCATTCCCTACCAGAAAGCGCTATAGTGTCAAGGAGCTTACTGTAGATACTCTATCCAACCTCTTTGACTTTCATAGCGCTCCAAGGAAGGACGAAATTCGACGCGCAAGCTGCCCTCTGGGTGTCAAATAACAAAGCTTTCACCCGGCAGCTGAGGCTATTATTATTATTATTATTTCCTCGTAAATTTGTAGGTTACTTCGTTCATACAGATAACAAATATGGAAGAACTGCCCTTTATTTTCAGATAACCTGTATAATAAGACCCCTGGACATTTCATTCATCAGCTTGCAGCGTAACTGCACGTGTTGTAAATATTCATACACGGAAATCTGGTGTCCGCTAGGGGCTAGTTAACAGAATACATAAGAGACATGTTGTGTTAGCATGACAATAGACATGAATATCTTATAAAGTAATTGTGCTGATATAATAGAGAATCTCTGTGTTTCTCCGGAACTGTGCCTATATGGGCGAGGGCTAAGTAAACACTGACAGACCCGCCAGAAGCGACACCCACAGGGAAGACAAATATAGGCTGCTATTTTACATATGAATTCAGAAGTACGGGAACTGTACGTAACACTGGTCTCCAAGACACTTACGAAGCACGGCGTAGCGTAGTGCACCACGACCACGATTTGCTTCTGGAAGGGGAGTCAAATCTGAACTAATTAGCAACGAAGAGCGTTTTACTACGACTATACTCGTCATAGGATGGAACTATTTTTTCGATTTTTTTTCTTTTGTTTTAAGTTTGGGTTATCTCTCTGTGTTTTGTTGTTTTTAGATATCTACACAGAGCGTAAAAATGTGTGTGTGTGTGTGTACTCTGAATGTCTGTCCCCACCCCCCTCCCCTATCAATTCGAACACTGTGAAACCAATTTGAACGAAATTTGGTACAGTGGTAGTACTAGCAAAGGGAACCTCAGTGTCATGTTTTATATCGCTGCCATCTTGACGGAAATGTAATGGCGGCCACCCAAATGTCAAAAGCTTAAATCAAACTACGACCAACCTAATCATCTGATCTGTACCAAATTTTTCAACGTTATACCTTTATGTATGAAGAATCTTTTGACCAAACTACAAGGTCATCAGCACAATACTTTGTGGATGGCGGCCATGTATGTGTGCAAATCGATTCCCCCCATCAATTCAAACACGGTGAAACCAAATTGAACGAAATTTGGCACAGAGGTAGCACTAGCAAAGGGCACCTCCTATTCTTGTTTAATATCCGTATAGTACGTTGTATTTTAACAAGCTACTCCAACCAGCATTAAATTATACTCCTTGAAAAGGACATAGAGTTATAACAATACCCATGCAATTAGAATAAAGTAGGATATATGTTCTTTACTGAACATCTTGTTTCTGTTTTGATTTGTTTTTGTATTTTTCTATTGTTATTAGCCTATTTTCATTTAAGAAAAAATAGGCTTATGAGATCACCTGTTGTATATGTGTCTGTCTATGTGTGCGTGTGTGATTGGTGTGTGTGTGTGTGTGTTTGTCACAAATAACTTCCAAACGGCTGGAGCGATTCCAAAGAAACTCTGTAAGATCATAGCACTATTCTGGACGACCCCGACCGTGCCCTTCAAATTTTGTTACGTCTCACCAATCCAACATGGCGGCTGTGCGAAATATTTCACCAGCATTCAATATCTCCGAAACTATTACCGGCGTCACCCTCGTTTATACTTCTTGTGTCCTAATCATGCGATTGAAGTGTGAATACTACAAGTACACAATAATCTTCATGTAACAGTACATAGCTCTAAGATCTACTTATATAAAATTCCAACATGGCGACCATCCGAAATATTCAGTAGGTTCTCAATATCTACGAATCTATTACAGCAATCGAACTGAAATTTTTATGTTGATAGGGGCAACATAGGTAGGATATGTGAAAATAGGCTTTAGTTCTTCACGGAACTACTTGTTTTTATTTTGTTTTTGTATATTGTGTTTTAAATTTTATTTTGTTTCTTTATAGTTTTTTATAGTTTTTATTTTGTTTTTGAATTGTTTTTGTTATTGTTTTAATTTTGTTTTGCAGTTTTGTTATTGTTTTTATTCTGTCTTTGTATTATTTTTTGCTATCGTTTCTATTTTATTTTTGATTTTTTCATTGATTTTATTTTGTTTATGATTTTTTGATATTGTTCTTTTTGTTCTTGATTTTTATGTTATCGTTTTTATTTTATTTTTGATCTTTTTGTTATTGTTTTTAAGTTATTTTGTTTTTGTTTTTATTCTGTTTTTGTATAGTTTTTGATTTTTTGTTATAGGTTTTAGTTTGTTTTTGATTTTTGTTATTGTTTTGATGTTTGGTTGTTTTTATTTTTTATTGTATTGTTTGTTTTTAAAATTTGTTTTTGTTAGTGCTTTGTGTTTTTTGTTTATGGTTTCGTATTTGTTAATTTCTGGTTGTGGCTTCTGTTTATTATTTTTGATTATTGCTTTGTGTTTGCTTTTAATTTTGCTGTTATTATTGCGTTGAGGAGGCTGCGTAGCGCTGTCTGTAGAAGCACTGAGCTTCTAACTGAAAGGGAGTGGTTTCGATTCCCACCTGGGTAGTGGAATTTAGAAACAAAACTACCACTTTTGGGAACAAAATAGTTCCGGGGTTCACTCAGCCTACACCAGAAATAAGTACCAGGGAGATTCCTGGGAGCAATCCCATCGAGTGACAAATTATGGTAAATATTCTTTTGTAAACCGTGCCATTGATAACTGGAACTCTCTACCTGCCGCAGTCTTAGAGCCTTTTCCCAAACATATAGGTGTGTTTAAGAAAAGACTGACTATTTGTGTAAATACTCCAGTTTAATTGGTGTATAATTGTTATTGAATTGTTATGTATAATTATGTATTGTTATGTATAATTATGTATTGTTATGTATAATTATGTATGTGTTATGTATATCCAATTTGCCACCGGGGGGCACACCCCCCATTGCAAATAAATGAATGAATGAATGAGTGCTGTTGTCACAAAGAGTGGAAGCCTTTACCTTCCTCTGCTCCCAGGACCTCCATGGTCTGCTAGAGTTGGTTTGATTTTGCTTTGCTATTATTGCTTTGTGTTTTTGGTTTCGTGTTTTTAGTTTTCTGCTTCGGTTTTGTTCTTTTAGTATTTTGAGTTTTTGGTTTGTTTTTGCTTTAGTTTTTGATTTCTTGTTTTTGCAGTACGTGGCAAAATGAGACATAATCAATGAAAGCAAACCTACACGTTGTCCTGTTTGATCTCGATAGCATTAGATACGTTTTATTTGCACCTATCAATGTGCAAAAGCTCGACAATGAACTGTTTTTCTGCAAATGTTAAGTTTAGATAATACTAAACGTTTTACAGGAGTAAAGGGAAATCTTCTCCAATCAGTAAGTTACAAGTAACTTCGTTACCTTCTCGTTACCAACGGCTTCGTTGGCGTAGTTGGTAGCATGCTGAGCTTCTATGCCCAAGATCGCGGGCCCGAACCCGGCCGAAGTCGTCGGATTTTTTAAGAGCGTTATAAATCGCTCAGTATGCCTTCCTTCGGAGGGAAGTAAAGCCAGAGGTCCCATGTCATAGATTTATGGCATGTTAAAGAACCCCTCATTAATTACACATGTGTGCAGCTAAATTATAGGTTAAACATTTGACAAAAGCTCTTAGGTTCCTACGTTCGTCGCCAGGAGCCGACTGCGGTGGCATCTGGTATCCACGCTCTGAACTAGTAGAGCGATTTCAATGGAACTCTGTAAGGTCATAGCACTATTCCGGACGTCCCCGACCGTGCCCTTCAAATTTTGTTACAGCTCACCAATCCAACATGGCGGCTGTGCGAAATATTTCACCAGCATTCAATATCTCCGAAACTATCACCCTGAAATTTTGTACGGTCATAAAGGGCTCTACTAGAAGTTAACATATGTGACTTTTGAAAAACTGGTAACTACAAAACCAACATGGCGGCCAAGCGAAGTTGCGACTTTTAAATAGACGTTTCTCGCGATTTAAGCAACCAACCGCAAAAGTAGGAACTACTTACTTGAATTGAAAACAGATAACTCACACTAATACAGCCATCACAACACCGGTTATCAGACAGATTCTACACACACCCCAAGTAAATGGGGCAACATGACCGCGTTGTCGCAGCCCCTAAATTGAGGAACCAACCAACAACCAACCTTCTCGTTACAGTATAAAGTAACCGTTACTAGTAACCACATTACAGTTGCTTATTTTAAAAAGTAAATTCGTTATCCTCTCGTTACCGTAAAAAGTAAGCGTGACTAGTAACGGCGTTGCAAGTAACGTGGTACACCCCAAGCCTGCGTGGTAAATGGGCCTAAGTCAGTCCCTTGACTGTTGAACTGCTATGATACACTGACAAAGCGAGACCTATCCGCGAGCAGGAGTGATTAAAATTTCCAAAGAGGAAGAACACGGCTTACCCAATGACAAAGGACACACACAAGAAAGAGAGTCTAATATCCATCAAGAAAGATATCACTCAAGATGTCTGCTCTTTCAGAAGCAAAGGAATATATTTTTTAAATCTTACTTTCATCAGAGGAGCAATGACCGGATCTTTCTGACGAGACGGATGACGCCGACAAAAGGAGATGGTAGTGTCAGCTGGGAATGGAAACGTCAGCGTACTTGAAAGACATCTCTAATGACAAGAAACTTTTACTAAAAGTTAAAAGTGCTGTATGTAATCTACAATATGAGTTTAAAGGTAGATGTTGCCTAAAACTACCCTCAAATTTTAAATAGACGGAAATAAACCGTATAGGGAAAAGGATAAAAGTGGTTTTGCCTTGATGTTGACGTACGATAAAAACAGATAGTTAAAACTATGGTTAACTTTCAACTTATTCATTAGTCCATAATAGCTTGCCACTGTGGGTGTGTGGTTATCGTGTCGGACTACCAACCCCAAGCTTGCAGGTTCGCTCCTGGCCGTGATACGTGATTCTTGAAAGGCGACAAAAATCACGACATGCATGTCATATGTTGTTGGCACGTTAAAGAACCAGTTTTAATTCATAATGGCCAAATTAATCTCAGGACTTTCCGCCAACACAAAGAGTTCCTCCTTTCTCTACTAGAGAGCGCTATAGTGTCAAAAAGCTGAAATATCGAACCTCCTTGACTTTCATAGCGTTCCAACGAACGAAAAAATTAGGCATGCAAGCTGCCCTCTGGGCGTTAAATAACAAAGCTTGCACCCGGCCATACGATATTATTATAATACTCCATAATGTAGCTTTGGTGCTATTAGGTAGGGATGAAATTCAAGGGAAGTGTGAAGGGACAGAAAAGTACAGCTTCCTATAGGTTATTTGACAGCTTATAACACTAAGTATTTCAGCAATTTCCTTAAAAAGTTCCTGAAATGCAACTGACACATTTGCAATTATTTATTGAGGGTTTCAATATGCTGTAGCTTAGCGGCTTCTAGCCTTTGCGCGGTCTGCGTGCCACCAATGCTGAGCCGCACGCTGCTCTTGTCTGGGATGCCTGCATTGAAGGAAGGAAGGAAGGAAGGAAGGAAGGAAGGAAGGAAGGAAGGAAGGAAGGAAGGAAGGAAATAAATTATCTCGACATAACTATTGAACGTAACGAGTTTTCATATTCCATATTACGGAAAGCCACACAAACCTCGCATGCAATCGACAATCAGTCTAATCACCCCAGTACGCACAAATTAGCGGGGTTCAATTCAATGGTGCACTGGGCTTTAAACATACCCATGTCAAAATACAACTATAATAAGGAAATTAGAACCATTAAGCAAATAGCAAAGGAAAACAATTTTCCGCGAAGCAAAATAAACCAAATTATAGCCAAACATAAAAATAAAGATAAAACAATTCCCAAACCGGACAGTAATTAGAAAAAAATTGAGCGTTTCAACTATGTGAATGCGAATGCATATAAAATCACTAATCAATTCAAAAAGCAAGGCATAAAAATAGCTTTCACAACGAAAAACACAACCGGTAGGCACCTACGAAATAGTTATCTAAATAAACATTACCCATATTCAAAGTCAGGGGTATATTCTATAACGTGCCAAGACACCGGTTGTCAAGCTAATCACATCGGACAGAGTGGAAGACGAGTAGACACACGTTATAATGAACATTGGAATGCGATAAGATACGGAACACATTCAGCCGTATGCGAACATATGTGTGACGCGGGGCACAGATTTACTAACATCGAGACGGATCAAAAAATAATTCATCACGAATCGAAGGGCAGAGCTCTTGACATAAAGGAAGCAATCGAGATACACCTAGCCAAACGAAACAATCCCAACAATCTAAATGAACACACGTTCATAGAGAGCTCACCACTCTTCACGCTACCAAGAAACACACCCTGTCGGAAACAAGACAACTTAGCGATACAGCCAAGGTAGATTAAAAACAGGGGGGGGGGGGGGGAATTAGGGTTTTTTTAATAGGTAGATGTTATCTGATCAGGTGTACGATGTACTTTTCTTCTGCAATAAACCAAGGCCCGTATTCGCGGCAGTATTAAAGGTGCCGGGACGTCCTCATAAAACCGGGCAGCGCTTAGTTTGAATGGCTTATGGTCCACGCGTGGCGAGGAATGTTCCACGGTCTTTGATAGTTTTAGATCCACCTCATTCAATAACATACATCGTATCTAGGATGGCAACACCCCACATAAACACATCGCACTGACTCCGCACAGCACATCTGAACAGGGGGGAGAAAAGGGAAAAACCAGTGTCGTTGAGATAACAGCCCATCTCAGTCGACAACACCTGGAGTAACAGTGAACACGAAAACTGCGCGTAGCTCCAGCAAGGAAGACTACCAGATCCACCCCTTCCTGGCCTAATTCCCTGGAGTGCCACGGGCCGCTTAATGCCCGGAAGTAGTAGCCTGTAATATTACAGTTTAACCATAGTTGATTTTTACAACCATATAATCACTCCAAATTACAAACTCCGGATATCTATCACCATTTAGCTTTTCACCTAACATCATATATACTGCATTTAGCATACACCGACAGTTGCAGTACCAATACTGCAACTAAAGAATTGTACATATTGTAAATATTTTCACCTGTATTTTCAAACATAGATTTTAAAGCCTAAGTGTAATGAATCTGATGATGATCGTTTGACGATCGAAACTGGTCATCCTAGTGTATTTATTAATCTGATATAATTTATTTCAGGATTAGGGCATAACCCAGCTCTTTTGAGTACATTCATGTTGACCGACTGAAGGGCACTAAACTCGTGTTTACTAAGGCAACACTGAAAAAATGGCTTCAAACCCCACAAAGCTTGGTATGAAGCTTTAAATTCATGTTTGGGAGTTGTAGTAATAGATCTATTCAGGTACCTTTACTGGTTGTTGAAACTCAGACTGACAAATACTAATATTTTTAGTAAACATTTAAGAATTAAATTATGATTAATATATATGTTTTCCTTCAGTTCTAAACACCGTAACAGTTTTACTCCAGAGGATCAAAACCTGTTACAACAATATGTGAGTAAAAGCTAATGAATGTTCGTCTATGTGTAGAACTGTAGTATTCCTTGACACTATGTATGTTCTTTGATGACCGTGATGTGTAATATCTTGGTATGTTCTTTGATGGCTGTGATGTGTATTATCTTGTACCGTGGTGCTCTTTGCAATAAAGGGTAAGATGGCGTACCGTGAAGTGAATGTGTATTATTAGTCTACAGACCTAATTTCTTCCTACTAAGACTGTGTCCCAAAACTACATTTTCTTCCTATTCCCCCCACAAATATAGTTACTATATAACGTCAAATTTGGTGCTGAAACTCTGGAAAGAACATTTACGTTACCTTAAATAATCTGAAGAAGATTCAAGAGATACCGTTCAGTAGATATAAGTTACAATAAACTATACGAGTACGCACTATTGTTCAAGCGATGTGTGGTCCGTTCTCATACACCTGCTACCAACTTGAAGGTCAATAATATCTTAACTAAAATACCACATAACTAACAAATCATGACTAGTTGCGATAGTTTATAACTACAGCAACTAAATAAGTGTACATTTTGTAAATACCGTAACCCATACTTGTAGACATACATTTAATAGCCTAAGTGTAAAGGATCTGATGATGATCGCTTGACGATCGAAACAGGTCGTCCAAGTGAATTTATTAATCGCATATAATTCCTTTTCATCCAGTCTACATAGGTGAGCTTACGTACTGTACAAATACAAAATCTCTGTAAATTTCTTTTAATGGCATTTACAATCCAGCTTTGCGTGTAAATTCAATTTTAATTTCAATTAATTCCAATTTATATATTTCGTCACGTAACGTAACTTCCAGCTTAGTGTATTAACTATTTTCCTTGACTTAACGTCTTATTTAACTGTTGCTTTTTTAAATTAATTCTTTTTATTCTTATGATAGGTCTTTCTTTCGACGTAGATAGATTTATGTATCAGGCACCCCCTTTTCCTACATCGAATATTAATTAGTTAGTGACTACGTTACGTCACCATCTGAGAGAAGGAGATCTTTGCTGCTGTGGCATTTATTAGTTACATATACATTTCGATCGTCAACATTTAGTTGCGACCTGGCAACCAATCGAGATTATCATTATATTTATCAATAAACAGGTAAGAGGTAAGTATCTATTAATTATTCTACCAACCTATATCAGTTTGTCACATAAGAGAGAGAGAGCAAGATCGTCACATTTGGTCGTCCGATTTGGACCGAACCTTTACAAGGCCATCCAAGTGAATTTATTAATCTCATGTAATTCTTTTCAGGATTAGGGATACACCTTTGACAATTCGGTAGAATTGTGTTAACCGACTGAAAAGCATTATATTTCTATCAAATGGACGTTTTAGTGAATCCTTGTAAGGCTGCGCCAGTGACGTTTGGGAGTTCACCATCAAAGGGGCGATGAAATATGAAATGAACCTGTGGTGAGGAAGAAGCCAAGAGCGGGCTAATAAAGAGGACGTAGAGGCAGGGCTAATGAGCTCCGACAGCGCCTCTACAGGCAAGCATGAGAATTATGAGTAGCTGGCGAGATTTCATTATTGCTTTAAACATTACAAGGTTGTTCAGGGCGGAAAATGACGACCTTGGATCTCACATTAATAAGCTCCTTGGGGGTGAAATGCACAAGGTGGCTAGGGTTTGTCGTTATTAACATTAGCAATAGATGCGATTTTGTCAAACTTCGAAAGTTGACGTTTCAAAAACCCTGCATGCAGATTCTAGCAGTTTTTAATTAGTGATAAAATGCGGAATTACTCTTAAGTAAACGCGATATTTATGTTTATTGGTAGTGGTTGTTGTAGGGGAGCGTGATGGAGCAGTGGTTTAGCTGCTCGTCTTTCACGCGGACGGCCGGGGTTCGAATCCTGGCGACAGAGGGGTGGAATTTTCACCTGAAAAAAAATATCAGGTAGCGTCAGGAAGGGCATCCGGCCATAAATCCCCGGCCAAAACCAAAATGAGCCTTATTGGCTCTGGCGATCCCAATTAATTGTCAAAAGCCGAAGAAAATTTAGAAAGCTTTAGGTAGTGGTTGTTGTAATGGTTTGGGTGACAAACAAAAACACCCCGCAGCGTAGCAGTGCGTGCTAAATTGAGGAGCAGCAGCAGCAGCTGCTATACACGTTCCGAGGATCAGAGGTTCGAATCTCAGCACTGACAGACAATCCCGGGGTGTTCCACACACTCTCCAGGTAAATGCCGGGATAATCTCTCATTTCAAATCACTGGGCACCTAATCTATGAAAGTTCCCAAATGGGAATATGATATAATTTCCGTTTGATCAGATGAATTATCAATTAATATCACTCGTGACGTCAATACTACTTGTATTTTGTGTCTTGTGATGGCCTTCTCAGTATGTGCTAGCCATGCGTATTGGTGAGGTGTGTGTGGACCAACTGACGAGGCCAACGGCACACTGGGGCGAAACGCTGGGATTTTATGTTTCATCTGGCCAGACCAATTTTATCATATTAATTGATAAACTATCCCTATCCTTAATAATTACAACTACACCAGTGATGGGCGAACCAGAGGATATAAAAAGTAGGTTAGCTCAGGCAAGCAAAACATTTTTACAGAAAAGGAATCTGTTGACATCGAAAATAGATTTAGGTATTAGGAAGTCATTTATGAAGGCCTTTGTCTGGAGCGTGGCGCTCTATGGAAGTGAAACTTTGACTATTGGTGCAGCAGAAAAGAGGAGAATTGAAGCGTTTGAAATGTGGTGTTACAGGAGAATGATGAAGATCAGATGGGTGGATAGGGTTACAAACGAAGACGTATTAAGACTAGTGGGAGGACACATTAAGACACCCAGGAATAGCAAGCTTAGTTATGGAAGGAAGGGTCGAGGACAAGAACTGTCGGGGTAGACCAAGGTTAGAATATGTTAAACAGATTGCCTCGGATGTAGGGTGTGGTAGCTATGCAGAGATGAAATGATTAGCTCAGGACAGGGAGACATGGAGAGCTGCATCAAACCAGTCAAAAGACTGAAGACTCAAACAACAACACACACTACTAAAGACAACACAGAAACAAAGTTATCAGACACGTTCGGCGAACACCGAAGTACAATTATTATTAAAACTGGTGGTATCAATGTGTTTGCCTGTCTTGATAACATAACTAGTTTGTATGTTATATTGGCTTTCACGGCCAAAGCGGCTTCGGTGGCGTAGTCGGTAGCATGCTGAACTGCTGAGCCCAAGATAGCGGGTTCTAACCCGGCCGAAGTCGTCGGATTTTTTTAAGAGTGTTAAAAATCCTTCAGTATGCCTTCCTTCGGAGGGGAAGTAAAGCCGGCGGAACTACTTGAAATTGAACGGAACTTGTAGCTCATCCCAAGACCGACTACAAGATATTGTAGTCTGTCTTGCTCATCCTTTAGGGTGTCCGCTGGAAGCAGCTACAGACTCAGGCGAGCCGAACATGTCCTCGGACACTCCCGGCACTAAAAGCCATACGATAAATACATTTCACGGCCAAGGAATTAAACTCAGGAAGTTGTCTAGTCTTGTGTGGTGTTTCGCCTAGGAACACCAAGCTGGCTCATCAGCGGTGGGACATGAGGTGGAATAAATCTATTCATACAATTTGGTATTCACATGATTTAATCGTCAATAAGGAACATATTGGATATGATTAATATCTTATCTTGACTAGATTAAGCAATCAAAGGCGGGTAATGTATACATACAGGTAACTTGTTTCACATCGAGCATTTAATCCCCCAGCAACGAAACTAATCCTCTGTGTTCCTTGGTAATAGGACTTTAAATGCTATGAGCATTGTGTAATATTTACAGCACTGTTCAGACGAAAGTTGGCAGAGATTACTCTCTGTCCATTGTTCGGGAATTAATTCTGTTTATAGAACTTCCGAGCGCTTCAATAAGTGATACACGCTATATTGATTTAGGTCTACCTGCTTTGTGTTTTCAGTCAAATCGTAAACTCTGTGGTTGGCAACTGGTTTATTTCTGCAGGTAGATAATATGGGTTAATGACCTTGATGATGGTGGCTATGTTTTATTTAACGAGGTGGAACATCGAGGTCATCTTCCCCTAATAATCTTATACACTTAGTGGCCAAGAGCCATGGGAAGACACGGAATATGATAACGAGTTGCTCCTCCGCGAGGTCACAAAACGTCAGTAATACGGCGAGGCATCGATTCGACAAGAAATGGGTTCCTGACTCCCAACATCCAACTGGGCGGTGATCTGACTCACAGTAGCCCTTCGATCGCCCCCGTATGGTTCTGCTGAGGTGATGTGATGTCCGTTTGTTGAACACCTGTGGTCGTCCCGTGCGGCGGTTTACGCGATATTGAAGATCCACCCCTCGACACTGTTGACCTCGGAAACCCGAATTCGCATGTAATCTTCGAAATTATATGACCCATACGCCGTGTGCCGATTATCCCCCCCACGTTCAAAGTCTGTTAACTCGCGACGTGTTGCCAATTTCACTACACTCGTGTTTGAGACAAGACTGCTCTGCTCCACCGCAGCTAGCCGCAACGCTCAGGTGTCATACACAGCACATTTTCTCATGGGACTATCCTTCCCGTGACTTTTGGACACTCAATGTATAAGGTGTGTGTTACACAAAACTCAAGCTCTTAAACCAGAGGGAGTTAGAAGCTGCGGTTTGTGCCAATATCTTCCGAATCATCTCAATAGTACAGAAAACAAACAAATTGAATTTCTTGAAAATATGAGGGGTCTAGATGCAAAACCAGCAATCTCCATTTCTTGGATTGACTTAAGGTTGGAAAACCATTCTCCGAGGTGATCATGATCTGTTTATAAACTTGTTTGGTTCCAAATCCGGCTATATCCCCCTCAAAGAGAATGGTTTTCCAATCATAACTCACTGTCAAAAGAACGTGGAGATGTTGGTTTTGCATCTGGACCCCTCATATATTTGTTTATAAAGTGCGTTGAAACAAATTTTGCTTCATGAAGTTTACCGTGCGGCAACTGGTAGAGGAATGTCAATAATACGACATTTGATAACGCTGAATGAACTCTCTCTTCTTAATGGTTTGTATTGTTGTTTATAGCGTTTTGGGTGGCGTAGTTGGTAGCATGCTGAACTGCTATGCCCAAGATCGCGGATTCAAACCCGGCTGAAGTCCTCTGATTTTTAAGAGCGTCAAAATCCCTCACTATGCCTTCCATCGGAGGGGAAGTAAGGCCGGCGGTCCCATGTCATAGATTTATGGCATGTAAAAGATCCTTCCACTAACTAAACTTGTGTGAAGCTAAATTTCTAGGTTAGATTTCGGTTAAACGCTCTATCGAAGTTCTAACGTTCACCCCTAGGTGTCGTTAACATCTGGAAGTGAAAGTTTGAACTAATTTAAATTGAACGGAACTTGTAGCTCACCCCATGGGTGTCCGCTTGAATCAGCTACAGACTCGGGCGAGCCGAACATGTCCTTGGACATTCCCGGCGCTAAAAGCCATACGATAAATAAAATAATTTTTTCATTATTTTGAGGCTTGCGACATCTAGGTCACGCAGCAAAATTTAACTAAGGGAGGTCGACAGAGAGGGTGAACAAGAGGAAACTTTGGTCCTGGGATGTGAAACCGCGCACTGCTAAAAGGGAGCCCCTGGAGGAGAGAGGAGAAAGAACATTTGAAATAAATAAAGAGGTAATGTTGTCATGACACAGTTTAGTGCCTTAAGGTTGGTGACAGTGTCTCAACTGTGAGCTCCTGAGGCGTAATTAGCAAGACCAATGATGGGGAAACTTCTGCTAAAGAAATGCGACCTATGATTTATAATTTAATCTCAGAAAAGAAATTAAATTCCCCTCTTTTCCTCCTAGCAAAGAAACTTTCCCGTTGGTGCATGGCTGCCTTCTCTTTTCTAATATGAATGCTAAGTTTTCTCTCATTGGCGTGAATGTTTGTATACTTGAGAAGATCTCGAGATCAATATAGAGTGTGGATAAGTTAGAAGAGGAGCATCACCGGGTAGGGAAGCGTACTCCAAGTGCTTAATTTGGTGATCCCTGTGCTGTTAGTAACAGATTGTAACAATTTTACAGTTCCATTGTTGCTGTTAATTCAATTTAACGGCTTGGGATATCTTGGTCATTATCCCCTTGTAGTTGGGTGTGTGTTGAACTTGTCAGATAACCTGTATTTAGGTGATGGCTGTAGGTGTGTGTGTAGCTGTGTTAAGGACAGGGATGGGGTAGGTACCCCGGGACTTGAAATAAGGTCTACTATCCCTACTTACCGCAGGTTCGAATCCCAACACTGCCAGTCTCTATCCTGAGTTTGGGTTTCCCCCCCCTTTTTTTTTTTTTTTGGATACTCCCACCAGGCAAATGCCGGGATATCTCATTTCAAGTCTCGGGGCACCAACCCTATCCCTGACCCTAATACAGTTAGACACACAACTATAGTCACTACAGGAATATGGGTTAACAGAAATTCAACACACACCCAACTATACGGAGCTGATGACCAAGATGTCACAAGCCCCTAACCTGTTTCAACAACAACTTTCAGACATAACTTTAAAGATTCAATATACTTTTCTTTTTGGCATGTGTCTTGTTGTTTCTTATTTCAGGGGCTTCGACATTGTGACCATATAGCTCCGTGTATTTTCATGTGGGGAAACTTTGTGATAACATGTGTTATTGTGATGGCAGTACTCGTGTGTGTATTTGTAAATTGGGGATGGGATTGGGAGGTGGCGGCTGTGGCCGCTGCTTGCTCACCATTTGCCTGGAGTAGAAGTGCGGAAGTGTACCCCTCTCCAGCCCTCATACCAGAATGTATTTTTCTGGCTGAGCCGGGAATCGAACCCGGACCTCAGGGGACTACATACCTTTACCCTGAAACCCAATTATCTGAAACACTAATGGAAGTCTTTTTATGAAAATTGTTACAGAATCAGAGGAAGCTGTGTGCTATCAATGTTCAATATTTGCGATTTTTAATGAGTATAAAGCCCCTTAAATTAAATTACACGATGTGTTTTGTTTTTCTAGATGTGGAAACCAGGTAGATCCTAGGATATGTAGCAACCTAGCTGTGTCGTATTATTAGTTGGCACTGAAATGCAATGAACATGACACACAGTAAGAAGCAGAAAAGAACAGAGCAAACGAATGAAAAAGAAATGAAGCATGACTTAATGAGTTGTTTATGACACTTTGGAAAGCGTCATCGCAAGGTGAGCTTGCTTTAAGGTCGATAGTCAATTTTTGGCAGCAGCATGGTGTCTTCAGTCACTGTATCTTGATTGCTGTAGCATATGGACTGTGGTATTCTTAGCCAGCAAGCACGGCTGTCTGTTATCATCAGCACATCGACCTACCTCAAATCACGTGCCACTAGCGTATGTCTCTTTACTGTATACATCCCCCTTATTGTCCCCGTTCCTACGGCATCGGGGACGAGGTGAAATGTTTTTTGTTGTTGTTGATTTAATTAGGGGTTTTACATCATGGTCATGTAGCCCCATGTACTTACAGGTAGGTGTGTGTAATTTCTCTGATAATCTCTCTTATTATTATGGCTGTATTAGCGTGTGTATTTGTAATTCAGGTGAAGATTGGGAAGGAGGCGTCCGTGGCCTTAAGTTAGGAACCATCCTGGCATTCTCCCGGAGGAAAAGTAGTGAAATCACGGAAAACCACTTCCAAGATGGCTGAGGTGGGACTCGACGCTACCTATTCTCAGTTTTACCTCTAAGGATGAGTGTACCCCGATCCAGCCCTCAGACCAGACTATATTTCTAGCCAGAGTAGGAATCTAACCCGGACCTCCGGGGTGACGGCCAAGAATGCTAGCAGTAACACCACGAGGAATCGGGAATGATTTATCTAAGTGGTGTTTATTTACGAAGAGATACCCTTCCTGACATCAACCACATCAGAGAATTAACGAAAAATGTAATGAATGAGACAAGGACTGGAAGGAGGCGGCCATGTCCTATTAAGAAGTACCGTTTTGGCATTAGTTGGCGACTATCACTATGTGATTGCACTAGCATAGGCTACCTTCACACCTATTCTTGCAATGAGAATTATTTATTTTTCCGCTATAACTCAGTAGCAGGTCAATGGCGCACAGGTCGGAGTTCGTACGTTCTAGTCCCACATGTGCTGGGACATTTTAATTCTCTACGTTTCGTAAATGATGTCCAGCCCCGAGGGGAATTGGTTAACGAGCTAAGCTATGGCGCGTAGGATCCCTGGTTCGATTCCTTGCCGGGCCATCGGGGATACTAATCTAGTTGGGTTTATTCTTCCAGGCCCAGGGACATATGTATCCATCCCGGGATCCATCCATCGCAATACAATGTTCACTACTAAATAAGATAATTTACAGCCACATATTGAGATAAGAGAGATGAGCCTACAGGTGAAGAAAGTAAGTTATTGTTGTTTTAAGGGATGAAACTATGAGGTCATCTGCACCTAAACGTGAAGAAAAGAAGAAGAGAAATAGGAAAACAGAAGAAGAAAAGAAGCAGAAGAAAAAAGAAAAGAAGAAAGAAATGAAGATGAAATAGAAGAAGAAAACAAGAAAGAGAAGATGAAAAGAATAATAAGAAAGATAAAATGAATAAGAACAAGAAGAACAAAAAGAAGATGAAAAAGAAAAAGAGCAAAAGAAGACTGAGAAGATGGAAGAAAAGAAAAGTAAAGAAGAAGAAGCAGAAGGAGAAGAAGAAAATAAGAAAATAAGTAGAACAGAAGTAGAAGAAGGAATAAAAAGATGAAGAAGAAAGAGATTAAGAAAAGAAGGAGAAAGAAGAAAAAGAAGAAAAAGGAAAGGAAGAAGAAATGGAGGGCGGTTAGGTATGAGCAGGGAATAATCGGCTGAATTTAAATTCAGTATAATATATTTAAAGGCATCTTGCAGGTTATCACAGCATACTGGTTTCTGACGTGCTGAAAATATCTAAATCAAGATGATCTTGAACTTTATTATACTGAGATATATCTGTGTCCTCATTAGAATGCACACGTCACCCACGTGTGCCAACTAGAAATACCTACACTCGGCCTCCTAGAAGGCCATAATACATTATTATCTAACGGTATGTAGCTTATTCTTTATATGACCTGTATGAAAGCCTTCATTTGTCATGAATATGGTTGTGAAAATCCATTTCTGCTGTTTCACAGGTATATTCTCTTCGCTTCCGGTGGTAAGATGTATCGACACCACATTTCCAGGACACGAGAAGCATATGGGACCTCTAATACAGAGCGTCTTCAAGGGGGAAATGTCTCTTGGTGATAAAGATATACTACACCCATAATCTGAGTGTGTGACATGTCTATCTCACGAGGATATCCCCCCAAGTGAAACATGGCTCAGGGAAAATTAGAATTTGAAATATCCAATTCAATTTATAGCGGTGGAGTTTTAGTTCGACAGAGAACAGCAAGCAGCAAGCAGCAAGGAGCAGCAATATAGAGCTCTGATGACTGTTCAGCTTTCCGTGGCGTGTTGAGAGGGCCATCAAGTCTATGGATCTGCTCACGGGGTCTCTACACCCGGAGTCGTAAACTCGGTACGCTATGGTTCAGTCTGTACGTGGCCGTCTTTTTTACAGCAAACCTGCAGTGAATTCTGAATCGCCAATATCGAGGCTTGTATTGTCACAAATTGGACTCTGTGAATCTTGAGATCCGGGTTCGATTCCCTACTGTCAAGAAATTTAATTTTTGTCTGAGGGCTTTGAGTACACAGCCTCGTAGGGCAAAACTGAGAATTTGTGCGATCAGTTGCGATCTACAGTATTCTGCAAGAAAGAAGTTAGTGTAGCGACGAAACTCTCCCTACATCGCTCAGTTTTTAGACCGAATTTGCTGTATGGAAGTGAGAGCTGGGTAGATTCAGGATATCCGATACATAAGCTAGAGGTAACTTATATGAGGGTAGCACGAATGATTGCTAGGACAAATCTATGCAAACAATGACAGGAGGATACTCGTAATGAAAAGATCAAGGCTAATTTAAAATGATCACGCTGGATGAAGCTGTTCGTATGAGCCGACTCAGATGGTTGTGTCATGTGAAGATTATACGGGGAGGAGAGATTACATAAGATGTTAATGAATTCGACTGTAGAGGGTAAGATAAGCAGTGATAGACCTGGGAATCGAGGTAAGATTCAGTGTTGAACAATTTCAAAGTGAGAGGTATAGACGCATAGGTGGCCGCAGTGCTAACTGCTAATAGGGGATCATAGAGGCTTGCAGACTAATGTAGACTGGGCGCTGATAGGTGAACAATTAAACATTCATGAAAATGTTACATTTGTGTTGTAATGTGTGATGAAACACTGCCGAGACAAAACGAGCTATATGAAACATTGATTCGAAGTATAAATTTTCCCAGAAAGATGAAACACGATCCTCACCTTCAGTTGTATACTATATGACGCGTTCCCGACCAGAAAGGACCAACTCGGCATGTGTTATTTATGTATGCGTACGTCTCGAATGGTCACAGTGAACATTGTTGTAGATGTATGTAGTGGAGTTCGCCTTGATATACTATGAAAAATGGACAAATGCAAATCAGGGAAGTTCGGCTCGACAGAGACCGTGGTGTCCCCTCTCCAAAGCCACTTTCCACCAGATACTCCAAGCTCAATCAAGGGTAACACTCTTCCTCTTGAAGAAAAAAATTTACGAGCCTTACATTAGTCGCATATTATGTGTAACATCTGACATAGAAGAAACCTCACGTGAAATTGTTGATACACCGGTATTTTATACTATTATTGGCACAAATATTAATTTATTGTAAAAGGGAGTGTTTTACAGATATTGTAGTTAATAATACGGAACTCATTTTATTAGATGATTTGTAGCTTCCACCAGCACTAGCCTAAATAAAGAATACGATATGGATCAACTAGATTAATAGACGCGACACCGCTCATAACCTTAAATTCCTTATAAACAGGTCCTCTTCATTCACAGACCAACACGTAATTTCATATGGATTCTGTTAAAATGAGTCATATTGTTATGATAAATATCGTTTAAAATGATAATCTGGTAGCAAAAATACCTACCACGTCCGGCATTCTAACCCAAGATCTCTAGATCACAGTCATTAGCACTAACCCCACGGCTATTTCGACTACGCAAATTTTGTGCACAAGATGGTGACTTATTTCCACGTTCCAATAATACTGCATTACGGAATTAAGTTTCATTTATATTTTGCTTGTTTCGATAATGTTCCTGCGTGAAATTGAGTTTAAAATGCCTTTTGGATAGGCCCTCTTGTGAGTAAAGAGAATGTATTCAGTAATAGTTCATGAATGATTGCTCAATTCTCGTATAACCACAACGATTATATTATATTGATGACTGCATTACCGTTATGTGTGTTAATATTTGAATAGCCATTGTGCAGAAACGTAATACCGGCAATGCCGACTACTTACAATGTTTGATATTAAGGCATTTTACCATTTAAATACTGACACGAAGACTTCGAACATGTACCATGTCATTTGTTTCAATCACTTGACACCAGAGTTCACATGAGCGTTTTCCGTTCAGTATGTCATACACATTCCACATGGCCGAGAGTACGTCATAGTATCAATTTTCGACACCGCGCGCTCATTGTTTCTCGTACCACTGCCAGCTGGGTCTTACCATTGCCCGCTGGATCGATTGATCGAGCGGGCAGTGCATACTTCCGTTTTCCACCACAGCCAGCTAGTACACTTCCCTTCGATCGATCGAGCGGGCAGTGCATACTTCCGTTTTCCATCACTGCCAGCTATTACACTTCCGTTCGATCGACACACAAACAAAACGTTTTTCTCGGAATCAGGTCTTCTAAACCTTTAATCTGCCTGTTCCGGGATTGCAGAGAAAAATACATCTACTGCACCATTTTTTAAATCCCGTGTTTGGATCTCCACACCGATAAAATATACCTGAGCTTTAATTCCTTGACCGTGAAAGCCAATATACCATCTTTTCGGAAGCCTTTATTGTGAGATGAAAGACTGCTCTCGCAGTAAAGAAGTGTAAGTGCGCTTCATAAGATGGGAGGTAGTGCACAATTCGCTACTCCTGTGGGGATCCGGTCATGGACACCCAAGAACCCACTGATGAACCAGCTTGGTGTCCTAGGTGAAACCCCACACAAGACACGGCATAAACCTAGAAAAATTGCTGCTGAGTTTTTAACACGTAGCCTACCTTGTCAAACGTTTAGTAACAATTCTCAGAACGTAACCAAATATGGCCTTATGACCCTTCATTCTCGCTTATTTTGCAAATTTCGGACAAAATAAGCGTAGCGAAAAAATAGGACTTTTCCTTAACTTCCGAACCTTAATAATAAATGAATAATGTGTTTTGGTTTATTACCATTTATATTTTTGGACGAAATCATAAAAGAGGAAGAATGAGAAGAGTTCACCCTTGGTAGAACATTTTAATTACATTTTTCTCGAAACTTGCATTTGTTGAGTACGCCCTTCTGATCGGGGACGACTCATATTTACACTCCTTATTATTAGCAAGTAGCTTTCCACGGTGGGTGAGTGGATAGCGTGTCGGTCTACTAACTCCAAGATTGCAGGTTCGCTCCTGGCCGTGGTAAGTGTTTTTTTTTTGAAAGGCGGCAAAAATACGACACGCATGTCATACGATGTTGGCATGTCAAAGAACCCATTTGAATTCAGTAGGCCGTGTTCATAATGGCAAAATTAATCTCGGGAATTTCCGCCAACACAAAGTTCCTCATTTCTCTACTAGAAAGCGCTATAGTGTTCAAGGAGCTTAGATATCTAACCTCCTTGACTTTCATAGTGCTTCAAGGAACAACAAAATTCGACATGCAAGCTACCCTCTGGGTGTCCGTCGGATTTTTTAAGAGCGTTAAAAATCCCTCAGTATGCCTTCCTTCGGAGGGGAAGTAAAGCCGGCGGTCCCATGCCAAAGATTGATGGTATTTTAAAGAACCTTCCACTAATTGCACCTGTGTGAAGCTAAATTGGATAGGTTAAGAATGTAGACAACACTCTTAGGTTTCTACGCTCGTAGCCAAGAGCCGACTGCGGTAGCGTCTAGTAGCTAAGTGCTGAACTTGGCCTAGTAGTCGTTGACGGTGGAGCTTGGTGGCAAAAATAGGAACTAATTGATAAATTCTAAGTTGCAGTACTTAAATAAAAAAACAGATAACACACACTAATAGTCATCACAATTAACACCGGTTATCAGACAGATTCTACACACTTCCAAAGTACACGGTGCTACATGACCGCGTTGTCGCAGCCCCTAAACTTAAGAACCAACCAACCAAATTACAAAGCTTTCACCCGGTACCCGAGGCCATAGGATATTATTATTATTATTATTATTATAATAATTATTATTATTATTAGCAAGTTATTTTTAAATACAATCTTTCACCTTTCGCTAGACGTATGTAAGTGAATTGAATACAACACTAATCTCGAGTGAAGAGAAGAATAACATGCAGTACACAGTGGCATACTTGTTAGCATGTTGAGCTTCAAGGTCGCGGGTTCAAACCAGGTCAAAATCTTCGGATTTTTAAATAGTGTTAAAAATCCCTCAGTATACCTTCCTTCGGAGGGGAAGTAAATCCGGCGGGCCCATGTCATAGATTTATGGCATGTAAAATAACCTTCCACTAACTACAATTATGTGAAGCTAAATTTGTAGAATAGATTTTATTAACGCTCTATTAGTTTCATCGTTTGACGCCAGGTGCCGGATGTGGTGATATCTAGTAGCCAAGTTCACAGCTAGGTGTCGTTGACGGTAGCATTTGGTAGCAAAAGTAGGAACTACTTGAAATAGATCATCTGCAGTCCTTACCTGAATTACAGATAACACACACTAATACAGTCATCGCAATTAACACCGGTTATCAGACAGATTCCACACACACCAACAGTACAAAGAGAATGAGAGCCATGCGCACGTGGACGATTGTATGGAAATAATCTATTCGAATGAAATTAATATATTCCATCCAAGTATCCCCAGTTACTATATGGGAATATCAAATACTCCCCGGAGCATTTTACACGCACTAAATTGTGCTATTCTACATGACTGTCAACATTCACAATATCCGCGCGATGTACAGAGTGAGTCAGTACAAAAATACACGAAAACTCTTAGTGTAGTAATGAGCATTTTAACTGTCACACCTGAGGTTCCGTGTTCGATAACACAAGGCAACAAATTTTGACGTTTTTGTTTCTTTAGAAGATAGTTTATTTATATGGATTTGAGTCTGCTGAAGTTGAAAATGACGGTTAATCTAGATTACAGTTTCTATAACTTCCAAACCTGAGCTAAAGTGTTAATACCTTTAAAGCTGATGATGATATGATGATAATTGTTGTTTTAACGGGCCTAACATCTAGGTTATCGGCCCCTGATGGTTTGGGAGATCGTGAAGATGGAAATGAAAAAAGCGAACTTAAAACTAAAACTAACTACCAACCTACATACTAGAAGAAGAAAAGGAAAACTAAAGGAGAATAAGGCAAATAAAGGATAGGAGGAAAAGAAATGCCCTCAACCCTCGAAGAAGGTGGATTGAGGGACTTGGAAGGAAGGAGAGCCATGAAAGGCAGATAGGAAAGTGAAAGAGGAGAGGGTCCGCCCCAAAGGTAAGGGACAAAAGGGAAAAACGGACCTAGCTCAGGAATCCCTCGGGGTCGCCAACTCCCGAACTCACCAGCCTTGAGTCCCTGAGGGTGTAGCATTATCTAGGGTGCACCAGAAGTGGTGGGGCTACATACACCCGGCCTCCTTGAGGGCCTTGAGCAGAAGGCAGGAGGTAAAAGGAAGAGAAAAAGAAGGCTGACCCCTCGCAGACGGAGGGTATCAGAAAAGATGAGGCAAGGGCCAATTAAGGCGGGAAAGGAAGAGACTCCCTAGGCCTCGGATACCCTAATACCGTCGGGGTCAGAAGAGAACAAGAGTTGACCAAGTGAGGTCGACAGGAAAGAAGACAGAGAGGAGCCCAGCACAAGTAAGTGGAAGCAATGCCTGACTCAGCTGGGGCCCCGTGGTCGCCAACCCACGCCCACAAGATGTGAGCCCCTGGGGGATACCTTTAAAGCACTTTACGCTTCGGTGGATTGACATAATTTAAAATATAGTGTACAACAACGGATCACCATATCGTGGTCGTGTAGTCCCATATATTTGGGTGTGTGTAGAATTTGTCTGATAACCTATGTCACTGTGATGTCTATTAGTGTGTATATTTGTAACTAAGGTAGGGTAGGAAGAAATCGAGGACTTCAGTTAGGTATCATACCGGCATTTTCATGGAGTAGAAGTGGGAAACAACAGACAAACCACCTCCAGGATGACTGAGGTAGGAATAGAACCCGCCGCTTCACAGTTTTACCTTACGAGGCTGAGTGTACCCCGTTCTATATCTTGACAGAGCCGGGAATCGAATCCGGACCTCCGTGGTGACAGCAAGAATGCTAGCCACTACGCAACGAGGCGGACGAAAATCCATTAATGTAAACAAAATCGCGAGTGTTTTTAACACTTAACATGTAGTTCCGTGAAGAACTAAATAGCCTATTTCCATACATCCTACTTCTGTTGATAGCAACATTTCAGGTTGATTGCTGTAATAGATTAGTAGATATTGAGAACCGTCTAAATATTTCAGATTGTTGCCATGTTGGATCTTTATATTATATACTGTAGGCCATAGAGTTATGTACTATTAGATGACTTTTATTGCGTAGGTTCGTTATTCGAACGTTGATTTCGATCTCATGATTAGGACACAAGAAATGAAAACGAGACTTTAAAATTATGCACAGCGGCCATCTTGAGTTTATGAAAACAATTGAACTAAAATATATGTCAGTGCTTTACAATGTGAATAAACATTTGCTGTACCAAGTTTGACTACGCTCGGTTGGTAAAATCGCGAGAAAAGTCTATTTAAATGTTTCAACTTTACTTGGCCGCCATGTTAGTTTTGTACTTAACAGGTTTTTGAAAGTCACATAGGTGAACTTTTAGTAGTGTTTTTTTTATCACCGTAAAAAAGTTCAGGGTGATATCAGTAAAAGTTTCGGAGATATAGAGTGCAGGTGAAATACTTTGCACAGCCGCCATGTTGGGTTGGTGAGATTTGATAAAATTTGAAGGGCATGGTCGGGGTTAGACAATATAGTACTATGACCTAACCGAGTTTCATTGAAATCTCTCCAGCCGTTCAGATTTTATTGACACACACACACACAGAGCGAGAGCGAGAGAGCGAGAGAGCGAGAGCGCGAGAGCGCGAGAGCGCGAGAGCGAGAGCGAGAGCGAGAGAGAGAGAGGGGTTGATATTATGAGCCTATTCTTTCATAAATGAAAATAGGCTAAAAAAAGACGGCCCCTGATTATGTCCGTGCTAATTACTCTAGATTTACAAGATTAAGGACTTCCACAATGCATTATGTTGTGCAATTGTAGCCTACCTGAGAAGCCAACTCCTACGACACGGCAGAAGTCATATTAATATCACCCGGAAAATATCAAAGCTAGCAACATATGAGATGCAAGGCAAATGTCTTATGAGTGCCGCAAGGTGTGTGGGTGTGGTGACATAACGCGCACATGCTGGCTTATTTGAAATAAAATATCACAGGAGTGACACCAGCTGGATCGTTATAGCACAGCGTTGTACCCCGATGTAAAGCTTACTTTAGTACTAGTTGTTTCATTTGAGGAGTTTGGACATCGTGGAAATTTAACCCCGTGTACTTGTGTGTGCAAAATTTTGTCCGATAGTGTTAGTGTTGTGGCTGTATTAGTGAGTGCTTGTAATGCAGGTGGAAATTAGGAAGGAGGTGGCTGTGACCTTGAGTTAAGAGCCATCCCGGCATTTGCCTGGAATATAAGTGGGAAAACACGGAAAACCACTTCTAGGATGGCTGAGGAGGGAATCGAACCCACGTCAACTCATCTTTGTCTCTTGATTCTGAATGAGTGTACCATGTTCGAGCTCTCAAACAATAATTAAATTTCTTGGAAGAACAGGGTATGAAACGCGAACCTCTGGGGCGAAGAATTCTAGCCACAACACCATGATATGGTCACGAATAACAATAATATTGCTCAGAAGAAGATGGTGGTGGTGGTTGTTCCTAAGATAAAATGAACTGTTTTCGATCCATGGAGAAGCTAAAGAAGGAGGATGAGGAGGAGTAGGAAGTAGAAGGAGTAGGAAGAGAAGCTGAAGGAGGACGAGAAGGAGCAGCAAGGGAAGCTAAAGAAGAAGTACAAGAAGGAGCAGGAGCTAAAGAAGTGGGACGAGGAGGAGTAGGAAGAAGGAGAAGGAGTAGGAAGAGAAGCTCAAGGAGGACGAGAAGGAGCAGCAAGGGAAGCTAAAGAAGAAGTACAAGAAGGAGCAGGAAGAGAAGCTAAAGAAGAAGTACAAGAAGGAGCAGGAAGAGAAGCTAAAGAAGTGGGACGAGGAGGAGTAGGAAGGAGAAGGAGTTGGAAGAGAAGCTGAAGGAGGACGAGAAGGAGCAGCAAGGGAAGCTAAAGAAGTGGGACGAGGAGGAGTAGGAAGGAGAAGGAGTAGGAAGAGAAGCTGAAGGAGGACGAGAAGGAGCAGCAAGGGAAGCTAAAGAAGAAGTATAAAAAGGAGCAGGAAGAGAAGCTAAAGAAGTGGGACGAGGAGGAGTAGGAAGGAGAAGGAGTAGGAAGAGAAGCTGAAGGAGGACGAGAAGGAGCAGCAAGAGAAGCTAAAGAAGAAGGACAGAAGGAGCAGGAAGAGAAGCTTAAGGAGTGGGACGAGGAGGAGTAGGAAGAGAAGCTAAAGAAAGAGGACGAGAAGGAACAGGTAGTTAGTTATTGAGGTTTTAAGGGGCGGAACTAAGAGGTCATCTGCCCCAAAGAGCAGGTAGAGAAGCTAAGGAAAGAGGACGAGAAAGAGTAGCAAGGAGAAGGAGGAGGAACAGAAGTCAAAGAAGGAGAACGAGAAGGAGCAGCAAGAGAAGCTCAAGAATGAGGACGAAAATGAGGGAATGTACAAGGAGGAGGATGCGAGATGGTGAGGAAGGAGGAAGAACGAGAAGGAGGAAAGAAATTTGAAGATGAACGAGAAGGAGGAGGAGATAGACGAATAGAAGGAAACTTAGAAGGAGAAGGAGAGAAGGCAGAAAGAAAAGAAGCGGAAGCACAATAAATTAGAAGGGATGGTGGCTCCATGGAGCTAGGGGTGACCGCAGCACGCGGCAAGTCGTATTATTTCTCACTCGACTCTGCGGGACGGGACGGGGTAGTGTTGACTCTCGGCTCATCCCTGTTTGCCCTAGCGATTAACATCACAGCTTTCGAGGTAGTTGCACTCGCAAACTGGGTCAACACACACACTTCGTAAGTCATTCCTTAGAAGTCGCATTGTGTGCGTATGAAGTCCGAAGTAATTTAGTGTGCCCGTCCTTATACTGCATTGTATGCGTAAGGGCTAAATGTCACTCTCTAAGTAATCTTAAAAGCTTCACAGTAATCCTTCCAAGAACTAAAGATCAAAGTTTGCAAATATAAAAGACAGTTTTTAACATTCTTCAACAAAATAATGACGTTATATTTGTTTTATTTAGAGACCATTAGGCCTAATACCATATCAGCTCGAATACTTGAGTCTATCAAACTCTGTAGATGTCGGTCAGCAGTACGAAAAAAAAAAAATATAATAATAATAATAATAATAATAATAATAATATGGCGTGTGGCCTCCTAGGAGGCCGAGTGCAGGTTTTCTAGGGATGCTCGTGGGCGACCTGCGGATCCTAATGAGGATGATGAAGACTTCACACATGCACAAGTTGCATGTATTGCGTAATCTATTATCGCAATAGAACTAAAACTAAGGCTTTTTTACAAATAATATTTTTAATATTGTTTATTATTATTATTATTATTATTATTATTATTATTATTATTATTATTGCTTCGACCAATTAAGGACCACGTCATATCAACTGTCTCCTTTGAGCTTTAGTTGGGCCAATATCATTATTACAATCATTGTTTATACAGTACGTATGACACATTGCTGGTACATCACAACATAACTATAAGGGCTCCAGAGAACCAAAGTATAGTTACTGAAACAGCTACTTCTAAGCTGGAAAGTTGCTACCAATGAATTTCCGGACGATTCAGGTTGTGGAGAGAACTACTGCCTTCTGCATTAGTTTGTACAGTTGAGTATCCAGATCCCGTTCCTTAAGGACTTGGAATTAGATACTTGGGATAACGCCCGTACTGGAGACAATGGTAGGTATGGCTTGTACCCGTTCTACCCTTTTGATAAGGCCGATCAAATTGCTGTATTTGCTGATCTTTTTCGATGTGTTTTGACTGGAGATTCGTGTTGTTAGGGATCGCAACATCAATCAAGGTAGTTTGCCTCAATTTTTCTTACTGACATATTAGTATTACTATTGTTATGATAAAATTGTTATTACTGTTATTATTACGACTGGCTGCGTGGTAACGTTCCCGCTTGCTGTTCCCAGGGTTGAAGGATCGAATCCTGGCGCAGTCAGCTGGCATTTGAGGGTGCGCAAATGTGAGGGAGCCATGTCAGTTTTACCGACACGTTAAAGATCCCTTCAGAGCAAAATTCCGGCATCTTGGCGTCTCTAAAAGTCGCAGTAATTTAAGACGTAAAACCAATAACAGTAGACTATTATTATTAATCTTTTATTATTATTATTACGATGATTATAATTGCTGTTATTATTATTATTATTATTATTTATTATAAGCAAAATTTTACATTGTGTTATTAGCCTTTCAAGATAGGACTGTTGCGGAACTTGGCTGCGCTAGAGTTTGTTGTTTATAGCAGCAGGAGCCTTGCGAACCACGCAGGGGGATACAGTGATGACGGTAGAGTCTGCACATAAGTGAAGCAGCATTGCGCGCGCTACTTGCGTTAGACAGAAGTTATATTGTGAATTGTGAACGGAACAATTAATAATGAAGGGTGAATTAAAAATGGTGGGCTTCAACAGCACAGCTAAGCTTAATAGGAGCTCGAGTCACCACGAGAGTAAAACGATGATAGGCTCCTGGACGCGAGGCATATCCTACCCACGCGACTGTACCTGTCAATTAGCAAGATGACAACAAGTAAACCAAGAGACTAATACTAATAGTTACTGTAATTCTGAAAACTGTAGCCTTCATTAAATGCGTTAAAAAGACACACATAATGAAAGGACTCAGGTAAGACATGTAATTGCTTCACTCGAACAGTGAGCTATCTACTGATATCTTCTCTTCCCCTTTCTCCGTAGCCCCTCGCTTTGGACAGTCAGCCATTCCGTTGCCCACACTGCCGAGCCTTGTCGATTGGCGTTTCTCCTTTGTTACATAATGGACTGCTACCGATGTGACAGTTGTGTGTGATGAGTTGCCTATACAGCAGGCGTGATCTCACTTTAATTGCTATGTGCGCCCACACCATGCTAATGTTGATGTGGAACTAATGACATCACACACCAAGCTAACAATCCCCACACACAGTTAGAAATGTGAGGATTGCTCAAGTTGCGTTCATTGTGTAATCTGTTATCGAAACAGAACTACGAAGGCACTTGACAAATATAGCTACAATCATTTATTTTTTCACTTAGAAATAATATCTCGTACCGCTATATTTTACTAATGACCACTAGAAATCACTCTTATCAATATTAACCCTAGGATTTAAAGATATACCAGTTCAATTTAGACATATCCGAGAACAATATTGTATAAGTAGACTACTAAATCAAGCCATCTGAATAACATTCCTTAATTTGAAGGTAAATTAAAATTAGAAGTCAAAAATAAAAAATAAAAAAATAAAAATTAGGACAAATAAGTAATACAAAAATGGAAAATATAAAATTAAAAATTAAGGAAGATTGTAGTTTTAAGTGACCGTTAAACTCGAGGTCATAAGCCACGGGACCTCCTTCTTCGAACTAGAGAACAAGGTATTTCACTTAGAAAATTTCACATGCATTGACCGGGAATCGAACCCAGTCTGCCGTGATGAGACGTCAACAACTTAACCGCTGTGCCACCATGCCCCATTAAAAATTAAAATATAAAAAATAAAATTTAAAATTCGCGTTACAAATAAAGATCAAAAAGTTCAAAAAACTAAAAATATCAAAATAAAGATCAAAGAGATTAAAACACTAAAATAATTACAACTAAAAATGCTAAATTAAAAAATTAACAAAAATAAAAATATTAAAAAATTAAAAATAAATTTTAAAAATTTAAAAAATAAATATAAGAAAATAAATTTATAAAGGTAAAAAATAAAATTTAAAAAACGAGAAAGAATAAACAATAATATTCAAATGAACCTAATTCAAATGAATATAAATAAATAAACGCACCGAAAAGACACTGTCACAATGCGGAAAGGCTATTAAAATGTTGTGGGCATCTGGATAGATTGGACAAGAATCACGTGCCATAGAAGATATCCATGTACGTCACGAGATTGATGGCTACAGCAGATATCATTCACAATTGGCAGGTACTCAGAAACAGAATTGACACCATCTATACATTCGAATAGAAACCACCAAAACGTAGGCAAAATGCAAAGCTAATATCTGTTCAACAGAAAAAGATCAGAAGAGAAACAAGTAGTTCCGTGAAGAACTATACAGCCTATTTTCATATATCCTTATGTTAATTGCCTCTATGAACATACAAAATTTCAGTTTGATTGTTGTGATAGATTCGTAGATATTGAGAACCGTCTAAATATTTCAGATGGTCGCCAGGTTGGATTTTTATTTATCTACTATTACCTGAAGATTATTGTGCACGTGTGGTATTCAAACTTCAATCGCATGATTAGGACACAAGAAGTAAAAACAAGATTTTAAAATTTCGTACAGCTGCCATCTTGTGGTTATGAAAATAATTGAAGTAAATTAGATGCCAGTGGATTAACATTTGTATAAGCATTTAGCGTGCAAAGTTTCACGGCACTCGGATGGTTAAATCGCGAGAAACGTCCATTTAAATAATTATACTTCGCGTTGCCGCCATGTGGGATTTGTGCTCACCAGATTACTGAAAGTCCTATAGGTGAACTTATGTTCATAGCCTCTACGAATATAAAAACATTCAGTTTGAAAGCTGTAAAATATTCGTAGATATTGAGAACCGTCAAAATATTTCGATGCTTGCCATTTTGGATTGTTATATGAATAGGCCTCAGAGTTATGTACCATTTAAAGGAAACTATTGCGTAGGTTCATTATTCAAACTTTCACTTCGATCGCACGATTACGACACATGAAATGAAAACTTAATTTTAAAATTTCGCACAGCCACCATCTTGAGGTTAAGTAAACAATTGATGATGATGATGATAATTGTTTTAAGGGTCCTAACATCTAGGTTATCGGCCCCTGATGGTTTGGGTGATCGTGAAGATGAAAATGAAAAGCGAACTTAAAACTAAAACTAACTACTAACCTACATACTAGAAGAAGAAATGGAAAACTAAGGGAGAATAAGGCAAATAAAGAACAGGAGGAAAGGAAATGCCCTCAACCCTCGAAGAAGGCGGATTGAGGGACTTGGAAGGAAGGAGAGCCATGAAAGGCTGATAGGAAAGTGAAAGAGGAGAGGGTCCGCCCCAAAGGTAAGGGACAAAAGGGGAAAACGGACCCAGCTCAGGAATCCCTCGGGGTCGCCAACTCCCGAACTCACCAGCCATGAGCCCCTGAGGGTGTAGCATTATCTAGGGTGCACCAAAAGTGGTGGGGCTACATACACCCGGCTTCCTGGAGGGCCTTAAGCAGAAGGCAGGAGATAACATGAAAAGAAAAAGAAGGCTGACCCCTCGCAGAAGGAGGGAATCAGAAACGTTGAGACAAGGGCCAATTAAGGCGGGAAAGGAAGAGACTCCCTAGGCCTCGGATACCCTAATACCGTCGGGGTCGGAAAAGAACAAGAGTTGACCAAGGGAGGTCGACAGGAAAGAAGACAGAGAAGAGCCTGGCACAAGTAAGTGGAAGCAATGCCGGACTCAGCTGGGGTCCCGTGGTCGCCAACCCACAACCCACCAGATGTGAGCCCCTGGGGGCAAGTAAACAATTGAACTAAATTAGATTTCGTTGCATTACAATGTATATAATCATTTACTAAACCACATTTCACTGCGCTCAGATGTTTAAATCAAGAGAAAAGTCTATAAAAATGTTTCAACTACGCTTGCTGCCATGTTCGTTTTGTATTTTACAGGTTTATGAAAGTTACATAGATAAACTTGTAGCAGTGTCCCTTATCACCGTGCAAAATTTCACGGTGATATCTGTAATAGTTTCGGAGATATAGATTCCAGTGAAATATTTCGCACAACCGCCATTTTGAGGTTATATAAACAATTGAACTAAATTAGACACCAGTGCATTGCAATGTTTATAAACATTTTCTGTACCAAGATTCATTACGTTTGGATGGTTAAATCGCGAGAAAAGTCTATTTAAAAGTCTCAAATTCGCTTTGCCGCCATGTTGGTTTTGTAGTTACCAAGTTTTTGAACGTCTCATTGGTAAACTTCTAGTAGTGTCCTTTATCACCGTACAAACGTTCAGGGTGATATCTGTAACAGTTTCGGAGATACTGAATGCTGGTGAAATATTTCGCACAGCCGCCATGTTGGATTGGTGCGACAGAATAAAATTCTAAGAGCACGGTCGGGGTCGGCCAGAATGGTGCTATGATCTTACCGCGTTTGATTGAAATCACTCTAGCCGTTTAGAAGTTATTAGGGGGACACACACACGAATCACACACGCACACACAGATACACGGACAAAAGGTGATCTCATAAGCCTATTTTTTTTTCATAAAATGAAAATAGGCTAAAAATGAAGAGGAGAAGAAGAGATAACTTGAAAACATTAGGCTTTATGCCGTCCACAGTTGTCCAGTTTTGGATTTTGGAAAATAAAGTAATAAATAAACAAATATGGCAACATACGTGTAATAATTTTAAGAAAAGGTAATTATGCGGTTCGCGTTGAAATGCAACACGTGGGGAGGAAATGTACAAGACCGCCAGTACTAGTGTGAGCAACTGCAAGACCACTTGTTGTTGTTTCTTATAAAATACTGTGCACGTGTTATAAGAGTACGATATTTAGGCCATGGATCGGCCCTTGAGGGGTCGGGTTCATTTCTCTGGCGGGGTGCAGAGATGTGTCTGGCGCACTGCGATGAATGGGCCAGGGATGCTGGGGGGCGATCGATGGGGCCGTCTCGCAGGAAGGCCCGCAGTTCACACGTAATGGGCAGTTCGTTCAAGTACTAAATATTTGAGTCGTCATTAGATCACGCGATATACATCTCTGAAGCATCTAGTGTACGGGAAAGTTATTTTACTCTACTTTGCACCGAATAATTATTAAGGACTACAAGAGAGTGAGACTGTGATTAGATTCAAACTACGCAGATATATTATAGTGCTGGTACTCCTGATGATGATGATGATAATTGTTGTTTTAAGGGGCCTAACATCTAGGTTATCGGCCCCTGATGGTTTGGGTGATCGTGAAGATGAAGATGAAAAGCGAACTTAAAACTAAAACTAACTACTAACCTACATACTAGAAGAAGAAATGTAAAACTAAAGGAGAATAAGGCAAATAAAGGACAGGAGGAAAAGAAATGCCCTCAACCCTCGGAGAAGGCGGATTGAGGGACTTGGAAGGAAGGAGAGCCATGAAAGATGATGATGATATATGATGATAATTGTTGTTTAAGGGGCCTAACATCGAGGTTATCGGCCCCTAATGATCTGGGTGATAGCGAAAATGATAATGAAATGGAAACCAGAACAAAATTATCTGAGACGGAAAATACGTATATAAAAGAACTCAGATGGAAACAACTCACAATATGGTCTGAAAAAAGGGAATTTAGGACGAAAAGTAAAACACACACAAAACGTAGGCTAGATTCAAAATACGTACAAAGTGCAATGTAGCGTCGAAATACTTACAAAATGCAACTGAAATTCAAAATACTCACAAAATGCAAATGAGATCGAAATGACGTACAAAATGCAATTGAGGTTCAAAATACTTACAAAATGCAATTGAAATTGAAAATACACAATGCAATTCAGATTGAAATATCCCAGTTCCAATCCAAATTAATCACAAAGTGCAATTGAAATTCAAAATACTTACAAAATGCAATTGAAATTGAAAATGCTTACAAAATGTACGGTAGATTCAAACGACTCATGTGGATTGACAATACTTACAAAATGCAATTTAGATTGAAAATACTTGACAAAATGTAATTTAGATTCAAAATACCCACAAAATGCAATTTAGATTCAAAATTCGTGCGAAATGCGGTTTTGGTTGAAAATACTTACAAAATGCAATTGAAATTCAAAATTCTCACTAAAAGGCCCCGCAACCTGCATTGAAAGACTTACCAAAAAGCAATTTAGATTGTCAATCTTTACAAAATGCAATTGAAGTTGAAAACAATCGCGAGATGTAATTTAGATCGAAAAAACTTACAAAATGCAACGTAGATTAAAAATGCCTTAAAAAAATGGTAGAAGGGAATTTAGACACACGGTGAACCAAGTAACAAAAACAGTGCTGGAATCTTAAAGAGAAAAGTAAATATGAGGAAAAGAGGAGTGGAGAGGAGAGGAGAGGAGAGGAGAGGAGAGGAGAGGAGAGGGGAGGGGAGAGAGGAGAAGGTCCGCCCCAAAGGGAAGGGATAAAAATGGAAAACGGACCCAGCTCAGGAATCCCTCGGGGGCGCCAACTCCCGAACTCACCAACCGTGAGCCCCTGAGGGTGTAGCATTGTCGACGGTGCACCAGAAGGGATGGGGCGACATGCACCTTGCCTCCTTAAGGGCCTTGAGCACAAGGCAGGAGGTAAAAGGAAAAGAAAAAGAAGGCTGACCCCTCACAGAAGGAGGGTGTCAGGAAAGATGAGACAAGGGCCAATTAAGGCAGGAAATGAAAGACTCCCTAGGCCTCGGATAACCTAATACCGTCGGGGTCGGAAGAGAACAAGAGTTGACCAAGGGAGGTCGACAGGAAAGAAGACGGAGAGGAGCCCGGCACAAGTAAGTGGAAGCAATGGCGGACTCAGCTGGGGCCCCGTGGTCGCTAACCCACGCCCACTAGATGTGAGCCCCTGGGGGTGCTGGTACTCCTAATTAGTTTTTCAAAACAAAGTTGTAGACATAGGCCTACTATTGACTTCCGTAGGAGGGCAGATTGTATTCTGCACACGAAATTAGTGCGCAGTGTAAAGATTCAGAACTAAAGTGAGTTGGTGTGGCGAAGTAGGCACGGTGCTGGACAATACAATGCACTGTAATTCAGATCTTATATCACTCTTGGATCGAGTCGTTCTAGAACCCTTCATAATTAGCCCTCTTTTCAAAATTGTATTTGTTTATTTTATTATATTGAGGTTTATTTGTAATTTTATTTTGGTAACGTTTTCCAATTTGGATAGCCTCCGTGGCTTAGGCGGCAGCACTCTGGCCTCTCACCGCTGAGTCCGTGGTTCAAATCTCGGTCACTCCATTTGAGATTTGTGCTGGACAAAGCGGAGGCAGACAAGTTTTTCTCCGGGTACTCCGGTTTTCCCTGTCAAAATTTCATCCCAGCAACATTCTCCACTATCATTTCATTTCATCTGTCATTCATTTAATCATTGCCCCAGGGGAGTGCGACAAGCTTCGGCAGCCGGCACAGTTCATATCCTCGCCGCTAGATGGGGGCTTCATTCATTCCATTCCCTGACCGGGTCGGTCGACTGGAAGCAGGCTGTGGATTTTCATATTTTCCAATTTGGTTCTTAATTGTATTTGTACGCAAATACTCTTAATTTTCTTACCCCTGTACAGTTAAAGAAAGGGGCAGATGGCCTCGCTGTTCCGCGACTTAAAACAATAACTAACAACCAGTTAAGGAAACAGAGTGGTGTAGATTACCCAATAATGCAACTACTTATTAAAACCTTCATTATTAGGTAACCATGAAAACTAGAAACCACACATTTGTAAAAAATAATAATACAGTATTTAAAATTTTGTTAATCAATGCACAAAGTAAATTCTAATTTACACCAAGATATTGACTGAGGGAATTGAATATTACACCAATAAAATAGATGCGATACTTCGCGAATGTTCCTTGCGAGAGTTATCCACGTGTAAGGGAATGCGACTCGGCTGTGGGGCAATGGCCGAACACAATTTGTATCGCGTGACGCCCGCCCTTTATTTCGCTTCTAATACCACGGCGCCGATATCATTACTTGTTTCATTCTTCTTAATACTCTCTTGGAGATTCCCTACCACAGCGACAGGATCGTGGGGTTCAATCCGTGATAAAATAGTCCTCGTCACTCATATCGGCGGTAAAACTATCGCCGGGACACAGCTCGACCAGGTAGGGGTCCCAATCTCACTGCCCCATCGCCCTAGGGGCTCACATCTAGTGGAACGTGGGTTGGCGACCACGGGACCCCAGCTGAGTCCGGCATTGCTTCCACTTACTTGTGCCGGGCTCCTCTCCGTCTTCTTTCCTGTCGACCTCACTTGGTCAACTCTTGTTATCTTCTGACCCCGACGGTATTAGGGTATCCGAGGCCTAGGGAGTATCTACCTTTCCCGCCTTAATTGGCCCTTGTCTCGATCTTTTCTGATACCCTCCTTTTGCGAGGGGTCAGCCTTCTTTTTGTGATGCCTCGCCCTCACTGCAAGTGGACGGAAGAAAGGAGAGCTGAACATTCGTCAAGAATGAAGATCTACTGGCAGACAAGAAAACAAGCTTTACAGTGATCATATGAGTGAAGAACATCGTGGTCCATTGATGGCCGAAACGACTCAAAAAAAAAAGTATATAAGTTAGTAGTTAGTTTTAGTTATAGTTTACCTTTCATCATCATCTTCACGATCACCCAAACCATTAGGGGCCGATAACCTAGAAGTTGGGCCCCTTAAAACTATTATCATCACCATCATCATCATCATCATCATTGCTCCATGGCAGCAAAAAATGAACGTATTGTATTTAGGCCCTAGAAACACACATTTTCATTTAGGACTGTTTTGCCTTTCAGCATCTGTCAAGTCTGCAATCCCCTATTTAGGAACAAGTTGCCTCCATGATCCCCTATTGGCAGTTAGCACTGCGGCCTCCTCTGCATCTACACCTCTCACTTAAAAATTTTCAGCCGTATGCCGTCTGGAAGGCAATCAACAGACTGAGAACCGGAGTATCTCGATGCAGAATTGGTCTCAAGACATGGGGCTACACTGAAGACGGACTTTGTGAATGTGGGGAACTGTAGGACCCACAACATCTTCTAGTATGCAGAAGCCTACCCGAGACTTTGGCCTGTTTGCCATCTCTTGATGAATTGCAATAATTTGCATTTGTCTGTTGGCACAGGCTAGAGTAAAAGGTTGCTTTTCACCGAGGTCTCAAGTCACACTCATGGCTGCAATTATATGAAAGCTACTGAGGTATGGGTGGTGCTTAGTAATGGCATTCAGGGCACAGTCCGTACCTGTGGATGCTGTGAAAAGTTTTATTCATAGGGTTAGTACTGCTGTACTGACTCAGTGAGGAAAGCAATGGCAAACTACCTCCCTCTCTCATCTTGCCTAGTACGCCTCAATATAGCGCTGCCTTGGGTCTTTGTGGGTATCTACCCACATAACCTAACGGCGGTGCTTTTTGAGGATCCAACCAGCCTTCGGGCTGACTACCTAACAGACAGACTTGAGACTTGCACCACAAACGACCTTTGGAGAGCAAATGACAGGGCCATCAAGACTGCCAAATTCTGTTTTTGCTTTCCATTTGATTTCATTTCATTTGTTATTATAGTCTGTAAGTTTGTATTGTTCCCTTTGTTTTGTAATGTTTCCTGGACACGGAAAATAATAAATAAATTCGAAATCGTCAAACACTGAATCTAACCATAGTATCTTATTTCTATCTCTGCTTCTCTTACCCTCTACAGCCGAACTCATTAACCTCTTAGGTAATATCTCCTCTCCTATTCTCATCACATGAGCCCATAATCTGAGTCCGTTCATACGAACAGCTTCATCTAGCTGTTAATTTATATCTTAGACTTTATCTCTTCATACGAGTACCTTCCTGCCATTGCTCCCATCTATTTGTCTCAGCAATCATTCGTGCTATCCTCATGTTGGTTACCTCTAGCTTATGTATCAGATATCCTGAATCTGCGCAGCTCTCACTTCCGTACAGCAAGATTGTCTAATTACTGAGCGCTGCAGGGAGAGTCTCACGCTACACTAACTTTTTTCTTACAGAATGATGTAGATCGCAACTGACAACGCATTGAATTGGCTACTCTACACCTTGACTACGGTATCTATTTCCCCGTTCACCTCATCGCGTATTAACTTTCACCGTGGGGGTCCGGGTTCGATTCCCGGCTTTGACAAGAAATTTAATTCTGGTCTGTGGGCTGGAACGGGGTACAATGAGCCTGGTGAGGCAAACCTGTGAAGAGGTGGATTCGATTCCTACCTCAGTCGTCCTGGAAGTGGTTTCTCGTGGTTTGTCACTCCTTCTCTTCTACGTTTTACGTCAGGGGGCTTGAATGTATCCAGTTCAAGCCCTCAGACCAGAATTAAATTCCTTCTCAGAGCCAGGAATTTAACCCGGACCTCCATGGTGACAGTAGAAAAGAAGAGGTCTGACCCCTGGACGATTGAGGGTATCAGAAAAGATAAGAAGGGCAAATTAAGGGGGGAAAATGAATGCCACTCTGCGTCTCGAATATTCTAATACCATCGGGATTGGATAGTTTTGCAGGGAATATGAAACCGAGGAGCCCAGCTACAATAAGTGGAAGCAATGCCGGACTCAGCTGGAGTCCCGTGGTCTCCATCCCACGTCCCACTTTTAAACCCCTGGGTGGAATTTGAGAGAGGTCTGACAGAGCGCAGTTTGAACGAAGTGAATTGAGTATGGGGATCCTGAACTCTCACCTGACATGTCACCGTTAAGGAAGGAGCTACTTGTAAATTATGCTTTAGAGTAATTTGTTCACACATTATTAAGTACGTAATCTAGCACTTAACCGGTTAAGATCCCTCATATTACGCAGTTAAGCAGTGCATGGGATATTAGAACATTGATTTTCTGATTTACGCGGCGCTCTACCGACAGATATGATCTTCCTCCGTGGCGTGGTGGATTTGCACGTAAGACAGAACAAACAGTATATTATCGCGTGCTTCAGATACGCCATCACTATTACCTGAGAGAAGAGAGATCATTCTCTATATTGCCATCAACACTTTCCAAGACAGTATTTTTGTTCATTTGATAAGTATTCAATGTTCACTTGTTCCAGTATCGCCAACATTATTTATCACGTTAGTAGATATTTTAATTCTGATGTGTCATACGAAAACACAGGATGTTGGACAGCTCGTGAGATGCAACCACTCAGGATAGAAGTTGTGTGGAAGGAAACAAGGAAAAGCAACATCAGTATACACCATCACGTCCTCGAAGACCTCGTACATTTATCAGAGTTAAAACTCAGCAATTTTCTAGGTTTATGCCGTTTCTTGTGTGGGGTTTCACCTAGGAACACCAAACTGGCTCATCAGCGGGCTCTTGGTGTTCCCACACACAAGACACTGCATAAACCTAGAAAAATTGCCGAGTTTTAATTCACGGGCCGTGGAAACCAATATTCCAAATTTTTATATCTGAGTTGCAGCTGCCTAGAAGAGCCTGGTGTCAACTAAACAAAATTCGGTATGGACACGGAAGAACTAAGTACTTCATGCACAAGTTGGGACTCTCAGACTCCCCATTGTGTGACTGAAGCTTCAGAGCAGACCATAGACCACATTGTAGAGGAATGTCCCAAGAGACTTTTGAGTGGTGACCTGAAGGATGTCATCGATGCCTCTCGAACAGCATTGGAATGGATCGACTCACTCAACACCACCCGAGCTCTTGAATATTCCTTATATACTTTATTTTGTATACATTGTTGCAATATATTCATACCATAAACAGTAATACAGGATGTGATATTTTTGTGAACCATATTAATTCTTCTGAATTCACATCTCTTTGATACGTGGTTCCCAGTTATATTCATAAAATCAATTTGCCGATAAATACAGCACGTCTCAAGTGATATTGGACTTGAAACGATGCAATTATGAACAAACCTGACTTTCTGTATCTCTTTATTTCTTTGAGGTGAGATGATGATCAATATTTACTAGATAAATAGGCCTGCGGTCTGAAACAACAACAAAGTAAAATGAACGTCGTAAAATACGCTTAAGGCCAGTTAATGTCTTTATTGAGTTAAGATGGTGTCTAAAAGTAGGGATGATTATAATTGTCTTTAGGGGCCTAACATCTTGGTAATCAGCCCGTAATGGCTGGGGTGATAGCGAAAATGATGATGAAATGGAAATTATTGCTTCAACTACTAACTTATCAGTAACTTACATGCTAGAACCTATGCAGACGGCAGGAGATGTCTTCAAAAGGAAAACAAGAGAATGAGTGTATCAGGAAAGATGAGACAAGGTTCAATTAAGGCGGAAAATGAAGAACAACCTAGACCTTGTATACCTTCGGTTTTCTAAAAGGAATAAGTGAAATAAATAACAGGAGGAAAATAAATTCCCTCAATCCACGAAGAATGAAGATTGAGGGACTTTGTAGAAGAGCCATGAAAGGCAGATAGGAGGGCAAAGTCCATCCCCAAAGGCAATGGAGAAACGGGAGAAACCGGACCCAGCTCAGGAATTCTTCAGCGTCGCGAACTCACCGTGAGCACTTGAGGGTGTAGCATTATCCAAGGTGCACCAGAAGTGGTGGGGCTACACACACCCTGCCACCTTTGGAGCCATTTGCAGAAGGCAGGAGATATCGTGAAAAGAAAGTCTTCTGACCTCTCAAAGAATGCGAGTATCAGACAAGGGTCAATTAAGTCGGGAAAATTAATGACACCCTAGGCCTCGGATACCCTAATACCACTCAGATCGGAAGAAAACATGGTAACCAAGGAAAGTCGACAGGAAAGATGACTGAGTGGAGCCTGACACAAGTAAGTGGATCAATACCGGACTCAGTTGAGGTCCAGTGGTCGCCAACCCACGCCCTACTATTTGTGAGCCCCTGGGGGTCTAAAAATTAAGATAGAACCTAGCGCCCTCAGTCTATGAGTTCGCCAGGGGTGGTCAGAAAGTTCTCCATAGTTTTCATCACCAGTTTTACACAGTGCACAATTTACATCGAAAACACAGGTCATTAGACATATTCAACAAACGACTACGTACACGATGCTGACTTACGAACCTTTCCTTTAGATTGCAGTCTGAAGGAAAATACGAGCATTCATTTAAATTGTCTCCTCTTTAAAAGTTTTTAGTTCCATAATGATTGTTCCAATCGTGCTATTCAAAATGAGAACTCAATTATGACTATATAGCACCTTGAGGAGACGCCGTATGACGTCATCGAGCTAAGTGAAAAGATCTGTACTGATTACGTTCTTCATGGAGCACGCGATCACAAAATGTATATATCGTGACAAAACTACTGCATGGTAACTTTCTAAAAATATCCCTCCGCAAACCACAGACTGTGCAAATTTGATCGCCACAGTGGAAATATACGTACTGTGTTTCTTTTGAGGTGAGACGTTGATCAGTTGGAGCCTAGCCATGATTCGGATGGACGATAACCAAATAACCACATATCGTGATCAAGGATATTTCACCGAGCTCAGTAGACTCATATTAACTTCCCCCTTTATTTAGGCAGTCGTTCTCAACCTGGTGCTCCCGTTATACGAGCCAAAAGTGTGCGTGAACACAAGCTCTCCTAAGATGTTTAAGCGATACCCTCGGCTGTAAGGTGCGGTAACTATGTAGAGATAACAGGGAGAGTAGAGTGATTTCAACACACACCCCACATTGTTTCACCAATCCAAAATGGCGGCCGCGTGAAATATTTCACTGGCATTCTATATCTCCGCAACAGAAACTAACTAAAGCTTGAGTAGTTAAAGGGACGTAAAACCAATAATATTATTATTATTATCTTTATTTACTCAACTTACAATCGGTAACATGACTCATATCGGTACATTACGTACAAGAAAATGAGTAAAGTAACACTAAGCCCATAGAATACATTTTCGAACTATACGGTAAAACATAGACGTTTGACAGTTAATTTTCTTTTCTCTTCTTATCTTCCACGTCTCTTTTTCGCAAGAGGGTCCAAATAAAAATCCTAATGTGTATTCAAAAACCCTCTAACGATGCTGCAGGTTTTCATAATTGCAGCCTTTTGTGCAATAGTGTGGGTGTATATGGGAAGATTTAGTGTGGCTAGATTTACTGAAGAGGATTTAGGTGTCAGGCCAGTGGGAGAAAGGAGGAAAGGAAGGATCGTCATATTTTTTTCTCTCCAGATTCTAGCAACCGCCATAGCTATTATTATTATTATTATGATTAGAGTATCAAGAAACATTCATTTGTATTATAGGGAGGTGATATAAAATGCATAGAGGTCTACAGGATCTCAATAAATGTTTACACAAATTTGAAAAATTAAAGGGGCAAAATAAATGTGTTGTTTAAATGGTTGTCAAATAACTTATGAAGCGGCCAAAGAGGTTTCCAGATGTTCTTTGAAACTATGAAAATTGTTACTCCCGGTTTTCCCTAGATGTTGTTGTCAAATAACTTCTCTCATGACACTATGAATGGAAACACTGCGTTGTTTGACATTAGTGAAACTCGTTCCGCTCAGCGGAATTTAAACGACTCCCAGCGTGTAAGAAGGAAGTATCGCCATGACTCCTCCTACCTTCATAATGAACTAGTCGAGACTCGGTATATTTAGCCCGCCCTCGTAAATTCCTGTCCATGGCTGGTATAGATACGCCTGCACAGTATCCTCCAACTTCCTTGAGCGTCACCCTGAGATTTTCCCTCGTGTGCTCTTCAATATCCGAGAAGACAGAGCAAATTATATTTTCTCGACATTAAACCTACAATACTAACATACGTAAAATTTACGTGTATGAATAATTTAACTGCTTAGAATTCCCTCTACATCTGTCCCCACCCTACCACCTTACAGCAGTGCTTCTACTGGTCTATGGTGGTGATGTCATTGCTTTTGTTATTAATGCCAATCAGTTCTAGAGGCATAATCATGGCGAAAAGAATTGCCTCGAAACTATCCTTGAATTTAACAACATTAGTTTCTCCATGGCAATAACATATAGGTGCGGAATTTGCTTAGAATTCCCTCTATATCTATCCCTAACCAACCATCTTCCAGCAGTGCTTCTACTGGTCTATAGTGGTGATGTCAATGCTTTTGTTATTAATGCCAATCAGTTCTAGAGGATTGATCACATCACAAATGAGAAAATCAGGGGCACAGTTAAGTTACAGAAGTCTCCAAGAAAATCCAGGAGAGAAGACTGCTGTGGTATGGGCACGTTATGCGTCAAAATAACAACTATGTAGGGAGGAGAGCGATGTCTCTGGTTGTGGATGGCACGAGGCATAGAGGCAGACCTCGAAGAAGACGGACTGACAATATCCATGAAGACCTAAAGGAGAAACAGCCAGGGGACGACGATGTGTGGACAGAATAAAATGGAAAAGACTTGCCAGAAACATCGACCCCACTTGAAGTGGGATAAGAAGAAGAAGAAGTTCTAGACGCATAATCATGAGGCAAAGAATTGCCTTGAAACTATCCTTGAATTTAACAACATATTGGTTTGTCCATGGCAATAGCAAAGAGGTGGGGAATTTGATGCATATCTGGCACATCAATCCAGAGAGATTATATAAACAATCTCTTAAAAAACAGGGACAGTATACGTTTTTTGGAGAGACTACGCACTGCTATTTACGTCAAAGTAAACGACTTCTGGATTTGTTGTATTTAAGATGGAACTTAGCGTATTAAACTTCAAAGACCACAGAGGATTCAGTGTATATAAATAGCGTTACATATGAGCCATGTTTAACATCTCTCATTTCTTTATTTTCTTTGGCGGCCGTCCCGGTAGACTCAGACGCCATGTGAGATACTTTCTGTCCGGACGTGCCTTGTGGCTCTCCGCCTTATTATTTAAAAAGTAATGTTTTTCCTTTTTATTTAACATTGTTATTATGCCGAAGCCTTCCATTTACTCATGTAAGTAACACATCTAACCTTGTGTCCACTATGCTCATTTCCTAAATTTAACCTTTCTTTTTGATCTTCGTCGTGTGCTTGGATTTGCTGTGGAACCAATCGTAATGGCGGTCTCCTGTTTTATTTTGTTTTAGTCTTCGTTTAACCTTTTATTTGTGCCGTGAAATATATCTGCGAGTGATTTTGTGAGTGTATGTTTTTCTTGCTGCCAGGTGCATTGATGCTGTTTTGATTGGGCATATCTTCGAATGGGTCTCCCGTGGTTTGTGGACGTTGGCGTTTCGACCATTCTCCCAACACGAGGCATGACACCATATATTTTAGCCCTTATGTATTCCCTTCATTCCATGCTTCGGGCAACTGAATCACGGCGGTAACTTTAAGTAGGCCTTACCGTATTCAGCTCGAACTCGGAACGTAAGTTGGGGACTATATAGGTTTAGCATATTTTGCTAGACTACCTACAAGCACGAGTTGCTTTGTGTTTTATTTCTGCATCGTCGGCTGGCATTTTGTGTGTTTGACTGCGTGTATGTATCTTGATATATTTCACGGACACCTGACGTCATTTGTTTCTTCTTATAGTATCTTTGGTTTTGCTTTTCTTTTCTCTGGGGACTGCCAGCTCGATCGCATCCCCATTGCTCGCCACAGCCTCTGCGACACGCACACAGCCTCTTGTTTTATCTTTGCTATGCTTGTTATTTGTGGTCGTCATGACAACCATCCATCTCTAGGCAGAGAAGTGATTGTTGTTGACCAGAGACCGGCTCGTTTGCCTCTTGATCTTTTACTTCCTCCCTTTTTACATCGTTTTCACCGAAGTGAGCACAGGTATGAATTTAATTTGTTAACGTTATTTACTATCGTAAGTTATTTATTGTTATTTATATTTATCTTCCCCGTTTGAAAGTGACTTTATTTGACCCCTAGGTGAAGGGTATTCTTTTTTGTGTGTGTTATTCTGGCCGGGTTTCTTTGTGTGTTCGGTTTCAATTAATTAAATTTCCATTTCTTTACCCATGTGTCTTATTTAGTAGTGTTTGGCGATCGGGCTGCTCGCTCTCTCTCTCTCTTCAAACCTAGGCCTAACTTATTCTAGCTGTCTAGCACCAGGAGGGTATTCCTACCACTCGTCGGGGGACCACCTTCACGGAGTCTGGAGTCGCTCGGCACATCTGGCCTGCAAGTACGGGCCCAGCACAGGTCAGAAATTAACATCCATTTCCACTGCGTACTCCTTTCTTTTCTAGTTGGTTCCAGTGATGCAGCTAGGAGGCACGCCAAGAATATGTTTATTTTAATAGGGCGGTGCAGATGGTAGCAGTTGCGAGGTTAAGTCTCCTGGTCGCTTAGCCATATCCATTGGATTTTAATATTTTGCTGCATATTTTTCAATGTTTTTATTCTGTTTCATGTTCCTTATTGCATACTATGCAAACAAATATTAAGAGTCAATGTGAACTTCCAAGGAGTATGGACCATAAAAATAACAAACTGTAAGGAGAGTGCAATGAGTTGGACCCTATCAACGAACCCCAGCATTGGTAATGTACTAAACAACCCTACTTCTTGTTTCGTACTCATTTCAGGCGCAGGACGGAGGCAAGACATTTGTAGTTATTGTTTTGAATTGTAGCTAGCAGTACTTCTGTAGTTTGGCCATGTATTCTCTCCCAGGTTGTAACGTGAAGAAGGAGCTCATCCAGTCTGACGATGATCTGCTATCGTTTGAAAGTGTCTGTGGGAAAGACACTAATCCATTGACTGAGGTGAAAGGCCATCGCAAGGGAGGCGTAGCCAATATAGTGTCCAAGTGGGGAATTTCATTTTCTGGTGAACTGGGAGTTTCGTCTGTATTTGAGTTCTTAGACAGGGTCAGTGAACTCTGCCATTGTTATGACCTCGAACCAGACGACATTGTTGTCTGCCTACCGTTATTGTTGAGTGGTTTAGCTTTAAAATGGTATCGACTTACCAACAGATCTTTCATCTCGTGGGTTGATTTCTGTAAGTCAATAAAGGAGCGGTTTACGACTTATGATTTTGAACATGACTTGAAGGCTGAAATTCATCGCCGTACCCAGGGTTTGGAAGAGCCTGTAGACGATTTTGTTACTGGGCTAATGACTTTAATAAGTAGGTTGTCGCAGCCCCTTCCCCTTATTGAAACTGTTGATATTGTGTATAGAAATCTAGCACCTGAGTACAAGTCTTTCATACGCCGGTCCAGTGTGTATAGTGTGGCTGACATTGTTGATCAAGGACGTGAATGCGAGTTCAATCGGCGCCTGCGCAAGTCATATGTACCCCCACCCCTCCCCTCTGACAGTTTGTTTCCAGAGACTGCATGCGCGGAATCCCAGATTCAGAGGACTGCGCACCCATCTTCAATATCTCGTCAGGAGGACCGGGAAGTTAACCGTCCCCGCTCGCATATTGTCGGGAGTATTCCCAATGCTACTTCTTCTGCGAATCCCGCTCCTCAAGATCAACAGTTACCTCGAAACCCGAACATGTATAACCGTATAAAATGTTGGAATTGTGATCGTTTGGGGCATCATTTTAATTCCTGCCGTGCGCCCTCTCGTGTGTTTTGTCACACATGTAGTCTTCGTGACGTGACGCACATAGCCTGTCCTAGATGTGCTTCGCGTCAGGGAAACGAGCATGGGTCCCCGGTTTAGACCCGCCGGAGTGGCCATGCAATGAAGTTCGCCGGGAAATGAACATTTCCACGACTGGAAACTTCTGTCCTTGGGTCCCTGTAAGTGTTAAGAAATTGTCGATACCCGCTTTACTGGATTCTGGTGCTTCACGTTCATTTATTCAGCGCTCCATCGCGGAACAGCTTCCTGTTACTCAGATTTGTCCACAAGATGGGGGTTTGAAATTTTATTCTGCGGTGAAGTCATCTATTTCTGTTTCTAGCGTTGTAACATGTCATATTAAGATATGTGGTTATTCTTGGGATTGGAACTTCCATGTGGTGGATGACTTATCTACGCCTATGATCTTAGGTTCTGATTTTATGCACAAAGCAGGGTTGAGGCTTGATTTTTCGGATCATTCCTTCAGTTTTTTGTTTAAATCCAAGGAGCGGTTTCATTTTAATACTTGTGAAGCGAGTGTTCCTTGTAATTTTTCTGGTATCTCTGCTGTTCTAATCCCTCCTACTTTATTCACGAGTCAACGTGACGCTTTATCTGATTTGGTGAATGAATTTCCAGATGTTCTCACGTCGGAATTGGGTTCCGCTATCGGCTACGAGTGTCATATTGATTTGACTGATGAGGTTCCAGTTAGGTCGGCGCCATTTTCTTGCTCTCCACCCAAACTCATTGCCATGAGAGAATATATTGATGATCTTAAGGCACGCGGTGTTGTGAGTCCTTCTAAGTCTTCTTATGGTAGTCCAGCATTCCTGGTGCCTAAGAAAGAGGGTACTTTTCGTTTAGTAGTTGATTATCGTCGACTCAATTCTAAGGTGGTGTTCGACAACTTTCCCCTTCCAACTCTGGAGAGCGCTTTTCAGCATTTTCACGGGGCGAAGTACTATTCCGTCCTAGATTTGAATTGTGCATATTATCAAATTCCTCTCGATCCCGAGAGCCGTAAGGTAACTGCGTTCTCCACTCCGTTCGGCCTTTTTGAGTTCAATAAGTTACCCATGGGCATTTCTATCGGCGGACAAGTATTGAGTAGGGTTTTGGATGAGTTATTTGGAGATTTAAAGTATTCATCTGTGTTTAACTATCTTGATGACCTCGTGATTTACAGTCAGTCTTTTGAGGATCACCTGATCCATTTACGTGAAGTCCTATGTCGTCTTCGCAGAGCCGGACTCACTGTTAACCCGGACAAAATCTCTTTGGCTTCGAAGCAAATCAAATTTTTAGGTCACATTCTTTCGGATGTGGGCATAGAAGTGAACCCTGAGCGTGTGCAATGTATCCAAGAGTTCCCTACTCCCACGAATGTGAAAGCAGTCCGACGTTTTTTGGGAATGGCAGGCTTTTACAATAGGTTCATTAAGGGCTTTTCGGACATTTCAGCGCCCCTGAATTATTTGAAGAAGAAGAATGTACGATTCGTGTGGGGCCCCGACCAGTGTCTCGCCTTTGAGAAATTGAAAGAATGTCTTTCTTCTGCTCCCGTCCTTCGAACTCCGGATTTTGGGAAAGATTTTATGTTACATTGTGATGCGAGTGATGTCGCAGTTTCTTGTGTGCTTAGTCAGCAGGTGCATGGTAATTTGGCACCCATCGCTTTTGCCAGTCGGATGCTTAATGATTGCGAACGCCGGTATTCCACTTTCGAGAAAGAAAGTCTGGCTGTCGTATTCGGCTGTGAACGTTTCAGATCTTTTCTAGAACATCGGCATTTCATAGTGTATACCGACAATGAAGCTCTGTCCTGGATGCGATCGCATGTCAAAAAATTGGGACGTATAAATCGTTGGATTCTTCGTCTATCCTCTTTCAGCTTTGACATCATTCACGTCAGAGGCAGTGAAAATGTTGTAGCGGATTGTTTGTCACGCATGTTTGAGGAACCTCCTCCCATTGTTGAGATCCCCGAGCCAGTGAATCTTCTCCAACACATTCCATGGTCTTTTACTGACATCCGTACATACCAAGCAGATGACCCATTTTGTGTCACATTGTGTGAAAAAATTCTCGGGAAAGATCCTGGTGTATCTGAGTTTTCATTGCGCAATGATGTTATAGTGCATACCGCTCCTCGATCTTCGAAATGTAGGATTTTCGTGCCAGAGAATATACGAAGTATGCTCTTGGCGTATTTCCATGAATCCTGTTTTGGATTACATTTAGGTATGACGAAGACTTTCCATAAAATCTCTCAAGAATTCTTCTGGCCTCATTTGAAAGCGGATGCTTTTGCTTTCGTCCGAAAATGTGTTACGTGTCAACGTTCTAAGCCAGCAAAGAATTCTCGCATTGGACTTCACCACGCTGACACGATGTCATATCCTAATGAGCGCCTGTTTATAGATTATTTTGGTCCCCTAGTTAGGTCATCTTCTGGTCATAAAGCTATACTTACTGTCGTTGATGGATTTTCAAAATTTGTATGGTTATTTCCTGTCAGGGAAATCACGACACGTACCACTGTTAGGCTTTTGACCAATCATATTTTTGGTGTTTTTGGTCCTCCAAAGTTTTTAGTGTCCGATAACGCGAGCGTTTTCCGGTCCAAGTCTTTTAGATCAATGTGTTTTTCTTGGGGAATTGATCATGTCTTTTTGGCACCCTACCACCCTCAGCCAAATCACGTTGAAAGGTTTCATCGTAACTTGAAGGCTTGCTTGAGTGCGTTCCACAACGCAGATCAGTCACGTTGGGACGCAAATCTTCAGTTTTTCTCCTTAGGATTTAACACTGCTCTTCATGAATCGACGAATTCTACCCCTTCGGAATTGTTTTTAGGAAGGCGTATTGTTGATCCACTTCAGCTTCAGTGGAAAATAGATTATCTGGCTGCGCCATCCCGCCGTACCTCAGTCAAAGAAAAATGGGAAGTTGCTGTACGGCATCTGAAAAGGGCACGAGATCGCGTGGCGTCTCGCTATAACAAGGGTAGGCAACCTGTTTGTTTTCAGGTGAATGACGACGTGCTAGTGCGCCTGCACCCACAGAGTTCGGCCAAGAATAAGGAGTCAGCAAAGCTAATGCTTCGCTGGAGCACGCCCAAAACTATCACTAGATTTTTAACACCTGTCACTGTTGAATTGATCTCCAAGGAGAATCCCACCGACGTATCCAGAGCTCACATATCTCAATTGAAACCATTTATTGTGTAACCTTCTTATTTGCTGTGATTAATGTTGTCCTTTTTCTGCGTAGGTTAGCCAATCATAATTTGCTTATGTTATCCAAGGAAGCTAGTATTCATATGGCGTCTCCTTGGCCTGCCTATTATTGAACCAATTTTGACCGAGGCAGAGCCAAGTACAAATTTACGAGCTCAAGAAAGAAAATAATACAAGAAGAAATAGGCCTACATACTCTGTGTAACTTAATATTTATTGTAAAAATATGTATTTTTGCGAATTCGGCCAGTAGAGAATTTATATTCTATAAATAATGGACACATTATATCGCTTCTTTGTTATTTTAATACGTCACTTTCATGATGGGTATAAGGAGAATGGCAGACTTCGGCGTCAAAGGGCGAAAGTCTTTTGTTTATGATTTTCGTCCGTGTCTCTATCTACTTTTCTTGTCATTGTAACGCTCAGGCGAACCGTAATACCATTATGACAAGCCCAGGGATCGTCAAAGGAACGCGCGCCTTTGGGGACCCCGAAGGAGTTCTGTCCTGATATTGCGATCGCCGAAGCGATCTGATTATTTTTATATATTACTTCATTTTATAACTGTATTCTTTCTGATATGGCTCAATTGCTTAAGTGATTGTTATATCGATCACCCTCCCCCCCCCCCCTCATATTTTGTGTACTGTTATAGTTGTTGACAAACCACCTGTGTGATAAGGATGTTGTGTATTTTGGAACACTTGGGACATGATTGATTTCAAAGCGGTGGTGCTTAGTGATGTAAAAAGAAAAATCTTTTATTATTATAAATAATTTTTCTTTTGGGGGGGTGGTGTGGATCCTGAGCCATGTTTAACATCTCTCATTTCTTTATTTTCTTTGGCGGCCGTCCCGGTAGACTCAGACGCCATGTGAGATACTTTCTGTCCGGACGTGCCTTGTGGCTCTCCGCCTTATTATTTAAAAAGTAATGTTTTTCCTTTTTATTTAACATTGTTATTATGCCGAAGCCTTCCATTTACTCATGTAAGTAACACATCTAACCTTGTGTCCACTATGCTCATTTCCTAAATTTAACCTTTCTTTTTGATCTTCGTCGTGTGCTTGGATTTGCTGTGGAACCAATCGTAATGGCGGTCTCCTGTTTTATTTTGTTTTAGTCTTCGTTTAACCTTTTATTTGTGCCGTGAAATATATCTGCGAGTGATTTTGTGAGTGTATGTTTTTCTTGCTGCCAGGTGCATTGATGCTGTTTTGATTGGGCATATCTTCGAATGGGTCTCCCGTGGTTTGTGGACGTTGGCGTTTCGACCATTCTCCCAACACGAGGCATGACACCATATATTTTAGCCCTTATGTATTCCCTTCATTCCATGCTTCGGGCAACTGAATCACGGCGGTAACTTTAAGTAGGCCTTACCGTATTCAGCTCGAACTCGGAACGTAAGTTGGGGACTATATAGGTTTAGCATATTTTGCTAGACTACCTACAAGCACGAGTTGCTTTGTGTTTTATTTCTGCATCGTCGGCTGGCATTTTGTGTGTTTGACTGCGTGTATGTATCTTGATATATTTCACGGACACCTGACGTCATTTGTTTCTTCTTATAGTATCTTTGGTTTTGCTTTTCTTTTCTCTGGGGACTGCCAGCTCGATCGCATCCCCATTGCTCGCCACAGCCTCTGCGACACGCACACAGCCTCTTGTTTTATCTTTGCTATGCTTGTTATTTGTGGTCGTCATGACAACCATCCATCTCTAGGCAGAGAAGAGATTGTTGTTGACCAGAGACCGGCTCGATTGCCTCTTGATCTTTTACTTCCTCCCTTTTTACATCGTTTTCACCGAAGTGAGCACAGGTATGAATTTAATTTGTTAACGTTATTTACTATCGTTAAGTTATTTATTGTTATTTATATTTATCTTCCCCGTTTGAAAGTGACTTTATTTGACCCCTAGGTGAAGGGTATTCTTTTTTGTGTGCGTTATTCTGGCCGGGTTTCTTTGTGTGTTCGGTTTCAATTCATTAAATTTCCATTTCTTTACCCATGTGTCTTATTTAGTAGTGTTTGGCGATCGGGCTGCTCGCTCTCTCTCTCTCTCTCTCTTCAAACCTAGGCCTAACTTATTCTAGCTGTCTAGCACCAGGAGGGTATTCCTACCACTCGTCGGGGGACCACCTTCACGGAGTCTGGAGTCGCTCGGCACATCTGGCCTGCAAGTACGGGCCCAGCACAGGTCAGAAATTAACATCCATTTCCACTGCGTACTCCTTTCTTTTCTAGTTGGTTCCAGTGATGCAGCTAGGAGGCACGCCAAGAATATGTTTATTTTAATAGGGCGGTGCACATACGAAATATATATTCATTTCAACCATTTGACTAATTGGTAAGCACAAACTTCGTAATGTACGTAAATTTAACGTATTACGCATCAATTGAATAATGTTAGTATTGAAGGGTTAAGTAATGTCAATTTGTAGGCATTATTCCAGGATATCAAATCCTCAATAAATTAAAACTATTATAGGGGTCAAGATTACAATACTCATTGAAAGGCCTACGTAATCCTATCTAAGGAAATGCTTTAGTATAGTCTATGATGTATGGACGTTGGCATTTGTTTGAATAATTCCTTGAATTGCCGCTATGTAACTCTGCTGTTTTAATTAGTTTTATGTTGGAATGAGATTTAAAGCAGTGTGTGATCATATGCAGATGCGGTCGCACGTGTTCAATTGTTTAATGCCGTGCGAGGTCTCATGGTGAGTTACAAATGCTACAAAATAATTTTATCAAAGCAGCCATGGGCCATTATTTTATTATCAGGACGGGTCAGGGGAGGTGTTTTCGACAGAAATCGGCTGTTTACCTATTGAAAGGAACCGTCCCGGCATTTTCCTGGTGGTGAAAATGGGAAACAGGGGCAGATGACCTCGTAGTTCCACCCCTTGAAACAACAACAACAACAACAACAACCTAAAATGGGAAACCACGAAAACCATGCGGGGATGGTTCCTTTCAATAGGTCTACGGCCTATTTCCTTCCAAAATCCCTTCCCTAACCCGTTCTGAAAATAAAATAAATGGCTAAGGAGGGATTCAAATCCACGCTCTCTTGATGGCAGTCAGGCACGAGGTAATGCGTTAGCGATCTCAGCCACCATGGCCGGTCAAATGTCTATACAATTACGTCTGGTTGTACAATTTAGTTGAAAGGTTGCATTGCTGTACCCTAAAGCCACTGTCAAAACTAATGGTTGGTTGGTTGGTTCCTTAGTTTAGGGGCTGCGACAACGCGATCATTTAGCCCCGTGTACTTTGGGTGTGTGTAGAATCTGTCTGTGTTAATTGTGATGGCTGTATTTTAGTGTGTGTTATCTGTTTTAATTCAAGTAATGATCGTGTGGCCTCCACAGAGGCCGAGTGTAAGTCTTTCTAGTTGACGCCCGTGGGCGACCTGCGCGTCGTAATGAGCATGAAGTGATGATGAAGACGTCACATACACCCAGTCCCCGAGCCACGGAAATTAACCCCAGGAGATTAAAATCTCTGATGGTTCGGCCGGGACTCGAACCCGGGGCACTATGGGCCAAAGCCTAGCGTGCTAACCATTTAGCCACGGAGCCAGATTTTAATTCAAGTATGGACTGCAGACAATTTTCAAGGAGCTCCTACATTTGCTACCAACTGCTACCGTTCACAACTAGCTTGCGGACTTTGCTACTAGATGTCATCGCAGTCAGCACCTGGCGGTGAACGTTGGAACAAATAGAGTGTTATCAATTCTAACCTTTGGCTTCACAGTTAGTGGAAGGTTCTTTTACATGCCATAATGTATGACATGGGACCACTGCTTTACTTCCCCTACGAAGGAAAGCATACTGAGGAATTTTAACGCTCTTAAAAATCCGATGACTTCGGCCGGGTTTGAACCCCCGATCTTTGGCTTAGAAGCTCAGCATGCTACCAACTACGCCACCGAAGCCGCCGGTCAAAACTAAACCTTTGGTTGCTACTGTGTCACAGCCCTGTCTGGACGAAAATTACTGTTTATAGGCTACTTAAAGCAATGTGTTCTAGGGCGTGACTCCCAGGTTAGGGTTATATTGTATGTAAAGCCTTGTTAATAAATAAATTTTAGTGTTATCTTTACAGTCGGTCAACACGAATTTGCCCAATTTAGATTGGGCGGGGAACTACAATTAATGTCCTACAAAAAAACAAAACAAAAAAAACGTAGCATTACAGCCCATGAAGGGCCTAGGCCTAGGCTTACCAACCGACCACTGCTCTTCCATTAGGCCTGCAGATTATGAGGTGACGCGTGATCAGTGCGACGGGTCCCCTCGGCCGTTAACCTTGGTCCCCATGTCCGGGATGCTGCCTCACTGTCAGACAGCTACTCAATTGTCCTCACGAGGCTGAGTACACCCCGTTACAGCCCTCACGTTAGTTTCTAAAATCCCTGGCGGAGCCGGAAATCGAACCCGGGAGCTCCGGGTGCGAAGCTGGTGCACTACCCCAACACCACGGGGCCGGCAATTAATTTCCTAGTGCCAGAATTAAAAGACAAGAATTATTTAAACACATAATAAAACATTTCTCACACAATGGGGGACTTAATTCTGATAACCAGTTTCGTCCGTTAAGTGAACATCAAGTCAAATCAAACATGATGATGATGATGATGATGATGATGATGATTATTATTATTATTGTTTTAAGGGGCCTAACATCTAGGTTATCGGCCCCTAATGGTCTGGGTGATAGCGAAAATGTCAATGAAGTGGAAACCAGAACGAAAATTAAGTGAGAAGGAAAATACTTACAAAACGGAACTCAGACGGAAACGACGCACAAAATGGAGAGCGGTGATACTTACAAAAGGGAAGGTAGAACGAAAAACACTCACAAAAGGAATAGATTGAAAAGTACGCACAAAATGTAGGTTAAGTTCAAAATACGTACAAAATGCAATGTACAGTCGAAATACTTACAAAATGCAAGTGAATTCAAAATACTTAAAAATGCAAATGAGATTGAAAATACGTACAAATTGCAAGTGAGGTTCAAAATACATACAAAATGCAATTGAAATTGAAAATACACAATGCAATTCAGATTGAAAAACTCGCATTTCAGATTCAAAATACTCACAAAGTGCAATTGATATTCAAAATACGAAATGCAATCGAAATTGAAAATGCTTACAAAATGTATGGTAGATTCAAATTACTCAATTGGATGGACAATACTTAAAAAATGTAATTTAGATTCAAAACACCCACAAAATGCAATTGAGAATCAAAATACTTGCAAAATGCTCACCCTACAAGATGCAGTTAAATGCAATTGAAATACAAAATACTCACATAAGACCCAGCCACTATATTGAAAGACTTACTAAAAAGCAATTTAGATTGTCAGTCCTTACAAAATGCAATTGAGGTTGAAAACACTCAAAAAATGCAATTTAGATTCAAAAAACGTACAAAATGCAACGGACATTGAAAACACCTACAAAATGGAGAGGGGGAAAAATTGAATTTAGATACACGGGGAGCCAAGTAACAAAAACAGTGCGGGAATCTTAAAGAGAAAGGGAAATATAATGAAAAGAAAACAAGAGGTCTGACCCCTCGAAGAAGGAGGGATCAGGAAAGATGAGACAAGGGCCAATTAAGGCGGGAAAGGAAAAGACTCCCTAGGACTCGGATACCCTAATACCGTCGGGGTCGGAAGAGAATAAGAGTTGACCAAGTGAGGTCGACAGGAAAGTATACAGAGAGGAGCCTGGCACAAGTAAGTGGAAGCAATGCCGGACTCAGCTAGGGTCGCCAACCCACGTCCCTCTAGTTGTGAGCCCCTGGGGGGCTGATGATATTCGCTTGATGAATGAAACTAGTCATCCAATTATGTGCCCCCCCCCCTTCCCATTTAAGAGAAAAGTGACTTATTAAGTGTAAAAATAATCCTTGCAGTTTATTACAGACAGTACGAAATTAAAGTGTAATTTCCTACCTAATCTAAATTGAGCCCACTTGTGTTGACCGACTGAAAAGCTTCTACAATAGGGTACTTAGGCAACACTGAAAATGAGTTTTTTTTTATAAAATGTTCCTTTTGTTGAAAAAAATGCATCCCTGCATTTACTTGACCTGTAGACCTATAAGTCAAATATACAGTAGGTAGCGAAACACTTTCATTTCAAACGTTGATTTTAGAGCTAACTTTTGTCTTTTGTTTTATGGTTTGTTTATAATCAAACCATGACTCATGATAGCACCATTTTGTATATTACTCCCTATGTTGAATTTATTGTTTCTCTTATACAGGCCACTGAGGCTATATTCAGAGGGTGGTTAAATACAATAGAATAAATTAATGAAGAAAGAGAAAAACTTAACCTATACATACAGTTGACAATAGAAGTCTTGTTATTGCATCCGTTCACCTTGAACATGATAATTGTATAGCTGATAGATTACAATGAAGGGAGTCTTTTATCGCTCTGATAGGAAGTTCTGAATACTGGTGCAATTTATATTTATTCCAGAGAATACTAGCTGAAATACGGAATGAACCTTTGCATTTTTCGGTTCTGTGATGAGGTATCTGGAGCATTTGTGCAGTGTGTCTATTCGCACTGTTATGAACTGATTGCATGGGAGTTAGTGTGCAGTAAATATAAGACGAAATTTTGAATTTTAGAATTTTTATCACAGTCAGAGCCATGTCATACTGTTCGTTCCTTTAACTTTAGCCATCCAATCTGGACGTAAAATGGAGTTATATGAGACTCTCTTCGTATATTGAGAACAAACCGCAAGCAAGCATTTTGCATTCTTTGCAATTTTTTATTGAGGACCTCTCCCATATCATGGTAAATTATAGATCCATAGTCAAATATTGGTAATATCGAACTCTGCATCAGTATCTTTCGTTCATTTTGAGGCAAATAGAAGCAAGTTCGCCTAATTTGAAATAATGACGATGCAACCCTTTTCAGAATCATGTTTGTGTGATCCTGTCCCGATAATTGAGAGTCAAAAATAACTCCCCGATTTCTTACTGCTGACTGGTACGGAACTGTTAGGGATGCAAGCTGTAAAGGTGGTACTGGGTCAGGTAGGGAACTGAGTAATTTGGTATAGCCGATGGTGATCGGTTGCGTTTTTTCGAAGTTAAGTATTAGATTATGTTCGAGTGCGTACTGAGATAGGCTTTGAATTTCACTAATAATTAGTGCTACGTTCAAATGAATGGATTTCAGATCCGTGTGAAGATATAGCTGTAGGTCATCTGCGTACATATGATGTCGACAGAATTTAAGGACAGATGGAAGGTCATTTATATACACGGAGAACAGGAGTGGACCAAGGACCGAACCCTGCGGCACACCTGTTGTTACTGAACCCATGTACCATTGGTTCAAGGGGTCGAATCCATATTTTATTGGTGAAAGAAAAGAGGAAAGATACAGTCTTCAGTGGAACATAGAAAGATTTTATACAAGAGGACTGGTTTAATGTTGAGCAATAATAAGAGCCCAGGTGGCTCCAGGAAATGATATCACGCGTGACGCACCGATAAGGAGCGATCATGGCTATAATTAGAACGAGAGGAACTTTACGTTCAGAGTGAGTGAGAGAAGGGTTCGGAAATCGAGCTTACGTTGCAGTAAAATGGCATCCTCGCAGTTGTGCAAGAGGAAGAATAATTAGATTTAAGCCATTTGCGAACATAAAAGTAACAAAAGAAATACATCATTGTGAATCATTTCGGAATAGAGATTTGTGTGGGAAAAGATGTTATAATAATTGCCCAGGAAAAAAGTGCAAATGCGGCATTACGTAATTAAAAGTTCCCCGAGACCCGAGGAGGTGGGGATTAAAAATCAACTGTAACACCCACGTATCTGAAGACCAAATTTTATTTAATATCTCAGAATTGTACGATCGATTTTTATGTGCAAAGAAGTCAGTTTACGTTTAGAAAACGAGCTTTCCAGTGATATAATTTTTACTAGTGTGCGACTATTGCTTCAAAAGTTAGTTATGAAAAAGACGAGGACTTTATCTTTTTGTAGCCAAAAAGTATAAAAGTCCTGGCAGAGCCAGACCAATCATGCAGTCTACGAGCACTCCGTGAGCGGAGGTGCTGCATCACATCTAATGCAGTTATCAGTCAGCCCAGGGGGGCGTGACGTTGGAGCATCGTATATGCAGTTTACAGCAGACCTTGTGGGGAGGTGCTGCATCACAGTGTCCAGATCACAGTACGAGAAGTATCATCATAGTATCGCCGTGTGAAGACTTAGAAAAATCCTAGTACAGGATTTAGTTCAGCAAGCGTCAGTCTTTATAGTGAAAAGTTCAGTATTACAGTCAAAGTAGGCTGCGAACTTAAAGAACAGGCGATAGGTCTTCAAATAACAGTTCAGTTAAACGACTGAAAGTATCGTAACGTTTTGAAGTACCAAAGATCGTGAAACAAACATTTCCAGCAAAGTTAAGGAACCCGATCAGGGTCGGACGAAATAAATAACGCCTAGTGTATCGATAAGATAGGGACTAGAGCAAAGAAAATAAGAAGGGAAAAGTTAATCCAAGACGTTGTCTAACAGGAGACAAACAAACAGTAAAAGCATTAAGCTACGAAACTAAGGAATAGCAGTAAATGCTAGAGAATCATAGGTCACCAATAAAGTATTCATGGTGCCGTAAACAAGATAGACTTTATCTAGACAAATTAAATAGTGTCTAGAAAGAAACGACTTCGAGCTAGTAAAAATAGAAGCCGAATAGTCAGGAAACCAGATTTGAAGAATAGCCGTTCCAGGGAGGGGTAGATTGATCGAGACTTTCAACTTCTAGCCAGATAGGGAGCCGACATCTAAGAGTTTCACCCTTGGAAACGGGAAGAAAAATTCACGTGTGTAAGGCCAAATCAAAGCCTCAGTGATTAAAAGCAGTGTAATGTAAATATAGAAAATTTGTGTTAGTGTAATAATTTTTAGTGAATTTATTTGTGTATTATAAAAGAATACAGAATTGTATTCAAAATGTTACCAGTGTTTAAGGTAAATTATGTGTATGTGTATCAAGAAATGTCATTGTGTGAAATGGTATTAATGAAGATGGCTTAATTACCGTAAGTGGGCGAAAATGAAACCTCGCTGGAAAATACGTCGTGTGAGTAACCATTTCATTATGTTATGTGTTGGGGAATATTTGTGTACAATCCACATGAGAATGAGAAAATAGGGATGTTTTTGAATAACAAATAACAGAATAATAGCGCGATCTGAACGATTAAAATTGAGAAAGTATAAAATAATTCTGTGAAATGAATAAATCCCTTAGGGAAAATGTATGAAATAAAATATCAGTGTATTTGATAAATGATTTAATTATATGAAAGCAAGCGTAATAATAATAATAATAATAATAATAATAATAATAATAATAATAATAACAAGTATATAAATGAAGATTATGATTAATTATATGAAAGTAGTAGCTTTCGAGCTCCTTTAAAAGAATAAATAAATGTTGTGAACACATGTTCTTAAAATAAAGCGATTATTGCACGGGAGAGGATTAATATAAAATTGAGATGTAGATCAAATGTGTATTGTTGAATTTATCAGTTCTTTGAAGGCAATTTGGCAATAAAGGATAAGCGTAATGTAGCGCATTGAAGTAAATTTGTCACGCTAAGAATGCGTTGAATCTAAATATACTTGGTAAAATTAATTATGAGGGGCAGTTGGTCGTGGTAATTGAGCTATAGTAAGTCCTCCAAATAGTGATGTGATCACGAGGCCGTTGTGTGTGTTGTATTAAAAGGGTGCGAAATAATTGTATTATGAGCACGAGTGTAAGGCAAAGGCCTGCTATAAGTCGCAAATGTATAAGTCCTCCAGTATGGGATATGGTTCCCGAGGCAGTTGAAAGAAACGAACCCAGATTCGTTTATGTGAAGCCCCTAAGTATTTGTTGTTGTATTGAATTATTCTTACCCACCAATGAGGACACTTCATGATTAATAAATGCCAAGGTAAAAAGAATGGGTCTAGTGAACCTAAATATGTTGTTAAAAATAAGTAGAATGAAGCCTTGTTTGTTCAAAGAACTATATTTAAGAAACTGCTGTATGAAAGCGGAGGGTAGCTCGCCTCTTGCGAGTCTGACCGTAATGTTCCTGCTCCCCAACAATAAATCACGCCAAGTGGCCACGGCCAGACCTTACCATTAACGGAAGTGCGGTAGGTCTATGAGCCGTCTGTTTTGAAGTTATAGTACACTAGAGGGTTTAGAGTTTGTTTAACGACCCGGGCTTCGAACCGAGGTTCTTGTAGATGAAAATTACCGCTTGCAAGTTCAGATCGTTGCTTTCTATTGATATGATGGTCTTTTAAGACAAATAATAATAAATCCCTAATGCAATGTTATATGATGTAGGAATTCACGAGTTCAGTGAAGACAATTAGATTCCGGGAGTGATCTTAATTTTTGACTTGTTCAAGTAGTCTTCGGAAGCTCGGGAGTACGCAAATGTTTTCCCAATCACTGTAGTGAATTGTTGATTTGAGAGAGATGGTAACATGAGAAATATTGTGAAAGCCCAAAGTTTAAGTCAACGAGTAAAAAGACTTTAATACGAATTATATATTGTTGTAATTATAAGATACTCAGATAATGGGAAGTGATGTGTAAAAAAAAAGGATAACACAGTTTATATTGAAAAGTATCGAGCCTATTGGAGCTCTTGATTGTATCGAAGTTTAAAAGGACACTATATGGAAGTGAAAAGAAATATAAGTTTGTGGGTTTATGAAAACCATTCATTATGATTTAACCTTTGTTTTATTATGTATTCCTTGTTCACTCTGAACAAGTTAGAATTGGGTCAGTATTTTATTTGTTTAATTTGTTGTAGCGCCATATATTTGGTTAATTAAATGTTTTATAGTAGGAGTTGATTTTGTTTATTTATTTTGGAAGTGTATCCTCTATTTAATCCAAAATGTGTAAGTCACAGAGTGGGAGAACATACCATAACCCCGAAAATCCCGATTTGAGCATTGCTGGCATACTGTGATTTGCATATTTCATGCTAAAAGGGCACATTACTTCACACCATTCTGAAACACTGTCATCTGCTAGGACTACTCTCTGACCTCTGCCTATTAGATAAGACCTAAACCAGTTCGTTACTGACTTTGAAATGCCTAGATTTCTTAATTTAACTAGTAGGATCTCATGGTGAACTCTGTCAAAAGCTTTGCTGAAATCGAATAGAGATAATATAGTTATTTCCTTCCGGTCCATTGCTAGACGAATGTCGTCTGTGACTTTGATAAGGGCTGTCAGAGTACTATGTTTTGATTTACATCCAGATAGGCTCGGGTTTAGGATATTGTTGGAATTTATATATTCATAAAACTGATCGAAACCAATCCGTTCTAACGCTTTCCCAATTGCACACAATATACTTATTGGTCTAAAGTCACTACAGTTTAAGGCGTTCGTGAATTTTGGTATTGCTTTGATGTTGGCTTTTTTTTCGTTGTGTCGGATAAATACCCATTTGCAGGCTATAGTTAAATATATGCAATAAAACTGGCATGAGGAGGTCCATATTCCTTTTCAATAGTGTAATAGATATATGATCTGGTCCTATGGCTTTTGAAGTTATCCTAAATATGGCTAAATGAATGTCCTCTGGATATATATAGCCAAAATGAAATTCTTCCCGTCGGTCAGTAAGTTTTTCCCTGTAGTTAGCAACAGTTGACAAAACTCTATTGCTGTCTACAAAGTTGATACGTTTAAATAATGCTTATTAAGCTCATCAGCGCTCATTGTTGGGTTATTGCTTTTGTGTCTGGATTTTCCAACACCGAGAGTTCTTACAGCTCTCCACAAAGCCGAAGAGTTTTTAGCTGAATCAATTAGCGAATAAGAGTAACGTATCTTTGTATTACGAATAACATGCTGGGTTCTGTTGCGTAAGGTTTTGTATTCTACAATGTCCTCGGGTTTCTGTGTTCTGTTGCACTTCTTTCTGGCTCTATTTCGAGATTTTATTAGATCTTTTATTTTTGTGTTGATCCAGGCAGCTGGAACGTGTCTCACGTTAGCTGAGATCTGGGGCATGGCGATCATATAAATCAATTAAAAATGTGTTGAAAGTTTCGACCTTCTCATCTATAGTTTGCTGCTCGAGAACAGTGTGCCATGGAACTGAGATGGCATCAGCTTTAAACCTTTCATAATTAAACCAGCTGAAATCTCGAAAAGTTCGAATACAAGGGCTTATATTTTGGAGTTGACAGGGTATATACTGCGTATAAGAGATCATGTGGGTTCCTGAAGCAAATAAATTGAAATATGAAAGGATGATAAATTTGGATTTCAAAACTCAACTACACTACGCAGGAATTTATGACCAAAATATGTTCTTTTAAATTTGAGTACTATAATTTATATTATCTTTTGAGACAAATAGGGAATAAGCATGGAATCTTTATAGTAATCTCAGAATGTATAAATGCAACTGTACACGTCATTGGGGTATTATATATTAGTCGAGTTGGTCGAGTCAGCTTTGGAGTTAAATGAAAGGCGAACAAATGTTTCGGATGACCCAGAAATGAAGCCTGATCTTCCTTAGTGGCGGTCAAGGCTATCGTTTATTCGCCAAATGAGTCACTTCATTGGATCTTTTAAGAATTGAGCATAACTGAGCTGATTAAGGAGATTTTCTGTCCCAGCATCTGTGACGTATAGATGAGACGACCCGAGGTGCTGATTTCTGTCAAGTCACGATGATACATATTACTCCTTGGCTGTTTTAATATTATGTCGCTCCACACAGACAATAACCACCGTTTAGCGAATATAAAATATCTAATTATATGGTAAGTACAAATCGCTTCCCTGACTTACAACATTAATTATGAATAATCCATACTTATAGACAAATATAATAGCCTAAGTTGAAAAGATCTGATGATAATCGCTTGACAATCGAACTGGTCATACAAGTGCATTTATTAATCTGATGTAATTTTTTTCAGGAATAGGGAACCACCGAATACAAATGGATACAATCGTGTTGACAGACAGACAAACATTAAATTTCGATTCTTCTTCTTTATTCGTTTAGGCCAGCTATGGACCATGCCATTTCAACTGCTTCCGTCTTTGGGCCTTGATCGTAGCCCAGTGTTCACGCATTAACTGCCTGCAAAACTCCCTTCTTTAATCAGACCACTTCTTGCCGGTTTTTAAATTCGCTTTTTCTTGGAATTGGTGGTGTGATCCAAGCTTTTCCTTCAAAGATCACGTTCCATAATGTCTGCGTGGGTGATCCCTACTTCTTGCAAATCCTTTTCTACCTCACAAACCAGAGGCCCTTGGTTTTCTTATTAAGAAAATAGGTAAATATCCGATTGGCGATTATCTCGGGTTTCATTATTATTATTATTATTGCTATTATATGCAGAGGCCACGATGGCAGAGAGCACTAACGCGCTAGATGGGGTCTCGCTGGCATCGGAAGAGCGTGGGTACTAATCCCACCTCGGTCATCCTGAAAATGGTTTCTGTGGTTTTCCCATTTTCACCCCCAGGCAAATGCCGGGATGGTTCATAACAAAGCCACGGCCACCTCCTTCCCGAACCTCATCTCGATTACAAATATACATACTATTATAGTCACCACAGTAAGACAGGTCATAATCAGACAAATTCTACACACAAACTCCCAAGTATATGGAGCTATAATGACCATGTCCAAGGCCATAAATGAAAACCAAATCATTCTTACCTCTCGATATGATTTTCTTGTATTCCCAGAAACAATTAATATTGTAGCTATGGAGCTATAATGACCATGTCCAAGGCCATAAATGAAAACCAAATCATTCTTACCTCTCGATATGATTTTCTTGTATTCCCAGAAACAATTAATATTGTAGCTTTCAGTTGACCGATTTTTTTTAAGTTGACCGATTGAAAGCTATAATGAAAATCCAGTCTGCTTCCAATCGACCGACCGGGTCAGGGAATGGAATGAATGAAGCCATCTAGCGGTGAGGATATGAACTGTGCCGGCTGCCAAAGCCTGTCGCACTCCCTGGCGCAATGGTTGAATATTAATGACATATGAAATGATAATGGAGAGTGTTGCTGGAAGGAAATTGTGACAGGAAAAATCGGAGTACCCGGAGAAAAACTTGTCTGCCTCCGCTTTGTCCAGCACAAATCTCACATGTAGCGACCGGGATTTGAACCACGGACCCAGCAGTGAGAGGCCGGCGTGCTGCCGCCAAAGCCACGGAGGCTGAAAGCTACAATATTAATTGTTAATACAGAAACACTGAAAAATGTCTTCAAAGCGATCTTTTCCCATAAACATATGCAGTGCTGCAGCGTAACCGTGCTCGCCAAATCGTGCAGCACGTGGGCATCTGCAGCAAGTCCGGAGATTGTAGGTTTTAATTCCAGCACTGACAGCGGCTATGTGCAGCTTCTCAGGTTTTTTTCCACACTCCCTCCATAAAAATACCGAGATAGTACCTTATTTGAAGTTTCGGTGCACCTACCACATTACACATTACACACACTACTACAGTCATCACATAAATACAGGTTTTCAGACAAATTCAACACATAACTAGGCTACAACTACATGGGCCTGAAGACCTAGATGTCCCAAGCCTCTAAAATTAATTAATATCAACATCAACATTTGAAAATTTCCAGCGTGATCGGAAGGTCAAATTCACGTGTCTTTGTGTGGCAACAATGGTGGTAGACGAGAGCCAATGATCGGAGCTGTGGAGAGAATAGTGTTCCTTGCTGAGGAGACATTGTAACTATTTTGTGATCCTGGCAGCTATGATCGTCTGCGAAGTATTTGACCATCATAAACTAGACGGTTAATCCAGCAGCTACAGTATGTGCAAGATGGCACACAGCCAGATGAGGAACAAGAACAAGCGCATTTGTTCATCAAGAGTATCTACAAGCGTTCTCAACCTGACCACGGTGCTCTTTAAATGTGATGCAGAGACGTGTTCCCTTGTGATCCATTCTGCAATTTAAATTGTGTTGCACGAACCCGGAATAATAGTGTTTTCTTTGCAAATTTTGACTGTTAGAAATTGTATCATTAGGTGGAATATAATTAATTAATTAATTAATTCGACATCCTCATTTTATGAGTAACACGAAAGATGATCCCACGCTACTGTCCACACGAAAATGTATCTTAGCTGCATGAGTCATGTTATCCGTTTTGGCTCTTGTAGGTTTTCTTCATAAGGTACAACCCTGCCAGAGAATTGTTGCCGGTGGCGGAAATCGGAACTAATGCGCTCCATGCCTGCGATAGACGTACAGTCGTCTCTAGCGAAACCTCATCGCATGTCGTGTGTGTAGATGGTACGTGCTGGGTCGTGCGCTGTGTGGTGTGTTCTCATTGTATGACTGTATATGCGTTCCCCCTCTTGCCCTGCACCCGCCCACAGCAGCCATAACGTGGCGAGATGACGTAATGTACTGTATACACAGCAGCCCCACCCCACGTCTAGCGGTAACAATTCCCTGGCAGGGTAGTAGGAGGTCGTGTCGCCCTTTCGAACGTTTTCCATTCCGTCATTAATTTGCTTTTTAATAACTAACTTTTACTATGGGTCTTATTGAGATGCGGTAAAGGACTTCAGTAGAAACTCTTTGTTCAGCGATTCCTGTCTTGGAGTGATAAAATCTGCTAATTTTAGCACATCACCGCATAGACAGGGGTGAGCGGTGGGTAAGTAGGAGTTGGGCACAATCAGTCAATGCATCTAATGCTTCGCTGTTGCTCTCTTGTTCACACTCTTTCCCGACCTCGGCAATCGCTGTCCTTCCACGTGGTGTTCAAATAAGCGAAGTATCCCAATCCTATAGTTAGCACTTACTTTGGGATCTAATTTTCATATCGCTGAATAAAGCATTCCTACTCAAATCGTTCCACCACATCTCAATAAGATAGGACAACTACTTTCAAAAAATGAGTGTTTGCACACCTCAAAATATTGAGGCTGTGACGTTATGTTATATTGGCGTATTTGCTTCCAATTACACATCCAAACATGTCTCAACGTGCTGCGAGTTTCTCAGGAACAAACATTCCTCGCCTCACTGTCCTGAAAATGTTCAATTAGGTTCAGATCAGGGCAACGTGTTGGCCAAACCTTTGCTACGCAATAATTGCCACTTCGTGAAAGTGAATCTTCCAAACAATCCATATGTTACTAAGGTTTAGTTTGATGATAATTTACCTTAATTCAAAACACTATATTGAACAGTGTGTTGGTTTGCTTCAACTGTTTCATTGAAGATGGAAAAAGCACTTTTTGGAATGAACTAACAAACTGTGCGATACAAGTTTGATGAAATAATCAAAATTAAACTTTCAATGTGATATGGAGAGGGTGTTGGGACTGGATACCAGCATAGACCATTTTTGTTTGCTTTAGGGGCTTTGCAACATCGTAGTCATGTAGCCCCGTGTACTTGGGTGTAATTGAGTTTTGGATTCTTCTGATAACCTGTGTTATTGTAATGGTTGTATTAGTGTGGATATTTGTAATTCAGGTGAGGACTGGGAAAGGGGAGTATTATAGATTGCCATACATTACACTACAAAATTCCCCCGGACAGAAAATGACATCCCTGGCGTCATGACAACACTAAAGGTTTAAACGCTGCATACATGTTAAATCTGTTTTTTTTTCTTTTTTTTTTTTTTGTTTTTTTTTTTTCGTATGGCTTTTATTGTAGTGCCGGGAGTGTCCGAGGACATGTTCGGCTCGCCAGTTTTGTAGCTGCTTCGAGACGGACACCCCAATGGGTGAGCTACAAGGACCGTTGGGGAGGAAAGTCGGGATGGAAGGTCGAGGAGTTGGAAGGTAGCGGCTGTGACCTATAGTTAGGGACCAACCCCGGCATTTGCCTGGAAGGAAGATGGGAAACCACAGAAGACCATCTTCAAAGTTGCCGGCGGGGGGATGCGAACCTCCTCGCCTCCCGGATGTGAGCGACTGCCAGCAGTCATGCCGTAACGACCACGGCTAACTCACCCGGTATCTGTGTGTTAATAAGGCTTTACTGTACATACGAGTACAAACACAAACCGAACCTGAGGCTTAAGACCCAGACCCCCTTGCTTGTAGTACAATCAGTAATTTTTGTCCAGACAGTCATCTAACCTAGTAGCGGCCAATGGTTTCATCCGGACAATCATCTAACCATGGCATTAAAAGAGTACAGTGCAATTTACAATTAAATTGAACAACTAAAGTAAGTTTATCATCTAAGTTTACAGGATTTAGCCGCGTCGTATATCTGTTATTTCCCAACGTTTCGGGTGACATTGCAGCAGCTTTGAGTTTTGAGAACGGACACAACTCTTCCCTACCCATGATTTAGGCTGCTGCAATGTCAGCCGAAACGTCGGGAAATAATCACCGATATACGACGCGGCTCAATCCTGTAAGCCTAGATGATAAACTAGACACACTAGAACGTGACAGCTATTATTTTAATAAGCAAAAATATTTGCCATAATAGCAAATTGTTTTGATCCGTATTGACAGAATAACTAAGAAACACTTTAGTTAATTATACACCAAATCAATACTAACAAAAACACACTTAAATGTCTACAATTTATAGATCATTTGAAGTGTACATGTTTCGAAACAACAATGGTTTCTTCTTCAGCACAATGAAGAGAAAAATACTTATTCTAAGGAAAAACTTAAATTAAAAATGGATATTCTTACAATACGTTTTAAAAGAATAATTTGGAAAAAACATTTATAAATCCTTTAAATTATCTATGAAAATGTAGGCAATTATATGGCTTATGATCACATTTTTATAATGTTTTCAGAAGAGGAATATTTACAATATTGGTCATAGATATATTTTTCAGAAGATTAACCATATAATTGCCTAAATTTTCATAGATAATTTTTCCAAATTATTCTTTTAAAACGTATTGTAAGGATATCCATTTTTAATTTACACTTCAAATAGCCTATAAATTGTAGACATTTAAGTGTGTTTTTGTTAGTACTGATTTGGCGTATAATTAACAAGTGTTTCTTAGCTATTATTTTGGAAAACAAATCTTCAAGTACTGAAATTAACCAAAATACCTGAATTAATAATTGAGGGAAAACATGATCTGTAACCCACCCAGCCATCCATCCATCCATCCATCCAAACTACGATCACGACTTATACAGAGTGTTTCAGGAGGAATAGTAAATATTTTAGGAGGTGGTAGAATAGATGAATTGCAATAAAACATTCCATATAACATGTGTCCTATTTGTATTGCGTACCGGGATACAGCTGTTGGTATGTAACCAGGGCAGTTTCGTGTGTTGGTTACAATGGGCGTATTTGACGATTGTCAACAGGCGTGTGGTGTTCACGTTCTGAAGTTGTGCGGTAGTTTCCAATGAATGTGTTCATCTGTCAGTGTGCTTTGTTGCCCAAGTTGTCCGTACTGTATCGTTTAAACATGCCACACGTTTTTACACATGCTGAGTATGCCGATATGGTATTTGCGTATGGATTTTGTAATGGAAACGCTGCTGCTGCTTGTAGAGAATACGCCATAAAGATTTCCTAACCGCAGACGACCAGATTCAAGAGTGTTTACAATACACTGCGTGACTCTGGTGCAGTACCCAGCTGTCAATATGGTGATACATCATCTAAACCGTACATTCCCCGGAAGACGGATCAGGAGATATGGACACGTTTCTTGGCCACCAAGGTCCCCGGACCTTATCCTTTTGGATTTTTGCCTGTGGGGATGGTTGAAAGGTGAAGTCTACAAGGAAAAAACACAAGAGCCGAGGTGATCGTTCGGATTATGCATAGTGCAGCCCTCATCAAAGAACGCCAAGACGCCCTCCGAAGAGCTACACGGGGTGTTATCAAGAGAAGTGCAAAATGCATTGAAATTGGTGGCGGAAGTTTTGAAAATCAACTTTGAACGTCCTCATTTGCCTTGGATTTACATTTGTTTGGGTAAAACACTACCAGCTGTATCTCGGTACGCAATACCATTGGGACACATGTTATATTGAATTTGTTATTGCAATTCATCTATACTACCACCTCCTAAAATATTTACTATTCCTCCTGAAACACCATGTATAGATGAAATTCCAGCCGACTCAGCCATTTTTGGCAACCGTGCAGTATTGCCAACCCCACGCATTCAGTACTGTGTGAAAGTGCGCCAATTTTCATTGAAATGGTGAATACTGTTCTACATACAAAACCATCCGAACCTGTGGCTTACGACCCCAGACCCCGTTGCTTGTAGAGCAATCAGTAATTTTCGTCGAGACACTCATCTAACCAAGTATTTTGTATCTGACATGTTGGCAACGGTGATATGACTGCCGTCGTTGAATGAGCAAGAAGTAAAAACATTTATTTACGTAATGAAACAAATTAATATTTCCGGTGCAGCAGTGACAATTGACAGTAAATTCAATTTCTAATAACTCCAGATAGGTATGTAAATAATAAATCATATTTTCAATAATCTGCCATGTAAAAGTTGGAAAGCCAAAAATAGCTGTTGTCAATAAATTGCTAGGCAGCGCGGCCCGTTCATATTTACACGTGGTTTCTATCGTGCACAATGGGGGTACTCACGCATCAATAATATTTTGCCAATTAATGCTTTTTCACATAAATTACAACATTACGTGTCTATTATGTGTGTCGTGTGGTGTAATTTGTATTTCACATGTTGGCAACACTAATGTGACGTCAATATGAGCCCCTGAGTGACAGGTGAAGAGACGTTATGTGCCTGACTAACGTGACTGCCGTAGTTGAATGAGCAAGAAATACGATTTTTAAAAAAATTGAATTGCTGCCAATGGCCATAGCAGGGTATTTTATTTTAACGCACGTGGGCTCTCCATCAAGTTCAATTTCAAGCAGTTCCAACTTTGGTTACCAGAGATGGCACTGTCACTGACACCTAGCGGCGAAAGTTGGAACCAAATAGAGCGTTTCTTACCAAATAACCTACGAATTAAGCTGCACACTATGAATTGTAGTGGTAGGTTCTTTTACATACCATAAATCTATGACCTGACTGAAGATGGAAGACTAGATTTGGAAATTATCAGAAGAACACAACTCGGGAGTGCTTTCTACCAACAGGTACGGGGACTAGTATGGAACAAGGATATACCAATTAAGGCTAAAGAAGTTATGTACAAAGCATATTATGTTCCTATAATGATATATGCAGCGGAAACTTGGACAATGACTAAGAGGGATGAGAGTAGAGTACAAGCAGCTGAGATGAGATTCCTGAGAAGTATGGTCCAGAAAACGAGGGGGGACAGATGGCAGATGAAGATATACAGAAAGAACTGGGAGTACAGAAACTAAATGACAAACTGGAGCAAAACAGATTGAGATGGTTTGGACACGTCAAACGGATGAATGGAGTAAGGCTACCAAGACGAGCACTGGAACGACGGATGACAGGGAAGAGAGGACGAGGAAGACCAAGAATGCGTTGGTTGGACTCTGTGGAGAATAGTATTAGAAAACGGAACCTGGATTGGAACACGGTGTCGGAGGAGGAATGGTGGAACGACAGAACAAAGTGGAGAGGAACCATATTTGCCCCCACCCATTGTCAACTGGAAAAGGGAAAATGATGATGAAATCTATGACACGGGCCCTCCAAAGGAAGGCACACTGAAGGATTTTAACGCTCTTAAAAATCCGACGAATTCGGCCGGGTTTGAACCCGTGATCTTGGGCAGTTGTTCAGCAAGCTACCGACTACGCCACCGAAGCACATATTTCCGGAGCAGTAGTGATAATGGACAGTAATTTCAATTGCTAATGACTTAAAGAATATTAAACAAGGTATGGCAATCATTTATCATCATACCAAGTAGAAGTACAAAAGAAAACAGGATTTGCTCTCCTCCAGAATTAATAATTACATTTCAGATGAATATTGTATAGGGTAGTTAACTGATTCTAACTACATATTTATGATATATAACAATAGACAATACGGATTAACCATTCTAAATCAACATGGTAAACATAGGCCTAAACACATTTTATGATTGTAACTTGAAAACCTTTCAACCAACCAACCAACCAACCAACATCAAGATTAATATACAATACATTCATGGCTTATTAATATAAATATAAATAGACGTTATTGAAGAAAAATCATATTTTAAATTACGTGCAACCACAATTTTGGAAAAATAACTTATTAAACTCTATCACTTACGATATAATCAAGTTATAGTGCCGAAACTTGGCAAATTGGTTTACTGCCACTTGCGAATTATTGAGCATGTCTTACGTTTATCAACCTTAAACTTTTAATATGGCAAATATGCATGTAGGCTACAATAACAGTGAACAAGTAATTAAAACTTGATATTTCAGAATGATAAGCCTCCGTGGCTTAGGCGGCAGCACGCCGGCCTCTCACCGCTGGGTCCGTGGTTCAAATCCCGGTCACTCCATGTGAGATCTGTGCTGGACACAACGAAGGCAGACAGGTTTTTCTCCGGGTACTCTGATTTTCCCTGTCAAAATTTCATTCCAGCAACACTCTCCACTACCATTTCATTTGTCATTCATTTAATCATTGCCCCAGAGGAGTGCGTCAGGCCTCGGCAGCCGGCACAGTCCATATCCTCGCCGCTAGATGGGGGCTTCATTCATTCCATTCCTGACCCGGTCGGAGATTGGAAGCAGGCTGTGGATTTTAATTTTTTCATTTCAGAATGATAAGCATTTGTCCTGAAGCGTGTGATAAAGTAAAATAACAAGAAGTCTCATAAGAGGAACATAACGTTTCATAGTCATAGGACTATTAATTAAAATTAATTGGTATTCTGCCCAAAGGCAGGTCCGAGGCTCCGAAGAGGCTAGCCCCAGCCGGAGTTTACGTGCAGTAGGGTAGCCAGTGCCTTTCCGCTCCTCCTCATGTTTGCCAACAGCGCGCAGTGCATAGAACCGGCTATCATCCAAGTTCCGACTCGGCCCGATGCTGCTTAACTCCGGAGTTCTCATGGGATCCGGTGTTTCAACACGGCTAGGCCGTTGCCAATAGAACTATAAGATTGAATATTATACGAAGCCATCATCTTGAATGTATAACGTATTGCTTAAATTTAAAAATTGCAAATTAATATTAATAGATTAGCAAATCTTAGGATCACGTCAATTATTTCAAATTAAGTTCCGGACTTGCAAAGCTGCATCATTTAACAGAAACATATATTATTATTATTTAGGGAGTGCTTATTTGTAAAACAAAAATGGTCATTACCATGATTATGGGATCGCATCAGAAATAATATTTTCAATGAAGCTAGAAACCTGAAAATTTGTATTTAGATATATTTTTAAACAGAGATAACTAGAAAAATCCCAACCCTCTTAATTCAAATTAAGATGTATAAACCTTTTTTCGCCCTATTTGAATATTACTATCATGTCTATTTCTGGAGTTTTATTTTTTGAAAAATTGGAATATTGAGATTTCCTTTCATTTACATCTAGCTTGTGAAATTTAAAGTTTGTATGTTATTATTTTTATTATAATCTTTGAAAACATCATGCCCTACATTGTCTACGTCTATCATCCTCTGCGGGTCAATGTTCTGGTCATCTACAGTTCAATGCACTCGCCTAATTTTATTGAATGGAACAACGAGAGTGATAATTTTATCACATGCTCTCGCTTTCTGTTATCCTAAATTATTACATCACAATCTGTCTTCATCAATTGAAACGGCATTACTTTTATGTACTGTATATACAATCAATAAAGTGTAATATACTAATAATGATGAGTAAACGAATCATGTAGCAAGAGGGAGAATGGCCTGGTTCAATTACAGCGTACAGGAAATACGGGAGTAATTATTTACTGCGGAAATTGCAGAATAATTTACAACCGCATGCAGTAAACAACAATGGCGGCCGTAGTCAGCATTCGTCATAACAAGCATGGCCCCCACATGAACAGCCAGCTGCATGGCCGTACACGTCAAGCGTTATTACCCTGCGTGTAGTAGTGACCACATTTGACACACGCGACAAGACAACACGGAAAATAAAATTGATTTTTAACTGCCATTTTCAACGCAACATTACTAATTTCATGGACAGCACATCACCTAGTTATTCCGCTACGGTTCAAATGATAACATTATTAAGATACAGTACATAATTATAATTTCCTCGCAATAAGTCACATAATGTATAAGAATTCAACCAGAAGTAGACAGAGAATATATGAACCTACGATTCACTATTTTTAGAATAATTTAAGGTTAAAACAATATAAGTTACTTGCTTAATTTCAGCTCTTGGGATACTATTTCAAAATTATTTATAAACTGGAGAGGAATTTACAAAATCGTAAAAGAGTTCAAGAAGAAACTGTTATAACAATCCTCAAATTATCAGTAGCCATTCTAAGAAGTCATTCGTATGGAGCACTTCAAAACAGCTAGCTTTGTAATAACTCTCGTTTCACGATCGGTGTATCTGTATTTAGAAAAATATGTACATTATTCTGTGTCGTTTGGCAAACCCTCGCAGGGTCAGATACACAAATACCTAAAAATTCAACTAATCTGCAACATTTTGATTATTCCATTGAATACAAATTACCAGTATTTCCTTAGTAGCTAAACATTTGTTCTAATATTTAAATTCCTGAAGAACAAGAGCACAATTATATTATGTATATTTACAGTACATATTTTACTTTGACATGCAATTCATGAAGGTTAACAGCTGATATACGTATAACAAAAGACTTACCTTCCATGCAATCATGATCCGTCTTTAGCCGTGCAAAATCAAAACACTGATCTGAAGACTAAAATGCACCCACATTGAACACAGATTCACACACCTACCTGGGTAAACAGTTTATTATACCCTTGGCTGTACTGGTTATATCCTATCATATTCCGACATGTCCCCGAATCCCGTTTCTGCACCATGTATTCGGCCGTTTTTGACAAATTTCGTACCTAACAAGAAGAGTAAAACTGGACGTAAACGTCGGAAGTGATAATAATAATTCTATCGCAAACAGATGAAGTCGCGGAATTGAATAACATAATTTTTATGATAAATTATAAAAGATAAAAACGAACGCGAATTTTTAAAACGACACTGATAGGCACACCATAGCTTATCACATAAATAATCACAGTAATTCCGTGAACTCAATAATGCGGAAGATAGGTTACGTTACTTTGTCGAGTTTCACTCCAGGAGTTGTAATCACTTCACCTTTTAGACGATAAATGGAAAGAAAACACGCGCCGTGGTGCAGTTTGCAAGAGGCCTGAGACCAGCTGGTTGGAACAAGGTGGTGGTTTGTATGTGTGTTTTCCCCCGGCACGATTCGCTGCTGATACTGTCTATGTCACTAGAGCTCCGTCCAACTGCTGTGTTTTTGATGCCTACTGCGCAAGCGTCGTTATCGATTGAAATTTTAGTAGAGAGACAACCGCGTCCATTTTGCTCCCTTGGTGGGGGTGTGTCTGTTATTGTACAGCGGATTCAAGTGCAAACGAGAAGGATAGGAACAGGGGGAGTCCAAGAATCTAAATTATGTTCGTCAAGCGATAACCTAGCTTGGTTTGTTTTGCTTGTCTGATCCTTAAACCTGTGCCTAGTAAAACATACTGTTGTTGTTTGAGTCTTCAGTCTTTCGACTGGTTTGATGCAGCGCTCCATGCTTCCCTCTCCTGAGCTAATCGTTTCATCTCTACATAGCTACCACACCCTACATCCGAGCAATTGAAGATATTCTAACCTTGGTCTACACCTACTGTTCTCATCCTCGACCATTCCTTCTATAACAAATTTGCTATTCCTGGGTGTTTTAGTATGTGTCCAACCAACCTATCTCTTCTCTTCATTAGCAGTCGCCACAAACATCTCTCCTCTCCCACTCGTCTTAATACCTCTTCATTGGTAACCCTATCTACCAATCTGATATTCATCATTCTTCTGTAACACCACATTTCAAACGCTTCAATTCTCTTCTTTTCTGCTGCACCAATAGTCCAAGTTTCACTTCCATAAAGTGCCACGCTCCAGAAAAAGGCTTCCAAAAATCTATATTCGATGTCAACAGATTTCCTTTCTGTAGAAATGCTTTCTTTGCCTGTGCTAACCTACTTTTTATATCCTATTCGCTCTGTCCATCACTGGCTATTTTGCTTCCCAAGTAACAGAAGTCACCTAGTTCCTTTAGCTGTTCGCCTGCCAATTAGACATCCGTAGGGGGTTCTGATTTCTTTCGATTGCATTCCAATATTTTTGTTTTACATTTATTAATTTTCATAATGAATTCTTTCCTCAAGACAGAATCCATTCCATTTAAAAACTCATTCAACTCCTCTGGTGTGTCGGCTAAGATGACGATGTCAGCAGCAAATCTCAGAGTTGAAATTATTTCTCCTTGAATCTTTACTCCTACTTTGAATACTACCAATGAAATAGGATATACCTTCAGCACTCCAAAACCGGGTGAGTTAGCCGTGGTCGTTACGGCATGACTGATGGCAGTCGCTCACATCCGGGAGGCGAGGAGGTTCGAATCCCCCCGCCGGCAACCTTGAAGATGGTCTTCTGTGGTTCCCATCTTCCTTCCAGGCAAATGCCGGGGTTGGTCCCTAACTGTAGGCCACAGCCTCTAATCTTCCAACTCCTCGTCCTTCCATTCCAACTTCCCTCCCCAACGGTACTTGTAGCTCACGTATTGGGTGTCCGTCTCGAAGCAGCTACAATACTGGCGAGCCGAACATGTCCTCGCACTCCCGGCACTAAAAGCCATACGCTAAAAAAAGCACTCCAAAACTACTTTAAAGAAAGATAAATTCAATGACCCTCAAGGCAGACTGTTGCTTATTTTAGGGGCTTTGCGACATCGTAGTCATGTAGCCCCGTGAACTTGGGTGGGGTGTGTATAATTTGTGTGATAACCTGTGTTATTGTGATGGCTGTACTAGTGTGTGTATTTGTAAATTGGGGATAGGGTTGCGAAGGAGGCGGCTGTGGCCTTAATGCCAGCCCGACATTTGCCTGGTTTAGAAGTGGAGGGAAACCGCGGAAAACCACTTCCAAGATGACTGAAGTGGGAATCGAACCCTCCTCTTCCGAATTTTACCTCACGAGGCTGAATGTACCCCGTTCCAGCCCTATACACCAGAATTACATTTGTGGAAATTTGAAGCCATTCTTTTTTTCAGTGTTGCCTATACAAATTGTCTTTCGTTGCTTTTCAGTCAGTCAACACGGTTGTGCCCAATGAATTGGGCGGGGTACAAATTTTAAATATGTAAACACACTCTTGGAAAAAATTAAATGTATAAGTTAGTTATCACAAGACGAACTACTACAATACTGTAGTAGCAATTTACATTAAATAAATACAGGATATTCCCAGTAACAGGAAGTGGCAAGGCTTCTAAGAACAAATGGTTGGCGTCACTTAGGCTAAATCAGATATGGAACAACTACACATCCCACTGCAACAAGCTCGTGACCGTCTGCTGTTCCGTCAGGTCATCCGACAGGGCGTTTTCCCAACGTTCCTTACAAGTATGAAGACTACAGGAGCTAAGTGGACAGAAGAAAGAAGACTGACTCGTAGTCAGAAAATGAGGGACTATTGGAAGAAGAAGAAAGCAACAACTTTATCGAAGAGTAGATACGAGACCCGTGATCCTAAGTAGGTCTAAACGACAAAGAAAGAAAGAAAATTAATTATTTAGTGAAAATTTTAACCGTGTCACAGTGAATAGGATCTGATGATGGCCACTTGAAAGTCGAAACGCGTAATCCTAAATTGCCCTTTTAAGTGTGATAACTCACTAATACATGTAATATTTTCCAGGAGTGTGTTTACATATTTATAACTTGTACCCCGCCCAATTCATTGGGCACAATTGTGTTGACCGACTAAAAAGCAGCAAAAGAAAAGAATGAAATTTCCTGGCAGAGCTGGGTATCGAACTCTGATCACCGGGGTGATAGCCAAGAATTCTAGCCTCTACACCACGAGTTGGTCGAAGCAGACTGTAGATTGTCGTTAATTCAGTCAGTAACTTTGTGTCATCGTGGTCATGTAGCCCCGTGTACTTGTGTGTGGGTGAATCAGATAATTATACAACTTTTTATTTTAATCGTGTCAGGAATAACAAATTATATTAGATATACAGAATGGGCATAGAAATGACAAATTGGAACATTAAGAGGTGATCTAACTAGATAAAAAAAACAAGAAGTTCCGTGTAGAACTAAAGAGACTACTTTTCTTAAAATTTAAGATTCATGCCAATGATTAATCTATATGGATCTATCTAGAATAATGACAAAACTCAGTTGGTAATATCGAAATTTCTAATTAGATCGAAATACAGTATACCTGGCGTAATGTAGTCTAATAGAGAACTACAGTTGGCAGCCCTGGTGACTGAATATATTCTTAGTCCATCTCTTAAGGTACAGAATACAAAATTTGGTTGACGTCCAATGGATAGCAAGGACGTTACATGCAGTTAAACATTGGATCTAACAGCGCGCGTAAAATCGTGTTGACAACAATGACATACATGTATTGGTCAGAAATAATCTGAAATAATATGATCTATTGTTGCGTCAATTTTCAAAGAAATCCATTAGTTAGTATAGAAGTTACATGCATTTTAAAATTGGACCCTTCAGCAGGCTTAGAATCATGTTGGCAGCACTGACATATATCAGTTACTCCAAATTAATCTAGAATGCCAGGTACTACACGTGTGCATAGTTTAAGAGCTATTGGCTTGCATACTTTCTGATATATTGATATTAGGGTAACAAAAATAGAGACAGTATTTATTAACAGTTGGCAGCCCTGGTGGCTCGTAACCATACGCTCAGTCATATCTGTTTATGTACACATAGCACATACGAAATTTGGTTGAAATCCAATTGATAGTATAGAAATTATATGCATTTAAAATTTGGATTTATCAGCAGGCTTATAATCATTTTAATATTTGTATTTGCTTTGTTTTTAATCTATAACCCTAATGTACCTCTGGTAAAATAGGGTTCCGGTATTGTTTTCTGGATATTCAATAATAATAATAATAATAATCATTTTGGCAACACTACCATGTATGGCCTCCTGGAAATTAAACTGCAATATTATTATCTATACGTGTGGCAATTTTGAAATAGCTACCATTCATACCTGCCAAGATATCCAACATGGAGCTCAAATTTCAATTGCGATTTTTTTATCAGTTGGTAGCACTGACATCATTTTCAAATATGGCCGTGAGATATTCAGGTACAGATCTTTACTACTACCAAATTTTGTTTCGATTGCTGCAGCCGTTTAGGAGTTGATAGGGACACACACACACACACACACACACACACACACAGCCAGACAGAGAGACAGACAGACAGACAGAAGGACAGACAGACACACATTTGCCCAATCTCATAAGTCTACTTTTTCCTCATTTTTGCAAAATGTGAAAAGTAGGCTAATTACGAGCCTTACAGTAGTCGCAAATGATGTATAACATCCGACATAGAAGAAACCTCGCGTGAAATTGTTGATACACCGGTATTTTATACTATTATTGGCACAAATGCTAATCTATTGTAAAAGGGAGTGTTTTACAGATATTGTAGTTTATAATACGGAACTCATTTTATTCGATGATTTGTAGCTTCCACCAGCACTAGGCTAAATAAAGAATACGATATGGATCAACTAGATTAATAGACGCGACACCGCTCATATCCTTAAATTCCTTATAAACAGTTCCTCTTCATTCACAGACCAACACGTAATTGCATATGGATTCTGTTAAAATAACTCATATTGATAAGATAAATATCGTTTAAAATGACCCGTGGCTCATGATCTCAAGATTAACGGTCACGTTAAACTACAAGCTTCCTTCCTTCCTTTTTTTTCCGTTTAAAATGATAATCTGGTAGCAAAAATATCTACCCTGTCCGGGATTCGAACCCACGATCTCTAGATTCACAGTTATCAGCACTAACCCCACGGCTATTTCGACTAGGAAAATTTTGTGCACAAGATGGTGACTTATTTCGCGATCCAATAATAATGCATTACGGAATTAAGTTTCATTTATATTTTGCTTGTTTCGATAATGTTCCTGCGTGAAATTGAGTTTAAAATGCCTTATGAATAGGCCCTCTTGTGAGTAAAGAGAATGTATTCAGTAATAGTTCATGAAGGCTTGTTCAATTCTCGTATAACCACAACGATTATATTATATTGTTGACTGCATTACCGTTATGTGGGTTAATATTTGAATAGCCATTGTGCAAAAACATAATACCGGCAATGCCGACTACTTACAATGTTTGATATTAAGGTATTTTACCATTTAAATACGGATACGAAGACTTCGAACATGTACCATGTCATTTGTTTCAATCACTTGACACCAGAGTTCGCATGAGCGTTTTCCGTTCAGTATGTCATATACATTCCACATGGCCGAGAGTACGTCATGGTATCAATTTCCGACACCGCGCGCTCATTGTTTCTTGTACCACTGCCAGCTGGGTCTTACCACTGCCCACTGGATCGATCGATCGAGTTGGCAGTGCATCTTATACTTTCGTTCGATCCACCACTGCCAGTTAGTACACTTCCGTTCGTTCGATCGAGCGGGCAGTGCATACTTCCGTTTTCCATCACTGCCAGCTAGTACACTTCCGTTCGATTGATCGAGCGGGCAGTGCATACTTCCGTTTTCCACCACTGCCAGCTAGTACACTTCCGTTCGATCGATCGAGCGGGCAGTGCATACTTCCGTTCGATCCACCACTGCCAGCTCGATCGTTCCGATCCACTTCCATCCCCAATTTTCAAAATCACTCCCACAAAACTATCCAGCAACCGAGCGGAAAGATGTTACACATCAAAAAGAGGAAGATTGTAGTTTTACGTGACCGTGAATCTTGATTATGAGCCACGGGACCTCCTTTTTACTAGGAATCCGAACCACAGGACACCAACTAGATAATACATGCCCAAAATATAGCTGTGTCACGACCAATTGGAGTTGCCTTCACCAGATCCTCAATACTGCATTGTAGAGGACACAAACTACACTTTAACAAATGGTCCATTGACTATTCTTCACCACATTCACAAAACAGAGAATCGCAACGAAAGCCCCACTTCTGAATATTAGTCTTCGATCTCCCAACTCCAGATCGTAGTCTGTTGAGATACTTCCATATTGTCCAAGCTTCTGTATGACCCGCTGGGATCCTTTCAGATGGAATCATCCATTGGGCAAGGTGAGAGCTTCTGGACTTCCAAGAAGTAATAACTGTGGTGAATCCGTTAGGCATTCAGTTGTATGAAGGAAGCTTCTCCTGGACTTCAGGCGTGAGTGGGATGGTTGGTAGTTATACTGTGGGTGGGTTGGAGACGTAACTACCCTAGATCTTTCATATTTGGCTGCCACATAACGCCTGATATCTGGGGGGTGAAATACCTGTCAAACAGTAGAGTTTTTTCACGTGGTGTGGGTCTTAGACAGGCAGTGATGAGTCTGCTTGTTTCATTTAATGCAATATCTACAACGTATCATTATCCAACTTATAACCTGTGTCATTGTGGTGGCTGTACTCGTGTGTGTATATGTAATTGAGGCTAGGATTGCGAAGGAGGCAGTCATGGTCTTAAATTAGGAACCATCCCGGCATTTGCTTAGTTGCTTGGTATGGAAGTGGGAAGCAATAGAAAATATTTTCTAGGATAGCTGCGGTGGAAATCCAGCACACATATCCCCATTTGTCCTCATGTGCCTAGTTCCAATCTTGAGACCATAATAACATTTCGTGTTAGATGCAGGAAGTGAACCCGCGACCATTTCAACATGAGCCTCAGTATGTACCTCTGGATTCCTAGATTTGTACACTTAGCGTTTAACGTAAGCTTGGAATTCTACTTCCAACTGCTTATTTATATAGTTTTGCCCAGAAAGAGGTACATTTAATTCTTCTCTGGAGGTTGGGACAACGGAATTATCAGCTCGATGAATACTTCCTCATAGAAGAGTGGTAATAAGAACACTAAACACACGATAAGAGCGTGATGGCGCAGTGGGCAAGCTGATTGTCTCTTACCAATGTGAGCCTGGTTCAATCCAGGTAAATGTACGCGAGATTTTCGAGGTGAAATGCCACGTTCGGTTGTTACAGTAGGATTCCACGTAACGAAAAGGAGGTGCCATGGCTTACGATCATAAGATTTAAGAGCCACTGAAACTCATTCCTTTCTTACTTCTTTACCTTTCCTTCGTTCCCCTCCCTTTCCTTCCTTTTCGTTCCTTCCCCTTGCTTATTTCCTGGCCCTTTCTTCGTTCCTTTCTTACCCTTCCTTGCTTCTTTTCTTTCTTACCCTTCCTTTCCCCTTCCTTCGACCTTCCACTTCCTTCCTTCCCCTTCCTTGCTTCTTTCTTACCCTTCCTTCCGCTTCTTTCTTCCTCTTCCTTTCTTCCCCTTCATTCCTTCCCCTCCATTCCTTCCTTTCCTTCCCTTTCCTTCGTTTCTTTCTTATCCTTCCTTGGTTCTTTCCTTCCCCTTTCTTCGTTCCTTTCTAACCCTTCCTTGCTTCTTTCTTTCCCCTTCCTTCGTTCTTCTCTTCCTCTTCCTTGCTCCTTTCTTTCCCCTTCCTTCGTTCTTCTCTTACCCTTCCTTGCTTCTTTCCTTCCCCTTCCTTCGTTCCTTTCTTAACCTTGCTTGCTTCTTCCCTTCCTCTTCCTTCGTTCCTTTCTTAGCTTTCCTTGCTTCTTTTCTTCCCCTTCCTTCGTTCCTTTCCCACCCTTCCTTGCTTCTTTCCTTCCCTTTCCTTCGTTTCTTTCCCACCCTTCCTTGCTTCTTTCCTTCCTTACCCTTCCTTCGATATTTCCTTCCCCTTCCTTCTTCTTTCCACTTTCTTTCAGTTCCTACTTTTTCCACTTCCCCTTCGTTCCTCCCTTCACCATTCCTTCCTTATCAAAGCCAATGTACTGATTGCAAGCTATTTGGCTGAGTAATGTACAACCCATTTAGATGAAAGGTAGAGAATTATACTGTCTGACACGTGCCGCACTCAAACCCACGACCTCCGTATTTGACTGCTGATGCTCTACCACTGAGCTCATCCATGCGGCAGAGACGGATAACTGGTTGGAACTAGTGTTCTGTGACGTCAATAACAGACGTGACATCGGAAGACCGTCACAATCCAACAGGCGACCTTAGTCAACTTCCTCACTGAGCTATTTAGTTCACTCAATGTCCACTGAAGAGGTAATAAAATGTCCTCGCAATAGGCGGCGTGCTAAGGTATACAGAGTGCCTCGAACCATTTGGTTCAAAACTATACACATGATGATAGAGGACGCTAAACAGAGTATTTGGAGATAGAGAACCAATTGTCACACTTGCATAGCTCTAGTTCAGGAATCATACAGTACGTTAGTGGCCACTTTCAATAATCCTCTAACTAAAAAACTATCTTGTAGGGCAGATGAAATAAAAGTTAAATTTTTCTAACAGAATATTTGTAATGGAAAATCACTTATACATATTTTTAGAACGCGAGTCCGGTTGATTACTCGTCGAGTTAATTATACAGTTAATTAGATAGAGGGCGAAGTTTGGATTTAATTGTGAAGAAATCAAGTCACTTACGTGAATTGAAGCTTTTCAAGAATGCTACACACCTCCAAATGCAATTAGCCCCGAGCATTCAAGCTGCACTAATGGTATTAAAAAATTAAAAAATTAAACAGAAAAAAGTTCAGAGCGTGATTTAAGCGCACACATTACATTTTTAAGTTTTCACGAAAATAATAATAATAATAATGTTATATTATTACGTTTGACGAATATCATATTTTAATAGGTTGGCAGGACACATACTAAGACACCGAGGAATTGCAAACTTAGATATGATAGGAAAGGTCGAGGACAAGAATTGTAGGGTTACACCAAGGTTAGAATTTGTTAAACAGATTATCTCAGATGTAAGGTGTGTTAGCTATGTAGAGATGAAACGATTAGCCCAAAACGGGGAGACGTGGAGGGCTGCAACAAATCAGTCAAAAGACTGAAGACTTAAACAACATACTATAATAAGTTACAATATTACATATTTTCATGAATATAATAATAACAGGAAAGTGATATTTAAAATACATCACAATACTTTTAGGCGGAAGTAGTGGGCCCAAGTACCTTAACTTATGAATGCTATCTGAACGAGCTCTGGTTTGTTTTGAAAATTATTTCAGATAGTTGGTTGGTTCCTCAGTTTAGGGGCTGCGACAACGCAGTCATGTAGCCCCGTGTACTTTGGGTGTGTGTAGAATGTGTCTGATAACCGGTGTTAATTGTGATGACTGTATTAGTGTGTGTTATCTGTTTTTAATTCAAGTAAGGATTGCAGACGATAATTTCAAGTAGTTCCTACTTTTGCTACCAAATGCTACCGTCCACGACACCTAGCTGTGAACTTGGCTACTACTAGATTCCATCGCAACCAGCGCCTGGTGAGGAACGTTGGAACTTAAGAGCGCTAGCCAAAACGTACCTACAAATTCTGCTTCTCACAAGTTTAGTTAGTGGAAGGTTCTGTTACATGCCATAAATCTATGACATGTGCTCGCCGGCTTTACTTTCCCTCCAAAGGAAGGCATACTGAAACTATTTCAGATATTCATAAATAATTTTTGTCGCTTAGTCACCTACTGTACGTACAATCAATTTTAAAAAGAATATCGTTAACTAACTTTTCTGTGTTACCATCCGAAAATGTTTCAGTATCAGTTAATACAAATGTTCAGCTTTCTTCTTATGAAAAATGTATTACCCAGGAAAGTAGAGTCAATTCTATCAACAACAGGCATTCCAAAATCAAACCTGCCAAAATATAGATTCGCGCCAAAATAATATGAGTGTGAAATTTAGTCGTTGTATTAATTATGACTTTTAATTCTACATCATCAGTAAGAGAAGAACATGCTCTATAATGCCACGCAATACTTCTATTAGATTGGGTAGGAAGCGGCCGTGGCCGCAAGCTAAGCACCATCCCGGCATTTGCCTGGAGTAAAAGTGGGAAACCGCGGAAAACCAATTCCAGGATGGCGGTGGTTGGAATCGATCTCGCCTCTTCTCAGTTCTGCCTCGCGAGGCTGAGTGTATCCCGTTCTAGTCCTCACACCAGAACTGAAATTCGAACCCGGGCCTCCGTGGTGACAGTCAGGAATGCTAGTCACAACGCAACGAGGTGAACTTACGAGTTAGATAGTAAGTTAGTTAGTTGTAGTTGTTGATTCATTTGAGGGGCTTGGATATCGTTGTCATTTAGCCCCATGAACTTGGGTATGTTTAGAGTTTGTCTAATAAACTGCGTTATTGTGGTGTCATTAGTAGCTTGTGTATTTTTAATTCAAGTGTGGATTGGGAAGGAGGTAACCGTTGCCTTAAGTTATGTACCATCCGGACATTTGCCTGGAGTAGAAATGGGAAACCACATACAACCAATTTCAGGATGGCTGAGGTTGGAATTGAACCTACCTCTTCTCAGATTTGCCTCACAAGGCCGAGTGTACCCCGTTCTAGCCTCCAGTCTAGAATTAAATTTATTGGCAGAACCGAAAATCGAACCTGGAATTCCGGAGCCGACAGCCAAGAATGTTAGCCGCTACAGCAAAAAGTGATTTGATTGAGTGTTGAGGTTTAAAGGGGAGACGTGCACGAAAATTTATTGATTTTTTTTTTTTTTTGTAATTTGGATGTAATTTGAGTTAGAATTATGAAACTTTCCACACTGATTTAAAATACATTGTTAGTTGCTACTGAAATTAATCAGTTAATTTAGCTAAAGCGTTTTTGAAAAAGAGTTTTTTTTTTCGAAATTTGAATTTTGGCCACATACTGTAGATGTACCTTTTTCTCAACAAAGCTGAGGTCTGGACCTTGTAATTATTTTAGTGGTTTCTATAACCTTGATATTTTAATCCCTGGAGGAGTTTTTAATTCCATGTCTATGTAGATTTTTAAAACAAAACAAAATTGAATTTGAAAAATTCACAAGAAATGCATACATACCTTTCAGTCCATAAAATTACATATTTTGTAATTCCCTTCCAATGTTTAACCTGCATGCCTAGCAAGTTTTGGATTGATATCTTTAGTAGTTCAAGTGGAAAAGGTACATTTGTCATGTAAAGAGGAAGTCCAGGAAATTACAATTGAATTTTTGCGAGGTATACATGCTACTTGTCTCAACTCACCAACATAAAAATCCCAAAATCTCAAGATAATAAGCTAGCAATTTCAGCAAAAATGTTTCTTTCCATATTTCTGAAGGATATCGTGCACGTCTCCCCTTAAGGGGTGGAACAGTGAGGTCATGTACCCCTGCACGATTGAGGAAGTATCATGATAGTTATTTCTGACTCTCTAGGTTTGAAAAGCAGAACTGAATTATGGGTGTGGAGTACGTTCATGTTGTCAGCTTGAGTACGGGTCAGTTGAATAATATACAGCTAGCGACAGCTCGACATCGCAACCAATAAAGATCCTAGGACGCCTTGACTCTGAGCCCGGCTTTCGTCATTTGCAATTTAATTCCGGGAATACATTTGTGAATGGAATGCCACGGCTTCTTGTAGGCCGACATGGACAGGCCAGTGGTGCTCGGCGAAGCATCAAATGACGACAGGTCACCGAGTAATGTGCTGGCTAGCTGCCCCTTCATGTTAGTCAAGCCTGCATGGCACATTCTCTGCCTCGTTGCACTGGATCACTGAGTAACGACGGTATTACGAGGTCGTTGAACCTTTTTTTTTTTTTTATCGAATGCCCACTTTTGAAGAGCAGAAAAATTCATGCGGTCACATGCTCCTTTGGTAAATTTGGCACAGGATTTACAGAAGACGTGGCAGAATTACTAATTCACAGGTATTTTTCGATAATTCTGCTGAATTTAAAGAGCTTTGAAGCCATTTTTTGGTATTGACAATTGATATTGTAATTTTTCCATGCGAAAAAATAAACATAAAAAATGACATTTCATTAACCTTTACAGTGCTATGTCGAAATGGTTAGTCTTTTTAGCCTTTTTAGTTCCACATTCCACTGTTTGAGGCGATATCATTTAAAATTTAATTTAATTTAATAGTTCCAGTTTCTTTCTGAAGAGATGGACTAATTTAGGCAGATGGCGTAAGAAATGGTTTAAAATAATTGTCAGCCGAGGCATTTCATGGAGATCCGATGTTTGTTGTTTCGACTCTTCGTGAAATGACTGACGCAATGGAGTCGTGCAATACCTTTTCTTCGAAATACACGAACTATACCAAGAGATAAATTAATGCTTGTTTATTATTGTTTAAAATTAGTCTATGTTCGACGATGTCGATATGTAAATATTATATGTCAGAAAACTGTGTCATAATGGGGGTCATTAAAGTACTACTTTTCATTATAACACTGTTTTTTCAACCAATCAGGGCTCAATATTTTCATTCATTGACCAATTAGGTAAGGATAGCGTCTTACATGCACTGAAAATCCAACATGTCGGACATGAATTACATGATTTGAAAGTTGACAATGTGGCCTATATTGGATCAACCATTGCAGTTACAATGCATAAACAAACTGGGCAATATTGTAAACGAAATAGCACTGTACCTTAATATCCGCAACTCCAATTTCCACACATTCGTAAGATTTCCGCGACAATTTTAGTGAATGCAGTTGTTGACATAAACACACCATAACGTCATGGAGGAAGCAGGCGTATGACATTAGTTCCACGGATATTATAAACCAGCTCCCTGTTCAGTAAATGAATTTCTTATGCGAAACTTTTCCGCCAAATATCGTTAGTGTTCTATTTGGGACTAAATTGATTTGCCTTCCGTTGACATTCTATACCCATCGAATTTGAAGAATAACTGGTGGATAATACGATACATTTTAAGTTTAAAGCGTTTGTAACAGCCTATTCTTTTTGTTATTTGACCAAAATAACAAAATGATCATGCATAGTACCTGTGCGCTATCTGTTGGTGCTACTTCAGTATAAACAATGTTTCAAAGCTTTGGGATTCGTTATTGGGTAGATATCAGATGCTGAGCCCACACAATTCCCAAGAAGAAGAAGTCAACCGACAGAATATCGACAGATATTTATGAATATTTACGTTAGAACATATAATGTAGTTATATCGTCGAACATAAACAGTCGTATGCAACTCGCCTATAATGGTAATTAAGACACTCGTATGAAAATTATAAAACTCATGTCTTAATTATTGCCATTATAGGCTCGTTGCATAATGTACTATTACAACAATAGAACAACAATAATTGAACAACAGATCTATATTAAAATGTACAGGCTGAACAAAACAATTATAGAAATCGTTAATTTATTAGCAAAAATGCTCAAGAAACAACATCCTTTGAACGTCGACGGTGACTTTCATACCTTATATTGACACTATTAATTTTTATCACGCCACGTGGATACTGCTACCGCAACGTCATGAGAGACTTCCCGTCAGATAATGAACAAAAAGAATTACACTATATGACGGCGAAATTTAGTCATTTCATGAAACCACGAGTCAGATAGTGTAACTATCCCATTACATAATATGAGGAGTGTTCAAATGAAAAGGTACAAAACGATACTGTGAGTACAATTTATTCGTTATTCAAAAGTAATCACCACAGACCTGTGCACAGGTGTTCCATTGCTTCACTAGCCGCAGGATTCCCTGTTCCCAGAAGTCTTGTTGTTATGACAGCAGTCAATCCTGTACGGTGTCCTTTAGTTCGTCGTCCAATGGGAAATGTTTTCCCTTGAGACGAACGTTTAACAGTGGCGTGTATTGAGCGACACTCCGTAGCCTCCGCAAGTTCAACAAGAACGAACGGCCAGGACTGCTCACGAAGGGAGTGATTCTGCTCCATGATAACGCACGCCCACCCGTCTCTAACGTCACACAAGGTGTATTGGCCACGTTCAAGTGGGAGCAACTTGAGCATCCGCCCTACAGTCCGGGCTTGTCACCCTGCGACTTCCATCTGTTTGGTCCGTTATTCATTCATTCATTTATTTGCAATTGGGGGTGTGTCCCCTGGTGGCAAATTCGATACACATAACAAATAAATAATTGTACATAACAATTCAATAACAATTAAACTGGAGTATTTATACAAATAGTCAGTCTTTTCTTAAACACACCTATATGTTTGGGAAAAGGCTCTAAGACTACGGCAGGTAGAGAGTTCCAGTTATCAATGGCACGGTTTACGAAAGAATATTTACCATAATTTGTTCGCTGTGGTCGGAAAGGATGATCACTCCTACTCATGTAAGTGGGTTTTGCCATACGTTTGCTAAGCTCACCCCATGCTGGTTGATTTGTATACGTATTGTACATACGTAGCGCAGAGTCTAGATTTCATCCCCATAGCCTCAAGTGATTCCCACCCAAGTTTCTTTAATATACGGCTCACACTGCTCCTGGGATCAAAGTCACTGAGCACAAATCTAGCGGCCTTTCTTTGTACCATTTCCAACTCATTTATGAGCCCTACTTGATATGGATCCCAAACCGCCGAAGCATATTCCAGAATAGGTCTTGCAAGTGACAACTATCCTAATTCTTTAGCAGAGGTACTATTTCCTTTTAATACCCTCATTACAAAGTGCAGGGATTTGTAACCTTTAGAAACTACACATCCTACATGACTACTCCATTTCATATCATTCCTTACGTGAACGCCCAAATATTTGCAAGAATCATCTTCTACAAGTATTTCCGAGCCAATGTTATATTGAAAATATTGAAAATAAAAAATTGGTGTTGACCGTCTGAAGAGTTACAACTGCTAGTTTGTACAGGAAACATTGCAATAATGCCTTCAAAATATTACAGCACTGTACTTGTTCTTCGACAAAGTTCATATCAAAGTCTGTTCCAGGTTTTAAAACTCCTAATTAAAGCAATAACTCAAGAAACTGACATTTGATGGTCTCTCTCTCGTGTCGCCCATGAAATATGTTTTCTTAACATTCCATGCTGGGAAAACTTTGCAAGGAACTCAACTCTGTCGACAAACTTTGCGACTGATTGCATGATTCTGCGGGATGTTAATCCTATTATCATTGCCATTCTAACTCTTAACTGTCGAAAGTCACGCGTTTTCAAAACTTAATTACGTCCGCCGAGTTATAATGGTTGACCTAAATCCTTACACATTACTGTTATAATTCTGTTTGACTTCTTTGAAGAGGATTGTGGGGACACGGGATGTCGCCAAATATGGGCTCTTTCGTCTACAGCGAGTTGTATTTGTTGTTGATTCATTTAAGAGTTTTGCAACATCGGGACCATTTCATCACCATGGTTTCTTTTTGAGTGTGTATAGAGTTTGTCTGATAATTGAGGTTGGGATATGGAATGTAAAGTTTTGAAGCCAATATTTCAGTGTTGTTGTCGTGTGGCCCCATGAGAGGCCGAGTGCAGGTCTTTATAGTCGACGCCCGTGGGCGACCTGCGCGTCGGAATGAGAGATGGAATGGATGAAGATAAATGAAACTGGGTAAGGATGTGGAAGGAAGCGGCCGTGGCCTGTCAGAAGGTACCGTCTCAGCATTTTCCTGATGTTGAAAATGTAAAACCACGGAAAACCATTCCAAGGACGGCTGACGGTGGGACTTGAATCCACGCTTCTACCGAGTCAGCAGAGAGCTAGGTCCCATGACCTAACGTTGCGCTTTAGCCAGCGTAGCCACTGCTGTCGGTTTTCAGTGTTGTCCATACAAACTGTCAGTTTTAACTCTTCAGTCGGTCAACAAGAATTTACCCAATGACTAGGTAGAGGTACAAAGTATATAACATATATAATAAATAAGTAAACAATCTTGGAAAATAATGTATGTATTAGTTATGATCTTAAATTGCACTATACTAATAATATAGTATCACCTCGGGTGACGGGTGCAAGCTACGCTATTTGACGCCCAGAGGGCAGCTCGCATGCTCAATTATTTCGTTCTTTGGAGCGCTATGAAAGTTAAGAAGGTTAAATATCTAAGCTCCTTGATACTATAGCGCTTTCTACACACATCAAAAAAAGTTTTGCATCACCTCGGTTCCCAGATCTCCGGCAAATAGACGTTGACTGTGTATATTGTATCAAAGATACAGTCCCTTTGACTGTTCATAGATGTCACTAAAACTGCTCAAAGATGTAAACAACCATGCATGAGCAGGGCCTATTAGACGGAGGGGGTACGACAGCCGATCAGTTCCAGTCATTCCACCAGGACGAAGGTACGCTGCTCATGTTGTCTGTAGTTCTACCATGCCTAGAAGGTCAATACCGCAGTTCGATCGCGTCCGCATTGTTACTTTGTGTCAAGAAGGGCTCTCAACAAGGGAAGTTTCCAGGCGTCTCAGAGTGAACCAAAGCGATGTTGTTCGGACATGGAGGAGGTACAGAGATACAGGAACTGTCGATGACAGGCCTCGCTCAGGCCGCCCAAGGGCTACTACTGTAGTGGATGACCGCTACTTACGGATTGCCGCTCGGAGGAACCCTGACAGCAATGCCACAATGTTGAATAATGCGTTTCGTTCAGCCACAGGACGTCGTGTTTCAACTCAAACTGTGCGCAATAGGCTGCATGATGCGCAACTTCACTCCCGACGTCCATGGCGAGGTCCAGTTTTGCAACCCCGACACCATGCAGCGCGGTACAGATGGGCCCAACAACATGCTGAATGGACCCCACAGAATTGGCATCACCTTCTCTTCACCGATGAGTGTCGCATATGCCTTCAACCAGACAATCGTCGGAGACGTGTTTGGAGGCACCCTGGTCAGGCTGAACGTCTTAGACACACTGTCCAGTGAGTGCAGCAAGGTGGTGGTTCCCTGATGTTTTGGGGTGGCATTATGTGGGGCCGACGTACGCCACTGGTGGTCATGGAAGGCTCCGAAACGGCTTTACGATACCTGAATGACATCCTCCGACCCATAGTGCACCCATATCGGCAGAATATTGGAGAGGCATTTGTCTTCATGGACGACAATTCTCGACCTCATCGTGCACATCTTGTGAATGCGTTCCTTCAAGATAACGACATCGCTCGACTACAGTGGCCAGCATGTTCGCCAGACATGAACCCTATCGAACATGCCTGGGATATGTTGAAAAGGGCTGTTTATGGACGTCTTGACCCACCAACCACTCTGAGAGATTTACGCCGAATTGTCGTTGAGGAGTGGGACAATTTGGACCAACAGTGTCTTGATGAACTTGTGGATAGTATGCCACGACGAATACAGGCATGCATCAATGCAAGAGGACGTGCTACTGGGTATTAGAGGTAGTGGTGTGTACTGCAATCTGGACCACAAATGCTGAAAGTCTAGCTGTATGATGGTACAACATGCAATGTGTGGGTCTCATGAGCAATAAAACGAGCTGAAATATTGTTTGTGTTGATCTCTATTCCCTTTGTATTTAAAGGTTCCGGAACTCTTGGAACCGAGGTGATGCAAAACTTTTTTTGATGTGTGTAGTAGTGAAATGAGGAACTTTGTGTTGGCGGAAAATCCCGGGATTATTTTTTCCATTATGAACATGGTCTACTGAATTCAAATGTGTTCTTTAACATGCTAACAACGTATGATATGCGTGGCGTGATTTTTGCCGCCTTTCAAAAATCACTAGGAGCGAACCTGCAAACTTGGGGTTGGTAGTCCGACACGATAACCACTCACTCCACCGTGGCAAGCTAATTGCACCATTATAATAGTGATCATAACTAATACATGTGATTTCTCCAGAAGTGTTTATTTAGTTATTTATTTTTTATATTATTTACATTGTCACCCCGCCCAGTCATTGGGCAAATTCGTGTTGACTGACTGAAGAGTTACAACTAACAGTAGGATATGGAAGGAAGTGGCCGTGGCCTCAAATTACGGCCCATGCAGGCATTTGCTTGGAGTAGACGTGAAATACCATGGAAAACCAGTTCTTTTTAATTCGTATTAGGGGATTGGGACATCTTTGGCCATCATCCCCGTGTACTTGAGTGTGTGTTGAATTTGTCTAATAACCTGTGTTTCTGCAGCGTCTGTCGCATTGTGTGTAGTTGTAATTATTAGGGTTGTGATGATTTGGCGACCCTGGACTTGATAAAAGGTACTGATGATGATGTTGATACTTGTTTTTTTAAGGAGACTAACATCAAGGTTATCAGCCCCTAACGGTTTGGGTGAAAATGACAAATGATAATGAAATGAACACCAGAACCAAAACCAACCACAACCCACGGGTTAGAAGACGGAACGTACAAAACAGAAGGAACATGAGAAATCAAAAACTGGGGAAATGAATGCCCTCACCCCTCGAAGAATGAGAATTGAGGGACTTGGAAAGGAAAAGCCATGAAAGGCAGAAAGGAAAGGGAGAAAGGCCCAAAAGACAATGGAAAAAAGAGGAAAACGGACCCAATTCAGAAATCCCTCGGGGTCGCTAACTCTCAAACTCACCAGGCGTGAGTCCTTGAGGGTATAGCAGTATCCAGGGTGCACCATAAGTGGTGGGGCTACATACACTCTGCCTCCTTGAGGTCCTTGAGCAGAAGGCTGGAGATACTGTGGAAAGTAAACCAAGAAGTCTGACCCCTCAAAGAATGAGTGATAGGAAAAGATGAGACAAGGGCCAAATAAGACGGGAAATTGAAAGACTTCTTAGGCCTTTGAAATCCTAATACCGTCGGTTTCAGAAGAGAACAAGAGTTGACCAAACGAGTTCGATAGAAAAAAAGACAGAGTGGATTCCGGCACAAGCACAGCACGTGGAAACAATGTCAGACTCAGCTGGGGTCCCGCGGTCGCCAACCTCCATCCCACAAGCTGTGAGCCTCTGAGGGATACATAAGGTACTATACCGGCATTCATCTGGAGGGAGTGTGGAATATCTCGAGGAAAACCATGGTCAGGATAGCCGCTGTCAGCGTCAGAATTCGAACCTCCGATCTCCCCGCTACGGCAAATAACACTAGGAAATGGCAGGATGAAAGCAGATTTCATCTCCTTGGGAACATATAAAACTCACCCTCGTGATATGAAATGAGTCTCTTAAAATGAAGAATGTTAAGCCTTTCAGAAGAAACGCATGTACGGGACGCAACAATATGAAATTAGGCTAAAGTTCTTCACGGAACTACTTGTTTTAGAATGTTAATGTTTATCCGTAGCAGGTAAGTACAGTATACCGTACATATTTAAAACTTAGTTTTATTAGATTCATTGAAAAAAAAAAATAACTTGTACGGTACCGGTATTGGACATTTTTCCAAGTCGTTGTCATCAATGGAAAATTCACTCTCCTACACTTCAGTCAGCGTTAAAAATTTACTTATTTCCTCTTCATTCCAAGAGTTTAGATACTTAAGCATCGACTAAGAACGTAAAGAAACAACTTCCAAAGATGGCACGCTCGGAAAGTAAGCTGACTGCAGCGTGTTCAAAGAATACTTATTACTAATCCAGTTATTCACGGAACTAAAACACATCGATATATACAAAGAGAGATTGATTCCCGCGTTGTATTGAATACAGTAGTGATAACGCTGCTTATCTGAACAAAAAAGAACTTTTATAAAAACGGGGCTGATATTTCGGGTTAATATAACCGTAGTTACGAAACACAATGTAATAAAACGGTTGTTAATAAAGCCATGGTTGCGGTGGACATTGTAATAAAACCATGGTTAAGAAATCCTTTATTACGATACATATTAGGGCCTATTATATAACCATAGTTATTATGCACATTGTAAAAAGAAATAACCGTGGTTACGGTAGACATTATAATAAAAACATGGTTAAGAAATCAACAATCAGAATACACATTATAATATAACCTTATTTACGATAAACATCGTAACGAAAACGTGGGTACGGTAGACATTGTAATATACCCATGGTTACACTTTGAACTAATAACCGTAGTTACGATACACATTATTATATAACCGTAGTTACTATGCACATTGTAAAAAGAAAGAACCGTGGTTACGGTAGACATTATAATAAAACCATAGTTAAGAAATCCATAGTTACATTACACTTTATAATATAACCGTAGTTACGATACACATTATTATATAACCGTAGTTACTATGCACATTGTAAAAAGAAAGAACCGTGGTTACGGTAGACATTATAATAAAACCATAGTTAAGAAATCCATAGTTACGATACACTTTATAATATAACCGTAGTTACGATACACATTATTAAATAACCGTAGTTACGATACACATTATTATATAACCGTAGTTACTATGCACATTGTAAAAAGAAATAACCGTGGTTACGATAGACATTATAATAACATCGTAATTAAGAAATCCATAATCACGATGCACAATATAATATAACCGTAGTTACGATACACATTGTAATATAATCATGGTTACAAACCACATTGTAACAAACCCATTGTTACTGTACACATTACCGTGGTTACGATATTAACTAATCCTAACCCTACGATTGCGTATTGTCAAGGACGCGTGAACGTCGCAGCGTGAACCCACCTTCAGCTAAGTTACCTTGGTTTTAGGTCCTTGGGTGTAACTTCTCTTACCAAGCAGCTACTCTATTGTCCTCACAACCGGCTTCGGTGGCGTAGTAGGTAGCATGCTGAACTGCTCTGCCCAAGATAGCGGGTTCAAACCCGGCCAAAGTCGTCGGATTTTTTAAGAACGTTAAAAATCCTTCAGTATGACTTCCTTCGGAGGGGCAGTAAAGCCGGCGGTCCCATGTCATAGATTTATGGCATGTATAAGATCCTTCCACAGACTAAACATGTGTGAAGCTAAATTGTTAGGTTAGATTTCGTCGGAACGCTCTATCAAAGTTCCAACGTTCACCACTTGGTATCATTGATATCTGATAGCGAAAGTTGGAACTACTTGAAATTG